>CM030366.1:225385689-226685689 GCA_017893485.1 Hemerocallis citrina | reverse complement strand
CTGAATTTAGTTAAAACTAAATTGGTTTTTCAAAGACCGAGTTTTAGTCTTGGATTTTTCGAATTCTAACACCCGGTCTTTGAAAAACCGAGTTATTTTTAACTAAACTCGGTCTTTCAAAGACCGCACGGTCTTTCAAAGACCGCACGGTCATTTTGGTAAATACTTTTGAAAGTGGGTTATTTTGGTAAATACTTTTAGAAAGTGGGTCAGTTTGGTAACAAGTTCGGTTTGTAGGAGGAAAAAATACCAATTAAGAACTAGAAACCATTTAATTATGTAACAAGTATTACATAATACTAGCAAACCACAAGCACCAACTTGATTATTTGGAAACTATGTCTAATATTAAACTATTTTAAACTATTATTGTATAATCAAATTAAACTTTATCGGAACCTAACTAATAGTAATAACACTTTAACACTAATTAAAACACAATATGAACAGAGAAATATGAAATAAATAAAAATACTGAATATTATAGTTAACTATGAATGTCAATAATAATTACTGGAAAGTACTCAATATTAAACATAGAAAAGGGAGTTCCTGACCTAGGCCACCATCTTTTTCGGAAAGTACTCTTTTCCTTCCATAGACTTTGCATCTTAAATTTTATGAACCTAAAAAAATATTGTAATTTGTTTAGTGTTTGCACCTTTAACTTTAGTACTGCAAACATTTATAGTATGTTTCCCTTTAAAATTTAAATTTCTTTAGTGTTGCACAGTCAGTAGAAAAATTCTGGGCCAAAAGATGGAAGGTACTTATACCGGAACATTGGCAAATTGTCCTCTTGAAAATTAATTTGGAGCAACCACAATAATCGAGACAAGGAATGCTATACGATTCTAGATTCTACTTCTCGGAATGGACATGAATGATTGTAAGTAATCACACGACATAACAATGTCAATCTTCTTCTTTTTCCTTTTTTACCTTAAAGAATCTTGGAAATTCTCAGTGAAGAATATGCATCACTTTTTTGTTATTACCAAATATGCAGAGGTCATGAAATTAGTTTAAGTTAGTTTCTTTTAACTTACTTAATTAAGGAATTTAGTAAAATTTGTAGCTACCTACTTGTGCATACATGTTTTGATGTTCCATAAACATATATGTCAGTAAGCATGTGTCGCCAACTCAAGTTGAGTCCACTGACATATATGTTTATGGAACATCAAAACATGTATGCACAAGTAGGTAGCTGCAAATTTTACTAAATTCCTTAATTAAGTAATTTAAAAGAAACTAACTTAAACTAATTTCATGACCTCTGCATATTTGGTAACAAAAAAGTGATGCATATTCTTTACTGAGCATTTCCAAGATTCTTTAAGGTAAAAATGGAAAAAGAAGAAGATTGACATTGTTACGTCGTGTGAGTACTTACAATCATTCATGTGCACCCCGAGAAGTAGAATCTAGAACCGTAAAGCATTCCTTGTCTCGATTATTGTGGTTGCTCCAAATTGATTTTCAAGATGACAATTTGCCAAAGTTCCGGTATAAGTAGCTTCCATCTTTTAGCCTAGAATTTTTCTACTGACTGTGCAACACTAAAGGAATTTAAATTTTGAAGGGAAACATACTATAAATGGTTGCAGTACTAAAATTAAAGGTGTAAACACTTAACAAATTACAATATTTTTTTAGGTTCATAAAATTTAAGATGCAAAGTCTATGGAAGGAAAAGAGTACTTTCCGAAAAAGATGGTAGCCTTGGTCAGAAACTCCCTTTTCTATGTTTAATATTAAAATGTGTTTGTTAAGTAATTATTATTGACATTCATAGTTAACTATAATATTCGCTATTTTTATTTATTTCATATTTCTCTGTTCATATTGTGTTTTAACTAGTGTAAAATGTTATTATTATTAGTTAGGTTCCGATAAAGTTCAATTTAATTATACAATAATAGTTTAAAATAGTTTAATATTAGACATAGTTTTCAAATAATCAAGTTGGTGCTTGTGGTTTGCTAGTATTATGTAACACTTGTTATATAATTAAATGGTCTCTAGTTTTTAATTGGTGTTTTTTCCTTCTACGTACAAACCGAACTTGTTACCAAAATGATCCACTTTTTGAAAGTATTTACCACACTGACCCACTTTCGAAAGTATTTACCAAATGCAGTCTTTGAAAGACCGAGTTTAGTTAAAAATAACTCGGTTTTTCAAAGATCGAGTATTAGAATTCGAAATCCAAGAGTAACACTCGGTCTTTGAAAAACCGAGTTAGTTTTAACTAAATTCGGTCTTTCAAAGACCAAGTGGAATGGTTTGGAAATTAAAAAAAAAGTAGAGCCGTTTGGGAAAAACTTTCAAAAAGTGGGGCAGTTTGGGAAAAATTCTAAAAATAGCTATAACTTTAGGAATTGAGTTTTTTAATATTTTTAAGACCTACTGAATATTATAATAATTCAGTTTATAATATTGGGTTTTTAACTTAGGAGTTGAGTTTTTTAATATTTTTAACACCTACTGAATATTATAATAATTCAGTTTATAATATTGGGTTTTTAACACCTATTTTAACACCTACTGAAACAGGTGTTCATTGTGAATTTACTATTTTTATATTGAAAAAAACAAGTTCTTAAAAACATTTTGAAAGCAGTTAGGTTAGAAGTGTCAATAAAACAGTGAAAGGGGAGTTTTCAAGATATTAAGGGGATGAGAAAACTGTGAGAATTTGTATCAAGATATTAAGGGGATGAGAAAACTGTGAGAAAAAATGACGATACAGAAACAAGAACGTGTTCCACATTATGTATCAAAATATTGACCAATCAAAATCAAATTATTTTTTTAGCAGCAACGTTTGTTCTAATCCCGGCCGTTTTGTTCTATAAATAATACATGGAATTGAAGATCTTATACATAACAAATTAGCAGTTCTGCTAGAAAAGCTTGTTCAATCTCTCCGGTTCACTTTCCGATTGATTGAGGAAAGAGATCGATTGTAACATTATGCAGTTTATAGGGTATGTAGCAGTACTACTAGGGTTGCTCCTTGCCAGCCCAGCAGCGTTGGCCAAGACACGTTACTATGACTTTGAGGTAAGTAATTTTTTCAGACAAAAAGATTTAATCAAATTCAAACTTGCTTACATATACAGCTATTATAATCATGACATGTACATTTCATGAATATTATTGCAGGTAAAAGAGACTTCGTACACTAGACTATGCAAGACGAAGAACATCTTAACGGTGAATGGATTGTTCCCTGGACCGACGATCTACGCTTGTAAGCATGACACCATTATCGTAAAGGTTCACAATAAGGCAGACCACAATTTCACTATACATTGGTATGGCATCATTCGCTTTCTTAGTACTATACCCGGTTTTTAAGTTGCAGAGCTCATATATATACTTGTAGGCATGGAGTGACACAACCGAGGAACCCATGGTCCGATGGCCCTGAGTATATAACGCAGTGTCCGATCCAGCCAGGAGCCAGCTTCACGCAAAAGATTTTGTTGACGGAGGAAGAAGGAACCCTTTGGTGGCACGCACACAGCGACTGGTCTAGAGCCACCTTATATGGTGCCATTATAATCCACCCCGAGACTGGGACCAAATTTCCCTTCCCAACTCCCTACAAAGAGATCCCCATCATATTAGGTAATTAATTAATTTAATTGACGCATATATATGCATCAATCAATACCACGCATAATATATTAAGTAGTTCTTAAATTATATACCATCTTAAGAGGCTAATTAATCTCTCACCCTAGCCAACTTAACTAAAGTGACAACTTAAAAACTCATATCTCGATCATTAATGTATGTGTTCACAGTGTTTTGGGATATATACATAAGATCTAACGATATTGATTTTTTCTTTGGACGGTTAAGATGTATATTTTAGTTGTCACTCAGTTAAAAGTTAGCTTAGGTGACACACTTTGACACTTACATTCTTATTCTTTAACTAATTATTGACATGTATATATAGAAAATTTTGCCGAAATGCCCCTATTTTTGAAAATAATTAGCGAACTGCCCTTGTTTCCAAAACATTTAGCGAGATGCCCTTGTCTGTGACACGTCAGCAAGAAACGTTATTGCGAAAAACGGCATAGGTTATTTCGATGCCGTTCTTCCCAATAACGGCATCTGTTTAAAAAAAAAATTGCATGCCGTTATTGGGAATAACGGCATCAGTATATTTGTCTTACAAGTGTGATTCTTCTAAGTTTAAAAAGTTCTAAGTGTGAAAAAAACTTATAAACAATGCCGTTATCCTGAATAACGGCATTCGAATGACTGATGCCGTTATTGGGAATAACGGCATCAGTTATATATCAATATGCACTCTTGCTGTTGTTTGGAAACAGAAAAAATTAATAAAAAGTAAAAAAAAAAAAAAAAAAAAAATTATAACTGATGCCGTTATTCGGAATAACGGCATCAGTTATAAAGTTTTTTTTTTTTTTTTTTTACTTATTGATCAGAGAAGATGAATAATAAGTTCCTTTTTTATTAAAAAAATTTATAACTGATGCCGTTATTCGGATTAACGGCATCAGTATTGAGAATGCCGTTATTCGGAATAACGGCATCTGTTATAAGGTTTTTCATACTTACAATTTTTCCTCTAAGTGGAGACTACAAGCTCTCGAAAAACAAAACAACCTATGCCGTTATTCCAAATAACGGCATGCAATTTTTTTTTCAAACAGATGCCGTTATTGGGAAGAACGGCATGGAAATAACCTATGCCGTTTTTCCCAATAACGTTTGTTGCTGACGTGTCACAGACAAGGACATCTCGCTAAATATTTTGGAAACAAGGGCAGTTCGCTAATTATTTTCAAAAATAGGGGCATTTCGGCAAAATTTTCGTATATATATATATAGGCGAGTGGTGGAATATGGACATGTTCCAAGTGCTTGATGATTTCCAACGCACAGGTGGAGCCCCTGCCGTTTCTGATGCTTACACCATCAATGGTCAACCTGGTGATCTCCTACCCTGCTCCGCACCCGGTATAAACATGACTTTTTTAGACCATCTGTAATTCGTTGGCTATATATCCAAAAAATCAATAAAAAGCTTTGTAGTCATCGTCTATTTACAAATATTTTGGATTTGGGATGAACAGTAGACATCTATATTTGACAACGAAAATGACATTATGCATATTTTAGAAATCAGAAGATAATTTACCGTTTTTGTGTCGAACGGTATATGATATGCCGTCTGAGACAAATTTTCTAATCACGAAAGTTTGAGACGGCATATGATCTGCCGTTTGGGAAAAAAAAAATTTAAAAAAAACAAAACTTGAATATAAGCAAATGATGTTGACGTTTGAGGGGAAAAAACTTGTTTTTGTGTTGGACAGGAGATGATCTCCCGTCCTTCACAAATTTTTTTTTTTTATAAATTCATCAGGCTTGCATGTAAGACAAAAAATTCTTTTAGAAATTTTGTGTTGGACGAGAGATGATCTCCCGATCTCCCGTCCTTCAAAATTTTTTTTTAAAAAAAATTCATCAGACGGCAGAATGATCTGCCGTCCTTCATAATTTTTTTTTTTTGCTTTCTACGGTAAATCATCAGAGGGCAGATGATCTTTCGTTTCCTCCAAAAAAAATTTATTTTTTGAGTATAGACGACTGCAACATTTTCGCTATTTGCTATTTTCAAAATTTTCATATACCCATTTTAAAACTTAAACAACTACATTTTTAACTTAAACGATCCGCTCTAAAATGTAAGTTGGTTTACATTTTTTTTCTCAAAATATAAGTCGTTTCGCTTTTCAACAAAATGTTTTTGCAGCCTCAATCTCTGGTCAATTAACTTTTTAAACCACTGACAAATTTTACTCTCGAAAGGTTAATAAGTTAATTAATATGTTATACTATTAATAAATTAATTAATAAGTTCAGTTACGAAGAATAATTTAATTTCTCAATGCACTAATCTAGCTATTTCTTTAAAAATAGGAAAATCTTAAATTACTTACATTTTGAAATGGAGCATGTAATAATTAACTTTCTAAATCAAAAGTCGACTTCTATTACGTGTATATAGTTATATGAGCCTTTATTTCGTTGTTTCCCATTAATGCAACAAGTTGTTTTTTTTTCCTCATCTTTTGAGTCAATTAAAAATAGGAGTATATTAAAATTTCAATTAACTATATAGAGTAATGCTTTAGCCACTACCAATTTCACTACCATTTTCTTCACTACCTTATGTGGCTTACTTCTATTGGAGAGTTCTCTCACCTACTCTATCATTCCCTACCTATTGCAGTGTGTCACATAAGGTAGTGAAGAGAAATGTAGTGAAATTGGTAGTGACTCTAGCATGACTCAACTATATATATATATATGTTTTAACAACAGAGACGTTTATTGTCGAAGTTGTGCACGGAAAGATCTACCTCCTTCGCATTGTCAATGCAGCCGTGAATGCGAAGCTCTTCTTCGGTGTGGCCGGACATAATTTGACTCTAGTAGGCACGGATGGCAGCTACACAAAACCCTTCACGACCTACTACATCATGATCGGACCTGGCCAAACCATGGACCTCCTCCTCCATGCAAATGCAAACATTTCATCCAACGAGAACAACCGACGATTTTATATGGCAGCCCACGAATTTAATAGCATACGTGGTCCATCCGACGATACTAACACCACCGCCATCATTCAATACAAAAACACCAATGCCTCTATTCCTCCTCTCTTTCCCACCCTTCCCCCTACCAAGGACTTCAATGCATCCGCAGATTTCAGAGCTCGACTCCGTTCCCTTGCGAACAAGGATCACCCTGTAAACGTTCCTACCTCCTTCGATCACCGGATATTTATCACCGTCTCACTCAACTTGCTCCCGTGCCCCGCCAACACCACGTGCCAAGGACAATCTGGAGAACGCTTTTCAGCCAGCCTCAGCAACATAAGCTTCGTCAACCCTGGGATTTCTATTCTTCAGGCATACTACAACAATATTAGTGGAGTTTATGACACTAACTTTCCGAACCGACCGCCATTGGACTTCAACTTTACAGCGGATGATTTCCCGGATGCCTTTTTAACTCCTTCGCGGGCAACGAAGGTTAAGGTATTGGAGTATAATAGTACGGTGGAGGTGGTGTTTCAAGAAACAAGTATGGTGTCAGGGATGGACCATCCTATGCACTTACATGGATATAGCTTCTATGTAGTAGGGACAGGAGATGGAAATTACAACGAGACTAGGGATTCTCAACCGTGTAAGGAACCCTTTCAAAATACAGGGTGTTATAACTTTTTGGACCCACCGTTTCAAAATACGGTTATAATACCTAAGAATGGATGGGCTGCAATCAGATTCAGAGCAAACAATCCTGGTATGTATGTACCTAGCTAGCAACATATATATCTTGACTGGTAGATTAATTTATTTATTAAGAATTTAATGTTAAATAAGTATTCTTTCGTGTATATATATAAGGTTAGTTAACTAATTAATATTGCTGCAGGTGTTTGGTTCATGCATTGCCACTTTGAGCTTCATACGACGTGGGGAATGGATATTGTGTTCATCGTGAAGAATGGACCCACTCCTGCTACTCGCATGTTGTCGCCACCCTCTGACATGCCCGCTTGTTGATTAAAGAGGAAAACACTAGTTATCTAAGAACTTGATCTTGATCTACCTTACAATGGTTCAAATATATGTACCTAATTCTTTTCTTAATTATCAAAATAAAACGTAGTTTGCAAGTGCCACTAGGGAGTTCGAATCTCACATGTACCGTAAAATTCTCAATTAATAATATACACTATGCATGGTGTTAGTGTGAGTGTGCAGCTTGTACTTCATTTGATGGCCTTCTTTTCATGTAATGTCTGATATGATCCTATTTTCGGAGTGCAATAAATTTTTTTTGGAGAAACAGAGAAATTAATTTCATATTAAGCTACCAAAAGAACAGTTTTTTTTATAGTAAAAGCAAATCATTAACCATTATTATTTGATATGCATTTAATTTTTGTTAATTAGTGAGAAGTGTGATAAGTAAATGATATAGTAAGACAAAAATCTTGGTATGTGACGGGATTAAACATTTTTTTTTTTTTATAATCAAGAATCTATGGTGAACTATCCTAATTAATCATCCTACATATGAACTTTCATATAAGGCATCTCCAATCCTGCCAATAACATTTCTCGAACTTGAGATCTTTTTTACACACTACAACACTACAACTCAGCAGTTACTCTTTACAATTTACACTAGTGGCACAAATTTTTAATTTATATGAATGAAAACTTCATAAATAATTATGTGATAAATAAATTCGAACTTTGAGAATATTAACGAACTAACAATAATTGAGTAAATGAATGGTTAATTAAATTCCTATTAAAAAAAGTGTGTTCGTCCAAAAAATTTCACAATCAAGCTCTCTCGTTATATCATTATTGCTAGTATTATACACGTGCAATGCACGTATTAATTTTTTTTATTTAAATGAAGTAAAAACTCTGTTTTACCGTGTGACGCATGTCTTAATAAATAAGATTATATATTTTTAAAAGTAAATGTGAAGACTATAATGGGAGAGTTGGAATTGCACGTAAGTAGGTAGATTTACAACTCCAACTCTTCCATTATAGTAGTTATTATATATTGTCTTACATATAGATAGATATAGATAGATAATTTACAAGCATGATGCATATTTAATATATTTTTCTAAAAATTAAAGTAAAAAATATGACGTAGTGAGGACTCGAACCCGAGACCTCCTTCATATTAGTTATGCACGTGCAATGCACGCGTTGGTAGATTTACAAATGACACCGAGGCCTTCTCCTTATAATATTAGAGATTAGAGATAGTATTAGAGATTAGCATTATAGTAATAGAAATTAGAGATTAGATATTACAAATTAGAAATATATAAATTCATCAGACGATCTCCAACCACGCTAGTTATCTGTCAATTTTAGTCAGAATACCAAATTTTGGTGAAAAATTTTGTTCCAGCAAGACTTGCCAAACTACTCGTCAAAATGGACTTCGAGTTTGTATTGCTGGTCAAGCTTTCCTTCCGTTCTTTCCACCTCTAGAACACAAAAAAATATCTTCAAATTAAACCCGCAAAATAAGTCTAAACCAAATCAGAATAAATCTGATCACGCGATCGAGAACTTCGCGCGCCAACTAGATCGCGATCTTGTGAAATCGCGATCGCGAACTTCGCCTGACCGCGGCAGGCGACTCGCGACTCGCCAGATCTGGTTCCGCGAAGAAGGAATTTCTTCTTGGGCATTTTCTGGGCTTGGGTTGTTTTTATGGGCTTGGGCTTTGGATATTCCAGAGAATTTTAGGAGAGAATTTGGAGATATATTTTTATTAGTTTATAATTTAGAGCAGGACAGAGAAAAAGAGATATATTTCTATTAGTTTAGACTTTAGAGAATTTAGGGATATATTTTTATCAGTTTAGACTAATAAAAATTTATGGATAGCCAAACTAGCTAGCATGGTTAGATTAAAGGCCTTTTTTGCTAGCCAAATGGCTATTCTAACAAGCTAAAATGGATAGTGTAGTTGGAGATGCTCTTACTTTCATTATTAGGTACTGTCTTTAATTTTTTTAATTTATTTGTAAAGAAAATAAAAATCGTGGTTGTTTCATCCCCTTAAATTATACCCTTAAATTCCAGCAGGGCCCAGCCATAATTTATTGTTTAAGTGTTCCTGTACAACACTCCATCAAAATCAGGATTTATTTTCTGACGATGATTAGATTTGTGGGTTAGGGTATCATAATCTTTTAATGTATTTGTAAAGAAAATAAAAATCGTGGTTGTTTCATACCCTTAAATTATACCCTTAAATTCCAGCAGGGCCCAGCCATAATTTATCGTTTAAGTGTTCCTGTACAACACTCCATCAAAATCAGGATTTATTTTCTGACGATGATTAGATTTGTGGGTTAGGGTATCATAATCTTTTGCAGTTGAAGACAAAATATAAATACAAGATTATATGAACTAATTATTATATATTATGCATGATTCATGCATATACGATGATTAAATTAATTAATTACCTAATATGATGGGGATCTCTTTGTAGGGATTTGGAAATGGATATTTGGTCCCAATCTTGGGAAGATGACCATGGCGCCATGTACGATGGCTCTAGACTAGTCGCTGTGTGCATGGTTCCTTCTTCCTCCGTGAAGCTGGCTCCCGGCTGTGTCGGACACTGCGTTACATACTCAGGCCCATCGGACCGTGGGTTCCTCAGTTGACACACTGCATACCTGTAAGTAGATATATATGAGCTCTTGAATTTAAGAAACTATAGTATACTAATAATGTTGATGACGCCATACCAGTGCAGAGTGATATAGTGGTAGATCTCCTTGATTGTGAACTCGCGCGCACAATCACGGTATCATGCTTGCTAGCATAGATCGTCAGTCCAGGGAATGCCCCATTCACCGTCAAGATGTTCTTGGTCTTTCAGAGCCAGTATGCGAGGTCTCTTTTATCTGCAATAATGTTAAAGTTTGTAGTGCAGTGACCTCTCTGCTCTCCGCAGCAAGCTCCCTCCCCCCAAAGCTTCCACTCCACTGCAACATCCCCCGCCTTCGACTTCTCTGCTGCTCCCCACCCCTTCTCCAGCTCTTCGTTTAGGCGAGACTTCCCATCCCCTTCCTCTGTCTATCAATAATGTTGGGTTATCTCGTAGTGCAGTGCCCTCTATAGTCTTGTTCTCGGCACTCTTTGCCCTCTCTCTTTGAGAGCTCCAAATTCCCCCCTTTCCCCTCTATTCTTTTTTTCAGGCTCTCAATTCTTTTTCTCTGTTGGGCCTTATTTGACGCTTGGCCCATGGACCTTTCCTGGGTTGAAGTGGTTAAAAAGAAAAATGTTAAAAAGGCCACTAATTCCCTCTCTTCTCCCTACTGCTCTTCTATCATTGTTGGCGGTTCTTCTTCGGGCCCTTTTAAGCCCTATTTCAAGAAGCTTCTTCCGAACCCCTTATCTGCCTCTTCCCGCTCATTAGCTTCTCCCTTCCTCGCTCCTTCATCTACCTCCTCATCTACTTCTCATCGATTTTGGCCTTTGTGCTTCCGCTACTTACAGTACGGCCATCTCAAATTCGATTGTTCTAACAAAATGAAATGTATTTTCTGTCTCAAAGCTGGTCATTCTAAGCAGCGATGCTTCGCTCTCCAAAAAATTTTAGGACTTCCAAGAGGTTCGCCCATTTCTGAGCAAGTCCTAAGTGCAGTGGACCTCTTTGCTCTCCGCAGCAAGCTCCCTCCCCTCAAAGCATCCACTCCACTGCAACATCCCCCGCCTTCGACTTCTCCGCTGCTCCCCACCCCTTCTCCAGCTCTTCGTTTAGGCGAGACTTCCCATCCCCTTCCTCTGGCTTCTTCGGAGCCTCTCAGTCGTATTTCCAAGCAACCTATCACTCAAGTCTTCCTCTCTAAGGCCTATCTCACGGATCGGTTGAAGTATTTTGATACCTATGGAGCTATATCGTTTTCTGGAGGTTCTGTGCCTTTTTACACTCTTAACTCTTTCCTCAACAACTTTTGTAACATCAAGGAGTGGGATTGGGTTCTCTACAATTGTTCTAACGGAGACATGGTCATTCGTTGCCCATCCCCTAAGACTTTAGCTGACCTTATTGCGAAACCATCTCTGTCCATTGACGAGATATCCCTTTCCGTTCGCCAATGGGTTCAGATCCCCCCAAGCTCGAAGGATATTAGCTTTTCGGACCTTAAAGTGTCCTTGGTTGGGCTCCCTCCATTTTGTGACTCTCTTAAATTGGTAGGAGAGATGGCTAAGTGCATTGGCGACATTGTCAGCATCTCCTCTAAAGCGAGGCTCGCCTCTGGTAGTCTGCAAGTTGAAGCAGTTTTTAGATGCTCCAATCACCCTTCTCATGTTGAAGCTTTTTGCTTGTCTGACAGCACTTCGTCTTTCTCCGTATCCGTGCATTATCACGACACTATTTCAACCTCGGCTCATCCTCCTCTATCCCTTTCGAAGACTACTTCTACTGCCTTTGGCTCCGATCTCCCCTCCTCCTTTCACCCTGGTGGTGCTTCTACTGCTAAAGGTAAAAGCGTTTCGTCTAAAGTGGGTAGTATGAGTGCTGCTCGCAGTAAGTATTTGTTCCCCCGCAAGCCGGTGGTTTCTCCTTCACTACCAAAGGTTTCTCCTACTAAAGCCCCAAACCTAGTTTGGCTTAACCCGGATCTTCAAGCTGCGAAAAGTTCTACTTTAGCTTCAGCCCCATCCTCTCTCGCTCCTGAGGTTTCCATCTCCCGTCCTCCCAATCCCTCGATCCCAGCTCTTCCATCTTCTTCCACTACTCTGGAGGCCTCCACTCCCCCTGCTAAGGGTAAGGACCCCTCCAAGGGTTGGCCAGCGTGGGAAGTCAACAAGTACTTTCAGTCGGACTGGGAAAGATTCCAACAACTTGCTCATTTCCCCACTCCGAGGAAATCCGACCATGCCTTCTCTCCCTCAAAGTCCGACCTGTTGTCTTCCAGCAAAGCCCCTCTTTGGATTGATCAAGACCCTCTTCTTTTAGAGGAGGAAGCTTATCTTGCGCATGGGAAACTCCCCAAGCAGGTATTCCCCTACCCCTTCGCCTTGTTTGTTCCCTTTTCATTGCAATTTATAGCAGTATGTTCTTTTCAATTATTTTTTTCGAGATATTGGTCTATTGCTTTCTCTCTGCGGATTGTTTCTTCTCCCAGTTTTGGGATTTTTCCCCTCAGAGCTTCGTCACAGGTTTGATGTCTCCAATACTTGTGATGAAGGCCAGGGGTATTTTGGGGTACCCATCCCCTTTCCCCCTTTGCTCTTCCCCTTGCCCTCTCACGGCCTCCCATGATAAAGTCATTACCTATCTCGCCTCTTCTCTGGCGTCATCTTCGGATGTAGCCTCCCCAACTTTATCCCCCTTTCAGGAGTTTAGCACTAAAAATTTATAGATCCTGAATATTTTTTTAGACATAATAGAGAACAAGCACTAAATTTTCTGGGAAACCAGACATATAGTTTACCTTTAGTAAGTCAGGAAGCTGGACATGAAGTTAGAACCTCACGGTATAAAGTATAAATTAATGTATTTAGGTTTAATCGTCATATGCATTAAGGGACTTATGAGAAAAAACTTAGGCTGCAAAGCTTTAATCACATTATATGATACTAGATAGAATGATATTGCAAGAGGTATGATAGCCAGTATAGAAGTCGATATGAATAGCAATTCAAGAATATTTTATTGTAGCCCAGATTTTATGATGACTCTTCAAGATTTTACAAGATATATCCATATCGGAATTCAGACAAAAGGATATGAAGAAGTCCACAACGGAGATAACCTATTAGTACATAGAGCATTTTTAAGAAGAACTACAACCAATTCAAAACTAAAATATAGAGTAAACGTAACAGAAATAGTTGATTTATTAAGCAGCAAAGGAATAAAAATGGTAAAACCATTAACATATATATGACTACCAAAGACAGGATTACAATGGAATTTAGCAAACTTCATAAACCCAGTAAAAACTCTTGTACCTCAGGATGCACTAGTTTACCAAGAAAAAGGTAGAACTAGCATACGTTCTACAGATTATGTCCCACAAGTTCACAGAAACATACAGGAATTAGAAATGGATGTAGAATCTGACTTTGTACATATAGAATGCCTTGAAACATTAGTATCAAAAATTGATAGGATTCTCTGTCATACAGAATTAGGCATAGAAAGATTATCAACTAAAGAATTATTAGAGCTAGAAGATATGCATTATATGAATGGCTCTATAAAAGAACATGAATATTTATATTATGATATAGAACAAAACATCAGAATAGGAATCCTACAAGAAGAAATAGATAATATAACACAAATCTCTGAGATATCATACCAAAAGGATCTAACCGAAATAAGAGAATCCGGAGTTATTTCTCCCTATAGAGGAACACCAATTTATAATCCGTCAGGAGTTATAAATGGTCATAGCGGTTATAGAAGTGGCAATACCCACAGAACTAGAGTAGATGATTACAAAGAATCCGAAAATAAATATAAAACTAAGGGAAGAAGACAACCTTTGGAACAACCAATTAAGTTTCAGGCTAAAGGGGAAGCTCAGATTCTAAACCTAGCTGCCCACGATCCACAAGCTTGGTCAAACATATTAGATGTATAGAAATATACATTAATAGGAAACTATTATAGAACACCTTTAAATTTAGAAACAGAGAAAATGTATAAATATTTAGAAATTTTCTTAGGTGAAAGTGTAAGAGCCTTATGGGAAGCCTTTAAAGTATCATATGTAGAAGATTATAACACAATGCTAATGCTAGGCCCCAATCCCTATAATTTTGTAAATAAAATACAAGCATTAGTTACGGGAGAAGATCCGAATACAGGAACGACAAGATTACAAGAAGATGCTATCAGAACTTTAGAACAATTAAGTCTATACAAATGGAAGTATATAAAGAAATTTCTTAACGATTATTTTTATTATACTTGCATTTCAGGGATTGTTTTTAACCAAGATTTAAGAGACAAATTATTTAGAAAACTCCCTGGAGACTTAGGAGTAGAAATAGCAGAAAAATCGAAAATTGGCCAAAAGTAATGACGGCCGGACCAGATCACCCATGGTCAATAGGACAAAGAATACAACATGTGTTAATGTGTTAAAGGAAAAATGTACAGAAATACAAATTCAAAAACAATTAAAAAATTCAGATTATGGGTTTTGCAAAGAAATATTCACTCCCCAGACATATGGTATAAGAGAAAGAAAACCTATAACTTATAAGGAACATAGAAGATATACAAAGAAAACACAAAGTATAGAAAGAAAAAATATTTTTTTAAGAAAGTCAAACAGACGAAAACCATCTCTAGACCCTCAAAAACATGTTAGAAAGTTTAAGCCAAATAGACTGTATAAAAATAAACTAGAATGTTACACATGTGGTAGCTCAGAACATTTGAGTAGGACTTGTCCTAAAAGAATAAATAGACATGATAAAAATAGCATACTCATAGAATGCACAAATGAAGATTTGATTAATATTGACGAAACAATATCTGATTCTGAATCAATTTACTCGATAGTCACCATAGATGATTTTGATGAAGAAAACGAGACTCAAAAAGACAAACGGCCAAATGAGTTAATTGAAGATTTTGTACCATTTTCCAATATACCCGAAATAGAGTGCTCCGATTTAGACATGATGAATATAGAATCTACTAGTAAGGGGAAACTGCCTCCAACATTATTATTATCCACCTCACACATATTAGAGACTTGTACACACGCTTGGCAAACCCGAACATATGGATAGCATGCCATGTTTATTTTGTAAAGGATACCCTAGTAAGATGAATAGAACAAAACGTTCCAAATTTTATCAAGAAGTATGCATGAAATGCATAGAAAAGAACTACAATATAACATTTAGTCATTCAATATCCAAACCAATAGTAAATACTGATGAAGTAAAAATTCTAAGAAAAAGAATAGAAAATTTAGAAGACACACAGAAAATTGTATATGGAAACATAGAAATAATAGAAGAGAGATTAGATAGAGAAAAAATGGTAGTAGAACAAAACGAACCGGGAATAGATCCACACCAAAT
The DNA here is from genome assembly GCA_017893485.1 of Hemerocallis citrina. NCBI lineage: Eukaryota > Viridiplantae > Streptophyta > Magnoliopsida > Asparagales > Asphodelaceae > Hemerocallis > Hemerocallis citrina. The sequence goes on along the minus strand of CM030366.1, from coordinate 226,669,994 downwards.
TGATTTAATTCCAATATGCAATAAGGATATATTAAGAGCACTAAAAGTTAGATGTGTGGTAAGAATGATGGCCTATGCAGTAAAGTGTCCAGCATTAATAGATACGGAGTGTACAAACTGTATTATAAATAAAGATATAATCCCAAAATGGTACATAGTAAAAGCCTCGAAACCTGCAGTGGCCCAACAAATGGATGGAAAAGTATTTACGTATGATGATCTTTTGATCCCAAATAGTAAAGTTAGGTTTGAAACCAACTGCGGAGAAAGTATAGAATATACATTACCCAAAGAATCCACATGGGTTAGACAACTTGACCTAAGCAATGATTTGATTTTGGGATTAAGCTTCTTATTAAAAGATAAAGGCAGCATGCTTATAAGTAAAGACTACTTACAATTGCAGAATCACACAATTTTTATACCAATATATACACATGATGAACCAACCATGACAAGAGAACCAAAAAATCCCAAGAAAGAGAAAGAATGCACTTGTCCCCATAAAAGACAATTTGAGTTACATAATGTAACTCTTAACGACGATTATAACATGGATAAAGAATATGAGATAGAAGTCCATACAGATTTTATAAACTTAGATTATCTTTATTACACATTAATAAGTGAACAAGACATTGAACAATTAATTTCAAAAATAGAAAAATTAGGGATAATGGGTGAAGAAATACTAAAGTATTGGGATAAAGATAAGGTAGTATGTAAACTTGATATTATAAATCCTGAATATAAAGTGAGAACAGCAAAGATCAATGCTACCAACCAAGACATAGATGATTTTAAAATGCATATTTCAGAACTATTAAAATTAGGAGTTATTAGAAGGTCTGAAAGTCCTCATAGATCTGCTGCTTTTATTGTCAGAAAACATAGCGAAATAGCTAGAAGAAAAAGTCAAATGGTAATTAATTATAAAATACTAATTGACAATACCAGGGATGATGCATATGATATTCCAGAAAAAACCAGATTAATAAATCAAATACAAGGGTGTAATATTTTTAGTAAATTTGATTTGAAATCCGGATTTTGGCAAATTAAGATGCATCCTGAAAGTATAGAATGGACAACATTTACATGTCTCGAAGGACATTTTGAATGGCTTGTAATGCCTTTTGGCCTTAAGAATGCACCATTTGTTTTCCAAAGAAAGATGGATGAAATATTCTTAAAACACAAAAAATTTGCTGTTGTTTACATAGATGATATTCTAGTTTTTAGTAAAACAAGGCAAGAACACAAAGGTCATTTATAGATTATTATTTCAGAATTTATAAATCATGGTATCATAATTAGTAAGACAAATATGCAACTGTATAAACCACAAATTGAATTTTTAGGAGCCATTATTGGGCATAGAAGAATTAAATTACAACCCCATATTGCCCAAAAAGCGTTAGATTTTCCAGACAAATTAGAAGAATTAAAACAGCTCCAACTGTTTTTAGGATTAGTCATTTATGCAAGACCATTTATAAAAGATTTAGGCAAAATTGCAGGTCCTTTATATGCAAAAACTTCACAATAGGGACAACGATATTTTAACCAAGAAGATGTTAAATTAGTCAAACAAATTAAGAACTTGCTTAAAGAACTCCTAGAATTAGCCTTACCATTAGATTCAGACTACCTAATTATTGATTCAGATGGTTGCAATACAGGTTGGGGGCAACTTTGATTGCTAAACCAAATAAGTATTCCGATAAAGGTTTAGAAAGAATTTTTCGCTATGCTAGTGGTAAATATAAAGAAAAATGTAACATTTGCAGTATTGATGCAGAATTATTGGCTTTCTTATACTTTAGATAGTTTTGAACTATTTATTATTTGAAAGAAAGAAATAATTGTCAGAACAGACTGTGAAGCCATCGTTTCCTTTCATTCAAAAATGACTTTAGAACCCAAACACAGATCTAGACGATGTTGGCTTAATTTTCTAGATAGGTGACTTCACCTTAACACCCAGATTACATTTGAACACATCAAAGGCAGTATTAATATCTTACCCGATACTCTTAGCCGCCTGCTCCATCAGCATGTGCTAGTAAACATGGGAGACACCCTCACCAACATAGGCACTGGTTTTGACCTACTCAATGTGGATGAACACCCACAAACATTTAATGTAACTCAAGAAGACCTAGTATTAACAGAAGTCATTGCCTTTTTAGAACATTGCACAGAGAATGAATTCATTTCTATAATTAATAAAATAAACAATGTAGTAACTCTTCATGAGATATTAGAATATTGGTGGGTTAAAGAAATACATGCCATGATTATATCGGACAGATTAAAAGAAATTCGAGAACAAAGGTATGGCCAAATAATTAAGCAAAAGGCAAAAATTCTTAAAAACCTCGGGGTACTATCTACATCAGAAGCATTTCTTACAATAAGTATAGAACAGAATGAAGAAGTAGATAATGATATGGTACATCCTAATATTTGTGATTTTCCTAATCCCTTCGTAGATTATACAGATATAAACTATACTTTATTCCACTTTCTACAACTATTTTCCTATAGAAGCATTTTATATATGTATTAACTGCATCTATGACAAGCAGGAATTTTCCAAGGTAATTTAGTAGGTATTTTCCATACCTGGATAGAAGTATCAGACAGTATTAAGAACTTCAAAAATCCAGTCTATAAAGATTTCTATAATCTGTCAGAAGCATTAGATGTAGCAAGAAGCTACGTAGGACCTAACTACTTTGTTTCTCCCTCCTTAAGATCCATGCAGAAAACTTTCCTGAAATATTCTATTACAGAGGACATGCAGGGGAAAATCCTATTTTTTGATCATTGCGAGGCAATGTCAAGGACGGTAAGAACATTAAACGAAAATAAAAACTGTTTAATTTTTTAAAACAAAAATTGTAGGAAAAGATCGCATGTTTGGAAAAACAATTGTTCTAGACCAAATTTCCACCCAAAAATCCACCTCAGACTTCTCCCCCGATTGATAATAAGTGGGATAAGAAGGGTTTGCATTTCCCTCTAAATGCATAAAGAGGTACTATTGAGCCTATAAATTCAATAGCTAGTCTGGCACAAACGGCAACCAGTAAAGACACATCAAGTTCGTTTATGGCTGAGGTTTTGCCAAAAAATCTTCACAGAGATATCATTGGGTCTACAATACCAATGGCTATTCCGGAGAAAACAGCTACCGGTAAAGACATACCAAATCCGTTGATGGCTGTGACTTTGCAAAAAGTCAAGACAAGGGCAAAGCCCCTATGGACACTCAAGATATTATGGAACCAAACAAGTATGACCAAATTCTGCAGCTCCTCCAACAGATTGAAGATTTTCAGAAACTACCAGAAAGGATACCGATCCAACCCATACGCAAGAAGAGCAAAAGAAGAGAATCAATTCGGACTATGATTGCAACACAGGTGGTAGAAGCAGTCAAGTCAGCTGTCTCAAAAGAAAAGGAGACAATGAAAGAAAGTGAAAAAGAGATTCTTGAAGACAAACCACATCTATCCCAAATAGTCAACATGTCAGACACAAGGCTTAGTAGCGAAAACAATCCCATGACTCCAATGTCCTTAAATTCGGTGGCCTTACATAATTTAGACGCTTAGACTCTACTCAGGATGACTCCACTCAGAATATTACTGCATAAATTGTACACCTACCTAGATTCCACATAGCAGAATTATTACCTCCACTCCCTCTACTCATAAAGGCATGGTCACAATATCGCCACGTATGAAGATACTTCTACCCAAAAAAGAACTCACTAGAAGAGTGCAGATTCTCCTTCAAGTGTTCGACACGTCAAAAGCTTTCAAATGATACCACTCCCTCACATCTTCTAAAAAACCCCTATAAATACCACCCATCTCATCCTCCAAAAGGGCATCCAATCCCTTACCCGCTTCAAAAATTCCTCTTATACTCCAATGTTCTTCCTCACCACCGCTTTGTAAAATAGTGCATGTACTGTAAGGAACAAGCTCCTCAAGCTTGAACTCATTGTAAGTTTTTCTTAAGTCGTTAAGGGGATTTTCCGAAAGGTAAACCTCTTTACTATATATCCACTATGTTCCCCAAATAAATAAACTTTTGTATTATTTGCCTAGTTTGTAACTTCGTTTTGCACATAAACTCCTCTTGGTTGTGATCCATTTTATCCTAAGTATATCATAATAGCATATATAGTTAGGCTTTATTAACTAGGAGTGGCCCTGTAAGCAAAGAAAGCCGACTATTGAGAAAATACTATGAGTATGCCATAAGGGGAAATTGGTTAAGTTTGGCTGCGAAGTTAAACAGGACATATCTCACCTTGATATATCTTCGTTATTAAAAAAAAAAAATTACTGTAGCTACAGTAGAACGGGGACATAGGAATACATAATTTAAAGAGGAAGTACCTGGTAGGGATAAGTTTAAAATTGATCACTTGTATTTTCTTCATACCAATATTAAGAATCTGATAACTTCACCTTTATTTATTTTACCTTCACCTTTATAAGTTTAAAATTGATCACTTATATTTTCTTCATAGCAATATTAAGAATCTTATAACTTCACCTTTATTTATTTTACCTTCACCTTTATTTTTGGTACCTTCACCTTTATTTATTTAACTTCACCTTTATTTTTATTTTCATTTATTTATATTTTTTCTTTGGGTAGTGGCCAATAGTAGTAGTAGCAGTGCTCACAAATGTTCAAATTTCAAACAACTCTACCAAATTGTTGTTTTCATATAACCTGTGCTCGGAGCGTACCTCATTTTAACCATCCTGATTATTAGCCATTAAAATAAAAGAAGGGTCTTCCTGTATAATTATGGTTGGGTTAAATTCACCCTCTTCAGAGCATCCACAGTCGTTTTCTATATCTGCCATTTTGCCATATTATAGCAAACGATGCGCTGCAATCGTTTCTCATTTTGCCATTTTTTGGCAAACGTTCTATTCTCATTTCTCAAATATGAGAAACAAAATGCACTTTCTCAAATTATAAAGGACGGGATATCATATCCCGTCCCTCCGATTTAATAGTTTTTTAATCGATTCAGACGGAAGATCATATCCCGTCTCAATAATTTTTATTTTTTTTTATTTTAAAAATTGGTCGGACGGGGATACATACCCCCTTGGAGGTATGATACCCCGTCTCTCCAAATAAAAAATGATTTTTTTTAAATTTCCCTCAGACGGGGAATGATACCCCGGCCGGGGCATCATACCCCGTCCGTGAAGAATGGAAACAGTGGAGAATTAATGAAAGTGGGTAGGTTTAGTTATAGTAATTAGGTTTAGGTAGGTAGTTAGGTAGGTTTAGTTATTAGTATATTATTTAATTTAGTTAATTAATATAGTTTAATAGTGAATAAGTAATTAATTTTTTTTAATTTATTTTAAACGATGAGACGGTATATCATATACCGTCGCTCGCTTATTTCTAAAAAAATGAGAAAGATATAGCAAACGACCACTGCAGCAAATATCGCCATTTGCTATTACTGTAGCTGCCATTTTTTAACAAATAAGAAACACGACTGTGGATGCTCTCACCCTCATCGATTTCCATACTTTCTTTCTTTATCTGCCCACACTGGACATCCCCTTCTCTTCCATTTTCCTTGACACTATCCATGCTTATTTCTTACTAATAGTGGCTTCAAAAGACTGCAATAGGGCACTCTCTTTTGATGCATCTCGTCCCTCCTTCTCTTTGGAGCCTCTCCAACCTCTCTACCTTCTTCACTATCACGAATATACATACATGCAATGTTAATTATACCACTCTTTTCACAACATTAATACTACTTGTTGTTGCTTATTTTGGAGTGAGAACAAACAAATAGTGAGTTCTTGTTCAATAGAAACTACAAAAAATCTAACCTTTGATCTTTGCCGTGAAATGAGGTTAGAGCTCCTGAGATTGTATATGAATCGTTGACTGACCACCGTGATCAGAATTCGACAGTTGCTGACGCGGCCGATGGATATGTAAAAAGCCTGAAACACTGAGGGTTGGCCCCGGCGATAGACCCTCCGACGCTCAAGTCAGAACCAGAAAGAGAAAGAGAGTTTGAGAGAGAAACTGGCGATTTGTTGATTACCTTCTGACTGTGGAGGGGGAAGAGTATTTATAGACCTGAAACATATCAAAAGCCGTTGGATCGATATGAATTCTTTATCTCCTTTATGTTTCTCCCCCTTAAGAGATAATTTCTCTTGTTAGGGGATAAGAGATTTGACTTCTAGCCTTCATGGGTTAGGTGTCTCTCCTAGTGGACCTAGTCTGTCACTTTTTATGGGCTTAAGAGAAGTCCATGTCTTATAAAGGAGCCTGGAGAAGACTCGGACATGTTAAGAAGGCCCATTATGATTAATTTGCCTGTACAAGCTTTGAGATCTGTGTTGGAATCGTACGAACCTGTTTTGCTGCAATTTTCACCATCATTAGTCATATAGTGTTGGAATTGAGTATACATTCAAAACACTTCTCTTGTTGACAACAATGTCTTATGGCCCAACGGTTAAAGTTTTGAGTTCACATGAGGTTGGGGGTTCAATTCCAACATTCCACACACACACACACACACACACACAGATATATATATATATATATATATATATATATATATATATATATATATATATATATATATATATATGACCGGGCCTTGGGGGCCTTGTTTTTTAATTTTTGAAATTTTGAATTTCAAACAGATCAAAAATGTTTTTTCAATTAATAATATATATGTTTCAAGAATTAAAGGAGCTTTATGTTATAGCCGTTACAAGAATTAAAGGATCTTTATGATATATTGATATAGTCATTTTTTTAGTTAAATGCAAATACAGTTTTATTCCTACATGGTTACAAGTTATAAAATTGACTTATTTTTGGGAAAAAGAGCACAGAAAACAATCAGTCATTCTCTTCTTCAGATCTATTTTGAGCGGTTTTTCCTTGGTTTTGGTGGTACAAGTTGCTACGTGCTGGTATTGGAGCATTAGCAGCACTGTAGACATAAGCTCGTTGTATCCCGGGAAAAGTGTTTGGTGATCAACGGTTCATCTCCAAAATCGGCCAAATAGCTTCTTAAAGAAAGTGCAACCCACGTCTCGAGCCACTTTTCACTCTCTTCCTATAGCAGATCAACTCTAGAGTCATTCTCATAAGGTTCATTTGATGCACTCAGGTACGGATGGACAACTATTATCCGAACTGACCAATCTGTACCACTCCAACCCGAACCGACTAGTTTTTAACCGAACCAATTAAGGGTTTGGGTTGGCCCGGTTCTTGGTTTTCAATAACCAACTAGATCAGTTCGGTTATTGGATGCGGCTTTCAAATAACTGATGACACCGATCTGACCAAACTTCTATGCATAAGTCCATAAAAAATACAGTTCTCCTTTAATTTCTTGAATATAGAAATAGTTGTTTCTCATTTTCTTGGAGATAAAAACAGTCTTCTTTAATTTTTTAATATAAACTGAGCAGTTGTTCTACTTATGTTTTAATTCTCCATAATATTGTGTGTTATGTTGTTGAGAAATGCTTGATTTATAGTGTGGCCCAGCTTAATAGAATCATGAAGTTGATGTAACATTTAGTAGTTACTTTAATCAAGTCAAGCAGAAATTTTTTTCTAAATCTTTCTTAATTGTACATGAAATTCAATTTTCTATGGTTATTGATGTTTCTTTTATGATAATAAACTAAGATTACCGAAGTATGCAAGTGAAAAAACAGTTTATCTAACCCATTTAAATGTCATCATCTCAAATAATTAGTGCAAAATTCATTAACAATTTGTGATTTTATGAATCTTCATTTTAAATTTATTTCTGAATAACAAATTGCAGGTTGTTTCTTAAGTTTGATTGAAGTTGATCTTTTAAATTTCAACAAAATTATGTATGTTGTTGAAGGTAAAAAGTAGCACGCCAAACCGACCATCCAATCCAATCCAAACCGAGTTTAATCGGCTTGGATGGAAACCGATCCAATTAAGATTCGGATTGCTTGCAAATGAGAAAATTCAAAAACCGATCTTCTTTAGATCGGTGGTGGATGATCCATATTAGATCGGATACCGATCGATGCCCACCCCCATACTCAGGTTTATCCCATCTTTTTTAACATATAGTAATGATGTTGAAAGCATTGAATGGAGAATTAATATATTGTAGGTATTGCTTGAACTCTACAAACAATACTCGTCAGTAAATAGCTAGAAGCCTTCAACCATACTTAAATTATAATTAAGCCAATTTTTCTTTTCTCTATTTTCCTTCAATTTTGAGTAAGGAAGCATGATATTTGAAACAAATTTAGTTATGTTGATTCTACAATTTCAAGTCTTTTTTCCCCTTCAATTGTGAGTAAAGAAGCATGATAACTGAATCAAATTCAGTTTTTCTGGGTTTGATGATTTCGAGTATATAATTTCACTATTTGCAACAAAATCAAACTGTGGAAGTAATTGAATTGCATTATATTAGCCTAGTGTTTTTAAAGCGCAAATCATGGATATGACCTAGAATTTAAGTTTCAGACTTAATTAACTTTAACAGGATAATAGTGAATGCGAAATTATTAAAAATAAATTTCCTATTAGTTATATGATACTAGTAATCTGCACGTGCGATGCACGTTTTATTTTTATTTTTTTAATATCTAGGAACAGAGCAAGTTTCACTGGCAACCTCTTTTTTCAACAACTCCGAATCGGTCTTCAGATATCCTTTTGCCACTGCTGCTTCTAAAATACATTCATCATCTCCTCTCATGACCTCTTCTACAATGTGTTTCCCCATATTCTTCGACGCGACTCAGCCGCTTTGGTACCACCATGGCCGGCAAAAATGCCGAAGAATGCATGAAAATAGTAAATACCCCTTAATTTTTTTTGAATAAATTTTTTTAAAACATTAATTTGGGAAAAAAACATGAAGCTTTAAGAAACACTAACCATTTGCGGATTGTTGTTAATATCGAGATCGACAGAAAACCGGTCCTCCATTTCCATTCTTTTCCTTCCTCTCTTGCTGGAACACATGACGTTATCCCTTTCGACTCTGTTTGGACCGTCCGATCCAGCCAGCGCGAATCGCCTTCTCTGTTGGAGAGGGGAAGATGAGAAGTTGAAGAGGTGTTTTAAATATTAGCAACTTTTTTAAATTGAGGAGAAGTGGAGAGTTGTTTTCATATGTATGTGGGGCATGATAAATGTGAAGTGAAAATTACATTTCTGACATCTGATTGTGGAGGGATCATGAGCAAAAATTAACAGAATTAACACTATTTTATTTTTTAGCCTTTTATGTATATGGAAACATGATGATAAAATTCCGTCAAAATGGACTTTGCTTAATAATAATATAGATATATTAGTTAAGTGTACATTAATTATCTCTTGGTTGCCATCTTTTTCAAGTTAGTTAAGTGTACTTTAATTATCAATCAATTAAATAAAATTTTGAATATTGGGTTGGTGAACATGATGGAGTATAAACATATACCTTGACCAAATAGGAAAACGTGTGCGATATACATGCTTAGAGAATATAAATATATCTTAACCAGATTAAGCTGCTAAAGAAATAGTTAAAGATTATTTCAGTATATGTATCGCATGATTCGCATCAAACCTTTTAAAAAGTCAATGCGAACAAGTGCTCCTGATTTGTTGGGGTGTTTAGTTTTGGCTCCGATCATTGACTTCAATTTTCTACGGATACCTTTAAGTAGTTTGTTTTAACACATTAAACATAACATTATCCAAAATGTTTTTAAAATTAGTAATTATGTTTCAATTTTTACCTCTCATAGTTTTGTGATGACATTTTTGCCAAAGTAAATTATAAAGACAAACAATAAATCTTAGTTGTTGCTGCTGATTTTGGTGTGGGAGCAAATAGATGTATTTGTAATTTTTTTTTGAAACAATAAAGACAAACATGTTGACTTTTACCAGCGTTTGACTGTTACTTTCCGCTGTCGTTGACCTGCAAAAAGTTTGATATACAGGGATGGATCCCGGCGACGAATCCTCCGACGTTCAAGTCAGTTTTCAGGAAGATTATGAAAAAGCGTTTATGTGGAACAATATTGATTATCTTCTTTATGGTGGGGGGAGAGGGGTATTTATAGTCGCTTTTAGAGACAGTTTATAGATAATTATTTATCCCTATGTTCCGGTATTTTTGGATAAGATGTAGAGTTTAAATCGTTTCATGATAAGGGATTTGATTTAGACCGTCTCTTAGAGATAATCATGAATTTGAATTACTCTTTAAATAACCTAGGCTGGTTTGTAATGGGTTTTCACTCTGACCCAGCAGGACAGATCCGTTTTCAGATTATTGGGCTTTGAAGAAAGACCTAGTTTCCATTTCAGACATGTTTGTAGGTAAAATTACCATTTTACCCCTGAGAACTTTACGATTCGTGCCCGATTTGAACGGTCCCGATTTGATTCTATTTTTAGCCATATCACAAGTCCCCCCACTCCTGAAAACTGAGTTTTACAGCCTTTGAGGAGTACTTCGCCTGTTTCAAATGGCTTATAGAATTTATCGGAGTTCTCGGGGGAGTTTGGATCTTGCTCAAAGTGTAACAGTGTTATTCTGAGCTTGTAAAATACCCAAAATTATTTTTAGAATTTTCTGGATTTTTAGTGATTTTTCCAGATTTGTATGAATTTTTCCAATTTCTAATCTTTTTTGAATTTTTTATTCAATTTTCGAATTTAAATAATTAAAATTTGAAAATATAATTAGATATTTAAAATTATTTTCTGAATTAATAATTATTTTTAGAAATTTTAATTATTATTTTTTTCCGATTTTTATTTAATTTTTCAAATTTTTAAATAACTAATTCAAGTTAATAATTAAATAAATTAATTAATATTTACCTGTACATGTAGCGCAATCATGTTCGTTGATCATGATTAAGCGAGTGTGCATCAGGAGGCAGGGTGTTTTCCCCAATTTCACCTTTGGATCCCTGTTTGCTCGGATCGCGCTGCCGACCCACGTGGCTCTCCAGATCGCTGACACGTGGCAGTCAGCTCTCTCTCTCTCTCTCTCTCTCTCTCTCTCCTTCTGAACTTCTTCTCCTTTCTTCTTCCTTCTTCTCACGCTGAGTCTCCTTCGACTTCTTCGAGGGCGTCATTGGAGCTCGAAGGGAGGAGCTCGGCACGGGGGCTTTGACGGAATGAGGAGCTTGTGAAGTTGAGCTAGCAATGGTGGAGAAGCTCGACGAGAACAGAGGAGGAGCTTCGGTGAAGCTGGAAAGGGAGCTCGGCATCGATGCTCGGCAGCGATGGTAGAGCTCGCGAAGGGGGAGAGCTCGACGAGGCATTGATGGAGGGGAGCTCGAAGTTCGGCGAGGCCATGGTGGAGCTCGCGAAGGAGGGGTTTTGGAGCTCGGTAATGGAGCTCGATGGGTTCATCGAGGAAGAGTGGGAGCTCGAGCTCGGAGCTCAGCTTCGGAGCTCGACGGAGGTGCTGGAGCTAGACGGAGGGGAAGCTCGGTAGAAGGTGAGTTGGCGAAGGTGGGAGAAAGGATGAGGGGATCTCGTTGATGGAGCTCTTCGCATGGGCGGTGAGGAGAGAGCTGGAGCTCGTTAATGGCGGTGGTGAGCTCGTTGATGGAGGTTGGCTGTAGTGGCGAGGAGTGTGGAGAAGCTCGCTAAGGATAGCTCGAGCTCGACAATGAAATGGTGGAGTTCTCCGCGATGGTGGCTAGTTGGCGAGCCGGCGATGGAGATGGTCGTTGAGGGTGTTTCGACGAAGCTCCGAGCTTCGGCTGCTTTGTGGAGTTCGGAGAAGGTTGGAGTCTTGGTGGCTGGCGAACAAGGGATGATGGCGAGGTATTGAGCTGGAGGTGTTGGTCATGTGGGTTTTTTTTTGGTTTTTTGGTGCTCAATCTTGAAGGAGAAGAAGGAGAGGAGAACGTGCGGGTTTGGGTCTATAACGGGTCTGAACCCGACCCGTTAACCCTTTAATAAATTTCCCTTTTTTTTGTTTGGTGAATCTGAGTCGTTGATTGTGATTTGAGCGTGGATCTGGTAGATATTTTCCCCTAATTCCTCGTTTGGGGGTGCGTTTACTCGGATTTTGCATCCGAGCAACGTGGCAAGATCTGAGCCGTCAATCAAGATCAAGCTCGCATCTGGAGGCAGATTTGGTCGGATTTTGGATCCGAAGGACGTGGCAAGATCTAAGTCATCGATCAGGATCGAGCTCGCATTTTGAGGCAAAGTTTTTCCCAACTTTCACGTTCGGGGACACGTTTGCTAAGATTTTGGATCCGAGGGACATGGCAAGATCTGAGTCGTTGATCTGGATCATACTCGCATTTTGAGGCGAAGTTTTTCCCCATTTTTACGTTCGACGCAGCTGTGTTGTAACCCACTTTCCCGGTGCTACGGGTTTCCGATCGAGGCATTTGACCCCTCGCTTCGAAGCTGACTCGAATATCTACAATTTCTCTTTAGAAGCCAGTTGAAGAATCATCATTCTTCATGGTCAAAATAGTCCCGCAACATCTTTGCCTTCATGAAGTTGAGAAGAGATTTGTATGACTCTAGGAGAGGTCCGTTCTTGGAGGCGAGTTTAGGGAGCATCTCTAGACTAGTTAGGCTTCGAACTCTCTTGGAAGAAGGCTGCTCGGGAGGCGAGCGGAGCGAAGAGCATCACCAGGCTCTAGAAGAGAGCCGTTCAGGAGGCGAGTTTGAGGAGAAACTCTAGGGAAGAGTTGAGCTCCGAACTCGATGAGAAGAAGGCCGCTCAGGAGGCGAGCAAAACGAAGCACATCACTGGGCTCTAGGAAAGAGCCGTTCGGAAAACAAATTTGAGGAGCAACTCTAGGGGAGAGTTGAGCTCCGAACTTGCTGGTTGCAAAATTTAACCAGTAGTTGGAGTAGTATGAATGTTCGTTTTGAGCCCCGAAACCCCATACTTACAAGCCGTGGGGGTAATTTCGAACCATGATTGTGAACTTCGAACTAGTTGTTACGGGGTTATCAAAGAGTTGTAGGAGCAATTCAGAATGGTGAGCTGCTCCGCACTTGCTTGTTTACAAGCGGCTAAAGCGGCGTCGAACCAAGTGTTGGACTCCAAACTTGTTGTTTGAGGGGGTTATCAACGAGTTGTAGGAGCAATTTTGAATGATGAGCTGCTCCGCACTTACTTGTTTGCAAGCAGATAAAGCGACATCGAACCAAGTGTTGGACTGCAAACTTGTTGTTTGATGGGGTTATCAACGAGTTATAGGAGCAACTCCGAATGGTGAGCTGCTCTGCACTTGCTTGTTCGCAAGCGGCTAAAGTGGCGTCGAACCAAGTGTTGGTCTCCAAACCTATTTTTTGAGCTTAGTAAGTTATGGGAGCAGCTCTGTAGGACAAGCTGGACTCCGAACTTACCGTTTAATGAGTCATAGATGTGACTCAGAGATATAAATAGACAAATGTAAAAAAGCTAAGTTTTATTGAGATAAAGTAAGTGACCGCTTAATGGGGCGAACCATTATTACATGCTTTTAGCCGTGTTACAAGCATCAGCCTTATTGAAAACTGAAAACCTACTTCTACGATAGTGTGAAGGCATCTGGAGAGGAGTTTGGTTCTCCCCTCATTGGACCTCCAAGGATAAGGTGGAGGATGGCCCAGGTTCGGAGTCTTGGAACTCGTTGGGCCTCTCGAGGTGGAGGATCGGCCTCGTCTTTTCTGATGAACTTGGACAGGTGTCCGCGCTGTATGAGTTCTTCGATCTCCTCTTTGAGAGACGACAATCATCCGTGTCGTGGCAGTAGTCCCTATGAAAGCAACACCACTTATTCCTGTTCCTTTTTTTGCCATGTGTATTTATTCTAGGGGGATCACGGAGTAGCCCTTCCTTTTCCATCTCTATAAGAACTGCTGATATACTAGCATTGAAGGGGGGTGAACTTCTCAAAATGAGGAGCTGGGCGGCACTGGCCAGTATCGTCCTTTTGAACTTTTTGGGATTCTTCTTCGCTCGTATTCTTCCATTTGTTCCTGGAAGATGACTCCTCTTGACTGGGGGGGGAGGGGGGTTGAGAGCTTCTTCCTCTCGGATGTACTTCTCACTCCTAAGCAAAAGTTCTGAGAAGTCCCGATGAGGCTTCTTGGCAAGGGACGCCTTGAGGTCGGCGTTATTGACGTTGTGCCTGAATACTGCAGAGGCCACCGATTGGTTGAGGGAAGCAATAGACTGGACTTCGGCGGTAAAGCGCCGAACGTAATCTCTTAGGTGTTCGCCCTTTCTTTGGCTGAGTGCTAGCAAAGATGCACTTATTTTCTCGGCTCGGCGACTGCTCACAAAGTGGGTGAGGAAGAGCTCCTCAAACTATTCGAATGAGAAGATGGAGACTGGAGATAGACGGGAGTACCACTTTCACGCTGGTCTTCTCAACGTTGCTGGGAAGGCCATGCAGAGGAGCGCATCCGGTGCTTGATGAATCATAATGAGAGTTTTACAACTCTTGATATGATCGGCCGGGTCTGTCTCCCCATTGTAGGATTCAAAGCGAGGTGGCCTGAAGATCTTGGGGATCGGAGCTTCCATGATGGCCCTAGAGAAGGGAGTTCTGCTTGGGCAGAACCTATTGGTCCGTTGTTCTTCTTCGAGATTGATCTTGTTAAGGTGTCTCTCCATATCGTGGAGACGGCGGTGGACCAAATTATCCCTCCGGTCGGATCTAGTCGACCCTCGGGACTCTCCTTCATGAGTGGCGATATGGCGAGGGCTAGGTATACGCTGGTCATGACTCGGGGCACGTGGATGGCCAGACGCACGCTGATCCTGACTCAGGGCAATATTAAGAGCTCACAGGATATCTTCTTTGAAGTTATGGAACTCGGCCTGAGTGACTGGGTCCCCTCCACCTCGTCGGTGGAGAAGTCATACTCCAATAAGCCGAGCCGAAGTCGTGGGTTCGATTCCCACAAAAGGCGCCTATTTGTTACTGCAGATTTTGGTATGTAAGCAAATAGATGTATTTGTAGATTCTTTTGGAAACAATAAAGGCAAACCTGTTGACTTTCACCTGCATTTGACTGTTCCTTGCCGCTGCCGTTGACCTGCCAAAAATTCGATACACCGGGATGGATTCCGACGATGAACCCTCCGACGCTCAAGTCAGTAATCAGGAAAATTATGAAAGAGGGTTTATGTGGAAAAATATTGATTACCTTCTTTATGGTGGGTGGAGAGGGGTATTTATAGTCGCCTTTATAAACAGTTTAGAGATATTCATTTATCCCTATGTCCCGGTATTTTTGGATAAGATGTAGAGTTTAAATTTTTTTCATGATAAGGGATTTGGTTTAGACCATTTCTTAGAGATAATCATGAATTTGAATTACTCTTTAAATGACTTGGGCTGGTTTGTAATGTGTTGTCACCCTGACCAAGTAGGACAGATCCGTTTTCGGATTATTGGGCTTTGAATAAAGACCCAGTTTCCGTTTCAGACCCGTTTGTAAGTGAAATTACCGTTTTACCCCTAAGAGCTTTAAGATTCGTATCCGATTTGAACGGTCCCTATTTGGTTCTATTTTTAGCCATATCACAAAAAAAATATTAAACCTTTCAATATTAATTTGTATGATCTCCAAAATATTTTATGACCATTTTCTTTTTATTGTTGCAGGTAAGGGTTCTTAAAAAATTTTGCAATTCGACATATGATATGAAATAGTTGTGATATTACTGTTGTTGTTGGCAACCTTGTGGACCTTTGGCTTGCATGATTATGATTGTAATAAATAATCCTTCTGTGACATTTGTATCAAATAATCTGAATTGATGCATATTTATATTCATGTAGGTGCTAGGAATTAGAGGCTCCAATTATATGAACCTTAGGCGAAGAGTGTGTGGAGATGATGACATTTTGAGAATTGCGGTCCGCCCTTAGTTTTGTCTTGGTAAGGACCGCGTGAAAGACCCTGTTAGTAAACCTAACTCCAAAGTTGTGTGAATGACGCTATTCGATTGACCATAACTCCAAAGTTGTGATAAAGATGAAAGTTTAGTATTATATTCTAACACGCATCCGTACGGTTAAGGATCATCTTTATGGGCGAAGATCTAAATTGTACGCAACGGTATTTTTATATATATTTAATCCGTATTTTAAACATTATTGATAGGATTTGTATTTTAGTTGCTCTGATACCATGTAAAAGATCCTACTAATAGATCAAAACTCCAAAATAATGGTAAGAATGAGGGTTTAATGTTTATACTTTAACAGACCGAGTCTCTAAGGCTTTCCTCTGTTGTCCTCTATTTTGTTGGACTTTAATTTTCGCTTTGCATCTGGAATTCTGGATGTTTACATTGTTGTATTTTGGTGCACTTGAATACATCAGGTTAGACCTTGCACTTTGTGCATCTTGTTTCTTTATTTTTTCAATAATGAAACTTTTGTTGTTGTTTTTATCTGTCTTTTTTAAATTATTACATAAGTAAAATACGGTAAATGAAATGGCAAACTTTAGAAAAACTACACAAAACTTTCGACCAGGTTAAAAAAATTATACTGAAGTTTTTTTTAAAAAAAATGACACAATATTTAAATAAAGTCCACTCAGTTAGTTAGGGTTAGGATTAGGGTTAGGGTTGGATTAGGGTAGGGTTTAAAAAAAATCACTTTCATCTTTCATTTGTGTTTAAAAAAAACCACACTTATCTTTTATTTGTGTTTAAAAAATATCACTTAACTAATCAGATGTTTAAATAAATTCCCCGAACTAATACTTACCATAATCCTAATTAATCCAGTGGACCTTATTTAAACATTGTGTCTTTTTTTTATATAAAAAAAAAAACTTTAGTGTAGTTTTTTTAAACTGGCCAAAAGTTTTGTGTAATTTTTTTAAAATTTTGCCTAAATGAAATAATACTGAGGGAAATTTCTTTTTAAAGTTTTATTAAAAAAAAGTTCTCAAAAACATTTTGAATATAGATATAGGTTAAAAGGGTCAATGAAACATTTAAAGGAGAGCTTTCAAGACAAGGGGATGAGAAAAATGTGAGAATTTGTCAGCCCTAAACGGAGCCAATAGATTGGTGTAGCCTCTACGCAAACAAATTATACAATAATACGGTAACCAAACTCAGAAATGATTGAAAGGAGAAAAATTAATGATAAAACAACAAAAATGTGTCCCACATTATGTATCAAAATATTGAGCTATCAAAATCAAATTATTGTTAAGCAACAATGTTTATTCTTATCCAGGCCGTTTTCCAATCAGATACGTAGCTCTATAAATACATGGAATTGAAGATCTTATTCATAACAAATTAGCAGTGGTATAAGAAAAGCTAGTAACATCTCTCCAGTTCACTTACGATTGAGATTGAGGATCCAGACCGATTGCAACATCATGCAGATAATAGGCTATGTTGTAGTACTATTCGGACTGCTCCATGCCAGCCCTGCAGCATTGGCCATGACAAGATACTATGACTTTGTGGTACGTAATTTTTTCAGATCAATAACATTTAATCAAAATACTGCTTGCTTATATATATATAACCGTTATAATCATGACATATATTTCATGAATATTGTTGCAGGTAGAAGAGACTCCGTACACTCGTCTCTGCAAGACCAAGAACATCTTAACGGTGAATGGATTGTTCCCTGGACCGACGATCTACGCTCGTAAGCATGACACCATTATCGTAAAGGTTCACAATAAGGCAGACCACAATTTCACTATACATTGGTATGGCATCATTAGCTTTGTTAATCATTAACATTATTAGTATAGCAGGTTTTTAAGTTGCAGAGCTCATATATATCTACTTATAGGCATGGCGTGGCTCAACCGAGGAACCCATGGTCCGATGGCCCTGAGTATGTAACGCAGTGCCCGATCCAGCCAGGAGCCAGCTTCACGCAAAAGATTTTGTTGACGGAGGGAGAAGGAACCCTTTGGTGGCACGCACACAGCGACTGGTCTAGAGCCACCTTACATGGTGCCATCATAATCCACCCCGAGATTGGGACCAAATTCCCCTTCCCAACTCCCTACAAAGAGATCCCCATCATATTAAGTAATTATTTTAATAAAAGGATATGTATCAATCAATATCTTGTATAATATATTAAGTAGTTCGTAAATTATACAACATCACTAATTGAGAGTAAGGGGGCTATTTTATCACCCTAGCTAACTTAACTAGAGTGACAACTCAAAACTCATATCTCGATCTGCATAATAAAATTTTACACCGTTGGATATGATCTACATCTTAAAACTAAACTATGAGCATACAAAATTTCACATGTATTAACGAAAAATAAAGTAGCTATAGACTCTTACTAAAATGTCAACATTTTGGTTGTGTGATAAACAATTAAAACACGTGGAATTTATTTAACTATTTGTTGATTAATGTTTTTAGAATCTAAATCACATCTAACTGAATTGAATTTCTCTTTGGACGTTCGAGATATGAAGTGCGAGTTGTCAACCAGTGAAATTAGCTAGGGTGATAAACTAACCTTCCTAGTCAACTAATTTGTGACATGTATATATACAGGCGAGTGGTGGAATATGGACATATTCCAAGTTCTCGCTGATCTTCAAAGAACAGGAGGAGCCCCGGCCATATCTGATGCTTTCGCCATCAATGGTCAACCTGGTGATCTCTTACCCTGCTCCCGATCAGGTATAAAATATGATCAGGCTGGCCCTGAGTTCGTGGGGGCTCGAGGCAAACTTCCGAAATAGAGCCCCTCATACACTAAATATATATATATATATATATATATATATATATATATATATATATATATATATAAACAAAAAATTTGTACATTGTTGAAAGCAAAATTTGCGAAATATATAAATTTGTTTTAAATCACCCAAATTTAAAGTTTCAAATTCAATTCAAGTCTTCAAGCCTAAATCCAAATAATTTTTTAAAAAAATTTAAAGGCTCAAATAATTATTTTTTTAGAACCCTAATAACAGTATTTTTTACGCACAAAATACGTGTCTATATTTACAAGTGAACTATAAATTTGGGGTCTCTAAAATCGCAAAACATCGGGGGTCTGATGCGGCTGCCTCACCGGCCTCAAGGGTGGGCCGGCCCTGAATATGATGTTATTAATAGTTAATTATCTAATAGACAATTAACTATCTTAATCAAAAGTCAACCTTCTATTACGTGTATATAGTTATATGGGCTTTTATTTTATTATTTATTATTAATATAAGTAGATGCCTTTTCCACATCTTTTATGTAAAAAAAATATATATAATAAAATTTTAATTTACTAAGCAATAACAATGTCCTTTTTTTTTTCAACTAGTTGGGGTCGACTACATAAATATGAAATTTCATTATGCTCGGTTTAGTGCAATATCTTCGTTAAGGTCACAAGCTATTGTATTTTTTTTTATTGTTTCCACCCAAGTTTAAGTCTTCCCCAACCCCTAAATCTATCCTCAATACTTATCAAATTACTCTTTCTAACGGGTACTACCAGGTCTACGTGTGACATGTTCTAACCACTTGAATCGATTCTCTCTTAATTTATTTTTTATAGGAGTTACATTTATCATATTTTGTATATGCTCATTTCTAATTCTATCATTCCTTATTTTACCACACATCCATCTTTGCATCATAATTTCCACTATACTCATTTTTGGACATGTTATTTTTTTGTTGCCCAACACTGCTCCATACATCATTATTGGTCAAATAGTCGTTCTATAAAAATTTTCTTTCAATTTCAAAGGTATACATTTATCATACAAAACACCATTAACGCTTCTCCACTTAAACCACCCTGATTGAGTCATATATATATATATATATATATATATAACTTCTTTACAAATCTCCACACCTCGTTGTGTAATCGAGCTTAAATATTGAAAACCGCCTCTCATTCGATATCTCTTCACCATCTTTCTAAAATGTCAATTAATATGTATATAATTTTTTAAAACAGAGACGTTTACTGTACAAGTAGTGCACGGTAAGACATACCTCCTTCGTGTTATCAACGCAGCCATGAATGCGGAGCTCTTCTTCAGTGTGGCCGGACATTCCCTGACTCTAGTAGGCACGGATGGCAGCTACACAAAATCCTTCACAACTGACTACATCATGATCTCACCTGGCCAAACCATGGACCTCCTTCTCCATGCAAATGCAGACATCTCATCCAACAATAACGGAAGATTTTATATGGCCGCCGCTCAATTTCTAAGCGTAGCTGGTATCGACACTGACAATACCACCACCACCGCCATCATTCAATACAAAAACACCAATGCATCTACTTCTATTCCTCCTCTCTTTCCCGTCCTTCCCTCTATCAATGACATGGATGCAGCCAGAAAATTCACAGCCAGACTCCGTTCCCTTGCAAACAAGGATCACCCTGTAAACGTTCCTACCTGCATCGATCACTGGATGTTAATCACCGCCTCAGTCAACGTGCTCCCATGCTCGGCCAACACCACGTGCCTAGGACCAGGCGGGAACCGCTTTTCAGCCAGCCTTAACAACATAAGCTTCGTCAACCCTTGGGTTTCTGTTCTTCAGGCGTACTACAACAAGATTGGTGGGGTTTACGACACTAATTTCCCAGACAAACCGCCATTGTACTTCAACTTTACAGGGGATGATTTGCCGGCAAGCCTCTCACTTCCGACGCGGAATCGGACGGAGGTTAAGGTTTTGGAGTATAATAGTACAGTGGAGGTGGTGTTTCAAACGACAAATTTGGTGGCAGGGGTAGACCATCCTATGCACTTGCATGGATACAGCTTCTACGTAGTAGGGACAGGGTTAGGTAATTACAATGAGACCAGAGATTCTCAAATGTATAACCTTGTGGATCCTCCTTTTCAAAATACAGTTGTCGTACCTAAGAGTGGATGGACCGCCATCAGATTCAGAGCAAATAATCCTGGTATATATGTACCTAGCAACATTAATTGCTTGACTGATGCATTAATTTATTTAGATTAATTAGATGTTAAACGAGTGCTCTTCGTATGTAAGTTAATTAGTGACTAATCGATTAATATTGCAGGTGTTTGGTTTCTGCATTGCCACTTTGAGCTGCATGCTACGTGGGGAATGGATACTGTTTTCATCGTGAAAAATGGACCCACTCGTGCTACTAGCTTGTTGTTGCCACCATCTGACATGCCCCCTTGCTGATTAACGCGGAATACTCTTATATATGGAGTAAGTGTTTATATGTGTGGCCACAGCCTTGTAATTCACTTTGGGTAAAACAAGTGTACGTGCATGACAAATATGAAGGTTTGCTTTCTCTATTAGTCTAAAATGATCCTATATTCGGAGTACAAGACTATTTTTACGGAGAAACGTAGAAATTAAATTCATATTTGGCAACCACAATACAAGTTTTTTTAGGAAAAAAACGAACCATATTTATTTGATATGAATTTAATTTTTGATAGTGAGATGAGAAGTGTAAAATATAAATGATATATAAGGATAAAAATCTTGGTCATATGAGGGGCTTAAACATGATTTCTCTTTTTCGTTATTTTCCTATACTTTTTTAAAATAAAGAATTGAATTACCGGGGAAAACCTCGGGTGGCATCCGAGCTGAGAACCATCGGGCCTGACATGGGCCAGGGCTTCGGCGATCCAGGTTGGAGATTTTTATGGGCCTGACCGGGCTAGGCTGTAATGGGGAAGGGGTAGCCCCGACCCGACCTTAGGCCCTTGGCAGGGCCGGCCCTGAGTTCCGGGGGGCCCTAGGCGAACTTCCGAAATGGGGCCCCTCCTGCCCCATATAAAAAAAAAAAAAAATTACGCGCGAAACGCGTGCCTATATTTACAAGGGATGTTTGAAATCGGAGGCCCCAAAAATGGCGAATTCCGCAGGGGTCCGAGGCGGCCGCCTTGCCCGCCTACATATCAGGGCCGGCCCTGGCCCTTGGCTTAAATGAAGGGGTTTTCATAATAAAAAAGAAGAATCTATTTCAACCGATATGCCCCTGGGCACGGACCGGGCCAATGCTGTTTCGCAATTATTTTTTTTTTTTAAATATAGTAGAAAGAAGTTGTATATTTTGGGTGAATGAATTTAGACAACAATTATAACAACATATAGATTAAAGAAAAATATTCATATATTAAATTGTTTCAATGATTTAAAAAAATTCAAATATAATCAATAGATAAGTTACATGGTGATTGAATTTCAAATTACAAGTTGAGGGGAATATTGGACTTTAGAGTTCGAGATGACCTCTATTTAGATTGAAGAGAAGGCATGGGACTACTGTCGTGCACTTCTACTTAGCCTAAATATAGAATCTCATCGCCCTAAATTTCTTAATTATTTAAAAGACTTGATCCGTTGTGCACATCTACTAAATCTTCATTCGTCTCTACTTGATCCATTTTGTGCTGCTTGAAGTACATCTTGGGCCATTTCTTCCGCTTTGATTCAATCTTCTGCGCATACTAGCATCTTTAAATTCTTCGAAAGTAAATTATTCATGTTCGGACTCAAAATCCTGCCACCAAGAGTAAACGTACTTTCCGATGGAACAGTTGACACCGGTGGAATTAGCAAATCTTTAGCCATACGAGAAAGAATAGGAAAAGTAGTTTAAATATTTTCCCAAAAAAGTTAACACATCAACTATATCATCGATGGGCAGTTGTGCATTATACCAATTCAACTCATTAGGTGTATTTGTTCATGGTTATTTTGATTTAATAAAACTTAAAACACAATTTGTTGAAAATACAAGACCCTTTCCCACTGATATAGAAGAATAAGAAGAATTAACATTATGTGATTGTGTAGTATTAGATGCGTAAAGCCTATCGTAACTATCATACAAATTATTCAAAACATACTCAAATTGTATATTAAAAAAAAAATTTCAGAATCTTGTATTTATTCGTGTGGAGCTTATGAATGAAAAATCTCAATTAAATTCTTTGTGCCCTCTAACTTTATTATGGAATTCAATACAGTAGCAACACAATATAATATAGGAAGATGATGAAAATATATTATAAATTTTAGATAAGTGACATAAACCATTATTTAGGGATGGCGAACGGGTCGAGTGGGCCGGACCGGGCCCAACCCGTACGGGTTGGCACGTATAGTGGGCGGGCTCGTGCCGGTTTGCCCACTTATTCGGGCCGGGCCGGGTCGGGCTCAAACTTGGTTTGGGTGGCCCGCCCAACCCGTGAACCCTTTAGGGTTCAACCCGGGTTGGGCCGGGTCGACCCGCGGGTTGGTTCGTTTATATAGGGTTATATATATATATAACCCTATATAAGTATAGGGTTCCTATATAAGTATAGGGTTGGCTCGTTTATATAGGGTTATATATATATATGTATATATATATATATATATGTATATATATATATATATATATATATATATATATATATATATATATATATATATATATTAAGCTTAAAATAATAATAATAATAATAATAATAATAATAATAATAATAATAAGTAATAATACTAATAAACATTAAAAATCGTAATAATAATAATAAGATTGAAAGAGTGAAATTGGCAACAAATTTTGAAATATTATTCATATGAATTTAAGTTATACAATTTTCACAATTTCTAATGAAATGAAGAATTCAATTCACAAATAAGTTTTATACAATAACATATTTCTTATATACAATTTTAATTGACTACAATTTTTATAATTTAACATAACAAGCAAAGCTATTGTTGTTGTTGTTGTTGTTGTTGTTCTTCCGGCGAGTTGCTCCCACTTGTGGACGTTGATAGTACTTTCCCTTGTGTCCTATCTTCAGCCTTCAGCCAGTCTTCTGTGCAAACGAGCATCTCTAATGTGTCGGGCTTCATGTAATTCCTGTAATCAGTTAGAACCCTGCCACTTGAAGAAAATGCACTCTCATAAGCAACTGTAGAGACAAGAGGAGTTAGTAAATCTTTAGCCATAATTGACAGAATACTAAAAGTGTGTTCATGGTCTTTCCACCATTGTAAAATATCTAGTGGAGAAGTAGAAGGCTCAAAATCTTGTTGGTTATATCAATTTAATTCATTTGGTTGATTAGTCCTAGGTTTTTTTGATTGAATTTGTTCAAGTAAATTAAATGTTCTATCACCAAATCTACTTTTACCCTTACCTTTAGAAGTACCAGAAGAAGAACTAACTACAGAAGTTGAACTATTAGAAGCAAAACGTCTATCATAATAATCATACAAGTTATTTAACGTAGATTCAAACTGAACTAAAAAAGTAGCGCAATCTTCTACTAATTCTACATTTTCCCCAGGTAATGCAAAAAACATTTCAATCAAACTCTTCGTACCTTCTAATTTGATACGAGGATCCATAACGGTAGCAACACAAATCAACATAGGAGGAGGAAAATAATACTTCAAAAATTTTTTGAATGCGGGTTTTACAATCTCACCAACAAAAGTATCATTTAACAATTCGTTAAATGTTTGCATCATGCTAACTAATTCAATAAAAATGTTACTAGAACTAGATTCATATGTTTTTGAAAATTTTAAAGTTGCAGTTTTAAAATGTTCTAAAAATTTCAACAAAGATTCGGCAAAAAACCAATCGGGGGGAGTCATTTCAAAATTGTGCATATTTTTTGCGATACAAAAATTATTTACAACTGCTTTATATTCGGTAACAACATTTAGTAAATCAAAAGTAGAATTCCATCGGTGTCTAACATCCTTTGAAAATCTTCTAAAAGGAACATTTCTAACCCTGCACCAAGCTTTCCATTCTTGTAAAATGCTTGGACTTATTGCAATGAAATATACACAATTTCTAATTTTAACTATATATAGATCGGCTATTTTTAATGCATCTTGAACACATAAATTTATAATATGACATGCACATCTAACATGAAAAATATTGTCAGATGGAGGATTTAATATGGATTTTAAAGTAGTAATTGCTACATTGTTGTTAGATGCATTATCAAAACTAATACACATAATTTTATCGTGAATATGGAAAACATCACAAATTTCTATAATACGATTTGCTATTTCAGCGCCACTATGGGGATATAGCAACGCCGTAAGTGATATGATTCTTTTTTGAAGAATCCAATTATTGTCGATCCAATGACAGGTTATTCCAATCATTGGTATATTGTTGACACCCGTCCAACAATCTGAAGTTAAACTAACCCTACAAGTTAAACTCCATAAAATTACAATCAAAGCGTCATTCATTTCGATGTATATTTTAAAATAATCCGATTTGCAAGTATTTCTCAGAATTCTTCTAAAATGAGGGTTTAAGGCCGTTTGATTAAAATTTTCCAAGTCCCAACTCTCCGAATAGAAAATTGGTAACTCTTCCTTAATGACTAATTGGGTCATTTCCCGACGAACAAGATCGGGATCATAAGGATGGCTATCAACTAGACCGGTCCTATGGTTGATTTTTTGTTGGCCTTGTACTTCAGCAAGAAGGTCTTTATGATTATGTTGGATGTGCCTACTAATTGTACCGGTGCCGTCACCCCTCTTGAATTTGTATGTTTTACAATATGTTTTACAAATTTTCAAACCTATATCCGGAGTATGTTCGTCCGGGATATAATCGTAAAATTTATGCCAATCACTAGTTTCTCCTCTACTTTTCCTACTACTATGGGGTTGTGTGGTTTCGGTTGGTTGTTGTTGTTGTTGTTCTTCTTCCGATTGTATGTCACCTACAACCTCGTCATGTGTACCCCATTGTTGGGTAGGAGGATCATGTTATTCTTGGGCGGGCGCACTAGTTGGGACAATTGGTGGCCTACGAGAAGAGAAGGAAGAATCTTGTCCGCTACGACCGCTACCGCGTGATCTAGACATAATGTAGTAATATACTATAGTATGTAAAAAAAAAAATACAATGTAGGAACGGTGAATTATAAAAAAAAATCTAAAAAACAAGAGGGTTGAGATAGAGAAGATAAAAAAACCAACAATAATTTTAACTACAATGCAAAAAAAAAAAAATATAACGAGAGAGGTATGAAATTTTAATACCGTTCACCGTGGAATACGCGTATGTAAAAAAACCGTAAACATAAGAATAGAATAGAACTAGAAAGAAGCGTTTTGCCGATTCCGCAATTGAAGAGTTGAGGAGAGCTTGAAGTAGATTTGACGAGGGTTGAAGACGTTGAATTTTGATTTCGATACGACCGAAATTTGATCGTGTATATGCCTCGTTGTAGACTTGTTTGATGAATACTATAATTGTTGAAAAATTCTTTAGAAATGATGTATAATAGTACAGAGAGTAAGAGAGTAAGGTGTGATTTTTTAGGAGATTTTTGGGGATATTTATAGGCTCAAAATGTGGGGAAAAACAAAAAAAAACAAAAAAAAAGCCAAAAAAAGGGCTAAAGAGCCGTTACCAACGGCTCTGTTTTGGCAGCCAACCGACCGTTCGACCCGCGGGTCAACGTTCGACCCGTACGGGTCCAACGGGTCGTAACCCGTGGGTCGACCCGCGGGTTGGCGGGTTGAATTCGCGTTCTTAATGGGTTCGCGGGCCGGATTTTGCGGGTTGAATTCGCGTTATTTGTGACCCGGGTCGACCCGGTAGTGTTCACCGGGTTCGACCCGAACCCGCCAACGTCTTAAACCGGTCGAGTTCGCAGGCCGGGTCGCGGGTGGGTCGCCGGTTGACCCGGCCCAGTTGCCATCCCTAGGCCGCATTATTCCAATATAAAGTTTGCTTATCAAATCTATAATAGTGATCATCATTTTAACAATTGTTAGTAAAATACCACCAGAAGTAGATGAGTATGTTTTTGAAAATTGTAAAGTTGCATCATTAAAAGGTTCTAAAAATTTTAATAAACTATCGGCATAAAAAACAAAAATCAATATATATTCTACAATTTTCCATACCCATTGCAGCACCAAACTCTTTTAAACCTTGTCGATAATGAATGCCTACACCTAAGAGATTATATATCGAATTCCAATGATGTGTAATATCTTTTAGGAAAACGTTTAAATGCAATGTTCCAAAGTTGACATCAATCATAAAAAACTTGATATGTAGAACCGCTCAAAGATATAAAATTAACACAATCTCT
The DNA here is from genome assembly GCA_017893485.1 of Hemerocallis citrina. NCBI lineage: Eukaryota > Viridiplantae > Streptophyta > Magnoliopsida > Asparagales > Asphodelaceae > Hemerocallis > Hemerocallis citrina. The sequence goes on along the minus strand of CM030366.1, from coordinate 226,642,805 downwards.
CATTGCACTAATCTTATTGTGTCTGTATTTTAATGCGTCATGTAGACAAAAATTTAAAATATGAAAAATATTGGGTTCTATAGGATTTAAAGTAATTTTGCAAACTAGGAATTTTCTTAGTATTATTAGAAGCGTTATCAAAATCAATAGTAAAAACTTTATTATAAATACCAAATTTATTATATACATATATGATGTGTGTTGCAATTATTTCATCCTTATGTGGGTATCTAACAAATCTAAAAGAAATAATCTTTTTTTGGATTAACCAATCGGAATCTATTTAATGACATGTTACATATGTCATTGGTACATCGTTAACTCCTACCCAATCATCCGATGTCAAAGAAACCCTACAATTAAGTGATATTAATGTTTCAACTCACATATCCTTGGTCTCTTCATAGACTAATTTACAATCTCCCTTAACCACATTCCTAGCTATTGTTTTATAATAGGGGTTTAATGCGGTTTGATTAAAACTTTCTAAATCCGTACTTTCGGCCTAGGAAAAAGGTAATTCATCCTTAATTACTAATCTAGTTATTTTCCTATGAACGGTATCGTGATCGTAACTATGGCTATCTACATGACAGGTCCTAGGGTTTATCTGTTGTGTAAGTGTGTTTTGTGATAATTCAGATCGGAATTTATCTAAGTGACACTTAAGTGTACATGTTTCCGCACCTAATTTAAACTTATATGACATTTTACACTTATTGCAAATTTTAAGTCCTACACTTGCATCGTTTTGAAAAGGGACAAAAGAGAAATATTTTTGTACTTTGGAAGTGGGTCATCTTCTTTTACGGGATTGAGAAGGAGCTTGTTCTATGTCGTGTGAATATATGTCATCTATTATTACATCATTCATGTGTGTATGAGGAATATCATGAAAATCGAAAATACTGTCATAATTTCTAAATATTTTTTCACTATCTGTTTGTGGAATGGAAGGAATGCGACGAGACGAGTTGGACTCTTGGCTACTATGTCTACCGCGTGATCGTTTTGATGTCATCTAAAATATGAACTAGTATTTATATGTTTAAAAAAAGAACTAAAAATAAGAAGAGCGAGTTCAAAAAAAATGTTTACAATAAATTATGGACAATTGTATATTGTTTTTAAAGAAAACAAGTAGAGAGAATTTAAAATAACACAAAAAACTAATGATGCACTAGTGTATGTTAATAAATAAAATCAAAAAACGGCGCCGAGAGGGTTCAATAAAAAAATAACAATTAAAATATGAGCTGGTTTATGTTAACCAAAAAAAATCTATAAAGCAGAAGACGGAGTTCAATGAAACACAAACAATAAATTATGAACTAGTGAATTATTTACTACTAAAATCTAAAAAGAGAAAGAGAAGATAACAATTCTACTATAAAAATTAAACAAATACAATGTTACCGAATAAGTGTAGATTGAAGAATGAGAGTAGAGAGAGTTGAGAGCATGTTCTTGCAAGATTGAGAGAACTTGAGTCTTGAGATAGTTGAGTGAGTTGAGAGATTGATGATGTTAGTCACTTGATTCCAAAAATTGTTGAGAGAGTTGAGAGAGAGAGAGAGTTGAGTGAATTTGTGAAGAGAAATGAATCAGGAGGTTGTATATATAGATTATGTTTTTTTTCCGGATTTTCCATAATACCCCGAAAACTAGATAATCATATCCGTTGGGGGCTAGTTTATTAATTTGATAAATCCATCTCTAAATAAAATTGAAAATAAAATTCCAAAAGGCACTCCAACAGTCGGCCCGGGCCAATTCAAACTGGTCCCGGTTCGACGCTGGCCAGGCCACCGCAGTATTTTGAAGGGAAAGGTCGGGGCCGGCTAAGACCGGGTTCGGGAGTGGTTAGGGTCCGGATTGGCCCAGGTTGGTGGTGGTCCGGGCCAGGCCGGTCCCAGGCTTAACCAGCCCGGATGCCACCTCTAGAAAAACCTACAAACACTTGTACACTCATACTGTACGGCGGCCAGCATGTCTTTGTTAATCAGACAAACAAGTTCTATATCATGATTATGAATAAAAAAATTTTAAAAAAAATAAAAAAAATCAATACTTGCGTATTTTTCCCACATCACTAGATGTCTAGATGGTCAGAAATTCTTTAGGATCTCATCAAATATAACTTGAGCGCATCATCAACCCGTTGCACAAATTGATTCACCATAATTAGAGAAAATCTCTTAATACAAGCAGGCCCATCATGCGCAATTAGATGGAATTGGTTTTAAGGCAGACCAAATACCTCATCTCTCTACCACATCAATAGGCTTCCAAGTTTCTCATGATATATAAACTGATAACTTGTTGCATGGTGATCTAGCTATATATAAACTGAAAACTTATGAATTAGTCTTTATAGTAGATTAATTATGGATTTTTGCTCACCTTGTCATCATACTTAACACGAATCTTTTTTATTTTCGTAATACCCCATTTAATCTCACCATTTAATCTCAACCAACTAGTTTAGACTAGCATTCTATTATAAACGGATTTCTCTCCTAAAATTTTTACTAACTCCGTTGTTTTCTTCCCCAATAATACTGCAAACTTTACCACTATAGTCGTCCCACCAATTATAAGTTAGTTTTTTGTCATACATAGTTAGCATATTAATTATAATTAAGTTGGAATTGAACAAAAATTACAAATGAGGAACCTATTTAGTTTGACGGCCCTTCATTAAAGAACATAATAGCAAATAATGTGAAAATGGAAAATAATTTAGATATACATGTTTCAAAAGAGATTAATATTTTAAAATAAAAACAAAAAAAAGCCATGCATTGCATGTGGACATTTACTGGCCTTGCAAATGGGCCACTCAATTGGGCTTACACTTGGGGTAACAAAATAAACTTTTACATAAAGAATTAGAGTGGTCCTTAATTGAATTGTCTCCTCTTTCTTTTACGTTCTGAAAAAATCCGTTGTGTCCGTTGCGCATTCTACTAGTTTGGGCCAATCTGTTGGGCTTAGTAAATGGGTCAAGGTAAATATACCTAATGATTTATTTTAATCATGCTCATCATTCATAGTTTATTTTTATTATAGCATTATTAACAATATATAATGAAGGTTTATATAGCTTATCAAAAAATATGTGTATAATATATATGTCATCAAATGCATGCCCACATCGATTATCTGATTATGTCTAATTGATGTTATAAGTTGGAAAGGTTAAAGAATGCACCGGCGATCCATTTTTCACTAGAATATCGTACAAAAGTTAATGTAATAGCAACCCTAGTTTAGCCTCCAATCCCTACGCCACCGTGGCGGAATCTTTCAACTTTATTAATTCTCAGACGCACTGGCTAATCCCCTTCACAACCAATCTTCCGGCATCTCTTACTTCAGACTTTAATGATCTTCTTTTATACCTTAACAACTTTTCTTGGTGCCCGAAAGAAGATTTTAGATGGCGATGGAACTCTTCGGGTGTTTTCTCAGTGAAATCTTTTTATCAATTTCTTAACTTTCGGGGTATCAATTCTCCATTTGCTAACTTCATCTGGAGGATCTGTGCCCCTCTTAAGGTGAATATCCTTACTTGGCTCGCATTCAACAACAAACTCCTTATGTTGAGATCCTCAACAAAAGGAACTTAGCGTGGGGTCAACTGTGCCCTGTATGCTTTAATAATTTTGAAGACGTTGATCATCTGTTTGTTGGGTGTGAATATATCCGCCCGTTGTGGAAAATTTGTTCCTTAGTCTGGGAAAACCCATCCATTCCTTCCAACTTGTATTCATGCTGGTCTCAGCATCTCACTAATAAAAAGTTTCACAGATCCTAGAATCTTTCAGTCTTGACTATTATTTGGATTACTTGGTCCGAAAGAAATAAAAGAATTTTCAATCATATCGCTGCCCCAATCAACTCCATCATTGATGATTTATTATTTCTTTTTAATTTCTTGTCCTTGACCTTAAATCATGAAGCCGTGGTTTCTTGAAACAATCACCGCCTCGATGAGGCCTTACTATGCTTATTTAATCTTAATGCGTTATAAATTTTTTCTTCTTGTGCTTATCTGAGAAGACATGTTTTCGTAGGGTTGAGAGGAGTTCTGGGATCACTCCTCTTTTTTGGGCTGTACCCATGGTGCATCTTTTGTGGGGGTTTTGTTCGTCCTTGGAGGATTTTGGTGCTGTAGCAATGCTTTTTTTACCCCTTGTATGGAGTACATTTTGTGTTGATTACTTTTGCCTGGCTTTATTCTAATCCTTGGCATTGTATTTTGGGTTATTATTATTAATGTTTGTATAACCCCTTGCACACCCCCCCCCCCTCTTCTTAACCTAATGAAGACCGGTTTCCTTTTCTTACTTTTGATGTGTTTGGGTTTGCTCTGTTTCGGTTTGGTTGGGAGCTATGCTCTCCCTCTGGATTGCCAATGTGGTTGATTGCGTTTCCCCACTTGTCAGGTGTGAAACTTGTTGGCTCTCCGCCATTATCGTATGGTGACCTACGGTGGTGAATTAGCTCTCCCTAATCCCTTGGTTTTCAGGCTATGCCTCTGAATCTTTAGGCTTGCAACTGGTAATTTGCTGTTGTTGGTTTATCGTTCCATCCCTTATGATGTGGGGATATTCGACGTTCATTACTTGTTGTATGCAGCATGCCCCACTTATCTCCGACTGTAATCAGCATCCCCTTTGCGCTAGAAGGAAGGAGTCTCCCCTATTTTTTTCGGGCTAGAGCACTCAGCCGCCAGGGTATGTCCCTGTTTGATGGCTTCTTGGGATTACCTCAACCTCCTCCTTCAGCTGCTGCTAATCGCAACCATAGAATCATGCCTCACAATCAACTAGATTTCCCTTCACCCTCCTTTCTTGCCCACCACTACTCTCGTTTGACTGTTTGGAGGCTTAGCGAATTCGGATAACCTTGATTTTTGCAGCGCTGTGATTACAGAGTTCTCTGTCCACAGCGCGCCCGTTGGTGGGGTCTGCTAGTGTCAACATGCTCGCTGGCTCGGGGGGCATCGATTCTGTTTGCCATGGCTAAATCGCGGATCAATGGTCTCCAAAGCTTCAGCCAACTCTTCTAATTTGTCGGCTTTATTGTTTGTAGAGCAATTGCCTTAATTGCATCATTAGCTGTTTTATCTGCTCATGTTTTTCCTGCCTCTTTTTAACCGTTTGTACACCTTTTATGATTGGTTATTATTCATTATATATATATATATTGGGCTGGAATCAGTTGATTCTATCCACTTCATCAAAAAATAGCAGCCCTAGTTTTCACAACTTACGCACCTTGCTTGCTTCCACAACAACAGTACCTTAATTGTAACTCCCTGTTCCAGTTGTACGTATTTTATTACATTAATTTTTGTACTTCAATTTTTAGATCAGTTTTATTTTTCTCTTTAGACTCTTTATCTAAAGCCAGAATATTTTTCTGACCAATTCTATAATTTTGTAATTTTTTCGATCGGAGTTTAAATACAAATTTTAAACTCTGATTAATCCTAATCCTAATCCTAATCCTGCCTAATTCTACCCCTAACTCCTGACTTCTCCTCCTTGTTCATTTTTTCCACACCTTGTTCTCATTTTCCACCCTACACTCTCATTTTTCCACCCTACACTCCCATTTTTCTACACCCCTAATTATACACATGCAGCACTCTTATGCCTTTCTTTCTATATATATGCATGCACTCACACACATGCATAACACATCTCATTCTTCACTTCTCCTTCTCTTCCTTTGCCTTCTTCACACCCGAGAGCCCTTCTCCTTCCCTTCCTCTGCCTTCTTCAGATCCGAGAGCTCAAGCAACACCCAAGCTCCACTTTACCTTCCACCTTCGAGCCAACGACTCCGCTTCTACGATCCCGTGAACCACGAAAAATAACCCGACGCCGCGCCACCTTGTTGTTGTCGTCGCTCACCGTTGCTACCGTTGCTCGCTAGCTACCATCTTGCTGCCATTCTTACCGTCGTTGCGCCGCCGTCCGTTGCCAACGTCGCTTCTTCTTTCCGTGGTTAACACCACCACCGAAATCGTCACGTTATAAGGCAAGTACCTTGTACACTATTTTTGTTCTCGTACAAGTATTTTTCTTGGACTCGTGGCAAGTAGTCTAGTTATCATCATGTTTTATTGTCAAAATCCATTCTAGTCACTGGTTCCATACTATATCAACTCAAGAGTGAACCGTTAACACACTTCGAATCGTGTTATCGAATATCGAATATTCAACCTTACTCTCTCTAAATTTCTTGACCTTGCACTGAGAATTCGACCATATTTCCAATACTGGATTAAAGATTTTCTACGTGGAAATTATAGCCCATCGAGTCCCGAATCCAGAACATCTGACGGTTTCTCAATCGGATGTATAGATTGTGAGATATCGCGATTTTAGTACTGTCATATTGTGAATTTCTGAACCTGCACGGGATCACTAACCGGTCTCTCGTACTGAGAATTGACCATGTTCCCGATACTGGATTGAAAAACTTTCTACATGAAAATCGTAGCCCTTCGAGTCTAGATATCTGAAACTTCCTACAGTTTCTCAATTCAATGTATAGATTGTGAGATATCTCAGTTTTAGTATTGTGACTCCGAATTTTCAGAATGCGCGCGAAACATCGAAACCAGCGAAGAATGAATTTGTACGCATAGCTACTGTCTTTAGAATGTATCGTGTGAATATGCATTGGAACCGAAAGAGAGTCTACTTTCTAGAATCTCTGACGGAATTGGATTTGCTTTTCTGTAACAACGGTAAAGTGAATTTGAATGCAGATATGTCAAGTTGTCTAAAAATTCATCTCTACGTTTTTGCATATAAACCCGTTACTTTTCATATTTAATTAACTGAGTGTATTATTGTTCTTGTAATAATAACTTGCATAGATATAATAGGTTGATAGCATATATTTTATACTACTTGATAATTTATAATAACTACTCTTGATACATGTACCCGTTATATCTCATACCATGATTACTGCCATTGATATTTTTCTAGATTAACTGTCTTGATTACACCGTTCCACTACTCGTACCAACTGCATGTTCATAACTAATTATAAAAGAATAACAAGCCGGGGTTATAAGGGTACGGCTTAGTAATGGACAATATAGGGGAGTATACTCGGAAGGGGGCCCGTGTTTTTCAAAATAGTGATTCTTGATTACATAATTCTCGATTATATAATTCATGATTACATGTCTTGATACTATCACTGGAAGACCCGAGTACATAATCCTATAGAATTCACTACTTAAGTCTAAACGTCACATGATTGATGTAGCGCCCCGAATTTCTAATATGATAACTTAGAAAATACGTAGCACGATCCCAGCATCCACTTCAATGTAACGATATTCACAGCCAACACCACTAAAATTTTCAACTTTTATTACAACAAACTTTTACAAATCACAGCGGAATTCAAAACAACCCAAACAATATTTACTGTCATTTACAACTCAAATTATCCCAAAACTGCTTTTACAAATTTACACAACTCTTATAAATCAATTTATCTCAAATATGCCTCAAGTATCCAAACCTCCAAACTCTAAGCAATAACCTGCAACATGTGAGGCTAGAGATGATCCCTAACCCCCAACACTAAAAGGGTTAGCCATAAATGGTGTGAGTGACATAAAAACAATCAATATAATTTAATCATAAAACATTAAGTCGTCAACATGTATTAACCACAATGATAAATGAATAAGGAATAGCAAAGATGTAAAGCATGAAAACGTCATAGAATGAAAACAACAAGTGCATCTAGTCTAAAGGTCAAGTGTAGGAAAACTGGAAAACACATGCATAAAACTAAGTCAAGAAAACACAATTTCTATATGCGGACTCTCTAATGCATACTTGTCGAAGTCTATGCATCCCATTCTACATAGGTTCGGTGCAAGCCCTTAACGTCTCCACTTCATATGGGTTCAATCCTCGCTATGCGACTAATCTTAACACGATGACTACTACGAGATAAAGATAAACTGTGAGAATTAGTCCATGCTTGATAATTCCGGAGATGGATCCCTCATCTCAGGCATTTTACCTGGATAATTCCGGAGATCATCCCTCATCTAAACATTGACACATCATCACATGAATACCACATGTGCGTCGCCTCGACTTCGATAATTCCGGAGTTCAATCCCGCATCTCAAGCAAACCACTTGGATAATTCCGGAGATATATCTCTCATCTCAGGTATTTTACCTGGATAATTCCGGAGATAAATCCCTCATCTCAAGAAAGTTACTTGGATAATTCAGGAGATCAAATCTCTCATCTAAAGCCGTATTGAGGTGCATAACTCATGTTCCCGTTCATCATATCACCACTAGTGCCTGTCCTTATTATTTGTGGGTTATTTAATTACTCAACAAAATCTCCTAGAGTCGGTGTACCCTACCGGGATAACTCAAAACTGAATAACTGAATATGCCTCAACGGGCCTCAACAAAAAACAAATATCTCAACACCGGTATACTAGGGTCACCTACCTCTAGAGACTCAAACTCAAAGGTCTAAACAAATTCCACTAAACAAAAGTGGCTCAACTGAACATCTTAAAACCAAATATTGAACTGAATATCTCAAAATCAAATATGAACTGAAGATCAATTATAGACTGAATTATCTGAAAAACAATTATTCGAAGTAACACTAAAGTTTACACCGATCCTTCAGTACCAGTCGACTTATACAGTGGTAAGTCGACTGTCCAGAGGACTAGGTCCAATATTTCACAAAGATAAACTAAGTCATATCAGTCGACCTCAGAGGTTACCAGTCGACTGCATACAGGCTAAGTCGACTGTCCCGAAAGGACTGAACAAATTTCACACAATCGAATTCTCAGTGAACCAGTCAACTGCACAAAGGCCAAGTCGACTGTCCAGAAGAGCTGAACAATTTTTACTAAGAAGGTTCTCAGCAGACCAGTCGACTGACAGAAGTCTAAGTCGACTGTCCCGAACAGTTTTCAAAGGTCTGAAGGTACAGCAGTAGAGACGTATATTCGTTATTGTTAGAAGACATCTACTATGCTATATATAAAAAGTAAGAGTACAAATGAAAATCATGAGTAATTAGTTCCCAGAAGATTTTTTCAGCCGACCCATTCTAGTATAATCAACTAGTACTTTTAATATATTAATTAGTACTTAAAAGGTAATATATGTGGTAATAATATATGAATTTCTTTTGAAGATCATGAGTCATTAGTGCTTAAAGAGGCAATTCTACCATTCCTTTCAAACGACCCAGAAGACTACGAATGTAATTGGATAAATGTAATATAACTTAGTAATGTTATACCAACCGAGCTAATCGACTAGAAAATATGTGTTCATAGCATAATTCATTAAGGATACATCACCCAATCATCCAAATGTCGAAATTTAATTCTCAAGATCCATAATCACTAATCTTTCAATTAGGGTTTCTCAAAACTAATTTCTTTCACAACTATGATCAAAAATCTGATTTGTATACCCTAGACCCAGATATTCACCATCCGATCCCAACCATGATCAATTCTTAACATGTTTTCTAACATATAATCTCATAACTCAAGATCTACTCAATATCCACAAGTTTCTTAACATGGTCCAACAATAACAATGGTTTACATACATACCACAATATAAGATCCATATCATTCATATACAAAACAAGCAAACATTGTCATTCACATAATTCAAAACAAACGATTTCATAATACTCACAAAATCAAACAATAACACAAACAATGTCACTCACCTTTGGTTTTAGAAGAATCCACGAAAAGATCTTCCTTTTGCTAGATCCAAAAATCCTCCTCCCGATCACCAAGAAAATAATATTTTAATAAATCTGGAGTTGTGCAGCGAATGACGGCTGCACACCCTCTTTTATACAGGCCGGGATTGAAAGGAATTAGGGTTTTGAAGTACTTTTTCAAAATAGTCCTTTTTCAATTTATTACTTCACCTATATAACCTTCCTTGGTTAAAATAAGGTAAATAAATCAAAGTTAAATAAAATCCTTTTACCAATAAGTTTTCCAACAACCCAGCACGGTCCAGAGATAAGAAAATCCCGGATTTACACTCAGGGTGGCGATTTTGCACAAAAGCCCTCCCTTTTGCAATATTTGCAAATACCTCTTAAAATATTCATAAAAATCCAGAAAAATCCGAAATAATATATGGTAATACATATTATAGTTTCCAATAAAAATATTTGACTTTTACCCTCCAGAAAAACATTTGCACAAAAATCCAACATAAATTCTATATTTGCAAAAACACCCTTTTCGACTAAATCTTCACCAAATCGATTTTAAATAAATTTCAAATATATTTAAATTCAAATGATGACTATGGAGAACCAAAATATCAGTAAAAACGAATTTTCATAGTTTATTTAAGATCCAAACGACTTTTTACATAAAAGTCCATCTCTTTCGAGATATTTGTAAAAATAGTTTCTTTATTCAGAAAAATCCCAAAATTTAGAATACACTCCATAATAAGTATGAGAACTTATTAAAAATATAAAAATTGTATATGTACACCAAAATTATTTGCACGTGTTTCGCACGTGTAAAAAGATAAATCTTTTAGAAAATATTTATTAAATTTCCAGTAAATCGTTTTAATTCATTTTCAAATATTTTAAAATAATATTTGAAAATACGGGGTTCTACATCACTCCCTCCTTAGAAGAGTTCTGTCCTCAGAACTACTGCTAATGGGGTCCAAACAAACACATCAAGAAGGAACGAAAACTTATGGATAGAAATATAATTTAAAGAAATACAATCACACAAGGGAATGCATTTCAACAAAAATGTACAACATACAGACAAATCACAATCATGCAAAGAATTCAGAAAATCAAACTTTCGCTGCGCAACTCTACCAACTGCCACCGGAAGCCATGCTGCCACAACTACTGAACTCCTGCATTCAACTCTGACCTTCCACATTTGTTCCAAGAATCAGTGGCCACTCCCTCCTTAGAAAGGACATGACTAAGGATAACCACCTCAAGACCTTGCCTGAAAACACCTTAAATTCCACACTAAGACTAATAAGATTTGGGCGACACAATTGCATGCAAGAAAACAGTATTAATAAAACTTTGGTCTCTATTTCATTAATCCAAATAAATCTTGTTACATGAAGAAAATACTCAATCTTCAATTATTCCAAATAGAAGTTTTATTTAATACAAAAGAATGAATTCCCAAGTTCTTGCACACACAAGTCACATTCCTGAGTTATCTGCATCCTCATCAGTCAATGCGGACTCTCGCCCCTTCCTCAGTTCCTTTCTTTTCCTTGCATTCTCTTTCTTCAGCTGTGGACAGATCTGCTGAATATGCCCCTCACGACCACAATGAAAACAAGTCCGCTTTGCCATCTTCGGACATGCTGACCGGTAATGACCTACCTCCTTGCAGAAATAACAAGTTACTTCCCGGATTGCAGGTGCCTTCTGCACTGGGTCACTGATCTTGACTTGCTTTGCTGGGGATTCCTTCCCTTCCTGATCTGATGCTGACCTCCTCCTCTTGAGAGACTCATCCTGCTTGGTGGGATCAGCGTTAATGAACACCTGTCCAATCCTATAATTCCGATCTTGGTTCCGAATCTGCGCCAAATTAACTGCCATCAGCGCATCCAGAGTCTGATGCATCTTGGCGAATTCAGCCTCAAGGTCAATTCCAGTTCCTCGAGAACTTCCAAATCCATCCTCATTGTTGTTCTCGTTCCGGGGTCTGGATGCAACCATACTGATCACTACAAAACGAGGGTAAAGTTAGAGAATCACACACACATTTCGCATTCACATCCATACCCTATGGCAAAACCATAACCATATCCCAAACCATAACTTAGACCACATGTAGTTGATGTATCCAATCTTAACACACATAAAATTTGGAAAATACGAGTAGAGTAAAATCAACCATACTAGTTCAAATTACATGAAAACGTATAGTGTAATTTGTATAAATAAACTGTCATAAAAGAGATATTTCTTTACCATTAGCTCCATTATATAAGTAAAATTCTTGAAATATCAATTAGCCATAAGTAAGAGAAATAGTCGAGCGTAAGAATTGTTCGATCAGAAAACTTGTTAAACACATAATACTTGAATAAAATGGACGTAACGAAGTGAAAATCCCAAAAAGGGCAATATTAAGAAAGAATAAAATAAGGACGTACAAAATAGTAGTAGTGAAAGAAATTTATAAAAGTAAGAAGAAACGGAATGAAATACATGCCTAAGCACAAATATAAATGTGAATGAGAAAATACATATGTAGTGTAGCAAATTTACATAATGAATGTATCATAAAATATGCAGTAATGTAGGAATTTAACAAATGTGGAATGATATGCATAGTAAGTATGTTGAAATATGTGGTACATATATAGGAATTTGTAGGAAGTATATGTAGAAATCAAGAATGTAATGATAATATATTTTAAGCAAAATATAAGTAGTGGGTGCGCATAGCATACCCGAAAAGTATGAAGTAATAAATTTAATAAGTAGCTTTTAAATAGTGAAAAGAAATTATAACAAAAGCGGTCAACCGTAGGTAATAATAATGGCATCGAATATATGGTGCAAGACATAATTAATAATAAAGATTTAAATGTGTAGAAAACATATCATATTTATATGAGTAAAATATTGCAATCAAGTTTAAATGCTCCAAAATAGATAATACAAAATAATGGAAAATATGGTGTTGAAAAATCCAAGTATATATAATAAATTGAAAGTAAATATGCAAAACAAAATTTATAGTATAGCAAGACAATAATGAAAGGAAATAAAAGTCGCAATAATAACTTAACACGTAGAAATTCAAAACTTTAATGTAATATGTAAAAGTAATATCAAAGTATACGAGTAACGGAAAAACTCACGAAAGTAAGATAAATAAGATGTCAAGAAAGAAATGGGTACGAGTCGCAAAATAAATAAGTTTGTGAAATGCTAAAGGATGCACTATTTGCCAAATAATAACTTGGACAAAAGAATAAGAAGTAAAAACCAATAGCAAAGTCAAAGAAACAGTTTTAAAAGAAAACAAGACGATTGGTAAAAGTTTAATGTTTGCACTCATGATTAGAAATATTATAAACTCGGTTGGAGATATAGAAAAAGAAATAAATTCAGTTGCTGACAATAGAGAGATCCGAATAAAAGTAAAATAAGTTAATTTCACAAAAGTTACTTAGTAAGCAAACAAATATAAAACAGTAAGAGTGATAGGATACAAGAGGGAGCACAAAATATACAAGAGAGAAAATAATTAAAAGAATCTAACGGAAGATAATTAAATTTTATAACTAGGAATAAATAAATAAATGAAAATTTTATTGGCGAAAATCATATAATCCAGAAATTATATACAGTGGGTAAGATAGCAAAACATATAGTAGATCATGAATAAGTAAAATAGACATTATATAAGTTGAAAGGGTAACACCTTACATGAATAGATATTGAATACACAAAGCGAACAAAAGATGTCAAGAATAGCTAGTGAGAAAATATTTGCTTTATGCAAAAATAATCAATACATTTGCGATAAAGGGATTTCATTCAAGTCTAAGCATACAAACAGCCTAAATCTCGTTACAGGTCTTCATGACCAAACAATCAAATCACACACATCAGATGTCCACCAGGGTACTCACACTTCTAATGTCCACACCTAGGTACTCACGCTCTAGTGTCCACACCTAGGTTGGTTTTCATACTATGTCTATCATTACTATTGAAGCATGCTCTGATACCAATCTGTAGCGCCCCGAATTTCTAATATGATAACTTAGAAAATACGTGGCACGATCCCAGCATCCACTTCAATGTAACGATATTCACAGCCAACACCACTAAAATTTTCAACTTTTATTACAACAAACTTTTACAAATCACAGCGGAATTCAAAACAACCCAAACAATATTTACTGTCATTTACAACTCAAATTATCCCAAAACTGCTTTTACAAATTTACACAACTCTTATAAATCAATTTATCTCAAATATGCCTCAAGTATCCAAACCTCCAAACTCTAAGCAATAACCTGCAACATGTGAGGCTAGAGATGATCCCTAACCCCCAACACTAAAGGGGTTAGCCATAAATGGTGTGAGTGACATAAAAACAATCAATATAATTTAATCATAAAACATTAAGTCGTCAACATGTATTAACCACAATGATAAATGAATAAGGAATAGCAAAGATGTAAAGCATGAAAACGTCATAGAATGAAAACAACAAGTGCATCTAGTCTAAAGGTCAAGTGTAGGAAAACTGGAAAACACATGCATAAAACTAAGTCAAGAAAACACAATTTCTATATGCGGACTCTCTAATGCATACTTGTCGAAGTCTATGCATCCCATTCTACATAGGTTCGGTGCAAGCCCTTAACGTCTCCACTTCATATGGGTTCAATCCTCGCTATGCGACTAATCTTAACACGATGACTACTACGAGATAAAGATAAACTGTGAGAATTAGTCCATGCTTGATAATTCCGGAGATGGATCCCTCATCTCAGGCATTTTACCTGGATAATTCCGGAGATCATCCCTCATCTAAACATTGACACATCATCACATGAATACCACATGTGCGTCGCCTCGACTTCGATAATTCCGGAGTTCAATCCCGCATCTCAAGCAAACCACTTGGATAATTCCGGAGATATATCTCTCATCTCAGGTATTTTACCTGGATAATTCCGGAGATAAATCCCTCATCTCAAGAAAGTTACTTGGATAATTCAGGAGATCAAATCTCTCATCTAAAGCCGTATTGAGGTGCATAACTCATGTTCCCGTTCATCATATCACCACTAGTGCCTGTCCTTATTATTTGTGGGTTATTTAATTACTCAACAAAATCTCCTAGAGTCGGTGTACCCTACCGGGATAACTCAAAACTGAATAACTGAATATGCCTCAACGGGCCTCAACAAAAAACAAATATCTCAACACCGGTATACTAGGGTCACCTACCTCTAGAGACTCAAACTCAAAGGTCTAAACAAATTCCACTAAACAAAAGTGGCTCAACTGAACATCTTAAAACCAAATATTGAACTGAATATCTCAAAATCAAATATGAACTGAAGATCAATTATAGACTGAATTATCTGAAAAACAATTATTCGAAGTAACACTAAAGTTTACACCGATCCTTCAGTACCAGTCGACTTATACAGTGGTAAGTCGACTGTCCAGAGGACTAGGTCCAATATTTCACAAAGATAAACTAAGTCATATCAGTCGACCTCAGAGGTTACCAGTCGACTGCATACAGGCTAAGTCGACTGTCCCGAAAGGACTGAACAAATTTCACACAATCGAATTCTCAGTGAACCAGTCGACTGCACAAAGGCCAAGTCGACTGTCCAGAAGAGCTGAACAATTTTTACTAAGAAGGTTCTCAGCAGACCAGTCGACTGACAGAAGTCTAAGTCGACTGTCCCGAACAGTTTTCAAAGGTCTGAAGGTACAGCAGTAGAGACGTATATTCGTTATTGTTAGAAGACATCTACTATGCTATATATAAAAAGTAAGAGTACAAATGAAAATCATGAGTAATTAGTTCCCAGAAGATTTTTTCAGCCGACCCATTCTAGTATAATCAACTAGTACTTTTAATATATTAATTAGTACTTAAAAGGTAATATATGTGGTAATAATACATGAATTTCTTTTGAAGATCATGAGTCATTAGTGCTTAAAGAGGCAATTCTACCATTCCTTTCAAACGACCCAGAAGACTACGAATGTAATTGGATAAATGTAATATAACTTAGTAATGTTATACCAACCGAGCTAATCGACTAGAAAATATGTGTTCATAGCATAATTCATTAAGGATACATCACCCAATCATCCAAATGTCGAAATTTAATTCTCAAGATCCATAATCACTAATCTTTCAATTAGGGTTTCTCAAAACTAATTTCTTTCACAACTATGATCAAAAATCTGATTTGTATACCCTAGACCCAGATATTCACCATCCGATCCCAACCATGATCAATTCTTAACATGTTTTCTAACATATAATCTCATAACTCAAGATCTACTCAATATCCACAAGTTTCTTAACATGGTCCAACAATAACAATGGTTTACATACATACCACAATATAAGATCCATATCATTCATATACAAAACAAGCAAACATTGTCATTCACATAATTCAAAACAAACGATTTCATAATACTCACAAAATCAAACAATAACACAAACAATGTCACTCACCTTTGGTTTTAGAAGAATCCACGAAAAGATCTTCCTTTTGCTAGATCCA
This sequence comes from Hemerocallis citrina, assembly GCA_017893485.1. Classification (NCBI taxonomy): domain Eukaryota; kingdom Viridiplantae; phylum Streptophyta; class Magnoliopsida; order Asparagales; family Asphodelaceae; genus Hemerocallis; species Hemerocallis citrina. Next base: position 226,626,423 of record CM030366.1, on the reverse strand, counting down.
AAAATCCTCCTCCCGATCACCAAGAAAATAATATTTTAATAAATCTGGAGTTGTGCAGCGAATGACGGCTGCACACCCTCTTTTATACAGGCCGGGATTGAAAGGAATTAGGGTTTTGAAGTACTTTTTCAAAATAGTCCTTTTTCAATTTATTACTTCACCTATATAACCTTCCTTGGTTAAAATAAGGTAAATAAATCAAAGTTAAATAAAATCCTTTTACCAATAAGTTTTCCAACAACCCAGCACGGTCCAGAGATAAGAAAATCCCGGATTTACACTCAGGGTGGCGATTTTGCACAAAAGCCCTCCCTTTTGCAATATTTGCAAATACCTCTTAAAATATTCATAAAAATCCAGAAAAATCCGAAATAATATATGGTAATACATATTATAGTTTCCAATAAAAATATTTGACTTTTACCCTCCAGAAAAACATTTGCACAAAAATCCAACATAAATTCTATATTTGCAAAAACACCCTTTTCGACTAAATCTTCACCAAATCGATTTTAAATAAATTTCAAATATATTTAAATTCAAATGATGACTATGGAGAACCAAAATATCAGTAAAAACGAATTTTCATAGTTTATTTAAGATCCAAACGACTTTTTACATAAAAGTCCATCTCTTTCGAGATATTTGTAAAAATAGTTTCTTTATTCAGAAAAATCCCAAAATTTAGAATACACTCCATAATAAGTATGAGAACTTATTAAAAATATAAAAATTGTATATGTACACCAAAATTATTTGCACGTGTTTCGCACGTGTAAAAAGATAAATCTTTTAGAAAATATTTATTAAATTTCCAGTAAATCGTTTTAATTCATTTTCAAATATTTTAAAATAATATTTAAAAATACGGGGTTCTACAATTGATATGCACCAAACTTGTGGTATGGGACACAGGATTGCATGCATTAGATAAGTTAATAAAACAGATAAACTTGAGATCTTCACTAAGCATGATTCTTGATTACATGACTCTTCGTTACATGACTCTTGAATCTTGATTACATGATTCATGATTACATGACTCTTGATTACATGACTCTCGATCCTTGATTACATGATTATCGATTAACTGAGCCTAGGTTATCAATTGCTTATATCTTGAAGTCTAGAATACACTAGTTACAGTTATTACTTACATGATCATATTGTCCCAGTTCCTTGCTTACTTCCATATTGTATTTGCACCATTACTTCTTGTTTCTTCCATATTATATCTTGTTATATTACCCCTTATACTGCTTATTGCTACTTGCTGCCCGAAACTTGCTCTAACGAGAACTTTTCTATTTTTCTTTAAGTTAATAATTATACAGGTACTGATGGACCCGACGAGCAGACTCTCTAGACGATCGTTGCTGCTTTCTTACTACTTCATGTTATTTTTCTTTCAGTCGCTATTTTATCTAGTTTTTATAGCAAACTGCTTATCATATTATTTTAATTCTGGCACTTTGTACTCCCGGGCATCTTGACCCGATGTTGATGTATTATCCAAATGATGGTTATTCTATTTTCAGCTCATGTGATTATTATATTTGCCTGCGTGAATATGTTATAAAGATCTTGTTGAGCTTATAATTGTACAGCTTATGGATGATGTATATCATTTGCTGGGCCTCAGTTGCGTGCCTGTATTTCCGTATAGTGGGAAGCGGGGCGTGACATTAATACTAACCATTTCTAGTTTCCTATTTTGCTAACCTATATGTGAAACTGGTATTAGAGATCGATCAGCCAATTATGTATGGGATAACCTTACGTAACTCGTGCATCAGTCTACGCTATTTCTGACCTTTGATAACCTTAGATAGCCTCTCCTGGTTTGGGGACTACCACTTAGAGGTGCTTGTGTTTCAATGAATCAAATCAATTGATCTCCATTTATATGGTTCTGTTGCTACTTATTTTAGTGTGGAAGCAAACATATAGTGAATTTATATTTGAGGAAAACTAATAAAAATTTAACATTTGATTGTTGTCATAGTCAGAGCTTCCATGAGTTGATCTGGATCATTGATTGAATATCGTGATCTGAATCCGATAGTTGCTGACATTTCCGATGGACCTGCAAAAAATCTGAAACACCGGGGGTGGCACCGTCGAAAGACCGTTTGACACTCAAGTCGGAACCAGAGAGTGAAAGAGAGTTTAAGGGAGAATTTCTTGATTACCTTCTAACCGAGGAAGATTAGGATATTTATAGGTCTGAGAAACAGTACATGAAATTGATATGAATCGTTTAGATTAATATGAATCTTTTATCTCCAGATTGATTCTCACCATTTAGAGATAAGACTTTCTAGTCTAGGGATAAGAGATTTGACTTACATCCCTCATGAACTGTGTGTCTCTCCTAGTGGGCCTATTCTGTTACTTTTAATGGGCTTGAAAGATGTCCATGTTCTTATTAGATAAGCCTGAAGAAGGCCCAGACCTGTTAAAGAGGTCCGTTATGATTAATCTGCATGTAGAAACTTTAGGATCTGTGCCAGAATCGTACGTTCCTGATTTGTCACGATTTTTATAATTATCATAAGCCCCCCACTCATGGAAGACAACTTTCTTGACTTTTGGGAAGTAGTTCGCCTTATTTTTGGATTCTAGAATACAATCATAGTTTTCATGGTGAATTGAAATTACTTGGAACTGATCAGAAGCTTTTAGAGGCGGCGAACATTTTTCTGGATTTTTTGTAATTTCTCAGATTTTTTAAAATTGACCAGATTTTTAAATATTTTCCCAATTTTAAAATTACTTATTTGAATTTTTTAATTAATAAACCCAAATTTAAATTATTTTTTGAAAAATTTAATTAATTTCTTGAATTGAATAATTATTTTTGGATTATAACTTTTTTTAATTTAAAATGAATTTCTGGGGATTTTTCATGAATTATCAAGCTGCGAGCAAATTTCAAAGCGTTGTAGCGCACAGATCAGGTCATGGCTCACCCGCTGAGCGATTTCGATGACTGTGATGGAGCTATGATGATAGGGAGTGACGTGGCATGATCGAGGGCGCGAATCAAGTGCTTAGTGCCTATTTAGGGGGAATAAGTGGCAGGGGATGGGAGCGGAGCTCCTGAGGCGACGTGGCCAAATTGGGAGCGCCCATCTTGAGCGTGCACGATTTTCTAAAGGATATGACAGTCGGCGACTGCTGCGGAAACCCCCTATCTCGCCCGACCGTTTCGTCGAGCTATGACCATTTCTGCTTGGATTCTTCGACCAAGCTCTTCATCGAGCTAAAAGTTTGGATTATTATGGTGGCCATGGTTGCTTCAATCTTGGCATTTGGGCAACTTGAGCTCCCATCGAGCTTGATTTAGGCTTCATCGAGCTATGGTTTGTCAGCTGTGGAGAGGTAGCCGAGCCCCGGCGATAAAGGCATCGACCGGCCAGCAACACATGTTCACTGGCAGCGGCGAATTGGACCTAACCCCGGGACCCGGCAACATGAGCTCGAACTCCTCGGGGATGTGGAAAGAGTCCCGGATCACTGCTAAATCCTCCTCGCACAGGATCGACGCCGCATCATCCGCCTCCGTAGTTTCCCTCGCGGCATTCTCCTCGAAGGACCTCCCCCTCCCATGAACAATTCGGTCGGCCTGATCCTCCGGGAGCTGCCTAACTTTATGGAGCCCCGTCAGCGGCCCTGGCAACTGTCCGAACTCCCCCATTCTCTTCGGATCCACGACAATCGAATCCTTGCCGAATACCTTCTTGCCCTTCGTCAAAGTCGACTCCTCGACCTCAAGGGAGGGCTAGGACCAAGATATCTCTTCGGACACAGAAGCTACAGACATAATTTAGAAGTTACCTTAATGAGTATGGCAGTCGGAAAACTTCGCCGGAAGCAAACGTCGATCACCGGAAGAAATCGCCTAAGCACAAAAGACCGCCTGAGCAAAAGAGCGAAGAAATGAGAAATGAGAGAGGGGGGTGGGGATTTATAGAGAAATGCACGCCAAACGAGGATGATGGGCCTGTACGACCGGCCCATATACACAAAACGACAAAGTGACCTCAATCGTCGCATTGTTTGCCATGCCTAATCATGCGTTGCATTTAATGCGCGTCTCATCTGATGGAAGCCCAGAGGTCACCGCAATTAATAAACGTCCCATCTGTCAGAGTTGTCAGAAGTTGTCAGAAGTTCAGAAGACGCACAGTAGGTGCAAACTCCTATGACGAAAAATGACAAGTTGTGGACCTCGGCACCAGCTGCCGAGCGTTCTCGGAACCAACCCCGTTACGGGAGAAAAATCCGAGTTCGGCGCCATCTTCCGAGCGTTCTCGGAACCGACCCCGTTACGGGGGAAAAATCCGAGTTCGGCGCCATCTTCCGAGCGTTCTCGGAACCGACCCCGTTACGGGGAAAAATTCGAGTTCGGCACCAGCTGCCGAGCGTTCTCGGAACCGACCCCGTTACGGGGGAAAAATCAGAGTTCGGCGCCATCTTCCGAGCGTTCTCGGAACCGACCCGTTACGGGGAAAAATTCGAGTTCGGCACCAGCTGCTGAGCGTTCTCGGAACCGACCCCGTTACGGGGAAAAAATTCGAGTTCGGCGCCATCTGCCGAGCGTTCTCGAAACCGACCCCGTTATGGGGAAAAAATCCGAGTTCGGCGCCATCTTCCGAGCGTTCTCGGAACCGACCCCGTTACGGGGAAAGATTCGAGTTCGGCACTAGCTGCCGAGCGTTCTCGGAACCGACCCCGTTACGGGGAAAAAATCTGAGTTCGGCGCCATCTTCCGAGCGTTCTCGGAACCGACCCCGTCACGGGGGAAAATTCGAGTTCGGCTCCAGCTGCCGAGCGTTCTCGGAACCGACCCTGTTACGGGGGAAAATTCGAGTTCGGCTCCAGCTGCCGAGCGTCCTCGGAACCGACCCCGTTACGAGGAAAAATTCGAGTTCGGCACCAGTTGCCGAGCGTTCTCGGAACCAACCCCGTTAGGGGAAAAATTCGAGTTCGGCGCCATCTTCCGAGCATTCTCGGAACCGACCCCGTTACGGGGGGAAATCCGAGTTCGGCGCCATCTTTCGAGCGTTCTCGGAACCGACCTCATTACGGGGGAAAATTCGAGTTCGGCCCCAGCTGCCGAGCGTTCTCGGAACCGACCTCATTACGAGGGAAAATTCGAGTTCGGCCCCAGCTGCCGAGCGTTCTCGGAACCGACCCCGTTACGGGGAAAAATTCGAGTTCAACACCAGCTGCCGAGCGTTCTCGGAACCGACCTCGTTACGGGAGAAAATCGAGTTCGGCACCAGCTGCCGAGTGTTCTCGGAACCGACCTCGTTACGGGGAAAAATTGGACCTCGAGTCGTACCGAACTCCCTCTCAGCGCTGATAACCGTGCCGAACTCTCCCCCCTCTTCGGAAAGATGGGCCAAACCACATACAGATCCCGACCCCTAGTAAGCGAGCTCTAGAAGGGGTCGGAGGCATGATACGAGCACAGGCGCCCCTCAACAAAGGAAAAAGGTCGAACCATCCGCCAAGAGATCGCGAAAAAATAATTAAAAATTTGGGAAATCAAGAAAGAACTCCTGGAAGGCAATTGTAAAGATGGGGAGAGCCTTCTCATCCCAAAGCAAGCAATTAGTGCCAAAAACCATCTTCTAAACGTCGAACTGGCACTTCGCAAAGTTAAAAGGATATCCCTGCAAGAACACCACATGACCAAGAAAGCTCAGGAGCGACTCAGAGCTCAACCCACTGGAAAAATCGCCAAAATACCTCCTTCAAGACTCAAAACCTTCCATTTGGGCTACGACACAACCCCATTAGCCATTAAAACAGTTAAAACTACTCCACAAAGGCCGATCAAACTCAGCCTTTAGGAGTGGGGGGCTCGTGATATGGCTAAAAATGGGGGGTTAATCGGAACCTTCCAAATCAGGCACGAATCTTGAAGCCCAGGGGTAAAACGGTAATTTCACCCACAAATAGGGTCTGAGATGGGTACTGGGTCTCTCCGTTAAAGACCCAATAACCCATAAACGGACCCGCTTCAATCGGGCGCAGGTCTCATCCAGCAATAAAGCCCGATCAGAGGGATAGGATTAAGGCTCCTGATTAGATCCTAATCAACGGCCCTGATTCATACCCATCCCTCCACTGGGGATTAGGGATTACATTCCTAATCTGTTTACAAGGAGAATAATCCTTATCAGATCACGGGGATTACATTCCTAATCTGTTCCCTAAGACGCCTATAAATACCCCCTATCCATTAAGAGGTAATCAATCTTTCACCAGTTTTTGCGCTCTCTCATAGTCTTCCAGATTACTGACTTGAGCGTCGGAGGGTGCGTCGCCGGGAACAACCCCGGTGTTTCGCACTTTTTGCAGGTGTACAGCAGGAGCGACGATCAAACCCCGACGGAACAGGTACGCAGGTTTACTATTCAGTTTCCCTAAGAATCCACAAATACTATCTGTTTGCCCCCACACCAAATTTAGCGGCAACAATAGTAATAACACTTTACACTAGTTAAAACACAATATGAACAGAGAAATATGAAATAAATAAAAATAGTGAATGATATGGCTAAAAATAGGATTAAATCGGGACCGTTCACATCGGACACGGATCTTAAAGCTCAGGGGTAAAACGGTAATTTCGCCTACCAACGGGTCTGAAATGGGAACTGGGTCTTTATTCAAAGCCCAATAACTCATGAACGGATCCACGTCAACTAGGTACGGGTTCCAACCCGCTGCATGCCCGATCCAGCAAAGTACAATCAAGGTCCCTGATTAGATCTAAATCAACGGCCATGATTCACATCTATCTTTTCACTGGGGATTAGGGATTAAATTCCTTAACTGATTACAGGGAATATACCTTATCAGATTACATGCCTTATCTGATTACGAGGAATATTCCTTATCTAATCACGGGGATTACATTCCTAAAATCAGTCCCTAAGACGCCTATAAATACCCCCCATCCATCTCCATTGAGAGGTAATCAGTATTTTCTCAATTTACGCTCTTTCTTAATCATTTCTGATTACTGACTTGAGCATCGGAGGGTGCGTCGCCGGGATCCCCCCCGGTGTCTCGCACTTTTTGCAGGTTAACGGCGGGAGTCAACGATCAGTCAACGACGGGTCAGGTTTGGTTTCGCTATTCAGGTTTTTCCTCGAACTCACAAATTCTGTCTGTTTACCCCCACACCAGATTTAGCGGTAACAGATTGGCGCCGTCTGTGGGAACCATACGAATAGCAGCCCCTCCTCTTCCCGTTGGTCAGATCTTCTCCAGCCATGCCTCCTAGGAAAGTAAGATCCAGAGGGTCCAACCGTGGACCCAACCCCGCCGATCAGCAAGAGGTAGTCCCCGTCCAACCCGCTCCGCAGCAAGAACGACCTCCGCTTCAGACGGAAGACCCTCTTCAGCAAGATCAGCCCCTTCAGAATCAACAACCCCCGAAGGCTCCTACCGGACCTCAGAATGCCGGTCCGGGGGGCTCCCGCGGAAAGCAACCCCTCCATCAAGACCGCGTCTCCATACACAATGCCTCTACAGATTCCATGGCCTCACACAATCCTCAGAATCGGCAGAAGGACGTGGATCTTCGCCGTCATCTGGAGGAGAAGCGGAAGCGAGAGGGAACCCCCCGCCAGCACCGTCCGGATGAGCGGTACCTTCACCGCCAGGAGTATAGGAGGACCCCTAATCGAAGGGTTCGGAAAGAATCTCCCGAGCACTACCGAAGAAGGCTGCACTCCCCTGCAGGTCGGAGACAGCCCAGGGACAATGAGGCACCCATTACGCGTGCCGAGTTCCAGCAGCTCCAAGCAACCATCCTACAAGCTCTCAACAACCGTCCCAACACCAACGCACCCAAGGCTCCATCTCCGCCCCCGGTTCGAAGCCCTCGCCGACGGTCCCCCTCTCCTCGTCCTGCTCCTACCAACTCCCGGCATACCCCAAGTCCTCGTCGCTCCCGAAGTTACCATCGCCGCAGCCCTCGCTTTCCCTCATACGAAGACGAGTCTCGAGGCTCGGCAGGTTACCGTCGGAGGGATGACGCCATGTACCGTCGTCTTCATGAAGTAGAAAGGCGTCTGGGCCAGATAAACCGAGAAGAGAGGCTTAGGGGAAGGACCATACGACCTAGCCGACCCCCTTTCTCCCGAACCATAGTGGATACGCCTGTGCCGTTCGGATTCAAACCTCCCCAGTTCGAAAATTACACCGGGGAGACCGACCCCGTTGACCACATGGAGAGCTTCAAGACCCTGATGCTCCTCCACCAAGCTTCCGATGCCCTCCTCTGCAAAACTTTTCCTGCAACTCTTAAGGGCCCGGCTCGAGAATGGTACTCTCGCCTCGCCCCCGTATCAATATTCTCCTTCGAGCAGTTCGAGACTCTCTTCGTCACCCATTTTGTAAGCAGCCGAAGGGCTGACAAGACCAGCATCTCCTTATTGCACCTCCACCAGAAGAAAGGGGAGAAATTGAGGGATTACGTGAAGAGGTTCACAGCTGAAGCCAGATCCATAGCTTCCCTCGACCAATCCGTCGCAACGGCCGCCTTCCAATCCAATGTCTTCAATTCCAGCCTCCGTTCCTCTCTTGCTAAGAAGCCTCCACAGAGCTTTGCCGACCTCCTTCTCAGGTGTGAAAAGTACATTCGGGCCGAAGAAGCCGAGAATCTCCCAGGCTTTGAGGAGACATCTTCCGGGAACAAACGGAAGAGCACGAGCGAAGAGGGGTCCCAAAAATCCCAGAAGGACAATAATGGACAGCATCGCCCAACTCCTCGGTTTGAGAAGTTCACCCCCCCTCGTTGCCAATATATCAGAAGTTCTCATGGAAGTGGACAAGGAAGGGCTACTCCGCGCTCCCCCTAGAATGAACACACCTGGAAAGAAGAGGAACAAAGATAAGTGGTGCCGCTTTCACAGGGACCACGGCCACGACACGGATGATTGTCGAGCTCTCAATGAGGAGATCGAAGAACTCATACAGCGGGGACACCTGACCAAGTTCATCCAAAACGATGGAGCCGAGCCTCTCCCCTGAGGAACCAACGAACGAACGGAAAGGCCCTCCGAGCTTCAAGACTCAGAACCTCCCAGCTCCTCTCGAGAGGCCTTCACCCTATCATAGAAGTAGGATCTTGGTTTTCAATAAAGCCGATGCTTGTAACTCGGCCAACAGTATGTAATAATGGCTCGCCTTATGGAAGCAGCCACTTAGTTTATTTCAATAAAACTTTACATTTTTTCATTGGAAATTGTTGCTCTTGCTTCATCTCAATCTCTCCGAGTCACGACTCGCAAAATGGCGAGTTCGGAGTCCAGCTTCTTCTACATGGCTGCTCCCGCAACGAGGTCGGAGTCCAACACTTGGCCCGATTCCGCTTCAAATTACTCGCTCATAAGCGGGTAAGAAGTGGTTCGCCATTCGGAATTGCTCCTACACCTCGTTAACCCCTCTGACGATGGTTCCGGAGTCCAACACTTGGTTCGATTCTGCTTCGAATAACTTGCTCTTAAGCGGGTTAGAAGTGGCTCGCCATTCGGAATTGCTCCCACAGCCGTTGAATGGTACGGAGTCCAACACTTGGTTCGACTCTACTCCGCAAGTTCGCTCCTAAGCGAGCTAGGGGTAGTTCGCCATTCGGAATTGCTCCCACGCCCTTAATCTTACGATGGTTCCGGAGTCCAACACTTGGTTCGATTCTACTTCACAAGTTCGCTTCCAAGCGATCTAGAGGTAGTTCGCCATTCGGAATTGCTCCCACAGCCGTTGAATGGTACGGAGTCCAACACTTGGTTCGACTCTACTCCGCAAGTTCGCTCCTAAGCGAGCTAGGGGTAGTTCGCCATTCGAAATTGCTCCCACGCCCTTAAACTGACAATGGTTCCGGAGTCCAACACTTGGCTTGATTCTACTTCGTAAGTTCGCTCCCAAGCAAGCTAGAAGTGGCTCGCCATTCGGAACTGCTCCCACAGCCGTTGAATGGTTCGGAGTTCAACACTTGGTTCGACTCTACTCCGCAAGTTCGCTCCTAAGCGAGCTAGGGGTAGTTCGCCATTCGAAATTGCTCCCACAACCGTTGATTCTCTCACTTAAATAACGAGTTCGGAGCCCACAACTTTCTCCTAGGGTCGCTCCTCAAGCTCGTCTCACAAACGGCTCTCTCCCAGAGTCAAGCTCTTCGCTCCGCTCGCCTCCAAAAGCGGACCTCTTCTTAGCGAGTTCGGAGCTCACCACTCTCTCCTAGAGTTGCTCCTTACACTCGTCTCACAAATGGCTCTCTCCCAGAGTCGGGCTCTTCACTCCGCTTGCCTCCCAGACGGACCTCTCCCCAAACAGGATGGGTCTTCCCACGGCTCTTACAAGGGTCTTCCTGCCACGAGGGTTTTCCCAGCACAGCTTCTCCGCCCCTGGGAGTGGAACTCCTCTTCCAAAATCCCCACGACCAAAACACGCCTCAACCTCATGTGTACAAGGATATTCTCCGGCTATTTTCACCATGGAGGAGGGTGAATCTTCATCTCACTCCTGAAGAGAAGTTGTAGGTCTTCGGATTAGCTTCGAAACAAGGGGTCGCACGCCCCGAGCCGACTTCCGTAGCACCGGGAACATCAAGAAGAACTCTGCAGGCAAAATCTGGGGTCCGGCACCCGCTGCCGAGCGTTCTTGCCGCCGACCGTATTACGGGCTTGAGTTCGGCAGTCAAGATCTCCAAAAAATTTCTAAGTCTCAAGCCTCGGCACATTCGGGTTCGGCACCAGCTACCGAGCGTTCTTACCACCGACCGTATTACGGGCTTGAGTTCGGCAGCCAAGATCTCCAAAAAATTTCTAAGTCTCAAGCCTCGGCACATTCGAGTTCGGCACCAGCTGCCGAGCGTTCTCGCCACCGACCGTATTACGGGCTTGAGTTCGGCAGTCAAGATCTCCAAAAAATTTCTAAGTCTCAAGCCTCAGCACATTCGAGTTCGGCACCAGCTGCCGAGCATTCTCGCCACCGACCGTATTACAGGCTTGAGTTCGGCAGTCAAGATCTCCAAAAAATTTCTAAGTCTCAAGCCTCGGCACATTCGGGTTCGGCACCAGCTACCGAGCGTTCTTACCACCGACCGTATTACAGGCTTGAGTTCGGCAGTCAAGATCTCCAAAAAATTTCTAAGTCTCAAACCTCGGCACATTCGGGTTCGGCACCAGCTACCGAGCGTTCTTACCACCGACCGTATTACGGGCTTGAGTTCGGCAGCCAAGATCTCCAAAAAATTTCTAAGTCTCAAGCCTCGGCACATTCGAGTTCGGCACCAGCTGCCGAGCGTTCTCGCCACCGACCGTATTACGGGCTTGAGTTCGGCAGTCAAGATCTCCAAAAAATTTCTAAGTCTCAAGCCTCGGCACATTCGAGTTCGGCACCAGCTGCCGAGCGTTCTCGCCACCGACCGTATTACGGGCTTGAGTTCGGCAGTCAAGATCTCCAAAAAATTTCTAAGTCTCAAGCCTCGGCACATTCGGGTTCGGCACCAGCTACCGAGCGTTCTTACCACCGACCGTATTACGGGCTTGAGTTCGGCAGCCAAGATCTCCAAAAAATCAACAAGTCTCAAGCCTCGGCACTAGTTGAGTTCGGCACCAGCCGCCGAACACTCTCAGCACAACACACAAAACAAAAAAGAAAAAGAAGGGAAACGGGTCGGCAGTTCGGGTTCGGATCCGTTAAGGATCCATACCCGAACCCAACCGCCACGTCACCCTCTTCTTTCCCCATCATCCTGCCAAAAACCAAGGAACGAAACAAAAACAACAAAGAAGAAAAACCCAAACCTTCGTCGAAACTCCGAAGTGCCGAGCTCCACCAGGCCTACCTCCGAGCTCCGCCATGGCCGACCACCTCCACTTCCGACGAACTCAACGCGCCACCTCGCCGAGCTCCATCATCACAGAGCTCCGAACCCACCTTCTCGCGAGCTCAACTCCCGACCTCCGAGCTCCAACCCAGAGTCGAGCACCCAGCTCCACCATGGCCGAGCTCCGTCTTCATTGCCAAACTCGCCCCCTCCGTCGCCGGCTGTCTCCGACGTCTCCCTTCGCGAGCTCACCACTCCGCCAAGCTCCGACGGCGAGCTCGCCTCCGCTGCGAGCTCCAACGAAGAGCTTCGCCATCCACTTCCGACGAGCCTCCTCCGTCTTCTAGCTCCGTCGTCGAGTTTCCAAACCCAACCCGACGAGCTTCGAGGCGCATGGCCGAGCTCCACCTTCGCCTCCTTCACGAGCTCAGTCTTCTCCGCACACCGAGCTCCACACCCGCTGCCTTCGAGCGCGCCTCTTCACCTCGCCGAGCGTGCATCAGCAGCCAAAGCTCACCATCGAATTCGGAGCTTCGGCGAGCCCACTCACGGCCGCTATCAACCTCCCCTTCGAAGCTCATGGCCGAAAGCTCCCTCTTCATCGAGCTCGAGGCCGTCTCGACTAGTCTCCGAGCTCACCGTCGAAGCTCTCTCCTTCGACAGCCGAGCTCATCGCCGCCGAACTCCTTCACCGCCTCCACTGTCTCCAAACTCCAAAGCTTCGAGCCCATCACCTCAGACAAGCTCCGTTGCTAATCTCCGCTCCGTCTTCGAAGCTCGCGGTCGAAGTAGAGAGAAGAAGACGAAGATGTAGACGGTCGGGGGAGAAAAGAAAAAGCAAAGGAGAAGAGAAGAAGAAGAAACTGAGCGGGAGAGACGACAAAAAAAAAAAAAAAAAGTCAACAGTTGACTGCCACGTGGCGTACACGTGGACTTCGGCCACTTTTTGCCGAGCGTTCTTGCCACCGACCGTTTTACGGGCTTGAGTTCGGCACCCGCTGCCGAGCGTTCTTGCCACCGACCGTTTTACGGGCTTGAGTTCGGCGCATTTGAGTTCGGCACATTTGAGTTCGGCACCGGTTGAGTTCGGCACCCGGTGCCGAACGTTCTTGCCACCGACCGTTTTACGGGCTTGAGTTCGGCACATTTGAGTTCGGCACAATTGAGTTCGGAACACTCTCAGTACAAGACCCACGAACAACAAAAAGAAAAAAAATAAGGGGCCGGGTTCGGATCCACTAAGGATCCAAACCCAAACCCACCTTCCCATCTCCTTCTCCAACGATTCGGTGCCAAAACCAAAAAATCAAAAACACCAGTTCGTCACCTTCTCGCGAGCTCAACCACGCCTCCACCTTCATGGCCGAACCCACCTTCTCGCGAGCTCAACTCAGACCTCCGACGAGCTCCGCCAAGCTCCCCTCCTCCGTCGAGCTCAACGATCACCACCTCCTTCAACCTCGGGCTCCGCCGAACCCATATTCGCGCGAACTCAACCTCGCCGACTGCCTCCTCCATCTCCAATGCCGAGCTCCGACCACAGCCGAGCTCTCCTCAACTTCGACACCACCGTACCGTCGCCAACTCATCGACAAGCTCGAGTTCTCCAAAAACGACCTCATCGCTGCGCCAAGCTCCATCACCTTCGCCCAGGCTCCGTCTTCTTCAACCTCCGACGCCGAGCTCTCCCATGGCCGAAGCTCGAGCTCCACACCGTCGCTGCCAAGCTCCGTCGATCTCTTCGCCACAGCAGTCGAGGTCCCCCACTATCGAAGTCGTGAAGCTCAACTCCGCCGAGCTCCGCTCCACTTCGACGAGCTCCTAAGTGCCGAGCTCCACCTCGCCAAGCCATCGACGGAGCTCAAAGCTCTACCTCCGACGAGCTCCGTCACCAAGCTCCGAACCACCGCCTCAGAACTCCTCACTCTCGCTCGACGAGCTCGCCGACCTCGACTGCGTCCGCCATGACTAACACCTCCACCACCGAGCTCATCTCCCGAGCTCGTCTCCACTTGCCGTCAGCTCCCTCCTCGAGCTCCGCCATGGCTGACCACGACGCCGAGCTCCGCCTTCGCCATCATGGCCAAGCTCGTTGCTGAGCGCCATCGAAGCTTCGGTGCCGATCTCGAAGCTTCGTCGAACTTCAAATCTACATCGCCACAAGCTGACGAGCTCCACTCCCCGTCGACCTCCGAAGACGAGCTCCCCCGTCGAGCTCCACTTCGCGAGCGTCTGGCGCTTCGAGAATGGAGAAAACGAAGGAGAGGAGAGAAGCAGAGAGCGGGAGAGCAGGAAATGAAGAAGAAGAGAAAGCCAGCGAAGAAGGAAAAAAAAAAAAAAAAAAAAAAAAAGAGTCAAACTTTGACTTCGCCACGTGTCGTCCACGTAGACTTCGGCCACTTTTTGCCGAGCACTCATGAACCACCGACCATGTTACACCAAAAAAATGTTCTTCTCTTTCTCCTCCCGATGCGCGCTCGCCTGATCGTGATCAACGCACACGATCGCGCCACGTGTCCAGGTATTATTTAATTTATTTAATTATTTAATTGTTTTTTTTTATTTATTTAAAAAATCCGAAAAAATATTTAAAAAATCGGAAAAAATTAAATAAAAATTCTAAAAATAATTATAAATTCTGAAAAATTATTTTAAATTCTGAAAAATATAATTAGAATAATTATTTAATATTTTTGATAATTAATTATTTAATTCGGAAAATGAATAAAAAATTCAAAAAAATGAGAAAAAATTCAGAAAAATCTGGAAAAATCACCAAAAATCCAGAAAATTCTGAGGATATTTTTGGGTATTTTACAAGCCCAGAATAACACCGTTACACCCCCGAATAAGATCCGAACCCCCTTAAGAACACCGATAAAATCCCGTACGCCATTAGAACAGTAAACTACTCCTCAAAGGCTGATCAAACTCAGTCTTTAGGAGTGGGGGGCTCGTGATATGGCTAAAAATAGGATTAAATCGGGACCGTTCACATCGGACACGGATCTTAAAGCTCAGGGGTAAAACGGTAATTTCGCCTACCAACGGGTCTGAAATGGGAACTGGGTCTTTATTCAAAGCCCAATAACTCATGAACGGATCCACGTCAACTAGGTACGGGTTCCAACCCGCTGCATGCCCGATCCAGCAAGATACAATCAAGGTCCCTGATTAGATCTAAATCAACGTCCATGATTCACATCTATTTTTTCACTGGGGATTAGGGATTAAATTCCTTAACTGATTACAGGGAATATACCTTATCAGATTACATGCCTTATCTGATTACGAGGAATATTCCTTATCTAATCACGGGGATTACATTCCTAAAACCAGTCCCTAAGACGCCTATAAATACCCCCCATCCATCTCCATTGAGAGGTAATCAGTATTTTCTCAATTTACGCTCTTTCTTAATCATTTCTGATTACTGACTTGAGCGTCGGAGGGTGCGTCGCCGGGATCCCCCCCGGTGTCTCGCACTTTTTGCAGGTTAACGGCGGGAGTCAACGATCAGTCAACGACGGGTCAGGTTTGGTTTCGCTATTCAGGTTTTTCCTCGAACTCACAAATTCTGTCTGTTTACCCCCACACCAGATTTAGCGGTAACAGTGAATATTATAGTTAACTATGAATGTAAATAATAATTACTTAACAAACACATTTTAATATTAAACATAGAAAAGGGAGTTTCTGACCAAGGCTACCATCTTTTTCGGAAAGTACTCTTTTCCTTCCATATACTTTGCATCTTAAATTTTATGAACCTAAAAAAATATTGTAATTTGTTAAGTGTTTGCACCTTTAACTTTAGTACTGCAACCATTTATAGTATGTTTCCCTTCAAAATTTAAATTCCTTTAGTGTTACACAGTCAGTAGAAATATTCTGGGCCAAAAGATGGAAGCTACTTATACCGGAACTTTGGCAAATTGTCCTCTTGAAAATCAATTTGGAGCAACCACAATAATCAAGACAATGAATGCTATACGATTCCAGATTCTACTTTCCGGGGTCTTCATAAAGTAACAACCTAGAAATATCGAGTTGTTAACATTCTCTGTGTCCAGTTGTAGAATTATGTAATAATTTAGTCTCTGTGTTTGTTCAGATGGAGACTTATAATTTGAACTGGATCCTGACGGGACTTTAACAGAATCCGAGATCAAAACATCAGAACCTCTATTCGTGTTGGACCAAACATTTACTAAGGTGAAGAGTAATATTGAGAAAGATGGACCATTTTTGTTGACAATCGTACTTCCTGGACCGGTTAACAGCAGGGAGATGAGGATATTGAATGGGATAGGTTTGGAGTTTTCGAAGCGATGGTAACCAAAAATTAGTGCAGACTAGTTGTTATATATGTTTTCAACAGTTCTAAACATTGTAACACACCAATATGTTTCTTTCTTCTGAATTTGAATTATTTTTTTATTATAAGAAACAAATTTGTTGATGATGATAATACGATTATTTCTCTGATAAAACAGCTAAATGTGAGGACAGTAAATATGTTTTTCCTGCAACATATCTACACCATCTTCGACTAGGTAGAAATAGTGTGACATAAAAAGATAATGAGAATGGACACCAAAATGACCCACTTTTTGAAAGTTTTTACCAAACTGATCCACTTTCGAAAGTATTTACCAAAATGACCGCGCGGTCTTTGAAAGACCCCGTGTAGTTAAAACTCACGCAGTCTTTCAAAGACCGAGTCTTTGAAAGACTGCGTAAATTTTAACTGCACTCGGTCTTTCAAAGACCGCGTGTGATAGTTTGGAAATTTAAAAAAAATTAAGGCAGTTTAGAAAAAACTTTCAAAAAGTGGAGCAGTTTGGGAAAAAATTCCACACACACACCCACCCACACCTGCTGAATTCAATTTTTATTTATTTATAAGATTGATAGTAATCAATGAAAGGGATCAGCCAATTATTATCTGATTGATAGTAATCAATGGAAGGAATCTGATTGTAAATAACCACATGGACTACTAGCGATTAAATGCGGATCTTGAAATCCGATCTCAACTAGAAAAAAAAAAATCTGATTTTTTCTTTTTATAAAAATAGAAAATAAAAAATCCGATCTCGAAATCCGATCTCAACCAAAAAAAATCTGATCTTTAACAAAAAAAAATCCGATCTGATTTTTTTTAAATTGAAAAAAAATAAAACTAATAAGATTCAATATAATGATTGATTAAAATTAGATCAAAATGGCTCGTATAAAGTTTTGTTCTATTTTATTTTCAAAATCACAATGATCTAATATTTAATCTAATCTCAAATAAAATAATAAGAACAGAAATCAATAAGTTTTACCTTCAAGCTTTGATTTCTTGTTTCTTTTTCTCCTTCAATTCAAACTCTAGTACTTCTTCTCATTTTCTTCTATATCCTGTTGGGAGGCATAAGAGAGATTGATAGGTTTAGCCTTGCTCTCATATTTATAGAGGAGATGAAAGCCTAGCATTAGAAACTTTAGAAAATCCTAGTTGGAATAAAATTACAATACTGTCCACTATATATTTGTATTTTGCTCCCCAACTAAAATCTAAATTATTATTAAACCCATGTCACAATATAGTTCTACAAGACACCCCTCTTTTACCGATATTCACAAACGCACCCTTGAAATTCGTGATACCACCTCCATAGGTCAATATGTAACTTAAACCTTATTTTCACATTTAACCTTTCATACAATCTGACAATGACTCTAAAATTAAATTTTTAGAAAAAATAAAATTTGTATAAAATATTTTTTCTGTAAAATATATCCATGGGATTTTACTGTCAGCTTATAACATTCGTTAAATGAACAAGGAAATATCTTCTCTTTTAGAGATAGGATTCCGTATTACAAATACATGTTCTCATATTTTTAATAAAACACATCCAATGCGTCGAGGTATTGGTCTAGAAGCCATCACTCTTTGATTTATCAAAATGCGCGATATTAAAAAATGAGTTCACTATATGCTCAGGATTTAGTGGTCATGTTTATATTGCCTTTAACAATAACACTGTCTTGTTGTTATTTACAAATGTAATCATTCTTTGTTCCATCAATTCGTACTAAACGAACTAGCACAACAAGTTCGAATCAACCCTCTCACTTGTTATGCTACAGTTTGCCAAATAGAATGTCCAATTCTATTATAGACTGTGAATATGTTCTTTGTGCATAGACATAATTTCTATGCAGCATGGACCTTATTGATGTACAATATCAATATTTGTGAATAAACCAAAAATTGCTCTATTAATAAAATGAAAAATAATAAATTTATTTCTATCTAATCATATAACCCTACAGGAGCATCCTGCCTTTCGGGACTCCCACAATAAAATCATAACCTGTAGTACGGTCATTTAGCTATCCATAAAAATTAATTTTTGCGCACCCATTGTTTCGGTGGCTCTTACCTCCAAACATGATTTGACTGGTTGGTGAGTCCTAGCATTGTGAAGGTCTAAGAGCATCTCTATAGGTCGGATAGCTATTTGGGTTGTCATTTTCAATTTGACAACCTAAAGAATAACTTTTCAAAAAATTAAGAGGTTGTTCTACACTTATGGTTGTCATTTGGGTTGCCAAATATGTATAGAATAGTATCTCTACTATTATAATGGGAGAAGGCCTTAGTGGTATTTGTCATCAATTTTTTTTTTTTGTCATTTTGTCATTTTGAAGCCAACACGTGCGCTGCACGTGTTGGCTTTTTTTTTCCTTTTTTTTCCTTTCCATTCCCCTCTACGTGCATCGCACATGTTGGTATTTTTTTTCCTTTTCGTTCCCCACCGCGTGCATCGCACGTGCATTATATATATATATTTTTTTGGTCCTTTCCATTCCCCTCCACGTGCATCGCACGTGTTGGTTTTTTTTTCCTTTTCGTTCCCCACCGCGTGCATCGCACATGCATTATAGTTTTTTTTGGTCCTTTTCATTCCTCTCCACGTGCATCGCACGTGCATAATACTAGTATTAATAATTTATAATAGTGTATAATAGTGTGTGTGTGTGTGTGTCTATATATATATATATATATATATATAGACACACACACACACACACACACACTAGATTTGCCCGTGGGCACGTGACTACGACACTTCTTCGGAACGATATATAGCATATGAAAAGTCTTGTAAACAGTAAAACAACAATTATATAGCTCAAATTTGAATAGTATGACAATAATTAGTTGTAAATAAAAGTCCATGTTTCCATTAGTATATGTTGAAAAATATTTATGAATGAGGGTATAAAATCTAACTTCTTAGGGTGGAAAATGATGAAATTTAACTATTGAAGAGATATTTGCTATTTTCAATGTAAAATGAACAATAAAAAAAACATAAAAATTTTGAAAATTTAAAAGCCTGAAATCTGAAAATCTAAATATCTGAGTAAATAGAGAGAGAATGAGAGAGAGAGAGAAATAATTAAATAAATAAATGAGTTTTTTTTTTTTTTTGGGGGGGGGGGGGGGGGGGGGGGGGGGGGGCAGGGAATGTGTTTTGTGATGTTAGATTTGAGCCTTTGATTTTGAGGTTGAAGGAGAACCACTTGATAGTTTTTTTTGTATTTTATTATACAGATATTCAAATATAGGAAGAAAAGAGAAAAACAGGGTGGTGATGGAACATTTGATAAAGTCATCTGGTTTGCCAAATTTAAGGGAAAAAATGACAATTCTCAAATCTCAAATTTGACAACCAAAATGAGATTCCGGCGTGGAAATTTTTTACCAATTAAGTTGCAAAATATAAAAATGGTAACCCAAATAGCCACCGAGTGAAGATGCTCTAAGTGCCTTGTAATGGCAAGCTCTCCACCTTTGGCCTCCAAGTTTTAGCCCAAGCTATCAAATTTCTTACTTACTGTATTATATTATCCATGTGCACTTGGTTGCAACTTTTTCAAGTTAGATCTTTAATTATTAATTAATTAAGTAAAAAACTTGAATATTGGGTTGGGGAGCATGGAGTATATGAAAAATGACATCATGTCCTTCCAAAAGCAACTCTTCAAAATACAACTCTATCTACAATTACATCACTTACTGGGTTTGAATTAAGGCATTTGTATATAATTCTATCAAAGCTGAATGTTTGTCGTCTATTTAATTTAAAATACGTTAAGAAATTGGATAAATCATTCTTCTAAAATAGTGGGATTCAATTTTTTCTGGAATGATCGATTCAAATCTTACTAAGAACAATCAACCCCTAGGATTCTGCTATATATCTACTTTAAGGGGGGCAGGTAAAGAATCAGGGGCGGATCCAGGATTGAAAAGTGAGAGGGGCTGGAAAAAAAAATTGCACAAGGTAACATGCAAAATATATATAAAGTTGTTAGAGAAGTAAAGTTATCATAAATACTAGATAGAATAGAGTTGAGCATGGCCCAAAAAAATAAATAGAAGGCTCAAATATATATGGAGTGTGCTTTAAAATATATTTGGAGTGGGTTTTAAAAAATATTTGGGGGAGCTCAAGCATATATATATTCCATACTAATATACCCAAAAAATATTTTTACAAACAAGTACCAAATGTTGGGGGGGGGGGGCTAGATCCACCCATGTAAAGAATGAAAAAATAAGAGAGTATAAAGTCACTGATATACAGTATATCACAGGGATCGGGCTTAAAAATAGGAATTTTTTTCCAAACTGCCCCACTTTTTGAAAGTTTTTTCCAAACTGCCCTACTTTTTTTTTAATTCTCAAACTATCCCACTCGGTCTTTGAAAAACCGAGTTTAGTTAAAACTAAATTGGTTTTTCAAAGACCGAGTTTTAGTCTTGGATTTTTCGAATTCTAACACCCGGTCTTTGAAAAACCGAGTTATTTTTAACTAAACTCGGTCTTTCAAAGACCGCACGGTCATTTTGGTAAATACTTTTGAAAGTGGGTTATTTTGGTAAATACTTTCAGAAAGTGGGTCAGTTTGGTAACAAGTTCGGTTTGTAGGAGGAAAAAATACCAATTAAGAACTAGAAACCATTTAATTATGTAACAAGTATTACATAATACTAGCAAACCACAAGCACCAACTTGATTATTTGGAAACTATGTCTAATATTAAACTATTTTAAACTATTATTGTATAATCAAATTAAACTTTATCGGAACCTAACTAATAGTAATAACACTTTAACACTAATTAAAACACAATATGAACAGAGAAATATGAAATAAATAAAAATACTGAATATTATAGTTAACTATGAATGTCAATAATAATTACTGGAAAGTACTCAATATTAAACATAGAAAAGGGAGTTCCTGACCTAGGCCACCATCTTTTTCGGAAAGTACTCTTTTCCTTCCATAGACTTTGCATCTTAAATTTTATGAACCTAAAAAAATATTGTAATTTGTTTAGTGTTTGCACCTTTAACTTTAGTACTGCAAACATTTATAGTATGTTTCCCTTTAAAATTTAAATTTCTTTAGTGTTGCACAGTCAGTAGAAAAATTCTGGGCCAAAAGATGGAAGGTACTTATACCGGAACATTGACAAATTGTCCTCTTGAAAATTAATTTGGAGCAACCACAATAATCGAGACAAGGAATGCTATACGGTTCTAGATTCTACTTCTCGGAATGGACATGAATGATTGTAAGTAATCACACGACATAACAATGTCAATCTTCTTCTTTTTCCTTTTTTACCTTAAAGAATCTTGGAAATTCTCAGTGAAGAATATGCATCACTTTTTTGTTACCAAATATGCAGAGGTCATGAAATTAGTTTAAGTTAGTTTCTTTTAACTTACTTAATTAAGGAATTTAGTAAAATTTGTAGCTACCTACTTGTGCATACATGTTTTGATGTTCCATAAACATATATGTCAGTAAGCATGTGTCGCCAACTCAAGTTGAGTCCACTGACATATATGTTTATGGAACATCAAAACATGTATGCACAAGTAGGTAGCTGCAAATTTTACTAAATTCCTTAATTAAGTAATTTAAAAGAAACTAACTTAAACTAATTTCATGACCTCTGCATATTTGGTAACAAAAAAGTGATGCATATTCTTTACTGAGCATTTCCAAGATTCTTTAAGGTAAAAATGGAAAAAGAAGAAGATTGACATTGTTACGTCGTGTGAGTACTTACAATCATTCATGTGCACCCCGAGAAGTAGAATCTAGAACCGTAAAGCATTCCTTGTCTCGATTATTGTGGTTGCTCCAAATTGATTTTCAAGATGACAATTTGCCAAAGTTCCGGTATAAGTAGCTTCCATCTTTTGGCCTAGAATTTTTCTACTGACTGTGCAACACTAAAGGAATTTAAATTTTGAAGGGAAACATACTATAAATGGTTGCAGTACTAAAATTAAAGGTGTAAACACTTAACAAATTACAATATTTTTTTAGGTTCATAAAATTTAAGATGCAAAGTCTATGGAAGGAAAAGAGTACTTTCCGAAAAAGATGGTAGCCTTGGTCAGAAACTCCCTTTTCTATGTTTAATATTAAAATGTGTTTGTTAAGTAATTATTATTGACATTCATAGTTAACTATAATATTCGCTATTTTTATTTATTTCATATTTCTCTGTTCATATTGTGTTTTAACTAGTGTAAAATGTTATTACTATTAGTTAGGTTCCGATAAAGTTCAATTTAGTTATACAATAATAGTTTAAAATAGTTTAATATTAGACATAGTTTTCAAATAATCAAGTTGGTGCTTGTGGTTTGCTAGTATTATGTAACACTTGTTATATAATTAAATGGTCTCTAGTTTTTAATTGGTGTTTTTTCCTTCTACAAACCGAACTTGTTATCAAAATGATCCACTTTTTGAAAGTATTTACCACACTGACCCACTTTCGAAAGTATTTACCAAATGCAGTCTTTGAAAGACCGAGTTTAGTTAAAAATAACTCGGTTTTTCAAAGATCGGGTGTTAGAATTCGAAATCCAAGAGTAACACTCGGTCTTTGAAAAACCGAGTTAGTTTTAACTAAATTCGGTCTTTCAAAGACCGAGTGGAATGGTTTGGAAATTAAAAAAAAGTAGAGCTGTTTGGGAAAAACTTTCAAAAAGTGGGGCAGTTTGGGAAAAAATTCTAAAAATAGCTATAACTTTAGGAATTGAGTTTTTTAATATTTTTAACACCTACTGAATATTATAATAATTCAGTTTATAATATTGGGTTTTTAACTTAGGAGTTGAGTTTTTAAATATTTTTAACACCTACTGAATATTATAATAATTCAGTTTATAATATTGGGTTTTTAACACCTATTTTAACACCTACTGAAACAGGTGTTCATTGTGAATTTACTATTTTTATATTGAAAAAAACAAGTTCTTAAAAACATTTTGAAAGCAGTTAGGTTAAAAGTGTCAATAAAACAGTGAAAGGGGAGTTTTCAGGATATTAAGGGGATGAGAAAACTGTGAGAATTTGTCAACCCTGGTGAGTTTTCAAGATTGGTGTAGCCTCGACGCAAAAAATAAATTATACTATAATAAGGAAAGTAAACTCACAGGGGGTGTATTAGATTGGAATTTGAAAAAAATTTAAAAGAATGTGAAAATCCTAGTGTATTCTATTAGGATTTTAAAGAAGTTTATAAAAGTCACCGTGTATTCAATTGAGACTTTAAGTGATTCTATTCAATTCTCGGTGTATTCAATTGAGATTTTAAATGACCCCATTCAATTCTCGGTGTATTCAAAAAGTTAATGATTTTGATAGAATTGAGAATTTGGAGGATTTAGATGGAATCTAGGGTCCGAGGTATAAATACCAAAGTCTTTGCAATTCTCACCTTCTCTGTAGAAACTTTCAAGCCATTGGTGAATATGGTTTTGTTTCCTGTACATATTCTCCAAATTATCCCCAAATAAACCCAAACCCTAATCCCCTGCTCTCTCCATCGTCTTCTTCCTCCTCTCCTCTACCTCCCGACACCCTCCTCTGCTGCTACCCCACTCTCCTCTACCTCCCGACCTCTGATCCCCACGTAGAGGCCTAATTCAAGCCAAACCCTAATTCAACCCAACCACCGATCCCCACGCAGAGGCCTCCATCCGCCTCCTGAAAGACAATGGAATCAATTTCAATCAAAATCAACGCGATGAAGTTGATTCAAAAATATTCTAAAGATTGTTATGGCATAAATTGGTTTCTCGTTGCAGCTGGTACAGGACGAAGTGGATAACGTTCCATGGTTTGTATGATGTGGCCTATATAGTGAAACTGTTAACTGGAAGACCTATGGTGCAGAAACAGCGAGTATTGATTTGATGAGGAGATGTGGTAGAGTCATGATGCCTAACGGGAGAGTTGGTGCTCCTTATAGATCTCTTGCTCCATGACTTTGGTTACCGGGTGTTATTAGTTATTATTATTTTATGCTATTTCAGAATGTTAAAACATCGAGTATTGAGTTGATGGACTCATCAACAACTCTCTCATGTAGGGCTATTTTTTTTTGTTGTTACTTTTGTTTATGTGGGTGTCCTTCTAGTACTTCAGAAAAAGCTTATGAGAATGATATTTTTATGACTTGCGAGGTTCCTTGATATTTATTCATATTACTCTTATGAGAATGACAATATTGTGTAGGAAATGAACTAATTATAAAGTTTATTTTCATCGAATTCCTTCAAATTCCATCAAATTCATAATAAGAATTCCATCAAACTATTTTAAAATCCTTATAAATCCCAGTCAAAGTTTTAGGTGAATTCCCCATAAATCCCTTAAATACTGGGATTCTCAATTCTTTTAAAATCTTTTGAAATCTCAATTCAATACACCCCTGTAAATTCGGAAATGATTGCAAAGTAGAAAAAATGACGATACAGAAACAAGAACGTGTTCCACATTATGTATCAAAATATTGACCTATCAAAATCAAATTATTTTTTTTAGCAACAACGTTTGTTCTAATCCCGGCCGTTTTGTTCTATAAATAATACATGGAATTGAAGATCTTATACATAACAAATTAGCAGTTCTGCTAGAAAAGCTTGTTCAATCTCTCCGGTTCACTTTCCGATTGATTGAGGAAAGAGATCGATTGTAACATTATGCAGTTTATAGGGTATGTAACAGTACTACTAGGGTTGCTCCTTGCCAGCCCAGCAGCGTTGGCCAAGACACGTTACTATGACTTTGAGGTAAGTAATTTTTTCAGACAAAAAGATTTAATCAAATTCAAACTTGCTTACATATACAGCTATTATAATCATGACATGTACATTTCATGAATATTATTGCAGGTAAAAGAGACTTCGTACACTAGACTATGCAAGACGAAGAACATCTTAACGGTGAATGGATTGTTCCCTGGACCGACGATCTACGCTTGTAAGCATGACACCATTATCGTAAAGGTTCACAATAAGGCAGACCACAATTTCACTATACATTGGTATGGCATCATTCGCTTTCTTAGTACTATACCAGGTTTTTAAGTTGCAGAACTCATATATATACTTGTAGGCGCATGGAGTGACACAACCGAGGAACCCATGGTCCGATGGCCCTGAGTATATAACGCAGTGTCCGATCCAGCCAGGAGCCAGCCTCACGCAAAAGATTTTGTTGACGGAGGAAGAAGGAACCCTTTGGTGGCACGCACACAGCGACTGGTCTAGAGCCACCTTATATGGTGCCATTATAATCCACCCCGAGACTGGGACCAAATTTCCCTTCCCAACTCCCTACAAAGAGATCCCCATCATATTAGGTAATTAATTTAATTGACGCATATATATGCATCAATCAATATCATGCATAATATATTAAGTAGTTCTTAAATTATATACCATCTTAAGAGGCTAACCTCTCACCCTAGCCAACTTAACTAAAGCATGACAACTTAAAAACTCATATCTCGATCATCATCGAGAATGAAATTTCACACTCCTGGATAATTTCAAATGTATTCAATGAGTTTATTAACTCATGATGTGAACAAAAAATAGAGCTAGCGTTTTTAGGCTATTACTAAAATGTCAATTTTTCGATTGTGTGATTAACAGTTAAATCGGGTCGGGTTTATTTAAGTATGTGTTCACACATAGTTTTGGGGTATATACATAAGATCTAACGATATTGATTTTTTTCTCTGGACGGTTAAGATGTATATTTTAGTTGTCACTCAGTTAAAAGTTAGCTTAGGTGACACACTTACATTCTTTTTCTTTAACTAATTACTGACATGTATATATATATATATAGGCGAGTGGTGGAATATGGACATGTTCGAAGTGCTTGATGATTTCCAACGCACAGGTGGAGCCCCTGCCGTTTCTGATGCTTACACCATCAATGGTCAACCTGGTGATCTCCCACCCTGCTCCGCACCCGGTATAAACATGACTTTTTTAGACCATCTGTAATTCGTTGGCTATATATCCAAAAAATCAATAAAAAGCTTTGTAGTCATCGTCTATTTACAAATATTTTGGATTTGGGATGAACAGTAGGCATCTATATTTGACAACGAAAATGACATTATGCATATTTTAGAAATCGGAAGATAATTTACCGTCTTTGTGTCGAACGGTATATGATATGCCGTCTGAGACAAATTTTCTAATCACGAAAAAATTTAAAAAAAACAAAAACTTGAATATAAGCAAATGATGTTGACGTTTGAGGGGAAAAAAACTTGTTTTTGTGTTGGACAGGAGATGATCTCCCGTCCTTCACAATTTTTTTTTTTTTTATAAATTCATCAGGCTTGCATGTAAGACAAAAAATTCTTTTAGAAATTTTGTGTTGGACGAGAGATGATCTCCCGATCTCCCGATCTCCCGTCCTTCAAAATTTTTTTTTTAAAAAAATTCATCAGACGGCAGAATGATCTGCCGTCCTTCATAATTTTTTTTTTTGCTTTCTACGGTAAATCATCAGAGGGCAGATGATCTTTCGTTTCCTCCAAAAAAAATTTATTTTTTAAGTATAGACGACTGCAACATTTTCACTATTTGCTATTTTCAAAATTTTCATATACCCATTTTAAAACTTAAACAACTACATTTTTAACTTAAACGATCCGCTCTAAAATGTAAGTTGGTTTACATTTTTTTTCTCAAAATATAAGTCGTTTCGCTTTTCAACAAAATGTTTTTACAGCCTCAATCTCTGGTCATTTAACTTTTTAAACCACTGACAAATTTTACTCTCGAAAGGTTAATAAGTTAATTAATATGTTATACTATTAATAAATTAATTAATAAGTTCAGTTACGAAGAATAATTTAATTTCTCAATGCACTAATCTAGCTATTTCTTTAAAAATAGGAAAATCTTAAATTACTTACATTTTGAAATGGAGCATGTAATAATTAACTTTCTAAATCAAAAGTCGACTTCTATTACGTGTATATAGTTATATGAGCCTTTATTTCGTTGTTTCCCATTAATGCAACAAGTTGTTTTTTTTTTCCTCATCTTTTGAGTCAATTAAAAATAGGAGTATATTAAAATTTCAATTAACTATATAGAGTAATGCTTTGGCCACTACCAATTTCACTACCATTTTCTTCACTATCTTAGGTGGCTTACTTCTATTGGAGAGTTCTCCCACCTACTCTATCATTCCCTACCTATTGCAATGTGCCACATAAGGTAGTGAAGAGAAATGTAGTGAAATTGGTAGTGGCTCTAGCATGACTCAACTATATATATACATATGTTTTAACAACAGAGACGTTTACTGTCGAAGTTGTGCACGGAAAGATCTACCTCCTTCGCATTGTCAATGCAGCCATGAATGCGAAGCTCTTCTTCGGTGTGGCCGGACATAATTTGACTCTAGTAGGCACGGATGGCAACTACACAAAACCCTTCACGACCTACTACATCATGATCGGACCTGGCCAAACCATGGACCTCCTCCTCCATGCAAATGCAAACATTTCATCCAACGAGAACAACCGACGATTTTATATGGCAGCCCACGAATTTAATAGCATACGTGGTCCATCCGACGATACTAACACCACCGCCATCATTCAATACAAAAACACCAATGCCTCTATTCCTCCTCTCTTTCCCACCCTTCCCCCTACCAAGGACTTCAATGCATCCGCAGATTTCAGAGCTCGACTCCGTTCCCTTGCGAACAAGGATCACCCTGTAAACGTTCCTACCTCCTTCGATCACCGGATATTTATCACCGTCTCACTCAACTTGCTCCCATGCCCCGCCAACACCACGTGCCAAGGACAAGATGGGGAACGCTTTTCAGCCAGCCTTAGCAACATAAGCTTCGTCAACCCTGGGATTTCTATTCTTCAGGCATACTACAACAATATTAGTGGAGTTTATGACACTAACTTTCCGAACCGACCGCCATTGGACTTCAACTTTACAGCGGATGATTTCCCGGATGCCTTTTTAACTCCTTCGCAGGCAACGAAGGTTAAGGTATTGGAGTATAATAGTACGGTGGAGGTGGTGTTTCAAGAAACAAGTATGGTGTCAGGGATGGACCATCCTATGCACTTACATGGATATAGCTTCTATGTAGTAGGGACAGGAGATGGAAATTACAATGAGACTAGGGATTCTCAACCGTGTAAGGAACCCTTTCAAAATACAGGGTGTTATAACTTTTTGGACCCACCGTTTCAAAATACGGTTGTAATACCTAAGAATGGATGGGCTGCCATCAGATTCAGAGCAAACAATCCTGGTATGTATGTACCTAGCAACATATATATCTTGACTAGTAGATTAATTAATTTATTAAGAATTTAATGTTAAATATATAAGTAATCTTTCGTGTATATATATAAGGTTAGTTAACTAATTAATATTGCTGCAGGTGTTTGGTTCATGCATTGCCACTTTGAGCTTCATACGACGTGGGGAATGGATACTGTGTTCATCGTGAAGAATGGACCCACTCCTGCTACTCGCATGTTGTCGCCACCCTCTGACATGCCCGCTTGTTGATTAAAGAGGAAAACACTAGTTATCTAAGAACTTGATCTTGATCTACCTTCTACCTTACAATGGTTCAAATATATGTACCTAATTCTTTTCTTAATTATCAAAATAAAACGTAGTTTGCAAGTGCCACTAGGGAGTTCGAATCTCACATGTACCGTAAAATTCTCAATTAATAATATACACTATGCATGGTGTTAGTGTGAGTGTGCAGCTTGTACTTCATTTGATGGCCTTCTTTTCATGTAATGTCTGATATGATCCTATTTTCGGAGTGCAATAATTTTTTTTTGGAGAAACAGAGAAATTAATTTCATATTAAGCTACCAAAAGAACAGTTTTTTTTATAGTAAAAGCAAATCATTAACCATTATTATTTGATATGCATTTAATTTTTGTTAATTAGTGAGAAGTGTGATAAGTAAATGATATAGTAAGACAAAAATCTTGGTATGTGACGGGATTAAACATTTTTTTTTTTAATAATCAAGAATCTATGGTGAACTATCCTAATTAATCATCCTACATATGAACTTTCATATAAGGCATCTCCAATCCTGCCAATAACATTTCTCGAACTTGAGATCTTTTTTACACACTACAACACTACAACTCAGCAGTTACTCTTTACAATTTATATTAGTGGCACAAATTTTTAATTTATATGAATGAAAAATTCATAAATAATTATATCATAAATAAATTTCAACTTTGAGAATATCAACGTAACTAACAATAATTGAGTAAATGAATGGTTAATTAAATTCTTATTAAAAAAAGTGTGTTCGTCCAAAAAATTTCACAATCAAGCTCTCTCGTTATATCATTATTACTAGTATTAGACACGTGCAATGCACGTATTAATTTTTTTTATTTAAATGAAGTAAAAACTCTGTTTTACCGTGTGACGCATGTCTTAATAAATAAGATTACATATTTTTAAAAGTAAATGTGAAGACTATAATGGGAGAGTTGGAGTTGCACGTAAGTAGCACTACAAAAGGAAGCAAAATGGCCGGCGTTTTTTACCTAAATGGCTGGCGTTTTTAAAACGCCGGCTATTTGTTAATGACGTTTCGCGAAACGCCGCCGCAAGCGCCGTCCATGCCCCTGCCGGGGAATCTTATTAGAATCCCCGGCGCAAATGGAACGCCGGCCTTTTTTTGAGAAATCCCCGGCGATTGTGAAACGCCGGGGTTTACTTTGGAATTTTCAACAAAACCTGCCGTTATTTGAACATACCCCGGCGTTGGTAAAGGCCGGGAAATGTACTATAAAAAAAAATGCTTTCTGCGGTAAATCTTCAGACGGCAGATAATTTTTCGTTTCGTTCAAAAAAATCCATTTTTTGAGTATAGACGATTGCAACGTTTTCACTATTTGCTATTTTTAAAATTTTCATATATCCATTTAAAAACTTAAACGGCTATATTTTTTAAACGACTACAGTTGCTCTTATTAGTTAATTACAACATCCACTCTAAAATGTAAGTTGGTTTACATTTTTTTTTCGAAATATAAGTCGTTTCGCTTTTCAACAAAACGTTTTTACAGCCTCAATCTCTAGTCAATTAACTTTTTAAACCACTGTACAAATTTTTCGCTTTTCAACAAAACGTTTTTACAGCCTCAATCTCTAGTCAATTAACTTTTTAAACCACTGTACAAATTTTACCCTTGAAAGGTTAATAAGTTAATTAATATGTTACATTGAGAAAATATTTTCAAATAAGAATGGATTTTCGTAAATATACTATTAATAAATTAATTAATAAGTTCAGTTAAAAAGAATAATTAATTTCTTTAAAATTGTGAAAATCTTAAACTACTTACATTTTGAAATGGAGCATGTAATAATTAACTTACTAAATAAAAAGTTGACTTCTATTACGTGTATATAGTTATATGAGCCTTTATTTCGTTGTTTCCCATTAATGCAACAAGTTGTTGGTTTTTTTTCTCTCATCTTTTGAGTCAATTAAAAATAGGAGTATATTAAAATTTCATTTAACTATATATATATATATATATATATATATATATTAACAACAGGGACGTTTACTGTCGAAGTTGTGCACGGAAAGATCTACCTCCTTCGCATTGTCAATGCAGCCATGAATGCGAAGCTCTTCTTCGGTGTGGCCGGACATAATTTGACTCTGGTAGGCACGGATGGCAGCTACACAAAACCCTTCACGACCTACTACATCATGATCGGACCTGGCCAAACCATGGACCTCCTCCTCCATGCAAATGCAAACATTTCATCCAACGAGAACAACCGACGATTTTATATGGCAGCCCACGAATTTAATAGCATACGTGGTCCATCCGACGATACTAACACCACCGCCATCATTCAATACAAAAACACCAATGCCTCTATTCCTCCTCTCTTTCCCACCCTTCCCCCTACCAAGGACTTCAATGCATCCGCAGATTTCAGAGCTCGACTCCGTTCCCTTGCGAACAAGGATCACCCTGTAAACGTTCCTACCTCCTTCGATCACCGGATATTTATCACCGTCTCACTCAACTTGCTCCCGTGCCCCGCCAACACCACGTGCCAAGGACAATCTGGAGAACGCTTTTCAGCCAGCCTTAGCAACATAAGCTTCGTCAACCCTGGGATTTCTATTCTTCAGGCATACTACAACAATATTAGTGGAGTTTATGACACTAACTTTCCGAACCGACCGCCACTGGACTTCAACTTTACAGCGGATGATTTCCCGGATGCCTTTTTAACTCCTTCGCGGGCAACGAAGGTTAAGGTATTGGAGTATAATAGTACGGTGGAGGTGGTGTTTCAAGAAACAAGTATGGTGTCAGAGATGGACCATCCTATGCACTTACATGGATATAGCTTCTATGTAGTAGGGACTGGAGATGGAAATTACAATGAGACTAGGGATTCTCAACCGTGTAAGGAACCCTTTCAAAATACAGGGTGTTATAACTTTTTGGACCCACCGTTTCAAAATACGGTTGTAATACCTAAGAATGGATGGTCTGCCATCAGATTCAGAGCAAACAATCCTGGTATGTATGTACCTAGCTAGCAACATATATATCTTGACTGGTAGATTAATTTATTTATTAAGAATTTAATGTTAAATAAGTATTCTTTCGTGTATATATATAAGGTTAGTTACCTAATTAATATTGCTGCAGGTGTTTGGTTCATGCATTGCCACTTTGAGCTTCATACGACGTGGGGAATGGATACTGTGTTCATCGTGAAGAATGGACCCACTCCTGCTACTCGCATGTTGTCGCCACCCTCTGACATTCCCGCTTGTTGATTAAAGAGGAAAACACTAGTTATCTAAGAACTTGATCTTGATCTACCTTACAATGGTTCAAATATATGTACCTAATTCTTTTCTTAATTATCAAAATAAAACGTAGTTTGCAAGTGCCACTAGGGAGTTCGAATCTCACATGTACCGTAAAATTCTCAATTAATAATATACACTATGCATGGTGTTAGTGTGAGTGTGCAGCTTGTACTTCATTTGATGGCCTTCTTTTCATGTAATGTCTGATATGATCCTATTTTCGGAGTGCAATAATTTTTTTTTGGAGAAACAGAGAAATTAATTTCATATTAAGCCACCATAAGAACAGTTTTTTTTATAGTAAAAGCAAACCATTAACCATTATTATTTGATATGCATTTAATCTCTAATCTCTAATATTATAATGGGAGAAGGCCTTATTGTCATTTGTCATTTTGTCATTCTACCAACATGTGCAACGAACGTACATAACTAATATAAAGGAGGTTTCCAGTTCAAATTCTCCATATGTCGGAGTTTTTATTTTTATTTTTTGAAATTATTAAAATGTGCATTGCACGTGTAAATTATTAGTTTTTGTTAATTAGTGAGAAGTGTGATATGTAAATGATATAGTAAGATAAAAATCTTCGTATGTGAAGGGATTAAACAAATTTTTTTTTTGATAATCAAGAATCTATGGTGAACTATCCTAATTAATCATCCTGCATATGAACTTCTTGTAAGGCATCTCGAATCCGACCAATAACATTTCTCGAACTTGAGATCTCTTTTTATACACTACATCTTAGCAGTTACTCATTACAATTTACACTAGTGGCACAAATTTTTATTTTATATGAATGAAAATTTCGTAAATAATTATATCATAAATAAATTTAAACTTTGAGAATATTAGCTTAACTGACAATAATTGAGTAAATGAATGGTTAATATAATACCTACTAAAAAAAAATGTGTTCGTCCAAAAAAAATTACACAATCAAGCTCTCTCATTATATCATTATTACTAGTATTATATACGTGCAATGCACGTATTAATTTTTTTTATTATAAATGAAGTAAAAACTCTGTTTTACCGTGTGACACATGTCTTAATAAATAAGATTATATATTTTTAAAAGTAAATGTGAAGACTATAATGGGAGAGTTGGAGTTGCACGTAAGTGTAGGTAGATTTACAACTCCAACTCTTCCATTATAGTCGTTATTAGATACTAGGTATGCCCGTGGGCACATGCCTACATCACTTATTAAGAACGATACAACATATAAAAAAATCATGTATACTGTAAGGGATGATTTATATAGATATTTATTTGTTAGTAGACGTTGATGTATTGATGTACTTTGAAGTAGGATTTTGAAGTGACCTAGATGTTTATTGGTTTGTATATTGCAGGATTATTTGTCAGCAGCCCGGGATTAAAAAATAGTATTGTAAATCTACAACAATAGTGGATTGGAAATTCTTTACTATGTGTGACTTGAGCATAAGAGACTTCTTTTTTTATTTGGAGACTAACATAAGTAGCAATTAATTTTTTAACAGCATGAGTTATGATTAACGTCTCAAACTGCATGAGTTAGTTCCCACTTATATGAATTTAAAAGAGAAAATTTGTTGTCATGTATACGTGAAGTGAAATTGCAGCAAAGCAGATCATGATACAATTTTGCAGCTACAAAAACCCGAAATACAGGGATTAAGTACGGATTTGTTCATAAAAACGATCAAGCGAGTCAATTAAAGAATTTGCAACGATCTTTCAAAGCAGCAAATGCCCAAATGTTCAAAAAAAAAGCATAATCCGAAATTGCATAATAAAAAAAGCATTCTAATCAAAATTAACTCACTAAAGCATTCTAATCTAAAACAATTACTCAGTGAAGTATAATACAATCAGATCAAATATGGTAATTCGAAAACAATTAAATGGAAGTGAATGTGAGAGTTATGAAAGCATAATCCGAAAAAAAAACATAATTAAATATTTGAAATAATAAAAAAAAGTATAATCCGAAATTGCATAACCAAAAAAGACATTTACTGTTTTTTTTTGTTGACATGCATGGGTTAAAAAAAGAGAGAAGAAAGAGAAAGAATTATTAAAAAGGAGAAAAGAAGGGGAAAAGAGAGAGAGAGAGTAATAAATGAAGGAGTTGTTTTGTTTTGGAGGGAAAAACAAACCGCATCATTAACCATTATTATTTGATATGCATTTAATCTCTAATCTCTAAGATTATAATGGGAGAAGGCCTTAGTGTCATTTATCATTTTGTCATTCTACCAACATGTGCAACGAACGTACATAACTAATATAAAGGAGGTTTCCAGTTCAAATTCTCCATATGTCGGAGTTTTTATTTTTATTTTTTGAAATTATTAAAATCGTACATTGCATGTGTAAATTATTAGTTTTTGTTAATTAGTGAGAAGTGTGATATGTAAATGATATAGTAAGATAAAAATCTTGGTATGTGAAGGGATTAAACAATTTATTTTTTTGATAATCAAGAATCTATGGTGAGCTATCCTAATTAATCATCCTGCATGTGAACTTCATATAAGGCATCTCGAATCCTGCCAATAATATTTCTCGAACTTGAGATCTCTTTTCATACACTACAGCTTAGCAGTTACTCTTTATAATTTACACTAGTGGTACAAATTTTTATTTTATATGAATAAAAATTTCGTAAATAATTATATCATAAATAAATTTAAACTTTGAGAATATTAGCTTAACTACAATAATTGAGTAAATAAATGGTTAATATAATACCTACTAAAAAAAAGTGTGTTCGTCCAAAAAAAATTACACAATCAAGCTCTCTCATCATATCATTATTACTAGTATTATACACGTGCAATGCACGTATTAATTTTTTTTTTATAAATGAAGTAAAAACTCTGTTTTACCGTGCGACGCATGTCTTAATAAATAAGATTATATATTTTTAAAAGTAAATGTGAAGACTATAATGGGAGAGTTGGAGTTGCACGTAAGTGTAGGTAGATTTACAACTCCAACTCTTCCATTATATAGTAGTTATTATATATTATATTATATATAGATAGATATAGATAGATAATTTACACGCGTGATGCACATTTAATAAATTTTTAAAAAAATCAAAGTAAAAAATATGACATAGTGAGGACTCGAACCCGAGATCTCTTGCATATTAGTTATGCACGTGCAATGCACGCGTTGGTAGATTTACAAATGACACTAAGGCCTTCTCCCATTATAATATTACTAGTAATTTACACATGCAATGCACGTTTTAATAACTTCAAAAAATAAAAATAAAAATAAAAACTCTGACGTAGGGAGAATTTGAACCGGAAACCTAGTGAGGACTCAAACCCGAGACCTCCTTCATATTAGTTATGCACGTGCAATGCACGCATTGGTAGATTTACAAATGACACTAAGGCCTTCTCCCATTATAATATTAGAGATTAGAGATAGTATTAGAGATTAGCATTATAGTAATAGAAATTAGAGATTAGATATTACAAATTAGAAATATATAAATTCATCAGACGATCTCCAACCACGCTAGTTATCTCTCAATTTTAGTCAGAATAGCAAATTTTGGTGAAAATTTTTGTTCCAACGAGACTCGCCAAACTACTTGTCAAAATAAATTTCAAGTTTGTATTGCCAGTCAAACTTTGCTTCCGTTCTTTCCACCTCTCAAAACCCAAAAAAATATCTTCAAAATAATTCAAATTAAACCCGCAAAAGAAAAAAATCTAAACCAAATCAGAATAAATCTGATCACGCGATCGAGAACTTCGCGCGCCAACTAGATCGCGATCTTGTGAAATCGCGATCACGAACGCGAACTTCGCCTGATCGCGACGGGCGACTCGCGACTCGCCAGATCTGGTTCCGCGAAGAAGGAATTTCCTCTTGGGCTTTTTCTGGGATTGGGTTGTTTTTTTGGGCTTGGGCTTTGGATATTCCAGAGAATTTTAGTAGAGAATTTGGAGATATATTTTTCTTAGTTTAGAATTTAGAGCAGGACAGAGAAAAAGAGATATATTTCTATTAGTTTAGACTTTAAAGAATTTAGGGATACATTTTTATTAGTTTAGACTAATAAAAATATAAAAATAAAAAAATTTATGGATAGCCAAACTATAGCTGGCATGGTTGGATTAAAGGGCTTTTTTGCTAGGCAAATGGCTATTCTAGCGAGCTAAAATGGATAATGCAGTTGGAGATGCTCTTACTTTCGTTATTACTGTCTTTAATTTTTTAATTTATTTGTAAAGAAAATAAAAATCGTGGTTGTTTCATACCCTTAAATTCCAGCAGGGCCCAGCCAAAATTTATTGTTTAAGTGTTCCTGTACAACACTCCATCAAAATCAGGATTTATTTTCTGACGATGATTAGATTTGTGGGTTAGGGTATCATAATTTTTTGCAGTTGAAGACAAAATATAAATACAAGATTATATGAACTAATTATTATATATTATGCATGATTGATGCATATACGATGATTAAATTAATTAATTACCTAATATGATGGGGATCTCTTTGTAGGGATTTGGAAATGGATATTTGATCCCAATCTTGGGAAGATGACCATGGCGCCATGTACGATGGCTCTAGACTAGTCGCTGTGTGCATGCCACCATATGGTTCCTTCTTCCTCCGTGAAGAAAGTCCTTTGCGTGAAGCTGGGTCCCGGCTGTGTCGGACACTGCGTTACATACTCAGGCCCATCGGACCGTGGGTTCCTCAGTTCAGTTGACACACTGCATGCCTATAAGTAGATATATATGAGCTGTTGAATTTAAGAAACTATAGTATAATAATAATGTTGATGACGCCATACCAGTGCAGAGTGATATAGGTAGATCTCCTTGATTGTGAACTCGCGCGCACAATCACGGTATCATGCTTACTAGCATAGATCGTCAGTCCAGGGAATGCCCCATTCACCGTCAAGATGTTCTTGGTCTTTCAGAGCCAGTATGCGAGGTCTCTTTTATCTGCAATAATGTTAAAGTTTGTACTACTAGTAGTACTAGTAGTACTACTAGTAGTACCAAGATTTCTGGGACAATGCTGCAGAGCTAGCAAGAAGCAGTCCTATACTACTACGTAGTCCATGAATGATGTTAGACTTGATCCTCGATTAATTGCAGGTGATATTCTATTTCCGGTGGAACTGGAGAGTTGTAACAGGAAAGCTTTTCTTGTACAACTTTTTATTTGTTATGTCTAAGAACGATCCTCTCATGTATTTTTAGAACTATATGTCTAATTGGAAGACAACCGGGATTAGAATATTGACACTCTTGCTAAGCAGTAATTAAAACTTCATTTTGATTGCTCAATATTTTGATTCTGGTATGTGGCTTCTGAACCGTTCTTGGTCACCTAATGTTGTATACCGTTTCGTTGTTATATATATCATTTATGTTTTTTCCAGATCATCTCAGTTGCAATATTATATTATAATTTATTACAATCATGCATGCCAAAGAGAAAATTTTGCCGTACTGCCCCACTTTTTGAAAATATTTGGCACCTTGCCCCACTTCCGAAAACAATTAGCGATATGTTCTTGTTTAGAATACGTCAGTAACAAACGTTATTGGAAAAAACGGCATAGGTTATTTCAATGCCGTTCTTCCCAATAACGGCATCTGTTTGGAAAAAAAGTTTTATGCCGTTATTTGCCATTATTCCAAATAACGGCATCTGTTACTTTTTGTCTAAAGATCTAACAGTCTCAATTGTGAGCTGAGAGAGAATTGTAAAACTAAAATAACCTATGCTGTTCTCTGAGAGAACGACAACTATTATACTGATATCGTTATTTTGAATAACAACATCA
Source organism: Hemerocallis citrina (assembly GCA_017893485.1). Classification (NCBI taxonomy): domain Eukaryota; kingdom Viridiplantae; phylum Streptophyta; class Magnoliopsida; order Asparagales; family Asphodelaceae; genus Hemerocallis; species Hemerocallis citrina. The sequence continues at coordinate 226,588,430 of CM030366.1, read as the reverse complement.
GTTATTTTCGTTTTGCACAGTTACCTATATTCAGAAACTCTTCTCATTTCCCCTTTGTGTTGTGATTTTTTCTATCTTTCTCTTCAGTCCCGTAACCCTAATCCCTAAATTTAAAATTCCTAAAATCCCAACTATTGGAGTGATTTGTAAGTTGCCAAACAACAATTTTACATAGACTCTACTTTTGATTCTCTCATTGATTTTTCGAAATCAACCGGAATCCAAATTTGTGGTATGTTTCCAAAATCCCTAATTCTTTTTACAATGTTGATTTCGATCTATGAGTGCTGTATACATTGGTAGTAAAGTACAAGTGCTGTAGATTTGTCTTATCGAAGTAGTAATTGTGGAAATGTACTTATAGATTGTTGTTGATCTAGGGTTTGTGAAATGTTGAATTGTTGATCTAGGGTTTGTGCAATTGTTGTTGATTAGCAAGAGGTATATTGGTAGTATAGTAAAATTGATGTAGAATAGATCCACGTAACTAATAGATATGTAAAGTGATTTTTATAGAAGTATGAGATGTGGATGACCTATATTGCTATCTTTGCGAACTTAGATTCATCTATTTGTATTGTGTGGAGATGTTGTGGTGGTGAATGTTTGTTAATGTTTAGTAATGCTTCGTAATATTTTAGTACAAATTTTAGTATCTCTAGTCTCGTAATGTCTATTGATATTGTAGTTGACACGTTATATTTAATGTTGACAGACAAATGGATCCTACACAACCATCTTCTTCGCATGATGTAGGTGCTTCATCTGGTGCTTCGCATGGACCACGGGGACATCCGGGTCCTGTAGATCCGACCGTGCTTTATCTGCAAGAAGATCATAGGTCGCAGGCGGTTTGGAAAGGAGATGTCGAAAAAATGAGTCTCCCAATGCACACCATCATGACGACGCACCCTCGTATTCAAAATTATTTGGTAAGCAGTGGATTTTACGGAATGTCGATATTGGCAAAAGTAAAATGTGACCACACACTACTTACCGCTCTTGTGGAGCGATAGAGGCCGGAGACACACACGTTTCACTTACCAGTTGGGAAGATGACGGTCACCCTTCAAGATATATCTGTCATAGCGGGTCTTCCAATCGATGAGGTAGCCGTCACTGGCAACTTGATGTTCAATAAAGTGGCATTGATACGAGATTATCTTGGGCACGAGGTGGATGAAGATGATAAGGGTGTATTCGTTGGGAAATCAGTTAGACGTTCTTGGCTGTATACGAAGTTCAATAATCAACTGTCAAACGTACCTACGGACATCCAACTCCAGCATTATACGCGAGCTTATCTGTTGTCGATGATTGGAGGTATTCTATTTCCTAATTCTTCTGGTGATGTAGTGCATTTGATGTACCTTCCATTGATCGCCGACCTACAAAGAGCCGGCCGATATAGTTGGAGAAGTGCGGCTCTGGCCTCCCTCTACTGTGCCCTGTGCAATTGTTCGATGGGGTCGATCCAAATGACCGGGCCGATGTCGATATTGCAAATATGGTGTTGGGAACGAATACATCTTGGCCGGCCCTGGGTAACGGTACTTTTAGAAAGTTGGAGTGTGCAACATGAAAATCCCGTGTTGAAAGCTCCTCTTGGTGCCTACTGGATGGATAAGCTCATGTGGATGGATAACCCACGTGGTGTGCTCACATATTACGGGGATAAACTCGATCAACTGAGGGAAGAGTACATCCACTGGACACCATATACAGACAATAGGCTACAACGTCTACCCCCATTTGCACTGCCAATAATCAACTATGGTTGACATTAGCTCCACTTGTAAATTTCTCAATTGTGGAGTTCTATTACCCCGGCCGCGTCCTCCGCCAATTCAATGCACAGCAGCCTGTCCCCGGAAACTCAATGTACGACCGTAGACTTCACAACATTACGGGCCAAGGTCGTTTACCGAATATGGATTGGGCCGATCACCACCGTGCTCATGTATCATGTTGGAATGAGAGGAAGTATGACTTGGTTGTAGAAGGGATTGTGCCGTACGACGAATCATTGCAAACCGGGTACATGGCATGGTACCATCGTATCACACGGTTGTATGTAGCGCCAAGAACGGATCTCCCCCCAGGTATCCAACAACCGATACCCGCGCACCAAGTGGAACTACCACCCGCACAATCCACATTGCAACCCATGTATCAACCAAAAGCTTCCTCCTATCGTTTAATGGTAAAGTAATGTTAGTCTTAATTAATTTTATTCACATCATTTTGCTTATGTTTGTTTAACAAAAGTTTGGTTTACTACAAATAATTTCTATTCCTAATATAGATTGACAACACTTGGGATATTGCGAGGAAATGTGCTCATGTCTTGAAGAGCAACGCTTCGAAGGCATGGAAGGAATTGGCAAGAGAACTCCTACTTCCATGTCGTACTTCTCTTGAAGAAGTTGGTGACGGTTCGCGCTTCGATGCCCTTCTACACTCAACCGAAATACCAACTCAAACGGCCCGACCGAACGTAAGCCAAGCACCACCTCCACCTCAACAAACAGTTCTCGAAGTCAACCACAAACTCCTTCACATCCTCCAAGAAGGGGTAAGAGTGTTCGCTTTCCTCCTACAGAAAGTGAATTGGCAAACCCTGAGATTGAAGTAGTTGGAGGTGATCAAGAAGGAGATGTTGGTCCAAGTGCTCCTGCAACTCAAGAGATTGGGGATCGTAAGCGGAAAGTCCCGGTTCGAAAGAGGAGAAAGCCCCAACAATATACGCTTAGTTAGTTTTTTCCAATAATGAACTTTATGGGTAGGTTATTGTACTTTTGATGGAGTTTTCATGTAACTCTGGGGAAATGTTGATGACTATTAGTTAGATGTTTTGTAAATGTATGTTTTGAAGTGAATTAAAGTAATTTTTTTGTTCAAGTCTGTGCTTGATTCAAGGAGCTGTTTTTATAATCAAGTCTGTGCTTGATTTTGATGTCATTATACCATATCTACGCCCACCATCGGCAGTAAGTGCCCACTTCTCAATCGCTTTCTTCTTCAACCAATTAGCCCCATCAGTATTGCTCGCTTCAAGTTGTGCCATCTTTTCCTCAAACTTCTTCCACTGATTTTGACACGCGATTACCTTTCAACTTACTTATCAAAAATTTGCAACCAAATTTTTTATAGAAATTGCTAGCAAAATACCGCATACAGAATCGATGATATGCAAATGGTTCCTTCCATGTACCGAACTCATTTTGCATTGCTGATAAAATACCGGCATGCCGATCAAAAATGACACACAGACCTGCACGATCTGTGACGAAGCACCGAATACAAATCATGAACCATATCCACGTCTCTATGCTTTCACCGTCAACTAGTGCAGACGCAAATGGAAACAACCTACCGTTTGCATCTGGTGAAACAGCAATCAACAAATATCCTTTATATTTTCCGTACAAATGAGTACCGTCTACACTTATAACTGGTCTAAATGCCTTAAATCCTTCTATGGAAGGACCGAATGCCTAAAAAAATACCCTTAAAAGTTTCTATGCCCGGACCGGACGCAATCTTCGCCCAATGTACAGCCGTACTCGGATTTGAAGCTTGAATTGCATTGAGTAGATATGGTAATTTAGTATAAGCTTTTTCAAAAGAACCATATAGTCGCTCAATTGCTTTATGTTTAGCCTTCCAAGCTTTCCAGTATGAAATTGTGTAATGGAACCCACCTTTCACTATTCCAATTATAGCTCTTGGTGTTATTACGAGTTGTTCCTTCACAACATTCAATATGATCGTCGATACAACCGTGGAATCAATTTTGCTGTGATCCTGAGTTAATGTAGGATTCACACATGTGTGTGCACCTTCAAGCTTCTTTACCACAAAATAATTACGGCCTTTGGGAATAATTGCACGCAACCGTCATGGACAACCAACTACATTTTGAAGTGATGGATTTTCTGCAATGTCCTCGGCTGAATGGTTGATGGGTACGTATTTACATTTCACATAGTATACACCACGATCTGATTTTACGGTTACGAATTCTCTATGGTTCTTCATGACGTACATCTTCACTTGATGTTGTAGAGCATCTTTGGTTGGAAATCTTTGACCTATGAAGGGTTCATCCAAGTTTGAAGAGCCAACGGAAGACTGTCCATGTTCATGTATGGTGGCATGAGACATCCATTCATTGGATTGAGATCCATGCATAGCTGCACTTGTATTCTGACTTGGCAACACGCGGGCATTGTTAACCGGCACATCAACATTTACATCAACAACATGAAATATTGCACATCCCCTTTACCAGCAGCATAACGGGCTCTGATTTTCACACTCATTTCACTGCTATCCCAATTGGTGACTTCGTATATCTTATCTATTAATTCTGAGTACATAAAGTTGCGGGGAGCCCAAATAATTACCGGTTCAACATCACTATAAGAATATCTAATCTTGGGATCTTTAATTACTTCACCCCCAAAATATAACCAAATAGGGATATCAAATTCCATACCTAACCATAAAAATTCAAACATGTTCAAGTCATTCACTACTCATAATAAGCATAACATGGGAATACATATCAAATATACGGTTATGATCATAATACCTTCAAATTAGACCGTACCGCCGCTAGCTTGGAAAATCGTTGTGGATGAAGAATGAAATGAGAGTGGGAGTAAGGAGGTAGGATATATGAAATTTTAGAGCACTCCAATGGTTGAAATTTTTTGATTAAGGGATCTAGGGTTTGTGGGTTACGGGAGTGAAGAGAGAGAGAAAAAAAAACGAATGACAAGGGGTAGGAGAAAGGTTTAGGGGTTTCTGAATATAGGTAACTGTGCAAAACGAAAATAACTGATGCCATTATTCAAAATAACCGCATCAGTATAATCGTTGTCGTTCTCTCAGAGAACGGCATAGGTTATTTTAGTTTTACAATTCTCTCTCAGCTCACAATTGAGACTGTTAGATCTTTACACAAAAAGTAACAGATGCCGTTATTTGGAATAACGGCATGAAATTTTTTTTTCCAAACAGATGTCGTTATTGGGAAGAACGGCATCGAAATAACCTATGCTATTTTTCCCAATAACGTTTGTTGCTGATGTGTCCTAAATAAGGGCATATCGCTAATTGTTTTCGAAAGTGGGGCAAGGCTTCAAATATTTTCGAAAAGTGGGGCAGTACGGCAAAATTTTCTGCCAAAGGTCCACAAGATTTGCAACAACAGTAATATCGTGGCAAGAGTAGAAGGTGAATCTTCAATAGTTGTGGTTTGGTTTAGGTTTTTGGTTGGGAGAGGGAGAGAGAGAGAGAGAGAGAGAGTGAGGAGATGTTGCTCTTCGCTACTCTCATTTGGTGTGTCTGTGTATGTGAGAAATTACCTGAGAGAGCACGAACGTGGGAGGCGATGGTATCCTCCTCATGACTCTCTCTTTGGCTGTGGTTTTAGTTTGGGAGAGTGTTAGTTTAGGTGAGTGTCTGTGCTGTTTGCGAGTTTGTGGGAGAAGATGAGGAGAGGAGGAGAAGGTTCGGTTCGACGGATGACAAAATCTCGCCTGACCTGCTTCAGGTGGGTGTGCGCCAGCCGTGGAAGCGGTGCACGAAGCGAAATTGACGTACAAACAATTATGACCTGCCGAGCACTGTGATTGGGCCCAAGATGAGGTCTATTACAGTAATAGAGAAGATAACATCGGTTGGATCTTAGTGATAGTGTTAATGACTATTGGTTTGTCGACCCACCTTCCAGGGTTTGTTGGATGGATCTCTTATTGTCTGTATGGGTCATATTGCTTCATATTTTCTTTCATTCTCGTAGTTTGTACTTTGGCCCAGTATAATATGGGTTTGTTTTGTTAATTTCTGATTAATGAAATATGGTGGTCATATTCCACCTTTTTCTTTAAAAAAAAAAAATTATATCACAAACTACTTTAATGTATACTCATTTTTTATGTATCAAGTTAAAAAAGAACTAGTCGAAATAATTATTTTTGGAGATTCAATTCATACCAATGTAGAATGGTTTAGCCGACCTTAAGTTAAGATGCGATGCTTTTCTTCATAATTTACTGCAGTGATTTTTTTTTGAAGTAAAAAGTGACCCAACAGTCACATGTTTCATCAATGAGAATTTAAAGAAACATAGTCCAATCAAAATATTACAGACTCATAAAGATCACTCTAGATCAATACCCCTTCTAGATTCAAAATTACATCAACACCAAAATAAAAAACAATATAATGCATAAAGCAGTAAATCAAACCGATCTGTCCCCAGTGACAAATCCATTGGCTTCCCTTCCCTCTTTACTCGTGCAGATCTGATTGTAGCTTCCTCCTGACACCCAACTTACCTGCCCATGCATTAATAAGACTTAGAGTTCTATAAAACATCATTCTAAAGATACATCTAGTATCACGGAAACAAAAATTATTTCTGTCTAGCCATAGGGTCCATACACTAGCCGCAACCGTGATATCCCACATATCTCTACACTCCGTTCTAATCCTTTTTTATCTCCAGCTACCCCAAAAGTCCTCTACCCAACTTGGAATTTCCACCATACCGAAACTCAAAACCGTTATTTCCCATGCTAAGTTCGCCCTAGGGCACTCCAAAAAAAATATGATTTACATCCTCCTCCCATTGGTTACATCTAGGACACGCACTGTCGATCGACAGGTTTCGTTTTCTAAGGTTAATCTTTGATAGAAGAGCATTATTCATAACTAGCCACAAGAATGCTTTAACTTTACTTGGAGCTTCCGATTTCCAGATAATGTTCACCTGTAGACACCTCAATCCCCCATCATTCAGCTAACGGTACATGGAGGCCACCGTGAAAGTCCCACTAGATTCAAGGTTCCAGTCCCTAGAATCCTTTATTCTGTTAGATACGTGCCCCCACTTAGTGACCATCGTCTTTAGTCTTTGGTACTCACTGTGGTTTGATTGCGAAAGTGCTCCTTTGAAGTCAATCTTTAGTCTCCCGTTACGCCAGATATCACACACTAACAGGTTGTCGTTATTGGCTAGATGTGGAAACAATGATTGCAGCGTGTTATTTCCGCACTATTTGTGCTTCCAAAAGCTTGTGTCTCTACCATCTCCAATCTTCGATCTAGTGTTTGAGTGAAATAACTCCCCCCCCCCCTCTTTGCAATTCCTTTCCACAGATACGAAGCCCTTCCTTGCGCGCTCCTACCACCAAATCTATTTTTTTTCTTCTTCTATATAAATCAAAAGATTTACACCACCATGCTTTGCGGTGTTTATTCATCTTCCACCACCATTTGCTCAGTAGGGCTCTATTCATATCTCGTAAGTTTACTATTCCCTGTCCTCCAAATTCTTTCTTCTTACACACCCTTCCCCATCTGACCAAGTGAAAACCTTTGCTGTTCTCTTGGCTCCCTTTCCACAAAAACCGCCTTCTACATTTATTTGTTCATTCAATGACCCAGCTTAGAAGTTCATAGATAGCCATTAAGTATGTGGGAATGTTACTAAGAATTGCATTGATGAATGTAATTCTTCCACCTAGGGAGAGGAATTTTCCATTCCAGCCTGCTAGTTTCTTCTCAATTCTTTCCACGAAAGGTATCCAGTCCTCTTTCCGCAACTTGCCTGGTCTGATTGGGGTTTCCAGATAATTGATCGGGTATTCCTCCTTAGCACATTCCATCGCGGTTGCTATATGTTGTACGTTAATTCCAGACTCCGAACTCATTGCAATCACACCACTCTTATGTAAATTGACTGCCAGACCCGACCAGTGTTCAAAGCATCTTAGCATGACCCGCAGCGCCATGATCTCCTCCCACTTCTCTTCTCCAACAATTAGAGTATCGTCCGCATATTGTAGAATCGAAAAAGACTCATGAATCACTCTAACCTTCACCCCTTTAATATTTTTTTCCTTTCTTCCTCTATTTATCATTTCTGCCAATCCGTCCGCAATCAGCATGAAAATTAATGGTGATAGTGGGTCACCTTGCATCAGTCCTCTACAACAACAAATTTCCTTTCCGTATTTTCCATTAATTTGGACGAAAATTTTCCCATTTCTTATGAACTTCCTCATCCATAATCTCCATTTCGGCCCAAAATCTCCTAATTCTAAAGCTTCATCTACACAATCCTATTCTACCGTGTCATATACTTTCTCAAAATCTAGTTTAAGTAAGAATCCGTTGATCTTATCCTTGTTACTTCTGAAAACCATCTCATGAGCTGATACAATGCTATCCATAATATCTCTTCATTTCACAAAACCACTTTGTGAGTCGTCTATGATCTCGCACAGAAGTGGAGCCAGTCTCCTTGCAAGGACCTTCGTGAAAATTTTGAGCGAACCGTTTAAGAGACTTATGGGTCTTAGGTCTGAAACTCTCTGAATTACCGCCTTTTTAGGAATAAGGATCACGTTAACGTAGTTTAAATGTTCCACCTGTGCATCGCCCTGGTCCAACTCATGGAAGATATCTAGTAAATCCTTCTTTATGATGTTCCAATATATTTTGTAAAAAATATTGGAAATCCATCAGGCCCTGGTACTTTATCCTGGCCCAAGGCCTGGATGGCTTTGAAAATCTCGTCCTCCGTGAACTGACTCTCTAATCCATCACTACCTTCTAACCTCGACTCCTCCCACATATTCCTGTCAAGACCACACCGTTCCCTTCTTGACTTTCCCAGAAGTTCCCTAAACAAATAATCAATTTGCTGACTGATCAAGGCACTGTCCTCCGTCCAAGTTTCCCCCACATATAAGCCTGATATGCAGTTGTTTCTTCTTCTACCGCTTGCGACTTTGTGAAAGAAAGTCGTGTTCTCGTCTCCCTCTTTAAGCCATTGCACTCTTGCTCTCTGTGTCCAGTATCTTTCTTCCATTTCACCCAATCTATGCAATTCGAGTCTACTAGCTGCCAATTCGTCATATTCCCGATTGTCGATGTTCGAAAATTCTTCTATCTTTTTCAACTCTTGTATTTGATTTGCTATCCTCTCTTTATTTCTTTTAGCCTCCACAAACTCTCTTTTTGCCCAAGATTTTAGATGGTAGCGTAGGCGTCTAAGCTTCAGAATCCATTTTGAGACCGCATTATCTAACATTGTTGGTTGGTTCCATGAATCCTCTATAATCCTCCTGATATTGACACTCTTTAGCCAAGCCTTTTCAAATCTAAATTTGCGTGGTTCCGTACCACGTTCGTTCCCGCAATCCAGAATCAAAGGTATGTGATCCGGCGTGAATCTAGGAATAGTTTTGGTCCTTGCTTGTAACCCCTATTTTCGTAAATAAATATTTCTTGTATATTTTATCTATTAAGAATAATTGTATATTTTAACGTTATTTTATATTTCTATTTGATCGACTATTTATAATATATATTGTTTGGATTATTTTAAATAAATCTGTTATACTCGGATTTGTATTTTGATATACATATATTATTACCACTACTATTATCAGTATTATTTTGTTAGTTTTGTTATTTACAGTATCATTATTTTTATTGTTATTATTATTATTATTATTATTATTATTATTATTATTAATTTATTTTCAGCCAAACATACTATTTTATATGTATTCATTATTTGACTTAATGTATATGTATATGTATGTTTTATAAACCCTATAATGCATATTATTTTTCCCTATTGGATTTAAACCTATTAATTGATTTACAACCCAAAACCCAACTACCCTATACTACCCATAACTGTTACCCAACCAGAAATCCTACTCAGTTTTAACCCTATTATCATCCCCTCATATATATTAACCCCTGCATTTTTCCTGTTCATCTTCCCCTATCAAAACCCTACCCAGCCGCCTCCATCTCCCGCTCGTCTATCTCTCCCGTCCTCCTCCTATACTTGACCCCTGCACTCACCCTGCACCCTCGTCGGCACTCACCCTCCTCTCCGACGCCAGTCGTGCTGCGCCTCTCCCCGATGCCCTGTCCCCTGTCCTGCCTACCCCAGTGCCTCGACAGCAGCATCCCATGCCGGTGCCGAATCTCCTTCCTTACCTCCTCCTGTCAGCCAGCAATAAAGACAGCAGAGTCGACAACAGCCGCCAACGACGTCAGCAGCTTCCCTGCCGGCGTCGCGACCCCCTGGCCGCCGCTTCCCATCCGTCGTGTCCCTGGGTCACCGTCGCTGAAGCCATGCAGTCAGCCAGCCGAAGTCTTTGATGGGTTTCTTTTTTATCATGTTTTGATCATGTGAATCCAGAGCCGTCGATCGCCGTGATCATCTTGATCTCCTTTCATTGGTGGACATCCGATCGTTGATCATCGCGATCGTGATCATCGTCTCCATCATCATCAAGATCTTGATCTCGATCGTCGGATCTCTTTTGATCATCACGATCGTGATCATCATCTTCATCTTGATCTTGATCTTCGATCTCAGCCGTCCGATCGACCGATCATACTTGATCTCGGCCCTCGTTCGTCTCGTTCGTCTTCTACTTGGTTTGTTAAACATTTGATCCACTTTTTGTTCTCATTCATCAAATTGTCAATCATGGTATATTTACTCTTTTGGTACTCTTATAATTTTTATATATTTTATGTTCGATCTCGGCCGTCGAATTCGCTTGATCACCATCTTGATCACCATCTTGATCAACGAGATCCGTGCCGATCGTGCTCGTCGCCGGGATTCATTTTCATTATTCCTCCGTCGGATTCCTCGTCTACACCCCAAGGCAAGTATCTCTTGTACATTTCATTTTCTAGTACAAGCTTCCCTTGAAAATACTGTAAGTAGATTGTAAATTGTGCCTCCTCCTTGTCCATTATTGATGATCTCATGTTTTGCCTTATCTATCACATGATTTAAGAGTCACAATCATTCGTTGATACACTTGTTCACAACTAGTAAGATTTTGATTCATTTCATACAAAAAGTGTTTTAGTTGGTTTCTGTTTCTGTCTTGCCTTGCTGTTTCGACTCCGATAAAACCAAAATATAAACTTGAATTCTGAATATGAAATGTAGCCCTAAGTGTGTATTTGCCTATAACATCCAGAATTTTTGAATTCTGAGTTACGGTCTAGGAGATATCGCAGTTTAACTGCTGCTGTGTTGGTAATCGCAGATTCATAAAAACTGATGTACCACTTTGGTTTACAATTATTTTAACTATGCTACCAGTAAGTAAATGACTTGAAATTTTGCATGATATTACTGGACACCCTAGAAAACATTTCCTAATTTTATGAGAATTAATTAATGATATTTCAATACTGTTTCATATGTACAAACTCGGTTTTACAAATTCTGGCTGAACACAAATGCCGTATAGTTTGCTGTTTTGAGACATGTTACCACAACTTTTATGTACCATAATTATATGCGTTGGAACCGGGCAGAAGTCTAGTTTCTAGGCCTTCTAACAGATCTACATTTGCTATCTTGTAGCAACGGAAATCGCAGTTTTGGTGCAGCAACGTCGTGCTATCCAGATTTGGAATTCTCGTTGTTCTTGATACTTTGAATTGTTTTGACCCTCGAACATATATCCTACTTAGCCTAGACTTGTTCCATGTTCTTGATTATGTTTACTTGACTTGTTTCGCATACTTTCATGCTTGCTTGATGATAATAATAAATAACAAGCCGGGGTTTAAGGGAAAGACCATAGTAGTGGACAATATAGGTAAGTATACTCGGAAGGGGGCCCGTGTTTCCCACTTGATACATGCTTCATGAACTAGTTATATTGTATCCGATTCATGAACTAGTATATTATATGATTCATGAACTAGTATATTATTATCCGATTCATGAACTAGTATATTATTTGATTCAGGAACTAGTATATATTTGATTCATGACTTGTCTTGTTATGACTTGATACATGAACTAGTTATATGATTACCCGATTCATGAGCATGGATTGCTTGATACTTGATACCCGAGTACACCTCCCTATAGACTCCACCACTAGGCCTAAACAAAATTGTATTTACTGTAGCAAGTATGTGATAAAAGGATGGCACATGAAGTGCTACCTAGATAGTAATAACTACAAAACTTGATACATGATACTTGAACATGATGCATGCTTACTTGATACTTGATTACACGATACATGAGACTTGATACTTGAGCATAATACTTGACACTTGCTACTTGATACTTGTACTTGACATCTTGACAGTTGAGACTTGTTACTTGTTACTCGACACTTGTACATGATACTTGTTACTTGATGCTTAATACCATTATATGTTCACTTGTCACTTGTTCTACTACTAGTACTTGTTACCCAATACCCAATCTTCTCACTCGAGTTGTCTTTCTTGCTAGCTAATTTCTTGAATCCCCACTACTTGTTGCATCCTTATTACATTCTTGATTCTAAATATTGTTCCATATTTCTTGTACTTGTTTTACTATTTGCGGCCTTAACTTGCACTAAGGGCGTTTGTCTTGTTTCCTCTATTTTGTTTCCTTTTTATATTTATATATACAGACTTTGGAGACAAATTGCCTGCTGGAATTGGTGAGCAGACATTCTAGGTCTCGCTTGGAGAAAGGACTTGTTTAAAATGTTTTGTTTTCTTTGAGTTATTTATTTCTTTACTACTTGAAACTTGTAACGGGCTTATAGTCCCGAGTTTTATCTTTTGATCCAGATTTGAAGACTATTTGGGATATTATTATTTTGTTTCAATTGTTTTCTATTGATTAATAAATTATTCATGCATGCGTGGTTGTGTACATTTTGTTATATTCTTGTTATGGTGCTGAGTCGATTCTACAGCTCATGAATGATGAAAATCATTTGCTGGGCATTGTCACGTGCTCATATTCCGTGTATTTGGAAAGTGGGGCTTGACATTGCTAGTGGAAAAAGAATTTCCCAGTCTGAAGACACCAAAATCCTATCCAGCTTAGCTAATCTTGGATTTGCCTGCATATTAGACCACGTATATCGTCTGTTCGTCGCATCTAGCTCCATTAGCTCTAGCATGTTGATGACTCTATTGAAATCTTGTCTCTCACTCTCGGATGCACCTCTCCCTCTATGTTCGTGACCCAATCTAGTGATGTTAAAATCTCCCCCCGCAACCCAAGGGCCATCCCATCTTCTCCGAATTGAAATAAGTTCATTCCAAAATAATTCCATCGTATTCCTCGTGTACGGGCCATACACCGAAGTAATCATTTGTTCCCATCCATCCCTATTTCTTTTAACCCTAATGGTGACCGTGAAACTCCCAATAACCTCATCGATACACTCGAACAGATTAGCGTCAAACCCTAACGCAATATCCCCCGAAAAACCAGTAGCCGAGAGAAAGTGCCATTCGAAAGATACTAAACTTCTATGCCCCAGTAGGTCCCCACCAAGTGGGTTCACGAATCTAGTTTCTAGAAAAGCACAAAATGACAGTTTCCTCTTCGCAGTGGTATCGCTAATCAGTCTTTTTTTAACTCTAGATCTCATCCCTCTAACATTCCAGAACATGTATGACATTGATAAAACTGTATCGTCTAGTGTCTTCTACTCCTACCCCTGGTTGGGAATCTACAAGCATAATTTGTAAGCCGCTCCTCTCATAACCCTCACCTTTTCTGCTTGCTCATCCCTAGTGGATCCCATGGCTAGACCGAACATTGAAGCATAATAGAGAAGCATATTATCCGAAATTGCATGTAAATTTGACATATCAACTGTGAATTTACCTGCGCATGCCGAAGCTGGTTCCTTGTAATTGGCAGCTGATTTGATAAGATCTTCTTCACTCGGACCAGAAGACCCCAGCGGTCCAATTGCCTCTTACTTTTCCTTGTCGACTCGTCAATTCTTCGTGTTTTACCTCTATCTTGTTTTCCAGTAAGAGACTTGACCTGTCTTGCAAACCTCGCTTTGTCGCTATCTGAATCTAACTCCTCCTCTTGAACATCCTGTATTGCTTCAATTCTTCCTTCCTTTACCTCTTCCTCGTAGTCTTCACACTGGCTAGCTAAACCTTGCTGCAAATCCCCCTCCTCTAGAAACTCCCCATATTTTTCACCCTCGGCCGAACTTTCTATAACCTCTTCTTCTATTCCCCTATTTTTATTTTCTTCTTGCAAGGCCAGATTTACTTCACATGGGCCCTTCATCTTACTGTCTGGCCCAAGTGGAGCTATTTTCTCAGCTAAAATTTTTACAACCCGCTCCACCGTATCATTAAAGTCCCTCTTACTCAAAGTAATTTACTGTGGAGATTTGTGCAATGGAAATTGTGTTCTGAAAAAAGTTATCACGAACCTTGAGATTTACGTAAAAAGTGAAATTAACTATAAGGTGTTACAAATCAAAGAGATTTAAGAAATATTTTGCATAGTCTGATAGTTAATGTGTATAAACAAAATACTAGTTACTAGTAGAAAATTAAAGTCAAATCAGGACCGAACTATAGTTAAACAAATCGGGAGCACTTCTAGACTCATTCACATTTTAAAAGGTTTGGGAAATAATTTTATTAGCTAAGCGCGTGTACATCACACACATTTTGATATTTGGTGAAGGTATGTTTTATACTCGATCATGCTGACCAATCCCATATATTCCAGTACTTCAAACAAAGAGAACAGATCGAGATTGCTGATTTCTTCACGGAAATTAACTCAATTTTCAACTCAGTTTGTACATAATTTTTAATATTATGGTGCACTAAACTAACCTGGAAAGGTGGAAACGCACGTGGCTAATATCATTCATAAGAAATTTTTAAAGACTTAAGTACCATCAGGGTCGGCCCCAGGAGCTAGGTGAGGCAGCTGCCTCAGTTTCCAATTTTTTTACAATTTTAGAGCATCCGCAGTCGCTGATTATTTAGCAAAATTTTGCAAAATTTAGCTTGGAACGTCCTACAGTCGTTGGCTATATAGTCATTTTTTGCATTTTTGTGAACAGTATCCAGCCATATCTGACAGTCAGTTTGGCTAAATGGAAAAAATAGCCCGACGATACATTATATTTCGTTTGAAGATCGAACGAAGTATAATTTACCGTCTGATTTTTTTATATATAAAATGAACGGACGGTAAATTATACACCGTCGCTTAATTTATAAAAAAATGATTTTACCAGACGGGACATTATACATCGTCCTAAAATATATTTTTTTAAAAAATTCTCGGACGATATATAATATCCTGTCCTTCACATTTCTAAAAAAGAAATGTGCAGAACGGTACTTTATCTATCGTCCGAGCCATGAATTTTTTTAAAAAAATTAAATTACACATGCTCTCAGAGACAAACGACCACAGATGTATTTCATTTGAATTTTTTTATAAATGGACATACAGGATATTATGTCCCGTCTGTTATTTTTTTATTATTAAAAAAATTATACTTATTTCACCAAACGAGAATTCATTTTCCGTTTTACTTTTTTTTCCAGCACAATTTTACGGACGGTGTATAATTCACTGTTTGAGAAGTGTGTAGCGAAATTTTTAGTGGGACGATACATAAAATGTCGTCCGTCCAATTAAACGTACGAAAAGCCAAATTTTGGCTAAAACGACTACGAAGAAAGCTCTGTTGGCTATTTGCTATATGCCAAATTTGTAAAATTTGGCAAAAACGACTACAGATGCTCTTAGAGATCCTAATTTTGTATTTTCCTTATAAATATAAGAAAGTATTTTGCACGTAAAAAAATTATATTGTTATTAGGGGTCCCAAAAAATAATTAGTTGGGACCCCTAATAACATGATTCGGCTCGAGCTCCCATGAACTCAGGGCCGGCTAGAGTACAATATTAATTCTCAGTTCAATGCTTTTAACATGTTTTTTGTACAAGTCTATGTAATAGCTTGGAATTTTTTTCCAAAATGACCTACTTTTTGAAAGTTTTTCCCAAACTAACCTATTTGTTGTCTCAAAAAACGAGCTGGGTAAAAATTCCATCGCTTTTTGAGACAGCGAGTGTGGGGCTTGAGTTTTTTTTTATTTCTCCCTGGCCAAGACTCGTTGTCTCAAAAAGTGAGTGGGTTTTTCCCAAACTTGCTTTTTGAGACAACGAGTGTTATTTGGGGGTTTTTAATACCTCAGGCTCGATTTTTTTCCTCTCCTTATCTCCATTCGTACTCTTTCTTATCTCCATTCTTACACTCTCCTTAACTCCGAAACCCAAAATCCTAACTTCCCAAAATCGATCTCCTACCCACAAAATTTCCTATAAATCTAAATATATTCACTTAATCTTTCCCAATCCTCTCACCTTCTACTCTCAAAAGCCTAAACTCATCTTCCGAAAGATCCATATTTTTGAATTTTGATAAACTTCAAGAGGATAACAACTTCAACTCTTCTACCCATACCAAAAGATCCATATTTTTTTTCCTAAACTCGTTTTCTCAGAAAGCGAGTCTGGTTTAAATCTCATCGCTTTCTGAGAAAGCGAGTTTAGAGTTGAGAGATTTCCAGAGCATAACTGGTCTCTGAAAATTTCTCAACTCAACAGTTGCTTTCTCAGAAAGCGATTGGATTTTGCCTACAGTCACTTTCTGAGAAAGCGACTGTAGGAAAAACCACATCGCTATCTGAGAAAGCGACTGTGGAGTTGAGAAATTTTCAAAGACCAGCTGGTCTCTGGAAATCTCTCAACTCAACAGTCGTTTTTCAAAAAGCGAGGAGGTTTCGCCTACACTCGACGAGAGGAGATCGACAAAATGGATTAGGATTTCGGGGTTAGAAGAGGAAGAGGGACATAGAGAGTTGAAAGAGAGAGTGAGTTCGAAACAGCAAGCTTGGGGTATTAAAAACCCCCAAACGACACTCGCTGTCTCAAAAAACGAGTTTGCAAAAAACTCACTCGCTTTTTGAGATAGCGAGTTTTGGCCAGGGGAAAATCAAAAATACCTAAACCTCACACTCGTCGTCCTAAAAAGTGATGAGATTTTTACCAAACTCGCTTTTTGAGACAGCGATTAGGTCAGTTTGGAAATTTTTAAAAAAAATTAGATCAGTTTGGATAAAAACTTTCAAAGAGTGGGTCATTTTGGGAAAAAAATCGATAGCTTGTTAGGCACAACTTCATATAAGATCGGGTGATTGATTGATTTGACTGTAACTCAAGAAAAAGTTTATGAATATATTTAGTACTAACAAACGACAAGGAATATATATTTCTCTACATAAAACTTCAAATCATGT
Source organism: Hemerocallis citrina (assembly GCA_017893485.1). Taxonomy (NCBI): domain Eukaryota; kingdom Viridiplantae; phylum Streptophyta; class Magnoliopsida; order Asparagales; family Asphodelaceae; genus Hemerocallis; species Hemerocallis citrina. The sequence continues at coordinate 226,571,246 of CM030366.1, read as the reverse complement.
TCCATGTATCCGGCAAGATTGTGATGTAGAGTCCATTTTGTATAGAGATGCCTAAGAGCATCCACAGTTGTGATTGTTAGAAAATGCATATAGCATTTTGCTTCTTTGCTGCAGTCGTCGAATGGTATTTTACAGCAATTTAATTTAAAATATTGAAAATCCCATATCAGTAGGAGTTTGAAGTTGCGTCGAAGGAATTTAATTATTTTTTAATAGGTAGACAGAACTTAAATTTGCGTTGGAAGAGGAAAAAAAAAAACCGAAAATTGAACAGACGGAAATTCACTTTGCGTTCGGGTTTTTGGGGGGTCTCGGACGCAACTTCACACTGCGTCCGAAAACTTTTTTTTTGCTTTATTTACTTTTCCATTATTTGGGGAGTAAATCTAGGCTTTATTAAAAAATTATTGACCAAATTACCCCCTAGTTCTTATTCTATATATTGATGAAGTTATATTGGAATGAAGCAAACAACAATCTGCTCCCACCCAACTCTCTATATCAATTTCTTAATTAGTCGAGAAATATGTCTTCGATACGAAGATTTATTGGCCGTTTGAAATCAAAGCGGGAACAGATGCCAGATCATGGCAACACAAGCAACGAAGGTAATGAAGAGATTTCAAATGTCGACTTTGCCGATCAGTCCAGTTAGAATAGTGTAGTAGACGATTCCGAACAGATAAGTCAAAAGAAAAACTTACATAAAAGAAAAACTTACACAAACATATACCCACCGTTGGCAACCATCGTCAAAACTTACACCGCACTAGATACCCAAAAGAAAAAGAAATTCGCAGAAATGCAAGACGGTTCAAGAAAAGATGTGGAACGTGCTTTTAGAGTTTTACAATCACGATTTACAATAGTGAAGGGTCCAGCACGTATGTGGGATGCAGATAGTCTGTCATATATTATGAAAACATGTATCATCTTACACAACATGATTGTTGAGGATGAACGTGACGAAGGAATTCTTGATTATGATTATGATCAAATTCCTGACTCGATTGGGATCGAACCAAGCACAGGTGGACCAATTGATGAAGAAGCCTGAATCGTTCGCAATGTGATTCTACATTATCAGCAAAAATATCATGCACTTCGTCAAGATCTTGTGGAGCATATTTGGTCACAATATGGAAATAAGTAACTGCACTTAGCATGTATTACTATGTATTCCTATTTTCTTGTAACTTTTACTTTGATTAAATAATTATAAATGTAGTTAATGTAGTACTTTGAACTATGATATAATATTTGAAGCGTATTGTAAGCCGATAATTATGGGTGTAAACTATCGAGCCATATTATAAACACATGATAAATTCTCAATTAAAATTGAAAATAATAACGTAGGGACCATCTAATTAAAATTTAATTTAATCACACAGAATACTATGGAGCCATATTGTGAAAACAAGATCCTTCTTCATTTAAAATTAATAACGTAGGATATATTCGCAATAAAAATTGCATGCTTACATTATATTAAGATAAAATACAAAATTTTGGGTTAATGTTCTTTACCCATTATTATAACCTCGTTTTTTGCAGAATTTTGTTTTGCCTACACATAAAATAATATCGTTGATTCATTGGTAACGTGTTCAGATCGATACCCATAATGCGATCTTCCTCGGCCCGTTCTTTAATATCGCATTCTCGGTTTTTTATCGCATTCCTCCTATTTTGCGATTCTTTGTATACAGATGTAAAAAATGGCTATTTCTTTGGCTATATCTTTGTATTCTGATGTTTCGGCTACTCTTTTTCCTTTGCTCTTAGCAGCTTTGCGACCTGGTGGTCAGGTAAGAGGTGTAGGTGAATCTGTATCAATGGGTATATCTGAGTCCCAGTTGTTTATTGTGGGAGAGTTTTGGCTACCACTTCCTTCATCAGATTGAGTATTTTGTTCTCGATCAAACACTTCTGTAGTACGCAATGAATACTTTAGCTGATCTTTAAGAATCTCATAACATTCATCAAATTTGAAAGCTCTCCCCGAAGTTGCTACATATTCTACTCTGGCTTCGCGAATCTGAGACAACAATGAAATTCCAAATGTTATTATGTACACAAATAATACAAATCATGACTTTAAATCCTACTTTTTCTTACATACCTTATCTGTCTCGGTTGTTCCGCTACCAGCCCTAGTAATTGCATTGCTCAATTTTTCTATGAATATGGCTACTTCTTTCAAAATCAGTTGAAATCAACTAGTAAGTGAGCTAACTGTTCTGTCGGTCGGAGTTCCTAATATTACCTTAAACGTAGAAAAAATACACTCCCAGAACTGTGCCCCGGATTGATCATTACCGATCAGTGGATCTTGAGTTATACTAATCCAACTATGGTAGAGAAGAACATCTTCCTGAGCCGTATATGCTCTTCCCCTTGCACTTCGGCTCGCCAATGATTTTCTTTCACAAATAATTCAGTACCAGACAGAGAGGTAATCAAAACTTGAGATCTGATTTTTTTTTTTTAGACAATTGTGATGCTAATATTGGGGCTAAGATGGGTACTATATATAACAAAATTTTAGTGAGCTGTTCAGATAGAGAAAGAGCCGTTGGATTGATCTGGGAAAGCAAAAAAAAGCAGTTGAATGAAGAGGGGGCAAAATGGTAATTCAATTTTTAATTTTTTTTTTATAAAAAAAATCACAACGGAAAGAACTTCTAGTTCCGTCCGACAATTGCGCAAGTGAAAGACGCAACTAGAAGTTGCATCCAAGGGGTTGCTTCATTTTCGGTTTTTTTAATTATGAAATATTGTTTTTTTGGTGAGGGACGCAAGTAGAAGTTCCGTCTGACTATTAAAATAATATTTTTTTAGAGCGACGGAAATTGAAGTTGCCTCGTTTAAATTATGCATAATTCTCATATCCACTCTCATTTATAGCAATCTACTGTTGCTTTTTAGCCAAAATATGCATAAATAGTAAACAACTGCAGCTCGTCGTTTGCTATAAAATGTATTTTATGGATAATTAGCACACGACTGTGGATGCTCTAATGCGAAGTTCAGTTCACAACAAAGTAACTGTAATGAAAATATCTTTGTCATGGGATTGCAAAAAAAACCCTTAAAATTAGTAATTTAAGGAAAACCCTTAAAATAATCTATAATATAGTTTTCATCCACATGGGACTGTTAAAAATGTGGGTTTTTTTTATAGAACCAACAGGAAAAGAAAGAGTTACAAGAAAGCTGGTAGTATTTACTTTTCCTACTATACCATTAGAAAAGAAAGAATTATCAAAACCATGAATAGGACACAAATAGAAGTTCAACCATATACAGGATCCTCTAGAACAATCAGGCCAGATCAAGGATCTACTAGTAGGACAAGACCATTTATCAATAGAATACTTTCCAGAAGGTCAAGCAATTATGATATCCAACTAGGAGAACTTATAGATCCTGAACAAGATTATGAAAGATTCCAAAAGGAAGGATTAAATATACTAAACCCTAAAATTCTTTACTAGACTGGGCGATTTGAATTTAGGCCTGAATTTTTTAGATAGAATAGAGAACAAGCACTAAGTTGTCTTGAAAACCAATCATGTAGTTTACCTTTAGTAAGTCAGGAAGCTGGACATGAACTTAGAACCTCACGGTATAAATTAATGCATTTAGGTTTAATCGTCATAGGCATTAAGGGAATTATAAGAAAAAACTTAGGCTGCAAAGCTCTAATCACATTATATGATACTAGATGGAATGATATTGCAAGAGGTATGGTAGCCAGTATAGAAGTCGATGTGAATAGAAATTCAGGAATATTTTATTGTAGCCCAGATTTTATGATGACTCTTCAAGATTTTACAAGATATATCCATATCGAAATTCAGACAAAAGGATATGAAGACGTCCACAACGGAGAAAACCTATTAGTACATATAGCATTTTTAGGAAGAACTACAACCAATTCAAAAGTAAAATATAAAGTAAACGTAACAGAAATAGTTGATTTATTAAGCAGCAAAGGAATAAAAATGGTAAAACAATTAACATATGATTCCCAAAGACTAGCAGGATTAGAATGGAATTTAGAAAACTTCATAAACCTAGTAAAAACTCTTGTACCTCAAGATGCATTAGTTTACCAAGAAAAATGTAGAACTAGCATACGTTCTACAGATTATGTCCCACAAGTTCACAGAAACATACAAGAATTAGAAATGGAAGTAGAATCTAACTTGGTACATATAGAATTCCTTGAAACATTAGTATCAGAAACTGATAGGATTCGCTATCCTACAAAATTAGGCACAGAAAGATTATCAACTAAAGAATTATTAGAGCTAGAAGATATGCATTATATGAATGGCTCTATAAAAGAACATGAATATTTATCTATATAATAAAACACAAAGAAAGCTATCAAGTGGCTCTCCTTCAATCCCCCCAAAATCAAAGGTCCAGATCTAACCTTAAAAAACACATTTCCCCCCTTCCCTCCCCTCCAAAAGTTTTCCCCAAAACTCAAATTCAAATCCCCCCCCCCCCCCCAACAAAAAAAAAACAACTCCTTTATTTATTTAATTATTTCTCTCTCTCTCTCTCTCTCTCTCTCTCTCTCTCTCTCTCTATATATATATATATATATATATATATATATAGAAACAATAGACTTTTATTTACAACTAATTATGGTCATACTATTCAAACTTGAGCTACATAATTGTTGATTTACTATTTACAAGGCTTTCATATGCTGTATCATTTTGAAGACGTGCCGTAGGCACGTGCCCACGGAAAAATCTAGTATTATGATATAGAACAAAACATCAGAATAGGAATCCTACAAGAAGAAATAGATAATATAACACAAATCTCTGAGATATTATACCAAAAGGATCTAGCAGAAACAGGAGAATCCGAAGTTACTTCTCCCTATAGAGGAACACCAATTTATAATCCGTCATGAGTTATAATTGGTCATAGCGGTTATAGAAGTGGCAATACCCCCAGAACTAGAGTAGATGATTACAAAGAACCCGAAAATAAATATAAAACTAAGGGAAGAAGACAACTTTTAGAACAACCAATTAAGTTTCAGGCTAAAGGGGAAGCTCAGATTCTAAACCTAGCTGCCCACGATCCACAAGCTTCGTCAAACATATTAGATGTATGGAAATATACATTAATAGGAGATTATTATAGAACATCTTTAAATTTAGAAACAGATGAAATATATAAATATTTAGAAACTTTCTTAGGTGAAAGTGTAAGAGCCTTATAGGAAGCCTTTAAAGTATCATATGCAGAAGATTATAATACAATGCTAATGCTAGGCCCCAATCCCTATAATTTTGTAAATAAAATACAAGTATTAGTTACGGGAGAAGATCCGAATACAGAAATGATAGGATTACAAAAAGATGCTATCAGATTTTTAGAACAATTAAGTCTATACTAATGGAAGTATATAAAGAAATTCCTTAACGATTATTTTTAGTATACTTGTATCTCAGGGAATGCTTTTAACCAAGATTTAGGAGACAAATTATTTAGAAAACTCCCTGGAGCCTTAGGAGTAGAGATAGCAGAAAAATAGAAAAAATGGCCAGAAGTAATGACGGCCGGACCAGATCACCCATGGTCAATAGGACAAAGAATACAACATGTTATTAATGTGTTAAATGACAAATGTACAGAAATACAAATTCAAAAATAGTTAAAAAATTCAGATTATGGGTTTTGCAAAGAAATATACACTCCCCAGACATATGGTATACGAGAAAGAAAACCTAGAACTTATAAAGAACATAGAAGATATACAAAAGAAAACACAAAGTATAGAAAGAAAAAAATATTTTTTAAGACAGTCAAACAGACGAAAACCATATCTAGACCCTCAGAAATATGTTAGAAAGTTTAAGCCAAATAGATTGTATAAAAATAAACTAGAATGTTACACATGTGGTAGCTCAGGAACATTTGAGTAGGACATTTCCTAAAAGAATAAATAGACATGATAAAAATAGCATACTCATAGAATGCACAAATGAAGATTTGATTAATATTGATGAAACAGTATCTGATTCTGAATCAATTTACTCGATAGTCACCATAGAAGATTTTGATGAAGAAAACGAGACTCAAAAAGACAAACAACCAAATAAGTTAATTGAAGATTTTGTACCATTTTCCAATATACCCGAAATAGACTTCTCTGATTTAGACATGATGAATATAGAATCTACTAGTAAGGGGCAACTTCCTCCAACATTATTATTATCCACCTCTCCATCTCACACATATTAAAGACTTGTACACATGCTTCGCAAACCCGAACAGGTATGGATAGCATGCCATGTTTATTTTGTAAAGGATACCCTAGTAAGATGAATAGAACAAAATGTTCCAAATGTTATCAAGAAGGATGCATGAAATGCATAAAAAAGAACTACAATATAACATTTAGTCATTCAATAGCCAAACCAATTTAGAAGTAAAAATCCTAAAAAAAAGAATATAAAATTTAGAAGACACAGAAAATTCTATATGGAAAGGTAGAAATAATAGAAAAGATGTTAGTAGAGGAAAAATGGTAGTAGACCAAAACTAACTGGGAATAGATCCACACCAAATTGATTGAATTCAAATATGCAGTAAGGATAGATTAAGAGCACTAAAAGTGGGGAATAGATCCACACCAAATTGATTGAATTCAAATATGCAATAAGGATAGATTAAGAGCACTAAAAGTTAGATGTGTGGTAAGAATGATGGCCTATGAAGTAAAGTCTCTAGCATTAATAGATACATGGTGTACAAACTGTATCATAAATAAAGATATAATCCCAAAACAGTACATAGTAAAAGCCTCGAAACCTGCAGTGGCCCAACAAATGGATGGAAAAGTATTTACGTATGATGATGTTTTGATCCCAAATAGTAAAATTAGGTTTGAAACCAACTGCGGAGAAAGTATAGAATATACATTACCCAAAAAAATCCACATGGGTTAGACAACTTGACCTAAGCAATGATTTGATTTTGGGATTAAGCTTCTTATCAAAAGATAATGGCAGCATGCTTATAAGTAAAGACTACTTACAATTGCAGAAGCACACAATTTTTACACCAGTATATACACATGATGAACCAACCATGACAAGCGAACTAGAAAATCCCAAGAAAGAGAAAGAATGCACTTGTCCCCATGAATGACAATGTGAGTTACATAATGTAACTCCTAACGACGATTATAACATGGATAAAGAATATGAGATAGAAGTCCATACAGATTTTATAAACTTAGAACATCTTTATTACACATTAATAAGTGAACAAGACATTGAACAATTAATTTCAAAAATAGAAAAATTAGGGATGACGCATATGATTTTCTTGACAAAATCAGATTAATAAATCTAATACAAGGGTGTAATATTTTTAGTAAATTTGATTTGAAATCCGGATTTTGGCAAATTAAGATGCATCCTTAAAGTATAGAATGGACAGCATTTACATATCCCGAAGGACATTTTGAATGGCTTGTCATGCCTTTTGGCCTTAAGAATGCACCATCTATTTTCCAAAGAAAGATGGATGAAATATTCTTAAAACAGAAACAATTTTCTGTTGTTTACATATATGATATTCTAGTTATTAGTAAAACAAGGCAAGAACACAGAGGTCATTTACATATTATTATTTCAGAATTTATAAATCATGGTATCATAATTAGTAAGCAGTGTTCTAAAAAGCGGCCTAGGCGGCGCCTAGGCGCTAGGCGGCCCTACAACGCCCCGCCTAGGGGCTAGGCATTTAAGAAAATCGGTTAATGGTTCTAGGCAGTTAAAAGTAGGTCTAGGCGGCGAATAATCGGTGTAAGCAGGTCTAGGCGGGCTAGACCCGCTTATGACTTAATTATTAAAAGAAAAATGGACCCGACTTATCCCAACCCGACCCGCTCTAATACACTCAAACCCCTAAAACTTCTCTTTCTCCTCTTAATCCCCCGTAAATAACCCCCCAAATCAATTCTATTATCTAAATCCCTAATTCATCTTCTCTAAAACCTCCGAATCACCTCCTCTGCCTCCCTCCTTGCAGTCGGAGGCTCACAGCTCGCAGCTTGCAATGCGCTTCAATTTCGACCTCCTCCGCCTCCCTCCTCCTTTGTCTCCCTCCTCGCAGTCGTTGCTCGCAGTCGTCAACACAACCTCCTCCGCCTCCCTCCTCGCTGTCGCAACTCTTACTTTGTCAGTCAGTCGTCAAAACCTCCTCCACCTTCCTCCTTGCAGTCGCAGCTCGCTTCAACTTCAACTGACGTCAACACAACCTCTCTTCAGCTTCAAATTCAAGTTGTCAACACAACCACACACTACCTCCCGCCTTGCTTCACCTCCGACGTCAACACTACGTCCTCCTCTTCTCTCTCAAACTTCTCATGACGCAACCCTCCCCCATCCCCCGACTTAAACCTCCCGTTTCCCCACACTATTTGCTCCTTGGATTGGAACAGCCGAACAGGTAATCTCCAATACTGATCTTCGTCATAGATTAATACTAGTCTAATAGATGAGTATAGGACTATACAAAAAAAAGAAAAAGACTAATAATAATACACCAATTCGATTTTGTAAAGCTCATCCTGCAATTGCAAGGAGAAATATCAAAAGTAAGAATTGGTAACAACAAAACAAAATAAAATGATAAAATATATAAATAAAACCGCCTAGCGCCTAGCCGCTTAAGCTCCTCTTACAAGGCCTAGGCACTAGGCACCTATAGGCCGCCTGACTACTGCCTAGCGACTTTTAGAACATTGTTAGTAAGACATAGATGCAACTGTATAAACCACAGATTGAATTTTAGGAGCCATTATTGGGCATGGAAGAATTAAATTACAAGCCCATATTGCCCAAAAAGCTTTAGATTTTCCAGAAAAATTAGAAGAATAAAAACAGCTCCAACAATTTTTAGGATTAGTCAATTATGCAAGACCATTTATAAAAGATTTAGGCAAAATTGCAGGTCCTTTATATGCAAAAACTTCTCAGAAGGGACAACGATATTTTAACCAAGAAGACGTCAAATTAGTCCAACAAATTAAGAACCTGCTTAAAGAACTCCCAGAATTAGCCTTACCATTAGATTCAGACTACCTAATTATAGAATCAGACGGTTGCAATACAGGTTGGGGGGCAACTTTGAATACTAAACCAAATAAGTATTCCGATAAAAGTTTAGAAATTTTTTTCGCTATGCTAGTGGTAAATATAAAGAAAAAAAAGATAACATTAGCAATATTGATGCGAAATTATTGGCTATCTCTTATGCTTTATATAGTTTTGAACTATTTATTATTTCAAAGAATGAAATAACTGTCAGAACAGACTGTGAAGCCATCGTTTCCTTTCATTCAAAAATGGCTTTAGAACACAAACACAGCTCTAGACGACGTTAGCTTAATTTTCTAGATAGGTGCCTTCACCTTAGCATCCAGATTACCTTTGAACATATCAAAGGCAGTACTAATATCTTACCTGATACTCTTAGCGGCCTGATCCATCAGCATGCGCTAGTAAATATGGGAGGCACCCTCACCAACATCGGCACTACTTTTGACCTACTCAATGTGGATGAACATCCACAAACATTTAATGTAACTCAAGAAGACCAGTATTAATAGAAATCATTGCCTTCTTAGAACATTGCATAGAGAATGAATTCATTTCTATAATTAATAAAATAAACAATGTAGCAACTCTTCATGAGCTATTAGAATATTGGTGGGTTAAAGAACCACATGCCACGATTATATCTGACAGTTTAAAAGAAATTTGAGAACAAAGGTATGCCCAAATAATTAAGAAAAAGGCAAAAAATCTTGAATACCTCGGAGTACGTATTATCTACATCAGAAGCATTTCTTACAATAAGCATAGAACAGAATGAAGAACTAGATAATGATGTACATCCTAATATTAGTGACTTTCCTAATCCCTTCCTAGATTATACAGATATAAACTATACTTTATTCCACTTTCTGCAACTATGTTCTATAGAAGCATTTTATATAAGTATTAACTGCATCTATGACAAGCATTTTTTTTACAATTTAGCTGAACACTTTTATCCTTATGAAGATAGTTATGAAAATCTAGTCAGGAGACAATTAATTAATACACGAATTTCTTATCTCTTGCAAACACCACAAGATTATGTTCTAATGAATACTTTTTATGACAATATACAGATGGCAAGGCCACCACCACAACCAGGTATCCGCTCAGACAACATGTTTCCACCACAGAACAGTCAACAGACCGGTGAAAGCAGAACCTCCCAAGAACGGATGAGATTCGAAAACCAAGAACTCTTTGTTATTTCAAATGGCAATCCTCCTTTCAGAACATATTCTCATATTTCTACATCCAAAGAACAATAATGCATCCTGGACAATTTATGGATTGCATTTAATTGAAAAGACCAAAAGTATTTCTTAGCAGCCATGAATTCCTTATCAGAAGTATTTAGTCAGAACTAAAGAGGATATAAATTTTATGCAGTTCTGCAAGGTAATTTAGTAGGCATTTTCCATACCGGGATAGAAGTAGCAGACAATTTTAAGAACTTCAAAAATACATTCTATAAAGGTTTCTATAATCTGTCAAAAGCATTAGATGTAGCTAGAAGCTACTTAGGACTTAACTACTTTGTTTCTCCCTCCTTAAGATCCATGCAGAAAACTCCTCCAGAATATTCTATTACAAAGGACATGCAGGGAAAAATCCTATTTTGTGATCATTGCGAGGCAATGTCAAAGACGGTAAGAACACTAAACGGAAATAAAAACTGTTTAATTTTTGAAAAATAAAAATTGCAGGAAAAGATTGCATGTTTGGAAAAACAATTGTTCCAGACCAAATTTCCACCAAAAATCCACCACAGACTGCTCCCCAGGTATATAATAAGTGGGATGAGAAGGGTTTGCATTTTCCTCTAAATGCAGAAAGAGGTACTATGGAGCCTATAAATTCACTCGCTGGTCTGGCTCAAACGAAAACCAGTAAAGACACATCAAGTCCATTTATGGCTGAGGTTTTGCCAAAAAAACCTTCACAGAGATATCATTGAGTCTACAATACTAATGGCTAGTCCGGAGCAAATGACTACCGGTAAAGACATAGCAAATCCGTTGATGGCTGTGACTTTGCCAAAAAGTCAAGACAACGGCAAAGCCCCTATGGACACTCAAGATATTACGGAACCAAACAAGTATAACCAAATTCTGTATCTTCTCAAACAGATTGAAGATTTTCAGAAACAACCAGAAAGGATACCGATCCAACCCAGACACAAGAAGAGCAAAAGAAGAGAATCAATTCGAACTATGATTGCAACACAGGTGGCAGAAGCAGTCAAGACAGCTGTCTCAAATGAAAAGGAGACAATGAGAGAAAGTGAAAAAGAGATTCTTGGAGACAAACCGCATCTATCCCAAATAGAAAACATGTCAGACATAGGGCTTAGTGGCAACAACAATCCCATGACTCCAATGTCCTTAGATTCGGTGGCTTTACATAATTTAGACACCTAGACTCCACTCAGGACGACTCCACTCAGAATATTATTACATAAATTGGACACCTACCTAGATTCCACATAGTAGAATTATTACCTCCACTCCCTCCACTCAGAAAGGCATGGTCACAATATCTCCACGTATGAAGATACTTCCACCCAAAAAAGAACCCACTAGATGTAACACCTCGAATTCCAAATAGGTATGAATTCGAAGTTCCACAGGATCTTTACACTTCACTTCGTACAATTTTATAAGAAAATTTAAAACTTTTTATACAATAATGTTTACATCAACACAGCGGAAGTAAATTACAACATATTACATAAAATAACACTTGAAACAATTCTTTAAGCAGTGTTCCTCTTTAGTCCATTCATTCATTTTATCCTGCATAGAAATTGTGGGCACGTCAGTTGCATACAACTGACGCTAGGATATAATACGGAAATCACACACATGTTCACAAACAAAATTATGGGGGACTATCTTATTGATGTCGTGTGTGAATGTTCACTTAGTCCTTAATGCAGTTACTTATATTTAATGACACTAATACACACTTTTTTGAATTCTATGCATCCCATACTATATAGGTCCGAGGCAAGCCCTTAATCGTTCTTCATATTGTAGGGTTGATTCTCTCGCTATATGTTTAACTACTACGATAACTACGATAAGTTTCCTAAATATTCTATGAGTTACGAGCCCATGTCTAGACATCCTGGACAGAATCCCACGTTATGACATAACGCATCATGTAGACATCCTATGGACAATTTGCCTTCACCATGGATGATGGCACTACGTAGTCACCAAGTACCCCACAAGCGTCACCATGGTCCCGATATTCTGGAGATATATTCATGCCCTGATATGACGCATCCTGTGGACATCCTGTGAACACTCACACCGTAGATCCGAGCTCTCATACTTGTGTTTTTCTCTTACCTTCATCACATCTCCACTATGTGTGTAATCCTTAGATAATTGAATCATGAGTACACTCTAGAATTAGCGTTACCTCTACATCGGTCTTAAACATCAATTGTTAACCATAACCAAATCTTGGTCTTTTATTATCACATTTCTCTTTCAAAATTTCATTCATGCCGATGTAAGGATTTAGCTAAAACTCTAGTTTCAATCTCTTTTTATGTTCATCAAATGAGTGTTCATACTCACAAATTTTCACATTTCATCACGATCTTTGTATTTCATTTTTTATGCATATTTGCATAATTTAAACAACAATTTCATATTTAACTACTTAAATTTTTCATGTCAAAATCTCATTTTTAATCTCTATAGAAAAATTCTTTATATTCAAAATATTGCCCTTTCTTTAATTAATCAAAATCATATTCTAAGAATTTTATCAAGGTCTTTTTTCTCAAAAATACTTATAATTCTCATTTCAAAAGGTCAAACATTGTAGAAATAATTTTCATGAAGTCTAGGAAATTTTAGAAGAATTCTAGTATTTTTTCTTCAATTTTTATACACTTAAAACTCGAAAAAATCCAATAAGTAAAAAAAAATAAATCAAAAACTCAACAAAAGGACATAGACCGGATTCAAACCCAAACCCATGCCCCCCGCTCATGAACAGTAACCGACCCAAGGCGCACCCATCGACCAGAAAGGCCAGAGTGACTAACCGATATAGGGATAACTTAAACTATACTTAAGGTCTGGTTTCGGGATTTGATAAAAATCGAATTTTTCAATAAAACAGAGCCTCTTGCCAGGCTCGAACCCAAGACCAGTACCCCCACTTAGCTATAGTAACATACCCAAAACGCACCCGAAGACCAGTAGGTTTTGAGTGACTAACTGATATATATGAAGTTGGTTAAGTGCTTTTTGTTTAAATTGTACTGTATCTACTCTTCTTTTAGTAAACTTGATTTTTCAATCAATTGTACTTATTCAAAAAATCTAAATCTCTTTCCAGAATATATTTCTTTGAAAAACAGTATATTATTTTTTTCTTAGATTTCCAAAGTTCTCTTTTTAACTCAACTTGAAAGAACTATTCTCCTCATTTCTTGTGAAACATGAAACATTAGTGTATTTTCTTTTTTTTCGACATTAAAGATTTTTATTCTAGATGAATCTTTTACTTATTCCTCATTTATTCACAATATATTTGTAAAATTTTTCATTTTTTAGCCCAATCAAAAGCCCTTCAGTTAATCTTCTCTTTACAAAACTAACTCATTTTTTAAGATTCAAAGAGGCAACTTAATTGACAATCTAGTGAATATAAACTTACTCATACACTACAATTAAAATTTAACAATTATTGTAACTTTTCATGCCAATTAATTTATTTCACAAATCATGGGTGTTAATTTGCATTCTACCATCCATTCACAAGCACAATTTCATACAAGCATGATTTATCAAATTTATATGTACTCTAGCATGAAAATATAGTAATAAGGCATCATGACAACTCTTAATTAACACATTTCAATTCATTTTACTAACTTTTCATGTAGATAAACTAGAGCTTTCCTCTCTTTCTTACTAGTCTCTTCAAGCAAATATTTGGCAATTTTTTTTTCTATTTATTTCTAACATATTCACAAATTAAAACCCTAGCATGGCATCTATATTAGAAGTTTGAGAAATCACCCATCTTTTGAAGAAACAAATGAAAAAATCCTAAGGAACTCCTTGAACGCACGATTGCCTCCCTTCTCCTCCTAGTTTGGTGCAATTTCGAGCTCCTCCTCCTTGCTAGTGTGAACCTGAGACCTCCTCCTTGATGCTTTGACCGGCCTCCAGTTAGAAAGGAACACACACAAACACTCAATTTTTTACTCACACAACTCTTTCTTTTCCTCACAATTGCTTCTTCTCTTTGAAATATTTCTAATGCAAGTAATGAAGAAGACAAGGAAGGGGGTATTTATACATAATTCAAGAGTGAATGGAGGGTTGAGATGAGTTTAGATGAAAGGCTAGAATACATTTGGGAGTTAGAAGAACTACCCATCATCTAGTAACCACTCTCCACTCTTCCACTGTCCCTCCACTCTCAAGTGTGGCCGGCCGTGTCCTTGTGCTCCATTGCACGTGCATGTGCAATGCACGTGTCATCACATGCACACTAGTTTAAGTTGTACAATTATTACTTGTTCATTTATTTGTTACATGATCAAGTCTGCACTACAAGTTATATTAATTATAAATAAAACTAACTAGTGGGTTAATTAGGTGAGTAAAAATTCATGGGCTCTTTAATTAATTAATTAATTAATTTAAGTGGACTAGAATTAGACTATTAGGCCTAAAGATTAATAATAGGCTTTATTTTTAAAATAGAAGAAAATATTTATTCATGACATAAGAATAAATTTTAAAGCTAAAAACACATATTAAATTGCACGTGCAAAACATGCGAAAACAAATGAAAAACTTTATACTTAATTATTTGAAAATTCAGGATGTTACAGTAGAAGAGTGCAGATTCTCCTTCAAGTGTTCGACACGTCAAAAGGTTGCAAATGATACTAGACTCCCTCCCCTCTTCTGAAAAACCCCTATAAATACCACCCATCTCCTCCTCCAAAAGGGCATCCAATCCCTTACTGCACTTCAAAAACTCCTCTTGTACTCCAATGTTCTCCCTCACCACCGCTTTGTAAAATAGTGCATGTACTGTAAGGAACAAGCTCCTCAGGCTTGAACTCATTGTAAGTTTTTCTTAAGTCGTTAGGAGGATTTTTCGAAAGGAAAACCTCTTTACTATGTATCCACTATGTTCCCCCAATAAACGAACTTTTGTATTATATGTCTAGTTTGTAACTTCGTTTTGCACATAAACTCCTCCTGGTTGTGATCCATTTTATCCTAAGTATATCATAATAGCATAGTTAGGCCTTATTAACCAGGAGTGACCCTGTAGGCAAAGAAAGCCGACTATTGAGAAAAGGCTGTGAGTATGCCACAAGGAAAAATTGGTTAAGTTTGGCTGCGAAGTTAAATAGGACCTAGCTCACCTTGATATATCTTAGTTTAAAATTTTTTAAAAAAACAAAAAATTACTGTAGCTACAGTAGAACGGGGACATAGGAATACATAATTTAAAGAGGAAGTATCCGGTAGGGATAAGTTTAAAATTGATCACTTGTATTTTCTTCATAGCAATATTAAGAATCTGATAACTTTACCTTTATTTATTTTACCTTCACCTTTATAAGATTAAAATTGACCACTTGTATGTTCTCATAGCAATATTAAGAATCTGATAACTTCACCTTTATATATTTTACCTTAACATTTATTTTTGGTACCTTCACCTTTATTTATTTAACTTCACCTCTATTTTAATTTTAATTTTTATTTTTTTTCTTTGGGCAGTGGCCAGTAGTAGTAGTAGTAGTGCTCACAAATGTTCAAATTTCAAAAAACTCTACCAAATTGTTGTTTTCATATAACCTGTACTTGCTACCAATGCACGGTGCGTACCTCATTTTAACCATCCTGATTATTAGCCATTAAAATAAAAGGGAGGTTCTTCCTGTATAATTAGAGTAATGCTTTAGCCACTACCAATTTCACTACCATTTTCTTCACTACCTTAGGTGGCATACTCCTAATGGAGAGTTCTCCCATCTACTCTATCATCCCCTACCTATTGGAGTGTGCCAACTAAGGTAGTGAAGAAAAATGTAGTGAAATTGGTAGTGGCTCTAGCATTACTCGTATAATTATGGTTGGATTAAATTCACCCTCTTCACCCTCATCGATTTCCATACATTCTTTTTTCATCCACCCACACTGGACATCCCCTTCTCTTCCATTTTCCTTGACACTAACCATGCTTATTTCTTACTAATAGTAGCTTCAAAAGATTGCAATAGGGCACTCTCTTTTGATGCATATCTTCCTGCCTTCTCTTTGGAGCCTCTCCAACCTCTCTACCTTCTTCACTATCACGAATATACATACAGGTAATGTTAATTACACCACTCTTTTCACAACATTAATACTACTTGTTGCTGCTTATTTTGGTGTGGGAGCAAACAGATAATGAGTTCTTATTTAATAGAAACTACAAAAAATCTAACCTTTGATCTTTGCCGTGAAATGAGTGTAACACCTCTACCTTAACTCCTCTATTTTATAATTACAAAATAGTTGTTCGTATTTCTATTATTGTGGGAAGATGTTATTGTTATTGTTATTATTATACACAAATATGTAATTCTATTTGTGTATATATCTATATATATGTGTGTACATATATATATACTCTCTATTATTAATTTATTTATTTGATGGACTTGGTTTTAATTGGAGCTTATTTTGAAAAGATGAACTTTAAGGACCTAAAAGTAGTATAAGAGTCAAGGAGGGGCTTATTGATAATTTTCCAATCCTTTTTTTTTTCCTTCTTCCCCTTCGTTCGATCAGACCGAAGCTTTCCCCCCCTCTTCTTCCTGCGATCGAACGAACCCATCCCGATCCAAACCCTAAGTCTCCCCACCCACTCCAATCTTCAATTATTTTTCAATTAATTTTGGGGGTAGGGTAATAGAAGGGTCCTCTACATCAGGGTGGTGTCGATTTGGGCGAATAGCTACACTACGGTGAGTTTGGTTTTCTTTAAGTTTTATGTGTTTGTATGATTTGAGACTTTTAGCTGTGAATTGGTGTAGTAAGAAGAGGAGACAATTCTCTTTACATTAGAAGTGATAGATTTAGTATTTAAGGGATAGAATTCACATGGAGTAATAGAAGTGAAGTTTATGTGCAATACACATGCTATACCCACACGTCCAGACACCAACCTGTAGGAGTTATATAGATTTTGTGGTAATAATAATTGTATGAGCAAAATGCTACTGATTATTTCCCAAGTTCCGTATTTGAGAGTGTGCATATGCAGATTTGGAGGAATAATCAAGTAGGTCACTGCATTTAGTTGTATATTGAATAGGCTAGTTAACATGGATATTCTGTAACGCCCCGCACTCAACTCGTACGCACACAATTAACTAAATTCTAGCCACGCCCACTACAGGCTGCCTCAAAAGGGTGTCCGGACGTTGGGTAACCTTTCTCATTGGCTTTTCCTATATATGCATACAACTTCCCTAAGTTACCACCGATATGGGACTTTTTCCCTAAGGGTCAACCCGGTCAAACACCACACCCACATTCAATCTTTCCATTCTTTCTTTCACTTATTCATTTAATCCTTCATTCATTCCTTCATATTTCCTACATGGTCAAACCAGTCAACACACACTCACTCTTCTTTCTTTATTTCTATTCTCCACGTCACCATCCAAATCCCTCATATTCATTCTTTCTTTCATCTTTAGTATTATATACTATACTATATACTATATATATATATACTCTTATACATATACTTTCTAGAAATACGGGGTCTCACATTCACCCCCTCTTAAGAATTCAGCGTCCTCGCTGAATACGGGACGTGCAATCTAGTACAGGATCGCCTTTCTAGTCGAATGTAGACTTGTTTCCTAATCGCTGCCCACACAGGGTCTTACGCATCTCATACACAAATATTGCATCCCACGCACTTCCTATATACAAGTCCTACTAATCGCTGCCCACACAGGGTCTTACGCATCTCATACACACATATTGCGTCCCACGCACTTCCTATATACAACTCCTACATTCGATGTCGAAAGTTGGCTCTGATACCATTTGTAACGCCCCGCACTCAACTCGTACGCACACAATTAACTAAATTCTAGCCACGCCCACCACAGGATGCCTCAAAAGGATGTCCGGACGTTGGGTAACCTTTCTCATTGGCTTTTCCTATATATGCATACAACTTCCCTAAGTTACCACCGATATGGGACTTTTTCCCTAAGGGTCAACCCGGTCAAACACCACACCCACATTCAATCTTTCCATTCTTTCTTTCACTTATTCATTTAATCCTTCATTCATTCCTTCATATTTCCTACATGGTCAAACCAGTCAACACACACTCACTCTTCTTTCTTTATTTCCATTCTCCACGTCATCATCCAAATCCCTCATATTCATTATTTCTTTCATCTTTAGTATTATATACTATACTATATACTATATATATACTCTTATACATATACTTTCTAGAAATACGGGGTCTCACAATGAGGTTAGAGCTCATGAGATTGAATATGAATGTCGACTGACCACCGTAGTCAGAATTCGACGGTTGCTGATGCGACCGATGAACCTGCAAAAAGCCTGAAACACCGGGGGTTGGCCCCGGCGACAGAAACTTCGACGCTCATGTCAGAACCAAAAAGAGAAAGAGATTTCGAGAGAGAAACAGGCAATTTCTTGATTACCTTCTGACTATAGAGGGAGGAGGGTATTTATAGGCTTGATAAACATATCAAGAGCCGTTGGATCGATATGAATTTCTTATCTCCTTTATGTTTCTCCCCCTCAAGAGATAAGTTCTCTTGTTAGGGGATAAGAGATTTGACTCATAGCCTTCATGGGCTAGGTGTCTCTCCTAGTGGACCTAGTCTGTCACTTTTTATGGGCTTGAGAGAAGCCCATGTCTTGTAGAGGAGCCTGGAGAAGGCCCGGACCTGTTAAGAAGGCCCATTATGATTAATTTGACTGTAGAAGATTTGAGATCTGTGTCGGAATCGTACGACCCTGTTTTGCTGCAATTTTCACCATCATCAGTCATATAGTGTTGGAATTGAGTATACATTCAAAACACTTCTCTTGTTGACAACAATGTCTTATGGCCCAACGGTTAAAGTTTTGAGTTCACATGAAGTTGGGGGTTCAATTCCTACATTATATATATATGACCTGACGGGCCTTGGGGGTCTTGTTTTTTAATTTTTAAAATTTTGAATTTCAAACAGATCAAAAATGTTTTTTAAATTAATAATATATATGTTTCAAGAATTAAATGAGCTTTATGTTATAGTCGTTACAAGAATTAAAGGATCTTTATGATATATTAATATAGCCATTTTTTAATTAAATGCATATACAGTTTTATTCCTGCATGGTTACAAGTTATAAAAATGACTTATTTTCGAGAAAAATAGCACAAAAACAATCAGTCATTCTGTAACCCCTGTTTTCGCAAATACGTATTTTCAGTGTATTTTTTGTATTTAAAATTTTTGTAAATTATTCCTTTATCGCTTTCAAATTCTTCTGAAAATGTATTGTTGGATTGTCTATTAAAATCTATTTTCGATCAATAATTTTAATTGTAACTATTTTCTACGATTTTTTATATTGTAATACAATTCTTATTATTGTTATTATTACTTTGATTCCTAATTATTATTACTATTATTATTTTTATCATTTTTCTTATTATTATTATTGTTATTATTATTATTATTATTATAATTATTATTAATTTTGATGGTTTATTTAAAAATCCATTTCTATTGTTAATTGTGATTGTAGTTATTTCAAATGAATTCCAAATTGTAGTACCAAATATGTTTTGTTATATAATTCAACATTTTTACTAGTTGTTTTATTTTCCCTAATAGATTTATACCCATTTAAACCCTATTGGATCTTTATTTGCTCCAACCCGTTAGCCCGCTTCAACCTAAACCCTATTCAATTATGCTATTGGATCTTTTAACCCTCCAACCAGATTACCATAACCCTATAATCCCTATTCTATTTTTATTGGGTTCTTCTAAAAACCCGAAACCCATTTTGCACCCATCACCCATTTCACCACTAACACCTAAACCCAAACCTAATACCCATTAACACCCTATATAACCTACCTTCTGTTTAACCCTATTACCTCAAAACCCTAGCAGCTGTCACCCTATTTTTCTCCCTGTTCCATCGTCTTCATGCTCTCCCGCTCCTCTCCACCACTCGCAGCACCCTCCCCCACCACTGCACCGCCCGATCTCCTTAACCCATCTTCCCCTATCTCTCGTCCTATCCTGCATCACCATCGATGTGCCGCCCAGCTCCCAATGCAACCCCGCAGCATTGCCCTCTCCCGAAGATGCATTAACAGCCCCATGACAGCGCGCCTCCCTGTGTGCCATGTTCCCCCACTCAGACCCTACAGCGACTAGGCCCCTCCCTTGTTCCCTGTCATCATCGTCTTCTTGCTGTATCGCTGTTTTCGTCATCTCTTCGCCCTGCATCCCCGCCCATGGTCGAGCTACCCTCGACAGTCACTGCCTTGCCGCCGTCGTCTTCCAGTCGAGCCGTCATCATACCGCCGCAGTGCACCGCCTGCCCTCCGTTGCATCCTCCGCCTTGCCTCCACACCGCGTTCAGCCACCACAGTCGCCGCTGCCGTTGGCCTCTTGCTGTTATGATGTTTGCTATTTTGATCATCGTTGATCAATTGAATCTCAGCCATCCGATCGATTGATCATCATGAACAACATGATCTCCATCAGAGTGTTCTGGACCGTCCGATCTCCATCATCTTGATCTTGATCTTGATCTTCAATCTCAACCGTCCGATCGACTGATCACACTTGATCTCGGACCTTGATCATCTTGATCGTCTTGTTCGTCTTCTGCTTGGTGATTTAAACATTTGATCCACTTTCTGTTCTCATTCATCAAATTGTCAATCATAGTTTGTTTACTCTTTTGGTACTCTTCTAATTCTTATATATTTAATGTTCAATCTCGGTCGTTGGATTCTCTTGATCTTCATCTTGATCACCATCATGATCATTGAGATCCGTACCCAATCGTGATCATCGTGATCGTTGCTCATCGCCGTGTTGCCGGGATTCTGATCCCGTTATTTTTATTATATCGGAGCTAACGTCATTTAAAGGCAAGTCATTCTTCTCGAATAGTTATTGTGTCATATTTGAGATTTTTATTGAATTCCACAAGTAGATCCCTAATTGTTATCGTATATTGTTATTGTTATCTATCGTTTGAATACTATGGATTTACACAAGCGAATCCAAGTAGTAGTCCTGACTTCGTGCCATCTTTGTCTCCAATGTATAGAGAATCTTACATGCATATATATAGTTAGTTATTGAATATAGGAATATAAATTATTATTGTATTTCATATCATGACATCTCACAACAATTGTACATTGCATACTAGTATTGATGGCCTATATAATTGATGTTAGTGTATGAATTGTTTGTGATTAGTAAGATTATGGACATTTCACATCTTAATACCATATTCACATAGGTATGGTTTGCTGTAATTTATGATTGTTAATTCCCAACTCATCGTTCTTAACATTTTAATCGTTTTATTCAAAAAGAGTATGTTGACACCCTGAAAATTTACGCCGACCTAAATATTATCTTCCTGTTTCGATCTAGTTAATGTCGTTAAAATCAATACCTTTCTGAATATGAAATGTAGCCCCAAGTGTCTAGCTGCCAATAACATCCAGAATGTTCAAATTCTGAGTTACGATTTGAAAGATATCGTAGTTTTACTGCTGCTGTGTCGTACAATTTCAGATCCTAAAAACTGCTGTCATACTTTGATTCACAATTAATTTAACCATGCTACCTATAAGATAATGACTTAAAATTTTACAGGCTGATACTAGACACATTAGAGAATATTTCCTAATTTTCCTAAAATTAATTAATGTTGTTTCAGTCCTGTTCCATATGTATAAACACAATTTTACAAATTCTGGCTGAACACAAATCCTGTATAGTTTGCTATTTTGACACATATTATCACAACTTTTATGTACCTTAATTATATGTGTTGAAACCGGACATGAGTCTAGTTTTTAGAACTTCTTACGGATCCACATTTTCTATCTCGTAACAACGGAAAATTTGATTTTGGTACAGCAACCTATTGCTGTCCAGGAATGGGTTCCTTTGTTTAAGAATATATAATTGAATCTATAATGTTATGTTTGGTGCATTTAATTGTATAGAGTATATTGCATGATCTTAGAGTTATTTTGTCATCTTTCTAGTGTCCCTTATTAATCGCATTCTTGTATGTTAATTGAATGAAGAATATTAATCAATCCGGAGTTAAGGGTTGACTAAGATAGTTGACAATATAGTGACTGTACTCGGATGATGGCCAGTAATTATTATTGTTATCGGCATCGTGTAAAAAATTACACATGTCCAGTGTTTTACCGTTATCGGCATCGTGTAAGAAATTACATATGTCCAGTATTTTACCGTTATCGGCATCGTGTAAGAAATTATACATGCCCAGTATTATTACCGTTATCGTCATCATACCAAGTACATGAACTATAGAATCTACCACCTTAGTCTAAACGAAATAGATTGTATGCATGGAGCTTGTAGAATGGGATGCAGTAGTACGTGCATTAGCTAGGATTAAAAATGAATAATAGACTTAAGACTTTCATCACATTGTCATTGCATATTGTCATCTTTATTGAACAGTGTTATCATTATTGTTACCATTATTGTTATTGTTTATCGTTATCGTTATCGTTATAAATTATCGTTATTGCACATTTTACTGTTATCGCTTTGTCACTGTTCAACACTATTGATTTCATCGTTATACCGTTATTGTCATTGTTCTCTGTTTCTCTACTTGTTGTCCGCGACTTGCTCTAAGAATATTTTTTCTCTCTTTAGATGAATAGCTTACATGTAATCAAGGAGACTTACCTGACGGACTAGGAGAGCAACAATGGTGAAGGAAATATTTTGCTGCGCCGCTTACATAAATGTTGCTTTATTTGAGAACTTTAATAAATTGAACAAATGTTGTTTTTTTTTATTGTGAGCTTTGACCCGAATGTTGTTTATTAAATTCCAGATGTTAGGTTATTTTGATGTTGGTTATTTTTATGCTTAATTTCCAATGTTGTTATTTAAGTGATTATTCTTTCATTGCATGCGTGGTTGTTTCACTTCTTATTTATATTGTTGAGTTGGATCGATAACAGCCTATGGATGATGCAAGTCATTCGCTGGGCCGTGTCACGTGCTTGCATTCCGTATTTTTGGAAAGCGGGGCATGACACATTCTCCTCTTCAAATCTATTTTTAGAGGTTTTTCCTTGGTTTTGGTGGTACAAGTTGATGCATGCTGCTAATGGAGCATTGGTAGCACTGTAGACAGAAGCTCGTTGTATCCCGAGAGAAGTATTTGGTGATTAACGATTCATCTCCAGAATTAGCCAAATAGCTTCTTAAAGAAAGTGCAACCCACGCCTCGAGCCACTTTTCACTTTCTTCCTGTAGCAGGTCAACTCTAGAGCCATTCTCATAAGGTTCATTTGGTTCACTCGGGTATGGGTGGACAACTATTATCCAAACCGACCAATTCGAACCAATCCAACCCGAACCGACCAGTTTTTAACCGAACCAATTAGGGATTTGGATTGGCCCGGTTCTTGATCTTCAATAACCAACTAGACCGGTTCGGTTGTCGGATGAGGCTTTCAAATAATCGATAAAATCGAATCGACCGTACCTCTATGCATAAGTCCATAAAAAATATAGTTCTCCTTTAATTTCTTGAATATACAAATAGTCATTTCTCGTTTTCTTGAAGATACAAATAGTCTTCTTTAATTTCTTTAATACAAACCAAGCAATTGTTCTCCCTATGTTTTAATTCTTCATAAATCTTGTGTGTTATGTTGTTGAGAAATGCTTGATTTACAGTGTGGCCCATCTTAATAGAATCATGAAGTTGATGTAACATTTAGTAGTTACTTTAATCACGTCAAGCAGAAATTATTTTCTAAATCTTTTTTAATTGTACCTGAAATAAAATTTGCTTTGGTTATTGGTGTTTTTTTTATGATAATAAACTAAGATTACAGAAGTATGCAACTGAAAAAGCAGTTTATCTCACCCATTTAAACGTCATCATGTCTAACAATTAGTTCAAAATTCATTAACAACTTGTGGTTTTATGAATCTTCATTTTAAATTTATTTCTGAATAACAAATAGCAGCTTGTTTCTT
The DNA here is from genome assembly GCA_017893485.1 of Hemerocallis citrina. Taxonomy (NCBI): domain Eukaryota; kingdom Viridiplantae; phylum Streptophyta; class Magnoliopsida; order Asparagales; family Asphodelaceae; genus Hemerocallis; species Hemerocallis citrina. The sequence goes on along the minus strand of CM030366.1, from coordinate 226,546,739 downwards.
AATTTTAATTGAAATTGATCTTTTAAATTTCAACAAAATTATGAATGATGTTGAAAGTGAAAAGTATCACACCAAACCGACCATCCAATCCAATTCAAACCGAGCTTAATCGGCTTGGATGGAAACCGATCCAATTAAGGTTCGGATTGGTTGCAGATGAGAAAATTAAAAAACCGATCTTTAGATCGGTGGTGGATGGTCCATATTAGGTCGGATACCGACCAATTACCACCCCTACACTCAGGTTTAACCCATCTTTAACTCTACAAACAATACTCGCCAGTAAATAGCTAGAAGCCTTCAACCATACTTAAATTATAATTAAGCCAATTTTTCTTTTCTTTGTTTTCCTTCAATTTTGAGTAAAGAAGCGTGATATTTGAAACAAATTTAGTTATGTTGATTCTACAATTTCAAGTCCTTTTTTCCCCCTTCAATTGTGAGTAAAGAAGCATGATAACTGAATCAAATTCAGTTTTACTGGGCTTGATGATTTCGAGTATATAATTTAACTATTTGCAACAAAATCAAACTGTGGAAGTAATTGAATTGCATTATATTAGCCAAGTGTTTTTAAAGCGCAAATCATGGATATGACGTAGAATTTAAGTTTCAGACCTAATTAACTTTAACAGAATAATAGTGAATGGGAAATTATTAAAAATAAATTTCCTATCAATTATATGATATATATTAGCTAGCACTTGGTTGCCATCTTTTCAAGTTAGTTAAGTGTACTTTAATTATCAATCAATTAAATAAAATTTGGAATATTGTGTTGGTGAACAAGATGGAATATAAACATATACCTTGACCAAATAGGAAAAAGTGTGTGCGATATACATGCTTAGAGAATATAAATATATCTTAACCAGATTAAGCTGCTAAAGAAATAGTTAAAGATTATTTCAAGTATATCTGTATATGTATCGCATGATTCGCATCAAACCTTTTAAAAAGTCAATGCGTACAAGTGCTCCTGATTTGTTGGGGTGTTTAGTTTTGGCTCCTCAATCATTGACTTCAATTTTCTACTGATACCTTTAAGTAGTTTGTTTTTACACATTAAACGTCACATTACCCAAAATGTTTTTAAAATTAGTAATTATGTTTCAATTTTTACCTCTCATAGTTTTGTGATAACATTTTTGCCAAAGTAAATTATAAAGACAAACAATAAATCTTAACTGTTGCTGCTGATTTTGGTGTGGGAGCAAACAGATATATTTGTAGATTTTTTTGGAAACAATAAAGACAAACCTATTGACTTTCACCGGCGTTTGACTATTCCTTACCACTGCCGTTGACCTGTAAAAGGTTCGTTACACCGGGATGGATCCCGACGACGAACCCTTCGACGTTCAAGTCAGTAATCAGGAAGATTATGAAAGAACGTTTATGTGGAAAAATATTGATTATCTTCTTTATGGTGGGAGGAGAGGGGTATTTATAGTCGCTTTTAGAGACAGTTTAGAGATAATCATTTATCCCTATGTTCCGGTATTTTTGGATAAGATGTAGAGTTTAAATCGTTTCATAATAAGAGATTTGATTTAGACCGTCTTTTAGAGATAATTATGAATATGAATTACTCTTTAAATAACCTTGGTTGGTTTGTAATGAGTTGTCACCCTGACCCAGTAGGACAGATCCGTTTTCTGATTATTGGGCTCTGAAGAAGGACCCAGTTCCCATTTCAGACCTGTTTGTAGGTAAAATTACCATTTTACTCCTGAGAGCTTTAAGATTTGTGCCCGATTTGAACAATCCCGATTTGATTCTATTTTAAGCCATATCACAAGCCCCCCACTCCTGGAGACTGAATTTTACAGCATTTGAGGAGTAGTTCGCCTATTTCAAATGGCTTATAGAATTTATCGAAGTTCTCGGTGGAGTTTGGATCTTGCTCGAGGTGTAACGGTGTTATTCTGAGCTTGTAAAATACCCAAAATTATTTTAGAATTTTCTGTATTTTTAGTGATTTTTCCATATTTGTATGAATTATTTCATATTTCTAATCATTTTTGAATTTTTTATTCAATTTCCGAATTTAAATATTAATTTATCAAAATATTAATTAATTATTCTAATCAGAATATTAAAATTATTTTCTGAATTAATAATTATTTTTAGAAATTTTAATTAATTTTTTCCTGATTTTTATTTAATTTTTTCAAATTTTTAAATAACTAATTCAAGTTAATAATTAAATAAATTAGTTAATATTTACATGTACACGTGGCGCAATTATGTGCGTTGATCATGATCAAGCGAGCGCGCATCAGGAGGCGGGGTGTTTTCCCCAATTTCACGTTTGGATCCCTGTTTGCTCGGATCGCGCTGCCGACCCACTGGCACTCTGTATCGCTAACACGTGGCAGTCAGCTCTCGCTCTCTCTCTCTCTCTCTCTCTCTCTCCTTCTGAACTTCATCTCCTTTCTTCTTCTCATGCTGAGACTCCTCCGACTTCGTCGAAGGCGCCGTTGGAGCTCGAAGGGAGGAGCTCGGCACGGGGGCTTTGACAGAATGAAGAGCTTGTGAGGTCGAGCTGGCGATGGTGGAGGTGAAGCTCGACGAGAACGGAGGAGGATCTTCAGCGAAGCTGGAGAGGGAGCTCGGCATCGATGCTCGGCGGCGATGGTGGAGCTCGTGAAAGGGGAGAGCTCGACGAGGCATTGATGAAGGGGAGCTCGGAGTTCGGCGATGCCATGGTGGAGCTCGCGAAGGGGGGGTTTTGGAGCTCGGTAATGGAGCTCGACGGGTTCGTTGAGGAAGAATGGGAGCTCGAGGTCGAAGCTCAGCTTCAGAGCTCGACGGAGGTGCTGGAGCTAGACGGAGGGGGAGCCCGGTCGAAGGTGAGCTAGCAAAGGTGGGAGAAAGGAAGAGGGGAGTCCCCCCCTGGACCTCCATGGATAAGGTGGAGGATGGCCCAGGTTCGGAGTCTTGGAACTCGTTGGGCCTCTCAGTTCGATTGTTGGCTCCTCGGGGTGGAGGATCGGCCCTGTCTTTTCTGACAAACTTGGCTAGGTGTCCCCGCTATATGAGCTCTTCGGTCTCCTCTTTGAAAGCCTGACAATCATCTGTATCATGACCGTGGTCCCTATGAAAGTGGCACCACTTATCTCTGTTCCTTTTATGCCAGTGGTATTCATTCTAGGGGGACCGCGGAGTAGCTCTTTCTTTTCCACCTCTATAAGAACTGCTAATATACTAGCAATGAGGGGGGTGAACTTCTCAAAACGAGGAGCTGGGCAGCACTGGCCATTGTCGTCCTTTTGGACTTTTTGGGACCCTTCTTGGCTCGTATTCTTCCATTTGTTCCCGGAAGATGACTCCTCTTGACTGGAGGGGGGGAATTGAGAGCTTCTTCTGCTCGGATGTACTTCTCACTCCTAAGCAGAAGTTCTGAGAAGTCCCGAGGAGGCTTCTTGGCAAGAGACGCGTTGAGGTCGGGTTATTGACGTTGTGCCTGAATGCTGCAGAGGCCACCGATTGGTTGAGGGAGGTAATAGATCGAGTTTCGGCGGTAAAGCACTGAATGTAATCTCTTAGGTGTTCACCCTTTCTTTGGCTAAGTGCTAGCAAAGATGCACTTATTTTCTCGGCTCGGCGACTACTCACAAAGTGGGTGAGGAAGAGCTCCTCAAACTGTTCGAATGAGAAGATGGAGGCTGGGGATAGACGGGAGTACCACTCTCGCGCTGGTTCCCTCAACGTTGCTGGGAAGGCCATGCAGAGGAGCGCATCCGAGACTTGATGAATCATCATGAGAGTTTTATAACTCTCGATATGATCAGCCGGGTCTGTCTCCCCATTGTAGGATTCAAAGTGAGGCACCTGAAGGTCTCGGGGACCATAGCTTCCATGATGGCCTTAGAGAAGGGGGTTCTGCTTGGGCGGAACCTATTGGTCCGTTCTTCTTCTTCGGGATTGATCTTATTGAGGTGCCTCTCCATCTCGTAGAGACGGCGGTGGACCGAATTATCCCTCTGGTCGGAATATCTTCTGAGATTAAAGTCCAGATTTGCAAGGTGATGTGATAGAATTAGGTAATAACTATGTTTAAGATAAATGATTGATTGATAGTTTTTAATGAGATGAGGCTACTGTTTTGGGAGCTGTGAACCAACCCAAGTTGTAAATCTTGCTGAGTTGATGGACCGAAAGTGGCCCATGTTCCTCTTACACGCTTGTAGTTGCTGAAATTACCAATTTGTCCCTGAGAAACTTTAAGATGCATGTAGAGATTATACAGCCGTGATTTGTTGCGATTTTAACCTTTATCAAATACAAAAGTAGTATTGCACCTGAGAACCCTGCATTATTAGTGAGTTAGATAAAAATATCAATTTGTGAGCAAGTTATTTGAAATTGGAATATTTGCAAATAACCCATGTGGAAAAGACCCCATTTATCAAAAAAAAAATTCTTTCTTAAATAGACATTTGAAAACAAAATTATGGGTTTATCTAAACAAAGTTCGCCTAGTTGCTAATATCATATGGTTAGCATTGACGTTATTGCTACTACTAATTTAAGATATCTTGGGATCATCTATACAAATATACATGTTGAGGCATCTCTTTATTTTCTAAGTATACGAATACATTAATGCTCTAGTCGACTTCAAATATATATTTTAAGAAGTGGTTGAAGTACATCGATCCTTGCCAGTAAGTATTGTTGGCTCTAGACCAATTGAATATGCATACAAGCCAACTCGCCGAATTGTTACTTCTGAGAAAGTTTCGAAATAGTTAAAGAGCATGTTGCGCGGGGATGATATTATATACTTGTATGGGAATTGGTCTTGAACCTCGTGAACTTATTTAATTATATAACCCTAATTCATAAGTTACATGTTTTCCACACAAAAATGTATAGGTACATATTTTTTTATGTATGGGATAGAGCCTGAAAGCCTCCAGTCTAACAAAAGATCAAAGGGCAATATTCATATGTGTAATCGTATATTTGACAAAGAGTGATTCTATGATAAGAATTCATAACGGTAGATATCCAATAGACAATAGCACACTAATAAAAGTTTCATGCAGACCATAATAAATAAAAAATAACTACGCCATATTGTTCATACTTATTTAGATAGTCGGTGCAGAAATTCTGCTCACGATGAATACATTTTACAAATAATATTGTGATCTCATCAAGTAACTTGAGCACATCTTGATGAATTGGATATACATCGATTCGTTGCACAATCCAGTTCACCATAATTAGAGGATAACTCTCCATACAAGCATGCTCATCATACGCAATCAGATGAAATTCTTTCAAGGCTGCCCAAATATCTAGTCTCTCTGCCACAGTACTAGACTTGGAGAACATGGGTTCAGCCCCGGCAAGGAGCTGTTGGGTTTTATTCTATCTTATTTTTAAGATCACAATGATCTAATATTTAATCTAATCTCAAATAAAATAATAAGAACAGAAATTAATAAGTTTTACCTTCAAGCTTTGATTTTTTTTTTTTTTCTCCTTCAATTCTAACTCTAGTTCTTACTCTCCTTTTCTTCTATATCCTGGTGGGAGGCACAAGAGAAATTGCTAGATTTAACCCTTACTCTCATATTTATAGTGGAGATGAAAACTTAGGGTTAGGAACTTTAGGAAATCCTAATTGGGATAAAATTATAATATTGTCCACTATGTATTTGTATTTTGCTCCCCAACTAAAATCTAAATTATTATTAGACCCATGTCACAATATAGTTCTACAAGACATTCCTCCTTTACCGATATTCACAAACGCACCATTGAAATTCGTGATACCACCTCCATGGATCAATATATAACTTAAACATTGTTTTCACATTTAACCTTTCATACAATCTGACAATGACTATAAAATTAAATTTTTACAAAAAAATAAAATTTGTATAAAATATTTTTTCTGTAAAATATACCCATGGGATTTTACTGTCAGATTATAACCTTCGTTAAATGAATAAGGGAATATCTTCTCTTTTAGAGATAGGATTTCGTATTACAAAGATATGTTATCATATTTCTAATAAGACACATCCAATGCATCGAGATATTGGTCTAGAAGTCCTCACTCTTTGATTTATCAAAATGCTCGATATTAAAAAATGAGTTCACTATATGCTCACGATTTAGAGGTCATGTTTATACCTCACTGAGTTAGCGAGTGTCGTTTGGGGATGGTTTAATAGACTCGCTATTTCAGATCTGTCTCACCTTTCACTACAAGACTAACAGTCTTTACCAGCATTTTTTTGCACATTTACCGGCATTTATAAACGCCGCTGTAGATACCACCGGCATTTTATAAATTGCCGGTGCAAGTGTCGCTGAATCGTGCGTCGCTATAGCTTAGGGACATTCACCGGCGTTTTTTACGGCCGCCGGTATAGGTTAAAACTACACTGGCGGCCGTAAAAACGCCGGTGAATGTGTGGGTGCCATTTCCGGCCATCGCCTACTCTGGCGTTGTTAAAACGCCGGTATAGACTGCCAAATTCTTGCTGGAAGCTACACCGGCGCTTGTAAAAACGCCGGTGTAGCTAAATTTTTTTTAAAAAAAATTTCAAAAATAAAATAAAATAAAATAAAATTAAAAAAAAAATCAGCACTCTTATAATCAAAACCAAATGCAAGAGACCCATTAGATCATACACTGATCATTCTTAAAACAAACAATAGCCCTTTATGGAAATATCACTTATCACTCTTTCCTTTCTCATACATACTAATCTCAGCACTCTTTTCACCCATCAAAAAGCAACTTTGCATCAAACTACTTCTTTTCCAACATTGATGGCTTTGATGCCTTGTATCCCATCAGTTCTTGAATATGCAATTCAGCCCCCCCTCACAGTCTAAGTCTCTGCATAATTAATATACTTCACTTGCTTATTTGTGCTCAGATGTGCCTAGGTAAAACCATATATACAGACATGGAGGATTTTGTTATACAGCTAGCATCCTTAGTTCACAGTGAACCCATTTTTGATCAAAAAAACATGCCAAGATGACAATCAGATGCATGTTTTCAGCTTCTTTAACAGTAAAAGAAAATCAAAATTTCCAGTATCTAAGCATTTATGTTTCTCTATTACTTCTTCATCCCAACTACCATTGACGTCTGTGGCTCCAAAACAAAAGCAACACAAGGTTTGTTCAGCCCAATTGTTGTACAGATATGGAGGATTTTGTTATACAGCTAGCATCCTTAGTTCACAGTGAACCCATTTTTGATCAAAAAAACATGCCAAGATGACAATCAGATGCATGTTTTCAGCTTCTTTAACAGTAAAAGAAAATCAAAATTTCCAGTATCTAAGCATTTATGTTTCTCTATTACTACTTCATCCTAACTACCATTGACGTCTGTGGCTCCAAAACAAAAGCAACACAAGGTTTGTTCAGCCCAATTGTTGTACAGATATGGAGGATTTTGTTATACAGCTATCATCCTTAGTTCACAGTGAACCCATTTTTGATCAAAAAAACATGCCAAGATGACAATCAGATGCATGTTTTCAGCTTCTTTAACAGTAAAAGAAAATCAAAATTTCCAGTATCTAAGCATTTATGTTTCTCTATTACTTCTTCATCCCAACTACCATTGATGTCTGTGGCTCCAAAACAAATTCAACTACAATCATGATGTCTGTGGCTCCAAAACAAAAGCAACACAAGGTTTGTTCAACCCAATTGTTGTACAGATATGGAGGATTTTGTTATACAGCTAGCATCCCTAGTTCACAGTGAACCCATTTTTGATCCAAAAAAATCAGCACTCTTATAATCAAAACCAAATGCAAGATACAAAGTTTATTCCTGTGTTCATAAATTAAAAAGCTCAGATAGGATTCAATCATCACTAGTTACTCCTATAATTCATTTATTCAATGAATCATGAAACATAGTGTGCAACTTCAGAAGCATAATCCATCTCATCATCACTCATTTACTCGAAAATAATGAGAAGAAACTCCATTTGTTCACTGTTTTTACTCAAGCATATTTAGTTGTTCTCACAAATACTATGGCATAAATTACCCAAGCATGATAAATATAGATCCAAATCAATATAGATCCATATGCAAAATGCACTCAGCAGGATGATTCATGATAAATTAGAGAAGCACAATCAGTGAGTGCCACTCACTGACTCAAAATTAGTCAGGTAAAGAGGTAAAGATTAATCAGTGAGTGCAGCTCAGTATATCAAAAGTAGATTGCCAATCACTGACTCATTAATTAGTCAGTATATCAAAAGTAGTCATTTAATTAAAAAGGAGCATGTAACTTCAGAAGTGTTCATAAATTAAAAAGCTTTCACTCAGCGGCTCACTGAATGTGCTTTCACTCAGCAGCAAAAGTGTTCATAAATTAAAAAGCTCAGATAGGATTCAAACAAATCACTAGTTACTCCTATGAATCATTTATTCAATGAATTATTAAATCAATGACTCGTAGTGTGCAACTTCAGAATCATAACCCATCTCATCATCACTAGTTTAAAAAAAGTAGCAAAGTAGTCAGTAGTGTGACCCGATAGCAAAAAAAGTAGCAAAGTAGCATGAACTTACAGTTACCAAAATAATTTAACTGTATATGAAATTGACCAAATCCTCCAAACCACCTCATTGTCATCAACTACCTTCTTCATCATCACATCCTTCATCAACAAAGCCTATTTTAATCCCTTCACTGGGCAATAGTTAAGAATTGCATCTCCCATGAGACTAACAACAAAATCACTCTTCAGTTCATTTTGTGCAAATATGAAATCGCTGTTAAGATACTTTACAATATAAAACCATTATTAATCAGTACTATCCAATAACTCATAACTAACCTCCAAGAAACGGCTATAATTAACACAACTACAATAATTACATATTAATACTTTAGCATCAAAAGAACAACTAAATGATATCATCAACAAACCAATACATTGATGAGTGGAGAAGCTTTCATTAAACCTCCAAATTCATTTACCAAAACAAAAAATTTAGACAAACAATAGGATAAAAGAAATCGCATATTACCACAAATAATAAAGACGAGTATCACATTTATTCAGAATTGTATATGTATACATTACATACATTATAACATTTTATCTCAAATAAATAACCAATTCCCATGAAACCCATGTTGAAATTCTAACAAAATGTTTGATCGCAACTCTATTAATTCTCATCTACCAGCAACAAAATCCATACAACAATATCAAAGAAATCAAACAAACTCTCCATTATACACTCAAACAACTTCATCTAAAAACAACTTCATCTAAAAACCATACTAACCCCTAAAAAACTACAAACAACAAAAGCATGACTAGAATCAATTCCGGTTAGTACGATAAATCAAGAACCGATCAAAACCCTAACCCTAACCCTAATCAAGAACCGATCATTAATTAACCTATTCTCATATTCTCAAATTCATACTAGAATAAACATTAGGGTTTGAAATTCCTTACTTGAGTTGATTGGGGGAGGGGGGACGGCGGTTTTTGAGAGGGAGAGAGAGATTGGGAGAAGGGGGACGGCGGGGGGCCGCGATAGAGGATGGGGGGCGGGCGAAGGGGGGCAGGTGCGGCGATGGGGGAAGTGGCGACGGCGGGGGAGGGGGAAAACGACGACGGCGGGAGAGGGGGGCGTCGATGGGGAAAGGAGAGAAATGAAAAATTTGGAGAAAGTATACGTATAGGGTTTGGGAAAATTGGGGAAAGCGGGAAAGCGCGAGAGAGCGGAAAAAAATTTGGGGTTTTTTTTTTTGCGATCGAATGAGAAAATGGTAGAGGGTTTGGGGGAAATTTATTCCAAGACCCTATACCTGCGTTTTAACTAAAAATGCCGGTGAATGGGAGAAGATTTTTTTACCTGTATACTTTCACCGGCGTGTTTTATTAAAATGCCGGTGAATATAGCCTTAACACCGGTGAATATCATAATTTCCCGGCGTTTTATAGAGGCCGCCGGTGTATAACCATCCTGTTTGACGCTCCATTCCTGGTCTCTTCCTACCCCGGCGTTTCTGGTAAAACGCCGGAGAATATACGCCGGTAAATCCATCGTGTGTTGTAGTGTTTTGTAGATGGGTCAAGGGTTTTAATAGTGGGAATAGAGAAGTTTGTGAGTGAGGAATTGGATCTGAAAAGATTTTGGACGGATTTTGTTTGTAAAATAACAAATCTGGGAAACTAGGGTTTGGTCGTTTTGGGTTTCTTTCAAAATTAGCAAAAAGAAGAACAGATAGAAATGAGGGAGAGCAAAACAGCATCTATAAAAATTCTCCAAAGGACACTCGCTATCTCAGTTAGCGAGTTTAGTAGAAACTAGCTCGATAACTCAGATAGCGAGTTCAGAGTCAGGAATTTTCAAAACATTACACTCGCTAACTGAGTTAGGGAGTGTGGTATAAACATACTTGCTAACTGAGTTAGCGAGTTTAGTATATATATCAACGCTATCACAGTCAGCGCGTGTAAACTGTGTTTTTAATTTTTTGCACAAGTGTGGAAAGTACAAAATTATATACTTGCTATCTCAGATAGCGATGAGGTTTTAACCAAACTCGCTATGAGTTAGCGAGTGGATCATTTTGGTAAAAACTTTCAAAAAATGGGTCATTTTGGTCAAAAATTCTCCACCCATCAGCTGAACTAAATTTTTATTTATTTAAGATTGATAGTAATCAATGAAAGGGATCAGCCAATTATTATATGATTGATAGTAATCAATGGAAGGAATCTGATTGTAAATAACCACAGGGACTACTAGCGATTAAATGCGGATCTTGAAATCCGATCTCAACCAGAAAAAAAAAATCTGAATTTTCTTTTATAAAAATAGAAAATAAAAAATCCGATCTCGAAATCCGATCTCAACCAAAAAAAATCTGATCTTTAAAAAAAAAATCCGATCTGATTTTTTTTTAATTAAAAAAAAATAAAACTAATAAGATTCAATATGATGATTGATTAATATTAGATCAAAGTGCCTAGGATACCACCGTTGGGTTTTGTTCTATTTTATTTTCAAAATCACAATGATCTAATATTTAATGTAATCTCAAATAAAATAATAAGAACAGAAATCAATAAGTTTTATCTCCAAGTTTTGATTTCTTGTTTCTTTTTCTCCTTCAATTCTAACTCTAGTACTTCTTCTCTTTTCTTCTATATCCTGTTGGGAGGTAAAAGAGAGATTGATAGGTTTTAGCCTTGTTCTCATATTTATAGAGGATGAAAGCCTTGTATAGGGAACTTTAGGAAATCCTAGTTGGGATAAAATTACAATACTGTCAACTATGTATTTGTATTTTGCTCCCGAACTAAAATTTAAATTATTATTAGACCCATGTCACAATATAGTACACCCCTCCTTTACCGATATTCACAAACGCACCCTTAAAAATCGTGATACCACCTCTATAGGTCAATATGTAACTTAAACCTTGTTTTCACATTTAACCTTTCACACAATCTGATAATGACTTTAAAATTAAATTTTTACAAAAAAATAAAATTTGTATAAAATATTTTTTCTGTAAAATATACCCATGGAATTTTACTGTCAGCTTATAACCTTCGTTAAATGAACAAGAGAATATCTTCTCTTTTAAAGATAGGATTCCGTATTACAAATACATGTTCTCATATTTCTAATAAGACACATCCAATGCATCGAGGTATTGGTCTAGAAGCCATCACTTTTAGATTTATCAAAATGCGCGATATTAAAAAATGAGTTGACTATATGCTCAAGATTTAGAGGTCATGTTTATATTGCCTTTAACAATAACACTGTCTTGTTGTTATTTACTAGTGTAATCATTCTTTGTTCCATCAATTCGTACTAAACGAACTAGCACAACAAGTTCGAGTCAACCCTCTCACTTGTTGTGCTACAGTCTGCCAAATAGAATGCCCAATTCTATTATAGACTGTGAATATGTTCTTTGTGTATAGACATAATTACTATGCAGTATGGACCTTATTGATGTACAATATCAATATTTGTGAATAAACTAGAAATTGCTCTATTAATAAAATGACAAATAAATAAATTTATTTCTGTCTAATCATATAACCCTATAGGAGCATCCTGCCTTCCGGGACTCCCACAATAAACTCATAACTTGTAGTACGGTCATTTAGCTATCCATAAAAATTAATTTTTGCGCACCCATTGTTTCGGTGGCTCTTACCTCTAAACATGATTTGACTGGTTGGTGAGTCCTAGCATTGTGAAGGTCTAAGAGCATCTCTATAGGTCTAGAATTTTTCTACTGACTGTGCAACACTAAAAGAATTTAAATTTTGAAGGGAAACATACTATAAATGGTTGCATTACTAAAATTAAAGGTGTAAACACTTAACAAATTACAATATTTTTTTAGGTTCATAAAATTTAAGATGCAAAGTCTATGGAAGGAAAAGAGTACTTTCCGAAAAAGATGGTAGCCTTGGTCAGAAACTCCCTTTTCTATGTTTAATATTAAAATGTGTTTGTTAAGTAATTATTATTGACATTCATAGTTAACTATAATATTCACTATTTTTATTTATTTCATATTTCTCTGTTCATATTGTGTTTTAACTAGTGTAAAATGTTATTACTATTAGTTAGGTTCCGATAAAGTTCAATTTAATTATACAATAATAGTTTAAAATAGTTTAATATTAGACATAGTTTTCAAATAATCAAGTTGGTGCTTGTGGTTTGCTAGTATTATGTAACACTTGTTATATAATTAAATGGTCTCTAGTTTTTAATTGGTGTTTTTTCCTTCTACAAACCGAACTTGTTACCAAAATGATCCACTTTTTGAAAGTATTTACCACACTGACCCACTTTCGAAAGTATTTACCAAATGCAGTCTTTGAAAGACCGAGTTTAGTTAAAAATAACTCGGTTTTTCAAAGATCGGGTGTTAGAATTCGAAATCCAAGAGTAACACTCGGTCTTTGAAAAACCGAGTTAGTTTTAACTAAACTCGGTCTTTCAAAGACCGAGTAGAATGGTTTGGAAATTAAAAAAAAAAGTAGAGCTGTTTGGGAAAAACTTTCAAAAAGTGGGGCAGTTTGGGAAAAAATTCTAAAAATAGCTATAACTTTAGGAATTGAGTTTTTTAATATTTTAAACACCTACTGAATATTATAATAATTCAGTTTATAATATTGGGTTTTTAACTTAGGAATTGAGTTTTTAAATATTTTTAACACCCACTGAATATTATAATAATTCAGTTTATAATATTGGGTTTTTAACACCTATTTTAACACCTACTGAAACAGGTGTTCATTGTGAATTTACTATTTTTATATTGAAAAAAACAAGTTCTTAAAAACATTTTGAAAGCAGTTAGGTTAAAAGTGTCAATAAAACAGTGAAAGGGGAGTTTTCAAGATATCAAGGGGATGAGAAAACTGTGAGAATTTGTCAACCCTGGTGAGTTTTCAAGATTGGTGTAGCCTCGACGCAAAAAATAAATTATACTATAATAAGGAAAGTAAACTAAATTCGGAAATGATTGCAAAGTACACAAAATGACGATACAGAAACAAGAACGTGTTCCACATTATGTATCAAAATATTGACCTGTCAAAATCAAATTATTTTTTTAGCAACAACGTTTGTTCTAATCCCGGCCGTTTTGTTCTATAAATAATACATGGAATTGAAGATCTTATACATAACAAATTAGCAGTTCTGCTAGAAAAGCTTGTTCAATCTCTAGCTCCGGTCCACTTTCCGATTGATTGAGGAAAGAGATCGATTGTAACATTATGCAGTTTATAGGGTATGTAGCAGTACTATTAGGGTTGCTCCTTGCCAGCCCAGCAGCGTTGGCCAAGACACGTTACTATGACTTTAAGGTAAGTAATTTTTTCAGACAAAAAGATTTAATCAAATTCATACTTGCTTACATATACAGCCATTATAATCATGACATGTACATTTCATGAATATTATTGCAGGTAAAAGAGACTTCCTACACTAGACTATGCAAGACGAAGAACATCTTAACGGTGAATGGATTGTTCCCTGGACCGACGATCTACGCTCGTAAGCATGACACCATTATCGTAAAGGTTCACAATAAGGCAGACCACAATTTCACTATACATTGGTAGGGCATCATTCGCTTTCTTAGTACTATACCAGGTTTTTAAGTTGCAGAGCTCATATATATACTTGTAGGCATGGAGTGACACAACCGAGGAACCCATGGTCCGATGGCCCTGAGTATATAACGCAGTGTCCGATCCAGCCAGGAGCCAGCTTCACGCAAAAGATTTTGTTGACGGAGGAAGAAGGAACCCTTTGGTGGCACGCACACAGCGACTGGTCTAGAGCCACCTTATATGGTGCCATTATAATCCACCCCGAGACTGGGACCAAATTTCCCTTCCCAACTCCCTACAAAGAGATCCCCATCATATTAGGTGACGCATATATATGCATCAATCAATATCATGCATAATATATTAAGTAGTTCTTAAATTATATACCATCTTAAGAGGCTAATCTCTCACCCTAGCCAACTTAACTAAAGCATGACAACTTAAAAACTCATATCTCGATCATCATCGAGAATGAAATTTCACACTCCTGGATAATTTCAAATGTATTCAATGAGTTTATTAACTCATGATGTAAACAAAAAATAGAGCGTTTCTAGGCTATTACTAAAATGTCAATTTTTCGATTGTGTGATTAACAGTTAAATCGGGTCGGATTTATTTAAGTATATGTTCACACATAGTTTTGGGGTATATACATAAGATCTAACGATATTGATTTTTTCTTTGGACGGTTAAGATGTATATTTTAGTTGTCACTCAGTTAAAAGTTGGCTTAGGTGACACATTTTGACACTTACATTCTTATACTTTAACTAATTATTGACATGTATATATATATATAGGCGAGTGGTGGAATATGGACATGTTCAAAGTGCTTGATGATTTCCAACGCACAGGTGGAGCCCCTGCCGTTTCTGATGCTTACACCATCAATGGTCAACCTGGTGATCTCTTACCCTGCTCCGCACCCGGTATAAACATGACTTTTTTAGAGCATCTGCAATCGATTGGCTATATATCCAAAAAATCGATAAAAATCTCTGTAGTAGTCATCTATTTACCCATATTTTGAGTTCGGGATGAACAGTAGACGTCTATATTTGACAGCAAAAATGGTATTATGCATATTTTAGAAATCGGAAGATAACGTGTCGAACGGTATATGATATGCCGTCTGAGACAAATTTTCTAATTACGAAAGTTTGAGACGGCATATGATCTGCCGTTTGGAAAAAAAAATTAAAAAAACAAAAACAAAAACTTGAATATAAGCAAATGATGTTGACGTTTGAGGGAGGGGAAAACTTGCATTTGTGTTGGACGGGAGATGATCTCCCGTCCTTCACAATATTTTTTTTTTTTATAATTTCTTCAGACTTGCGTGTTAGACAAATTTTTTTTTTTTAGAAATTATGTGTTGGACGGTAGATGATCTCCCGATCTCTCGTCCTTTACAATTTTTTTTTAAATTCATCAGACGGCAGAATGATCTGCCGTTCTTCATATAAAAAAAAAATGCTTTCTGCGGTAAATCTTCAGACGGCAGATGATTTTTCGTTTCGTTCAAAAAAATCTATTTTTTGAGTATAGACGATTGCAACGTTTTCACTATTTGCTATTTTCAAAATTTTCATATATCCATTTAAAAACTTAAACGGCTATATTTTTTAACTTAAACGACTACAGTTGCTCTTATTAGTTAATTACAACATCCACTCTAAAATGTAAGTTGGTTTACATTTTTTTTTCGAAATATAAGTCGTTTCGCTTTTCAACAAAACGTTTTTACAGCCTCAATCTCTAGTCAATTAACTTTTTAAACCACTGTACAAATTTTTCGCTTTTCAACAAAACGTTTTTACAGCCTCAATCTCTAGTCAATTAACTTTTTAAACCACTGTACAAAT
The DNA here is from genome assembly GCA_017893485.1 of Hemerocallis citrina. Taxonomy (NCBI): domain Eukaryota; kingdom Viridiplantae; phylum Streptophyta; class Magnoliopsida; order Asparagales; family Asphodelaceae; genus Hemerocallis; species Hemerocallis citrina. Next base: position 226,530,734 of record CM030366.1, on the reverse strand, counting down.
TTTACCCTTGAAAGGTTAATAAGTTAATTAATATGTTACATTGAGAAAATATTTTCAAATAAGAATGGATTTTCGTAAATATACTATTAATAAATTAATTAATAAGTTCAGTTAAAAAGAATAATTAATTTCTTTAAAATTGTGAAAATCTTAAACTACTTACATTGCATGTAATAATTAACTTACTAAATCAAAAGTTGACTTCTATTACGTGTATATAGTTATATGAGCCTTTATTTCGTTGTTTCCCATTAATGCAACAAGTTGTTGGTTTTTTTTCTCTCATCTTTTGAGTCAATTAAAAATAGGAGTATATTAAAATTTCATTTAACTATATATATATATATATATATATATATATTAACAACAGGGACGTTTACTGTCGAAGTTGTGCACGGAAAGATCTACCTCCTTCGCATTGTCAATGCAGCCATGAATGCGAAGCTCTTCTTCGGTGTGGCCGGACATAATTTGACTCTAGTAGGCACGGATGGCAGCTACACAAAACCCTTCACGACCTACTACATCATGATCGGACCTGGCCAAACCATGGACCTCCTCCTCCATGCAAATGCAAACATTTCATCCAACGAGAACAACCGACGATTTTATATGGCAGCCCACGAATTTAATAGCATACGTGGTCCATCCGACGATACTAACACCACCGCCATCATTCAATACAAAAACACCAATGCCTCTATTCCTCCTCTCTTTCCCACCCTTCCCCCTACCAAGGACTTCAATGCATCCGCAGATTTCAGAGCTCGACTCCGTTCCCTTGCGAACAAGGATCACCCTGTAAACGTTCCTACCTCCTTCGATCACCGGATATTTATCACCGTCTCACTCAACTTGCTCCCGTGCCCCGCCAACACCACGTGCCAAGGACAATCTGGAGAACGCTTTTCAGCCAGCCTTAGCAACATAAGCTTCGTCAACCCTGGGATTTCTATTCTTCAGGCATACTACAACAATATTAGTGGAGTTTATGACACTAACTTTCCGAACCGACCGCCATTGGACTTCAACTTTACAGCGGATGATTTCCCGGATGCCTTTTTAACTCCTTCGCGGGCAACGAAGGTTAAGGTATTGGAGTATAATAGTACGGTGGAGGTGGTGTATCAAGTAACAAGTATGGTGTCAGGGATGGACCATCCTATGCACTTACATGGATATAGCTTCTATGTAGTAGGGACAGGAGATGGAAATTACAATGAGACTAGGGATTCTCAACCGTGTAAGAAACCGTTTCAAAATACAGGGTGTTATAACCTTGTGGACCCACCGTTTCAAAATACGGTTGTAGTACCTAAGAATGGATGGGCTGCCATCAGATTCAGAGCAAACAATCCTGGTATGTATGTACCTAGCTAGCAACATATATATCTTGACTGGTAGATTAATTAATTTATTAAGAATTTAATGTTAAATATATAAGTATTCTTTCGTATATATATATAAGGTTAGTTAACTAATTAATATTGCTGCAGGTGTTTGGTTCATGCATTGCCACTTTGAGCTTCATGCGACGTGGGGAATGGATACTGTGTTCATCGTGAAGAATGGACCCACTCCTGCTACTCGCATGTTGTCGCCACCCTCTGACATGCCCGCTTGTTGATTAAAGAGGAAAATACTAGTTATCTAAGAACTTGATCTTGATCTACCTTACAATGGTAGTTCAAATATATGTACCTATTTCTTTTCTTATCAAAATAAAACGTAGTTTGCAAGTACCACTAGGGAGTTCGAATCTCACATGTACTGGAAAATTCTCAATTAATAATATACACTATGTATGGTGTTAGTGTGAGACTGTGAGTGTGCTTGTACTTCATTTTAGGTAAAACAAGTGTGCAACAAATTTGATGGCTTTCTTTTCATGTAATGTCTGATATGATCCTATTTTCGGAGTACAAGACAATTTTTTGGAGAAACAGAGAAATTAATTTCATATTAAGCCACCATAAGAACAGTTTTTTTTACAGTAAAAGCAATCATTAACTGATATGGGTTAGGAACGACGTGGTCCATCCTGGACCACAGGATCTCCTCAGGATGCGCGCACCATCTGATTCTTCAGATCCGCCACGTCAGCATCGGAAAACCGCCCGGACCACTGCCACGTCAGCCCGGAAACCGCCCGGGCATTTGCCAGGTCAGCCCTAAAGCGCCCGGATTTCCACCGCCTCAGCCACACGAGCAACCGGGTCCAGACCCGGCCCCAAACGGGTCCAGACCCGGTCGGCCTCTTTTATAAATACCAGACCCTTACTCCTTCTCCAGGTAATCAATTCTTTCCCACCAAAACCCTAGTTACTGTTACTTTCACTTAGTGACTGACTAGATCGTCGGAGGGTCTGCCACCGGGACCAACCCCGGTGTTCCGAGACCGTCTGCAGGTACACGAGACCCTCGGATCCAAGCCTCAAAGATCCGAGCCGAGCATCAGCCTCCACCTCAATACCGCCTACCTCAGTACCGTTCGTCCAGCCAAGGGTCGTCTGCATAGGTGTCTTCTCCTTCAATACAAATCGAGTAAGAACTCACGCCTGGTGCATCCACACGTTCCCCAAAAACAAACTGCATCAGGATGGCGCCGTCTGTGGGAAACTGCCTATCGTAGACACCAATCCGAGTCTCGCTTCTAACGGTACCCTAGTAGACGCCGACCCGAGCTCCGCCCCCGTCGGCATTCCCGTCGACCCGAGCTCACATGGTGCCCAAAGCCGCAAAAGCTGTTACCTTCGCACGCCGACACGACGTGCCTCCGCAAGGCATCGATGCCGATGCTCAGGGACCAAACAACAAAAGGGTCAGCCACGGGCCCCAGCCGAACGCCTCCCGCCCGGTCCAGGGCAACCTACGGGGGGTAATCTCGAACTGCCAGGCCAGCCGTGGCAGGGGAGGAGCCGCTTCCAACTCGGCTCCGAACCATCGCAGACCCCCGTCCCAAGGGGCTCCGAACCATCCCAGACCCTCGTCCCAAGGGCGGGAGCCTGCGCTCAGCCGGGTCGGTCGGCAACAGTCTGCCCAACTGAACCGGGCCGAAGGAGCCCCGGTTACCCACCAGGAATTTCAAGACTTCCGAAGGGAAATCTTGGGTGCCCTCCGAGGAGTCCCCGTCAACGAGAACCCCCGCCGTTCCCACACATGGTCGCAGGCCGAGGCTACCGTATCTCGCCACTCAACAATCCCCTAGAGTATGATGGCAACATTTTGAAGCGCCTCCAAGAAATGGAGGAGCGCCTCGACCACGTTGGTAACGGCGACCCTAGAGCAGCTCAGGGATACAGGCCGGTTCGTCCTCCTTTCTCCGCCCTCATCCTGCAGGCAGAGATACCTCGCAATTTCTGTCTGCCCCAGTTGGAGATATATGACAGCGAGGTCGATCCTGCTGATCACATGGAGGCTTCAAAACCCTCATGATGATTCACAGCACATCGGATCCGCTCCTGTGCCGAGCCTTCCCCGCAACACTCCGGGGTCCGGCTCGGGAATGGTTCTCCAAGCTCACCCCCGGCTCCATCTATTCTTTCGACCAGCTAGAGGGCAGTTTCCTCGCCCACTTCGTAATCAGCCGAAAGGCCGAAAGAACGAGTGCATCACTACTCGGACTCTGGCAAAAGGAGGGGGAGCCCCTCCGAGTGTTTGTCCGAAGGTTCACCGCCGAGGCGAGGTCAGTCTCATCCCTCGACCCCGGCGTTGCCTCAGCAGCCTTCCGCCACAACGTTCGACATGGACAGCTGAAGGCCTCCCTAGCAAAGAAGCCGCCGATAGACTTCCCCGACCTCCTCAACCGGGTCGAAAAATATATCCGAGCTGAGGAGGCCCTCAATCCCGAGGACCAGAAGGAAGCTCCTGGGAAGGGGAAGCACAAGACCGACGAGATTGAGCTGGCGAAAAAAGCTCCAAGAGACGGGGGCTTGGCAAAGAAGGTTCCGCTGATCCCCCGCTTCGAGAGGTACACCCCACTGACGCAGAACGTGTCGACAATCCTCTTAGTAATTGAAGACAGCGACCTCGTCCAGTACCCCCCTCGACCGTCCAAAAACACCAGCAAAAAGAGGGATCAGCGTATCTATTGCAGTTTTCACCAGGACAACGGGCACGACACAGATCACTGCCGCGCCCTGAAGGACGAAATTGAGGCCCTCATCCAACAAGGGTACCTACGGGAGTTCAGACGAGAAGGCGCCCGGGAACCGAGAGACAACAGGAACAGGAGGGATTCCCCTCCTCCCCGAGGGCACCGACAGCGTCCCGAGCGGGATCCGGATCCCGAGGAGCCTAAGGGTCAAGCGATCCTGCATTGCGTCCACAGAGGGCCTATGGGGGGCGAATCTAACACTTCCCGCAAGGCCTTCATCCGGGATGACAATACCGTCTAGGACCCTCTATCCCTCCCGGTCCAGCAACTCCCTGTCTCCTTCTTAGGAGAGGATCTGGAGGGGGTCCGGCTCCCTCACTGTGATGCCCTCGTCATCAACCTCAGCATGGCGAACTTCGACGCCCGGAGAATCCTCGTAGACAATGGGAGCTCGGTCAACATTCTGTTCCTCAAAGCATTCGAGAACCTAAAGCTCTCCCGTGAGAAACTAAAGCCAGCCGGGTATACCCTATACGGATTTTCTGGCGTCCTCGTGACTATAGAGGGGATCGTCACCCTGGACGTCACGGCGGGCACAAAGCCCAACAGAAGGACCGAGTCCATGGACTTCATGGTTGTGAATGTAAAGGCAGCTTACAACGCCATCCTCGGCTGCCCGGGGCTCTGCTCCCTCCAGGCAGTTCCCTCGGCCTACCATCAGAAGATGAAATTCCCTACCAATACTGGCATCGGAGTTGTCCGCAGGAATCAGGAAGCAGCACGTTCGTGCTACATGACGGCGATCGGAAGCGGTATATTTCCCCTCGATGCCGTCGAGCTGGCGCCCGAAAAGACCCAACCAGAGCCAGAACCGGCGGACGAGCTGCAAGATGTCTCGATCGAGACAGGGGATGCGTCGAAGCACTTTCATGTAAGCTACTCCCTCGCCCCCGACCTCAAGTCCGCCTTAATCACCTGCATTCGGCACAATGTCGGCCTCTTTGTCTGGAAGCCCTCTGACATGCCCGGTATCTCCGAAGATCTCATCATGCACAAACTTAGCGTAATTCCCGGGTCGAAGCCAGTCGTCCAAAAGCGGCGCAAGTTCGCTCCTGAGCAAAAACAGACAGTAAACGCAGAAGTGGATAAGCTCTTATCCGCGCATTTTGTACAAGAGGTCAGCTACCCAGAGTGGCTGGCGAACGTCGTCATGGTGAAGAAGGCGAGCGGGAGTTGGAGGATCTGCATAGATTTTACCGACCTCAACAAAGCATGCCCCAAGGATCCGTTCCCTCTCCCCAGCATTGATGCCCTGATCGATGCTACCTCGGGTCACGAGCTTCTCTCCTTCATGGATGCCTTCTCAGGCTATAACCAAATCCGGATGTTTCCTCCGGACATCGCCAAGACGTCCTTCGTCACCGACCAGGGACTGTATTGCTACCGGGTCATGCCCTTCGGGCTGAAGAACGCCGGTGCCACCTACCAGAGGCTCGTCAACCGAGTCTTTAAAGATCAAATTGGGCGTAACATGAAGGTATACGTCGACGACATGCTCGTTAAAAGTCAACAAGGACAACACCACGTCGCCGACCTGGAAGAAGCCTTTGGGGTCCTTCGAACCCACAACATGAGGCTCAATTTGGCGAAGTGCTCCTTCGGCGTCTCCTTGGGGAAGTTTTTAGGGTTCATTGTCAGCCAGCGTGGCATCGAGGCGAACTCTGAAAAAATTCAGGCCATAATAGACATGGCCCCTCCCAGGAATGTCAAAGAAGTCCAGAGGCTAACGGGGCGACTAGCGGCCATCGGCCGTTTTCTCTCCAAATCCGGAGAGAAGTCCCTCCCGTTCTTCAAGGCACTGCGCGACACTGAAAGGTTCGAGTGGGGTACTCAATAGCAAGAGGCCTTTGCACAGTTGAAGGAGTACCTCGCCAACCCTCCTCTCCTCAGAAAGCCCGAACCAGGGGAGCCACTCTGGCTCTACCTATCCGCCTCGGAGAACGTGCTCAGCACCGTCCTCGTCCGAGAACAGGAAGGGGTTCAAAAGCCCCTCTACTATATGAGCAAGGTCCTGCTCGATGCCGAGACCCGGTATTCCAGAATGGAGAAAGTGGCGTATGCCTTGGTCATAGCCGCGTGGAAGCTTTGTCCTTACTTCCAGGCGCATTCGATCCAGGTACTCACTGATCAACCCTTGAAGGTCGTGCTCTACAAACCCGAGAGCTCCGGTCGACTAGTTAAATGGTCGATCGAACTCAGCCAGTACGACATCGGCTATCAACCAAGAACATCCATCAAAGGGCAGGCCCTCGCCAAATTCATTACAGAATGCACCATCTCCGAGCAACCCGCAAACAAAGAAGCCGACCAGACGTGGGAAGTTTACATCGACGGCTCCTCTTGCGAAACGGGGAGTGGTGCGGGCATCATTCTTCGAGGTCCGGATGGTTTCCTCCTCCAGTATTGTCTCCGCCTCAACTTTCCGGCCTCTAACAACGAGGCTGAATACGAGGCAATGATCACCGGACTTAACCTGGCTCATCAAGCCAGTGCCAAACAGATCCAGGCCTTTAGCGACTCTCAGCTGGTGGTCAGCCAGATCACTGGGGACTACGAGGCCCGTGACGATTGAATGATCAGGTACCGGGCCATCGTTCAATGCCTATTATCGTCCTTCGACGAATCAGCTGTCATAAGAATCCCCCGGGAGCTGAACGCCCAGGTCGATGCCCTGTCGAAATTGGCTTCATCATCCTTTGAAGGCCTCGACCGCACGGTCCTGATTGAAGTCCTGTTGAAGCCAAGTACAGACACCCCGGAGGTTCTGTGCGTCGAAGACGGAGCTCCTCCGGACGACTGGACCACTCTTATTAAAAATTTTCTAGTCAAGGGAGAGCTCCCCGAAGACCGAGCTGAAGCAAGGCGGATCAGGGTAAGATCTGAAAGGTTCGTGGTCATCAATGCCACCCTCTTCAAAAGATCCTATACAACAACAGATGGCAGACCCTACCTCCGCTGCCTAAGCCCAGACGAAGCCAAGTACGCCCTCAAGGAGCTGCACGAGGGGATCGGCGGATGTCACATGGGAAGCTGTTCACTAGCACGGAAGGCGGTAAATCACGAGTACTACTGGCCCACTATGCTGCAAGATGACCCCACCCTAGTGAAGAAGTGTGGCCCCTACCAACGGTTCTTCCCAGTAAAGAGGGCTCCTCAGGCAAACCTCCGGTCCATGGCCAGTCCGACCCCCTTTGCAATGTGGGGAATGGATTTGGTAGGCCCATTTCCGAAAGCAACGGGCCAGCGAAAGTTTCTCATTGTGGCGATCGACTATTTTACCAAGTGGATCGAGGCCGAGCCATTAGCAACGATCACCGAACAACAGACTCAGCTGTTTTTCTGGAAATATATCGTCTGTCGGTTCGGAATTCCGCAGGTACTCATCACGGACAATGGGACTCAATTCGCGGGCAAGCATTTTGGCAAGTTCTGCGAAGACCTCGGGATCCAACAGCGTTTCTCCTTAGTGTGCCATCCCCAGTCTAACGGTCAGGCTGAGAACGCGAACTGCCAAATCCTCGACGGCCTCAAGAAACGACTCGATAACTCTTCCAAGGGGTTATGGGTCGACGAGCTACCCAGTGTTCTCTGGGCCGACCGAACAACAAAGAGAATCCCCATGGGAGAATTCCCTTTCAATCTAACATACAGCACAGAGGCCATCATTTCCTTAGAGATCGAGATCCCTTCACCCCGAATCATGGCTTTCGACGAGGCCGCCAACTCCCAACAGCTGCGGGCCGACCTGGACCTCATAGACGAGGTCAGGGAAAAGTCTGCCCTTAGAAGAAGCATCTACCAATAAAGAATTGAGAAGTTCTACAACAAGAAGGTGCGCCCAACTGACATCAAACTCGGAGATCTTGTCCTCCGAAAGCTGGCGGTATCCAATCCCGGCCAGAAGAGAAAGTTGGCACCAAATTGGGAGGACTCGTACAAAGTATCTGAAGTCATGCGCCCAGGCACGTACCGCCTGACCAGTGCCGAAGGCAAGCCCATCAAGAGGCCCTAGAACGCGGAACACTTAATCAAGTTCTTAGGAGGAGAGTAGCCTCCATGTAAATTATCATGATTGTAATCGGCACGTCGTGCCTAGTCTTTTGTAAGGTTCAAATATATTGTAAATATGCCAACTTTCTTAAAATAAGCCCACGACTTCATATTTTGTAACAAATAAAGAACATATCTCGAGCTCGGTGCTCGGATAACAGCACGAGCCCAAAAATCTTCCCTTACAAGCTTGGGGTTCGGCGCTCGGATTACAGCGCAAGCCCAAAAGGCTTCCCTTACAAGCTTGTGGTTCGGCACTCGGATAATAGCGCGAGCCCAAAAAGCTTTTGTTACAAGCTTGGGGCTCGGCGCTCGGATAACAGCGCGAGCCCAAAAAGCTTCTCTTACAAGCTTGGCAATTATCTCTCACCGGTACGGGGGCTCGGCATCCGTCCCTCGCTCGGTTTGGGCTTTTCGAAGCTTATCAACCTACGTGCGGGGCGACATCCGCACCGTCTCTCCCTGAAAACATGTGCTGGAGCTCGGCGTTAACCCCGAGCAAGGCGGGTGCCTTATTCAAGGCACCGCGACCTTGACGCTCGGCGGCGACCCTCTGCTACGCCTGCAATTGTCTTTCTCACCGGTATGGGGGCTCGGCATCCGTCCCTCGCTCGGTTTGGGCTTCTCGAAGCTCATTAACCTACATGCGGGGCGACATCTGCCAGCCACGCCCGCACCGTCTCTTCCTGAGAACATGTGCTGGAGCTCGGCGTCGACCCCGAGCAAGGCGGGTGCCTTATTCAAGGCACCGCGACCTTGACACTCAGTGGCGACCCTCTGCTACGCCCGCAATTGTCTTTCTCACCAGTATGAGGGCTCGGCATCCGTCCCTCGCTCGGTTTGGGCTTCTTGAAGCTCATCAACCTACGTGCGGGGCGACATCCGCCAGCCACGCTCGCACCGTCTCTCCCTGAGAACATGTGCAGGAGCTCGGCTTCGACCCCGAGCAAGGCGGGTGCCTTCTCCAAGGCACCGTAATCTTGATGCTCGGGCCCTCTGCTATGCCCGCAATTGTCTTTCTCAGCGGTATGGGAGCTCGGCATCCGTCCCTCGCTCGGTTTGGGCATCTTGAAACTCATCAACCTATGTACGAGGCGACATCCGCCAGCCACGCCCGCACCGTCTCTCCCTGAAAACATGTGTAGGAGCTCGGCGTCGACCCCGAGCATGGAAGGTGCCTTCTCCAAGGCACCACGACCTTGACGCTCGGCGCCGACCCTCTGCTACGCCCGCAGTTGTCTTTCTCACCTGTATGGGGGCTCGGCATCCGTCCCTCGCTCGGTTTGGGCTTCTTGAAGCTCATCAACCTATGTACGAGGCAATATCCGCCAGCCACGCCCGCACCGTCTCTCCCTGAGAACATGTGCAGGAGCTCGGCGTCGACCCCGAGCAAGGCGGGTGCCTTCTCCAAGGCACCGCGACCTTGACGCTCGGCGGCGACCCTCTGCTACGCCCGCAGTTGTCTTTCTCACTGGTATGGGGGCTCGGCATCCGTCCTTCGCTCGGTTTGGGCTTCTTGAAGCTCATCAACCTATGTACGAGGCGACATCCGCCAGCCACGCCCGCACCGTCTCTCCCTGAGAACATGTGCAGGAGCTCGACGTCGATCCCGAGCAAGGCGGGTGCCTTCTTCAAGGCACCACGACCTTGACGCTCGGCGGTGACCTCGTCACTCTTGCGACTGGTTCTTTCACAAACAAAGTACTCGACGAACCGAAGTAAGGCCGCGGCTTTCTTCAAAACCGCTCGACCACCACGCTCGGTTACGAGCCTCAACCGTGTGTTAACAAAATTTTATTAAGGTTTAGAGCGTCCGCCTTCGGTAGACGTCCCTAGCCTCGAGTCGAGTTACTGACCACCCTCTCACCCTCGAACAACTCGGGGTTTAGGGCTTTTACCAGCCTAAACCCCGAACTGTTCGAGGATGGCAGGGGGGCCATCGACCCGCTGCTCTCTCCGTCCCGGGACGAACACTCCGAGCCTTCGAGCTGTTCAGCTGACCTTCTCTCGCCCCCGAACAACTCAGGGTTTACGGCTCTTACGAGCCCAAAACCCCGAATTGTTCGAGGACGGTAGAAGAGCCACCACGCTTCGGCTCTCTCCGAAGCCCCGAAACCAATCGGTCGACCTACCGCTCACCAACGAACAACCCGGGGTCTCACGGCTCTAACAGCCTGAACCCCGAATAGTCCGAGGGTGATCGGTGTGCCTCCGATCCGGAGTACTCGGAAATATTATATTCTCTGGGCGCCTGCCTTTGGTAGGCACCCGAGTCAGACGGCTCACTGCCTGACAACCAACAAGGAAAGTGAGGGATTATATAGCCCCCTGAGGCCCTCATTTATTGCATCTGGGAATGCAAAACGATAGAAGGTGAAACGTCGCCATAAATGCTCATAGGAATGCGAAACGTCACCAGTTATTGCTTATCGAAAAGCTAAATGCCACGACCGCCGTGCCCGTTGCAATAAGTCACCTCGGAGCCGACCCCTGCGCAACTAGCCTGGCAACCGTCCCTAACAACCAAGATGATCAGAGCGTGAAAAATCAAATGTTCTTATTCATTACTCATTGCTTACAACTCAATGAACGTCGGTAGAAATACAAGGAAAAAGCTCACAACTCACTCACACTCGGATGGGAACTCGAATTCGGGGCTCCTATCACGCTCGGCCGGACTGGCCCGAGAAGACACTCCCGCCACCGAGCTTCCTGCATCTTCGGGCTGCGCCCCATCCAGTAGAAATATCGGAGACCGCCCCAGGGTCGCGTTGCTGGCCCCTTCTATCAGACCAGCGCCTAACACCAGATTCAGTCTGCGGATCTCCAGCTCCTTCTCGACTACGGCCTCACGAAGGAAAGACTCCGAAGCTGACCCCCCGCTCGAAGCATCCGAGAGGGACCAGCCTGTCTCGATAACCCACCAGTCCCGATCGGCTACGGCCTTCTTCAGGCACGCCAACTCCAAGCCGAGCTCCCTGGACCTGTTCAGAAAATAGTTAACGGTGGCGGCTCGGTCCCGAGCTTGCTTCTGTTGACGAAGCAAAGCTGCCTCCGTGGCCTCCTCCCCCGCTCGATCTAGAGGTACCTCGGCAACAACGGGAGGGCGACACAGGTCCCGTGCGTCTATCAAAAGACGAGAACAAACATCACAAAAAACAAGTCTGGAAGGATCGGCCCAAAAAATAAATTTCATTTCTTTCAAAAAGTTTGATACAAAAGCCGCGGTGGCCAGTCCGCCCAAGGCATTTACATCAAAACAAGAAAAAATAAAAAGATCTATTCTTGAGGGGGGTTTGGCACCTCTTCATCGACCTGATTGCCCCCCGCATCGTCGCCCCCCGGGGTGGGAGGAAGGTTCGGCGCCCATCCGTAGTAAAGATGGTCCACGTTCTGCTCGGGGTAGATCTGTTTAAAATGGGACTTGGCTTGTTCGTACGCCTTGTCCTGTGCCACCATGATGGTCTCCCCCAAGGCCGACTCCATCTACTGTAGTGCCTTCTTCCCCTTCTCCGCCTCGGCTGCGATCTTCGCCTTAAGGTCCTCTCAGTCCTGCTTGTGGATCTTGCAGAGCGACTCTATCTGGGCCTCATGGACGGCCACCATCGCCCGGGCTTCTTTCAGCTCATCCGTGGCCTTGTTCAGGTCGCGGAGGTACTTCTCCGCATTCTGCCTCTCGATGTATATCTCCTTCTCCAAGCACTTGTGGAAGTACTGGCCATGGAGCATCACCTGTCCGAAGAGAGAAAGATCAGAAAAAACTCCAAGTTATTGAGTAAAATGCCAGCCAAACCAACTTACCGAGTGGGTTGCCTGAGACCACCGCATGTAGGCCTGGTTCGCCGTTTGCACCACCAGGGCCATCCGATCGCGCTCGGTGGCGGCCTTCGAGATGAACTCGACCGCCACAGGCCCATCAAGCAGAGAATCGCCCTGCACGATCGACCAATCAGGGGCAAATGGCAGCGTGCCATGCTTGCTCACCATCTCCGCGGCGGTCGGCCGGAGAGGGGGGAGTCCTTTTTCCGGGGCATCCACGGTCTTGCCCGAACCACCCGCAGCATCCCAAGCCCCCCTCGACGAATGGGAGGACTGGGAGTGCTGCCTCTTAGCCCTCTTCGCCGGGGAAGGCTCCTCGGTCGCCGGTGCCGGCACCTGGGAGGACGCCCCGGTCTGCACGGCCAGTTTCTGCTTCTCGGCCGCTTTCCTCTCCTGCTTGGCCTTCTTCCTCTTCTCTACCCTCGCCTTCTCGGCGACAGCAAGCAATAACTTCTTCGCATCCGCTTGTTGAGTTGTCATCCCTATAAAAACATAGAAGAAAAGCTAACGTTAACACGAAGGTAGGAAAATGAACATATTTGGAAAGAGACATACTAGGATCGGCAGGACTCAGTCCGGCCCGGGCGAGGTGTATCTCGGTTACTCGAGGCCAGGCGATGCTGTGCCCCCCGACTATCTTCTCCACCCTTTTTCACTCCTTGGCAGTTAAGTCACTCTTCCTCGGAGGCTTGTGCTTCGGCTTGACGAAGTTCCACCTGGTCGGAATTCCCCAAGACCCCTCAGTCCGAACTACAAAATACTTTTCTTTCCACCCCTTTATAGGGTCCGGATGACCGTGCATAACCTTCTTATGCGGCCTCGGCAAAAAGTAAAAAATCCCCTCCTGATCTCCGAGCGAACCAATCCCAAAAATAGCTCGGAAATACGTCAGCCTCGGCTTCACTCCCTTCTCTTGACACTTCAGTATGTAGCAGACCAAATGCTTCCAGGAGTTCGGACCGTACTGCATGGGACACAGCTTCGCCCAGTTCAGAACCCTCTTCACGAAAGGATGCAGGGGCAGCCTCAGCCCCGAGAGGAAGGCATCCTCAGGAAACATACAATACCTCGGCGCCAGAGCCGTGGTGGGCCGAATACCGGGGCTCGGAAGGAAGATCTCAAACTCCTGCAGAATATAGTAGGCGGCCCTGATAATGTTAAGGTATTCTGCCTTCAAAATGCTCGGGATGCTATCGGCACGGATCTTCACCCGAGTGTCTTCGCCCGGCACTGAAGGGATCGGTTCGATGTCCTTAATATCGTCGGGATACATCCGGATCGACTCTGGATTCTTGAAGGAAACCCGGGGAAACTCAGGACCCGGTCTCGGTGCATACTCATCAGGTGAGGAAGGACTGTGTGGGATGGTCATCACTTTCTTTTTCCGACGAGGGCGAGCCTTATGCTCGAGAGACGGCGTCGGCAAAAGGGGAAGTGGTGGAAGATCTTCTCCGACCCCAGTCGGCCCTCCAGCCGTGCTTTAGCCAGCCTTTCCTTGGGCAGCCTCCTGTCCGTCGACCTCATCCTCCTCGTCTTCCTCGTCACCCTCGGCACCTTGCTCATCTTCGTCCTCCTCCTCAACCTCGGTGCCTTCCTCCTCCTCTTCATCATCATCCTCCTCCTGATCCTGTTCCTCCTCGTCATCGCCGTCCCCCTCATCCTCGTCACCCTCATCCATGGGCTCCTTCCCCGGCCTTCTGGACCTCAACGGGGACACCACAAAGACAACATCGTCCCCATCGTCCGACCCAGGGTCGGTCAAAACCTCCTCCTTCACCTTATACTTGCTCAAAGACGAGGACGTTTCCTGCTCGGATTCCTCCGCAGAACGGCCTGACGAGCTAGCCTCGGATCCGGACTGAGTTCGCGATATTACTAAAAAAAAAATACTAACCTGGAGCGTAGAAAGTTACGGTCATCGGAAAATCTGCCGACGGCAAGTAAGGGTCTGTTTGTTTTAGTTTTTTTTTTTTTCCTGAAATAATATCCCGAGTTGGCGTTTGCTTTAAGTGTTTTTTTGGAAACACTATTCAGAATACTCTCTACCCCCTCTTTTCTTCTCACATCTCTCACCTCACGAATCTTCCTTTGCCGACTCTTCTAGAAAATATACTGAACGGTTTTCTCTCCCAAAGCCGCGTGATTCTCTCTCTCTCTCTCGCTCTCAATTTCTCCCCAAAAACACCGCCCCCCTCCTTTCCAGGGGTTAGCGATTCCCTGCTTTGCGATTCGCGTTCAGATCTGATTCCAATCCCAAATTAGTGCTTTTTCTTTGTCAATTTGATCGGCGATGGGCAGTGCGAACCAGGCACCGCCGAAGGGGCACGGAGTGGCACGGCCGCTGTCTATGGCGGGGCCCAACGATGTCGATCTGCAGCGAAGCTATGATCTTGAGAAGGTCAGATGCGATGCGGTCTTGTTTGATTTGATGAAAGCGTTGCCTTCTGTTCAGATTGTTGACTTCTTTTGTTGGTTGGATGTAGTTTTTGGTGGAGGCGGGGCTGTACGAGAGCAAGGAGGAGGCGGCGAAGAGGGAGGAGGTGCTAGGGCAGATTGATCAGGTGAAGAAATTTCGAATTTTTGGTTGATTTGTTGGGTTGAATTTGTAATTTTGAGATTTTTTTTTATTTTGAGGAAGATGTGATCTTGGAAGGGGAAGATTTGATGTGAATTTTATTATGAATTCGTTGTTGCTGTAGATTTTTTTTTAATTTTTTTGGTCTGTAAATTGGGTGTGGTTGTTAATTTATTACCTTTTGTGACACGGTTAATTATATTTTTAATTTGGTAAGATATGAAGGGAAAAGGGGGGTAATTCTGTGGTATGTTCTCCCCGAAAAAGGAAATAGCTAGTTTTGGCTGAGTGAGACTTATGCTGGAACTGGTCCATTGGCATGGCTATTGAATTAGAGGTGCTACTAGGTAGAACTGAACTGAACTAAATCTATATTATGTACATACAAGAAACTAAAATAAATTTTGTACTCTAACGTGACGAATCAACCGTGGAGATGGCGTCTGGTTTTTTTCCGATTCACATGCTGCTCAGGTTTCTTGTTCTCATACTTGTACAACATTGCAATATAACTGCAACAATTAAAAAAATGTCAGCAAATGATGAATGCAAATTGATTTTAAAAATTGTCAGAAATATAACCGAACAGCTTTTAAACTCTCTTTTTCAGAAAAACAGCTTTCAGATAACAGATTTCAGCTAGAAATATAACCGAACAACTTTTAAACTCTCTTTTCCAGAAAAACAGCTTTCAGATAACCGTTTTCAGCTAGAAATATAACCGAACAGCTTTTAAACTCTCTTTTTCAGAAAAAACAGCTTTCAGATAACAGTTTTCAGCTAGAAATATAACCGAACAGCTTTTAAACTCTCTTTTCCAGAAAAACAGCTTTCAGATAACAGTTTTCAACTAGAAATATAACCGAACAGCTTTTAAACTGTCTTTTCCAGAAAAACAGCTTTCAGATAACAGTTTTCAGATAGAAATATAACCGAACAGCTTTTAAACTGTCTTTTTCAGAAAAACAGCTTTCAGATAACAATTTTCAGCTAAAAATATAACCGAACAGCTTTTAAACTGTCTTTTTCAGAAAAACAGCTTTCAGAATACAGTTTTCAGCTTGAAATATAACCGAACAGCTTTTCAACTCTGTTTTTCAGAAAAACAGCTTTCAGACAACAGTTTTCAGCTAGAAATATAACCGAACAGCTTTTAAACTGTCTTTTTCAGAAAAACAGCTTTCAGGTAACAGTTTTCAGCTAGAAATATAATCGAACAGCTTTTAAACTGTCTTTTTCAGAAAAACAGCTTTCAGATAACAGTTTTCAGCTAGAAATATAACCGAACAGCTTTTGAACTCTTTTTTTC
Organism: Hemerocallis citrina; assembly: GCA_017893485.1. Classification (NCBI taxonomy): domain Eukaryota; kingdom Viridiplantae; phylum Streptophyta; class Magnoliopsida; order Asparagales; family Asphodelaceae; genus Hemerocallis; species Hemerocallis citrina. The sequence goes on along the minus strand of CM030366.1, from coordinate 226,514,825 downwards.
AGAAAAACAGCTTTCAGATAACAGTTTTCAGCTAGAAATATAACCGAACAGCTTTTGAACTCTTTATTTCAGAAAAACAGCTTTCAGATAACAGTTTTCAGTTAGAAATATAACATAACAGCTTTTCAACTCTCTTTTTCAGAAAAACAGCTTTCAGAATACAGTTTTCAGAAATAAATATAACCAAACAGCTTTTAAACTCATTTTCAGAAAACTCTATTCAGAATACAGTTTTCAGAAAACTCTATTCAGAAAACTCTTTTCAAAAGAACAAAACAAACGCAACCTAAGATTCCCGCTCTTGTTAAAAATTGGAAAGTGAGTAATAAAGTGAAGATGAAGAAATGAGGGAGGGGGATGGGGTTTTAAAGAGGAAAAGCGACTCCTCGATTTTTGCAAAAAAGATCTGGCCGTTGGATCTTAACTGACAAGATCCAGCAGCCACCAAGATCTAGAAACGCTTTGATCTTTGCGTCCATGACATCAGCAATAGGCGTGAAATTACCCCCACTGCCCTTCCACCTTCTCTCCAAAAAAGGCTTTTTACGACAAGTCAGAAAGGTCGACGCTCGGATGGAAGCGCGAGTCAATAATTCTCCTTCTATTTTCACAGAAGGGTCGACGCTCGGATGGAAGCGCGAGCCAGTAATTCCTCTTCTATTTTGACAGAAGGGTCGACGCTCGGATGGAAGCGCGAGCCAATAATTTTCCTTCTATTTCACAGAAGGGTCGACGCTCGGATAGAAGCACGAGCCAATAATTACCCTTCTATTTCACAGAAGGGTCGACGCTCGGATTGAAGCACGAGCCAATAATTCTCTTTCTATTTCACAGAAGGGTCGACGCTCGGATGGAAGCGCGAGCCAGTAATTCTCCCTCTATATCACAGAAGGGTCGATGCTCGGATAGAAGCACGAGCCAATAATTTTCCTTTTATTTCACAGAAGGGTCAGCGCTCGGATAGAAGCGCGAGCCAACAAAACCTTTTAGAGGGGCTCGAAGCTCGGATAGCATCACGAGCCCCAACTGCCCTCCTTTGATTCAGAGGGGCTCGACGCTCGGATAGCACCGCGAGCCCCAACTGCCCTCCTTTGATTCAGAGGGGCTCGGAGCTCGGATATCATCACGAGCCCCAACTGCCCTCCTTTGATTCAGAGGGGATCGGAGCTTGGATAGCATCACGAGCCCCAACTGCCCTCCTTTGATTCAGAGGTGCTCGGCGCTCGGATAGCACCGCGAGCCCCAATTGCCCTCCTTTGATTTAGAGGGGCTCGGAGCTCGGAGCTCGGATCGCACCGCGAGCCCCCAACTAGCCACCTTTAACTCGGAGGGACTCGAAGCTCGGATAGCACCGCGAGCCCCACGAGCCCACCTCTGATCGCGAGGGACTCATCCGCCGACCCCTAGTGCTCGAAAAACCGAGCCCCAGAAGGAAACCTCGCCTCCTCGCTCTTCCAACTAGCGAGGAGATCGTCCACCGACCCAAGGAGCTCGTCTGCCGACCCCCAAGCACTCGGTAAGCCAACCTCCCCCAAAATCGAGCCCCAACGGAAGGCCTCGTCGTCCCCTCACTCTTCCAACAAGCAAGGGGATCATCTACCGACCCTTGGAGCTCGTCCGCAGACCCAAGGAGCTCGTCTGCCGACCCCCAAGCACTCTTTGAACCAATCTCCTACAAAATCGACCTCAACATCCCCTCGCTCTTCCAACTAGCGAGGGGACCATCTACCGACCCCAGGAGATCGTCCACCGACCCCTAATGCTCGGCAAATCAAGCCCCAACGGAAGGCCTCGACGTCCCCTCGCTCTTCCAACTAGCGAGGTGGTCGTCTGCCGACCCCATGGGCTCGTCTGCCGACCCCCAGGCCTTGGCAAGAGTCGCTCTGGCTCTCCCACTCCTCTACACAGCCTCCCGCACAAACTCCAATAAGGGATCCATTCCTCCTACCCCCTGGCCTCTTCAGAAGATAGCAGATCCTACTTTCTCACCCCAACATCCACCATGCTCTTCCTACGGAGGCGAAAAATCACTCCTACAGGGCTGATTCACCCAGCCCTACAGGAGTATGGGGCTTGTGATATGGGTTAGGAACGACGTGGCCCATCCTGGGCCACAGGATCCCCTCAGGATGCGCGCACCACCTGATCCTCCAGATCCGCCACGTCAGCATCGGAAAACCGTCCGGACCACTGCCACGTCAGCCCGGAAACTGTCTGGGCATCTGCCAGGTCAGCCCTAAACCGCCCGGGTTTCCACCGCCTCAGCCACACGGGCAAACGGGTCCAGACCCGGCCCCAAACGGGTCCAGACCCGGTTGGCATCTTCTATAAATACCAAACCCTTACTCCTTCTCCAGGTAATCAATCCTTTCCCACCAAAACCCTAGTTACTGTTACTTTCACTTAGTGACTGACTAGATCGTCGGAGGGTCTGCCACCGGGACCAACCCCGGTGTTCCGAGACCGTCTGCAGGTACACGAGACCCTCGGATCCGAGCCTCAAAGATCCGAGCCGAGCATCAGCCTCCACCTCAATACCGCCTACCTTAGTACCGTTCGTCCAGCCAAGGGTCGTCTGCATAGGTGTCTCCTCCTTCAATACAAATCGAGTAAGAACTCACGCCTGGTGCATCCACACGTTTCCCAAAAACAAACCGCATCATTAACCATTATTATTTGATATGCATTTAATCTCTAATCTCTAAGATTATAATGGGAGAAGGCCTTAGTGTCATTTATCATTTTGTCATTCTACCAACATGTGCAACGAACGTACATAACTAATATAAAGGAGGTTTCCAGTTCAAATTCTCCATATGTCGGAGTTTTTATTTTTATTTTTTGAAATTATTAAAATCGTACATTGCATGTGTAAATTATTAGTTTTTGTTAATTAGTGAGAAGTGTGATATGTAAATGATATAGTAAGATAAAAATCTTGGTATGTGAAGGGATTAAACAATTTATTTTTTTGATAATCAAGAATCTATGGTGAGCTATCCTAATTAATCATCCTGCATGTGAACTTCATATAAGGCATCTCGAATCCTGCCAATAATATTTCTCGAACTTGAGATCTCTTTTCATACACTACAGCTTAGCAGTTACTCTTTATAATTTACACTAGTGGTACAAATTTTTATTTTATATGAATAAAAATTTCGTAAATAATTATATCATAAATAAATTTAAACTTTGAGAATATTAGCTTAACTACAATAATTGAGTAAATAAATGGTTAATATAATACCTACTAAAAAAAAGTGTGTTCGTCCAAAAAAAAATTACACAATCAAGCTCTCTCATCATATCATTATTACTAGTATTATACACGTGCAATGCACGTATTAATTTTTTTTTTATAAATGAAGTAAAAACTCTGTTTTACCGTGCGACGCATGTCTTAATAAATAAGATTATATATTTTTAAAAGTAAATGTGAAGACTATAATGGGAGAGTTGGAGTTGCACGTAAGTGTAGGTAGATTTACAACTCCAACTCTTCCATTATATAGTAGTTATTATATATTATATTATATATAGATAGATATAGATAGATAATTTACACGCGTGATGCACATTTAATAAATTTTTAAAAAAATCAAAGTAAAAAATATGACATAGTGAGGACTCGAACCCGAGATCTCTTGCATATTAGTTATGCACGTGCAATGCACGCGTTGGTAGATTTACAAATGACACTAAGGCCTTCTCCCATTATAATATTACTAGTAATTTACACATGCGATGCACGTTTTAATAATTTCAAAAAATAAAAATAAAAATAAAAACTCTGACGTAGGGAGAATTTGAACCGGAAACCTAGTGAGGACTCAAACCCGAGACCTCCTTCATATTAGTTATGCACGTGCAATGCACGCATTGGTAGATTTACAAATGACACTAAGGCCTTCTCCCATTATAATATTAGAGATTAGAGATAGTATTAGAGATTAGCATTATAGTAATAGAAATTAGAGATTAGATATTACAAATTAGAAATATATAAATTCATCAGACGATCTCCAACCACGCTAGTTATCTCTCAATTTTAGTCAGAATAGCAAATTTTGGTGAAAAATTTTGTTCCAACGAGACTCGCCAAACTACTTGTCAAAATAAATTTCAAGTTTGTATTGCCAGTCAAACTTTGCTTCCGTTCTTTCCACCTCTCAAAACCCAAAAAAATATCTTCAAAATAATTCAAATTAAACCCGCAAAAGAAAAAAATCTAAACCAAATCAGAATAAATCTGATCACGCGATCGAGAACTTCGCGCGCCAACTAGATCGCGATCTTGTGAAATCGCGATCACGAACGCGAACTTCGCCTGATCGCGACGGGCGACTCGCGACTCGCCAGATCTGGTTCCGCGAAGAAGGAATTTCCTCTTGGGCTTTTTCTGGGATTGGGTTGTTTTTTTGGGCTTGGGCTTTGGATATTCCAGAGAATTTTAGTAGAGAATTTGGAGATATATTTTTCTTAGTTTAGAATTTAGAGCAGGACAGAGAAAAAGAGATATATTTCTATTAGTTTAGACTTTAAAGAATTTAGGGATACATTTTTATTAGTTTAGACTAATAAAAATATAAAAATAAAAAAATTTATGGATAGCCAAACTATAGCTGGCATGGTTGGATTAAAGGGCTTTTTTGCTAGGCAAATGGCTATTCTAGCGAGCTAAAATGGATAATGCAGTTGGAGATACTCTTACTTTCGTTATTACTGTCTTTAATTTTTTAATTTATTTGTAAAGAAAATAAAAATCGTGGTTGTTTCATACCCTTAAATTCCAGCAGGGCCCAGCCAAAATTTATTGTTTAAGTGTTCCTGTACAACACTCCATCAAAATCAGGATTTATTTTCTGACGATGATTAGATTTGTGGGTTAGGGTATCATAATTTTTTGCAGTTGAAGACAAAATATAAATACAAGATTATATGAACTAATTATTATATATTATGCATGATTGATGCATATACGATGATTAAATTAATTAATTACCTAATATGATGGGGATCTCTTTGTAGGGATTTGGAAATGGATATTTGGTCCCAATCTTGGGAAGATGACCATGGCGCCATGTACGATGGCTCTAGACTAGTCGCTGTGTGCATGCCACCATATGGTTCCTTCTTCCTCCGTGAAGAAAGTCCTTTGCGTGAAGCTGGGTCCCGGCTGTGTCGGACACTGCGTTACATACTCAGGCCCATCGGACCGTGGGTTCCTCAGTTCAGTTGACACACTGCATGCCTATAAGTAGATATATATGAGCTCTTGAATATAAGAAACTATAGTATAATAATAATGTTGATGACGCCATACCAGTGCAGAGTGATATAGTGGTAGATCTCCTTGATTGTGAACTCGCGCGCACAATCACGGTATCATGCTTACTAGCATAGATCGTCAGTCCAGGGAATGCCCCATTCACCGTCAAGATGTTATTGGTCTTTCAGAGCCAGTATGCGAGGTCTCTTTTATCTGCAATAATGTTAAAGTTTGTACTACTAGTAGTACTAGTAGTACTACTAGTACTACTAGTAGTACCAAGATTTCTGGGACAATGCTGCAGAGCTAGCAAGAAGCAGTCCTATACTACTACGTAGTCCTTGAATGATGTTAGACTTGATCCTCAATTAATTGCAGGTGATATTCTATTTCCGGTGGAACTGGAGAGTTGTAACAGGAAAGCTTTTCTTGTACAACTTTTTATTTGTTATGTCTAAGAACGATCCTCTCATGTATTTTTAGAACTATATGTCTAGTTGGAAGACAACCGGGATTAGAATTGACACTCTTGCTAAGCAGTAATTAAAACTTCATTTTGATTGCTCAATATTTTGATTCTGGTATGTGGCTTCTGAACCGTTCTTGGTCACCAAATGTTGTATACCGTTTCGTTGTTATATATATCATTTATGTTTTTTTCCAGATCATCTCAGTTGCAATATTATATTATAATTTATTACAATCATGCATGCCAAAGAGAAAATTTTGCCGCCCCACTTTTTGAAAATATTTGGCACCTTGCCCCACTTCCGAAAACAATTAGCGATATGTCCTTATTTAGAATACGTCAGTAACAAACGTTATTGGAAAAAACGGCATAGGTTAATTCAATGCCGTTCTTCCCAATAACGGCATCTGTTTGGAAAAAAAGTTTCATGTCGTTATTTGCCATTATTCCAAATAACGGCATCTGTTACTTTTTGTCTAAAGATCTAACAGTCTCAATTGTGAGCTGAGAGAGAATTGTAGAACTAAAATAACCTATGCCGTTCTCTGAGAGAACGACAACGATTATACTGATACCGTTATTTTGAATAACAACATCAGTTATTTTCGTTTTGCACAGTTACCTATATTTAGAAACCCTTCTCATTTCCCCTTTGTGTTATGATTTTTTCTATCTTTCTCTTCAGTCCCGTAACCCTAATTCCTAAATTTAAAATTCCTAAAATCCCAACTATTGGAGTGATTTGTAAGTTGCCAAACAACAATTTTACATAGACTCTACTTTTGATTCTCTCATTGATTTTTCGAAATCAACCGGAATCCAAATTTGTGGTATGTTTCCAAAATCCCTAATTCTTTTTACAATGTTGATTTCGATCTATGAGAGCTGTATACATTGGTAGTAAAGTACAAGTGCTGTAGATTTGTCTTATCGAAGTAGTAATTGTGGAAATGTACTTATAGATTGTTGTTGATCTAGGGTTTGTGAAATGTTGAATTGTTGATCTAGGGTTTGTGCAATTGCTGTTGATTAGCAAGAGGTATATTGGTAGTATATTAAAATTGATGTAGAATAGATCCACGTAACTAATAAATATGTGAAGTGATTTTTATAGAAGTATGAGATGTGGATGACCTATATTGCTATCTTTGTGAACTTAGATTCATCTATTTGTATTGTGTGGAGATGTTGTGGTGGTGAATGTTTGTTAATGTTTAGTAATGCTTAGTAATATTTTAGTACAAATTTTAGTATCTCTAGTCTCGTAATGTCTATTGATATTGTAGTTGACACGTTATATTTAATGTTGACAGGCAAATGGATCCTACACAACCATCTTCTTCGCATGATGTAGGTGCTTCATCTGGTGCTTCGCATGGACCACGGGGACATCCGGGTCCTGTAGATCCGACCGTGCTTTATCTGCAAGAAGATCATAGGTCGCAGGCGGTTTGGAAAGGAGATGTCGAAAAAATGAGTTTCCGAATGCACACCATCATGGCGACGCACCCTCGTATTCAAAATTATTTGGTAAGCAGTGGATTTTACGGAATGTCGATATTGGTGAAAGTAAAATGTGACCACACACTACTTACCGCTCTTGTGGAGCGATAGAGGCCGGAGACACACACGTTTCACTTACAAGTTAGGAAGATGACGGTCACCCTACAAGATATATCTGTCATAGCGGGTCTTCCAATTGATGAGGTGGCCGTCACTGGCAACTTCATGTTCAATAAAGTGGCATTGATACGAGATTATCTTGGGCACGAGGTGGATGAAGATGATAAGAGTGTATTCGTTGGGAAATCAGTTAGACGTTCTTGGCTGTATACGGAGTTCAATAATCAACTGCCAAACGTACCGACGGACATCCAACTCCAGCATTATACGCGAGCTTATCTGTCGTCGATGATTGGAGGTATTCTATTCCCTAATTCTTCTGGTGATGTAGTGCATTTGATGTACCTTCCATTGATCGCTGACCTACAAAGAGCTGGCCGATATAGTTGGGGAAGTGCGCCTCTGGCCTCCCTCTACCGTGCCCTGTGCAATTGTTCGATGGGGTCGATCCAAATGACCGGGCCGATGTCGATATTGCAAATATGGTGTTGGAAACGAATACATCTTGGCCGGCCCCGGGTAACGGTACTTTCAGAAAGTTAGAGTGTGCAACATGAAAATCCCGTGTTGAAAGCTCCTCTTGGTGCCTACTGGACGGATAAGCTCATGTGAATGGATAACCCACGTGGTGTGCTCACATATTACGGGGATAAACTCGATTAGCTGAGGGAAGAGTACATCCACTGGACACCATATACAGACAATAGGCTACAACGTCTACCCCCCATTTGCACTGCCAATAATCAACTATGGTTGACATTAGCTCCACTTGTAAATTTCTCAATTGTGGAGTTCTATTACCCCGGCCGCGTCCTCCCCCAATTCAATGCACAGCATCCTGTCCCCGGAAACTCAATGTACGACCGTAGACTTCACAACATTACGGGCCAAGGTCGTTTACCGAATATGGATTGGGCCGATCACCACCGTGCTCATGTATCATGTTGGAATGAGAGGAAGTATGACTTGGTTGTAGAAGGGATTGTGCCGTACGACGGATCATTGCAAACCGGGTACATGGCATGGTACCATCGTATCACACGATTGTATGTAGCGCCAAGAACGGATCTCCCCTCAGGTATCCAACAACCGATACCCGCGCACCAAGTGGAACTACCACCCGCACAATCCACATTGCAACCCATGAATCAACCAAAAGCTTCCTCCTATCGTTTAATGGTAAAGTAATGTTAGTCTTAATTAATTTTATTCACATCATTTTGCTTATGTTTGTTTAACAAAAGTTTGGTTTACTACTAATAATTTATATTCCTAATATAGATTGACAACAGTTGGGATATTGCGAGGAAATGTGCTCATGTCTTGAAAAGCAATGCTTCGAAGGCATGCAAGGAATTGGCAAGAGAACTCCTACTTCCATGTCGTACTTCTCTTGAAGAAGTTGGTGACGGTTCGCGCTTCGATGCCCTTCTACGCTTAACCGAAATACCAACTCAAACGGCCCGACCGAACGTAAGCCAAGCACCACCTCCACCTCAACAAACAGTTCTCGAAGTCAACCACAAACTCCTTCACATCCTCCGAGAAGGGGTAAGAGTGTTCGCTTTCCTCCTACAGAAAGTGAATTGGCAAACCCTGAGATTGAAGTAGTTGGAGGTGATCAAGAAGGAGATGTTGGTCCAAGTGCTCCTGCAACTCAAGAGATTGGGGATCGTAGGCGGAAAGTCTCGGTTCGAAAGAGGAGAAAGCCCCAACAATATACGCTTAGTTAGTTTTTTCCAATAATGAACTTTATGGGTAGGTTATTGTACTTTTGATGGAGTTTTCATGTAACTCTGGGGAAATGTTGATGACTATTAGTTAGATGTTTTGTAAATGTATGTTTTGAAGTGAATTAAAGTAATTTTTTTGTTCAAGTCTGTGCTTGATTCAAGGAGATTTTTTTTTAATCAAGTCTGTGCTTGATTTTGATGTCATTATACCATATCTACGCCCACCATCGGCAGTAAGTGCCTACTTCTCAATCGCTTTCTTCTTCAACCAATTAGCCCCATCAGTATTGCTCGCTTCAAGTTGTGCCATCTTTTCCTCAAACTTCTTCTACTGATTTTGACACGCGATTACCTTCAACTTACTTATCAAAAATTTGCAACCAAATTTTTTATAGAAATTGCTAGCAAAATGCCGCATACAGAACCGATGATATGCAAATGGTTCCTTCCATGTACCGAACTCATTTTGCATTGCTGATAAAATACCGGCATGCTGATCAAAAATGACACACAGACCTGCACGATCTGTGACGAAACACCGAATACAGATCATGAACCATGTCCATGTCTCTATGCTTTCACCGTCAACTAGTGCAGACGCAAATGGAAACAACCTACAGTTTGCATCTGGTGAAACAGCAATCAACAAATATTTAGAAACTTTCTTAGGTGAAAGTGTAAGAGCCTTATGGGAAGCCTTTAAAGTATCATATGTAGAAGATTATAACACAATGCTAATGCTAGGCCCCAATCCCTATAATTTTGTAAATAAAATACAAGCATTAGTTACGGGAGAAGATCCGAATACAGGAACGACAAGATTACAAGAAGATGCTATCAGAACTTTAGAACAATTAAGTCTATACAAATGGAAGTATATAAAGAAATTTCTTAACGATTATTTTTATTATACTTGCATTTCAGGGATTGTTTTTAACCAAGATTTAAGAGACAAATTATTTAGAAAACTCCCTGGAGCCTTAGGAGTAGAAATAGCAGAAAAATCGAAAATTGGCCAAAAGTAATGACGGCCGGACCAGATCACCCATGGTCAATAGGACAAAGAATACAACATGTTATTAATGTGTTAAAGGAAAAATGTACAGAAATACAAATTCAAAAACAATTAAAAAATTCAGATTATGGGTTTTGCAAAGAAATATTCACTTCCCAGACATATGGTATAAGAGAAAGAAAACCTATAACTTATAAGGAACATAGAAGATATACAAAGAAAACACAAAGTATAGAAAGAAAAAATATTTTTTTAAGAAAGTCAAACAGACGAAAACCATCTCTAGACCCTCAGAAACATGTTAGAAAGTTTAAGCCAAATAGATTGTATAAAAATAAACTAGAATGTTACACATGTGGTAGCTCAGAACATTTGAGTAGGACTTGTCCTAAAAGAATAAATAGACATGATAAAAATAGCATACTCATAGAATGCACAAATGAAGATTTGATTAATATTGACGAAACAATATCTGATTCTGAATCAATTTACTCGATAGTCACCATAGATGATTTTGATGAAGAAAACGAGACTCAAAAAGACAAACGGCCAAATGAGTTAATTGAAGATTTTGTACCATTTTCCAATATACCCGAAATAGAGTGCTCCGATTTAGACATGATGAATATAGAATCTACTAGTAAGGGGAAACTGCCTCCAACATTATTATTATCCACCTCACACATATTAGAGACTTGTACACACGCTTGGCAAACCCGAACATATGGATAGCATGCCATGTTTATTTTGTAAAGGATACCCTAGTAAGATGAATAGAACAAAATGTTCCAAATTTTATCAAGAAGGATGCATGAAATGCATAGAAAAGAACTACAATATAACATTTAGTCATTCAATATCCAAACCAATAGTAAATACTGATGAAGTAAAAATCCTAAGAAAAAGAATAAAAAATTTAGAAGACACAGAAAATTGTATATGGAAACATAGAAATAGTAGAAGAGAGATTAGATAGAGAAAAAATGGTAGTAGAACAAAACGAACCGGGAATAGATCCACACCAAATTGATTTAATTTCAATATGCAATAAGGATAGATTAAGAGCACTAAAAGTTAGATGTGTGGTAAGAATGATGGCCTATGCAGTAAAGTGTCCAGCATTAATAGATACGGAGTGTACAAACTGTATTATAAATAAAGATATAATCCCAAAATGGTACATAGTAAAAGCCTCGAAACCTGCAGTGGCCCAACAAATGGATGGAAAAGTATTTACGTATGATGATCTTTTGATCCCAAATAGTAAAGTTAGGTTTGAAACCAACTGCGGAGAAAGTATAGAATATACATTACCCAAAGAATCCATATGGGTTAGACAACTTGACCTAAGCAATGATTTGATTTTGGGATTAAGCTTCTTATTAAAAGATAAAGGCAGCATGCTTATAAGTAAAGAGTACTTACAATTGCAGAAGCACACAATTTTTACACCAATATATACACATGATAAACCAACCATGACAAGAGAACTAGAAAATCCCAAGAAAGAGAAAGAATGCACTTGTCCCCATAAAAGACAATGTGAGTTACATAATGTAACTCTTAACGACGATTATAACATGGATAAAGAATATGAGATAGAAGTCCATACAGATTTTATAAACTTAGATTATCTTTATTACACATTAATAAGTGAACAAGCACTACTAATCGTAACGGCTATAACGGCATATCTATCTCGGCGTGTACACCCAAACGCCGGGATAGATCGTCGTTATTATTTTTTTGTTAATATCGAATGTCTATGACGGCGCTTGTATAAAACGCCGTTAGATATATGATATATAACGGCGCTTATACATGAACCGTCGGCATAGATTACTCTATAACGGCGCTTATACATGCACCGCCGGCGTTGAACTGTTTTTTTATAACTATTTCGTTGCAACGTGTTCTGCACGTGCTAATATTTTCCCGTCCCGCCCTCACTTTGGTTTTCCCCCAATTCTATAAACCCTAATAGCCTCCTAAATATATCTCTCTCTCTCTCTCTGGCCACTTGCGATTCGCCCTTCACCCCCTCTCCTCTTGAATCTCCGTCCTTCCGCTCCGTCCATCGCCGCCCCCTCATAGCTTCTCTATTCTCGTTCGTTTGTTCGCTTTTTAATCAGAGTGGCGGTGCGGCTCTGCAATTTATTGAAAGATTTAGGATCTCGATCCCCATGGCCTCTCCACCTGCTAGGGCACGTGCGGATTACGATTACCTCATTAAGCTGCTCTTGATCGGCGACAGCGGTAAGGGGGTTGCTTTCGGGATTCCTCTGTTCGTTTGTGTTTCTCTGTTGGAATCGAGATTGGTTGATTAGGTTTTGTGCTAGATCTTATGAATGAGATTAGATTAATTGAAATCTGTGTGTGATTCTAGCGTTTTTAAACTTGGTAGATTATGTAACTAGCCCTGAATTGATCGGCAGCCATTTCTGTTATATTCTTCCCTGACTTAAAGAACATGATCTTTTTGGGCCAAATTTTCTTGACTTTTGGTTGCATTCGCTTTTGGTTTGATTAGTACAGCTCCAGGTACCCCTCTCATAATTGTGAAGAACCTGAGTTTGTGATGATTGTCATGCTTCTACCAAGCTTCTATTCAAGATTTACAACAGAGTGATTATAGTCGCAATCGGCTTCTTCGCTTCAATGATGGATCTTGTTCTTATAGAGATTACTGGTAGATCTGAGTATTTGAGGATTCTTTGACCCTGCTCTTGGAAGAACAGGTAAATCTGCCATCATTTGTTATTTAATTTTTGATATAAATTAAGGCAATATATTTATTACTTACGAGAAGAAGAAAGATTTATAAAATTCCTATCGCTAGATTGCAAAATTTATATACAATTGCAAATAAACTCACTGGAGCTGTGTTACTATTAGATGATTCTTATGCACTGCAACATCGAATGCCCATATACTTTACAAATATAGTGCAACGGAAAGCATCAGGGAATACAATGAGCAAAGAAGATAAGTGGAGTATATAACTATGTGCAAGAATATGTCTAATTGTGCAAACAAAGCTTACCAATCTTAATTTGCCGGGTCTAAGACGAATGTAGTATCTCTCCTTATGGACAATTTCCTGTTAGATTTGATTTTACCTGCAAGACCGAAAGAGCTTAGAGTTTTCAAGGGCCCAATAAAACATGCCGGTTTTTATTTAGAATCCTTGATTTTGGGCATGAGCCTGCAATTGCTTGTCAAGCCCCGACCCATGCTCAGCCAAACTCAACTCTAATACTGATTTTTTTTTTAGTTTTCATTGCTTGCAGGCTTTCCTTAGCACAATTTACCGAAATTGGTGGTTCATTCATTGTTAACTAGGCATATTTTGAACTAATAATAATAAATTTTAATTAAACCGCCTATCTGTTTTCCATATAAATACGGAAAATTTTGACTTCTGCTTGCTATACATAATAAATACCGTATATTTTCTAGTATGTGTCCTAATAAAACTTTTTAGCGTATATGTGATGCCACATACCTTTAGGATGTACATTTAGCAAATGTAGATTTTGAGTCCAAATGTGATAGCTAGGATTCTCTTGAGTAGTTTCTTTCACAATCAGAGTTGGCTTATCGTTAAGTGTCTTGGCTTCCATCTGAGATGCATGCAAAGAGATGCATGCAAAGAGTAATTAGTATCATATGTTGCAGCCTGAGTGTAACAAAATGGATCCATTTGAATTGGGGTGATGATGGATTGATTAAATTGTTCGCAAAGATATGGAGACTTCTTCGACCGGTAATTTCTGATTAATATATGGAAATCTGATATTTAAATACAATATTAGCGATATTTGATTTGATTTTATTTTTATTCTTTTAGGGTGGAATTTTTGTGTTGGAGCCTCAACCCTGGTCGTCATATAGAAAAAATTGACTAGTTTCAGAGGTAACAATTATCTCCAGTTCATGATATTTTTCTTCAGCCTCAGCCTAGCTGTTCACATATAAATTTTCAGAAAACCTTTTTCATGGTGTGTTGCTTGGTAATTTTTTTTTTTAGAACTTCTTAAAATAAAATCAAGAATGCTTTTAACTTTCAGCAAAAAATTTCAAAAATTCAGAAGCCTTCTTGTAGGAAAATATGGTGGGCTCCATTCACTTTGAGGAAACGAGTGAAATCAATATAATTGATATGAAATACTTAAAAAGGTCTATTAGGGACTAGGAATCATATAGGTAGCATATTATTATCTGTTTTGTCTTACTGCTAGTTTATGGTGAAACTAGTTAGTAAAGTACAAGTCTTTTACTTTAAACTGAGAGCCTAGCCTTAGGAATAGAACTTTCTCTTGGATTCCTGTAGGGATATATCTCTTCTGTCCCTTCTTCAACTGTTAAGACACATTGCTGTTACTTCTACACCGTAACATGGCCTACACAAGCCATTGTCAGATACGGAAGGTTAATTTAAACATTGGTTTATGGGGTCTTTAGATTTGTAGGTAGAAATTTCTTTTGCTGTATTGATCAGAGATTCTGATGGTGAATTTAAGAATTTGTGGATGCTTCCTCCCACTGGAAAGATGTGAGATCATGAGAGACAAGTGACAAAAAAGGCCACATCAGGTATAATATACAATTTATATACTGGACTGACTACAAAAGTCCAGCAAGCATCCACAAAATAGTTATGAAGGATTGTCAGATATGTGTTAAACATGGATAAGGCTTCATGAATCTTGATAGACATGATTTAAATAAGTGTCGCTGCGACTATGCTTACGTTTTTAAGGTTTGAGTTATTTGGACTCTTGGTGCATCTTAAAATTAGTAAATACTGCATGACCAGTGCTATAATTGGGCATCAGAAGTAACTCAAAATTTGTGGAAAATCTGAAAGAAATTGAAATGGTTGGTTAATAGGTACATTTATCTAGAAATATTATTTAGTCGTAAAATGATTTGGTGATTCGTTTTGGTAGTCTCTTAGGAAAAGAAAAAGAAAAAAAAGAAAAAGAAAAAAAAGAAAAAGGAAAAACTTTCCATTTATTTGGGGATGTTAGTCATTTCTTTTGCCTGATTTATACTAATTATCATGCATTTACGATTTGTAAGTGAAATGCAGACGCAAGCTATACTTTTAGTTAGAAGTCTTCATTTCATCGATGAATGATAATGACAATTTTGTTCTCTGTCATTAGGCTGCCATCGTAAATGCTCAAACACTTGAAGAAGTTGCTAGACTGGACAAGGTACTCTATTCTGAACAAAGCAGCTTGCTATTCATTATCAGAAAAGGAAGATTGCTGTTATATGTCACATGTCTGCTTCTCAAATACATTAGTCTAAACCTTTTCTAAAACTAAAGATCGATCTGGCTTGAGCAGGCTTTGCAATCAGGCCAACTTCCTGCAGATTTTGTGATTCCAGGCACCGATACAGATATGGCTTCAGCGAAAGAGGACAAGATGGATACAGCCACAGATGACAAAATGGAGTCTGATGGTCCAACTGAAAGCAAAGAGGATCAAAAGCCAGAGCAAGATGATGAAGCTGTACCAATTGAACAGGTGCTACTTTGTTTATGATAAGATGATTTATTCCTTAGTTATGCTCAAACCAACCAAGCCTAACTATTTTTGGTCTTGGAATGAATTAACCTTCCGTATCTGATACGTATTTGGTTCTTGTGCATCTACCTCTAGTCGTACATCCTATCCGGATGTGTTCAAGATGCAAGCCAAGATGCAGGAAGAGATTGACGGCTTGAAAGATATGATTGTTTCTTTAATCTCCCAACAAAACCAGAACTCTAACAATCCAGTACATGGAACTGTAAGTATTCAGCAATATTTTATGATATTAGTATGAAATTTAACTATTGCATTTTACTTGTGTGGTGCCTAGTGTAGTGAATAATCTAATAAATGACACTATTGTGAATTATACAGAGCCAGGAAATTCCATCGACTTCTAGTCACGCACATACATCTGGGCAAAATATCAGTGGGAATCAAAGCAATACCGAGCCGCTTCAGTAGACTTTGCCATTGTTGAGTTAAATTTGGACTTTAGTCTTTTTATGTTTTGTTGAAACTGAATTTATGCTTTGTTAAAGAAATTGATGTATAACAAGTATATTTTTAACTCTTCGTATGGCCATTTTTAGACAAGTAATTATTGTTTATTGTGGTCCATGATTATATAGTTGTTTATTATGCTGCTATTAGTGTTTTTAAGATTTGAACGTTCAAATTTGATATGACTACAGATATTTTGAATTTGTGACATTTTTTAAATAGTGGGAAAAAATCCGAAACCCCCTATCAATCCGTTTTGAGATAAATATGCCGGGAGGATCCACCAATCGTGGTGAATTATAAAAAAAAAAAAGAACCAATCCTGGCGTTTAGGAACACCGGCATAGCATATCGAAATGATTTAGAAAATATACGCGCATGTGTCTATCACGGCATTTATAAAGTGCCGTAATAGATCTACGACTTGTAACGATGTTTTAAACAAGCGCCTTAATAGACCTATGGACTGTAACGGCGGTTTAAAAATGCGCCGTTACAAGTTGTACACATATAGCGGCGTTTTTTAGAAGCGCTGGTATAGGCATCCAACCTACAATGGCGCTTTTCTAGAGCGCCGTTACAGATCATAGGCCTATAGCGGCGCTTTTTAAGACGCGCCGTTGTAGACCTATGGTCTGTAACGGCGCTCTAGAAAAGCGCCGCGATAGGCCTATGATCTGTAACGACGGTCGATGCAACGGCGCTGCCCGCGGCAATAATTAAAACGCCGCTACCATCTATGGCGGCGTTTATAAGCGCCGCCATAGACAGAAAAAAACGCCGCTATTGACGTTCCATTTAGTAGTGAAGACATTGAACAATTAATTTCAAAAATAGAAAAATTAGGGATAATGGGTGAAGAAATACTAAAGTATTGGGATAAAGATAAGGTAGTATGTAAACTTGATATTATAAATCCTGAATATAAAGTGAGAACAGCAAAGATCAATGCTACCAACCAAGACATAGATGATTTTAAAATGCATATTTCAGAACTATTAAAATTAGGAGTTATTAGAAGGTCTGAAAGTCCTCATAGATCTGCTGCTTTTATTGTCAGAAAACATAGCGAAATAGCTAGAAGAAAAAGTCAAATGGTAATTAATTATAAAATACTAATTAACAATACCAGGGATGATGCATATGATATTCCAGAAAAAACCAGATTAATAAATCAAATACAAGGGTGTAATATTTTTAGTAAATTTGATTTGAAATCCGGATTTTGGCAAATTAAGATGCATCCTGAAAGTATAGAATGGACAACATTTACATGTCTCGAAGGACATTTTGAATGGCTTGTAATGCCTTTTGGCCTTAAGAATGCACCATTTGTTTTCCAAAGAAAGATGGATGAAATATTCTTAAAACACAAAAAATTTGCTGTTGTTTACATAGATGATATTCTAGTTTTTAGTAAAACAAGGCAAGAACACAAAGGTCATTTATAGATTATTATTTCAGAATTTATAAATCATGGTATCATAATTAGTAAGACAAATATGCAACTGCATAAACCACAAATTAAATTTTTAGGAGCCATTATTGGGCATAGAAGAATTAAATTACAACCCCATATTGCCCAAAAAGCTTTAGATTTTCCAGACAAATTAGAAGAATTAAAACAGCTCCAACTGTTTTTAGGATTAGTCAATTATGCAAGACCATTTATAAAAGATTTAGGCAAAATTGCAGGTCCTTTATATGCAAAAACTTCACAATAGGGACAATGATATTTTAACCAAGAAGATGTTAAATTAGTCAAACAAATTAAGAACTTGCTTAAAGAACTCCCAGAATTAGCCTTACCATTAGATTCAGACTACCTAATTATTGATTCAGACGGTTGCAATACAGGTTGGGGGCAACTTTGATTGCTAAACCAAATAAGTATTTCGATAAAGGTTTAGAAAGAATTTTTCGCTATGCTAGTGGTAAATATAAAGAAAAATGTAACATTAGCAGTATTGATGCAGAATTATTGGCTCTCTTATACTTTAGATAGTTTTGAACTATTTATTATTTGAAAGAAAGAAATAATTGTCAGAACAGACTGTGAAGCCATCGTTTTCTTTCATTCAAAAAAGGCTTTAGAACCCAAACACAGATCTAGACGATGTTGGCTTAATTTTCTAGATAGGTGACTTCACCTTAGCACCCATATTACATTTGAACACATCAAAGGCAGTATTAATATCTTACCCGATACTCTTAGCCGCCTGCTCCATCAGCATGTGCTAGTAAACATGGGAGACACCCTCACCAACATAGGCACTGGTTTTGACCTACTCAATGTGGATGAACACCCACAAATATTTAATGTAACTCAAGAAGACCTAGTATTAACAGAAGTCATTGCCTTTTTAGAACATTGCACAGAGAATGAATTCATGATTTCTATAATTAATAAAATAAACAATGTAGTAACTCTTCATGGAATATTAGAATATTGGTGGGTTAAAGAAATACATGCCATGATTATATCGGACAGATTAAAAGAATTTCGAGAACAAAGGTATGGCCAAATAATTAAGCAAAAGGCAAAAATTCTTAAAAACCTCGGAGTACTATCTACATCAGAAGCATTTCTTACAATAAGTATAGAACAGAATGAAGAAGTAGATAATGATATGGTACATCCTAATATTAGTGATTTTCCTAATCCCTTCGTAGATTATACAGATATAAACTATACTTTATTCCACTTTCTGCAACTATTTTCCTATAGAAGCATTTTATATATGTATTAACTGCATCTATGACAAGCAGGAATTTTCCAAGGTAATTTAGTAGGTATTTTCCATACCTGGATAGAAGTATCAGACAGTATTAAGAACTTCAAAAATCCAGTCTATAAAGATTTCTATAATCTGTCAGAAGCATTAGATGTAGCTAGAAGCTACGTAGGACCTAACTACTTTGTTTCTCCCTCCTTAAGATCCATGCAGAAAACTCTCCTGAAATATTCTATTACAGAGGACATGCAGGGGAAAATCCTATTTTGTGATTATTGCGAGGCAAATGTCAAGGACGGTAAGAACACTAAACGAAAATAAAAACTGTTTAATTTTTTAAAACAAAAATTGTAGGAAAAGATCGCATGTTTGGAAAAACAATTGTTTTAGACCAAATTTCCACCCAAAAATCCACCTCAGACTTCTCCCCCGATTGATAATAAGTGGGATAAGAAGGGTTTGCATTTCCCTCTAAATGCATAAAGAGGTACTATTGAGCCTATAAATTCAATAGCTAGTCTGGCACAAACGGCAACCAGTAAAGACACATCAAGTTCGTTTATGGCTGAGGTTTTGCCAAAAAATCTTCACAGAGATATCATTGGGTCTACAATACCAATGGCTATTCCGGAAAAAACAGCTACCGGTAAAGACATACCAAATCTGTTGATAGCTGTGACTTTGCAAAAAGTCAAGACAAGGGCAAAGCCCCTATGGACACTCAAGATATTATGGAACCAAACAAGTATGACCAAATTCTGCAGCTCCTCCAACAGATTGAAGATTTTCAGAAACTACCAGAAAGGATACCGATCCAACCCTTACGCCAGAAGAGCAAAAGAAGAGAATCAATTCGGACTATGATTGCAACACAGGTGGCAGAAGCAGTCAAGTCTGCTGTCTCAAAAGAAAAGGAGACAATGACAGAAAGTGAAAAAGAGATTCTTGAAGACAAACCACATCTATCCCAAATAGACAACATGTCAAACACAAGGCTTAGTAGCGAAAACAATCCCATGACTCCAATGTCCTTAAATTCGGTGGCCTTACATAATTTAAACGCTTAGACTCTACTCAGGATGACTCCACTCAGAATATTACTGCATAAATTGAACACCTACCTAGATTCCACATAGCAGAATTATTACCTCCACTCCCTCTACTCATAAAGGCATGGTCACAATATCGCCACGTATGAAGATACTTCTACCCAAAAAAGAACTCACTAGAAGAGTGCAGATTCTCCTTCAAGTGTTCGACACGTCAAAAACTTTCAAATGATACCACTCCCTCACATCTTCTAAAAAACCCCTATAAATACCACCCATCTCATCCTCCAAAAGGGCATCCAATCCCTTACCCGCTTCAAAAATTCCTCTTATACTCCAATGTTCTCCCTCACCACCGCTTTGTAAAATAGTGCATGTACTGTAAGGAACAAGCTCCTCAAGCTTGAACTCATTGTAAGTTTTTCTTAAGTCGTTAAGGGGATTTTCCGAAAGGGAAACCTCTTTACTATATATCCACTATGTTCTCCAAATAAATAAACTTTTGTATTATTTGCCTAGTTTGTAACTTCATTTTGCACATAAACTCCTCTTGGTTGTGATCCATTTTATCCTAAGTATATCATAATAGCATAGTTAGGCTTTATTAACTAGGAGTGGCCCTGTAGGCAAAGAAAGCCGACTATTGAGAAAAGACTATGAGTATGCCATAAGGGGAAATTGGTTAAGTTTGGCTGCGAAGTTAAACAGGACATATCTCACCTTGATATATCTTAGTTATTAAAAAAAAAAAAATTACTGTAGCTACAGTAGAACGGGGACATAGGAATACATAATTTAAAGAGGAAGTACCTGGTAGGGATAAGTTTAAAATTGATCACTTGTATTTTCTTCATACCAATATTAAGAATCTGATAACTTCACCTTTATTTATTTTACCTTCACCTTTATAAGTTTAAAATTGATCACTTATATTTTCTTCATAGCAATATTAAGAATCTTATAACTTCACCTTTATTTATTTTACCTTCACCTTTATTTTTGGTACCTTCACCTTTATTTATTTAACTTCACCTTTATTTTTATTTTTATTTATTTATATTTTTTTTTTTGGGCAGTGGCCAATAGTAGTAGTAGTAGTGCTCACAAATGTTCAAATTTCAAACAACTCTACCAAATTGTTGTTTTCATATAACCTGTGCTCGGAGCGTACCTCATTTTAACCATCCTGATTATTAGCCATTAAAATAAAAGAAGGGTCTTCCTGTATAATTATGGTTGGGTTAAATTCACCCTCTTCAGAGCATCCACAGTCGTTTTCTATATCTGCCATTTTGCCATATTATAGCAAACGATGCGCTGCAATCGTTTCTCATTTTGCCATTTTTTGGCAAATGTTCTATTCTCATTTCTCAAATATGAGAAAAGAAATGCACTTTCTCAAATTATAAAGGACGGGATATCATATCCCGTCCCTCTGATTTAATAGTTTTTTAATCGATTAAGACGGAAGATCATATCCCGTCTCAATAATTTTCATTTTTTTTTATTTTAAAAATTGGTCGGACGGGGATACATACCCCGGACGGGGTATGATACCCCGTCTCTCCAAATAAAAAATGATTTTTTTTTAAAATTTCCCTCAGATGGGGAATGATACCCCGGCCGGGGTATCATACCCCGTCCGTGAAGAATGAAAACAGTGGAGAATTAATGAAAGTGGGTAGGTTTAGTTATAGTAATTAGGTTTAGGTAGGTAGTTAGGTAGGTTTAGTTATTAGTATATTATTTAATTTAGTTAATTAATATAGTTTAATAGTTAATAAGTAATTATTTTTTTTTAATTTATTTTAAACGATGAGACGGTATATCATATACCGTCGCTCGCTTATTTCTAAAAAAATGAGAAAGATATAGCAAACGACCACTGCAGCAAACATCGCCATTTGCTATTACTGTAGCTGCCATTTTTTAACAAATAAGAAACACGACTGTGGATGCTCTCACCCTCATCGATTTCCATACTTTCTTTCTTCATCTGCCCACACTGGACATCCCCTTCTCTTCCATTTTCCTTGACACTATCCATGCTTATTTCTTACTAATAGTGGCTTCAAAAGACTGCAATAGGGCACTCTCTTTTGATGCATCTCGTCCCTCCTTCTCTTTGGAGCCTCTCCAACCTCTCTACCTTCTTCATTATCACGAATATACATACATGAAATGTTAATTATACCACTCTTTTCACAACATTAATACTACTTGTTGCTGCTTATTTTGGAGTGAGAACAAACAAATAGTGAGTTTTTGTTTAATAGAAACTACAAAAAATCTAACCTTTGATCTTTGCCGTGAAATGAGGTTAGAGCTCCTGAGATTGTATATGAATCGTTGACTGACCACCGTGATCAGAATTCGACAGTTGTTGACGCGGCCGATGGATATGCAAAAAGCCTGAAACACTGGGGGTTGGCCCCGGCGATAGACCCTCCGACGCTCAAGTCAGAACCAGAAAGAGAAAGAGAGTTTGAGAGAGAAACTGGCGATTTGTTGATTACCTTCTGACTGTGGAGGGGGAAGAGTATTTATAGACCTGAGAAACATATCAAAAGCCGTTGGATCGATATGAATTCTTTATCTCCTTTATGTTTCTCCCCCTTAAGAGATAATTTCTCTTGTTAGGGGATAAGAGATTTGACTACTAGCCTTCATGGGTTAGGTGTCTCTCCTAGTGGACCTAGTCTGTCACTTTTTATGGGCTTAAGAGAAGTCCATGTCTTGTAAAGGAGCCTGGAGAAGACTCGGACATGTTAAGAAGGCCCATTATGATTAATTTGCCTGTACACGCTTTGAGATCTGTGTTGGAATCGTACGAACCTGTTTTGCTGCAACTTTCACCATCATTAGTCATATAGTGTTGGAATTGAGTATACATTCAAAACACTTCTCTTGTTGACAACAATGTCTTATGGCCCAACGGTTAAAGTTTTGAGTTCACATGAGGTTGGGGGTTCAATTCCAACATTCCACACACACACACACACACACACACACACACACACACATATATATATATGACCGGGCCTTGGGGGCCTTGTTTTTTAATTTTTGAAATTTTGAATTTCAAACAGATCAAAAATGTTTTTTCAATTAATAATATATATGTTTCAAGAATTAAAGGAGCTTTATGTTATAGCCGTTACAAGAATTAAAGGATCTTTATGATATATTGATATAGCCGTTTTTTTAGTTAAATGCAAATACAGTTTTATTCCTACATGGTTACAAGTTATAAAATTGACTTATTTTTGGGAAAAAGAGCACAGAAAACAATCAGTCATTCTCTTCTTCAGATCTATTTTGAGCGGTTTTTCCTTGGTTTTGGTGGTACAAGTTGCTACGTGCTGGTATTGGAGCATTAGCAGCACTGTAGACATAAGCTTGTTGTATCCCGGGAAAAGTGTTTGGTGATCAACGGTTCATCTCCAAAATCGACCAAATAGCTTCTTAAAAAAAGTGCAACCCACGCCTCGAGCCACTTTTCACTCTCTTCCTATAGCAGATCAACTCTAGAGTCATTCTCATAAGGTTCATTTGATGCACTCAGGTACGGATGGACAACTATTATCCGAACCGACCAATCTGTACCACTCCAACCCGAACCGACTAGTTTTTAACCGAACCAATTAAGGGTTTGGGTTGGCCCGGTTCTTGGTTTTCAATAACCAACTAGATCGGTTCGGTTATTGGATGCGGCTTTCAAATAACTGATGACACCGATCTGACCAAACCTCTATGCATAAGTCCATAAAAAATACAGTTCTCCTTTAATTTCTTGAATATAGAAATAGTTATTTCTCATTTTCTTGGAGATACAAACAGTCTTCTTTAATTTTTTAATACAAACTGAGCAGTTGTTCTACCTATGTTTTAATTCTCCATAATATTGTGTGTTATGTTGTTGAGAAATGCTTGATTTACAGTGTGGCCCAGCTTAATAGAATCATGAAGTTGATGTAACATTTAGTAGTTACTTTAATCAAGTCAAGCAGAATTTTTTTTCTAAATCTTTCTTAATTGTACATGAAATTCAATTTTCTATGGTTATTGATGTTTCTTTTATGATAATAAACTAAGATTATCGAAGTATGCAAGTGAAAAAACAGTTTATCTAACCCATTTAAATGTCATCATCTCAAATAATTAGTGCAAAATTCATTAACAATTTGTGATTTTATGAATCTTCATTTTAAATTTATTTCTGAATAACAAATTGCAGGTTGTTTCTTAAGTTTGATTGAAATTGATCTTTTAAATTTCAACAAAATTATGAATGTTGTTGAAGGTAAAAAGTAGCACGCCAAACCGACCATCCAATCCAATCCAAATCGAGTTTAATCGGCTTGGATGGAAACCGATCCAATTAAGATTCGGATTGCTTGCAAATGAGAAAATTCAAAAACCGATCTTCTTTAGATCGGTGGTGGATGATCCATATTAGATCGGATACCGATCGATGCCCACCCCCATACTCAGGTTTATCCCATCTTTTTTAACATATAGTAAAGATGTTGAAAGCATTGAATGGAGAATTAATATATTGTAGGTATTGCTTGAACTCTACAAACAATACTCGTCAGTAAATAGCTAGAAGCCTTCAACCATACTTAAATTATAATTAAGCCAATTTTTCTTTTCTCTATTTTCCTTCAATTTTGAGTAAGGAAGCATGATATTTGAAACAAATTTAGTTATGTTGATTCTACAATTTCAAGTCTTTTTTCCCCTTCAATTGTGAGTAAAGAAGCATGATAACTGAATCAAATTCAGTTTTTCTGGGTTTGATGATTTCGAGTATATAATTTCACTATTTGCAACAAAATCAAACTGTGGAAGTAATTGAATTGCATTATATTAGCCTAGTGTTTTTAAAGCGCAAATCATGGATATGACCTAGAATTTAAGTTTCAGACTTAATTAACTTTAACAGGATAATAGTGAATGCGAAATTATTAAAAATAAATTTCCTATTAGTTATATGATACTAGTAATCTGCACGTGCGATGCACGTTTTATTTTTATTTTTTTAATATCTAGGAACAGAGCAAGTTTCACTGGCAACCTCTTTTTTCAACAACTCCGAATCGGTCTTCAGATATCCTTTTGCCACTGCTGCTTCTAAAATACATTCATCATCTCCTCTCATGACCTCTTCTACAATGTGTTTCCCCATATTCTTCGACGCGACTCAGCCGCTTTGGTACCACCATGGCCGGCGAAAATGCCGAAGAATGCATGAAAATAGTAAATACCCCTTAATTTTTTTTGAATAAATTTTTTTTAAACATTAATTTGGGAAAAAAACATGAAGCTTTAAGAAACACTAACCATTTGCGGATTGTTGTTAATATCGAGATCGACAGAAAACCGGTCCTCCATTTCCATTCTTTTCCTTCCTCTCTTGCTGGAACACATGACGTTATCCCTTTCGACTCTGTTTGGACCGTCCGATCCAGCCAGCGCGAATCGCCTTCTCAGTTGGAGAGGGGAAGATGAGAAGTTGAAGAGGTGTTTTAAATATTAGCAACTTTTTTAAATTGAGGAGAAGTGGAGAGTTGTTTTCATATGTATGTGGGGCATGATAAATGTGAAGTGAAAATTACATTTCTGACATCTGATTGTGGAGGGATCATGAGCAAAAATTGACAGAATTAACACTATTTTATTTTTTAGTCTTTTATGTATATGGGAACATGATGATAAAAAGGCGTCAAAATGGACTTTGCTTAATAATAATATAGATATATTAGTTAAGTGTACATTAATTATCTCTTGGTTGCCATCTTTTTCAAGTTAGTTAAGTGTACTTTAATTATCAATCAATTAAATAAAATTTTGAATATTGGGTTGGTGAACATGATGGAGTATAAACATATACCTTGACCAAATAGGAAAACGTGTGCGATATACATGCTTAGAGAATATAAATATATCTTAACCAGATTAAGCTGCTAAAGAAATAGTTAAAGATTATTTCAGTATATGTATCGCATGATTCGCATCAAACCTTTTAAAAAGTCAATGCGAACGAGTGCTCCTGATTTGTTGGGGTGTTTAGTTTTGGCTCCTGATCATTGACTTCAATTTTCTACGGATACCTTTAAGTAGTTTGTTTTAACACATTAAACATAACATTATCCAAAATGTTTTTAAAATTAGTAATTATGTTTCAATTTTTACCTCTCATAGTTTTGTGATGACATTTTTGCCAAAGTAAATTATAAAGACAAACAATAAATCTTAGTTGTTGCTGCTGATTTTGGTGTGGGAGCAAATAGATGTATTTGTAATTTTTTTTTGAAACAATAAAGACAAACATGTTGACTTTTACCAGCGTTTGACTGTTACTTTCCGCTGTCGTTGACCTGCAAAAAGTTTGATATACCGGGATGGATCCCGGCGACGAATCCTCCGACGTTCAAGTCAGTTTTCAGGAAGATTATGAAAAAGCGTTTATGTGGAAAAATATTGATTATCTTCTTTATGGTGGGGGGAGAGGGGTATTTATAGTCGCTTTTAGAGACAGTTTATAGATAATTATTTATCCCTATGTCCCGGTGTTTTTGGATAAGATGTAGAGTTTAAATCGTTTCATGATAAGGGATTTGATTTAGACCGTCTCTTAGAGATAATCATGAATTTGAATTACTCTTTAAATAACCTGGGCTGGTTTGTAATGGGTTTTCACTCTGACCCAGCAGGACAAATCCGTTTTCAGATTATTGGGCTTTGAAGAAAGACCTAGTTTCCATTTCAGACCTGTTTGTAGGTGAAATTACCATTTTACCCCTGAGAACTTCACGATTCATGCCCGATTTGAACGGTCCTGATTTGATTCTATTTTTAGCCATATCACAAGTCCCCCCACTCCTGAAAACTGAGTTTTACAGCCTTTGAGGAGTACTTCGCCTGTTTCAAATGGCTTATAGAATTTATCGGAGTTCTCGGGGGAGTTTGGATCTTGCTCAAAGTGTAACAGTGTTATTCTGAGCTTGTAAAATGCCCAAAATTATTTTTAGAATTTTCTGGATTTTTAGTGATTTTTCCAGATTTGTATGAATTTTTCCAATTTCTAATCATTTTTTGAATTTTTTATTCAATTTTCGAATTTAAATTATTAAAATTTGAAAATATTAATTAACTATTCTAATTTAATAATTATATTTTTAGATATTTAAAATTATTTTCTGAATTAATAATTATTTTTAGAAATTTTAATTATTATTTTTTTCCGATTTTTATTTAATTTTTTCAAATTTTTAAATAACTAATTCAAGTTAATAATTAAATAAATTAATTAATATTTACCTGTACATGTAGCGCAATCATGTTCGTTGATCATGATTAAGCGAGTGTGCATCAGGAGGCAGGGTGTTTTCCCCAATTTCACCTTTGGATCCCTGTTTTCTCGGATCGCGCTGCCGACCCACGTGGCTCTCTAGATCGCTGACACGTGGCAGTCAGCTTTCTCTCTCTCTCTCTCTCTCTCTCTCTCTCTCTCTCCTTCTGAACTTCTTCTCCTTTCTTCTTCCTTCTTCTCACGCTGAGTCTCCTTCGACTTAATCGAAGGCGTCATTGGAGCTCGAAGGGAGGAGCTCGGCACGGGGGCTTTGACGGAATGAGGAGCTTGTGAAGTTGAGCTGGCGATGGTGGAGAAGCTCGACGAGAACGGAGGAGGAGCTTCGGTGAAGCTGGAAAGGGAGCTCGGCATCGATGCTCGGCAGCGATGGTAGAGCTCGCAAAGGGGGAGAGCTCGACGAGGCATTGATGGAGGGGAGCTCGAAGTTCGGCGAGGCCATGGTGGAGCTTGCGAAGGAGGGGTTTTGGAGCTCGGTAATGGAGCTCGATGGGTTCATCGAGGAAGAGTGGGAGCTCGAGCTCGGAGCTCAGCTTCGGAGCTCGACGGAGGTGCTGGAGCTAGACGGAGGGGAAGCTCGGTAGAAGGTGAGTTGGCGAAGGTGGGAGAAAGGATGAGGGGATCTCGTTGATGGAGCTCTTCACATGGGCGGCGAGGAGAGAGCTGGAGCTCGTTAATGGCGGTGGTGAGCTCGTTGATGGAGGTCAGCTGTAGTGGCGAGGAGTGTGGAGAAGCTTGCTAAGGATAGCTCGAGCTCGACAATGAAATGGTGGAGTTCTCCGCGATGGTGGCTAGTTGGCGAGCCGGCGATGGAGATGGTCGATGAGGGTGTTTCGACGAAGCTCCGAGCTTCGGCTGCTTTGTGGAGTTCGGAGAAGGTTGGAGTCTTGGTGGCTGGCGAACAAGGGACGATGGCGAGGTTTTGAGCTGGAGGTGTTGGTCATGTGGGTTTTTTTTTGGTTTTTTGGTGCTCAATCTTGAAGGAGAAGAAGGAGAGGAGAACGTGCGGGTCTGGGTCTATAACGGGTCTGAACCGACCCGTTAACCGGGTCTGAACCGACCCGTTAACCCTTTAATAAATTTCCCTTTTTTCGTTTGGTGAATCTGAGTCGTTGATTGTGATTTGAGCGTGGATCTGGTAGATATTTTCCCCTAATTCCTCGTTTGGGGGTGCGTTTACTCGGATTTTGCATCCGAGCAACGTAGCAAGATCTGAGCCGTCAATCAAGATCAAGCTCACATCTGGAGGCAGATTTGGTCGGATTTTGGATCCGAAGGACGTGGCAAGATCTAAGTCATCGATCAGGATCGAGCTCGCATTTTGAGGCAAAGTTTTTCCCCACTTTCACGTTTGGGGACACGTTTGCTAAGATTTTGGATCCGAGGGACATGGCAAGATCTGAGTCGTTGATCTGGATCATACTCGATTTTTGAGGCGAAGTTTTTCCCCATTTTTACGTTCGACGCAGCTGTGTTGTAACCCACTTTCCTGGTGCTACGGGTTTCCGATCGAGGCATTTGACCCCTCGCTTCGAAGCTGACTCGAATATCTACAATTTCTCTTTAAAAGCCAGTTGAAGAATCATCATTCTTTATGGTCAAAATAGTCCCGCAACATCTTTGCCTTCATGAAGTTGAGAAGAGATTTGTATGACTCTAGGAGAGGTCCGTTCTTGGAGGCGAGTTTAGGGAGCATCTCTAGACGAGTTAGGCTTCGAACTCTCTTGGAAGAAGGCTGCTCGGGAGGCGAGCGGAGCGAAGAGCGGGAGGCGAGCGGAGCGAAGAGCATCACCAGGCTTTAGAAGAGAGCCGTTCAGGAGGCGAGATTGAGGAGAAACTCTAGGGAAGAGTTGAGCTCCGAACTCAATGAGAAGAAGGCCGCTCAGGAGGCGAGCAAAACGAAGCGCATCACTGGGCTCTAGGAAAGAGCCGTTCGGAAAACAAGTTTGAGGAGCAACTCTGGGGGAGAGTTGAGCTCCGAACTTGCTTGTTGCAAAATTTAACCAGTAGTTGGAGTAGTATGAATGTTCGTTTTGAGCCCCGAAACCCCATACTTACAAGCCGTGAGGGTAATTTCGAACCATGATTGTGAACTTCGAACTAGTTGTTACGGAGTTATCAAAGAGTTGTAGGAGCAATTCAGAATGGTGAGCTGCTCCACACTTGCTTGTTTACAAGCGGCTAAAGCGGCGTCGAACCAAGTGTTGGACTCCAAACTTGTTGTTTGAGGGGATTATCAACGAGTTGTAGGAGCAATTTTGAATGATGAGCTGCTCCGCACTTACTTGTTTGCAAGCGGATAAAGCAACATCGAACCAAGTGTTGGACTGCAAACTTGTTGTTTGATGGGGTTATCAACGAGTTATAGGAGCAACTCCAAATGGTGAGCTGCTCTGCACTTGCTTGTTCGCAAGCGGCTAAAGTGGCGTCGAACCAAGTGTTGGTCTCCAAACCTATTTTTTGAGCTTAGTAAGTTATGGGAGCAGCTCTGTAGGACAAGCTGGACTCTGAACTTACCGTTTAATGAGTCATAGATGTGACTCAGAGATATAAATAGACAAATGCAATAATTTTCAATAGAAAAAAAGCTAAGTTTTATTGAGATAAAGTAAGTGGCCGCTTAATGGGGCGAACCATTATTACATGCTTTTAGCCGTGTTACAAGCATCAGCCTTATTGAAAACTGAAAACCTACTTCTACGATAGTGTGAAGGCATCTGGGGAGGATTTTGGTTCTCCCCTCATTGGACCTCCAAGGATAAGGTGGAGGATGGCCCAGGTTCAGAGTCTTGGAACTCGTTGGGCCTCTCGAGGTGGAGGATCGGCCTCGTCTTTTCTGATGAACTTGGCCAGGTGTCCGCACTGTATGATTTCTTCGATCTCCTCTTTGAGAGCCGACAATCATCCGTATCGTGGCAGTGGTCCCTATGAAAGCAACACCACTTATTCCTGTTCCTTTTTTTGCCATGTGTATTTATTCTAGGGGGACCGCGGAGTAGCCCTTCCTTTTCCATCTCTATAAGAACTGCTGATATACTAGCACTGAAGGGGGGGGGGGTGAACTTCTCAAAATGAGGAGCTGGGCGGCACTGGCCAGTATCGTCCTTTTGAACTTTTTGGGATCCTTCTTCGCCCGTATTCTTCCATTTGTTCCTGGAAGATGACTCCTCTTGACTGGGGGGAGGGGGGTTGAGAGCTTCTTCCTCTCGGATGTACTTCTCACTCCTAAGCAAAAGTTCTGAGAAGTCCCGATGAGGCTTCTTGGCAAGGGACGCCTTGAGGTCGGCGTTATTGACGTTGTGCCTGAATGCTGCAGAGGCCACCGATTGGTTGAGGGAAGCAATAGACTGGGCTTCGGCGGTAAAGCGCCGAACGTAATCTCTTAGGTGTTCACCCTTTCTTTGGCTGAGTGCTAGCAAAGATGCACTTATTTTCTCGGCTCGGTGACTGCTCACAAAGTGGGTGAGGAAGAGCTCCTCAAACTATTCGAATGAGAAGATGGAGACTGGGGATAGACGTGAGTACCACTTTCACGCTGGTCTTCTCAACGTTGCTGGGAAGGCCATGCAGAGGAGCGCATCCGGTGCTTGATGAATCATAATGAGAGTTTTAAAACTCTCGATATGATCGGCCGGGTCTGTCTCCCTATTGTAGGATTCAAAGCGAGGTGGCCTGAAGATCTTGTTGATCGGAGCTTCCATGATGGCCCTAGAGAAGGGAGTTCTGCTTGGGCAGAACCTATTGGTCCGTTGTTCTTCTTCGGGATTGATCTTGTTAAGGTGTCTCTCCATCTCGTGGAGACGGCGGTGGACCAAATTATCCCTCCGGTCGGATCTAGTCGACCCTCGGGACTCTCCTTCATGAGTGGCGATATGGCAAGGGCTAGGTATACGCTGGTCATGACTCGGGGCACGTGGATGGCCAGACGCACGCTGATCCTGACTCAGGGCAATATTAAGAGCTCACAGGATATCTTCTTTGAAGTTATGGAACTCGGCCCGAGTGACTGGGTCCCCTCCACCTCGTCGGTGGAGAAGTCATACTCCAATAAGCCGAGCCGAAGTCGTGGGTTCGATTCCCACAAAAGGCGCCTATTTGTTACTGCAGATTTTGGTATGTAAGCAAATAGATGTATTTGTAGATTCTTTTGGAAACAATAAAGGCAAACCTGTTGACTTTCACCGGCATTTGACTGTTCCTTGCCGCTGCCGTTGACCTGCCAAAAACTCGATACACCGGGATGGATCCCGAAGATGAACCCTCCGACGCTCAAGTCAGTAATCAGGAAAATTATGAAAGAGCGTTTATGTGGAAAAATATTGATTACCTTCTTTATGGTGGGTGGAGAGGGGTATTTATAGTCGCCTTTATAAACAGTTTAGAGATATTCATTTATCCCTATGTCCCGGTATTTTTGGATAAGATGTAGAGTTTAAATTTTTTCATGATAAGGGATTTGGTTTAGAGCATTTCTTAGAGATAATCATGAATTTGAATTACTCTTTAAATGACTTGGACTGCTTTGTAATGTGTTGTCACCCTGACCCAGTAGGACAGATCCGTTTTCGGGTTATTGGGCTTTGAATAAAGACCCAGTTTCCGTTTCAGACCCGTTTGTAAGTGAAATTACTGTTTTACCCCTAAGAGCTTTAAGATTCGTATTCGATTTGAACGGTCCCTATTTGGTTCTATTTTTAGCCATATCACAAAAAAAATATTAAACCTTTCAATATTAATTTGTATGATCTCCAAAATATTTTATGACCATTTTCTTTTTATTGTTGCAGGTAAGGGTTCTTAAAAAATTTTGCAATTCGACATATGATATGAATTAGTTGTGATATTACTGTTGTTGTTGGCAACCTTGTGGACCTTTGGCTTGCATGATTATGATTGTAATAAATAATCCTTCTGTGACATTTGTATCAAATAATCTGAATTGATGCATATTTATATTTATGTAGGTGCTAGGAATTAGAGGCTCCAATTATATGAACCTTAGGCGAAGAGTGTGTGGAGATGATGACATTTTGAGAATTGCGGTCCGCCCTTAGTTTTGTCTTGGTAAGGACCGCGTGAAAGACCCTGTTAGTAAACCTAACTCCAAAGTTGTGTGAATGACGCTATTCGATTGACCATAACTCCAAAGTTGTGATAAAGATGAGAGTTTAGTATTATATTCTAACACGCATCCATACGGTTAAGGATCATCTTTATGGGCGAAGATCTAAATTATACGCAACGGTATTTTTATATATATTTAATCCGTATTTTAAACACTACTGATAGGATTTGTATTTTAGTTGCTCTGATACCATGTAAAAGATCCTACTAATAGATCAAAACTCCAAAATAATGGTAAGAATGAGAGTTTAATATTTATACTTTAACAGACCGAGTCTCTAAGGCTTTCCTCTGTTGTCCTCTATTTTGTTGGACTTTAATTTTCCCTTTGCATGTGGAATTCTGGATGTTTACATTGTTGTATTTTGGTGCACTTGAATACATCAGGTTAGACCTTGCACTTTGTGCATCTTGTTTCTTTATTTTTTCAATAATGAAACTTTTGTTGTTGTTTTTATCTGTCTTTTTTAAATTATTACATAAGTAAAATACGGTAAATGAAATGGCAAACTTTAGAAAAACTACACAAAACTTTCGACCAGTTTAAAAAAATTACACTGAAATTTTTTTTTAAAAAAAATGACACAATGTTTAAATAAAGTCCACTCAGTTAGTTAGGGTTAGGATTAGGGTTACGGTTGGATTAGGGTAGGGTTTAAAAAAAATCACTTTCATCTTTCATTTGTGTTTAAAAAAACCACACTCATCTTTTATTTGTGTTTAAAAAAATATCACTTAACTAATCAGATGTTTAAATAAATCCTCCGAACTAATCCTTACCCTAATCCTAACTAACCCAGTGGACCTTATTTAAACATTGTGTCCTTTAAAAAAAAAAAATTTAGTGTAGTTTTTTTAAACTGGCTAAAAGTTTTGTGTAGTTTTTTTAAAATTTTGCCTAAATGAAATAATACTGAGGGAAATTTCTTTTTAAAGTTTTATAAAAAAAAAGTTCTTAAAAACATTTTGAATATAGATATATATAGGTTAAAAGGGTCAATGAAACATTTAAAGGAGAGCTTTCAAGATAAAGGGATGAGAAAATCTGAGAATTTGTCAGCCCTAAATGGAGCCAATAGGTTGGTGTAGCCTCTACGCAAACAAATTATTCAATAATATGGTAACCAAACTCAGAAATGATTGAAAGGAGAAAAATTAATGATGTAACAACAAAAATGTGTCCCACATTATGCATCAAAATATTGAGCTTGTTGTGCGGAATACAAATCAAACCAACAATCAAACCAACGCGGAAACAAAGAGAGAACCAGCGAGAGAAAAACAGAAAAGCAAGCAACACAAGATTTACGTGGTTCGGCAAAACGATGCTTACATCCACAAGGGGCGGTTGGGGTTTCTTTACTATATCCTCCAATGGGCAAACAAAGCCTTTACAAGAGATGACGGCTACAAAATCCGAATTAGGTGTTACAATTTACAAAACCCTAATGGGTGTATTTATAGGGAAACTATTGGGCCTTTCGAATTGGGCCGAATCTGGATCCAAAACCCGTCGACAGTCGACTGGTCCAATTACCAGTCGACTGATAATCCTTCTGCCCAGTCGACTGACTCCCACATACAGTCGACTGCTGCTGCTGTATTCTCAGTCTTCGAAAACCTCCTCTGGACAGTCGACTGCTCCTCCATCCAGTCGACTGAAGCTCTGAAACTTTCGAACACTGCAGATACCAAATACCAGAATCGAGCTATTATCCTACAATCTCCACCTTGGCGAGATCTTCTAAGTCAAGTATCCAACAATCTCCACCTCGGTGAAATCTTCCAAGTAGCCCAAGCAATCTCCACAAATACTTCAAAACAACTGCTCATCACCAAATGCAACAAACGAACCCAAACTCCACCTTAGTATGATATCACATACTAAACAAACCAATAGCAAAGTACTATCCCAATCGCCCATGCCAAATTATCAAACATGCAAAATATTAGCCAGGTTCATGCAATGCTTGAACTTGGCTGCCCCAACAACTTTGGTCAACATATCAGCAGGATTATCAGCTGTTCCAATCTTCACCAAATGAATATCACCATCCTTTATCAAATCACGCACAAAATGATAACGAACATCAATATGTTTGGTCCTCGAATGATGAACTTGGTTCTTCGCTAAATGAATAGCACTCTGACTGTCACAGTGTACCTCCACCTTCTCCCGATGAATTCCCAAGCTCTTCAAAAGTCCATGTATCCAAATGGCTTCCTTCATGGCCTCAGCAACCGCCATGTATTCAGCCTCAGTAGTAGACAACGCTACAGTGGACTGCAAATTTGACCTCCAACTTATAGGTGCCCTAGCCATAGTAAACAAATAACCTGTAGTAGACCGCCTCTTATCTAGATCACCTGCATAGTCAGAATCAACATACCCAACCAATAACCTGCTAATATCGTCATCCCTTTCAAATTTCAAACTCACATCTGTGGTGCCACTTATGTACCTCAAAATCTATTTAGCTGCTTGCCAATGCTCTTTGCCTGGATCATGCATATATCGACTAACCATACTCACCGCCTGAGAGATGTCTGGTCGAGTACAAACCATGGCATACATCAAACTGCCAACCACACTAGTGTAAGGTACATTAGCCATATACTGTCTCTCTTCATCTGTACTTGGAGACTGAGAAGCACTAATTCTGAAATGAGTGGCTAAGGGTGTACTGACTGGTTTAGTTTTCTCATCTATACCGAACCGTTTCAGCACCTTCAAAAGATATTACTTCTGTGTCAAACTCACTACGCCCTTTGCTCTGTCTCTAGCTATCTCCATCCCAAGTATCTTCTTGGCTTCACCAAGATCCTTCATCTCGAATTCAGAACTCAGCTGATTCTTCAAATTTTGAATCTCCTTAGCATTTTTAGAGGCAATCAACATGTCATCCACATATAATAACAGATATATGAAAGAACCATCCTGCAATTTCCTGAAGTAGACACAATGATCAAACTCACTTCTGGAATATCTCTGCACCTTCATAAACTGGTCAAACCTCAAATACCACTGCCTTGGAGATTGCTTCAACCCATAGAGAGACTTCTTCAACCTGCAAACACAATTTTCCTTCCCAGCAATTTTGAACCCATCTGGCTGCGACATATAAATTTCTTCATCTAGTTCCCCATGTAAGAACGCAGTCTTCACATCCATCTGTGTCAACTCAAGATCAAACTGTGCTACCAATGCCAACAAAATCCGAATAGAAGGATGCTTCACAACCGGAGAGAACACTTCATTGTAGTCAATTCCTTCCTTTTGAGCATACCCCTTTGCAACTAGTCTAGCCTTGAACCGAACACTGCCTTTTGGACCTTCTTTCTTCGTATACACCCACTTGCAACCAATTGCTTTCTTCCCCTTTGGTAGTTGCACTAGATCCCAAGTCTTATTCTTATGAAGAGAGTTCATCTCTTCATCCATAGCAACTTTCCAATCTGCATTTTCTGAACTTCTAGTGGCTTCTTTGAAGTTGGAGGGAACTTCATCATCCACAATGGGAAGAGCAAATGCAACTGTATCTGTAAAACGAGACGGTCGTTTGATATCTCTTCTTTGCCTTCTTACTGCAATTGATTCTTCCTGCTGGATAGGAACTTCTTCATCATTCTCAGTATCAACCACATCATCTTCATCTTGGACAGGAACAGGATTTTCAACTGACAACTTTTCTAACTCCACCTGTTGGAAAACTCTCCTACCAGTCGACTGGTTATTGCCAACAGTCGACTGTCCCGAGCTCCTACAATTCTGCTGTTCTGGACCACCAGTCGACTGCTCCTGTACACCAGTCGACTGTCCCGAGCTTCTTCTACTCACCTGTTGAAGAACTGTCCCACTCTTCTGCTGCTCACCAGTCGACTGTCCCAAGCTAATCATACCTTCTTACAAGGTGCATCATTTCCCATCAAAACTACACCACCATCCATATACTCCAAAGAAGTAAACCACTCCTTTTTTCAAGACATATGATAGGAGGCTGCTGTATCAAGAAACCATACTTCCTGATAAAGTGAGGGACTAGAAGCAAGTGCAAAGGAAAGATCCTCGCCACTTTCTAAATTATCAACAGTCACATTTGCAGTCGAATTTCCCTTATTTCGTAGCTTTGGACAATCCTTTTTCCAATGCCCCCTTTCAGGACAGAAAGCACATTCATCTTTGGCCGGTATTTTCCTGTCCTTCGAAACTCCTCTCGATTTGGAACGAGATTTGTTTCCCTTTTTCCCAGATTTGGACTCAGATCTGGTCTCAGTCCTGCCCCTTACAATCAAAGCTTCAGAAGTTTCTCTATCAACCATTTTATCCCTTCTCCTAGTTTCATTATTCAACAAAGCATTTGCAACATCTTCATATTTCACAGTATCTTTTCCATATAATAAAGTAGTTGCTAAATGATCATAACTTTCAGGTAATGAATTCAACAGAATTAGGGCTTTATCTTCATCCTTAATTTGCTCATCCAAATTTAACAAATCAGCCAATAATTTATTAAATGATTCAACATGAGCATTCATAGACATACCTTCCGTATAGGTGAAGCGAAAAAGTCTCTTCTTCAAATACAGCCGATTCTCCAAACTTTTCCTCATGTATTTGTCTTCGAGCTTCTTCCACAACACCGCAGCAACGGTATCCCTCATCAAATCATACTTC
This sequence comes from Hemerocallis citrina, assembly GCA_017893485.1. Lineage (NCBI taxonomy): Eukaryota > Viridiplantae > Streptophyta > Magnoliopsida > Asparagales > Asphodelaceae > Hemerocallis > Hemerocallis citrina. The sequence goes on along the minus strand of CM030366.1, from coordinate 226,477,705 downwards.
TGAGCCTTCTCAATAAAGAGCCGAATAGTCCCACACGCAACTCGATTCAACTTCTTCCAATCTGCTTCGGACATATCCTTAGGTTTTTCTACCTCCAAAGCAACATCTTGTTCTTGTTGAACAAGAACATCCAACACCTCACATTGCCACATCCCGAAATTGTTTGTCCCATCAAATTTTTCAACTTCAAATTTTGCGTTGTGAATCGTTGTTCTTGACGAACTTGATCCCACAACATCCTTGGTTGCATCTGCATCTCCCGCCATCTCCCTCTAGGTCGAACCAACAGCTCTGATACCACTTGTTGTGTGGAATACAAATCAAACCAACAATCAAACCAACGCGGAAACAAAGAGAGAACCAGCGAGAGAAAAACAGAAAAGCAAGCAACACAAGAACACAAGATTTACGTGGTTCGGCAAAACGATGCCTACATCCACAAGGGGCGGTTGGGGTTTCTTTACTATATCCTCCAATGGGCAAACAAAGCCTTTACAAGAGATGACGGCTACAAAATCCGAATTAGGTGTTACAATTTACAAAACCCTAACGGGTGTATTTATAGGGAAACTATTGGGCCTTTCGAATTGGGCCAAATCTGGATCCAAAACCCGTCGACAGTCGACTGGTCCAATTACCAGTCGACTGATAATCCTTCTGCCCAGTCGACTGACTCCCACATACAGTCGACTGCTGCTGCTGTATTCTCAGTCTTCGAAAACCTCCTCTGGACAGTCGACTGCTCCTCCATCCAGTCGACTGAAGCTCTGAAACTTTCGAACACTGCAGATACCAAATACCAGAATCGAGCTATTATCCTACAGAGCTATCAAAATCAAATTATTGTTAAGCAACAATGTTTATTCTTATTCAGGCCGTTTTCCAATCAGATACGTAGATCTTATTCATAACAAATTAGCAGTGGTATAAGAAAAGCTAGTAACATCTCTCCAGTTCACTTACGATTGAGATTGAGGATCCAGACCGGCCGATTGCAACATCATGCAGTTAATAGGCTATGTTGTAGTACTATTCTGACTGCTCCATGCCAGCCCTGCAGCATTGGTCATGACAAGATACTATGACTTTGTGGTACGTAATTTTTTCAGATCAATAACATTTAATCAAAATCCTGCTTGCTTATATATATATAGCCGTTATAATCATGACATATATTTCATGAATATTGTTGCAGGTAGAAGAGACTCCGTACACTCGTCTCTGCAAGACCAAGAACATCTTAACGGTGAATGGATTGTTCCCTGGACCGACGATCTACGCTCGTAAGCATGACACCATTATCGTAGAGGTTCACAATAAGGCAGACCACAATTTCACTATACATTGGTATGGCATCATTAGCTTTCTTAATCATTAACATTATTAGTATAGCAGGTTTTTAAGTTGCAGAGCTCATACATATCTACTTATAGGCATGGCGTGACTCAACCGAGGAACCCATGGTCCGATGGCCCTGAGTATGTAACGCAGTGCCCAATCCAGCCAGGAGCCAGCTTCACGCAAAAGATTTTGTTGACGGAGGAAGAAGGAACCCTTTGGTGGCACGCACACAGCGACTGGTCTAGAGCCACCTTACATGGTGCCATTATAATCCACCCCGAGATTGGGACCAAATTCCCCTTCCCAACTCCCTACAAAGAGATCCCCATCATATTAAGTAATTATTTTAATAAAAGGATATGTATCAATCATTATCTTGTATAATATATTAAGTAGTTCGTAAATTATACAACATCACTAATTGAGAGTAAGGGGGCTATTTTATCACCCTAGCTAACTTAACTAGAGTGACAACTCAAAACTCATATCTCGATCTGCATAATAAAATTTTACATCGTTGGATATGATCTACATCTTAAAACTAAACTATGAGCATACAAAATTTCACATGTATTAACGAAAAATAAAGTAGCTATAGACTCTTACTAAAATGTCAACATTTTGGTTGTGTGATAAACAATTAAAACACGTGGAATTTATTTAACTATTTGTTGATTAATGTTTTTAGAATCTAAATCACATCTAACTGAATTGAATTTCTCTTTGGACGTTCGAGATATGAAGTGCGAGTTGTCAACCAGTGAAATTAGCTAGGGTGATAAACTAACCTTCCTAGTCTCTAACTAATTTGTGACATGTATATATACAGGCGAGTGGTGGAATATGGACATATTCCAAGTTCTCGCTGATCTTCAAAGAACAGGAGGAGCCCCGGCCATATCTGATGCTTTCGCCATCAATGGTCAACCTGGTGATCTCTTACCCTGCTCCCGACCAGGTATAAATATGATCAGGGCCGGCCCTGAGTTTCCAGGGGCCCGAGGCGAACTACCGAAATGGGGCCCCTCATACACTATATATATATATATATATATATATATATATATATATATATATATAATTTACACATTATTGAAAGCAAAATATGCAAAATATATAGATTTGTTTTAAATCACCAAAATTTAAAGTTCAAATTCAATTCAAGTCTTCAAGCCTAAATCTAAATAATTTTTTAAAAAAATTTAAAGGCCCAAAAAATTATTTTTTGAGGCCTCTAATAACAGTATTTTTTACGCGCAAAATACGTGTCTATATTTATAAGTGAATTATAAATTTGGGGTCTCTAAAATCGCAAAAACATCGGGGGCCTGATGCCGGCTGCCTCACCCGCCTCAAGGGTGGACCGGCCCTGAATATGATGTTAGTAATAGTTAATTATCTAATAGACAATTAACTATCTTAATCAAAAGTCAACCTTCTATTACGTGTATATAGTTATATGGGCTTTTATTTTATTATTTATCATTAATATAAGTAGATGCCTTTTCCTCATCTTTTATGTAAGAAAATATATATATAATAAAATTTTAATTAACTAAGCAACAACAAAGCCTTTTTTTTTACCAACTAGTTGGAGTCGACTACATAAATATGATATTTCATTATGCTCGGTTTAGTGTAATATCTTCGTTAAGGCCACAAGCTATTGTATTTTTTTTTCACTGTTTCCACCCAAGTAAGTTTAAGTCTTCCTCAACCCCTAAATATATCCTCAATACTTATCAAATTACTCTTTCTGACGGGTACTACCAGGTCTACGTGTGACATGTTCAAATCACCTGAATCGATTCTCTCTTAATTTATTTTTTATAGGAGTTACATTTATCATATCATGTATATGCTCGTTTTTAATTCTATTATTCCTTATTTTGCCACACGTCCATCTTTGCATCATAATTTTCACTATACTCACTTTTGGACATGTTATTTTATTTTTGCCCAACACTGCTCCATACATCATTGCTGGTCAAATAGTCGTTCTATAAAAATTTTCTTTCAATTTCAAAGGTATACATTTGTCACACAAAACACCATTAACGCTTCTCTACTTAAACCACCCTGATTGAGTCTTTTATATATATATAACTTCTTCACAAATTTCCACACCTCCTTGTGTAATCGAGCTTAAATATTGAAAACCGCCTCTCATTCGATATCTCTTCACCATCTTTCTAAAATGTCAATTAATATGTATATAAATTTTTTAAAACAGAGACGTTTACTGTACAAGTAGTGCACAGTAAGACCTACCTCCTTCGTGTTATCAACGCAGCCATGAATGCGGAGCTCTTCTTCAGTGTGGCCGGACATTCCCTGACTCTAGTAGGCACGGATGGCAGCTACACAAAATCCTTCACAACTGACTACATCATGATCTCACCTGGCCAAACCATGGACCTCCTTCTCCATGCAAATGCAAACATCTCATCCAACAATAACGGAAGATTTTATATGGCCGCCGCTCAATTTCTAAGTGTAGCTGGTATCGACACTGACAATACCACCACCACCACCATCATTCAATACAAAAACACCAATGCATCTACTTCTATTCCTCCTCTCTTTCCCGTCCTTCCCTCTATCAATGACATGGATGCAGCCAGAAAATTCACAGCCAGGCTCCGTTCCCTTGCAAACAAGGATCACCCTGTAAACGTTCCTACCTGCATCGATCACCGGATGTTAATCACCGCCTCAGTCAACGTGCTCCCATGCTCGGCCAACACCACGTGCCTAGGACCAGGCGGGAACCGCTTTTCAGCCAGCCTTAACAACATAAGCTTCGTCAACCCTTGGGTTTCTGTTCTTCAGGCGTACTGCAACAAGATTGGTGGGGTTTACGACACTAATTTCCCAGACAAACCGCCATTGTACTTCAACTTTACAGGGGATGATTTGCCGGCAAGCCTCTCACTTCCGACGCGGAATCGGACGGAGGTTAAGGTTTTGGAGTATAATAGTACAGTGGAGGTGGTGTTTCAAACGACAAATTTGGTGGCAGGGGTAGACCATCCTATGCACTTGCATGGATACAGCTTCTACGTAGTAGGGACAGGGTTAGGTAATTACAATGAGACCAGAGATTCTCAAACGTATAACCTTGTGGACCCTCCTTTTCAAAATACGGTTGTCGTACCTAAGAGTGGATGGACCGCCATCAGATTCAGAGCAAATAATCCTGGTATATATGTACCTAGCAACATTAATTGCTTGACTGATGCATTAATTTATTTAGATTAATTAGATGTTAAATGAGTGCTCTTCGTATGTAAGTTAATTAGTGACTAATCGACTAATATTGCAGGTGTTTGGTTTCTGCATTGCCACTTTGAGCTCCATGCTACGTGGGGAATGGATACTGTTTTCATCGTGAAAAATGGACCCACTCGTGCAACTAGCTTGTTGTTGCCACCATCTGACATGCCCCCTTGCTGATTAACGAGGAATACTCTTATATATGGAGTTAAGTGTTTATATGTGTGGCCACACAGTGGCGTAGCCAGGATTTCCATCTAGAGGGCGCGACACTTACTATTAAAAAAAATTATAATAAACACATTTGCAAGCCTCAAAATATCATATATTACTATCAAATGTCACAAACTATTACAATTACTAAATAGCATTTTTCTTGAGCAATAAAATCCTTCGAGATTTCATATTTTGAAAATATTGAATGATATCTTCATTGTCAATGGCATCCAATGCATCTCTTTCAATATATGCAACCAAACAATCATTCATCATCTCATCTTCCAATCAGTTTCATAATGAAGTCTTGATGATTTTCATTGCAGAAAATACTCTCTCTACTGTTACGGTTGCAACGGGTAATAGCAATGCCATTAAAATAAACTAGTAGTTAAACCTTCTCTATTTCCAACTTCAATTATCAGTCTACCTCAAAGTAATTAAGTGCATCAAGCATTAGATGTTCATCTCATAAATACATGCATAGAAAGAGTAAAAACTAATGGTTAGAATTAGTTACCTACTTTGTGTTTGTTGTTTGATCTATTTCTTACTCCTCTCGAACTCCTCTCATGTTTGCTTTGAATTTACGATGAGATTTGTAAGTTGAATTCAAAAGAGGAAAAGAGAAAGAGAATGAAGGTGAATCATAATAGTATATGTTTGTACAAATAACCAGATTGGGCATTGAACAATGTGATTAAAAAATCTAATGTAGCGCCTTGAACCTGGGTTTTCTCCAAATATCATGAAAATTTGTGAAAATGTTGCTCACATATATAAGATACGCATAAAAAAAATTCAACTCTAAACTCCATGTGTTTAAATATAAAAAATTTCGAAAATTAGCTCAAAATTGGGACAGAAATTAACACTATAATCTGTACCCATTTGGGTTCTAATTTGATTACATATCATACTAATTCAGTCCATTCTCAAACAAATCAGTAACACTGAAACAAAAATTAGCAATCTAATTATCCTACCATATATGAATTCACGAAATTTCAGAATATGAACCCTAATTATCAAAATGTACAAATTTTTTTACTTACAATAGGATTTGGAATCGATCGACTCTTCGCTCTCTCTCTCTTCTGACCTCCTCTACAAACCCAACTAATCACTTGTATATTTTAATCCCTCTTACAAATTCATTATGAAGTGGGTTTGGGTTCACTAGAGTGGAAACAAAAGAGTGGAAGAAGAAAGAGTAAAGTAAATCGGTAAATGACTAAATTGGTTGAAAATTTTACACATAAATCCTTATTAAATTTCTTTTTACTAAATATTTTTTTTTGTTAAAATTTTTTTAAAATTTCGGGGGGCGCAGCTACACCCCTGGGCATGGGGCAGCTACGCCCCTGTGGCCACAGCCTTGTAATTCACTTTGGGTAAAACAAGTGATCATGACAAATCTGAAGGTTTGCTTTCTCTATTAGTCTAGAATGATCCTATATTCGGGAGTACAAGACTATTTTTACGGAGAAACGTAGAAATTAAATTCATATTTGGCAACCATAATACAAGTTTTTTTTAAGGAAAAAAACAACCATATTTATTTGATATGAATTTAATTTTTGATAGTGAGATGAGAAGTGTAAAATATAAATGATATAAGGATAAAAAAATCTTGGTCATATGAGGGGCTTAAACATGATTTCTCTTTTTTCGTTATTTTCCTATTCTTTTTTTATAATAAAGAATTGAATTACCGGGGGAAACCTAGGGGTGGCATCCGAGCTGAGAACCATCGGGCCTGACATGGGCCAGGGCTTCGGCGATCCAGGTTGGAGATTTTTGTGGGCCTGACTGGGCTATGCTGTAATGGGGTAGGGGTGGCCCCGACCCGAACTTAGGCCCCTGGCTTAGAGGCCGAAGAAGCTGGTACAGTTTGGGAAGGAGTTTTTATAATAAAAAAGAAGAATCTACTTCAACCGATATGTCTCTGGGCACGGACCGGGCCAATGCGGTTTCGCAATGGTTTTTTTTTTTTTTTTAAATAGAGTAGAAAGAAGTTGTATATTTTGGGTGAATGAATTTAGACAACAATTGTAAGAACATATATATTAAAGGAAAATATTCATATATTAAATTGTTTCAATGAGTTAAAAAAATTCAAATATAATCAATAGATAAGTTACATAGTGATTGAATTTCAAATTACAAGTGGAGGGGAATATTGGACTTTAGAGTTCGAGATGACCTCTATTTAGATTGAAGAGAAGGCATTGGACTACTGTCGTGCACTTCTACTTAGCCTAAATATAGAATCTCATCGCCCTAAATTTTTTAATTATTTACAAGACTTGATCCGTTGTGCAAACCTACTAAATCTTCATTCGTCTCTACTTGATCCATTTTGTGCTGCTTAAAGTACATCTTGGGCCATTTCTTCCGCTTTGATTTAATCTTTTGCGCATACTAGCATCTCTAAATTCTTCGAAAGTAAGTTATTCCTGTTCGGACTCAAAATCCTGCCACCAAGAGTAAAATTAAGTACTTTCCGATGGAACAATTGACACCAGTGGAATTAGCAAATCTTTAGCCATACGAGAAAGAATAGGAAAAGTAGTTTAAATATTTTCCCAAAAAAATTAACACTTCAACTATATCATCGACAGACAGTTGTGCATTATACCAATTCAACTCATTAGGTGTATTTGTTCATGGTTATTTTGAATTAATAAAATTTAAAACACAATTTGTTGAAAATACAAGACTCTTTCCCATTGATATAGAAGAATAAGAAGAACTAACATTATGTGATTGTGTAGTATTAGATGCGTAAAGCCTATCGTAACTATCATACAAATTATTCAAAACATACTCAAATTGTATATTTAAAAAAAAAACCAAAATCTTGTATTTATTTGTGTGGAGCCTATGAATAAAAAATCTCAATTAAATTCTTTGTGCTCTCTAACTTTATTATGGGATTTCATTACAGTAGCAACACAATATAATATAGGAAGATGATGAAAATATATTATAAATTTTATATAAGTGACATAAACCATTGTTCCAATATAAAGTTTGCTTATCAAATCTTTAATAGTGGTCATCATAGTAACAATTGTTAGTAAAATACCACTAGAAGTAGATGAGTATGTTTTTGAAAATTGTAAAGTTGCATCATTAAAAGGTTCTAAAAATTTTAACAAACTATCGGCATAAAAAAAAAATCATTATATATTCTACAATCTTCCATACCCATTGCAGCATAAAACTCTTTTAAACCTTGTCGATAATGAATAACTACACCTAAGAGATCATATATCGAATTCCAATGATGTGTAACATCTTCAGGAAAACGTTTAAATGCAATGTCCCAAAGTTGACATCTCATGAAAAACTTGATATGTAGGACCGCTCAAAGAAATAAAATTAACACAATCACTCATTGCACTAATCTTATTGTGACTGTATTTTAATGCGTCATGTACACAAAAATTTAAAATATGAAAAATATTGGGTTCTATAGGATTTAAAGTAATTTTGCAAACTAGGAATTTTCTTAGTATTATTGGAAGCGTTATCAAAACCAATAGCAAAAACTTTATTATAATTACCAAATTTATTATATGCATATATGATGTGTGTTGCAATTATTTCACCCTTATGTGGGTATCTAACAAAACTGAAAGAAATAATCTTTTTTTGGATTAACCAATCGGAATCTATTTAATGACATGTTACATACGTCATTGGTACATCGTTAACTCCGACCCAACCATCCGATGTCAAAGAAACCCTACAATTAAGTGATATCAATGTTTCAACTAACATATCCTTGGTCTCTTCATAGACTAATTTTCAATCTCCCTTAACCACATTCCTAGCTATTGTTTTATAATGGGGATTTAATGCGGTTTGATTAAAACTTTCTAAATTTGTACTTTTGGCCCAGGAAAAAGGTAATTCATCCTTAATTACTAATCTAGTCATTTTTCTATGAATGGTATCGTGATCGTAACTATGGCTATCTACATGACCGGTCCTAGGGTTTATCTGTTGTGTAAGTGTGTTTTGTGATAATTCGGATCGAAATTTATCTAAGTGACACTTAAGTGTACCCGTTTCCGCACCTAATTTAAACTTATATGACATTTTACACTTATTGCAAATTTTAAGTCCTACACTTGTATCGTTTTGAGAAGGGACAAAAGAGAAATATTTTTGTACTTCGGAAGTGGGTCATCTTCTTTTACGGGATTGAGAAGGGGCTTGGTCTATGTCGTGTGAATATGTCTTTTATTATTACATCATTCATGTGTGTATGAGGAATATCATGAAAATCGAAAATACTGCCATAATTTCTAAATATTTTTTCACTATCTGTTTGTGGAATGGAAGGAATGCGACGAGATGAGTTGGACTCTTGGCTACTATATCTACCGCGTGATCATTTTGATGTCATCTAAAATATGAACTAGTATTTATATGTTTAAAAAAAGAACTAAAAATAAGAAGAGAGAGTTCAAAAAAAATGTTTACAATAATTATGAACAAGTGTATATTGGTTTTAAAAAAAAAACAAGTAGAGAGAATTTAAAATAACACAAAAAAAACTAATTATGAACTAGTGTATGTTAATAAATAAAATCAAAAAACGCGACGAGAGAGTTCAATAAAAAAATAACAACTAAAATATGAGCTGGTGTATGTTAACCAAAAAAAACCTATAAAGAAGAAGAGGGAGTTCAATGAAACACAAATAATAAATTATGAACTAGTGAATTATTTACTACTAAAATCTAAAAAGAGAAAGAGAAGATAACAATTCTACTATAAAAATTAAACAAATACAATGTTACCGAATAAGTGTAGATTGAAGAATGAGAGTAGAGAGAGTTGAGAGCTTGTTCTTGCAAGATTGAAAGCACTCGAGTCTTGATAGTTGAGTGAGTTGAGAGATTGATAATGTTAATCACTTGATTCCACAAATTATTGAGAGAGTTGAGAGAGAGAGTTGAGTGAATTTGTGAAGAGAAATGAATCAGGGATTGTATATATAGATTATGTTTTTTTTTTCGGATTTTCCATAATACCCCGAAAACTAGATAATCATATCCGTTGGGGCTAGTTCAATAATTTGATAAATCCATTTCTAAATAAAATTCAAAATAAAATTCCAAAAGGCACTCCCACAATCGGCCCGGGCCAATTCAAACTGGTCCCGGTTCGACGCTGGCCAGGCCACCGCAGTATTTTGAAGGGAAAGGTCGGGGCCGGCTAGGACCGGGTTCGGGAGTGGTTAGGGCCCGGATTGGCCCAGGTTGGTGGTGGTCCAGGCCGGGCCGGTTCCAGGCTTAACCAGCCCGGATGCCATCTCTAGAAAAACCTACAAACACGTGTACACTCATACTGTACGGCGGCTAGCATGTCTTTGTTAATCAGACCAACAAGTTCTATATCATGATTATGAATAAAAATTTTAAAAAAAATAAAAAAATCAATACTTGCGTATTTTTCCCACATCACTAGATGTCTAGATGGTCAGAAATTCTTTAGGATCTCATCAAATATAACTTGAGCGCATCCTGACAGATTGGGTCCACATCAACCCGTTGCACAAATTGATCTCTACTATTATAATGGGAGAAGGCCTTAGTGGTATTTGTCATCAATTTTTTTTTTTTTTTTTTTTGTCATTTTGTCATTTTGAAGCCAACACGTGCACTGCACGTGTTGCCTTTTTTTTCTTTTTTCCTTTCCATTCCCCTCCACGTGCATCGCACGTGTTGGTATTTTTTTTCCCTTTTCGTTTCCCGCCGCGTGCATCGCACGTGCATTATATATATATTTTTTGGGTTCTTTTCATTCCTCTCCACGTGCATCGCACGTGCATGATACTAGTTCACAATAATTAGAGAATATCTCTTAATACAAGCATGCCCATCATGCGCAATTAGATGGAATGGGTTTTAAGGCAGACCAAATACCTCATCTCTCTACCACATCAATAGGCTTCCAAGTTTCTCGTGATATATAAACTGACTAGGTTTGCCCGTTGACACGTGCCTACGACACGTCTGCGGAAAGATGCATCTTATTTGATCATATAAAATAGTTTAGGAGGTCTAGTAAATTAATTGAAGTAGCAAACATAGAGCAAAAACATATTATATGATATTTTTTTTGATTTTTTTTGAATTATTTTTAAAGTTTTTAAAATTTTAATTTTTTTAGTTTTTAATTTTTTTATTTTTTTAAAATTTTTATTTTCTTAATTTTTTGAATAGAAGAGGGAGGAAGAGAGAGAGGGAATAAATAAATAACTAAATAAATATAGGAGTTGTTTTGGGTGGGGGATTTGAATTTGAGTTTCGGGGAAAATTTTTGGAGGGAACATATGTTTTGTGAGATTAGAACTGAGTCTTTAATTTTTGGAGGGATTGAAGGAGAGCCACTTGATAGCTTTCTTTGTGTTTTATTATATAGATAACTTGTTGCATGGTGATCTAGCTATATATAAACTGAGAACTTATGAGTTAGTCTTTATAGTAGATTGATTATGGATTTTTGCTCACGTTGTCATCTTACTTAACACGAATCTTTTTTATTTTCGTAATACCCCATTTAATCTCACCATTTAATCTCAACCAACTAGTTTAGACTAGCATTCTATTATAAACGGATTTCTCTCCTAAAATTTTTACTAACTCCGTTGTTTTCTTCCCCAATAATACTACAAACTTTACCGCTATAGTCGTCCCACCAATTATATGAGAATAAGTTAGTTTTTTGTCATACATAGTTAGCATATTAATTATAATTAAGTTGGAATTGAACAAAAATTACAAATGAGGAACCCATTTAGTTTGACGGCCCTTAATTAAAGAACATAATAGCAAATAATGTGAAAATGGAAAATAATTTAGATGTACATGTTTCAAAAGAGATTAATATTTTAAAATAAAAACAAAAAAAAGCCATGCATTGCATGTGGACATTTACTGGTCTTGCAAATGGGCCACTCAATTGGGCTTACACTTGGGGTAACAAAATAAACTTTTACATAAAGAATTAGAGTGGTCCTTAATTGAATTGTCTCCTCTTTCTTTTACGTTCTGAAAAAATCCGTTGTCCGTTGTGCATTCTACTAGTTTGGGCCATCTGTTGGGCTTGGTAAATGGGTCAAGGTAAATATACCTAATGATTTATTTTAGTCATGCTCATCATTCATAGTTTATTTTTATTATAGCACTAGATTTGCCAGTGGACACGTGCCTACGGCATATCGTCGGAACGATACAACACACGAAAAGCCCTGTAAACAGTAAAACAACAATTATGTAGTTCAAGTTTGAATAGTATGACAATAATTAGTTGTAAATAAAAGTCCATGTTTCTATTAGTATATGTTGAAAAATAATTATAAATGAGGGTGTAAAATCCAACTTCTTAGAACTTTAAGGGTAGAAAATAATGAAATTTAACTTGTTGAAGAGATATTTGTTATTTTCAATATAACATGTGCAATAAAAAAGCAGAAAAAATTTTAAAATCTTAAAATTTAAATTTCTAAATAAGTTAAGAAAGAATGTGAGAGAGAGAGAGAGCGCGCTAGAGAGAAGAGAGAAATATGAAAAAGTGAAAAAAGAAGAGAGAGATAGTAATAAAGTAATGAGTTTTTTAGTTTTGGGGGGAAAAATTTAATTTTGGAGTTAGAACTTTTTAGGCGGGAAAATATGTTTTGTGAGAATCAATTTAGGCCATTGATTTTAGGGGAGATTGAATGAGAGCCACTTGATAACTTTCTTTGTAATTTATTATATAGATTATTAACAATATATAATGAAGGTTTATATAGCTTATCAAAAAACATGTATATAATATATATGCCATCAAATGCATGCCCACATCGATTATCTGATTATCTCTACTACTATAATGGGAGAAGGCCTTAGTGTAATTTGTCCATAACTCAACCCGTGCAACGCACGTGCTGGTAGATTTTTTTTTCCCTTTTCATTCCCCCCCTCCCCCCAAAAAAAATCCCCACGTGCACAGCACGTGTATAATACTCCCCCCCCCCAATTTTCCACGTACACAGCACGTGTATAATACTAGTGTCTAATTGATGTTACAAGTTGGAAAGGTTAAAGAATGCACCGGAACTGGAACGATCCATTTTTCACTAGAATATCGTACAAAAGTTAATGTAATAGCAACCCTAGTTTTCACAACTTACGCACCTTGCTTGCTTCCACAACAACAGTACCTTAATACTAACCATTTCTACTTTCCTATTTTGCTAACCTATACGTGAAACTGGTATTAGAGATCGATCAGCCAATTATGTATGGGATAACCTTACGTAACCCATGCATCAGTCTACGCTATTTCTGACCTTAGATAACCTTACATAGCCTCTCCTGGTTTGGGGACGACCACTTAGAGGTGCTTGTGTTTCCATGAATCAAATCGATTGATCTCCATTTATATGGTTCTGTTGCTACTTATTTTGGTGTGGAAGCAGACATATAGTAAATTTATATTTGAAGAAAATTACTAAAAATTAACATTTGATTGTTGTCATAGTCAGAGCTTCCATGAGTTGATTTGGATCTTTGATTAAATATCGTGATATGAATTGCTGATATTGCCGATGGACCTGCTAAAAATCTAAAATACCGGGGGTGGCACCATCGAAAGACCGTCCGACACTCAAGTCAGAACCAGAGAGAGAAAGAGAGTAAGAGAGAATTTCTTAATTACCTTCTGACCGAGGAAGATTAGGGTATTTATAGGTCTGAGAAACAGTACATGAGATTGATATGAATCAGTTAGATTAATATGAATCTTTTATCTCCACATTGATTCTCACCATTTAGAGATAAGACTCTCTTGTATGGGGATAAGAGATTTGACTTACATCCCTCATGAACTGTGTGTCTCTCCTAGTGGGCCTATTCTGTTACTTTTAATGGGCTTGAAAGAGGTCCATGTTCTTATTAGATAAGCCTGAAGAATGTCCGGACCTGTTAAAGAGGCCCGTTGTGTAGCGCCCCGAATTTCTAAATACGAAACTTTAGAAAATACGTGGCACTTTCCCAGCGATCCACTTCAATGTAACAACATACATAGCCAAAAACTCAAATCGTTTTATTCCAAATCTTTATTACAATAATCTTTAACATTGCAGCGGAAATACAAACACTTTAAATTACCATTCCTTTTACAATACTCTTCTTTACAACAATTTACACAAGGCTCTATTATAACACTCTTAACCTCTACAGCTAACCCAAGCATCCAAGCCTCCAATTCTAAGCAACCTGCAACATGAGGCTAGAGTTGAACCCTAACCCCCAAAACTACGGGGTCAGCCATAAATGGTGTGAGTGGTATAAACAACAAACATAAATAACAAATAAACATAAATTCTCAATCAACATGTAGTGAACAAAAATACATAAACTGAACATGTAATCTGAAACAAGAACGATAGGCCAGTACATGAGCGAACCAAGTCGAGAAACAATACCAACGATCAAGTATCCATCAATCAATTTCTCTCAAAATGTGTACAGTTCAACTGTACGGTACAGTCGACTGTCTTAGGAACCAGTCGACTGTTCTGAACAAACAATAATCCTCACATTTCTGAACATGCCCAACTATCAATAAATCTCAATACCACGATGCGTGTCCAACCATCTATCACCAATAATACCATAGATCGGATACCCCATGTATCCATCTACAAAAACTAAAGAGGGTATAGATCAAATACATACCCGGCATGCATCACCAATAGTGACTATTACACCGACGAACATATTCATCTACAAACAAACTAAAGAGGGTATAGATCGAATACATACCCGGCATGCATCACCAATAGTGACTATTACACCGACGAACATATTCATCTACAAACAAACTAAAGAGGGTATAGATCGAATACATACCCGGCATGCATCACCAATAGTGACTATTACACCGACGAACATATTCATCTACAAACTAACGATAACAAGAACCTTTAAGATCATGAAAACTCATCAGAACCAGTCGACTTATGCTATAATAAGTCGACTGCCTCGAGAACCAATATCCAAGATTATAACAAGTGCAGTAAGTTGACTTATTCAAACATCAGACGACTTACCCGAAACAATTACCAATAATTTCTCAAGAACAACCCAAGTGCTAACAGTCGACTCATAGGGGGTCGTGGTCGACTGTCCCGAAAGACTGAACAAAACTTTACTCAGCATACCAGTCGACTGATAATAGTGCCAGTCGACTGTCCCGAACGATTTCTCAAAGTCTGAAAATACAAAAACAGGGTCGTACCAGTCGACTGAGTCGTGGACCAGCCGACTGTCGGCCTACGATTCTCACAAACTAGGTCTGAAATCAAATAATAAATTCTGGTGTCCATCTCAATACCAAACCTCTTCCTCAACTCGAATCTAGTCCGATTCATAATCACCAGATCCTGAGATCCATCCACCAAGTTTCTTATTTTTATAACTATCCTCAAATCTTATCATGTTTCAAGTAATCAAGAATTGTCAATCGAGATCTACTAATCTTTCATAGATTTCACATGCTTAAAATAATAATAACCAGTGCATCGACTATATGCAAGATACAGATTATCAAAAGAAACAACACATAATCATTCACATAAAACAAAGCAAGTTCATATCACTCACCTTTAGAATCAAGAAGAATCCACAAAAGCCTTCCTCTTGCTAGATCCAAGAACTCCTTCTTCAATCGCCAAGAGAATAAGAAATATAATAAGATCTGAGTTGTGCAGCAAACGACGGCTGCAAACTCCCCTTATATAGGCCGGGAATTAGGTTTTAGGGTTTAGGAAATACATTTGCAAAACAATCCCTTCAAAATACAATGATACATATATATATATCTACTCTTGGAAATTCATCTAAAATTCATTTAAATTAGGATTTAATAGTAAAATATACTTCTAAATCCTAACCAATACTGTTTAAAACGTCCAGAATGCCAATTTTGCATTTTAGCCCTTAAAATGTCAATTTTACAAAAAGGTCCTCCTTTTCTTGAAATTTGCAAATAGTACTAATTAAATTCAGAAAAATCCGGAAAAATACTACATAATTCCAAAATAATAAATAATGATTTTTCATAAAGAAATCTAAATTTTCCAAACTTCACAAAAGTCATTTGCACGTGTTTTGCACGTGTACCAAAGATAATTCTTTTAGAAAGTATCACTTAAATCCTCAAAAATTCATTTAAATTCATTTTCAAATAATAAAATAATATTTGAAAATACGGGGTTCTACACGTTGTGATTAATCTGCATGTAGAAGCTTTAGGATCTGTGCTAGAATCGTACGTTCCTAATTTGATTTTTATAATTATCATAAGCCCCCCACTCATGGAAGACAACTTTCTTGACTTTTGGGAAGTAGTTCGCCTTATTTATGAATTCTAGAATACAATCTTAGTTTTCATGGTGAATTGAAATTACCTAGAACTGATCAGAAGCTTTTAGAGGCGGCTAACATTTTTCTGGACTTTCCGTAATTTCTCAGATTTTTCAAAATTCTCCAGATTTTAAAATATTTTCCAAATTTTAAAATTACTTATTTGAATTTTTTTAATTAATAAATCCAAATTTAAATTATTTTTTGAAAAATTTAATTAATTGCTTGAATTGAATAATTATTTTTGAATTTTTAAATTAATTTTTTTTAATTTAAAATGAATTTCTGGGGATTTTCATGAATTATCAAGCAGCGAGCAAATTTCAAAGCGTTGAAGCGCATAGATCAGGTCATGGCTCACCCGCTGAGTGATTTCGATGACTGTGATGGAGCTATGATGATAGGGAGTGATGTGGCGTGATCGAGGGCGCGAATCAAGTGCTTAGTGCCCATTTAGAGGGATCGAGTGGCAGGGGATAGGAGCGGAGCTCTTGAGGCAACGTGGCCAAATTGGGAACGACCATCTCGAGCGTGCACGATTTTCTGAAGGATCTGACGGTCGGCGACTGCTGCGGAAACCCCCTATCTCGCCCGACCATTTCGTCGAGCTATGACCATTTCTGCTTGGATTTTGGAGATTCTTCGACCAAGCTCTTCATCGAGCTAAAAGTTTGGATGATTATGGTGGCCATGGTTGCTTCAATCTTGGCATTTGGGCATCTTGAGCTCCCATCGAGCTTGCTTTAGGCTTCGTCGAGCTATGGTTTGTCATCGAGCTATGGCTCTTGTCGAGCTATGGCTGTTCGTCATCGTTGAGCTATCGTTCCGTCGAGATACTCACTTTGTCGAGATATTCCCCTCCTCGAGCTATTCATCTCATCGAGCTTCGTCGAGCTATGGGTTTAATCGTTGAGGTATAGGTTTAACCGTCGAGCTATGGCTCTTTTCGAGCCAGGGGCGAAGCCAGAACAAAATTTTCGGGGGGGCCAAGAAAAAATTCTATAACTATATATAAATATATAGGTATTTTTTCATAATTTTAGGGGGGCCAAATAATAAAATTTAATAGATTTAAGGGGGGTTTTTAAAAAATTTCAAAAATTTTAAGGGGATTTTCAAAATTTTGGGGGGGGGGGGCGGGCCACCCCGGGCCCCCATATAGCTCCGCCACTGTTTCGAGCCATCGTTTCGTCAAGCTACTCATTTCGTCAAGCCATTCACCTTGCCGAGCTATGCAGTTCATCGTGCTATTCATCTCGTCGAGCTATGGGTTTAGTCATCGAGCTGTGGTTCTTGTTGAGCTCTACTCCCATCGAGCTATGGGTTTGGTCAAGATAAGAACTTCTTTTCGTCGAGCTACTGCCGTCGTGCTACAATTTTCATCCGAGCTGCTAGTTTGTCGAGCTACAAGCGAGCTTGTTATGGCCGAGCAGGACTTTGGGTGAGCTCTCTTGGTGACCAGGAGCTTGGCGGGGTTACTGAGCTTTGACAAAGTTGGAGCTCAGAGTTGGGTTTTGCAAACTTTCGAAGGGATGAACTTGCTGTTATCGAGCTCTGGTTTAGAGTCAGGGTTTTGAACTTCGGGTATTGGGTTTGGAGTTGAGTTTTGAAGAAGAGGGTTTTGGACTTCAGGGTTGGGGTTGGAGTTACGTTTGGCTCCGACCCGAAACCCTAATCCCTTTTGAAGTTGTTTTTTTTCCTTTTTTTCTCCACTCCCTTTTTTTTTGAACTCCTCTTCATTTGAAAGCTTGTGCTGACTTTTCTTCAAAGTCTATTGCGGTTTAGAAGTCGAAGTTGAGATCAGTTGCTTGGAGGTGGAGCTTTGGAGCTTGATTATCCTCTGGTTAGAGGCTTGTGCTGCCTTCAACTTTTATTTGCTGTTGAGGCTTTTATGCAACTTGGGTTTGGTTTAGGCTAGCTCGGGTTGCATTGTGTGGCGTTCAACTCGATCGACTTTGAAGTTGTTTATATATATATATATATATATATATATATATATATATATATATATATATATATATATATATATATATATATATATATATATATATAGGGAGCCCTTCGGTTGAGAACTAATTTTGGTGAGAACTCTGTCAGAACTCACGGAGTAGACCCCCATGAAAAATCCGAACCGATCATCTTTTTCTACACACCTTAGATAGCATAACATAAAGAAATCAAGTAATTTAAAGTTCATTTGCCCATCCATCAAATGGAGTAGAATTTTCAGCCATACAATTTTGCAATTATGTAAATCATGGTCAAATAAACTTCAAATTACTTGATTTCTTTATGTTATGCTATCTAAGGTGTGTAGAGCGAGATAACAGATTCGGATTTCTCATGGGGGTTTTACTCCGTGAGTTCTCACGGAGTTCTTACCAAATTAGTTCTCAACCAAAGGGCTCCATATATATATATATATATATATATATATATATATATATATATATATATATATATATATATATATATATATATATATATATATATATATATATATAGGGAAATAATCGAGTGAGAACTCTTTTGGTGAGAACCACGTGAGAACTTTTGTTTGGGACATTAGTTGAAAGATCTGAACCGTTCATTTTGATCTACACAACTCAATTAGTCTATGGATGAGAAATCAAATCATTGGAGATTTGATTGCCCATGCATTGAAGTGTTACAAATTGTGTGGCTGAAAAATCGTTATTTTTTATAGTGACATGATGCATGGACAAATGAATATCAAATGACTTGATTTTATATTTCTAGACTAATTTAGTTATGTTACACAATGTGAATGGTTCGCATTATCCATAGGATGGATAGGCGTGGAGTTCTCACGAAGCTTATCGTGAGAACGGTTCTCACCGGATCGCTACCCTATATATATATATATATATATATATATATATATATATATATATAGTATATTTTATACCCCTTGGTTTATATATCAATGAAATCTTTTTGATGAATCATTGCTTCTTGTACTTGTCAACTCGTTTTGTTGAGTCTGATTTGAAGAACTTTTGAGTTTTTGCCTAGCAAGTGGTCATTGGGTGGTGTACCTCATTGAATTGCTCTACCGTCGACCAAACATTGTGTTGTTCGCTTGTATTGTCAACCAAACGTCCCATCGTTCATTTGGCTGAAGCGCTCTTTCGTCGATCAAGCATTATGTTTTTCACTTATTTTGTCGATCTAGCATTTCGTTGTCGAACGAGTGTTCCATTGGTCTTGGAGCAAAGTGCTTTAATCGTTGGATCTTGTATATGTAGCTGACCTAGAAGATTTGTGGCAGGTACAAACTTTGGAGGTCGAACTGTAGACTTGTTGTTTGGTCCCAGCAAGTTTGTTGAGACAATTTTGGGATGGAGTTAAACATTTGAACTTGCTGTTTGTGCCCAACAAGTTTAGAGAGACAACTCGGTGACAGATCGGCTGAAAACAAACTGAGTCGAGCCGGTATCATGAGGCTCGAGCTCGGCTCGTTAAGCAATCGAGCTTAATTTCCAAGCTCAAGCTGAGCTTTGACTGAGCTTTGACCAAGTTCGAGTAGAGTAGCTCGCGGACTTGGCCTAACAATCACAGCAAGCTCAAGCTTGAGCTCGGCTTATTAAGCTATCGAGCTCGATTTTCAAGCTTGAGCTTGACTGGAGCTCGTCTCGAGCCGAGCTATGACCAAGCATGAGCTAAGTAGCTCACGAGTAGCTCAGTCCGTTTGCCTCCCTAGTGACAGAGTTGGTCGTAGAGCTTGAAGTTTGATCCTATCAAGTTTGTTGATTTAACTCTAAGATGGAGTTGATGTTAGACTTGATGCTTGCACCCAACAAGTTTAGAGAGGCAACTCTAGACAGAGTTGGATGTTGAACTTGTCATTTGATCAAAACAAGTTAATAGAGAACTCTGCGATGGAGTTGATGTAGGACTCATTGTTTGATCCTAACAAGTTTAAAGAGACACTCATACCGGAGTTGGACGTTGAACTTATTGTTTGTTCCCAACAAGTTTTTAGAGGCAACTCAGAGATAAAGTTGGACGTTGAACTTGTTGGTGCCCAACAAGTTTTGTAGAGACAACCTTGTGATGGAGATGACGTTTGTATCATTGTTTGCACCCAACAAGTTTGGAGAGACAACTTTAAGATGGAGCTGATCGTAGAGCTTGTCGTTTTCTCCCCACAAGTCTTGTAGAGGCAACTCTGAGACGGAGTTGGATATTTGAACTTGCCATTTTCACCCAGCAAATTGTAGAGACAACTCTGAGATGGAGTTGGTCGTAGAACCTGCTATCTAATCTCGGTAAGTTTTGTAGGGAAAACCGTAGACGGAGTTGAACGTTTGAACTTGTTATTTGTTCCCAACAAGTTTGGAGAGGCAACACTTTGATCGAGTCAATGTAGAGCTTATCGTTTGATCTCGACAAGTTTGTAGGAAGCAACTCTTGAGATGGAGTTGAATGTTTAACTTGTTGTTTGCGCCCAACAAGTTTGGAGAGGCAACTCTTTAGTGGAGTTGAACGTAAAGCTTGGCATTTGATCCCGGCAAGTTGAGGGAGACAACTCTGAGATAGATTCGTAGAGCTTGTCGTTTGACCCCCAACAAATTTTGTAGAGGCAATTCTCGAATTGAGTTAATGTTGAACTTGCCATGAGTAGAGACAGTTCGAGGGCGGCGTTGGACGTCGAGCCTATTGCATGATGATAAGGGGTAGTTAGAGAGACTCGAGCGAAGAACGGGGTGCCGAACTCATTGTATGGAGTTAACAAGTTGTTGACAGAGCTCGAGCAGAGAGCAAGGCATCGAACTTGTTATTGGGAGTTAATGAGTTGTTGACGGGATTCGAGCAAAAAGCAAGGTGTCGAACTCGTTGTATGAAGCTAACGAGTTGTTGATGGAGCCTGAGCGAAGAGCAGAGTGTTGAACTCGTTGTTTGGAGTTAACGGATTATTAATGGAGCTCATGTGAAGAGCAGAGCATTGAACTCGTTGTTGGGAGTCAATGATTTGTTGATGGAGCTCCAGCGGAGAGCATAGCGTTCAACTCGTTAGAGTTAACAAGTGGTTGATGGTGCTCAAGCGGAGAGGAAGGCATGAAACTCGTTGTATGGAGTTAAAGAGCCGTTGGCGGAGCTCGAGCGGAGAGCAATGTATTGAACTCGTTGTTGATAGTTAATGAGTTGTTGACTGGGCTCGAGCGCATTGCGAGGAATCAAACTCATTGTATAGAGATAATGAGTTGTTGATGGAGCCTGAGCGGAGAGCAGAGTATTGAACTTGTTATTTGGAGTCAACGGGATGTTGATGGAGCTCATGCGGAGAGCGGAACATTGAACTTGTTGTTGGGAGTCAACGATTTTGTTGCCGCTAAATTCGGTGTGGGGGCAAACAGATGAATTTGTGAGTTCTTGGGGAAACTGAATAGGAGAACCTGCATACCTGTTCCGTCGAACTCTGATCGTTGCTCCCACCGTGCACCTGCAAAAAGTGCGAGACACCGGGGTTGTTCCCGGCGACGCACCCTCCGACGCTCAAGTTAGTAACCAGAATTGATTATGAAAGAGCGTTTAACTAGAGAAAGATTGATTACCTCTTAATGGAGATGGGTGAGGGGTATTTATAGGCATCTTAGGGACTGGTTTTAGGAATGTAATCCCCGTGATTAGATAAGGAATATTCCCCGTAATCAGATAAGGCATGTAATCTGATAAGGTATATCCCCTATAATCAGTTAAGGAATTTAATCCCTAATCCCCAGTGAAAAGATAGCTGTGAATCATGGCCGTTGATTTAGATCTAATCATCGGGTTGGTAGCGGGTTGGAACCCGTGCCCAGTTGAGATGGGTCTGTTTGTTGTGTGAAATTACCATCTTGCCCCTGAGCTGTAGGATTCGTGTCCCATTTGGACGGTCTCGATTGAACCCCTGTTTTTGGCCAGATCACGAGCCCCCCACTCCTAAAGGCTGAGGTTGATCAGTCTTTGAGGAGTAGTTTGACTAACTTAGTGGTCAGTGGAGCTGTATCGTAGTCTGAATGGGTGATTTTTGAATCCTGGAGCGCGGGGGTAGGTTAGTTCCTCCTTTTTGATGCCCTACGATGCTCCAAAACTATATCGAATTTTTATCTATTTTTCCGGATTATTTATTTAACTTTGCGATGTATCGGCTAATTGTTCGGGGGTTTTAACCGTATATTCTAGGCGATAATTGCTCGTTCGGTGGCTTAGAAATGTCCCCCGAATTTTTAATTATTTCCTGGAATTTTTAGCTAATTTTCCCGAATTTTTAGCGATTTTTCGCAATTTTTTAAATAAGTAAAACGATTTAAATAAATAAAAATCAATTTTTAATACCTATTTATGGCGTGGCGTCATATGGGCCTTCCATCAAGGCGGAGCGCGAGTTTCAGAGCGATCAGACGATCTCTGTTCCTCGGGGGGATTTTTTCCCAAAAACGAGGGTCGGCACTCCGTCACCTCGTCTCGGAGGCGTAGCGCCGCGGCTCAAGGGGTCGGCGACTCGGCTTGAAGGGTCGGTACCTCGGTTCGGAGAATCCGAGGTACGTGGCGTCATCTAGGCCGTCCATCTCCAGCGTGGATCCCCATAAAACGCTATCTTGTCGTTTTGTGGACGTGGCAAGATCTGGGTCGTCCATCATGACGAGCGCGCTTTTCTACAAGATCTAACGGCTCATAAGGGTCGGAGCGTTTTTTTTCCAAAAACGAGGGTCGGTACCCCAGCATCCCGGCTCGGATGCGTAGCGCCGCGGCTCAAGGGGTCGGCGACTCGATTTGAAGGGTCGGTACCTCGGTTCGGCGAATCCGAGGTGCGTGGCCTCATCTAGGCCGTCCATCTCCAGCGTGGATCCCCATTAAACGCTATCTTGTCGTTTTGTGGACGTGGCAAGATCTGGGTCGTCCATCATGACGAGCGCGCTTTTCTACAAGATCTGACGGCTCATGAGGGTCGGAGCGTTTTTTTTCAAAAACGAGGGTCGGTACCCCAGCATCCCGGCTCGGATGCGTAGCGCCGCGGCTCAAGGGGTCGGCGACTCGATTTGGAGGGTCGGTACCTTGGTTTGCATTCCTCCGTGCCGTTTTGCCGGGGGCTGAGTTGAGAGTTTTTTGGGCAAACTCGGTAGCTCGGTTACTGAGCCTTTCGTTCGATAGTTCGGCTCGTTAGACCGGTGGCCGAGTCGCTGCTTGCATTTTTGAGGGTTCCGCCATTCTGTGTTAAGTAGCTCGATTGCTCGGCTGAGCTGTTCGGTAGCTCGGCCGACCAAGCCGACGGCAGGCAGTTGGGAAGGTCTGCGTGGACGGATCTGGGCCGTTCATCCTGGCACGCATCACGAGGATGGGGTTCAGATCACGAAAAAATGCTATCTTGTCGTTTTGTGGGCGTGGCGCAATCTGAACCGTCCATCGAATTCTGACGCGAATTTCGGAGAGATCCGACGGCGACTTTGCCTCGGGAGGATTTTTTGCCAAAAACGAGGGTCGGTATCTCGTCACCTCGATTTGCATTCCTCAGCGCCGTTTCCCGGGGAATGAGTTGAGTGTTTTTGGGTCAACTCGGTAGTTCGGCCACTGAGACTTTCGTTCGATAGCTCGGCTCGTTAGACCGGTGGCCGAGTCGTTACTTGTGTTTTTGAGGAGTTCCTCCATCTCTCGTACCGTCGCCCCTTTCTCACTGGGCGTTTTGGCTTCTTAGTGGGCCTTTGGGATTCCCAAGGAGGCCTGTTACCACTTGGGGTTATAAGTCACCATTTCTTCACCCCTGAGCTCATTTCTCACTTTTCACTCCACGATTTTACTTTTGTTCTCTAAGTCTTCTGCTAGCGGCACTCTTGCTCCACGGTGTTGACGTTAGCTGTCGCGTGGGCCAGGCAATTTCCGGCAAGCATTTTCCGACCGGGAACGTCACTTCAAAGGTTAGTTTGTTTTTGCCTTTGCTTTTTCAAGAGATGTCAAGGGTTAGCTCGGGGAGTGGTACCTCGTCCTCGGGCGATGATAGCGCCGGGGAGAGGAGTAGGGCGGAAGCTCGAAGGAAGGGGAAACAGATGGCCGAACCGTTGGTTACCGAGTCGAGGGTCGGGAAGAAGAGGAGGACGGGGGAGACCTCGCCCCCCATAGTGGAGGTGATTGTGGAGAACCCAAAGCGAGCCCCCGAGATGGGACAATATCCTTCCGTCCTGTCCGGGCATTCGGGAGTTAGGCAGTACGAGGGCGATCTTCTGGAGAAAGCGATCTACGGGAAGTCGAAGATCGTCGAGGAGCCTAGCCCGTTCCTTCACTCCGAAGCCGACGAGCTCACTTCGTCGTTGTCTGAGAAGGACCTTCCCCGGATCAGGAAGGCATTCGCTATCCCGTCGGAGTACAAGCTGATGGTCGCTGGCCCCGGGATCCGAGCAAACTCTAAGTTGCCGTCGTCGGACATGTGCATGTTTGACGTCGACTCCTTAAACGCGGGACTGCGTTTTTCGCTGCACCCTTTCATACTCCAGATCCTCGGCTGGTATTGTCTCGCCCCCACTCAATTCAGTCCGAACACTTGGCGTCATGTGAACGCATTCTTGCTTCAGTGCCACCGAGCCGAGGTAGCGCCGGACTTATCAGTTTTCCGGGGCCTGTATCGGATAAACAGGCAACACCAGACGGAGTACCGGTACTACTTGGGGCCGAGGAGAGGTGTTAAGATTGTAGAGAATCCCGACTCACTTAAGGGTTGGAGGGAGAAGTATTTTATCATAAGGGGTGAAGTGATTCGGCATATTCCGTCCCGGTGGAAGGTGGAGGTGCCAAAATTTGCGCGAAGCGACCCCGCACTATCTGAGGCCGAGGAGGATGTAGCGAGGAGGATCACGGCCCTTCCGGTACTGAGTTGGAGGGAGTTGACCGAAGAGGTGTTGTTCGGGTCCGGACTAAGCCCCATCGACCCGAGTACGCTCTTGACATCTCATTCATTTTTTTTCTAAGTCTTCAGTTCGTCTGTCTTGATCCGTTTTCTTTTTTCGTTGATGCAGAGTCGATGAAGATTGACTTTAAAGCTATGATGGCCGATAGGTCCAAGCTGACCGGGACCAAAAAGAGGAAGAGGGCGGCCGAGGGTGCGTCTTCGGGTGCGCAGCCCGCGGTCGCTACTAACGTTACTCTGCCTCCCCCGGCTACCGAGGTGCCTTCGGAGGTTGTGGTGGTGGAGGGGACCTCGGCCCCTGTCGCCCCGTCTGCGAACGAGGGTGTCTTTGATGTCAATGCGGCGCTGGCGCTCGAGTTTCCCCCGTTGACTAAGGACGCCGAGGAAATCCTGACCGAGCAGCACAAGCAGTTGTTTGTGCCGAACTGGCGGGTGAAGAATCATGATGGTTTCCTCGGCAACTCGCAGATGTCAATGCAGGTCGTCAAGCACTTGGCGACCCCGAAGGATAAGGCAGCACTGAAAGCAGGAAGGGTCGGCGACGACACTTATGAAGTCGCCCGGGGGCTTGTTTCGGTAAGTGTTCGCAAATTTCTTCAAGTTTGTTACTCGGTTTGTACTTCGTACTTATCGTTGTCTTCGTAGGCCACCGTTCACTTCGGCCATCTCATCGAGGCGTTCGCCGAGCAGGAGAAGGAGCTGAAGTCCGCCAGCGAGAAAGACAGGCTGGCGAAGGTCAGGGCGGTCAAGGATCTCGAGGCCGAGCAGAGGCGAGCCGAGGCCCTGGACGTTCGGGTGGCCGACCTTACTGCCGACCTGAAGAAAGCAAAGGAGAGCCTTGCAGCGGAGTCCGCCAAAGCCGCCAAGGCCGCCGAAGAGCTTGCTGCGGCGGTGAAGTCCTTGGCCGACGAGAAGGCGGAGAGGGAAGCGCAGGCCGCGAGGATCAGGGCAGAGGTTGAAGCCGAGGTCGAGGCTGAGGCGAAGAAACATATGGCTGAGAACATGGAGCAATCCTATCAGACGGCCCTGGACCACGTTCAGGCTCGCGTCCCCGGCTTCGAGCGAGTTGGCTATCGACTGTGGCCCGAGTCGCCCATAGACGATGAGGAGGGAGATGATGAGGACGAGGCCGAAGGCGAAGACGGGGGGGGGAGAGGACGAACCGGCTAAGGGAGAGATCGAGGGGCCGTCCGTCGATGCGTCCGGGGTCGGAGCGGAGACGCAGGTGGACCCTTGATTCTTTCGTTAAACTTTTTGTAGTTTTTGTTTTGCTTTCTCTTCCGAACTTTGTAACGCCTTTTGCGGACTGGCCACCGCTTCTTGATGAATGAAAGAACGTTTTGTCTTTGAAATTTTGTCTAAGTGTTTGGTTCGGTCGTAGGATAGGCCCCCGTCACGGCGATGGCTCGGCGGCAAGTAGAGCTGTTTCATTTATCTCTCGTGGAACGCCTCGAGGGCGAGATAGAACTGACGAGGAGGACACTGTACGATGTGGAGAAGAAGAACGGAGAGCTGTTGGCCGAAATGTACCACTTGCGGATAGCCGAAGCCGAGCTATTCGATAAGGAGGAAGAATTGGCTTCGGTTTTGGCCGAACGAGATGAGCTCGTGAAGAAGGTCGAGCATTTGCAAAGGGTGACAGTCGACAAGAGCATCGAGGTGACCCATCTGCGCCGCGTCATATCCGACAGCGCCGAGTACCCTGGTTCGGCGAAGCTTCCTCGATTCAAAATTGTCGTGAGGGACGAGGCGCTGAAGGACCGGATCGTCGAACTGGAGGAGGAGGTTGCTCGGCTCAAGCCTCAGCCGGTGAGGGCTAACGTCCGGAGCACCTCGTGTACTCGCGAAGAGATTGAGCGAGGGATCACGTTCTATCAAGCGGCGACCCGGACTCCTATCATAGGTAGGTCAGCCGCCGACGCACAAAGCGGTGTGGCGGTGTCTTCAAGCGGTGCTTCGGTCGGGGCGACTGTGAGGATCAGCGGTGAGGGGGCGTCCCGGTTCGTCGGCCTGGAGACGAGCTCGGAGGCCAAGAAGCGCCGACCCAAAGTGTCGTTCAACCGGAGTGTCCCCCTACCTCGGAGGAATTGAGCGGGTCATGCCTTCTGATATTTTCGCTGAACTCGTTGTTGTAATCTTTTTGTAATCTCGTCCAAGTTATTAATAAAATTGGGGTTGATTTATCCGAAGTGTCCTCTACTGGCTGTTTATCGAGTCTTTTGTCGCAGCTCTGATTCCGTTGCTCGGCTTTTGGTGCCGATCGACGTGGGGTGTTCATAGCCGTTGAATGGTGGCACGAATCCAGAGGCAGGCCCAAGTCCCAAGAAAACGTTATCTTGTTGTTTTGTGGGCACGTGGCACAACTGGATCCACTCATCACGCTCTGGCACACAATTTGAGAGGATCTAACGGCGAGTTGCCTTCGGGATGTTTTTTTGCCAAAAACGAGGGTCGGTACCTCGTTAGTTCGGCATAATTTATGAACGAGACGAATTCCCAACCATTGTGTTGCTCTGACTCTGTTGCTCGGCTCTTGGTGCCGATCGACGTGGGGTGTCCATAGCCGTTGGATGGTGGCACGAATCCAGAGGCAGGCCCAAGTCCCAAGAAAACGTTATCTTGTCGTTTTGCGGGCACGTGGCACAACTGGATCCACTCATCACGCTCTGGCACACAATTTGAGAGGATCTAACGGCGAGTTGCCTTCGGGATGATTTTTTGCCAAAAACGAGGGTCGGTACCTCGTTAGTTCGGCACAATTTATGGTCGAGACGAATTCCCAACCATCGTAAAGTTATTTTAAGAGATGCAGGAGCAGTTTCGAATGGCGAGCTACTTCTAGTCCGCTTAGGAGCGGACTTGCGAAGCAAAATCGAGCCAAGTGTTGGACTCCGATCCATTCAACGGCTGCAGGAGCAATTTCGAATGGCGATCTGCCCCCGGCCCGTCTGAAGACGAGCCGAGTAGGAAGAGTCGAGCCGAGTGCTGGACTCCGAACCATTGTGTGATTAGTTTAAGAGATGCATGAGCAGTTTCGAATGGCGAGCTACTTCTAGTCCGCTTAGGAGCGGACTTGCGAAGCAAAATCGAGCCAAGTGTTGGACTCCGATCCATTCAACGGCTGCAGGAGCAATTTCGAACGGCGATCTGCCCCCGGCCCGTCTGAAGACGAGCCGAGTAGGAAGAGTCGAGCCGAGTGCTGGACTCCGAACCATTGTGTGATTAGTTTAAGAGATGCAGGAGCAGTTTCGAATGGCGAGCTACTTCTAGTCCGCTTAGGAGCGGACTTGCGAAGCAAAATCGAGCCAAGTGTTGGACTCCGATCCATTCAACGGCTGCAGGAGCAATTTCGAACGGCGATCTGCCCCCGGCCCGTCTGAAGACGAGCCGAGGAGGAAGAGTCGAGCCGAGTGCTGGACTCCGAACCATTGTGTGGTAAGGGAATTAGAGGCGGAAGTACGCGATAATGTAAAAAACTTTATTTATTAATATCTAATGGTTGGCTGCTTCTAAAGTTGCTAGCCGTTATTACAATGAAAAAAGAACAAAGGAAAAATTACTAGTAGCAGGAGTGGTGGCCCGACATCTCGAGTTACTTAGATAGGCGGGGTTGCCTTCTCTTGGTATTTCAAAAGATGGTCGGCGTTCCAAGTCCTGGGAATTTCTCTACCCTCAAGGTCTTCTAGCTTGTATGCACCGGGGCGGATCACTTTGGATACTTTGTACGGTCCCTCCCAATTTGGGGCCAGTTTGCTCTTCTGTCCGGGAAACGAAATGGCCAGTTTTCGGAGGACCAGATCCCCTTCTTTCAGGTCGGTTGGGCGGACCCGTTTGTTGTAGGCGAGTTCGATTCTTCTTCGATAACTTTGCTGCCGTATGGCTGCCCTTTCCCGGATTTCGTCTATCAAGTCCAGGCTCGTTCTGAGCTCCCTGGCATTATGTTCTTCTTCAAAGGCTACCAGGCGAGGAGAGGGTATCCCAACTTCTAGTGGGATGAGGGCCTCGGACCCATAGGTGAGATTGAACGGACTCTCGCCTGTCGGGGTCCGCTTCGTGGTTCGGTAGTTCCACAACACATTGGGCAGTTGATCGACCCACAATCCCTTGGAGCACTTGTCGAGTCTCTTCTTGATGCCGGATAGGATCTGTCGGTTGGCATTCTCGGCTTGGCCATTTGACTGGGGATGAGAGACGGAGGAGAAGCGGTGCTGTATGGCTAGGTCTTCACATAAGGCTCGGAAGGCAGCTCCAGCGAACTGCGTACCGTTATCTGTAACTACGACTCGGGGAACACCGAACCGGCAGATTACATTTTTCCAGAAGAATTGGACGACTCTATGCTCAGTAATTGTAGCCAGGGGCTCGGTCTCTATCCATTTCGAGAAATAGTCGACTGCCACGACTAGGAACTTCAATTGTCCGGGGGCCGGTGGAAATGGCCCAAGTAAATCCATCCCCCACATTGCAAAGGGGATCGGACTCGATAGGGAGGAGAGTGGTGCTTGTGGAAGGCGTCGGATGTCGGAATACTTCTGGCAGGAGGTGCATTGCCGAACGTGTCGTTCGGCGTCCCGTAGGAGAGTGGGCCAGTAATACCCGTAGTTTAACACTTTGCGTGCCAAGGCTCTGGAGCCGGAGTGGGCTCCGCCGATGCCCTCATGGAGCTCTTGCAGGGCGTAATCGGCTTGTCCGGGGGAGAGGCATCTTAGATAGGGTCGACCATCCACCTGTGTGAAGGAGCGCTTATACAGGGTGCCTTCGACCAGTATGTAACGCTTGGCTCGGGTCCTTATCTTTCGAGCTTCCTTCGGATCCCTTGGGAGGAGTCCGTCTCTTAGAAACTCGACGAGGGGCTTCATCCAATCATCTTCGAGGGGGAATGGCAGTGTTTCGACGGAGTTGAAAGCCTCGTCCTCTATGCTTGGCTTGAGGTGGACTTCTATCAGAACAGTTTGTTCGAGGTCTTGCAGGGATGAGGAAGCTAATTTGGACAGGGCGTCGGCCTGGGCATTTTCCTCTCTGGGGATTCTTCGGATGAGGGCCTCCTCGAAGAGCGCCATGAGGCTCTTCACTTTAGCCAAGTACTTTACCATCCTGTCATCGCGGGCTTCATATTCGCCGAGGACCTGGTTGACGACCAACTGAGAGTCGCTGAAGATCTGCAGGCGTCGCGCCCCTGCGTTTCGGGCCATCCCGAGGCCGGCTATGAGCGCCTCGTATTCGGCTTCGTTATTCGAGGCTTTAAAGTTTATCCGGAGGGAATATTGAAGGACAAAGTCGTCTGGGCCCGCAAGGATGACTCCAGCCCCGCTCCCCTCGTTGCAAGAGGATCCATCGACATATACCGACCAGATAGGCGGTCCCTTCGTTGTATGCTCGGAGTCGGGGATAGTTGTTTCTACTATGAATTCGGCCAGCGCCTGCGCCTTGATTGCGGATCGAGGCTGATAAGTAATATCATGTTGGCTCAGCTCGATCGACCACTTCATGAGGCGGCCGGAAGTCTCTGGCCTGTGAAGGATCTGTTTCAACAGCTGGTCGGTAAGAACGACCATCGAATGAGACTGGAAGTATGGCCGAAGCTTTCTGGCAGCCATTATCAGGGCGTAGGCTATCTTCTCAATTTTCGGGTACCGGAGCTCGGCGTCCCGGAGCACTTTGCTGACGTAGTAAATGGGCTTCTGAGTTCTTTCTTCTTCCCTGACTAAGACCGCACTTAGCGTCTGTTCCGAGGCTGCCAAGTAGAGGTAGAGTGGTTCGCCTGGTATGGGCTTGCTGAGGAGAGGTGGATTGACGAGGTAAGCCTTTAACTGGTCGAAGGAATCTTGTTGTTGCTGCCCCCACTCGAATCCCTTTGCCCCCCTGAGGGCTTTGAAGAACGGGAGGCACTTCTCCCCGGACTTTGACAGAAAGCGCCCTATGGCGGCTAGGCGACCAGTCAACCTTTGAACTTCTTTGATGTTTCTAGGCGGGGCCATGTCTAGTATGGCCCTGATCTTCTCCGGATTCGCCTCTATTCCTCGTTGGCTAACCATAAAGCCGAGGAACTTGCCCGATGAGACGCCGAACGCACACTTGTTCGGGTTGAGTCTCATATTATGCTTTCTCAAAACATCGAATGCTTCTTGGAGGTCGGCCACGTGATCAATGCCTCGGATGCTTTTCACAAGCATGTCATCCACATACACTTCCATGTTTCGGCCAATCTGGGCCTGGAATACCTTGTTGACGAGGCGCTGGTATGTTGCCCCTGCATTCTTTAGGCCGAACGGCATGACTCTGTAGCAGTAGAGCCCTTGGTCGGTCACAAAAGATGTCTTCGGAATATCCGGGGGGAACATCCTTATCTGATTGTAACCCGAGAAAGCGTCCATGAAGCTGAGGAGCTCATGTCCCGAGGTTGCGTCAATCAGAGTGTCGATGCTCGGCAGAGGGAAGGGGTCTTTAGGGCAGGCCTTGTTGAGGTCAGTGAAATCAATACAGATTCTCCATGTACCGTTGGACTTTTTCACCATCACTACGTTTGACAACCACTCAGGGTAATTTACTTCCTGTATGAACCGGGCCTTCAGCAATTTGTCCACCTCTTCTTTGATAGCGAGCTGACGCTCGGGAGCGAACTTGCGCCTCTTCTGCTGGACCGGTTTGGACCCCGGATCAACACTGAGGCGGTGGACCAAGAGTTCTTCGGAGATACCGGGCATGTCTGCAGCTGTCCATGCGAAGAGGTCTTGGTTGGCTCGGATGCATCTTACAATATCCGCGTATAGTGCGGATGGAAGGGTCTTGCTGACAAAGAACTTGCGGGTCGGCTCCTGCTCCGAGAAGAGTACCTCCTCCAGCTCATCTACAGGCTCGGAAGTTGGCCGAGCAGCATCTTGTGGGATCTCGAGTGTTTCTAAGGAGAGGACGGGTCCGAGGGTGGAAGTCATATAACACTTGCGGGCTTGCTCCTGGTTGCCCCTGACTTCTCCCACTCCAGCCCGAGTGGGGAATTTCATTTTGAGATGATAAGCAGAAGGGACGGCCTCAAGAGCAGCCAGGCCGGGCCGACCCAAAATGACGTTGTAGGCCACTGGGACATCTACGACCATGAAATCCATTGACTCCGTGCGGGTAGTAGGAGTTTTGCCTGCTGTGACATCGAGGGTAATCACCCCTTCGATCGTCACCGGAACTCCCGTGAACCCATGGAGCGTGTACCCGGCGGGCTTGAGTCTGTCTCGGGAGAGCTTCAGCCCCTTAAAAGCATCGAGGAATAGGATGTTTACGGAGGAACCGTTATCTACTAAGATCCTTTCGACTTTGAAATTGGCCATGTGAAGGTTGATGACGAGTGCGTCACAATGAGGGGTGCGGACGCCCTCGAGATCTTCGTCAGAGAAGGTGACGGGCACCCCGAGGCCTTTGGGAGGAGGGGTGGCTCGGACAGAGTTCACTTCTCTAATAAAAGCTTTCCGAGAAGAGTTCGAGGAGCCCCCCATTGGGCCCCCGTGGATGAGGTGGAGAACTCGTTCTTCCTCAAACTCTGGCGTCTCTTCTCGCTCTGAACGTTTGTTAGCCCCCCGAGGCTGGGGGGAAGCTCGCCTTGGTTCTTTCTCACGAATTTTGCCAACTGCCCCCTCTGGATAAGGGCCTCGATCTCGTTTCTTAGCGCTCGGCAATCGTTAGTGTCGTGCCCATGGTCCCGGTGATAGCGGCACCATTTCTCTCTATCCCTTCTTTTGGCTGGGGTGTTCATCTTTGGAGCTGGAGGTAGGACCCCTTCCTTTTCGACTTCCATGAAAATGGCGGAGATGTTTGTGGTGAGGGGAGTAAACTTCTCAAATCTAGGAGGTCGGCGCTGGCCAGTATTATCCTTCTGGAATTTCTTCGCCCCTTCTTCTTCCGTTCCCTTCCTCTTAGACCCGGAGGCAGTTGCTTCCCAGTTGGGCGGTTCCTCGGCCTCTTCAGCTCGGATGTACTTTTCAGTGCGGAGGAGGAGGTCAGAAAAGTCATGTGGCGGTTTCTTGGCGAGGGAGGAGCGGAGGTTGGAATTAAGGATATTGGATTGGAACGCCGCGGTAGCGACGGATTGGTCGAGGGGTGCGATGGTTCGGGCCTCGGCTGTGAACCTCTTCACGTAGTCCCTCAATTTCTCCCCCTTCTGCTGACGGAGGTGCAATAGGGAGATGCTGGTCTTCTCGGCCCTTCGGCTGCTGACGAAATGGGTGATGAACAGGGTTTCGAACTGTTCGAAGGAGAATATCGACGCCGGGGCAAGACGAGAGTACCATTCTCGAGCTGGGCCTTTCAGAGTTGTAGGGAATGTTTTGCAGAGGAGGGCATCGGAAGCTTGATGGAGGAGCATCAAAGTCTTAAAGCTTTCGATGTGGTCAACTGGATCGGTCTCCCCGGTGTAGTTCTCGAACTGGGGAGGTTTGAAACCGAAGGGAACAGGAGCATCCACTATGGTCCGGGAGAACGGGGGTCGGCTAGGACGGAGGGTCCTCCCCCTGAGTTCTTCTTCTCGGTTTATCTGTCCCAAGAGTTTTTCCACCTCGTTCAGGCGGCGGTTCATGGTGTCATCTCTCCGATGGTGACCTGCCGAACCCCGGGACTCGTCTTCGTAAGAGGGGGAGCGAGGGCTGCGGCGATGGTAGCTTCGAGAGCGACGAGGACTTGGGGTGCGTCTGGAATTGGTAGGAGCGGGTCGAGGAGAAGGGGACCGTTGGCGAGGGCTCCGGACCGGAGGAGGGGATGGGACCCTCTGCTCATTGGGGTTCTGACGGAGGTTGAGGGCCTGTTGTACCATCGCTTGGAATTGTTGGAACTCGGCCCGGGTAATGGGTGCCTCATTGTTCCTAGGCTGCTGCCTGCCTACTGGAGAGTGCCTCCTTCGGTAGTGATCGGGGGAGTCCTTTCTCCCTCTTCGGACGGGGGACCTCCTGTGCTCTCGGTGTCGGGGGGATTGCTCATGCTGGCGGGAGGCTTCCCCCCGAGCCCGCTTCTCATCCAGATGGCGGCGAAGGTCATCATCTTCCGGACGTTTGGGAGGGGCATTGTGACGACCAGAGGCTCGGGGATGATGGGAGGCCATGGAGGCACTGGAGGCGGTGTGGATGGAGATGTTCTCTTGGTGAAGGGGCTGTTTCTGGGGGTTAGGCTCCTTTGGATCAGGATGTGGAGGGTTCCACTGGAGCGGCTCTTCCATGGTAGGAGGGAGTTGCCCTTATTGCTGAGCGGGATCAGGAAGGACTTCTTGTTGGTCGGGGTTGGGCACTCGGTTGGAGCCCCTAGATCTGACTTTGCGAGGCGGCATGGCAGTAGAAAACCTGTTCGCCGGAAGGAGGAAAGGTCCCTATTCGTTAGTTTCCCACAGACGGCGCCAATCTGTTGCCGCTAAATTCGGTGTGGGGGCAAACAGATGAATTTGTGAGTTCTTGGGGAAACTGAATAGGAGAACCTGTATACCTGTTCCGTCGAACTCTGATCGTTGCTCCCACCGTGCACCTGCAAAAAGTGCGAGACACCGGGGTTGTTCCCGGCGACGCACCCTCCGACGCTCAAGTTAGTAACCAGAATTGATTATGAAAGAGCGTTTAACTAGAGAAAGATTGATTACCTCTTAATGGAGATGGGTGAGGGGTATTTATAGGCGTCTTAGGGACTGGTTTTAGGAATGTAATCCCCGTGATTAGATAAGGAATATTCCCCGTAATCAGATAAGGCATGTAATCTGATAAGGTATATCCCCTATAATCAGTTAAGGAATTTAATCCCTAATCCCCAGTGAAAAGATAGCTGTGAATCATGGCCGTTGATTTAGATCTAATCAGGGACCTTGATTGTATCTTGTCGGATCGGGTTGGTAGCGGGTTGGAACCCGTGCCCAGTTGAGATGGGTCTGTTTGTTGTGTGAAATTACCATCTTGCCCCTGAGCTGCAGGATTCGTGTCCCATTGGACGGTCTCGATTGAACCCCTGTTTTTGGCCACATCAGATTTATTGATGGAGCTCTAGCGGAGAGCATAGCGTTTAACTTGTTATTTGGAGTTAACGAGCAGTTGAACGAGCTTGAACGGAGAGGAAAGCATTAAAATCGTTGTATGGAGCTGATGAGTTATTGATAGAGCTCGAGCGAAGTGCAGAGCATTGAACTTGTTGTTTGGAGTTAACGAGTTATTGATAGAGCTTGGGCAAAGAGCAGAACATTGAACTCGTTGTTTAAATTCAACGAGTTGTTGATGGAGCACCAACAAAGAGCATGTGTTGAACTCGTCGTTTTGAGTTAACGTGTTGTTGATGGAGCTCGAGCGAAGGGCAGAGTGTTAAACTCGTTGTGTGGAGTCAATGAGCTGTTGACTGAGCTCGAGCAGAGAGTAGAGCATTGAACTCGTAATTTGAAACCAACGAGCTATTGATGGAGCTCGAGCGGTGACCAAGGCATTGAACTCATTGTTTGGAGTCAACGAGTTGTTGATGGAGCTCGAGCAGAGAGTAGGGCATTGGACTCATTGTTTGGAGTCAACGAGTTGTTGATAGAACTTGTCCCGAGTCTTTTTTATATTGAAGTGAATTCCTTTGTGTTTGTTCAGCGTTTGAGGTGATTTCATTCTTCTCTTTGCTTCCTTCACAATACATCGAATGAAGTAGTCGTGTACATCGAATGAGGTCTTCCGGACGTCGAGCTTGGTTTCCTTCGCAATACGCTACGCTTGACAAAGTTAGGACTCGTCTGTTTGCGTGGCATGTTATGCAGGACAAAATTGGAGCTTGCTCAGGTGAAGGTGGTAAGAAAGGCTTAGAGCTTTCCCGCCTAAGGAAAACGTGTCTTGAATTTTATCATCAAGAGTTGAGGACCCTGTAAGCTGTTAGCTTGCAGGAGGCCAGTGAAGAAGTTTATGTCTCTTAGGCAGAACATCCCTTTACCATGTAGCCGAAAGGACGTCTTGTAGGACAGCTTGTTCTATAGTGTTTGCAAAACTTTTGTAGCGATGCTTAGGCATGAGACATAGACTCACTGTAATTCTGCAATTGTAACGAGACTTGTTGCTTTTGAAATAAGAAATATTTTACATGCTTGTAGCTTGTCATGTAATTTGAAGAATTCTTTCATATGTTTGATCCTTGTTGAGTAACTTGTTGAAATTGATGAGTCGTCGACTGAGTTCTTTGTTGATAAAGAACAAGTCCTCGAACTTGTTGTTTGTAGCTAATAAACTGTTGATGGGTTTGCATGATGTGCGCAGTGTTTGACAGGGTTAGAACTTGTCTGTCTTATACCCTGTTGGTTGTAGGAGCAACTCTAAGGAAGAGTTATTTTCCAAACCTGTTGTATGGGTATTTAGCTAGTTGTAGAAGCAACTGTGAGGGAGAGTAATTTTCCAAATTTGCTATATGGGTCCTCCAACAAATTGTGAAAGTCACATCGAGTGCCGAGTTGAACCCGAAATGTTACTTTTGCAAGTTTTATGAGTAACTACAATTCACAATTTTGAACCTATGATTTGTCTTTAAGGAATTTTAATTTGTATCATAACAGATCGAATGGTGAGTTGAAATCTGAACATGCTTGGTTGCAGGTTACTAAAGTAACTTCGAGGTATGGGTATGAATTCCGAACATGTTAGTTTAGGTATTAACAAGTTGCAGGAGAATGACGAGTTGAACTCTGAACTTACTTTGT
The DNA here is from genome assembly GCA_017893485.1 of Hemerocallis citrina. Classification (NCBI taxonomy): domain Eukaryota; kingdom Viridiplantae; phylum Streptophyta; class Magnoliopsida; order Asparagales; family Asphodelaceae; genus Hemerocallis; species Hemerocallis citrina. Next base: position 226,440,867 of record CM030366.1, on the reverse strand, counting down.
TACAAGTTACTAGAGTAACTCCAAGCCATGGGTATGGACTTTGAACCTGTCGCCGAGGCGTTAACGAGTTACAGGAGAAGATCGAATGGTAAGTTGAACTCTGAACTTGCTTTGTTGCAGATTGCTAGAGTAACTCTGAGACACAGGTATGGACTCCGAAATCGTGAGCTTCTAATGAGTTTTTGGTGCCGTTTTTAGGAGTAAACTTGGCATTTAACTCATTGTATGCATCCATAGAATTGTACAATAATTTTGCAAAAATTAATACTAAATTTTATTGAAAAATAAGATTAAGCGGTTGCTCTATTGGCTGGCCATTATTACACGAAGTGACCGTTAGTGAAAGCGGTCTTTATTGAAAGTAAAACTAATTGGATGCTCTAGTGGCTGGCCTTTATTACAAAATATTGAAAATATATGGAGAAGGCAAGCATTAAGCACCCTTGTTGAGGTTCATGAAGTGTTACACTTTTCAAGTCGCTGCTGATATCTCATTACTCCTCAGGTATTCAAGTTGATGAGTTGTTTGGCAAACAACTTGGAAGACCTTGTCTGGACTCGCCTGTTTAGGGGCGAGCCTCCCATTGTTTTGCATAGCGAATGAGAGATCCTCAGATTTGCCATTGTGTTTGAGCAGGAATGTTTATTTCCATTGAATGAGCAAAGTGGCTTTGGGCAGGGGTTCAAGTCTATTACTGTATTCTGATGAGAATGAATTTGGACCTAGTGGGAGATGATTTGGCAGGTTTGGATGTTCCTGGGAGGAATTTTTATGGTAGTGTCTTCGAGCTTGTTTACGGCCTTAGAGATAGTGATGGCTTTCTGGCGGTAACTCTATGGCGTTGAGGAGGAGAACCAAGCCCCCCATTGTAGCGGTGTAGCATGCTCGTGCTACATGTTGTCTCCCTACAACTTGGCCCTTGCATGCTGTTATAAGGAACTTCATTTTCATGTGGTAGACGGAAGCAACTACATGAAAGCCCGCCAGGTCCGAACGGCCAAATATTACGTTGTATGCAACTTTTATGTCGACTACCATAAAATTATGTGCTTCCCTTAGAATAGCGGGGGCCTTTTCCTGCTATCACATTGAGTGTCACGATTCCTTCTACTTGAACAGGGACCCCAAAGAATCTGTGGATTATATAACCGGCTGGCTTGAGTCGGTCTCAGGAGAGCTTCGGGCCATTTAAAGTGTTCATGAAAAGAATGTTTACTGAGCTATTGTTGTCCACCAAGATGCGGCATACCCACTACAAGGAATTTGATATATAGTGACAGCAAAAATCCGTAGGTAAAAGGCGAAAAACCGTAGGTATAGCCCATAAAACCTATACCAACGGACATATTTTTCCGTCGTTTTTAATTAGCTATACCCACGACAAAATGCCGTCACTATAGCCTATAGCGACGGTTTTTTCACCCGTTGGACAAAACCTCGGTGTTATACCCACGGTTTCGTATCCGTTGGTATAGGTTTTAAAAAATGTATTTTGCTTTCCTATACCCACGGTTGAAGCTCCATTACTATAGGTTTTAGCGATGATTTTCGCATTCAATTATTTGAATATATACTCATCGTTCTATACACAATTTTTTCTTATTAATTACGCTTATGATAATTTAATATTTTCTTTTATAATATTAATTTAATTATAAACCAAATACACAATGAAATAAATACATGCGTTTATGAAACAAAATTAAATTAAATTAAATTTCAATCATATTATAAATTAAATTAATGAAGTATTACAAACATATCAAATTCAAATTACAAAATATTTAAAATGTCAACCTAAGAGTACCATACTGACATATAATAAGTATATAAAGTCTTATAACAATCTAATCCACTTAATTTCGAGGTTTGCTACATCAACAAAAAATTAGCTTCCATTGCCAATAAATAGTATACATCTACAACTCGCCAATAAATAACTCCGATCTACAATGCTGACTGGAAAATCATCTCAGCAAGTTCCTGTACCATCAAAAATTTAAAGGAATAGTTATTAGGCACATTCAGCGAAGGATAATAAAGAAAACTTGTTCGGCACAGGGCAAATCTCAAAACTATTTTACCGATCAACAAAAAAGAAAACCATGTAACATATCAGGAAATAAATCACTAATGAAAGTAAGTATAAACTCTTAAAATATAAGTCTGACATAGCCCAACTTATAGGTTGTATGAAATACATTTTGGTAGGTTCTATCAAATGCAAAAGCTTTTTGTGGGGATGAAACCAAAAGCATAATACAATGACAAATTCTACACATCAGAGAACTTCAAACTGGACTTGAAGATGAAAGGACGAATGGCTAATAACCACGCGGTCTGCGACAGGCCTACTGAGCAAGATAAATCGGCCAGGAAGCAACATGCAAAACATCATCATGAAGGTGATATTACTACCCAGTTACTATTTAGTTAAGATTTACTCAGTTTTAGTAGTTGTATGGTGAAATTTTACTTTTTGTACAGTTTTACACAGTTACTATTTAGATGTCCATTGCTCAAGAAGTGAAATTACTTTGCGATGAGATTGAACAGTTACATGCATGATGATTCAAAGATTTTGGAGGCACGTATGGGAAGAATAATTATCCATGGCCTAAGACCCTAGTATAACGGGTATATTGCTGCCTCTGAAATATTTTTTATCGCAAAATGGCTTAAGAATCCGGTATACCCCACAACAGCTGATTTTTGGGTCTCAGGCCATGGATAATTATTCTTCCCATACGTACGTGCCTCCGAAATCTTTGAATCATCATGTAACTGTGCAATCTCATCGCACTTAAGCTATGGACATCTCATCTTGGTTGATTTGACTACAGTTTATTCTCAATAAACTGCAGACGTGCATCATTAGACCATCAGTTGAGTTGGTGTTGACTTCCAACATGCCTAATATAATATGCAAAATTTGGACTTCCTTATTACAGGGTGGATTCATCAAACTCCAATATTCGTGTTTTACTAATTCCCTGCCATTTATAACCACAATCAAAAGATTCAACACAATGTACATGCTAGAAAAGCTTTACACAGCTTCCTGAAGTTGTTTGATTTCCATGTTAGCTTAAAGCAAATGGATGTATAATTTGATGACAGATTGCAGTAATAATCATACAGTATTCAAATGATGCACAATGGGACTTTTCGTATCCTTCTTGGATCACTTCAGTTCCAGTGCACTATACAAAAGTTTAAATTTAAAAATAGAACATAAACCCTTCAGTAGTATACAAGAGGAAGCAAGGACAAGTATATGGCATATGGTTTGTAATTACTTTTCGCTAACAAAAAAATGATATGGCATACGATTACAACGAAGCAGCACCATCAAACAATATAATGAGTACTTGCCCATTCTAAAAGCTAACAATATAATGAGTACTTGCCCATTCTAAAAGCTGAACCTACTTGGTGATGATGTAGTTAAGATTTTGAAATCAACAGCTATTGACCATTGGTGCAGAAACAAAACTAACCTGGCCAGTTGAGCCATATGCTGTATACGATAATCTCCCCTTCTCCACATTCCCACCACATTTGCGGACTGCCGCATCAAGGTAGGTTTTCTTCACTGCAGTTTGTGCTACACCCAGAAAAGTCATGTTAGAGATGCATTTTTTTGTGGTTTGTTTCAAGTTTCTGGTGCCCTCTACTACACTCTCAACAGTACGTAAGTGGTTAAACAGTTTTCAGCAATGAGCTGCATCCAGACTATGATACCCTATCCAACACATGTGTCACCCAAAATAACATTTGTGATTTGTTTTGTTAAAAACTTATTTCATGTTTAGATGATTTATTTCACAATCGTCGTAGGCTCCTCAAGCCATTAAAAATAAATATTGCTAGCTAGAAAGAAGCATGGTTATGAGACTGATGATGGGTTGGAATACCAAACATGGGTAAAGCTCAGTCAGCAGTGGTGATCTTTTATTCAAAAGAATGAGGACAGTCATTAGTGATGGAACTTGAAAAAAAAAAAGAAGAAAAGGCAATATGGATTCCTTTAGTTTCATATGAAACTCGCATAGAAAAAGCCTGAAAATAATGCCCAAACCACTGACACATCCAAATCATGGACTAAAGAAGAAACTACCGAGCCTAAGAGGAACTTCAGTGTGGTAGTAAGACAATAAAATGTGACAAGATAGGCCATGGTTTCAAACCATGCCCAGCCTACTATTCGAGAGAAATTTATATCACATGACCTATAAATTAATCATGGGGGTTTAACCTTATCTGTTTTTTTTTGAAATAAAAGTGACCATAGTCACCTGTTTCATTAATGGAAAGTTAACGAAACAAAGAGTACGTTTAACCTTATCTGTTAAACTTATTATCTATGACAGATCCCTCCTTTTTTTTTCTGAACTCCCTTCCCAATTGATTTTGATTTACTATTCAACTAAAGTACAACATGAAGCCACATTTTGAACAATAATATTGGATGCACAATCTATAAATGTCCGGACCGGTGCAGCTAACAAACATATTTCCATATATAGGGGAAGAATCAAGAAAGCCCCTAACATTTGCATTTTAATCAAGAAACCCTATACCGTTAATTTTTTTATCAATAAAATAAACCCCATACTCTGTTTTTTTGTTGTTGTTTCTGTTAATTTTGTATTCTATCTAGGAAATGACAAAATTGCCATTTTTTCTAATCAAGAAACCCCCTAAAGTTTGCATTTTTAAACAAGAAACCCCCTAACGTTTACACTCCTAATCAAGAAATTCCATGTTGTTAACGGAGTAAGGGGTTTATTGATATATATAAAATATAAAAAAAGTGTTCGGGAGTTTCTTGATTTAAAATGCAAGCGTTAGGGGCTTTCTTAATTATTTTTTTCCCGTATATATTTAGCATTGTAGCTAACTCAGAAATTTTCCTTTCACATATCATTGCCATGATTGGTATACTCAAGGACAAGGTCATTCATTGCCAATCAAAGGCTCTACCTTAGTACTATCGCAATTTCCCCTACCTCACTAGAAACCTTAAATGAGCATGTCTTCAAATCAAAATTCTCATCTTACATGCGAAACTTCAAACAAATCCACTCACTCTTAGGCCAAGTTCAACTAATCTTCCTCCGAGATCTATAGTCTTCTTTGAGTTAAACTTTAAGGCCTATGTTTAAACCTCTCTCCGACTCATTCCAAAACATAAATCACAATCGATTGTACTTAACCTCATCAATGCCCAAGCATTTTTCGACACAACATCTCTACTCCAACTTCACTGTTAATCAAAGAGGAAGTACTAAATAACATGATCAAATACGAGGAACAATATATGCTCTGTAAACATAGAGATCATAGAAAGCACTAAGGATTCTTTCAAACAGTACATACCATTCCAAAACTGATTCCAAATCCCACAAAAACATGAAATTGCAAGAAATCAGACCTGCAATCCGCTCCCAATCATGCGATTGATAGCATTGTTGCCGCCTCCACCAACTCCAACCACCTTGATCCTTGCCGAGTCCATCGAAACAAACGGCGAGTAGCTCGAGCACCGAATCGGAACCGACCGAGATGGAGCTCTTCTCGAAGAGTTGCGAGGCGGATTGTTGCAGTGAGAGAAGAGGGGTTGGGAAGTGGGGATTCGAAGACAAAAAGATGGCAAGCTTGGGGAGAGAGGATTTGGGGAGAGAGGGATTCAGGTGTGAGAGATAGAGAAGAGAGAGAGAGATGGGTTTGAGCCTGAGACATACTCTATAAATTGGGGATATTTGAGATTTGGGGGGAAAATGAAAAAGTTGGGGGGGAGAAATGAATTATAGAATATACCCACCTATACCCACAGTTTACTATTCGTCTGTGGGTATACAATGTTTGTACCCACGGTTTTAGTGATCCGTCACTATAGGTATCCGTTGGTATATGTCAAATTTCTTGTAGTGACCTCATAATTCACCATGCAAATTATGACCAATGCATCGCAGTGAGGTTTTCAAATACCTTCTAATTCCTTGTTAGAGAAAGATATCGGGACCCCGGTGCTCTTGGCAGGCGGGATGTTATATACTGAGTTGACTTTCTTGACAAATGCTTTGCGGAAGGAGTTGGAATCCCACATTGGACCTCCATGAATAAAGTGAAAAATGGCCATGCATTATGAGCCTTGCGAATCGGAGGGTCTCTCTTGACGCTTATTAGCCCTCCGTGCCGGAGGGGTTTCAGCGTTGTTGTTTTGTTGGACAAATTGAGAGAGATAGCCCTAACGAATCAGGTCTTCAAGTTCTGAGGGCTCGACAGTTTTCAGTAGTGTGTCCATGGTCTCTATAAAATGCACACCACTTCTTTATGTCTTTTCATTTGCTAGCTGTGGAAATCTTGAGGGAATATTCCGTCCTTCTTAACTTCCATGAGGATGGTTGACACACTTGCATTGAGGGGAGTGAACTTGTCAAAGCGTGGTGCTGGAGGGGGACGGCATTGACTTTCACAGTCTTTCTAAAACTTGCTGGTTCCTCCTCGCTTGCATTCTTCTGTTTGTTCCCAGAAGGAGAATTGTTCTTGCCTTGAAGATAAAGAGCTTCCTCGACTCTGATATATCTGTAACTCGTTTCCAGAAGCTCATTGTAGTCTTTAGGAGGCTTCTTTGTTAGGGAGGCTTTCAGGTCTTTATGAGTGACGTTGTAGCGGAATGCAGCAGCTGCCACTGACGAATCTAGGGAGGAGAGGGACCTTTCTTTGGCTGTGAAGCGCTTGAAAATGTCTTTCAGCAGCTTTCCGTCTCTTTGCTTCAATTCCAATAGGGAAGCACTTGTTTTTTAGCCTTGTGGCTAGTAACGAAGTGCATTATGAATCTCCTCGAGATGGTAGAAGGAGAATATTGACTCTAGAGTGATGGGGGGAGTACCATTCCCTTGCTGAACCTTTCAAAGTTGTAGGGAATGTTCGGCACATGAGTGCATTAGTGGGGTTATAGACCATCATGAAAGTTTTAAAACTCTCAACATGGTTAGCCGGGTCTGATTCACCATCGCATGACTCGCATTGAGGATCATTGAAGTTCTTCAGAATGGGTGCTTTCAAAGGAGGTCGACTGAGGCGATTCCCCTCATTCTTTATTTCTTCCAGACGATCTTCTACATCTCGGATGCGGCGAAGGACTTGGTCGTCCTTCACCTTGGGTCTAGTTGAGTCGTTGGATTCTTCTTCTCTTGGAGGAGTAGAGTGGCGGCTCAATAATCATCGACCCTGATCTTGACTACCTTGGATAGCTTGGAGGATTCAAGTGTGAAATTTTCCAATTAAGCCCTAGTGATTAGGACCTCTTTCTTTTTGTTTCTCTAAAAATGCTTTCGACTCTCATGAGTCGGACTTCTTTCTGCAGTGCGCCGCCTAAGAGAGGAGTATCTTGATCTCTGCCTTTGGGGAGAGTTGTTTCTCTAGTTGACTTGACGTTCTGAGCGGAAGGCCTCGATTCGGGCATGCCTCTCATCTAAATGGAATCGTAGGTTAGTTCCTTGTTTTCTAGCACTGATGATTTGACGGAGATCACTTGACCCCCTGGGGCCTCGTGAGGCCATTGAATCACTTATAGGAATATGGACTAAAATATAGTCGTGCAAAGGGCGTTGTTCATAACGGCTTTGTCGAGAGACCCTGGTGCCTCTCCGTTGATAGGAGGTTGACTAGGCTGATGGGGTGGATCCAGTTGATAAGGATGAATTAGGTCCTCCACAGAAACAATTGTAGTGCCCCGAATTTCATAATAGGAAATATGATATACAAATCTAGAATTTTTACTTCAATGTAAACCAAACATAGCACAAAATACAGGGAAAATTAAAACTTTCTTTATGTCAATACTCAATACAAAGCACAACGAAAATTTACAACACTTTCAATACAACTTGAATCAATAACATTAAATGCAATCTCCTCATGGCCCAACTCCTGCTAAGCTAATCACTTGCAAATCCTGCAAAATAAACTGACCAAAAGTGGGCACGTCGGTTAAATGTAACCGACGCTTAAGCTGATTAAAGCAGCGACTCTCCAATAGCTGACAACCACATGCTTTTTGCACAACATAAAATAAAACAATCATAGAAAAGATTCATAAATTGATAAATGGACCTGAACTAAAAGAATAAGTATGCGTTAAGAAAACAAAGAAAAATGCATAAAAGAATGTTCAAGAAAACACAATGCACACGATGCACTGCACACTTATTCGGATTCTATGCATCTCATACTACATAGGTCCGAGGACAAGACCTTAGCGTACTCCACATTATAGGGTTTAATCTCTCGCTATGCAACCTACTACCATGACTTATTACGAGATTTAGACATTGTACAAGCACCGACTCTCGTCCCGGAATACTGGAGATCAATCTCACTCCGCAGATCATTATGGGGCCTTTCATCTCTCTTCCCGGAATACTGGGGATTATCTCTGCAACCCCCATTCCCGCTAATACATATTTCATAAATATTTTTGGTATTTTGATTATTTATAAACTTATTTTGTGCTAAATTGGTTTAAGATCTTTTACTAAGTGTTTTATAATCGAAAATTATATTTACTTTGAATTACGTTGTATTTTCTATTTATAATTGATCGACTATATATATTTCCGTCCAGATTATTTTAATATAAAGTTGATAAGCCAAATTCTTATTTTGCTGTATAATGTTATTATTACTATTACTATTATTATTATTGTTATTATTTTCATTATTATTATTATTATTATTATTATTATTATTATTATGATTATTATTATTATTATTATTATTATTATTGTTATTACTATTGCTATTATTATTATTGTATTCATTATTTTTATTATTGTTTTTATTATTGAATTACTTTCATGAAAATGTTGAACCCAAATTATATTCTGTCTTGTATTATTATTCTTATCAGTATTATTGTTATTATTATTATTATTATTATTATTATTATTATTATTATTATTATTATTATGAGTATTATTGTTATTACTACTATTATTATTATCGGTATTATTATTATTACTGTTATTATCATTATTATTATTATTACTGTTATTATTATTATTATTATTATTATTATTATTATTATTATTAATATGTGTTGTTATTAGTATTTTTTTTTGTTAAAGCCCATTAGTTGATCTATATTATATTATTTAATTATTTAAATTGAAGCCCATCATTTGAAGCCCAAATTTTAGCTCATCTCCTATTGGATTCTAACCCAAACCCATATCTATTGGATCCCAACCTGAATCCAAATCAAACCCAATAACCCAATTGTCCCCCTAATCTGTTTTGACCATATCAACTTCACGTTCCCCTCAATCTCTCTCTCACGTCCCCCACTATCCCAATTATTCCCCACTCCATCTCTCTTCCTTAAACAGTTAAACAAATCCCAACACAAACACTAACCTCTTCATATTCTCCCATTATTGTGTAGACCTAACCTCTAACCCGACCTACTGTTGAACCCCCTACTGTTCAACCCTCGCCCCTTCATCTTGCTCCCCCTCACCCCCCTCGACGCTCCGCCTTGCGCCGTCGTCGCTTTCCGACCGCGTCGCATAGCAAGGCCCCCCCTCGTCGGCGCTCCTTCTTCCTCTCCTCACACCGTTGTCGCTGCCCCTGTCTCCGCCCTCCCGCAAGCACCGACGAACGCCATTTTCGTGCTCCGAAACTCCACAGCCTCCGTTCGAATACCTGTCTCCGCCAACCCCGTCATCTTCACCCTCACCTCGTCAAAGCATCGCCAACCCTACAACCATCCCGCTACCACCCTCTTCCCTGGCCTCGCTATTACTGTTGAGCTCCATTGCCGACATTATCCTCCGAGCATCCCCCGAGCTTCTTCACCCTCCTCTGAGCCTCGCCACCTCCGTCGGAGCCTCCTCGCCTTCGACCTCAGCCGCCACCTGCCTCGCGCTGCCCTCGCCGTTGCTGCCCCTGTGCGCTGTCGATCACCATCCCCCAGTGCAGCTCATCATCAGCCAACACTACCACTTTCGATCTCAATCGTCCGATGCAGTGATCATCACGATCATGATGATCATCATCTTGATCCTTTGATCTCGGCCGTTGATCTTATAATCATCATCATCATAATCAAGATACTTGATCTTGACCATAGGATCTTGATCATCGCGATCGTAATCATCATCTTGATCTTGATCTTTGATCTCAACCGTCCGATCATCCGATCCTGATTCCCATCAAGATCTGGGCCCGATCGTGATCGTTGCTCGTCGTCGTGTCGCCAGAATTCCGATCCCGTTATTCTTCGCATATTCGGATCTAATCGTCATCTAAAGGCAAGTCCACTTGAACTTGTTTGATTTTTCTTGTTCAAGATTATTGATCTCCGCAAGTAGTTCTCTTTCGATTATCGTAATATTGCATTGTGTACCTTTCGTTGGGGATATCAAGGGTTTACATGAGCTAACCCGAAGTATCCTTGACTTCGTGCCAACATCCATTGATTCAAACCCAAGCTTGCATGCACACACGACATGAATAAATTGATTAGAAACTTGTATATAGAAAAGTATATTGATTGAATACATGTTGATCGATTGTGTTATTGAGACTTAAATCGTAACATGATAACTTGGATTTGTACACTGTAAAAATTCATCTTAACTTGTTGTATATAATGTTAATGCATTTCATGATCCAAGAATAAGTAGATTGTTCGTTTTGATGAATGTACATGATGACTTTTTATTATTTCTTGCTTCCTTCCCTGTTTTGCACTGAGGTTTCGACCCTGTTACAATAAAAATCAACCAAAACTATATAAAAAGAAATTGTAGCCTAATGAATCTAGTTTCTAGAAAGTCTTACGGATCTAGATTCCGATCTGTGAGCTGTGAGATATTACAGTTTTAGTCACTGCTGGTTTGTATTTCCAGAATTGCAAATTAGTGAATCACCGACATAACTTTCAGTTGAAACACCATGATAATAGTAGTTTAATGATATGAAACTCTCCAGAAACTTAGTAGAAATGCTTAGGATCCATTTCTAATTTTTTTAGATTTTTATATTGATGTTACACCTAGTTTTCACCCATATAGTTTTGACTATAAGCTGCTGCCAGAACCTTTAAGCTGTAAAGATTAAGGTAATCGAGCTAGTTATAGTCAGAATCAATTGAAATTTACTGAATATGAATTGTAGCCACATATGTCTACTTTACAACCCTTTTGACGGAATCGAATTCCGAATTATAGTTTGTGAGTTATTTCTGTTTTAGTACTGCTATTTTCATATTCACAATTACATGTATTTTATCATGCATCGCATCATTTTGTTGCATCCTTATCATCTCCTTGACACTCTTATACACATTTCATGATCATGAATGATTTAATAAAATATTAACAATCCAGGGTAATAAGGGTTGACTTAGTAGTGGATAATCTCAGAAAATATACTCGGTAAGGCCTTATCGTTATATTGTATTGTCATGGAAGGAGGAGTATCGATTGTGAATTATTGATTTTTAATTGTTGATTATAAATTATTGTTATTGATGCCGAGTCCAGGATCTGTAGATCCCATCATGATGTCTAAAATGAATACTATTTTGTATGCACCGAACCTGTGGTATGGGACGCAGTAGTACATGCATTAGTTAGGCTAAATACTAATAGACTAGATTGACACTTGCATCCTTGAATCATGACTATTGACATTGACATTGTTTATCGATTATTGTTATTGGAAATTTCATTGTTAAATCTAGCCTTTTCATCAGTCCCTGTTATTGCTTTTGACTTTGTTCTTGCTTCATATTCCTTGATGTACCATGTTCTTTTATTCTTTGCTTTTCATTACTTGCTATCCGTACTTGCTCTAACGAACATTTTTCCCCACTTTAGTTGATCAAACTGCAGGTGCACAAGAATAATTGCTAGAAGGTATTGGTGAGCGGTTCTTCTAAGGTTGGAGCAACAACTGCTTTGAAATAAATTGTTTCTTCCATGTTATTTTTATATCGCATTGTTACTTTTTTTAACTTTGTATTCCGAGATTTGTTGACCCGTAATTGTTGCTTATTTCCAGTTGTTGGTTATTATGTTGGACTACTGTATGTTTATTCTAGTATTTGTTTATGTGATTATGTTTTTCTGCGTGGTTGTGATTATTCATTTTTCATATTATTGAGTTAAGACTAGTACAGCTTATGAATGATGTAAATATCATTCGCTGGGCCTTCGTCACGGACTCCGATTCCCGTATTTTGGGAAGCGGGGTGTGACAATCTCACTCCATTGTTCATCCTGGAGCCCTCATTGCACAAATATCCCATGAGCGTCGCTCTCGTCCCGGAATACTAGAGATCAATCTCACTCCGCAGATCATACTGGGGCCTCTTTTATTCCTCGTCCCAGAATACTGAGGATTGTCTCACTACGCAGATCATCCTGGAACCCTCATACTCACATTTGCTCTTGGTTCTTCATATCTCCAACTAGTGCGTTTCCTTATGAGTAAAAAGAGTAACCTAAGCCACTTAGAGCTAGCTCCACCATACCGGACTTAACTCTACAAAACTAGGAACACTAGCCCCGCTGGCTGGTTCTTACATTCCATTAATTCACTGCCAGTAATCCTGTTTCCTGCTCAGCCTCTATTGCCCACAACACAAAATCTCAACAATAATATTTCAGGGTTCTCACCATAAACCTATATTTCAATATGAACCACCACTTGGTTCAATTATCGTAACATTCTTTCTTTTATTTATTTATGGAAGCACCACTATTCCACAAAACATATCAATTAAGATCATCTCATTCCAAACACAAACATTCATTTGTCCACAATCATTCTATCATGACTCATCTATAATTAAATAAATATTTCACTTCCATAAAGACCCCCTTCATTTGTAGAAACAAAACAAATTAATTATACCTCTTCAAATTCAAGTCACAATACATATTTGAAATCACACTCAAATTTCTGGAAGATTTATCAACCTTAAAACTGAAATAACCCTCTTTCAATTCTGGGATTTATCCCTAAAATATGAAATTTCACAATTTCAAAATCTAAAATTTACACCTCTTAAAACTGAAAATAACGCTTTAAAAATCTGAAATATATATCCTTCAAAACTGAAATATACGCCCCCTCAAAACTAAGAATATCTTACACAAAATTATAGTTTGATACATTCTAAATCACAATTTAAACTTGCCAAAATTGAAACTCATTTGTCTTTAAATCTAGAATTTATGCATTCTTATCCTTAAGAACAGTCCATTTAAAAACGAATATTTAATTTTGAAAATTTGAGTTTATATTTACTCCATAAACATAGACCACGTCACCAAATTTGTAATCCATTCGCAAAAAATTTGAAGCTCTAAATCATCAATAATCTGAAACTAGATTTTTGTAAAAATCTGAAACTTGCAACTTCAAAACTTGATCAACAAATCACTTAAAACTTCACATTCTTGCCAAATATACACATATATATGCATTCCCATATCTACCCTAGGGTTTGCAACCCTAGTGCACCATCAACCTCCCCCCCCCCCCCCCCCCCCCACACACACACACCCACCCACCCACCCCACAAACCGACCCATCATGCTAGGCCGAAACCCTTGCAAAAATAGGCACAGTGCTCGAATTTGCACTGTGCAAATCCGGGTTCTATTCAACCCCGAAACCCCAACCCTCGACTGGTATTTTCGATAGTGCTTGACGTTTATACATGCTATATTCAACCCCACACAACTCGAAAACAAAATATATAAATTTTTACACATTTAAACATCAAGGAGTCTCCAAAGTTTCATCATTATACATCACACTATACATCTAAAATCATACAACAAGATCTAATATCTACAACATATGGGTTTGTTAAATCGGTTTTCATGGGTAAAAAATTGATCTTTCATGCTTAATAATATTCAAAATTCAAAAGCAAGCCAAATAATAACATCATGCCATCAAGATTTAATTTTCCTCTCATGTAACAACCAATCTTTATCTAACAATCAATCTCTCTCATAACAAAACATCATATTCATGCTAATATAATCATATTTCACAAAGATTTAAACCCTGGCATGATTCACATTGTTCATGAGAAATAAAAAACATCAAGAGACAGATTAGATGCCCACCGCTTGAAGAAAAATTGATTCAAGGTAGTAGTCTTCTTCTCCAAGCCACCAAAATCACCAAAATAGCAAATATATGAGAAATTCCAAAACCGTCTTTTCATGACCTCTCTTATATGACTGAATTCTGAAAAATTAGGGTTTTAATCGCAGTTTTACAATTATGTCCCCCTACAATGTCAAAATTGCATAATTAGTTATTCATTCAATCTTTCCGAATCAAATCCAATAAAAACGGATAAAAATACACCCAAAAATACCTCTAATGAAAACGGACCCCCAAATGTAGCTAGAAAAATTTTGAAATTAATTTTGGCTCCAAACGATTTTTTTACACAAAAGTCCACTTCTTTTAAAATATTTATAAAAGCAGTTTCTCTTATTCAGAAAAATCACAAAAATTAGAATATATCCAATTATAAATAAGAGAATTAATTTAGAAACTCAAAATTTTAAGACTTGCATTTCAAAAATATTCACACGTGTTTTGCACATGCAAAACGAAAATTTCACAAAAATTCAAGATGATTAAATTAATTAATTAGAAAATTATTTATTAATTCAAAATATCATATTTAAATTTCTGGGGCGTTACAACAGCTGGTTGACGAAGAGAGTTGATGTGATGTCTTGAGGCCGTCGCTCTGCCTCTGGCATGGCGGTAAGTCTGATTTTGATGTAGATCTGTGTAGTTTCTCACATACGGCTCCAATCTGTTACTGCTTATTTTGGTGTGGGATCAAACAGATAGTGATTTTATATTTGAAGAAAAATTATAAAGAACTAACATTTGATCGTTGTCGTAAAAAGTAATTAGAGATCCTATGAGTTGATCTGGATCATTGATTAATTGAACACTATGATCTGAATCTGACGGTTGCTGACATGGACAATGGAACTCTAAAAAGCTTCAAACACTGGGGGTGGCCCCTTCAAGAGTTTGAGAGAGAATTTCTTGATTAACTTCTTACTGAAAAGGCGGGAGGGTATTCGTTAGGTTAATATGAATCCTTTATCCCCAGTTTGATTCTCCCATCTTTAGAGATAAGACTCTCTTATCTGGGAATAAGAGTTTGACTTGCAACCCTTATAGGTTGGGTGTTTCTCCTAATGGACCTAATCTGTCACTTTTAATGGGCTTGAAAGTGGCTTATGTTCTTGTTAGATGAGCCTGAAGAAGGCCCAGACCTGTAAAAGAGGCTTGTTATGATTAATCTGCCTATAGAAGCACTAGGATCTGTGCTAGAATCTTACGTCCCTGATTTGCCACGATTTTCGCCATTATCAGGTTCATATGTCTATCTTCTGATTTAATCTATTTTCAGTTTGAGCTAGATGTTGTGGTTTAGACATTCATATATACATTTTTATATATTAGCATATTCCTGAAATTGCACCAAATTTTTAGATGTTGAATTGTGCGACAACCGATCCAATGAACAACCAAGCAATTTGGATAAAAAACCAAACATACAAGCACAGAATTTTTTCCGGTTTGGCGAACCTAGTCCGGGAGAGAAATAATTGAGATATTATTCAACAATAGAAGATACAAAAGTTACAACACACTCATCAAGTACATATCTATCTCTCAAGCCTCACCGAAAGATACTCAGCTGTTTACAATAGAGAAAATTCTCAGATGAAGTACTCACACTCCTATCAGTGGAGGCCATTACAATATTATATAGAGATCTAAAGAAACCCTAGGCTGTAGTCTTGATCTAGCACCGTCCGATATACTCTGAAAAGCAAGCTACAAGATAGGAGCCGTACGATTGAACTTGGAGTACAAACCTGAGCTCAAACAGATTTACCAAGAACCGGTCCAAACTATCGTTGTTGCTACTTGCGGTCGACTGCAATGCCATCGAGCACGGAAGCAAGCAGACTGCTCTTTGGAGCAGTCGATTGTCTCCTTCAGACAGCCCATCAATAAATACCTTTGTCTTCCTTTTTCGCTTTGAACCTCTTCTTGCTTCGCCAGATTCTCATTACATCAAACCTAGTATGCAGACATAAACCCAACAATTTTCACCTAGGATTGCATACACATGCAACCACACTTACCTATTTAACTGCCTCTAGATTCTTTCCTTTCTCATTTTGAAAACAACATGATTCAGTGGCTTATTTTGCTAGTCGAACCTACCTCCACCTGTTATTTCTCCAATCGTATGCCCCCTCAAGGGCATACCTAGCAGGCATCAACACGGAGGCACCACCTTCCACACGAACTCTGTTTATCCCAAGGCATCCTCCACCTTCCAAAGATATTCGAATGTCGTGATCTCGCTTTGGTCATACTAGTGGCAGCGAACTAGATGATGCTTTAGGAATATTGTGCTGAAAAACACTTGACCAAGATTTTTCGTTCCCACAAAGTAGATATTATACTAAACACCCCTCCTTCCCCTCGTTACCATATGACAACATTTTCAAACTGATAAAACTCCACCTCGAGCTGTGCACCTGCAGCCATGTACTTCAAGAGTTCCCAAGGATATTGGTTGTTTCAATAAAGGAATATGCATGACCTTTTCCGGTGTGAACCATTTTCCATCTGGCATCTCCAACTCAACTGTTCTCTCATCCACTACTTCACAAATTCTACCAGTCCTTATCCTGACACAACAACCTGTTGTACACTTATAAGTAGAAAACATATCCCTCTTGGAGAAAATGTGAGAAGAACTACTTGAATAAAAAAAACTGCCAGAAACCACATATATCAAACTTGAAACAAGAAGACAGTCTAAGTTATTACCTAATTCAGTGGCACTGATTATGTTGACACCCTTCTAATTCAACAACTTGCAATAATCCGTCTTGTAATGCCCAATTACTCTGCAATTATGGCAAGAAACCACACTCTTACGCACATTATTCCTTCCAATTGAAGTTTCATCCACCGCCATGCAATTCATAGAACTAGACCCTGGAATCTGAGTTTTCTTCCTAAGTTTATTCTCCTTCACACCGGCTACCGAGAGCTTCTCCTTATTTCCCGTGTAGCATGGTGGTTATAAAATGCCCGTATGAATCTGTTACTGAATATATCAAGTTGAAAGCTTTATCCTCTTTGCTTAGATCATCTGTTTTTATCGCCTTTAATTCGAATAATACCATATTGAATTTCACTATATGATCTTCAAGAGCAGTATCTTTCTTCATTGCTAAATGAAAAATTTTCTCTTCCAGTATATCCGATCCAGTAACAACGATCCCAAGTACTCAATGATGAGTCTCGCCACACTTTTCTCCTCAAGAAAGTTGAACTTGACATTGTTTACCAATGACAATCGGTTTAAACTCATGACTTTTAAATAAATCTCATCCCACTTCTCCTGCTTCATGTCATTTGGCTTCCCATTTCTCCTCCTAGGCAAGATGTAAGCTCGTTTAACCAATACGTATAGAAAAGGGATAAATAAATCAATCAAATTACGAGAAGCTTGATAAAGTGATTCCTTAGGGGTTAAACTTCCATTCGTCCATATTTCCAGAAAAAGTATTTCTTGTTTTTCATTTCCATTACCATAAGAATGAATACTATGATTCGCATTTCGAACAGACATGGATACATCATCTATAGGATAACTTCCGTCTTGATAGTTATTTGTGGGGTTCATACGGTATCCACGATCTCTCCTGATTTGTAATTCAATACGCAAATCAATTGGTTCTGTCAGGTTAGCTATATGCTGTGTTGTGTCAACTATTTCTACGGAAGGTGGTGAGATGATATCTTGAGCAGTTAACATGTTCACATTCCAGATATTAAAGTTGATCTTACCGTCGAACTATTTGATCTTCATGAAACTCTGATTTGTCATCTTCACCAAGGAACTCGAGCAACATTAATAGCGGGACAAAAAAAAAGATGTAATGAACAACCTGATGCTCTGATACCACTTATTAGGTGCTGAGTTATGCGACAACCGATCTAATGAACAGCCAAGCAATGTAAACCAAATACGAAACACACAAACACGCAATTTTGTCCGGGTTCGGGGAACCTGATTCGGGGGAGAATAACCAATACATTTGTCAACTAGAGAAGATACAAGAGTTACAACACTCTCACCAATAATATATCTATCTATCAAGTCTCACTAGAAGATACTCTGCTATTTACAATACAGAAAACTCCCAGATGAAGTACTCGCACACCTCTTAATGAAGGTCATTACAATATTATTATAGAGATCTAGAGAAATCCTAGGTTTTACTCTTGATCCCATTGTCTGATATATCCTGAAGAGAAAACCACACGATAAGTGTCGTACAATCTAACATAACGTACAAACCTTGCTCAAAGAAATTCACCAAGAATTGGCCTGAATTGTCATTGCTGCTATTTGCAGTTGACTGCTCAAAAGAGTAGTCGACTGCAATGCAGTCAAGCACAGAAGCAAGCTATTGCAGTTGAAGCAGTTGACTGTCTCCTTCAGACAGCTCAGCAGCAACACGACTCCCTTTGCTTCGAACCTCTTCTTGCTTCGCTCTAATCTCTTCACGTCAAACCTAGTATGCAAGATATAAACCCAACATAAATCTTAGCCTCTATCCAAATGCAAACCAATATTAGTTTGTTCCTTGAGTTATATACAATTTGTCTTCGAGATATATGTTCCTTACACGTAAATAGATTAACTTTTAGGCAGTGGTAGAGCTATGTTGGGGCCCGGGGTGGTCCGCCCCCTCCCCCCCCCAAAATTTTAGAAAACCCTATAAAATTTTTGAATTTTTTAAAAAACCACCCTTAAATCTATTAAATTTTATTATTTAGCCCCCCTAAAAATTATGAAAAAATACCAATATATTTATATAGTCATAGAATTTTTTTTTGGCCCCCCTGAAAAAATTGTTCTGACTTCGCCCCTGCTTTTAGGATGCAGATTAATAAAAATAGTTCTAAGCATTTATCTCTCATTTATCTAGCTTGAAGAGCTCATCTCGTCTGGTTAAAAAGAAAAGCTCATCTCATCTTGCATATATAGTTGAATTAGCCTCCATGCTTACCCGTTAACCCGCATTTCCAAACATAAAACACACGAAATATCCTATTCTAGCTAATACAATACTCATGATAACTAAATGGATATTCCCACTGTCTTGACACGAGAGTTTTCTTAGCTATCAGAAATTTAAACCAAAGAACAATCATAATTAACTGCAGATGTTGTCCTAATGGTAAGAGCATCCACAGTTGTTTGCTATTTATCCATTTTATGCATATTTTAGCTAAAAAATGCTGCAGTCATTTGCTATTTATACATATTTTGACGATTTCGCAACAGTAAATTGTTATATATATGGCAGCGGAAATAAGAAAATACATATTATACAGGACAGATCTTGAAGATTCGTCCCACGAAAAAAAATAAATTTTTAATTAATCGGACGGAACTCGAAAATCCGCCCGACGTTTCTTTTTTGAATTTCCGAAAAAAAAAATCCACAAATAAGCCTAAATCCCCTTGGAGGGGCCCACCTCATTTTTTTTAACTAAAAATTTGATTTTAATTATTAAAAAAATTGCAAAAATTATTTGAAATTCGTTGGACGGATCTCGAATTTCTGTCTAATCATAAAAAAAATTATTTGCTATATTATAGCATTTTATCACTGCACCAAATTCGATTTGCTATATATATAATATACAAAAATGCATATTTTAGGAAAGCACGAATGCTGCTGCCCTAAGTGATGTTTCTATTTCCTCAAAGCAAACAGAGAGAATCTGAATCCAAATTCCGAACACACAGAACACTGCCCTTAAGAAAGGCTCAATAGTACCCCCATCTTCTTCTTAACCCTATAGAGTTAGTGGTATGACAAAGGCAGTGGCATGCATATACTATAGTGCCCACGTCATGACAGCATGGAACTGAGCTCATCAGCTCAAACCATAGTCCACTTTTTCTTCTAAGCCAAATGTTGCGTTGGAATGTTGGATGCATGTTGATCTCAAAATTTATGTGGTGCTTGTGGCATGATTCTCATCCCTGAATGGGCCTGCCCTCTTTGCCTGCTCTCAAATGGGTGTGGGATTAAACTACTAAAGCCAACAAAACATGAACAACATGGGGACCAAATCGAGGGCATGCGCAAAACCCACCCCATAATACTTACAGACACCCATTCATAACCCTAGTATCCCCTTAATTATCATCATCTTAAAAGTAAACAAATTTAACTAACCCTAATCATTAATTTTCAAGATTTTACTGAGCTGATGTTAGTTTTTTGTAAAAAAAAATTAGAAAAATATAATAAGAAGAAGAAAAGAAAGAGTGAAAGAGTGCAGTCCAAGGCACAATGATTACAATGGTTTAGAGCGTGGGAAATGTAATGTAAAAGCAAGCAGAGAGAGACCAAGCAGTAGTCAGATCAAACGTGGGTCTTCACCTGGGTGGAACTCATTATTATTTACTATTATTACTGCTCTATATAAAATTAATCATAATTTATATGTTATAATAATTGGGAAATTAAAAAGATTAGCCTACATTAAATATAAAAAATCCCATGCTCTAAAAACTCATCAGGCTTGGTCGGTTCTAAATCCTTCCACTTTTCTACCTTGTCTCCGAAGCTATTTGTCATGCACTTCGCAATAATTATGTATATTCCTAGGTTGAGTAGTGAATGTGAGAATATATATTATCTGTATTGTATTCATTACCTCTCTCTCTATATATAAATGTAATTAAAGATGTATATAGTGACGTACGTTGGAGAGCTTTTTCTGCTTGCTGCTTCTGTATCCTACTAACAAGTAGACAAGTTTTAACAAAAGAAAAGTCCACACATGTCAAAAAGTAGAAGAGAGAGAACTAGTGGAAGCATTTGAGGACAAACCCAAGTTGAAATATATATACATATGGATGTATATAAAAACCTAGAAAGTTAGATACAAGAGGAAGAAGATCAAGAACATATCAAGAAGATGGAGAATCAAGCTAACTATGATCACCAAAGCTTCATGTTGCCATCGGAATTCGCTTCATCTACGACAAACTCCTTCCAACCATGGCAACTATATAATGATTCTAACTATCTTCCATCTCTTCCTCCTCTTCAACCTCCACCTCCTCACCCTTCTTCGATCTATGGCGATTTGTACAACATTCGTAGGCCTCCTTATAATAATAATAATATTCCTTTGTCGTCGGATATTAATATTCCATTAGGGTTAAGTTCTATTTACTCTTCATCTGCGTCGCCTTTTGGGAGCCTCCATGCTGAGTTGATGAGTAAGATGAGTGCTCAGGAAATCATGGATGCGAAAGCGCAGGCTGCGTCGAAGAACCACAGCGAGGCGGAGAGGAGGCGAAGAGAGCGAATTAACGGGCATCTTGCAAGGTTGAGGAGCATGCTTCCTAGCACAACCAAGGTAATTAAGAATTTTATTTATTGGTTATTTCTGTAATTAATTAGATCAATATAACTTTTATCAACTGGATTTTAATTAATTAATTAATTATGATTTTATTTTATGGATCCATGGATATGTATATTGATTATATTCTTCGCTGCATATGTTTTATAATTTTTCTGAACAGAATCAATCAATTTTTTTTTTCAATCTAACTTTTTACTGGGGTCATGAGAGATATATTGATGATCAAGTTAATTAAAAAGAAAACAAAATGAATCATATTAATTTGGTTTTCTTCATTTTCTTGTATGTAATTTATATTTTTATCTAGTTTTGAAATTGTAAAAAGCATTCGTACGTTAATTTTCGTTTCCTTTTACTTTTTTTTATTGTAGGGAGAACCGTTAAAGATTGATCAAAGAGTATGCACCTTTATTAGATGAATTACGGAGATTAATCTTATTCTTTTGGCTAACGTGGAGATTCATTGTTATGCAATAAACAAAGAGAGATAACATAAATGATCCTTTGCTTCTTCTCTATTTCTTGTTCTTCTTTTTTCACTATAATTCCAGATATTTATACTTACTTCAATTGTAGTACATATATATGATGAAGAAGATTATTCAATATTTTTGTCTAGGATATAATATTTTATTTTCTTTAGTAACTATAGCATATATATGTATCCTTATGTATTAACTAACATTTCTAATAACCATAGCCCTGCGATATATACAACCCTCCATTATGTACGATATCGAATGATGCTTTTCATGACAACATCTCATAGGATTTGCCAAGATCCACACTAGATCAATTCAGGTTTTTTCACTTTGTTTTTTCTCTTTTTCTTTTTTCTTTTCGGAGAAGTAAACATCGGACTGGTTATCTATTTTTATTTCAAAAGAACTGAAATATTACAGGAAAAGAGAAACAATTTAGTAACTAGCTAGCAATCTAGTAACTTTTTGATGGAGAGAGAGAGAGAGAGAGAGAGAGAGAGGAAAAAGAGGCGATTGGTTGTAGTTGACATGAGAAAGGAGAGCAGAGAAGGAACAAAAAGCAGCCACAAAGAATTCTTTTGCCGGCGATGAGCCATACCATGAAAGACAAACATGCACTCCTATTGTCACTCATCCCATGTACACTTTTCTATTCTACTCTATGCTACTCTATTCTACTCAATAACGACAAGAATAATATTACAACGTATTAGTTGCAAAACAAAACTATCTATACATGTATCAATGCAATGTCAGTCAACAGTGAATAGTGCCTTCACACTTACACCAGATCCCATATATTCATCCCTCTTCCCCATTATAACAACCCACTATCTCTCTTTCCTTGAATCATGTCAAATTTGCATGCCACCGCCCTTTATCATTCTACTCACTATGTTTTAGCACGTGCGGAAAATGTGAGAAATCGCGTTGTTAAGATTTAAGTGGATAATTTATAAAAAATTGAAGTATTAAAATACATATCGGAGTTTTAAATGTCTATAAGAGCATCCACTATCGTTTGCTAAAAATCAAAAATATAAAAATTTTAGCTAAAATTCTTCCACTATCGTTTGCCAAAAACCTATTTTTTAGCAAAATTGTGAACTGTGAATTGCTGTATATAGTAGAGCGAAATAGCAATTGAAAAATATAGAAGACGGAAGATCATCTTCCGACGAAAGATCATCTTCCGTCTGAAAAAAACAATTCAATTATTTTAAATATAATAATAAGACAGACGAAAGATCCTTTTCCTTCTGTCGAGTTTGAATGGTCAAAAGTTGAGAGACGGAAGAAGATGTTCCGTCTCTCCATTTTAATTTTAAGAAGAAGAAAAAAAAGACGGAAGATCTTCCGTTTATATATATATATATATATATATATATATATATATATATATATATATATTAAAAATAAACTTTCCAGCCGAAAGTTCATCATCTGTCTGGGTTTTTTCTTTTTTTTTTAAATTAATTGCGAGCAGATGGATGGCCTGGCTCTCAAATTTTTTTTTAAAAAAATATTCTCAAACGGAACATGATTTTCCGTTTATCAAATTTGGAAATTAAAATTTTTAATTTTTTTAATTAGATGGAGGATGTTCTTCCGTTTGTATATTTTATTTTATTTAAACCCAAATTTTGACTTTGATGATAGCAGCGCAAGTCCTCCATTTCTATTTACCTATTGCCTAGAGGCAGCCCAAAAATATATCCATGGACACTTCATCATCAACATCTCTTTTTTTTATCTATATGCTTCAACATTCTAATCATGCTTAGGACTTAGATGTTAGACCAACTGTTTTTATGTTGATGATCATCAGTTATTCAACACAACCCTCCTTAGTTTCTCTGTTGGGAAGAGTTCGTCAAAATATATAATTATTTGTACTATTTCATTGTAGACGGACAAAGCATCGCTACTCGCCGAAGTGATCCAGCATGTGAAAGAGCTGAAACGACAGACCTCAGAAATGGCAGAAGAGAACCCTCTCCCTACCGAAATTGATGAGCTAACAGTCGATGCAACAAGCATGGACGACGACGGAAAACTCATCGTAAAAGCTTCTCTTTGTTGTGAGGATCGCAGCGATCTCATTCCGGACCTAGTCAAGACTCTTAAAGCTTTGAGGATGAGAACTCTAAAAGCTGAGATTACTACTGTGGGAGGGCGGGTTAAGAACATTCTTGTTATCACCGGAGATGATGATTCGGGTAATAATCAGTTGTCAATTTCGTCGATTCAAGATGCATTGAAAGCTGTGATGGAGAGGAGTGGGCTTGAGGATTCACACTCGAGTGGTGGTATTAAGAGGCAGAGGACTAATAATTTCTCGAGCCTGCAGTCTCAGCAAAGGTCTTTATAGTTCTCCTTCTCTACCTGTAATACGCATACATATATATAGCTAGTATGCATGGTTTAATTAGGGTTTGTAGGGTTTCATGTTGTTTGGATACATGTTGTTGCCAGCTGTGGTGTGTGAGGCATCGGTAGAGATCGAGAGTGTGGCTGATTTTCTTTATCTTTTCTTTTTCCTTTTTCTCTCTGTTATGTGTTGAGTGTAGAATAAATACTTCTATTGGGAGAAAATATAATGAAAAAAGAAAAAAAGAAAAATTTGAAATGTATGGAGGTTACTTGAAATATATGTGGTGAACTCTGTATTAACTATTTATGACTGTTGTTTTTCCATGCCTTGTTAGCAACCAATTTTGTTTTGTTGAGAGGGAGACTAAGGTGGTATAAGAGTGTCTATGAATTCAGTCTTAGGAGAAGTAAAGGTATACGACCTTTCTTCACTCTAAAGGCTGAAAATACATCTCATTCTCTGCATTCTCCTGCGTTACCCTCTCTTGGTTATAGCTAAAGAAACCAAAACTAATTAGCTACTGATTTTTGACTTCACTAATATATTTTGAGATAAGAATTTACCTTACCTTTCCTTGGTAAAAGAAAAGAAATGCAAGGAGGTGTGTGTATTATGAGCATATAACTACTCATGCATGTTTTCCTCCTCTTTTTCCTTCTTTTATTCTTTAGTTTATTAATTTATTATGCATATGTTTATTTAAATTTAATAGTATATTAAGCTAAACCGAGCAAAATGGAAAATCATGCAGAATTCATGTAGCCAATCTCAACTAGTTGGGAAAAATATTATGTTGTTGTTGTTGTTGTGGTTGTTGTTGTAGTGGAATATATGTTGATTACATACATATAACTTCTTCAATGTTTGTTATAAATGTGATACTATTTCATTCCTAGGTGTGGGAAATACAAATGATTTGAGACTATTAAAGGCCTCAAGAGTCATCTGGCGTTTGTTTCTTAGATGTAAGACGGTGAAAAGGTAAGGGATCCAAAACAATAATGCATAGTAAGAGAAAGAACTGGTATTATAACTATGAGGTTCTATCATTGTTTTCCTGCCTTTTTTTTTGCATGAAAGCAGCTTGAGAGGAAACAGTGGCATTGTCTATTTGCATCTTCTAATTAGTTTGATCTTTAATCATGCATGGAAATGTTTGATCTTTAATATTGGTTTGCTCGGCATTCCATTATTCTTTTGCAAAACTTGTTGTAACCACGATTACGGTGCAAATTATTGATGTTGCATGTGATGATGGTAAAAATCACAGCAAATCAGAACCGTACGATCCCTGCACGGATCTCAAAGCGTCTACAGGTAGATTAGCCATCACAGACCTATTTTACAGGCCTGTGCCCATTCCAAAACATGGGCTTCTCTCAAGCCCATAAAAAGTGACAGACTAGGCTCACTAAGAGAGACACCCAGCCCATGATGGCTAGAAGTCTCATCTTTTATCCTCTCATAGGGATATCTTATTTCTTCAGGGGGGGAGACATGAAAGATCCGACGTTCACGATTCGGCTTCTAGAATGTCTCTCAGTCCTATAAATACTTTTCCCCCTCTTCAGTCTCCAGGTAATCAACAATTCACCAGTTTTCACTCTCTTACTTTCTCTCTTTTTCTGGTTCTGACTTGAGCGTCGGAGGGTCTGTCGCCGGGGGCCACCCCCGGTGTTTCAGATGTTTTGCAGGTCCATCGGCTGCATCATCCACTGTCGAATTCAGATCACAGGAAGTCAATCAACGATCCAGATTCAATCTCGGGAGCTCTAACCTCTATTAATGGCCAAGACACAGGTTTGACTTTTTGTAGTTTCCATCCATTATTAACTCACTATCTGTTTGCTCCCACACCGAAATAAGTAGCAACAGATTGGCGCCGTCTGTGGGAACTACACAAGTAAGACTTATCGTCATGCCACAAAGACTAAGAGGTAAAGGGGTGGCCTCCAGCCGTCGCACTACCACTCTTCGTCAACCAGCTCCTCCTATAGAAGATCAGATTCCTCTTCAACAGTCACCCCGACAGCCTATTCATACTCCTTCCAATGGAGAGGTACCGGGGGCTCCTGAAAAAATCATCCTGAACAACATCCTCAGTACGGCCGCATCTTTGTCCACAATTCTTCAACTGGATCCCAAAAGAAGGATGACCAAGTCATTTTCCGTGTCCAAGAAGTAGAAGATCGGCTATAACAAATGAAGAATGAGAAAAACTGGTTCAGCAGGGCCTACCGGCCAAATCAACGTCCCTTCCGCAAAACCATCCTCGATGCAACCATTCCAAGGAACTTCAAAGCTCCTCGATTCGAATCCTACAACGGAAAATCAGACTCGACGGACCACATCGAGAGCTTTAAAATACTTATGATGTTCTATAACGCCACCGATACACTCATGTGTCGGACATTTTCCGCTACACTGAAATGATCAGCCAGGGAATGGTACTCACGTCTAAAACCCGAATCCACATTTTCTTTCGATCAGCTCGAGGAACTCTTCATTGCACACTTCGTTACTAGCCAGAGAGATGAAAATACCAGTGTCTCGCTGCTAGAGCTGAAGCAAAAAGATAGAGAACTGCCAAAGGATTTCGTCAAGTATTTAACAACTGAAGCAAGGTTAATTTATACCTCGAACACTTCATTCGCAACTGCAGCTCTTTCGCCACAACGTCATTAACAAAGACCTGAAAGCCTCCCTCGCCAAAAAGCCACCGAAAAATTTCACTGCGCTCCTGAAAATGAGTGATAAGTATATTAGGGTTGAGGAAGCTCTCCATCCTCAAGGCAAGAACGATTCATCTTCCGGGAACAAACGGAAGAATACAAGCGAGGAATAACTCAGGAAGTTTCAGAAAAAAATGGTACAAATTCAAGCCGTCCAACTCTAGCATCACGCTTCGACAAATTCACTCCTCTCAATGCAAGCTATCATCCATCCTCATGGAAGTGGAGAAGGACGGAATAATCCGCCTTCCCCCTACGATGTCAACGTCTAGCACAAGAAGAGACAAAAATAAGTAGTGTACATTTCATAGAGATCATGGACACACTACTGACAACTGTCGAACCCTTAAAGATGAACCGAGAGCCCTGATACGCAGGGGCTATCTCTCCAACTTTGTTCAGAAAGACAATGATGCCGAAAATCCTCCGTCCCAAAGGGCTAATAAGCATCAGCAGAGGTCATGCGAGTAGCAAGACTCTGAACACATGACCGTCCTCCACTCCATTCATGAAGACCCGATGGGGGGAGATTCCAACTCCTCCCGCAAAGCTTTCGTCAGCAAAGTCAACTCCATAGATAACATTCCGCCTGCCATACACATCGGGATCCCAATATCTTTCTCCGACAAGGACTTAGAATGTGTCCAAGCACCTCATTGCGACGCATTGGTCATAAACCTTTGCATGCTAAATCATGAGGTACACCACATCCTGGTGGACAATGGCGGCTCAGTAAAAATCCTCTTCATGGCCATATTTCAGGCTTTCAAGCTCTCTCAAAACCGACTCAAGCCAGCCGGTTATACACTTCATGACTCCTCTAGTGCACCTGTCCAAGTCGAGAAAATTGTCGCACTCAACGTAACAGCAGAGAAAGCCCCGCTATTCAAACAGAAGCCTTAGATTTTATGGTAATCGATGTCAAAGCTGCATACAATGCCATATTCGGTCGTCCAGGCAGGGCGCATTCCATGCAATTGCCTTCGCATTTCACACAAAACGAAGTTCCCAACAACAACTGGCATATGCCAAGCTGTAGGAAGCCAACAGGCGGCACGAGCATGCTACACCGCTACAATGGGGGGCTCCATTCTCCCCCTCGACGCCATAGAGTCACCGCCAAAAAGCAGTCACGATAATTCAAAAACTATAAACGAGTTTGAAGCCTCTGCCATAACCAACTCTACCAAGAACTTCCAAACCTGCCACACCATCTCTCTCCAGGTTCAAACTAGTTCTCATCATGACACGATTATAAACCTGAATCCCTCGTCCGAAACCACTCCACTTATTCAACGGAGACAAATAGTCATGCCTAAACACATTGGAGCATTAGAAGATTCTTCTTTCACTATGCAAAACAATGGGGGCCCCCCTCCAAAATAGGCAAGTCCAGGCAAGGTCTACCAAGTTTTTCGCCTGACGGCTCATCCACTTGAAGACCCGGGGGGCAGGGAGATATCAGCAGGGACTTGAAAAGTAGAATACATTGTGAAGTACAACGAGTTGAGTGCCAAACTTGTACATAAAAACGGCACCAAAATCGTTAAAAGCTTCCTACGAGACGGTTTCGGAGTCCGCATCCATAGTGCGAAGTTACTACAACAATCTATAATGAATCAAGTTCTGAGTGTGCTTCGCCAATCGATCTGCTCCTACAATCTGTTAATTCATCAAAGCAAACAACGAGCTACACGCCTAACTTACATTCAAAGTGGCGCTAAACACTCGTTACAAGCTTTCTACAATGCAAGTTCGGAATCCAGAACTCGGGAGTTGCGGCATGCAACCTCGCACGCTCAGAACACAATTCACCGATCAATCTGTTCCTGCAACTAGTTGAACTTCCCTGGGGGCTCGAAAACAACAAGTTGAGTGCCACACTTAAACACTTAAGTAGCACCAAACACTAGTTGCGAGTCTCCCCGTAAGACGGATTCGGAATCCATACCCATGGCTCGACAGGGACTCTAAACAATTTGTAATAACACAAATTCACAGTGCACTTTGCTATTTGATCTGCTCCTACAATTCGTCAATGCCTCGAAGAACGGTTCGGAGTCCAGTTCATGGTTCAAAAGAGACTCTGTCAATTTGCAAAGAAGCAAGTTCAGAGTGCGCTTTGCCATTCGAGCTGCTCCTGCAACCTATTAATACTTAAACTAATAAGTTCGGAATCCATGTTCATGGTTCAGAGTTCACTACAAGGAATTTGCCATATACTAACGGATACCTGTAGTGACGGATCACTAAAACCGTGGGTATAGCCATCATATACCTACAGACGTGTAGTAAACTGTGGGTATAGACTGGATAGAACACTTTTAATTCCCACCAAAATCCCAATTTCTAATTTCATTCTCCCCCACCATGTCTCTCTCAAAACCCCAAATCGGAAACCCCTCACCCAAACCCTAAAAAGCTCTTCCATCTTACATCCACCTTCCCTTCTCCTCTCCCCTTCCAATCTGCTTCCCTCCTCCGTCTTGGCCACCGCCTCCACCCCTTCGCCACCGCCGTTAGCCATGTCATCTCCCACTCATCCGCCCCCCACCGTCTCCTCCCTGAACGGTCAGTCTCCCAACTTCAGCAATTGCCCACCCAAGGAGACGATCCTTTTCAATGGCCTGCAATTTCGAGCACTGACTCGCCGTCATGGCATCGTCGATTCTTACATCAAAACCCTTGCTCAAGTCCTTGGCAAGTATATAATTAACCTTAGATTTGATATGCAACTAGTAGTTTATTTAGGTTTAGTTTACATTTCTTTTCTCTTGTTTTTCTTAAATTATCTTGGTTAATGATTTTGAAAATTTGGATGAGATGGATAGTTAATATTTAGATAGAAAAGTTGTTTTATTTGTTAAATTATGAATAAGCTCCAAAGAAAATTGTGGAAGTGCCTGATGGTCATTTATATCTAAACGTGATAAACAAAAGCTTGAAAGAGGGAAAGAGGAATGATGGATGCCAAAGAGAGGTATAATCTGTTGACCTTCATATTTTTTCTGTAATTTCTTGGTGTGCTTTTCTTCATTTTGTTCTTTATTTGTTTTATAAGTATTAAAGTTTTATTGGGGGCTTGGGAGTTTGTTCTTCTGGTTTCTGGCCAGCACGTCTTTTTTCATCTATGCAAATCCTGAGTGTGACCAACCTTCTTCTAGAGCGAATTAATGTTAAATAATGCTCTTCTAAGAGAAATGTTGTGTAGCTTGCATATTGATGGATTTTTTTTCTAGTAGAACAAGATGTATATGTAGACAAATAAGTTGAATTTGTAGATCATCCATTCAGAATTTTTTAATTCATATCACAATTACCCTTTATTTCTCTTAATATAAATGATTGACATGTCCGCAAGAATAGTAACAATGAGCTATGTGCTTCAACTAAGTACTGGTCTAGAATCATATTACAAATGAAATCAGCACTGATATATCCTTACACATCATGGATCCCCATCACGTATGTATTTGACGTTTGTTTCAGATTAAAGTTAGTTGGTCTGTGCTAGTAAAAGACTGACTAATATCTAGGTTTTAATGCACACAGAGTCTACATTTTCCTGGGTAATTGCACACAACAGCTGCACAACTTCTCTTTGACTTTGTTTGCGTAAGTTATATATCAATATCATTCATAAGTCTAAATTTTATTTGATTAAATCTTCATGTCTATATTTTGAAATTACCTTCTCTTCTAACATACATTTCTCTCCTTGTAGTTGGCTTGACAAAGTCACTCTGGAGACATATATCTTTCAGATACATATTCGGTTAGGGTGCGTATGCATAATTATTTTTGCATATTCTATATTTCTCCTTTTGTATTTTGTTTGGAAATCTCAAGCAATAGTTAGCTTCTACAAATCGTTCTAAATGATGTAGTGAATTTAGCTGTCATTCTTACGAAGGGATATTATAGAATAAGAAGAAGAACAAATCTTCAAACTTAATCTTTGGTCTCAGCTAGAATATTCCTTTGTCTTTATTGAGGTCCTAATTAATAATTCCATCAAGATGGATGTAAAGCTTAGTTAAAGAAATAATTTTTTACTTTTTTTTTTTTTTACATTTATAGCAAATTGTACGATCACAATACAAGTTCACTGGTTATTTGATCAAAACCTGCACAGTGTGAAAAACAAAAAGGAGGGGGCTGGAATATTCAGTTTATACTCCAAAAAACCATCTTATATTCATATTCTTATGAAATTTTATATATGGACTTGGAATTTCTTATATTAACCACACACTCGTTATCTAATTAATTCCTGATGAATCCTTATTGTAGCCTATTGATAATGATTTCTAATATTTATTCTGTAGGAACTGTGCAAGTCAAACGTGCCTAATGGTCAGCCCAACTGGATTTTTTCTTTTATCCCAGATTATCCACTGCTCAATTTCATGCTTACCACAACAATTTATCTCTTTGTATGCTTTTCTCACTTATGCAAGATTCCTTCAATAAACTCACCTTAATCAACCAAACAAATTTCCTGAGACTAAACATAATATATCTTATTTAATACTTGTTTCAGTTATCCTACCGGATTTTTGAAATGACCAATACTCTCAAGGTAGCTTTCGTCTCCAGTAAAGACAACAAGCGGTTATTGCACAATTTTATTGCTGGAGTAGCAATTTCAGTTAGTGTGTACTGTATTTTGCTGGTTCTTGTATCTGTCCCTCAGTTACTGGTATGCAAAATAATTATCTCTGAATCTGTGTTTCATTTTCAAAATAATTCTGAATGCATGCCTCTTAAAGTAATTAGAAATAATACTTATAGGTGTCAAATAGGTCATTGCAGTCGCATATTGTAGTGTACTTTTTTAAGGAAAAAACATAGATCTGGAAAAAGAATTCACTACAAACTTAGTAGTTAGTACCTCTGTTTTTTTTTTTCCGTTCAAAAGTAAATAGATGCATTAGATCTGGAAAAAGAATTCACTCCTAATTATGATCGAACAGTAGATGTATTTAAATACTATCTTATCCTATTTATTTATATAACTTTTTGCTTATATATCATAAATATCTGATGGAACTGTAATCTGAACAATTATAAGAGTTATCCTGTATCATTTTTAGTTTTGGTTTATGTGATTAACTAAGTGTTTTCTAGATACATAGTAATATTTTTCATAAAATGAAAATTCTATTCTTTCCTATTCTGCAAGCCTGTTTGAATCATAATTGAATCATAATCACATATGATACATACCCATGACCTTTGATAAGCTATTAATTTCAAATACAGTGAAGAACTACTTGGACAGAGCAAAACTTCAGATGATACTGTTAACATGACTGCAGGATTGGACAACTAAGGAATTGTTGGTTTACAGAGGCAAATTATGAGAGGTCCATTACATTTTGTTTGGTGCATTTTGCAAAGTTTATACCTATTGATGTTGATTACCTCTCATCTCATTTCAGCCATTTTTGTTTTGTTTTGTTTTATGCTGATATGTTTACTTATTATATTTTAATGATATTGCTATTTCAAAACTTGCCTTTCTCTGTGTTTACCTGCTATTGAATGAATGAAATTTGGTTCTCTTTCAGCCTATGATTCGATGAATGATTGGGAGGATCACCGCAGATACGTGAATCCTGAAGGAACGGAGATGACTCCGGTGAGTCAGCTTTAAGATCATTATTACATAAGAGAAGTTCCATTAGTATTTTTTTTTGAAGCTTGCAGGAGATGTTTGTTTATGATGAATCTACACTACACAGTGAACAAAAATATGGCCTATTTGACTCTTACCTCTTGATTTCTCCTTTTATGCAATCTAATCCTAGATTTTGGTTGTTTTTAATTACTATACTAAGAGTCGGCCAATTGTGAAGAGGATTCTGAAGTGTTTAAAGGATTTTACATTTTGTTACGTTTAGTATATTTTTTCCGACGTATGTTTATCGTGTAGCATATGCGAATGCTCTAGACAAGAAAATCATCAACCAAGCTAATAAACATTGTAGATAAATATTGCTTTTAAAAGTACAAGTAGGATTAGTTGCACTTTATTCTGGAGATCGGAAGCTATTACTCATGTATTTGGCTTACTATGTTTTGGCTGCAGGGAGTTTATGGGGATGTGTTTCATCTTGGTTATGGTTATGCTGCAGGGAGCAAGATGCTAAAAGAAGATTACTGCAAAGAGAATCGAGATCAATCAAGATCTGGTTGCCGTAAAATAAGAATATTAAAAATTAAACTTCAATCATATTAAAAATTAATGAAGTATTACAAGCATGTCAAATTACAAAATAGTTAATAACCAAATACATAATTGAATTCATGTGTGCAGACATGAGAATCAATACTTTAAACTACGATCAACATATTCAATGACATTATAAGATAACATTCAATTGACTCCTCACTTAAGAAAATTGTTAGTGTCGTATCTCAAGTGAGGAGTCAATTGAATGTTATCTTATAATGTCATTGAATATGTTGATCGTAGTTTAAAGTATTGATTCTCATGTCTGCACACATGAATTCAATTATGTATTTGGTTATTAACTATTTTGTAATTTGACATGCTTGTAATACTTCATTAATTTTTAATATGATTGAAGTTTAATTTTTTTTAATTTTGTTTCATAAACACATTTATCTATTTTATTGTGTATTTAGTTTTTAATTGGATTAATATTATAAAAGAAAATATTAAATTATCATACACGTAATTAATAAGAAATTTTTTTGTATAGAGCGATGGGTATATATTTAAATATTTGGATGCGAAAACCATTACTAAAACCTATAGCAATGGAGTTTCAACCGTGGGTATAGGAAAGCAAGTGGTGTCCTTAAAAGCTATACCAATGGATACGAAACCGTGGGTATAACACCGAGGTTTTGTCCAACGGATAAAAAAACCGTCGCTATAGGCTATAGTGACGGCATTTTGCCGTGGGTATAGCTAATTAAAAACGATGGAAAAATATGTCCGTTGGTATAGGTTTTACGGGCTATACCTACGATTTTTCGCCTTTTACCCACGGATTTTTGTTGTCACTATATGTCAAATTCCTTGTAGTGGTTACTCTCGCAACCTGTAATGACATGCGTTTAGAGTTCAACTCGCTATTCGATCTGTTCCTGCAACTAGTTAAATTTCCTCAACAACAGATTAAGAGATCCAACACTTGCAGTTTAACTCTCCATTCGATGTGACTCTCACAATCTGTCAGAGGTACCATACAGCAAGTTTGGAAAATAACTCTTTCTCAGAGTTGTCCCTACAACTAGCTGGGTTCAAGATGAAGCAATGCTACACTCCGTCATATACCGTCGACAGCTCTCTAAGCTATACGCAACAGACTTGAGGCCCTGTTATTTAGTGACAGAGAACTCGACGATGACACCTCAACCATGACAGCAAGGATCAAGCATGTGAAATGAATCTCGCAAGTCACAAAACTATCACCAACTCATATGTTCAGATCCAGTAGCACTACAGATGTCTGCAAATACAAAACGGCTAGTCCAAAGTCTAAATCCCCAAGAGCAGCTCATACGACTAGCCAACCCCCAAGACGATGTATCACAGGACAAGACACCGGCATGCAGAAGACTTCTCATTCCAAAAACTGCAAGTCTCATTACAACATCAAAGTTACAATGACTCCACATTTCACATCTAAGAATCGCTACCGAAAGTCCTGCGAACATTTTGCGACAAACTATCATGTAAGCTGTTCTTCCAGCTATACACACTAGAGAGATGCTCTACCTAAAAGAAACAAAACTCCTCGCCGGCCTCCTACCTGCTAACAGTTTCATAGGGCCGCCTCAACTCTCGATAATGATATTCAAGACAAGTCTTCCTTAGACGAGCAAACTCCAGATTCATTCGACCTCCTTCACTTGAGAAACCTCCAACTCCGTCTCGCTTGAAGCACCGCGCAAACAGGAAAGTTCCAACTCCATCAAGCACAGCGTATCAAGAAGTAGGACAAGTTCAGTATCCCGGGGAACCTTATTCCATGCACGCAACCACTTGTCAGTAAAGAGAAGAATGGAATCATCTCAACGCTGAATAAACACAAGTTACTTCACTTCCACACTAAGAAGATTCAGAATACCCACAAATCATCTGCTCTAAAAATGAGTTTGGCGCTCTGCGCGCCACTTGAGTTTCTCCGGCCAACCACTCGTCAACATTGAGCAACAGGTCCAACACCCAGATCTCTGCTCGCCGCATGAGCTCCATCAACAACTCGTTGGTTCTAAACAATGAGTTCAGCGCTCTACTCGCCGCTTGAGCTCCATCAACAACTCTTTTGTCCCAAACAACGAGTTCAGCGCTCTGCTCACCGCTTAAGCTTCATCAACAACTCGTTGGTCCTAAACAACGAGTTCAGCGCCCCACTCGCTGCTTGAGCTCCATCAACAACTCGTTTGTCCCAAACAACGAGTTCAGCACTCTACTCGCCTCTTGAGCTTCATCAATAACTCGTTGGTCCCAAACAACGAGCTCAGCGCCCCGCTTGCCGCTTGAGCTCCGTCAGCAACTTATTGGTCCCAAACAACGAGTTCAGTGCTCCGCTTCCCGCTTAAGCTCCATCAACAACTCGTTGGTCCCAAACAACAAGTTCAGCGCTCTGCTCGCTGCTTGAGCTCCATCAGCAACTCGTTGGTCCCAAACAACGAGTTTAGTGCTCTGCTCCCTGCCTGAGCTCCTTCAACAACTCGTTGGTCCCAAACAACGAGTTCAGCGCTCCGCTCGCTGCTTGAGCTCCATCAATAGCTTGTAGGCTCCAAACAACGAGTTCAACACTCTGCTCTCCCCTTGAGCTCTAATAACAACTCGTTGGTCCCAAACAACGAGTTCAGTGCTCTGCTAGCTGCTTAAGCTCCATCAATAGCTCGTTGGCTCCAAACAACGAGTTCAATGCTTTGGTCTTTGCTCAAGCTTCACCAAATAGCCCATTGACTCTAAATGGCAAGTTCTATGCTCTGATCGCCGCTTAAGCTCCATCAGCAACTCGATTGTCCCAAACAACGAGTTCAGTGCTCTGCTCGCTACGTGAGCTCCATCAACAACTCGTTTGTCCCAAACAACGAGTTCGATGCCTTGCTCTATGCTTGAGCTCCATCAATAGCTCGTTGGCTCCAAACAACGAGTTCAATGTCTTGGTCTTCACTCAAGCTTCACCAAATAGCCCATTGACTCCAAACGACAAGTTCTATGCTCTGATCGCCGCTTAAGCTCCATCAGCAACTCGATTGTCCCAAATAACGAGTTCAGTGCTCTGCTCGCTGCGTGAGCTCCATCAACAACTCGTTTGTCCCAAACAACGAGTTCGATGCCTTGCTCTATGCTTGAGCTCCATCAATAGCTCGTTGGCTCCAAACAACGAGTTCAGTGCCTTGGTCTTCGCTCAAGCTTCACCAAATAGCCCGTTGACCCCAAACGGCAAGTTCTATGCTCTGATCGCCGCTTAAGCTCCATCAGCAACTCGTTTGTTCCAAACAACGAGTTCAGCGTTCTGCTCACCGCGTGAGCTCCATCAACAACTCGTTTGTCCCAAACAATGAGTTCAATGCCTTGCTCTATGCTTGATGTCCGTCCATAGCTCGTTGACTCCAAACAAAGAGCTCGACGCCTTGCTCTATGCTTGAGCTCCGTCCATAACTCTTTATCTCCAAACAATGAGTTCAATGTTCTGCTCTTCGTTCGAGCTCCACCTACAACTTGTGGGCTCCAAGCAACAAGATCTACACTCTGCGCACCACAGGAGCTTTGCCTACGCTTGTTGTCTCTGATTAACGAGTTCTACGCTCTGGATATTGCTTGAGTTCCGTCAACAACTCGTTGGCTCCAGAAAACGAGTTCAATGCCTTGGTCTTCGCCCAAGATACACCAAGTAGTTCGTTGGCTCCAAACAACGAGTTCAATGCCTTGGTCGCCGCTCAAGCTCCACCAAATAGCTCGTTGGCTCCAAACAACGAGTTCAATGCCTTGGTCTTCGCTCAAGCTCCACCAAATAGCTCGTTGGTCCCAAACAACAAGTCCAATACTCCGCTCACCGCTTGAGCTCCATCAATAACTCATTTGTCCCAAACAACAAATTCAGCGCTCTGCTCTCTGCTTGAGCTCCATCAACAACTTGTTGGTCCTAAACAAACGGTTCAGTATTTTGCACTTTGCCTGGGCTCCATCAACAACTTGTTGGCTTCACGCAACGAGTCCAATGTCTTGGTCTTCGCTCAAGCTCCACCAAATATCTCATTAGCTCCAAACAGCGAGTTTAATGCCTTGGTTTTCGCTCAAGTTTCACCAAATAGCTTGTTGGCTCCACGCAACGAGTCCAATGCCTTGGTCTTCGCTCAAGCTCCACCAAATAGCTCGTTGGTTCCAAACAACGAGTTCGATGTCTGGCTCTATGCTTGAGCTCCGTCCATAACTCGTTGGCTCCAAACAATGAGTTCAATATTCCACTCTACGCTCATTGGCTCCCCACAATGAGTCTAATGCCTTGGTCTTCGCCCAAGCACCACTAACAGCTTACCGGGGTCAAACAACAAGTTCAAGCTCAAGTGCCTCTCATAGCTCTCCCTACAAACTTGCCGGGATCAAACGGTGGTTTCTACATCAACTCCATCACGGAGTCTCCCCGACAAACTTGCCGGGATCAAATGACAGTTTCTAGACCACATCGATCAAAGAGTTGTCTCCACACGCTTGCTGGGCACAAACAGCAGGCGCAACATCCAACTCTGTCATAGAGTCCTCTCCAATCATGTTAGACCAAACAACAAGTCCAACACACAACTCCATCACGGAGTTTCCTCCACAAACTCATCAGGATCAAATGGCAGTTTCTAGACCAACTCGATCAAAGAGTTGTCTCCACACGCTTGCTGGACGCAAACAGCAGGAACAACTCTCAACCCTGTCATAGAGTCTTCTCTAAACTCGCCAGGATCAAACGGCAGTTTCTATACCAACTCAATCAAAGAGTTATCTCTACACGCTTGCTGGGCGCAAACAGCAAGTGCAACATCCAACTCTGTCATAAAGTCATCTCTAAGCTTGTTGGGAACAAACAACAAGTTCAACACACAGCTCCACCATGAGTTGTCTCTACAAACTCGCTGGGATCAAACGGCAGTTTCTGCATCAGTTCTATCTCAGAGTTGTCTCTAAACTCGCCGGAGTCAAACTGCGGTTTCTAGACCAACTCAATCTAAGAGTTGTCTCTACACGCTTGCTGAGCGCAAACATCAAGTATCACATCCAACTCTGTCAGAGAGTCATCTCTAAGCTTGTTGGGAACAAACAACATCAACACACAACTCAGACATGAGTTTCCCCTACAAACTTCACCGGGATCAAACGGCAGTTTCTACAACAACTCTATCTCTGAGTTATCTCCAAACAGGCAGGGATCAAAAGGCAGTTTTTACATCGATTCTACCACAGAGTTGTCTCCACAAACTCGCTGGGATCAAACAGCGAGCTCTACGCTAACTCAGCCACGAGTTGCCCCTACAAACCGCCGGGGTCAAACGGCAGTTTTTGGACCAACTCAATCAAAAGAGTTACCCACTTGCTGGGTGCAAACAATATGAACAATGTCCAACCCCGTCACAGAGTCCTCTACACGCTTTCTGGGCGCAAACAGCAAGTTCAGAACTCAATTCTGCCATCGAGTTCTCTCCAAACTTGCTTGGAACGAACAGCAGGTTCTACGCCAACTCAGTCGAAGAGTTGTCCCTCTAAACTTACCGGGCGCAAACAGCAAGCTTGAACTTTCAACTCTATCTCCGAGTTATCTCCAAACTCGCCGGGATCGAACGGCAATTTCCACATCGACTCTATCTCAGAGCTCGCTCCAAACTTGCTGGGAACAAACGGCAAGCTCACGTTCAACTCCGTCGCAGAGTTCTCTACACACTTATCAGGCGCAAATGACAAGCTCAGACGTTCAACTCTATCCTGAGTATGCCACAACAGCTTGTTGGGATCAAACAGCAAGTCTGCAACAGCTCTCCTATCACAACCAGCTATATGTGTACAAAATCCACCAATTGAGGGTTACGAAGTAAAAATCTGGGTATACGCATATGATTAACTATATGTATATACATGTTGTTACATATACACAACAATATACGTGTAAGAAAATTGTATGCAAATCTAACTCAAAACTACTTCAAAAACCCCCTTAAAAAAGTGAGCTTGCGGTTAGATGAGTGAAGGGATGAGGTCGGGTCGAGTTCGGATCCACAAACCCAAACCCGCAAACAAATTCAAATCAGAAAGAGAGGCTAAGGGTGTTAACGGGTACGGGTCCAAAACCCGAAACCCAGAATCACCGCTCCACTTCTCTTCTTCTTTCTTCTTCTTCGAGTTTTGGCACCAAAAAGCTCGAAACAAAGCTCAATCGAAACCCCATCTTCATAGCACGCCGTCTAGCTCAATAGCCCCTGAAAACATCGAGCTCCATGGTTCCTCGCCCCACCAACGATGCCGAGCTCTCGCCCCCTCATAAGCATCACCGACTTCGAGCTCTCATACGCCTCGTCGAAAACAGAGTGTGAACCCAAAAGAAGATGCTCAAAAAAATTCTAACTCCGTGGCTCGGCGAGAGCTCGAACCCATAGCTCGGTGAAAACTCCGAGACCACTATAGCTCGGCGACTACTCCGTAGCTCGACGAGTTCTATAGCTCGGCGACTATTCCGTAGCTTGGCAAAACAGTAGCTCGGCGAGACCTCAAGCTTCATAGCTTAGCGAGCCCGTAGCTCGGCAAATCAGTGGTAGCTCGGCGAGAACTTGAGCACCGTAGCTCGGCGAAGCGAGCCACCATATCTCGGCGAAGTGAGCCACCGTAGCTCGGCGAAGTGAGCCACCGTAGCTCGGCAAAAGCTCCGAAACCACCCGTAGCATGGTGAATTCCCCTCGGCGAAGCAGCGAGCTCGATAGCTCAGCGGAGCGCTCCATAGCTCGGCGAAAATCATATCTCCATAGCTCGGCGAGAGCAAGGAACCCATGGCTCGGCGAGTTTCCATAGCTCGGCGACGAAGTTCAAGTTCGATAGCTCGGCAAGGTGACTATTTCCATAGCTCGGTGGGTTCACAACGTCCATAGCTCGGCGAAATGAGCTATCATAGCTGCAAGAATTTGAAGTCCCCGTAGTTTGGCGAAAGGCACGCCGCAGCTCCACCTCGGCAAATTCACGATTGACCAAGACGATCGACCGCTGTAGCTCGGCCAAAAATCACCCTATAGCTCCGCAATCAAGCCTTCGCCGAGCCATGCGTCGAAAAAGAAGAAAGTAGCTTGGCGATTTCGTTCGCCGAGCTAGGGGGTGGAGAAGACGAACCTGCACCGCAGGATCTCCAAGATTTTCATGCTGCCCCTTGATCAGCGCTCTGGGCTTTTTTCGGCCTGATCAAGAGCTTTCGGATGTCTAATCACCTCAGCGCGCGAGCCAGGCCATGATGCATGCCTCTAATTGCTTTAAAAAGCGTAACAGGTCTGATAAATTCAAAAAAACAATTAAAATCATTTTTAATTAAAAAAATCAATTAAAAATTCAAAAATAATTATTTAAATTTGGAAAAATAATTAAAAATCCAAAAAAATTATTAAAACTGAATTTATTAATTGTAAAATTCGAAAGAGTGATTTTGTGATTGTAGAGCATTCCATAAAATTTGGAGAAATTCAAAGAACTATGGAATAATTCCCAGAAAATTCCAGAAAATTTCAGAAAATTTGAAAAAATCCGAAAAAATATCCGGGAATACATTCAATGCCTCCAGAAGCCACAGATCTGTTCCAGGTATCTATGAACACTCCGACTGCTAAGATTATTCGCCAGATTCTAAAAATAAGACGTACTACTTTCCGAAAGCTATGAAAATCGCCTTCTGGGAGTGGGGGGCTTATGATGATGGTAAAAATCACAGCAGATCGGAGTCGTACGATCCCTGCACGGATCTCAAAGCGTCTACAGGCAGATTAGCCATCACAGACCTATTTTACAGGCCTGTGCCCACTCCAAAATATGGACTTCTCTCAAGCCCATAAAAAATGACAGACTAGGCCCACTAAGAGAGACACCCAGCCCATGATGGCTAGGAGTCTCATCTCTTATCCTCTCACAGGGATATCTTATCTCTTCGGGGGGGGGGGGGGGGGGGACATGAAAGATCCGACGGTCACGATTCGGCTTTTAGAATGTCTCTCAGGCCTATAAATACTCCTCCCCCTCTTCAGTCTCCAGGTATTCAACAATTCACCAGTTTTCACTCTCTTACTTTCTCTTTTTTTCTGGTTCTGACTTGAGCGTGGGAGGGTCTGTCGCCAGGGACCACTCCCTAGTGTTTCAGACGTTTTGCAGGTCCATCGGCCGCATCATCCACCGTCGAATTCAGATCACAGGAGGTCAATCAACGATCCAGATTCAATCTCGGGAGCTCTAATCTCTTTTAACGGCCAAGACACATGTTTGACTTTTAGTAGTTTCCATCCATTATTAATCCACTATCTGTTTGCTCTTACACCGGAATAAGCAGCAATAGCATGTAAGCTCAAGCTAACATAACTTGCAAGTATAGGAGGCAGTACTCATCACCTCAAGAGGCAACTGCACTGGATCGGCTATGGCCAGGTATGTCTGATAACCACCTAGGCTCGGAGATAGCAAACCAATACCTTCCAGAAAATATCTGTAACATGGAGTAGCATAAAAAAAGGAAAAAGAAAAAAAATTTAGAAAATAGTGCATGTGGTTGGTTGCATCTTATTGATTTCACAGCTATCTTTTAGTTGCAATTACACAAACAGTTGCAATAATATGCAAATGAAGTTCGCTGATCATTTTAGCTATTTTTTCATTGGAAGTATTGCATATAGATCAAACCAATATATATATATATCGAAGTAGCTATAGCTAGCTCCTTTTAAATTTTTATAGTTTTTAAGATAATGATTGTAGTTATGTATCCTATGTTTTTTTTTGTTGTGTATTGATGATGGTAAAAATCGCAGCAGATCAGAGCCGTACGATCCCTGCACGGATCTCAAAGCGTCTACAGTCAGATTAGCCATCACAAGCCTATTTTACATGTCTGGGCCCACTCCAAGACATGGGCTTTCCTCAAGCCCATAAAAAGTGACAGACTAGACCCACTAAGAGAGACACTCAGCCCATGATGGGTAGGAGTCTCATCTCTTATCCTCTCACAGGGATATCTTATCTCTTCAGGGGAGGAGACATGAACGATCCGACGGTCACGATTCGGCTTCTAGAATATCTCTCAAGCCTATAAATACTCCTCCCCATCTTCAGTCACCAGGTAATCAACAATTCTCCAGTTTTCACTCTCTTACTTTCTCTCTCTTTCTGGTTCTGACTTGAGCGTCGGAGGGTCTGTCGCCGGGGCCACACCTCGGTGTTTCAGACGTTTTTGCAGGTCCGTCGGTCGCATCGTCCACCGTCCAATTCAGATCACAGAAGGTTAATCAACGGTCCAGATCCATTTTCAGGAGCCCTAATAGTTTATAACGGCCAGGTCACAGGTTTGACTTTTAGTAGTGTCCTTCATTTATTAACTCACTATCTGTTTGCTCCCACACCGAAATAAGCAGCAACAGATTGGTACCGTCTATGGGAACCCACTGCACAAGTCGAACTTTTCTCCATGCCACCAAAACTGAGAGGGGCAGGCTCCAGCCGTCGCACTAACTCTCTTCGTCAGCCAACTCGGGTTCCTCCTTTGGAAGATCAAATTCCTCCTCAACAACAGCCCCTGGAGCCTAATCACGCTCCTGTCAACGGAGAGGCACCGAGGGGCTCTCGTTAGAACCGTCCTGAACAGCATCCTCGCAACGACCACGTCTCGGTCCACAACGCCTCGACTGATTTAATTGCTACACGAGGTCCACGGGAATCTAAAAATCTCAACCAAATTGAAGGCGACCTGCGAATAAAGCTGAATGAGAGGCGTGCCCAATCTAAGGCCTCCCGTTCAGGACATCAAGCAAGCCAGAGAGCCCAGCCTTCTAGACAAGTATCACGATAATCCTCCTCTCACAGGGGACAACCAGCTAGGGGAAACCCAACACAGGATGATCAAAGGCAAGCTGGGCAGAACAGAGATCGGAATGCACCGGTCACCAGGGCTGAGCTCGATCAATTCAAGTGTGACCTTCTCTATGCTCTCCAAGGAAGTCAAATTCAAAGCCTTCCCCTGAACGAAGGATCCACTAACTCAATTGAATCCCAAAAGAAGGACGATCAAGTCCTCCGCCGAATCCAAGAGGTAGAGAAACGTCTCGAACAAATAAGAAATGAGGGGAGCCACTCCCACAGGGCCTACCGTCCTAGTCGACCTCCGTTCAGCCGAACTATTCTCGATGCACCTATTCCAAGAGGTTTCAAGGCTCCTCAATTCGAATCTTATGACGGAGAATCAGACCCGACGGACCATGTCGAGAGCTTTAAAGCTCATGATGGTCGATAATGCCACCGATGCACTCATGTGTCGGACATTTCCCGCTACACTGAAAGGATCAGCTAGGGAATGGTATGCACGTCTGAAACCTGAGTCCATATTTTTCTTCGATCAGTTTTAAGAACTCTTCATCGCACACTTCGTTATTAACCGGAGAACAGAAAAGACCAGCGTCTCCCTGCTAGAACTGAAGCAAAAAGATGGAGAGTTGCTAAAAGACTTTGTCAAGCGATTCACAACGGAAACAAGATCAATTTCCTCTCTAGACTCTTCAGTGGCGGCTGTCGCCTTCTGCCACAACGTCAGACATAAAGATATAAAAGCATCCCTCGTCAAGAGGCCGCCTCACGGTTTCACAGAGCTCCTAAAACGGAGTGAGAAGTACATTAGAGTTGAGGAAGCCCTCAACCCTCCAGACAAGAAAGAATCACTCTCAGGGAACAAACAGAAGAGCCCAACTGAGGAAATGC
The DNA here is from genome assembly GCA_017893485.1 of Hemerocallis citrina. NCBI lineage: Eukaryota > Viridiplantae > Streptophyta > Magnoliopsida > Asparagales > Asphodelaceae > Hemerocallis > Hemerocallis citrina. Next base: position 226,396,742 of record CM030366.1, on the reverse strand, counting down.
CCAAAAAGTTTCAGAAAAATGGCGCAAGACTGCGTTGCCCTCCTCCACCGCCTCGCTTCGACAAGTTTACTCCTCTAAATGCAAGCACATCTGCCATCTTCATGGCGGTAGAGAAAGATGGGATAGTCCGTCCTCCTCCCAGGATGACGACACCTGGCAAGAGAAGAGACAAAAGCCTATGATGCGCCTTTCACAAAGGCCACAGACATACAACTGATAATTGCAAAGCCCTCAAACAAGAAATTGAAGACTTGATTCAGCGGGGCTACCTATCCCAGTTTGTCCAACAAAATAACAACGCCAAAAACCCTCCGCCACAGGGGGCTAACAAGCGTCCTGAAAGACCCTCTGAATCCAGGGACTCAGAACAAATGGCCATTTTGCACACCATCCATGGCAGACCCATGGAGGGAGATTCTAACTCCTCTCGTAAAGCTTTTGTAAGAGAGGTTAATTTAGTTCACAACACTCCATCCCCGAAGGGTTCGGGCCTCTCCGTCTCCTTCTCTGACAAAGATCTCGAGGGCATCAAAACGCCTCATTGCGATGCACTAGTTATCAATCTAGGCATGGCAAACCACGAGGTGCGACGTATCCTCGTCAACAATGGCAGTTCTGTCAACATCCTGTTCATGGCCGCATTCGATGTGCTGAAGCTCTCCCGGGATCGTCTCAAGCCAGTCAGCTATACCCTTCACGGCTTCTCGGGTGCACCTGTCCAAGTAGAGGGAATTGTCGCACTCGACGTAACAGTAGGAAAAGCACCGGTAACTCGGACAGAGTCCTTAGATTTTCTGGAAGTCGATGTTAAATCCACATACAATGCCATATTCGGCCGTCCAGGACTAACCGCCTTCCACGCCGTTGCTTCCGCGTTCCATATGAAAATGAAATTTCCAACAACAGCAGGCATGGGCCAAGTAGTAGGAAGCCAACAAGCGGCATGCGCATGCTACACTGCTACAATGGGGGGCTCGGTTTTCCCTCTCCATGCTGAATAACTACTACTGGAAAATGATCATTGTGTTGCAAAGTCAGTAAGCGAGCTCGAAGCTGCTACACTGGGCAGCCAAATCGGGAATTTTCAAAGTTGTCAAATAACTTCCTCCCAGCTCCAACTACATCCTTACTAGAACCCAACAGTCCACTTAACTCCCTCACCCAAAGCCGCACCACTCAGTCATGATAAACAACCAATCTCGCCTAAGCACGACAACCCGCCAAAACATTCTGTTGTCTCCGAGCAAGACAATGCAGGCGTTCTCCAGAAACAGGCAAGTCCAGACAAGGTCTACCAAGTCGTTCGCCTAACAGCACACCAGCTTGAAGAACGGGGGGCAGGGATGTGTCAGTAGGGACTTCAAGTGGGCAACACCCTATGGAGTACAACGAGAGTGTTTGACACACGCTCTCCTAATTTCTGCAGAATTTATAATTTTTTGTAATAAAGGCCAGCCACTAGAGCAGCCATTTAGTTTTTCTTTCAATAAGAGTCGCCATTACTAGAGCGGCCAAGCATGTAATAAGGGCCAGCCTTTAGAGCAGCTCCTCTAGTTTATTCTTCAATAAAGAATAGTCAATTTATTTTATTACATCTTGGTCAATTGAACAAACCAAACAATGAGCTAGAAATGCCCAACTCATACTTTAAAGCGGCGCTAAACACTCGTTACAAGCTTTCTACAATGCAAGTTCGAAAATCCAAAACTTGGGAGTTGCAGCATGCAAACATGCATGTTTAGAACACAACTCACCGATCGATCTGTTCCTGCAACTAGCTGAACTTCCTTGCAGGATCTGAAACAGCGACTTGAGTGCCACACTTATACACTTAAGTAACACTAAACACTCGTTGTGAGTCTCCTCGTAAGACGGATTCAGAGTTCATACCCATGTCTCGACAGAGACTATAACAATTTGTAATCACGCAAATTTATAGTGCACTTCGCTATTCGATCTGCTCCTGCAATCCGTTAACGCCTCGACGACCGGTTCGGAGTCCATGTTCATGGTTCAAAAGAGACTTTGTCAATTTGCTAAGAAGCAAGTTTAAAGTGCGCTTTATCATTCGAGCTGCTCCTGCAACCTGTTAATACTTACACTAACAATTTCGGAATCCATGTTCATGGTTCAGAGTTACTCTCACAACGTGTAATCACACACGTTCAGAGTTCAACTCACCATTCGATCTGTTCCCGCAATTAGTTAAATTCCCTCAATAACATATTAAGAGGTCCAAAATCATGGATCGGAGTTACTCTAGCAACACTTGTAAAAAGCCATGCTTGGATTTCAACTCCCCATTTGATGTGATTCTAACAATCTATTAAAGTACCTATACAGTGAGTTTGGAAAACAATTCTCCTTCAGAATTGTCCCTACAACTAGATCGGTACAGGACTGAAAATGAATTCAACTCCGTCTTGCACCATCGACAACTCTTTAAGCTATATGCAACAAACTTGAGGCCCTTTTATTTAGCGACAAAGAACCTGTCGATAACATTTCAACCACGACAACAAGGACTAAGCACGTAAAAAGAGTTGTAGAATTATCACAAGTCCACAATTTCATATTCAACAGCACTACAAATATTTACAAGTAAGGAGACATCAACCGTACAACTCGATTTACAAGCCATCCCTGCGAATCACTGGGCGAGGAACGTTGCTCCTGAGAGATACGAGCCTCCTTGTAGAACGCCTGACAGCCACCTCCTTCCCTTGGCTGCCAACACATCGCACAGCAAACGTCGATCCTAGCGACTGTGACTGTTGACCGGCGCACGAGGCACGTGACTCTCCACCAACCAAAGTCAGACTCAACAAGGCCGACGCTCCTCTCGAGGCACCTACGGGGTGTTGAAAGGGCACCAACGCTGTTTGCACAGCTCCCCCGAAACTCGGCCCAGCTCCTCCTACCGTCACACAATCCTTCGCAACAGTTGTGGTGCTTTTCTTTGTTCCAACTAGCTGGTCCTCTCTAGAACCGGCAACATGCGGGGTGCTTACCGTCCGCAACCCACCAAGCCTCGCCTGGAGGCGGTATAGCTCCAAGTCCTTCTCAACAATTATCTCCCTGAGTAGGGCGCATTCCCCAATGTTGTCCTTTGTCACTTTCGGAGGCAGTGGCAAGCTTGCCAGATGACTGGAATATAGGAGTGCTAACTCACAATCCTGCTCAACTAGCGCTGACTTAAGGTGAACGGATTCCAACAATTCCTCATCCGACTGAACACGCAAACGGTCGACTGCCAATTCTGTTATGCACACTTGCTTGCATAGGCGCCCCACCTCGTCACCATAGGGATCTTTATCAGATCCCACAGTCACCTGTCAGTAAGTGCAAAGAGTATAATTAGACATGGGATCTATGTACAAAGTGTGACAAGTAAACATCGCTCCAAGGCACATCAACACAACATGACAAGCAATAACCAGTGTAGAAGATAGTTTCTTTAAAGTACTGAATGGAAATACAGAAATGCAGTGGCTAGTCCGTAATTAGGCATCATAGAAGAAAACTACAAAGTCTAAGACGAAACAATCCAACAATAAACTGGAAAGACGAAAAGCACATCAAGGTGAATCAAGCATCCACCTGCTTCGGTATCATCTCTGACAAGGCACTTCCAGCTGGGCCTTTCCCCTTGCCCTTCTTCCCAGAATCGCTCTTCGCACCTCCCGTAGGAGTATCAGCCTCAACATCGTCTTTCCTGTTGGGATCTAGAGGCTCACAAGATCGAAGCGCCACATGGTAGCCCTTCCCATCAAAACCAGGAATGCGCTCCACCACATGTGAGATCGCCAAAGCATAGGACCTCAACATCACCCCTCGAAGCTTCGATTTACACTCCGCATGGACCTTGGCCACTTCCACCTTCACATCCGAGGCCGTGTCAGCGCGAGCCTTCTCCAAATCCAACAGGAGATCGGCGTTCTTCTTCTCTGATGCCAACTCCCTCTCCTTGGATGCCTCTAGCTGGAGGCGCATCCCCTCCATCTTCGGGGCGAACACCTCCAACTCAAGGCGCGCCTCCTGCTCCTTCTTCTTCATTCCTTCCAGCTCCGCCTTGGACTCCTTGGCGAATTTCTTCTTGTCTTTTTTGGTACGAGTGATGTGAGCCCTCATGTTCTTCTCTTCGGCCGCGTAAAAGTCTACCAAGTGTCCAAAGTGCCTCATCACCTGGAACAAGGAGAAATCAGTTAAAAACATAACGATGCACGAAAAGGAAGCACAACATAAATAACTAAGAAAACTGGGCCATACCGTCACATGTGCCCTTGCAATCTCCAAGACTGATCTCTCGGGGGGGCTCCATCTTCAACCTCTCCCTGTCAGAGGTAGTAGGGAGGTGGCGACATGCCTCAAGACAAGTAGCGGAGTTCCCCAAGAAGTTCTCCTGGACCTTCACATTCCAGTCGGGAGTATAGACTACGTCTCCCTGACTAACAAGCACTGCGGCAGCCGTAGCAGTTAGTGGGGCTGACGCTGCAGTAGCCATGACCGTAGCTAAAGAAGAACTTGCCCCAATGGCAGGCAGCACCGCTACAGGGGACTCAGTCTGTACTGCAGGAACCGTGGGCGGTAAGCTCGGGGAAGAAGTAGGACACAATGCCGTCCTCTTCCGTTTCCTTGGCTCCTCTTCCCTTTTGTTCTGTATCGCATCCAGCTCTGCAAAGATATTCTCAAAATCCATGTCCGTCTTGCCTGCGAGATGAAACACAGAATAGTCAAAAACCGTAAAATCAAAGGAAAGCAATAGAGGCATAAACCAAGAAGCTAGAAATCGACAAAAGCATGGATAACAAGGCATGAAAATAGTAACAACAAAATCATACTAGGAATGGCCAGTCCAAGGCCGCCTTCAAAGAGCACTTCGTTGGTAATATCTTGGCACGACAACACCTTCAACCCCAGAAGCACGTCGCTAAGATTCTTCTCCTCTACACTCATTATCGGCTCCACCCCCACCGCTGAAGGAACCGTTTCCCTCCAAGTAGTGGGAATCCCCCACGGCTTGGTACTGCGAACAATGAAGAACTTCTCCTTCCATCATCTTACTAATCGAGTAGTATCAACCAGCCCCCTATTCCTGCGGGGGCTGAAATACCAACGTTCCTCCATTTGGTTGAGTCAGCTAAGTTTGAAGTGTCTTCTAAACACCGCGAGGCTCGGCACAGCTCCAAGCTGGCGGCACTGCAAGACGAATCCAATGACGTGCCTCCAGGTGTTCGGCATCAGCTGCACCGGGCACAGCTGATACCAATTAAGTACTTCTTTAATGAAGGGATGGAGGGGTAGACGAAGTCCCGCGAAGAAAGCATCGCAAGGAAAGAAACAATACTCCTCCAACATGGCATAACACACCCTGACACCAGGCTCTGGCAGGAATAGGCTGTACTCACTATGAATGACAAAACCTGCTCTTATCACGATCAACTCATCGCGTGTAAGAATGGTGGCGATCTGATTAGCCTCGGTGGTAAGAACAAGCTTTGGCTCATCATATTCCATGCCACTCCTCAAGAACTGGTGATCTACTACTGAGTATTCCCTAATCAACTCGGGGACAAGAAACAACGGGGTCTGAAGCCTACATTCCCCATCTCTCTCGGGTTCGATGATCGTTTCCACAACGGCGAAACGATCAGCCTCACCACGAATGCCCTTCACTCTAGGAGGGTGATCAGGCATAATGCCCTCTTCTCCATATAGACCAGCGGATCTAGTAGAGGCACAGACCGACGGAATACTAGACATGGCAAACAACAATAGCAAGAAAGTTACCTAGTCCAAGCGGAAGAAACTCTGAACCAACAACTGGAACTAACACTGCCAAACTCAACGCCGCGATTTCTAGAAAGAGAAGCTCTCCAAAAAAATTTAGGAGAAAGAAAGGGATTGTGGTAAATGAGGAAGGGGGATAGGATCAACCCCTATTTATAGGACCAGAGAAGGTAAAATCGCCACATGGTGACATCTGAGTACGTCTCAAAAAATCGACGATCGGATCACACCGATCTAAGTCCAACCATAGCAGTAACTTAACAACCAGACAGTAAGTTGATAACACGAATGGTCGCCACAATGTTTGGTCAACAGAAGAGACAACACCCAGGAGCAATCTCACAAACACCTTGTGAACGTCCTAGAAGAGACGAACTCACAAAAACCTTGTGAACGTCTCGGGAGAGGCAATCTCACAAACACTTGGTGACTATGGTGGGGTGAGAAAAATCATGAATACTTGGTGGACACTAGGTACACCACCAAAAAAAACCCACTACTCATCAAGCCTCTCTTGAGATAAAGCCTACTATCCCGTAACAACTCCAAGATTGATCAAAAACCCCAAGATTGAATCCAACTTCAACAATCCAAGCACGATATTACTCCTACCTCGACGAGAAGACACCACAACGAAGACGAGCCAACTCTAAACAAAAACGAGATTTTTTGGAAACTAGACGATTGGTACACTCACATGAAGATGCACATATATGTATTTGTTGCCGATACACGAAACTTATATGAATATTTTTGTGTGAACCCAATCCCTAGTTTAAAGCTCCAAAATACTCTCAAAAAATTCCAAAAAAAGCACTCTCGGTGAACTAAGAAGAGGAAAAGAGGCGGAACGGGTCGGGTTTGCGACCCAAACCCGCAACAAAAATCAAAGAAAAAGCCCAAGGGGCGAAATGGGTCGGATCCAAACCTGGATCCATTCCCAAACACCCGCTCCGCTTCGCTCTCTTCTTCTTTCTTCTTCTTTGAGTTTTGGCGCCAAAAAATCCAAAATCAACCGTTGCTCGAACTCGCCTTCTCCACCTCACTCCGACTCCGGCGTCAAGCTCCTGTCTCGCCAAAAGCCTCGCGCCCCTGCTTCACCATCGAGCTCCCACAAACAGGGCTTCATCTCCGAGCACCCCCCCACTTCACCGAAACCCATGGAATTCGAAAAGAGAGCCCAAATACGCTAAGTTCGTAGCTCGGCGAGAAAAGCTCTATAGCTCGGCGAAGTGGTTGTCTCTATAGCTCGGCAAAAGAGCCATAGCTCGGCGAGAGCGATACTCCCGTAGCTCGGTGAATTTGTCGAAACCCATAGCTCGATGGATTGACGACCTCCATAGCTCGGCGAGACGAGCTATCGCCATAGCTCGGCAAGAATCCTATAGCTCGGAGAAGTGGCCATCTCCATAGCTCGGCGAAAGCGATAATCCCGTAGCTCGGCAAAATCCCGTAGCTTGGCGAAGTGCTCAATCCCGTAGCCCAGCGAAATCCCGTAGCTCGGCGAAAGCGATAATCCCGTAGCTCAACGAAGTGCTCAATCCCGTAGCTCAGCAAAATCCCGTATCTTGGCGAAGTGCTCAATCCCGTAGCTCGGCGAAACCCATGATTCCGTAGCTCGGCGAAGCCTCAAAAGCTCTATAGCTCGGCAAAAAGAATCCATAGCTCGGCGAAGTACTCAATCCCGTAGCTCGGCAAATCCTGTTGCTCGGCGAGAGCTCAATTCCGTAGCTCGATCGAATGAGCTCAAAGAGAACAAAGCTCCGGAGTCTCCAATCCATAGCTCGACCGAGATGATCAACCCCCATAGCTCTTCGATCGCCGAATGAGGCATCCACCGAGCTACGCGTCGAAGTAGAAGAGAGTAGCTCGGCGAAATGGTTCGCCGAGCTAGGGGGTGAAGAAGACGGCGTTACAGCCGTCCGATCTCCAAGGTCATCGTGCCAGATCTTGATCAGCGCTCAAAATTTTTTTGGCCTTATCAAATGCTTCTCCGCTGTCTGATCACCTCAGCGCGCGAGTCTACAGCTGATCGAGGTCTCAGATTGCTTTAAAAAGCGCACTGGATCTAAAAAATCAGAAAATTAATTAAAATTATTTTTAATTCGAAAAATTAATTAAAAAATTCAAAACTAATTATTTTAATTTGGAAAAATAATTTTAAAATAAAAAAAATAATTAAATTGAATTTATTAATTATAAAATTCGAAAGAGTGATTTTGAAATTGTAGAGCATTCCAAAAAATTCGGAGAAATCCGAAGAACTGTGGAAAAATTCTCGGAAAAATCCAGAAAATTCGAAAAAATCTGAAAAAAATATGGAAAATCCAGGAATACATTCACTGCCTCCAGAAGCCACAGATCGGTTGTAGGTATCTACGAACACTCCGACTGCTAAGATTATTCGTCAAATTCTAAAAATAAGACGTACTACTTTCCGAAAGCCATGAAAATCGCCTTCCAGGAGTGGGGGACTTATGATGATGGTAAAAATCGCAGCAGATCAGAGCCGTACGATCCCTGCACGGATCTCAAAGCGTTTACAGGCAGATTAGTCATCACATGTCTATTTTACAAGTCTGGACCCACTCCAAGACATGAGCTTTCCCTCAAGTCCATAAAAAGTGACAGACTAGGCTCACTAAAAGAGACACCCAGCCCATGATGGCTAGGAGTCTCATCTCTTATCCTCTCACAGGGATATCTTATCTCTTCAAGGGGGAGACATGAAAGATCCGACGGTCACGATTCGGCTTCTAAAATGTCTCTCAGGCCTATAAATACTCCCACTCTTCAGTCACTAGGTAATCAACAATTCTCCAGTTTTCACTCTCTTACTCTCTCTTTCTGGTTCTGACTTGAGCGTCGGAGGGTCTGTCGCCAGGGCCACATCCCGGTGTTTTAGACGTTTTTGCAGGTCCGTCGACCGCATCGTTCACCGTCCAGTTCAGATCACAGGAGGTTAATCAACAGTCCAGATCCATTTTCAGGAGCTCTAACAGTTTATAACGATCAGGTCACAGGTTTGACTTTTAGTAGTGTCCTTCATTTATTAACTCAATATCTGTTTGCTCCCACACCGAAATAAGCACACCGAAATAATCAGCAACATGTATCTCAAATTTAGGTCATCTATAACACTAGGAACTTTAATACTAACCTACCGTACAAGGAAGTATATGAAGTTCACAATTTTGAAAAATGACTAGCAGTCTAAAATTTTAATACTAGCTATGTCAAAAAAATGAAAATTAATGCAGAAGTAAAAATTAAAATAAAGTAAAATAAAATAAAAGTCGTAGCTTGATAGTAAAGAGTGAGATGGGTAAAGAAGGTCTCAAACCAAACTATGGTTAGCCCTTTCTTTGAAAAAAACAACTAGAAAAAACAAAGGATAGATAATTTGTATATAAGCAAACAGTATATTAATTATTTGTCTTCTTAGCCTTTTGGCTACTTAATATTGGTCAAAGTTAAAATAAGGTAAAAATAGAAGCAAAAGAGTGAATAGGTAATTCCAACAACAAGGTAGTGAGGTCTTGATTCTTATATATATGGTTTGTTAATTCATTAATTTGTACATCGAAGCTTCTTGGTGGGGGAGTATGTATAGGTAAGTGACAAAGCTAGAAGACCAAAAGAAAAGGGTAAGGAGACAAACTGTGGGGCAAAAGGAAAACAGTTTTCTGAAGATTAAAAGTGATCAATAGGGCAAAGGCACTCCACGAACATTATTAGAGGAAAATCCAGTTATTCCCTTTACTTTGCAATATAACAACAAAAACTTTTAGGTACTGTTATAAAAAATGTTGACAACAGTTTAACAATAGCTATCAAGATAAGCAAGGAAAGTAGGATTGATCCTAGCTAGAGAGAAGAGCAGGATGTAATGGTTTAGCAACTGAGAGTGATGGCCATGCTGAAGGACAAAATGTATAGATTTAATGTAAGGACACTAAGCATTGACCAAATGATGAAAAAGGAGGAACCACATCCACATAAACTGATTAACATTAGGATTAGGTTATGGGGCTTGTTTCTTTATTTCTGCATTTATTTAAAAAAAGTGATTATAGTCCAATTTTTACCCTTTTTTTTAAAACATGTTGACTGATGATGGTAAAAATTGCAGCAGATCAGAGTCGTATGATTCCTGCACAGATCTCAAAGTATCTACAGACATATTAGCCATTACAGATCTTTTTTACAGGTCTGGGCCCACTCCAAGATGTGAGCTTCTCCCAAGTCCATAAAAAGTGACAGATTAGGCCCACTAGGAGAGACACTCAGCCCATGCAGGGTAAGAGTCAAATCTCTTATCCCCTGACAACCATATCTTATCTCTTGAGGGGGAGAGACATGAAAGGGATATGTGATAGGGTAAAAATGGCATGAGGCCCAACCAGGGCCCAATACAATTCCCACTCAGAAAGATAAAGATAGCAACCTAGTTTGGCTCCGAACCACTTCAGGGTCGGCGCCGAACCTCGTGTTTGCCCTCACGGTACTGGCCTCCTCGTACCGACGAGCCTCAGTAGCCCTCGGAGTCCGATCCGGGACAGTCCCACAGGCTGTCCCCCCTCTCTGGCGGGGCAGAAGGATGACCTGGCGCAGCCTAGGCCCTCCGATCCCCCCCAGAAGCACAGGAGGCCCACGATGGGCCACGTCAGCCCCAAATACCGCCAAGGGTTTCGCCACGTCAGCCCTATACCACTCCTGGTATTACCACGTCCGCCCTAAACCCCCTGGGCCTTCTGCCACGTCAGGCCCACGGGCTTTCGGATCCAGACCCGGCCCCCAAGTGGAACCAAACCCGGTTGGGATTCTCTATAAATACTAGACCCACACCCACCTTTTGAGGTAATGAATCTTTTTCCACCTAAATATACCTAGTTATTGCTACTCTCTCACAGAGACTGACTAGAGCGTCGGAGGGTCCGCCACCGGGACAAACCCCGGTGTTTCAGGACCGTCTGCAGGTACACAAGACCTCGGATCCGACCCTTCCGATCCGAGCCCAGCCTTCAACATCTTCCCGAGCTCATCGTAGGTCCCTGAAGGTCAACCGAAGGTCGGCAGACGAGCGGCATTCTCCTTCAATACAAATTGAGTCCGAACTCACACCTGGTGCATCCACACGTCTCCCAGAAATAAACAGCATCAGGTTGGCGCCGTCTGTGGGAACAGCTGCTCCAGAAGCCGATCCGACCCAGACCCTCAAAGGCCATCGACAGCCGAACCCTCATGGCCTCCAAAGGCAAGGGGGCTACTTCCTCCGTCAACCAACGGGACTCGCCCCCACCCACTGATAAAGCCAGGCCACGCACGTCGAAACACAAGGCTCTCCCTCGGGAGTCCCAAAGGAGCGTCGGCCGGCCAGCCCAGCCTGACCTCCGGGGAATAATCCTCAACCGCAGGATTACCCGCAGCAGGGGAAGGGCCGCTTCCAACCCGGTCCCGAACCGTCCGAGACCGCCGCCCGAGGTACGAAGATCCGCGCTCAGCCGAGTCGGAAGACAACCCTCGGACCAACCAAACCAAGTCGAGGGAGCCCCCGTCACTCACAAGGAGTTCCAAGACTTTCGAAGAGAAATTCTGGGAGCCCTCCGACGGACCCCCAGGGAAGAAACCCCCCATTCCCAAACAGGGTCGGACGTCGAAGCCAGCGCGTCCCGCCCTCCAATAATCCAGCCTGAGGACGATGGCGTTCACCTAAGGCGCCTACAAGGGATGGAGGATCGCCTCGATCACATAGGGGACGGCGGCCAAAGAGCGACTCAGGGGTACAGACCTGTCCGTCCTCCCTTCTCCGCCCCCATCCTCCAAGCGGAAATACCCAGGAATTTCCGACCCCCTCAGTTCGAGACCTACGACGGCGAGGGAGATCCTGCTGATCACATGGGGGGTTTCAAAACCCTCATGATGATTCACAGCGCCTCGGATCCCCTGCTATGCCGAGCCTTCCCTGCCACCCTTCGGGGTCCCGCTCGTGAGTGGTTCTCGAAGCTCGCCCCTGGCTCCGTTTACTCCTTCGACCAACTCGAAGGCAATTTTCTCGCCCACTTCGTCACCAGCCGGAAGACCGAAAGGACCAGCGCCTCGTTACTCGGACTCAAACAGTTAGAGGGGGAATCACTCAGAGTGTTCGTCCGGAGATTTACCGCTGAGGCAAGGTCGGTCTCCTCCCTCGACCCGGGCGTCGCTTCAGCGGCATTCCGGCACAACGTCCGTCACGGACAGCTGAAGGCTTCTCTGGCGAAGAAACCCCCCGTCGACTTCCCCGACCTCCTCAGTAGGGTCGAGAAATACATTAGGGCAGAAGAGGCCCTTAACCCCGAAGACGCCAGGGATGCCACCGGGAAGGGAAAGCGGAAGACCGAAGAAGTCGAACCATCAAAGAAAGCTCCAAGGGACCCGGGGGCCATGAAGAAGGTCCCGCCGGTCCCCCGCTTCGAGAGATACACTCCCTTGACGCACAACGTATCCGCCATCCTTCTAGAAATCGAAGACAAAGGCATTGTTCGACTACCTCCCCGACCTAACAACGGCAAGAACCGAGATCAGCGCTTCTACTGCCACTTCCACCAAGACCATGGACACGACACAGATCAATGCCGGGCCCTGAAAGACGAGATTGAGGAACTCATCTCCCGAGGATACCTCCGAGAATTCACCCGAGAAGTCCCGCGGGGTCGACGAGATACTAGGAGCGGGATACACTCGCCCCCGAACCCCCCTCCGAGCCGCATACCGGGTCGGGATCCCGAGTCCGGGGGAGCCGCGGACACACCATTTATCTTACATTGAGTCCATGGAGGGCTAATAGGAGGGGAATCAAATACTTTCCGAAAAGCCTTCATCCGAGAGTGAATGCTGTCCAAGGCAATCCCTCTCCCGAGCTACAAACCGCGCCCGTCTCATTCTCAGGGGAGGACCTCGAAGGCGTTCGCCTCCCCCTCTGCGACGCCCTCGTCATTAGCCTCCGCATGGCTAAGCGTGAAGTTCACCGAATCCTTGTCGACAACGGCAGCTCGGTGAACATTCTTTTCCTCGAAGCCTTCGAGAAACTGAAGTTACCTAGAGGCAAGCTCCAACCGGCCGGATACACCTTACATGGGTTCTACGGCATCCCTGTCGTGCTAGAAGGGACTGTCACCCCCCGATGTTACCGCGGGATCGGCTCCCGCCAAGAGGACCGAGCCTATGGACTTCATGGTGACCAACGCCAAGACGGCTTACAACGCCATACTCGGCCGATCCTGGTTATGCTCCCTCCAAACGGTGCCTTCGGCCTACCCCCGGACCTACCGTCGAGCCAGAGGGGTTCCCCCTTGGCGCCTAGCACCCAGTGAACTCCTGCAAAGAGCAAGCCTAGACTTTAACTTAGCTAGAAGTAAACCTTTTGTAAAGCTTTCCTTTGTATAGGACCGTTTTAGCGGCCCCCCCATCTTATACTAAGGAAATCTCGTTGTATCATACCCCAAACACCTCGGCAGACCCGACCTAATACCCGGTTAGGGGGTCGACCCCCAAGGCGTCACCTCGCCCCACTCTGATTCCTCGCGAAACAATAAGGCCGAGCCACATCCCCTTCATCACTTTACATACTTTCAACCGGGGCAAAGGCCGTTACAGAAATACTCCCCTCGTCTCGAGCGGCACGCCACGTCGGAACGACGGGGGCCCACCTCGGGAAGGGAAGCCACAACATACGAAGTGAGCCAACTCGAAGCACATAAGCGGGGAGATCCGGAAACGACCAGCGTCAAAACCCTTGGCAAGTCCGAATTACTTTTTTATATATACACGAAAAGGCGGGGGCCAGTCCGCGGGAGGCAAATACAATCGAAAGGAGGAAAGAAGAAAGAAAGACAAAACTATACAACTCGATTTCCCTCCTCGGCGTCGATTCACAGGAGGATCGACGGCCGGGTTGTCAACGAGCCCCTCTCCGGCAGGAATCTTCGGGGTCCCATCAATCTCCATGTCATACTCGAAGTTCGACAGATCAAGGGTCGGATAGAAATGCCTCACGTGACTGAGCGCCTTCGCGTAGCACTCATCCTGGGCGGCTATCACCATCCGCTGGCCCGCATCCGTCAGCTCTTTCCGCTCATTGGCAAACACAGCTGTCAACTCCCCCTTCTCCTTGGCAAACTTCCTCTTCAAGGAGGCCACCCTCTTCCCCCACTCGGTGTCCTTGGCCTCGAGCTCCAGCTTCATCTGCTGCTCCCTCTGACGCGAACCCTCGAGCTCGATCCGCATCTCCTTCATCTCTCGTCCGCTCTTGTCCGCCCGAGCACGCTCTTGTAACAGGGACGCTTCGTAGAGATTCTTCACATTAGCTCCCTGCATACAAGCCTGCAACCGAAAGATGCAGATAAGAAGAAAACTCCTAAGGCAAGACCAAACAGAAAGGAGGAGGTCGACAAGCTTACCGACACGGTGGCCTGCGCCAGGCGCGTGAAGGCCACCTCCACGGGCTCGTTCTCCATCATCTGGCGATCACGAGGCGTCGCCAGCTTCTTCACCACCTCTACGGCCTGGGCTTCCTCGGTCAGACAGTCGCCCATCCGAACCGACCAGTCCGGCGCCCACCGCTGCCGCAACAACTCCACCACCGGGTCCTCCTCCTCGACCCCTACCAAGGGACCTTTCCCCTTATCAAGATCGGATGCCCTCGCCGGGTCCTTACCCCTCAAAGGGGCACCCCCCTTGCCCGTCTCCGAACGAGTCCTCTTAACCCTCGGCTCGAGCGGTACCTCAGAGATAACAAGGGGCGGCTCCCTCGGCCTCTTCGCCGCCTCCCCCTTCTTCTTCTCGGCATTTTCCTTCTTCATGGCGAGCCTCCTTGCTTGGATCGATGCCTCATCCATATCTACAGAAAAAACCATTAAGAGCGATGAGCAAGAATGTACGAAAGGATCGAGGGAAAAGAAACAACTACATACGGAGAACGGCTGGGCTCAGTCCAACGCTCGCCAGGCGAACCTCCGTCACCTTCGTCCAATTAATACTAGGGGACAAACGGAGACGCTCGACAAACCCCCACTCCTCGGCCGTCAGATCCCCCTGCCCCGGCGCAGGATAACTCGGCTTGGAGTAGTTCCATCGAGTCGGAATGTCCCAGGGCTCTTCACTCCGGATCACCAGATATTTTTTCTTCCAATCCTTGATAGAGTCCGGGTGGCTATGAACAACCTTCCTCCTGCTCCGGGGGGAGATATAGTAAACCCCCTCGGCCGCCGAACTAATCATCAGCGTCGCTCGGAACACGTTCAAGCGCAGGGGTATTCGTTGTTCCTCGCACATCAGTACAAAACTGATTATCTGCTTCCAAGAGTTCGGCCCATACTGCATCGGCGCCAAGGAGGCCCAGTTCAACACTTCCCGAACAAACGGATGGACCGGCAGCCTCAGTCCAGAAATAAATGCGTCCACGGGGAAGACACAATACCAAGCAGACAGGGGATCGGTTGGGCGAAGAGTAGAGCTCGGCAGCATCAACTCGTAACTAGGACCTATGTGGTATGCCAGCTTCAAAACCTCCAAGTCCCCGCCATCCAAGACGGTCAGAATCGCGTCCATCAACACTCTCGTCCGACTCGGCGAAGAGGCCTGCACACCAAAGAGCTCCTGGTCAGACAGGTCGTCAGGATATTGACGGAAATGCTTCGGCTGCACGGGCGAACCTGTCCCCTAGCTCGAACCACCAGTCCCCAACCCTACCTTCCTCGGAGCCTTCTTCCTCTTCTCGGTTCATTCCGGCGGGGAAGTGAATAAGGGCCCCCGACCAGTCAGCATGGAACTCGGACCTGCCCCCTGAACCGTGGATCTCCTTACAATGCCGCCCTCGCCTCTCTCTCCCTCGGTAGCCAACTCCAAAACACGGACGTCGTCCGAACCATCAGTCGCTTCCTCCGACTCACTGCTCTCCACCGCGAAGGGACGACGAGAGCGCGACAGCCTCGCACCATGTACCTCCTCCTCAACCACCGGCTCCTCCCACGAAACCGTGTCAGAAGACTCATCAACGTACACTGACTCCTCCTCGAGTATGGGCTCCTCCCAGGACGTCGAGTCGGAGATAGGCTCCACTTCCCCCCTAGACGTCGACGCTGATGAGCCAGACTGAGCCCTGTCCATCTATGCCTAAACTAAGTAGACTTGCCAACTCACCTGGGGTTACTTTGGAAGGGCGAGCCTGGTACAGCAAGATGCAAAGATGAGCGTTGAAGTGCTAAAAAAAATTTTTTTGAAAAAGAAAGGAGTGGACAGATAGGGGAGAGGGGGGGATATTTATAGGAGATAAAAGCGACTCCTCGATTTCCGCGAGCACTGTTCACCTATCTGACATGCAACTGCCGCCTAGGAATTCGCGCCACATCCTCAAAACGTGCGATGCTGACATCATCCATTGACAGGCTGGCAGCCAGACGAGGAGGTCAGCGCGGAAGAAGTATGCGGAGGAGGGAACATTTTTTTTTAAGATTTAAGGCGCCGTCCTCAGACAGACGCCCCGAGCTCCGAGACTGGGTCGGTTCCCCTTTCACCCGTGAGCAGCTCGGGGCTTACAGCATCATCGGCCGAAGACCCGAACTGTTCCCGGGTGAGACAGAAACCGCCTCAACCTGGAGCCCTATTGGGACGCAGAGTAGTCAGCCTCCAATCGGAGAACGACTCATCTACCCGGGGCCCAAAGCTTCAAGACGCCCCCCTCGGCAAGCACCCCGGTCGAAGGCAGAGCAACACCTTGAGGTCGAAAGAAGTGCACCATTCCGAGCCAGTTGATGCAACTGCAAAAGTCCAGCCTACTCCAGCAACGAAACCTTCACAGTTGCAAACAACCGGCCCGGAACGCCCTTCATCTCCCCTGTTGCAAACTGCTCACCCTTCGAAGTTCGGTCGTTGTCCTTCTCGCCCGGATCCCCCCTGGATCTGGCCGCCACATCAGGGCCATCAGATCCAAGAGAAGATCCGGGCGACAAAGAAACTACCTCTCCGAAACAACCGGGGGTAAAAATTATCAAGAGACAGGCGTCCGCCGAAGCAGACACCTTTAAGGGCCAAACAGACCACCCTTGCTTTGATCTGATCCACTACGAGAAAGAAGGGGGGGGGATACTTATAGCCTCCCCCTGGGGCCGGCCTTTATGACATGGGGGAAACCAAACGACGGAAGACCATGCGCCATACATTTATTAGGCGGCGCCATTAACGCACCTAGGAAATGGGAACCTTGCACAGATCCCAGGGCGCCCCCAAATGCTCCGCGAAAACAACAGACTACCCTACTCAAACAGCCCCAAGGCACAAACGGTGCCCACAAACGGCCCGACCTATAAAACCCCTCGCCAGCTCGAGGTCCGGTCTGGCACCAGGGCACCCCTCTTCGGAGGATCCACCGGCTGGCCATCACCCTTACCAGCCCATAATTCCCCCTCATTTCGAGGTTCGGTCTGGCACCAGGGTACTCTTCTCAGGAAGAAACAACGGCTCGCCTTCACCCTCACCGACCCGTAATCCCTCGCCAGCTCGAGGTCCGGTCTGGCACCTGGGTACTCTTCTTCGGAAGATCCACCGGCTGGCCATCACCCTTACCAGCCCATAATTCCCCCTCATCTCGAGGTTCGGCCTGGCACCAGGGTACTCTTCTCAGGAAGAAACAACGGCTCGCCTTCACCCTCACCGACCCGTAATCCCTCGCCAGCTCGAGGTCCGGTCTGGCACCTGGGTACTCTTCTTCGGAAGATCCACCGGCTGGCCATCACCCTTACCAGCCCATAATTCCCCCTCATCTCGAGGTTCGGTCTGGCACCCGGGTACTCTTCTCAGGAAGAAACAACGGCTCGCCTTCACCCTCACCGACCCGTAATCCCTCGCTAGCTCGAGGTCCGGTCTGGCACCTGGGTACTCTTCTTCGGAAGATCCACCAGCAGGCCATCACCCTTACCAGCCCATAATTCCCCCTCATCTCGAGGTTCGGTCTGGCACCCGGGTACTCTTCTCAGGAAGAAACAACGGCTCGCCTTCACCCTCACCGACCCGTAATCCCTCGCCAGCTCGAGGTCCGGTCTGGCACCTGGGTACTCTTCTTCGGAAGATCCACCGACTGGCCATCACCCTTACCAGCCCCTAATTCCCCCTCATCTCGAGGTTCGGTCTGGCACCAGGGTACTCTTCTCAGGAAGAAACAACGGCTCGCCTTCACCCTTATCGGCCCATAATCCCTCGCCAGCTCGAGGTCCGGTCTGGCACCCGGGTACTCTTCTCAGGGAGAAACAACGGCTCGCCATCACCCTTGTCGATGCATAAACCCTCGTCTTCTCGAGGTTCTGACAGGCACCAGGGTACTCTTCTCCGGAAGATACGAACGGTTCGCCATCGCCTTCACTTACCCATAAACCCTCGACAGGTTCGAGGTCCGGTCAAAGCCTCAGGACAACCCCACCAAGAAGGCCCTGTGAGTCGTCCTCCCATTTTTTCCACAACCATGAACACTCCCCCAAGGCTTGCTCCCGCACCCCCGCAGGAGTGGGGGGCTTGTGTGATAGGGTAAAAATGGCCTGAGGCCCAACCAGGGCCCAATACAATTCCCACTCAGAAAGATAAAGATAGCAACCTAGTTCAGCTCCGAACCACTTCAGGGTCGGCGCCGAACCTCGTGTTTGCCCTCACGGTACTGGCCTCCTCGTACCGACGAGCCTCAGTAGCCCTCGGAGTCCGATCCGGGACAGTCCCACAGGCTGTCCCCCCTCTCTGGCGGGGCAGAAGGATGACCTGGCGCAGCCTAGGCCCTCCGATCCCCCCCAGAAGCACAGGAGGCCCACGATGGGCCACGTCAGCCCCAAATACCGCCAAGGGTTTCGCCACGTCAGCCCTATACCACTCCTGGTATTGCCACGTCCGCCCTAAACCCCCTGGGCCTTCTGCCACGTCAGGCCCACGGGCTTTCGGATCCAGACCCGGCCCCCAAGTGGAACCAAACCCGGTTGGGATTCTCTATAAATACTAGACCCACACCCACCTTTTGAGGTAATGAATCTTTTTCCACCTAAATATACCTAGTTATTGCTACTCTCTCACAGAGACTGACTAGAGCGTCGGAGGGTCCGCCACCGGGACAAACCCCGGTGTTTCAGGACCGTCTGCAGGTACACAAGACCTCGGATCCGACCCTTCCGATCGAGCCCAGCCTTCAACATCTTCCCGAGCTCATCGTAGGTCCCTGAAGGTCAACCGAAGGTCGGCAGACGAGCGGCATTCTCCTTCAATACAAATTGAGTCCGAACTCACACCTGGTGCATCCACATGTCTCCCAGAAATAAACAGCATCAGGATAAGATAGTTAAATCGATCCAACGGTCACAAATCAATCTCTTGAAATGTCTCTCAGGCCTATAAATACCCCTCCCTCAGAAGGTAATCAACAATTTACCAGTTTTCACTCTCTTACTCTCTCTCTCTCTTTCTAGTTCTAACTTGAGCGTCGGAGGGTCTGTCGTCGGGGCCACTCCCCGTGTCTCAGGCTTTTTGCAGGTTCATCGATCACATCAGCAACCACTGAATTCAGATCACGGTGGTCAATTAACGATCCAGATTCACTCTTAGAAGCTCTAACCATCTTTAACGGCCAAGGTCACAGGTCAGCTTCGTAGTAGTTTCCATCAATTATTAACTCACTATCTGTTTGCTCCCACACCAAAAGATTGGCGCCATCTGTGGAAAATACTACACAAGTCAGGATTGTCTCCATGCCACCAAGACTAAGAGGTAAAGAGGCGGCCTCCAACCAACGCACTACCTCTCTTCGTCAACCAGATCCTCCTATAGAAGATTAGATTCCTCCTCAAAAGTCTCCCCGACAGCCTAATCACGCTCCTTCCAACGGAGAGGCACCGGGGGGCTCCTAACATGAACAACACCTTCAATACGATCGCATCTCAGTCCATAATGCTTCAACTGATTTGATGGCCTCACGAGGTCCACGGGAGTCTAGAGATCTCCACCAGATCAAAAGTAACAGACAATAAGAAACCGACCTGCGAATTAGGTTAGACGAGAGGCGAGCCCGATCTGAGGCCTCCCATCCAGGACATCAAGCGAACCAGAGAACCCATCTTTCTAAACAAAGATCAAGGCAATCATCCTCTCACAGGGAGCGTCCAACAATGAGGAGCCCAACTCATGAAAATCAAAGGCTTCCTGTGCAGAACTGAGGGCAAAACGCCCCAATCACAAGGGCTGAATTGGATAAATTAAAGCTTGACATCCTCCATGCTCTCCAAGGGAGTCAAGATCTGGGTCTCCCCCCTAACGAAGGATTCGCCGACTCAACTGGATCTTAAAAGAAGGATGACCAAGTCCTTCGCATATCCAAGAGGTAGAGAAGCGTCTAGAACATATGAAGAGTGAGAGAAACCACTCCTGCTGGGCCCACCACCCTAGTCGACCTCCCTTCAGCAAAACTATCGTCGATGCACCCATTCCAAGGGACTTCAAATTTCCTCAATTCGAATCCTACAATGAAGAATCAGACCCGACTGACCATATCGAGAGCTTAAAAATACTCATGATGGTCTATAATACCACTGGTGCGCTTATGTGTCAAACATTTGTCGCAACACTGAAAGGATCAGCAAGGGAATGGCACTCGTGCCTGACTCCAGAATCAATATTCTCTTTCGATTATCTTGAGGAACTTTTCATTGCGCACTTTGTTACTAGCTGCAAGGTTGAAAAAACAAGTGTCTCCCTATTAGATGAAACAAAGAGATGGAGAACTGCTGAAAGACTTTGTCAGATACTTTACAACTGAAGCAAGGTCGATTTTCTCCTTGAATACTTCAGTAGCGGTTGCAGCTCTCTGCCACAACGTCACTAACAAAGACCTGAAAGTCTCCCTCGCCAAAAAGCCACCCAAAAGTTTCAATGAGCTCCTAGAAAGGAGTGACAAGTATATCAGGGTCGAGGAAGCTCTCTATTCTCAAGGCAAGAATGATTCATCTTCCGGGAACAAACGGAAGAATACAAATGTAGCGCCCCAAATCCCTATACCGAAAATTTGAGACACAATCCAGGATTCGAACTTCAAATAGTCACAATCACAGAAAAATAAAGGAAAATTAAAACTTTTATTCCATGTAATAGTTACAATTACAAGTGTTACAATGTCCAATAGAATTTTACAAGATTTACAAATTTACAAATAACACTTGAATATTGTTACTTGGATGCTTGGACTAATTCGAGCTCTGTTGTACCTGTGGATCGGCTCCCGATACCTAAAAGGTGGGGAACGTCAGTACATATACTGACGCAATGCTGATAATAGCAGTGATCTCCAAACTGACAACCACAAATCATAATGTATGCAAAAGAGAAAAAGTAATGTGAAGCAAGGGATTAATGGATTCGGGTTATAGTTTTGTTGTATGTCATGATCTAACAACTTAAATGCATCAGTCATATGCCTTATTCTAATGCAAGCAAGACATTGGGAAACACATGCATCCCATACTACATACGCCCCAAATCTAGCCGTTTGTCTCCAATCTTAGGGTTTTGAACCCTCGCCATGCATTCTACTCTTGTACTTGTCATGTTCCTAATAGATTTACCGTGTCTAAGGAGCTTGCAGTTATTCGGTCTCTCCCATTACTATAGTCACTCTAGTGGTGATCGCATTTGCCACAAGTGCCGGTGCCCGGACCTCACTCAAAAAGTCACGACAAACTTACAGGTACAAACTCATGCACCCATGACGTCAAAATCCACGAGACAGCTGTCCCATGGTACGTTCGTGTCCATGCACATAAGAACATAACAGCCTCGAGGGTCAAATTGCCATATCCGACAGAAGTTTCTCTCCTGTTCTTCCCCCGACTCTTTTCAGGAATTAAAGATCGAGATAAGAGATTCGTGATCTCAATACCTGAGAACACAATCTGTATCCCTACGATAGGAAAAGTACAACACCTGACTATGGTCTGCTAGTACTAGTGCAAATTACAAATATCTAACACATTCTTCTTATCCAAAACTTACTTTAATTATTAAATCAGGTAAGGTGATATAGGGTTACTCCAACCCACACATTCGCCTACCGCCCCGTGGCCCCTGGCGACGCATGTCCCTGCTCGCCACTTCCCCTATCTTGGATTTAGTCCATCCTCACGGTCCGCGTTCACCCTCCATTGGCATGATTTGGTGGCACCAATCGGACATCCAACATCTAGGTGGAAGTTTCCAATTTACCTAGGGTCGATAGTCGTAGGGTATCACTCTACCCAATTAACTAACTCAAGTCACAAACATCCTCAATAGGAGTTAAACAACATTAAGACGAGTAATGTCACCAATTTCCCCCAGTAGTAAGACCATTAACCCTTAATCACAAGTGGAAAAATTGTACTCTCAAACATCTAGTCAAAAAATTAGGATTTCAATACTAAGTTGATTCTGACCAGAAATTAGAAAGGTCACAACTCTCAAAATATAACTCCGATTTGGGTATTCTTACCCATTCTGGAAAGCTAGGAATCTAGGATAAAAATCTCTAGTTGACCACTGCATCAGATTCATCCATCTAGTTGCTCTAAAAAGCCTTACAATCACCAGCCTGTGTACTCCATGTATACTGGATGCACCTTACCGATAGCATAAAAACCCACTCGCTCACCAGAATGACACAAATTTGGATTTAATGGAAAGATGTACATATCTTCTACAACTTCCTAGTTGTTCGTATTTCCAAATTATTTTGTTTGATACTGTAAAAATACTCATCCTTCTCAGGTGTACAGAAACATATATAAAGTGCTTAAACAAACAGAGCCTATAGCTCACAAACTGGTCTCTGTCTCATTTTATAAAAACCATAACTCTTACTATACTTGCAGGAATTTCTTGATACAATACTTTTTGGAAATCTTAGAATATCTACGATAACTTTCTAGTTATACACTTTCTCATATTCTAACTTCACAGGTCTATAGAGCTACAAGTTCAACCATATATCATTTCAGCCCACATACAGGCATAGTTTACTTCAAAAAATCCCATATTAAATCATACACATGACCAATGGTTATGAAAGTTTTATATTCTGAAAGTATATACAATCACTCTCAACTTTCATTCAGGGTTGTAATCCCAATACTAAATGCTCAGAGAGCTATGCATGTTCAAACCCTGAACAGAAACGTTCTCTGTTTTCCAGTTCATGATATAACACTCAGTACAATTAATTTTTGAAGACACATAAAATGTTATCCAAACATTTTAAAACTTTTTTCACATGTTTTAGATACACACAGGTTGCTATGGTAAAAATTTCACCTTAAGATCATGCTCCAAAAAATTTACAAAATTCTTTTAATCTCAGGTTTGGTGAATGACAGAACCAGTCTCTGCCTTACAACTTAGTCAACAAAAGTGACTTTTTTAAAATACTAAATAAAATCATAAAAATCTGAAATAAATCGTGTAGTCTCCAAACATGTATAAGATAATACTGTAAACATTTCAAGGTCAAATTCTAACTACATTGCTCTCTAAAAATTCGAGAATACAAGCATGCAATGGTGTTTTTCTGTTTCCAAGTCCAGATTTGTGTACAACCTATCTCTATCAATCAACCATTACTACTACTACTAATTTCATTCAAGAATCAAACAAGAAACAAGATTTAGAGTTTAGAGAACTCCCCACCCTTCAATTGAAGCTTGGAATGGTTAGCTTGGCCTTCTTCCACTTGCCCTCCTCCAAGAGCTCCTTCCTTGATCACCTTCTCTTCCTCTTTCTCTCACTCACTTCCTCTATCTTGCACTAGGGAATATTTTTTTCAGAAATTTTCTGAAATGAGAGTGAGGGAGAGAGCTTAAATGAAGTGATGAAGTGAGGGGGGGGGGGGGGGGGGGGTGCTAGGGGGGTGGCCAGCATGAACGGACAAGAGAAGGGGGGGAGTGTCAAGCCAAGTGTCAAGGTGGTTTCTTGCAAACCATGCTCTTGGCTCATGGTTTTCCTGGAGATATTTTTTCCATGGCTCTATTTTAGCAATTGATCCAGATGGAGGTGTGATGAATGGTTAGATTTGAGTGCATGGCAAAAAATATTTGATGTAGTATTTTTACAAATAAATACTTGCATATGTATCATACATATATACTAGTATATGTATTAGTATCAATTTTCTCATTCATATGCACACTTGTGAACATAACCATTCATATATATATATATATATATATATATATATATATATATATATATATATATATATATATATATATATATATATATATATAAATCATGCAAAATAATTAGTAATACAATATATACAGATATTTATATAATATAAAAGTTTTATTTTATCCGAGGTATTACATTACTCCCTCGTTAGAATCGTTCTGTCCCCTGAACGACACTAGTGGAAAAACGGAAAGAAGAAGAAAAAAACAAACTTTAAAACAATTCTAGATATGAAGTCTTCGTGCGGTTCTCCGGCTCCCAGGTGGCTTCTTCCACGAATTGATTCCTCCACAGAACCTTGACCATCGGGATGACCTTGTTTCTCAGCACCTTGTCCTGACGATCAAGTATCCTGACCGGTTGCTCCTTGTAGGAGAGATTAACTTGTACATCTTCCGGAATTTCTAGTAATCAATGGCTTGGATCCGGCACATATTTCCGTAGCATAGAGACGTGGAACATATCATGCACTTGGGATAGCTCGGCCGATAGCTCAAACTTATAAGCCATCCTACCAATTCTCTTCAGAATCTTGTATGATCCAATGTATCTCGGAGCTAACTTTTCACCCTTTCCGAATCTGATAACTCCTTTAGTCGGCAACACCTTGAGAAACATAGAATCACCTTCCTCAAATTCTAGCTCTCTTTGGCAGTAGTCAGCATAGCTCTTCTGCCTGCTCTGTGCTCCTTGCAATCTCTTCTGAATAAGCTCGATCTTCTCCGAGGTTTGTTGTATGATCTCTGGTCTAAACATCTGCTGCTCTCCTACTTCGTACCAGCACACAGGTGTTCTGCATCTTCTGCCATACAATGCTTCATATGTAGCCATACCAATGTTTGTCTAATAGCTGTTATTATAAGCACTACCAAGGCTAGGCATTTCTCCCAATTACCTCCGAAGTCCATAATGCATGCCCTCAACATGTCTTCAAAAATCCGATTGACTCTCTCTATTTATCCATCAGTCAGTGGATGAAAGGCTGTGCTAAAATCTATTCTGGTCCCCAATGCTGACTGTAGACTCTGCCAGAATCGAGATTTAAATCTTGCATCTCTGTCGGATACAATCGACACTGGCACTCCATGTAGCTTTACTATGTTTTCGATGTAGATGTTGGCTAGCTTTTCCACTGACCAGGTTGTCTTCACTGGAAGAAAATGTGCCGATTTTGTTAGTCGGTCTACAATCACCCATGTTGAGTCATTTCCTTTAGGGCTCCTGGGTAATCCAGTAATAAAGTCCAAACTGATGTTTTCCTATTTTCACTCTGGAATGGGTAAAGGCTGTAGCAATCCTTCCGGTTTCTGATTTTCGGCTTTGACTTGTTGGCACGTCAGACATTTGGTCACGAATTCTGCTATGTCCCGCTTCATCCCTGACCACCAATAGTAATGTTTTATATCTCGATACATCTTGGTGCTTTCGGATTTAATTGCAAGCAATGTGGAGTGAGCTTCCTTCATGATGTCTTCTCTCAACTCCTTGTCTTTCGGTACACACAGTCTGTTACCAAACCATAGTGAACCTTCTTTTATACTGAATTCGGGCAGTTTTCCTTTGTTTACTTGCTTCTTCATGGCTTCGATCTCTGAGTCTTCAGTCTGAGCCTTCTTCACTTGCTCATTTAAGTTTGGCTGTAATACCAAGTGTGCCAATACTGCACTTAAGTGTTGAGTAACTACTTCAATGCCTGCTTGTTGGATCTCATCATCTAGCTCCTTCTGGGTCGCTACAAGTGTAGCTATACTTCTCTTCCTGCTGAGCGATCTGCTACCATGTTGGCCTTTCCTGGATGATATATGATTTCTGGACTGATGCCCTCGAGAACTTCCAACCATCTCCTCTGCCTTAAATTTAGATCCTTCTGCTGGTGTATATACTTTAAGCTCTTGTGGTCAATGTATATCTCCACCTTTGCTCCGTAGATGTAATGTCTTCATGATTTCAAGGCAAAGATTATGGTTGCAAGCTCCAAGTCATGAGTCGGGTAGTTCTTCTCATGTGGTCGGAGTTATCTTGATCCATAAGCTATGACCTTGCTTTCCTGCATTAGCATACATCTGAACCCCAAATATGATGCATCACTATAGATGACATAGTCTTTATCCGCCTGAGGTAAAACCAAGATTGGTGCAGAGATTAATTGGTTCTTCAGTTTCTGGAAACTATCTTCACACTTCTCTGTCCAATCGAAACTTTGGTTCTTCTTGGTCAAAGCAGTAAGGGGTACAGTTATCCTCGTATAATTCTGGATAAAATTCCGGTAATACTCAGTCATACCCAGAAAACTCCTTACCTCTTTCACCGTCTTCGGCTGTGGCCATTCTTTGACTGCTTCAATCTTCTGGGAATCTGTAGCCACTCCTTCCTTAGAAAGGATATGACCAAGAATTGCAACTTACGATTTCCATAATTCGCACTTGGAAAATTTGGCGTACAACTGATGCTCTTGTAGCTTGCTCAGTACTACTGTCAGATGTTCAGCATGTTTCTCTTCTGTCTTTGAGTATACCAAAATGTCGTCGATAAAGACCACAACAAAAGAGTCAATAAACGGATGTAGAATTCAGTTCATTAAGTCCATAAAGATTGCTGGAGCATTAGTCACTCCGAACGGCATTACTAAAAATTCATAGTGTCCATGTCGAGTCCAAAAAGTTGTCTTGGGTACATCCTCCTCCTTGACTCGCACTTGATGATATCCGGACCGTAGATCAATCTTGAAAAATACTGCTGCTCCCTGAAGTTGATTGAACAAATCATCAATCCTAGGAATCGGGTACTTGTTTCGAACAATGACCTTATTAAATTTCCGATAATCGATACACATCCTGGCAGATCCGTCCTTCTTAACAAGAAATATTGGTGCTCCCCAAGGTGATGCACTTGGTCTGATGAATCCCTTTTGCAAGAATTCCGTAATCTGCTTCTTAACTTCATTCTGCTCTACAGGCGCCATTCTATAGGGTGCTTTCGATACTGGAGCGCTGCCTGGTAGAATTGTGATACCAAACTCGACATCTCGGTGTGGGGTAAGTCCAAGTAATTCTTCCAAGAATACGAGTGAAAAATTTCTCATCACTGGTATCTTGTTCACCTCTTCAGGTACCCGTACTTCTTTTGTAGCTGCAATGATCATAGATCTTGACCTTTTCTTCCCGTGGAACACACGCTCTATTCCTTCAGCTGTGATGACTACCTCCTTCTTCTTGCATTCGATGCTTGCCTTGTGCTTCAAAATCCAATCCATATCGATAATGATATATGTTCCAGCAAAACCCAATTCTAACAAATCGTTACTTAGTGTTTCCCTATTAATCTGGAGCTTACATCCCTTATAACATAGATCTGTAGTGAGAGTTTTCCCTGATGGTGTAACCACCATTAAGGCTATTTTTGGAATTGCCTCTTGTGTGCATCTTAATTTTCTTGAAAAAGATTTTGACACAAAAGAATGAGTTGATCCACTATCGAACAAGACTGTTGCCAAAATTCTATTTATATATATATATATACTATATTTGCCCGTGGGCACATGCCTATGCCACGTCTTCATAACGATACAGTATATGAAAAGCCTTGTAAAAAGTAAATCAACAATTATGTAGCTCAAGTTTGAACAGTATGACAATAATTAGTTGTAAATAAAAGTCCATGTTTCCATAAAAGCCCAGGATTTGAATTTGAGTTTTGGGGAGAAACTTTTAGGGGGGAATGTGTTTTGTGAGGTTAGATCTGGCCCTTAATTTTGGGGAGATTGAAGGAGAGCCACTTGATAGCTTTCTTTGTGTTTTATTTTATATATATATATATATATATATATATATATATATATATATATATATATATATATATATATCCTGTTACAAAAAGTTCATCCTACATCAACCTTCCCACAAAAAACTCAAAATACAACTTAAAACTTACATTACTTCTTCACATACCCGTGATTACCCCTTCATCATCTTCTGCATCCTTCTTGGTCATGGCGAATACTCTTCCTTGAAGCATCGGCTTTTTTCCTTTGTCGGTTGTTCCCGACCCTGCCTTGTTGCTGCTCCTTGAATTTTGGGGACAATTTGGCTTAAAGTGCCCTTCTTGTCCACACTGGAAGCATTTCTGTACGTTCTTTCTAAGGCATTGATCCTTATAGTGCCCCTGCTCTCCACATAGAAAGCAGCTTCCGGGCTTGAACTCTCCCGCCTTTAACACTGGTTTTCTGAAACTTCTAGCTCTTGCCATGCTTCTTGAATTTGGATGCTGGGCTGGATCTTTTTCCCTTATTCCAAATCTCAGCTCTTCCTTATGATGATTGACTCTAACTCATGTCCATCTCTGTTACCGCAACTCGCCTTACTAGCTTGTTAAATCTGCGGATACCTAGCGGAACCATCCTTGACCGCAATCCGGGACTAAGCCCTTGCTCAAACCTCTGGGCTTTCTTTGTTTCCTCCTGGACCATTTCTGGTGCACCGTGATAGCTGGGAAAACTTCATCTCATATTCCCTAACAGACATTCTCCCCTGGTTCAAGTTGGGGAACTCTGTTGCCTTTTCTTCATGCACATCCAAGGGAAAATAGTGTTGTCTTAATTCTTCAAGAAAACATTCTCAAGTTATTGGACCCTCTCCAAGACCACGCTTCACAGACTGCCACCATATTCCGTCATCCTTCTTCAACAAGATTGTGGCCAGACGAACCTTGCTGTCTTCTGGAGTCATCATTACTTCGAATACTGTTTCTACCTGACGTATCCAGTCGTCAGCAGCTGTTGGGTCGGCCTATCCTTCAAAGAATGGCGGTTTCATTCTCTTGAACGATTCCACCATCTTTATCGGTTCTGCAATTGCGGCAGCTCCTGGTGTTCCTTGTGGTGGTGCTTGGTTCCTGCTAGCTTCCACAAATGCTCCTTTCATCTGGTATACTCAAGTGAATTCCTCTCTCACATCGAGGCCAGTACCATTGTCCCCACTGCTTTCAGCTTCAGTCTGATCGCTCCGGCTACTTCTTGTTCTTCATGCCATCTGGATACTAATACTTATATTGTTGAATTGCAATAGTAATGTAAACCCATTTCACACTAGTATTGGTATAAAAAAACCATACTAGTTCCATTCATACAAAAAAAGTTACAAATGATATTGCCATTAATACAGTCAAGTCATCATTCTAATGGGTTCATAATATACCCATTCAAAAAAATATCACATCAGCCTAGCTATTCAAAAAGTTTGTCATCTATATACAACAAAAAATCCCATAATACTAAAAGAGAGAGATCACTTCTCTTGTCCCCAACTGGTCTCCAGTCTCAGAACTCTCCCCGGTGTTCATCTTGTCCAACAGGTCCTGCATATCAGCGACCTGAGACCTCAGCTCCAGATATCGAGTCTGCAGTTGCCCCAATCTTTCCTCGTATCGGTGCCTTAAAAGTATCAGTCTCACCTTCCATTTTCACTTGGTTCTCTCAAGCTTGGCTACCTTCCTATCGGTGGCTATCAAGGCATAAGCAAGATTCTCAAACCGGACTTCCAGTTTCCCGTGGCTCCATTGATATGCAGCCAGATCCTGGAATAGCCGAGTGATCACCTGCTCCACAACCGTGGGCTGTGGAGGTGGAGGTGGGAGTGGAGGTGCATGCCCATTTCCATTGCCCAACCATTCGAATGTCCATCATTCATGCTCGGCATCTGCAAGAGAAAATATGGGAATTAGTTCAGATACAGAAAAAAATTATAAATCATAAGTTGTAAAAGCAACAATATGAATTATAATCATAAACTATCTGACTAAACCCAACTCTCGCAGCGCATCCAAGGCCAATTTTCCTGCTGTGTTGGACTAATATTTGAAGTCGGCTTTGATACCAACTTTTTAGAGCCCCAAATTCCTATACCAAAAATTTGAGACACAATCCAGGATTCGAAATTCAAATAGGCACAATCACAAAAAAATACAGAAAATTTAAAACTTTTATTCCATGTAGTAGTTACAATTACAAGTGTTACAATGTCCAATAGAATTTTACACGATTTACAAATTTACAAATAACACTTGAATATTGTTACTTGGATGCTTGGACTAACTCGAGCTCTGATATACCTGTGGATTGACTCCCGTTACCTAAAAAGTGGGGAACGTCAATACATATACTGACGCAACGCTGATAACAGCAGCGATCTCCAAACTGGAAACCACAAATCATAATTTATGCAAAAGAGAAAAAGTGATGTGAAACAAGGGATTAATGGATTCAGGTTATGTTATTGTATGTCATGATCTAACAATTTAAATGCATCAGTCACATGCCTTATTCTAATGCAAGCAAGACTTTGGAAAACGTATGCATCTCATACTACATACGCCCCAAATCTAGTCTTCTGTCTCCAATCTTAGGATTTTGAACCCTCGCCATGCATTCTACTCTTATACTTGTCCTGTTCCTAATAGATTTACCATGTCTGAGGAGGTTGCAGTTATTTGGTCCTGCCCATTACTGCAGTCACTCTAGTAGTGATCGTGTTTGCCACATAGTGCTCAGTGCCCGGACTTCACTCAAAAATCCGCGATGAACTTACAGGTACAAACCCAAGCACCCATGACGTCAAGATCCATGAGACAGCAGCCCCAAGGTCCGTTCATGTCCATGCACATAAGAACATAACGGCCTCGAGGGTTAAATCCCCCTATCCGATTGGAGTTTCTCTCCCATTCTTTCCCTCGGCTCTTTAGGAACTAACAGATTGAGATACGAGATTCGTGATCTCAATACCTAAGAACACAATCCGTATTCCTACGACAGGAAAAGTACAACACCTGACTATGGTCTGCTAGTACTAGTGCAAGTTATAGATATCTGACACATTATTCTTATCCAAAACTTACTTTAATTATAAAATCAGGTAAGGTGATATAGGGTTACTCCAACCCTCACATTCGCCTACTGCACAAGTGGGAAAATTGTACTGTCAAACACTTTGTCAAAAATTAGGATTTCAATACTAAGTTGATTCTGTCCAGAAATTAAAAGAGTCATAACTCTCAAAATATAACTTGGATTTGGGTGTTCTTTCCCATTCTGGGAAGCTAAGAAGCTAGGCTAAAAATCTCTAGTTAACCTCTGCATCAGATTCATCCATCTAGTTGCTTTAAAAAGCCTTACAATCATCAGCCCGTGTACTCCCTGTACACTGGCTGCACCTTACCGATAGCACAAAAACTCACTCGCTAATCGGAATGACACAAATCTGGATTCTATGGAAAGCTGGACATGTCTTCTACAACATCCTAGTTGGTCATATTTCCAAATTATTTCGTTTGATACTGTAAAAATACTCATCCTTCTCAGGTGTACAGAAACATATATAAAGGGCTTAAAGAAATAGAGCATATAGCTCACAAACTGGTCTCTGTCTCATCTTATAAAAATCATAACTCTTACTATACTTGCAGGAATTTCTTGATAAAATACTTGTTGGAAAGATTAGAATGTCTACTATAACTTTCTAGTTATACACTTTCTCAAATTCTAACTTCACAGGGCTATAGAGCTACAAGTTCAACCATATATCATTTCAGCCCACATAAGGCACATAGTTTACTTCAAGAAATCTCATATTAAATCATTCACATGTCCAATGGTTATGAAAGTCTTATATTCTAAAACTAGATACAATCATGCTCAACTTTCATTCAGGGTTCTAATCCCAATACTAAATGCTCAGAGAGCTATGCATGTTCAAACCCTGAACAGAAACGTTCTCTGTTTTCCAGTTTATGATATATCACTCAGTACAATTAATTTTTGAAGACACATCAAATGTTAGCCAAACATTTTAAAAAATTTTCCACATGTTTTAGATACACACAGGGTGCTATGGTAAAACTTTAACCTTAAGATCATGCTCCAAGAAATTCACAAAATTCTTTTAATCTCAGGTTTGGTGAATGACAGAACCAGTCTCTGCCTTACGACCTAGTCAACAAAAGTGATTTTTTAAAATACTAATTAAAATTAGAAAAATCAAAAATAAATTGTGTAGTCTCCAAACATGTATAAGATCATGTTGTATACGTTTCAAGGTCAGATTCTAACTACATTGCTCTTTGGAAATTAGAGAATACAAGCATGCAATGGTGTTTTTTGGTTTTCAAGTCCAGATTTGTGTACAACCTATCTCTATCAATCAACCATTACTACTACTACTAATTTCATTCAAGAATCAAACAAAAAACAAGATTTAGAGTTTAGATTAATCTCCACCCTTCAATTGAAGCTTGGAATGGTTAACTTGGCCTTCTTCCTCTTACCCTCCTCCAAGAGCTCCTTCTTTGATCACCTTCTCTTCCTCTTCCTCTCACTCTCTTCCTCTCTCTTGCACTAGGGAATATTTTTTTCTGAAATTTTCTAAAATGAGAGTGAGGGAGAGAGCTTAAATGAAGTGGTGAAGTGAAGGGGGGTGTTCTATGGGGGTGGCCGGCATGAAAGGATATTGGTGGGGGGGGGGGGGGGGGGGGGGGGGGGGGGGGGGGGGGGGGGGGGGGGGTCAAGCAAAGTGTCAAGGTGGTTTCTTGCAAACCATGCTCTTGGCTCTTGGATTTTCATGGAGATATTTTTCCCATGGCTCAAGTTTAGCCATTGATCAAGATGGAGGTGTTATGAATGGTGAGATTTGAGAACATGGCAAAAAAATATTTGATGTAGTATTTTTACAAATAAATACTTGCATATGTATCATACATATATACTAGTATATGTATTAGTATCAATTCTCTCGTCCTTATGCACACTTATGAACATAACCATTCATACATATATATTCATATAAATTAAGCAAAATAATTAATAATATAATATATACATATATTTATATATATAAATGTATTATTTTATCCGGGGTATTACAACAAGCGAGGAAGAGCTCAGGAAGTTTCGGAAAAACGGTGCAAGTTCACACCGCCAACTTTAGCGCCACGCTTTGACAAATTCACTCCTCTCAATGCAAACATATCAGTCATCCTCATGGAAGTTGAGAAGGATAGATTAATCTGCCCTCCCCCTAAGATGTCAACTTCTAGCTGGAGAAAAGATAAAAATAAGTGGTCTACATTTTACAGAGATCATGGACACACTACTGAAAACTGTCGAGCCCATAGAGAAGAACTGGAAGCCCTGATTCGTAGGGGCTATCTCTCCAACTTTGTTCAGAAAGAAGACAACGCCGAAAACCCTCTGTCCCGGGGGCTAATAAGCGTAAAGAGCGGCCATACGAGCTGCAAGACTCTCAACACATGGTCTTCTTCCACTCCATTCACGGAGGCCCTATAGGGGGAGATTCCAACTCCTCCCACAAAGTTTTCGTCAAGGAAGTCAACTCCATAGATAACATTTCACCTGCCAAACACATCCCGATCCCGATATTTTTCTCCGATAAGGACTTAGAAGGCGTCTGACACCTCATTGTGACGCATTGGTTATAAACCTTTGCATGCTAAATCATGAGGTATGTCGCATCCTGATGGACAATGGCAGTTCAGTAAACATCCTCTTCATGACCACATTCGAGGCTCTCAGGCTCTCCCGAGACCGACTCAAGCCAGCCGGTTACACACTCCATGGATTCTCCGGTGTCCCCATTCAAGTAGAAGGAGTCGTCACACTGGATGTGATAGCATGGAAAGCCACCGCTATTTGTGTCATGCCCCGCTTTCCAAAATACAGGAATACGAGCATGTAATGAAGGCCCAACGAATGATTAAATATCATCCATAGTTGTACCAGTCTTAACTCAACAATATGAAAAGAAATAATCATAACCACGCAGAAAAATATAATCACATAAACAGAATAAAATCCAATAACCAAATCTAGGATACAAGAACTTACCAAATAGTTCGAGAATATGCAATGCAGTAACAGTTCGACGAGTTCCTTTCAGTTACTCATCACTGTACCTGTATAACATAATTCAAAAGAAAGAGGAAGAGAACTCGTTAGAGCAAGCTTCGGGCGACAAGTAGTAAAAAGCAGTAAAATAGGGAATAAAGGACTATATAACAAAAACAGAAATTGGAACGATATCGGAGTCAATAAATGATAAACGGTAAAAAAATCAAAAGTTCATAATCAATAATTCAGAAATCAGGAATCAATGTTAATAAGCAGTATTCAGTATTAGTGTCAATGTTCAATGTTCATTTATGTCTATAAGTGTATTATTCATTTTAATCCTAACTAATGCACGTACTACTGCATCCCATACTACAGGTTCGGTGCATACAAAACAATGTATTTTTTAGACTTCGTGGTGGGATCTACAGAGCGTGTACTCGGTGTGTAACGCCTCGAATCCCAAATATACTGAATTCGAGATGTTCTACAGGATCTTTCCGCTTCCTTTAGTACAATTTTACAAGGAAATTTAAACTTTTCACTTTACATCAGAGTTTACATAAATATTACACTTTTCTTTTGCACAGCGGAAGTAAAATTTACAACAATTAAATAAATGTACAACAACATGGTATAATCTTTAAGCATCCATTCCTCTTTAATCTTTAACATGCCATTTACCTGCATATAAGACTGTGGGTACGTCAGTTTATTCAACCGACGAACATTATACACGGTCATCCTCTCTATGCCGGAAATAGTATAACTTATTTTTCATATTTAGCAAACACAAACTTGTCACATTCAAACTAAATGGACTACCCTATTGATGTCGTGTTGTGATTGTGCACTTAGTCCTTAATGCAGTTATTTATATAATATGACACTAATGCACACTTGTTCGGATTCTATGCATCCCATACTACATAGGTCCGAGGGCAAGCCTCTTAATCGTTCTTCAACTTTGTAGGGTTCAATCCCTCGCCATGACTTAATCTACTACTGTAACTATGGTGAGTATCCTAGATGATCTATGAGTACAAGCTCGTGTACAGAAAATTCTGGAGGGAAATCCCACTCCATGTCTTGACTCATCAAGCATGCATTCTATGGCAATTCAGCCTCACTTCATGGCACACGATCCTCTTGCAGTCACCAAACATCCCACAAGCGTGGCTAGAGTCCGATCATTCTGAGTTGCACCCACGCCATGTCTTGACTCATCAAGCATGCATTCTGTGGCTCACACACCCGCACCGTAAACCCTAGTTCTCATACTCGTGTTTTTCTCTCACTTTCATCACATCTTCACTATGCGCTAATCCTTAGTTTTTATTAGAATCATGAACAAAAATCAAAGCTCTAGAGTTAGCCTCTCCACTAACCGGACTTATTCATTCATTTCAACATGACCAACCTTGGTATTTCTTTTCAAATTTCATTTCATTTCATTTCCAATGCCAGGGGAGACTTAGCTACTCTTTTGTTTCAATTTCCAATTCACAAATTCCAAAATGAGCATTTCCAACTCATAAATTCATTATGTTGAGTTATCATACTCAAATGTATATTCTCTTTTCAAATCATTATTTCAAATTTGTTCAAATAGTCCATAACTATACATGAATCTCATATGCTTTATCAATTATCACTTCATATCAAAATTTCACATCACTAACAAATATTCACAATTCATATTTTCCACATTATTCTCAAATGAGAATAAATTACATTATGTCACACAATAAAATTTCTCTTTGCCAAATAATCTTCTAATCCTTCATTTCAACTTATTCTTGTAAGTTGTAATTTTTCACAAGGTATATATCTAGAACCATAGTCTATTTATGCCTTTTATTCTCAAATCATAGTTTATTTCATTCAAATAATTTCCAAATCATTTTTTATAAAGTCCCTTATATTTTTAGGAAAATAATCATATTTTTTTCATAATTTTTGGCCAATTAAAAACCCCAAAAAAAAGATTTTTCAATCTTGCCGAGGGCAAGATTCGAACCCAGCACCCCTGAGAACACAGCCCAGAGCACAGACCACTAGGACGTTTGCGCCAGACGATATAAAGAAGGCTGAGAGCCATAAGAGCTCTCGGCTGTAACAATGTTTATTTTTATTTTTCAAAAATGCAAAAGTTTGGTGCCAGCAGTATTCGAACTAGCAACCCCTGGGAAGCCGCACGTTACTGTAGCAACCAAAGGCATCCCAACCACTTGAGCTATAGGCTCGGGTTGTCATAGGTACAACTCGAAATTAATTTAAGACAACTCTCTCTGTTATTAAAACGTTTCGATGTTCAACTAGCCTTTGTTTCATTTGGCTTTCATGAAAAATACTGTATAACTCCATATTAATTCTCCCTCACATAATTCACATACCAGTATGAACAAAATAATTTTTGTAATAATTAAAACGTATTTTCATACACTAATTCAAATTATACATTATAATACTATATTTCTTCTCTTTTCGACATTCCTTCGCATTGTAGTATTCTAATCTCTTTGTCAATAAATTTTCACCTTAATTCTCTGACTTAAATCATTTTCCTAACATCAAACACATATTTTAAAATTTATTCATGCCCATGTCAACACAAAAGGATCTATTTAACACATGAAAAGGGTATAATCAAGCTACTAACTTTTGTGTGTAATTCTTGATGGTAAAAGAATGTGTTTTCTATCAATCAATCCATGATTCTAATCAATTCACATACAACTCAAATAATAGAACCACATACCAATTTGTATGTCCACATTTCAATCATTCAAGAAGTCATTTTTCCCAATTCAAGTGTGCTCTTCT
Source organism: Hemerocallis citrina (assembly GCA_017893485.1). NCBI lineage: Eukaryota > Viridiplantae > Streptophyta > Magnoliopsida > Asparagales > Asphodelaceae > Hemerocallis > Hemerocallis citrina. Next base: position 226,359,982 of record CM030366.1, on the reverse strand, counting down.
TAATCATTTTCATGCTTCAATTTTTCTAATTAAATTAGCATGCAATCTTACTTTAGAAATAGAAAAAATTTACCCACCTTGTATGGAGAGAACAAACACAATTTGCAACAAAAGTCCTTTGCAATACGAGTGCACCTCCTTGAACACGCACACTAGCAAGACCCAAGCACTCCTAGCCAACCCGAACACTTCCAAAGCCGGCCTCTCCTCCTTGATAGAATGCAAGCACAATCCCACACCCTCTCAATCTTTTAACTCACAAAATACTACTAAATAATACTATTAGACTATAGGTTTGGAAGAGAATATTAAGCATAAAATAACTAGCCATGGGGGGGGGGGGGGGGCCCCTATTTATACTAAAAATCAAATAGAATGGAGGGCTAGGATCAATTGGTTAGTTGTAGGATGGAGGGCTTGGATGAAAGTAGGAGTTGCAATAACTACCTACATCCAAATAACCACCACACCATGATCACCATTACAAATTTGATTTTCCCTCCAAGAATGCAACCGGCCATGAAGAAAAGTGCATATTGCACGTGTACATGTAGTGCACGTGCATGCAACTAGGACCAAAATTTGTGCATTTAATTTTTGTATAAAAATAAAATAGTATTTAAATTGTATTCTACATGACAAGTTGTATAAAAAAAAAAGATTAATCCATGGGCTTTAGTTTATGGGCCAAAATAGTTATTTTAAAATAAAATAAATAAATTACATTTTGGGCTTTAAGAAAAAGGGCTTTTTATTTAATTAAAATAAGGCTTTTGTACAAAATAATTAAAAGCACATATTAAAATATCTTGACTCATCTTGATGAAAATATTAACCAAAAATATTGCACGTGCACACTACGTGCAAAATAAATATTTTTTCATAAATTGAAAAATTAGGGCATTACACTGTGTCAATAACAATAATTTACAATTAACAATCAATAATTCACAATCGATACTCCTCCTTTCATGACAATATGATATAACGATAAGGCCTTACCGAGTACATTTCCTGAGATAGTCCACTACTAAGTCAACCCTTATTAATCCCAACTTGTTTAATATTTTTATTAACAATCATTTATGAACATGCATGTGATCAATGTGGGCGATGGTATCAATACTCATGCAACAGATACAATCGATGAGACCAATAGCACTAGTACAATTTCAAGATGATATCAAGACTTACAATACATGAAACATACATGGTCCAATTCATTAAATATGGAAAATACGGTTTATATGCAAAACATGACAATATATGGATTCACTGGACTACAATTTCTATATGCAAGGTTTAAGTTATTGTGTCAGGAACCGGGCCGAAACCTCAGTACAAAATCAAGCAAATAACAAGGCATATATGTGAATGTTCAATAGTACAATAGATTTACAGTTTGGAATTGAAGTCAACCATAATAGCACGATAAGAAGACTATGAATCAATAACAAGGTACAATAAATAAACAATAGAGTTTAACTAGATATGATGTTCAAATTGATTACTACTTGCCGGATTTCAAGGAGTGTTTTCTTGAACTAGAAACAATAAAATGAGTTCAAAAGATGCTTGCCTGTTAAGAGACGATTCTGAATATGAACGAGAGAATAATGGGATCAAAATCCTGACGACGGCACGTGCACTCCATGTGCACCGTAATACGTGCAACACACGTGCAACAAATCCACAGCAGCAAGAGCGCATAAAGAGACATCAACACAGGAAACCACACAACAGTAACAACATCAACCCAAACAGCAAATAGGCAAACCCCTCCAAAATAGCAAACGACCAAATCACCTCTCCACAACAGCAAAACAGCAAGAAAACTCCACACCGGATCTTCACACAAACACCAAATACATATCCTCTCTCCAAAACACCAAACACAATACAAACCAATCCCCTACTCCACAACAACAAACAACAACAAATACCACAACAAACCAAATAGCAACCCAATAACCCACCTCCTCTTCTCTTCCACACCAAAACAACATACGCCAAGCACAGATCCAAACACCAAACACCAAAAATAAAAACCCAACTCTCCTCTTCTTCTTCTTCACAGTGATAGAGAGAAAGAGAGCGACTGTAGGAGAGGGAACGGTGACCGGCGTGGGCAGCACGACTGAAGGTCGCGACTGGGTGGCGATGGCGGGACGAAGACAGTTGCGGGGGTGACGATTGGAGGGTTGCAATGGTGGCAGGCAGTGGCTCGACGAGATGGCAGCAGAGTCGATGAGGGAGAGCAGGAGACTCAACGAGGCGAAGGGCGTTGAGGAGGCTTGCGGTGCTCGGAGGTTCAAGCACACAGGGGATGGTGGAGAGCTCGACGGGGATTCGATGAGGAGATGATGGGGATGCCGGCGGTAATGAAGGGAAGCAGAGCCAGGGTGAGGGTCGACAGGATGGTGGCAGTGTTGCGGGTGTGCTCCGGTGGCTGTGAGAGGGCAGAATGAGGAGGTGGGTTTGAGCGGAGGCTCGAAGTTGAAGACAAGCGGAAGGTGAACAATTGGGGCGACGGCACTCGGGCTCGAGCGGATGAGAGGGGATGACGAGAGGCGGACGAGGCGATGAGGAGCTGTCGATGGGTTGACGACGAGGCTCAGGTGAAGTCGAAGAGGATGGTTCGAGTGAAATGACGATGAGGAAAATTGTATATGGGTAAGCATATAGGATTGATATGTACACACATATGGATACTGGGTTTAGAATTGAGCTTGGAAATGGATTGGGCTAATAAAAGATAACAATAATAATACTAGAATATTAAATTACAATAGAAGGCCCACAACAAGGCCAAGATCCAAAAATACATTAAAACAGAAAAGAGAACACCACAAAAATACAAGAAAAATCCGTACAAATCGGAAACAGGGGTTACAATTTGAATGAAAGCACTAGACTTTATGGTAGTCGATATCAAAGCCGCATACAACGCTATATTCAGTCGTCCCGGCCTAGCGGCCTTCCATGCAGTTGCCTCCGCATCTCCCATGAAAATGAAGTTTTCAAGAACAACTGGCATAGGCCAAGCTGTAGGAAGCCAACAGGCAGCCCGAGCATGCTACACAGCTACAATGGGAGGCTTGGTTCTCCCCCTCGATGTGTAATACCCCAGATTTTAAAATAATTTTTTAAAGATTTATAAATGAATTAAAATGATTTTTGGGGATTTAATAAACATTTTCTGAAAATTTATCTTTTTACAAGTGCAAATATTTTCTTGAGAAGTTCAAAGTCAAAATTTATTTTGTGGAAACTCATTATTTATTATTAAATATTACTTGTGAATTTTCTGGATTTTTTTAATAATTATTGGACCTATTTGCAAATATTACAAAAAGAATGACTTTTGTGCAAAATTACCACTTGGATTGAAAACTCCAGATTTTTGGATTTTTGGGATGGGCATGATGCTTAGTCAACTCAGAGGTGAATATTTTACTTTTTTTTATTAATAAATTTGGTTTATTTTGCATGTTTTGGTAAAGGAGGGTCTTTTAGCAAAATTGCTATTTAGAGGGGTAAAAGTGCAAATTTATTTTCTGGGCAGTGCCGGCTGGTTATAGGATGATTTTTTTTTAAACCTTAATTAAGTTGGTTTTATTCAATTTCCAAGTGTAGGGATTTATATATGTAAAGGTATATTTTAAAAGAGGCATTTTACTAATCTACTCAAAAATCCTAGACACCCTTATTCCGACCAATATTAGGGTGAGGTGCAGCCGTCTCTTTGCTGCACAACACAAAGGGATTCTTGGTTTTCTTGCGAAGGAGGACTTTTCTTATTCTTTATATTTTCTTCGGTTGATTCTTCAAATAGGTGAGTGATATATGTTTGTTTTGTATTGTTCTTTGAATGTTGTATGTGATGGTTTATCTATTAGAAAGCATGTTAGGGATTGGTATAAAGATATAATGTATTTGATAAGTAAATGAGTTAAAAATTGGATCTTTTATGACAACCTAGTTATCTGTGATTAAATTTACATATGAATGATTTGAGATTGTTAGAGAATCTAATAGAAATCATGAGTATCTTTCAGATTATTGTTGATTTGATTGAGTATGATGAATGTTATGCAAAAATTGATCAAAGATGTACGAATACCCTGTTGATGAGTTTGGATGAATGCAAGTTTGACTATAACATGTTACAATCACTATATTCATGGGTTAACTGTTGTAAATGATGGTTTATGAGTTAAATAAATTATAAGAAAGGCTAATGAATTAAAAGATCAAGGTTGAGGTTGGATTGGGATAACTAGACTTGGGGCTGATGCATTTTGACCACTTTGGGATTTTGTGAATGTGTGAAGTCTTCAATTGGATTTGAGTTGTTTTCAGTTACTGAAATGAATTAGAATTCTATATTGCGTATTAAGAATGGTTTCTTGATGATTTAGATATACCACATACACATATATACCTACACTCTATTTCATTGTTTTTGAAGGAATTGAATTGTAATGTCCTGATTTTTCATTTAATGAAAAATTATTTATTTTGCACATAGTGTGCACGTGCAATATTTTTGGTAAATATTTTCATCAAGATGAGTGAAGATATTTAATATGTGCCTTTAATTATTTTTCTATAAACCTTCTTTCAATTAGACAAAAAGCCCTTTCTTTTAAAAGCCCAAAGTAATTTAATTTATTATTTTATAATAATTATTTTGGCCTATTAAACTAAAGCCCATTAGTTAATTTATTTTTTTTATATGACTTGTAATGTATAATACAAAATTAAAGTTTATTTTATAAATAAAATGTACAATTTTTGGGCCTAGTTGCATGCACGTGCACTACGCGTACACGTGCAATATGCACACTCCTAGCATCGCCGGATTGCATCTTGGAGGGAAAACCAAAATTTGGGTGGTGATCATCGTGTGGGGGTTACTTGGTTGTGGGTAGTTAATGTAACTCCTACTTTCATCCTAGCCCTCCATCTTACAACCAACTACTTGATCCTAGCCCTCCATTCTCTTTGATTTTTAGTATAAATACCCCTCCCCCCCCTCCCCCCCCCCCCCCCCCTGTGGCTAGTTATTCTTGTGTAAAATTATTCTCTTCCAAACCTATAGTTCAATTATATTATCTAGTGGTGATTTTGTGAGTTAAAAGATTGAGAGTGTGTGGAATCTTTGCTTGCAACTAGAAGAGGGGAGGCCAGCTACATCAAGGAAGAGGGAGCATTCGATTGGGTACTTGAAGGCTTGGGTGCACGTGTTCAAGGAGGAGCCATTCGTTGCAAGGATATTCGTCTAGGGATTTGCTAGTTGTAATTTTTCTCTCCATACAAGGTGGGTAAATTTTCCCTATTTCTAACATAGGAATGCATGCTAGATTTAATTATCAAAATAATGCATGAAAATGATTAATAAGAATGCACATTTAATTGAAAAGATGATCTCTAATTGATTGAATTATTGATATGCAAATTATGTGTGTTGCTATTAGTAAAATTCAAGATTGTGTGCAATAAGAATGTGGTTATAAATTGTGTGAAGAAACCTTTGTTAGTAGCATGAAAAATTATGTGCAAAAAATTAGTATACCGACTATATCACTTTTATGTGCTAAATTGGAAACTTTGTATGGCGTGGTAACGAATAAATTAAGATGTAATTTTTATGTTTGGAAAATGAATAAGAGTAGAGAATTAGTATAGAGATTGATGAAATTATAATGTCAAAAAATGTATTAGTAGTATGTCACATTAACCAAATTGTATGGTAAAAATGTGTTAATTATGGAGAAAATTATGTTTAATCATTTAAGAAATTTATTTTCATCTACTGGAATAAAATTCATGATGGAAAACGATTAATTCGGATTTTTACAGTATATTAGTAAGAACAATGTGATATGCAATTTTGTTGAACGCCGAAATGTTCTAAATAACAGAGAGTATGGGTTATATGAAATTTGAATTGAGCTAGTGACAACTTGAGCGCGTAGCTTAAGCGGCCGGGATGGCTCTGATCGCTACAGTGGTTTCGGCCTTAAGGTTGCGGGTTCGAATCCTTGTGGCACTATTTTGTTTCATAAATTTTTTTTAAGCGTATAAGATCAGCGGCCAAGAGTATTTATTACTCTCAGCGCCCCTTTATACCGTCTAGCACCTTTGGCCTAGTAGTTGTGCTGTCGGCTGTGTTCTCCGGGGTTCTAGGTTCGAATCTTGCCCTCGGCAAGATGGGAAAAAAATGTTTTTTTGATGTTTTGGTGATCAAAAAATGTGGAAAAAATATGGTTATTCTTCTAAAAATATGTAGGACTTTATAAAAAATAATTTGGGGATTATTTACATGAAATAAAATATGATTTGAGAATAAAATGTGTAAATAGAACTATGATTCTATATTTTTATTGTTGTGAAATTGTATCTTGCAAAAAAATGATTTGAAATGAAGGATTAGAAGATTAATGTGGCAAGAAGAAAATTATATTGTGTGATGTGATGCAAATTATTCTCATTTGAGAATAGTGTGAAAAATGTGAAATGTGAATATTCTTTAGTGATGTGAAATTCAAAGTGTAATTGATAATTGATATAGCATATGAATTTTCATGTATAGTTATGGATTATTTGAACGAATTAGAAATCTTGATTGGAAAAGAGAAATACTTTTGAGTATGACAAATCAACAAATGAATTTATGAGTGGAAATGCTCAAATTGGAAATTGTGAATTGGAATTGAAACAAAAGAGTAGCTAAGTCTCCCCCGGCATTTGGAAAGAAATGAAATGAAATATTGAAATGAAAGACCAAGGTTGGTCATGTGTGAATAAATGAATAAATCTGGTTTAGTGGAGAGGCTAACTCTAGAGCTTTGATTTTGTTCATGATTCTAATAAAAACTAAGGATTAGTGCATAGTGAAGACGTGATGAAAGTGAGAGAAAACACGAGTATGAGAACTAGAGTTTACGGTGCGGGTGTGTGAGCCACAGAATGCATGCTTGATGAGTCAAGACATGGCGTGGGCACAACTTAGTAATGATCGGACTTTAGCCACGCTTGTGGGATGTTTGGTGACTGCATGAGGATCGTGTGCCATGAAGGAGACTGAATTGCCACAGAATGTATGCTTGATGAGTCAAGACATGGCGTGGGGTTCCCCTCCAGGTTTTCTGTACACGAGCTTGTACTCATAGATCATCTAGGATACTCACCGTAGTTACAGTAGTAGATTAAGTCATGGCGAGGGATTGAACCCTACAAAGATGAAGAACGATTAAGAGGCTTGCCCTCGGACCTATGTAGTATGAGATGCATAGAATCCGAACAAGTGTGCATTAGTGTCATGTAACATAATTAACTGCATTAAGGACTAAGTGCACAATCACAACACGACATCAATAGGGTAGTCCCTTTAGTTTGATTTGTGACAAATTTGTGTTTGCTGAATATGGAAAATAACTTATACTATTTCCGGCATAGAGAGGATGGCCGTGTATAATGTTCGTCGGTTGAATAAACTGACGTACCCACAGTCTTATATGCAGGTAAGTGACATGATAAAGATTAAAGAGGAACAAATGCTTAAAGATTACTCAATGTTGTTGTATATTTGTTTCATTGTTGTAAAGTTTACTTCCGCTGTGCAATGTAAATTGTAATGTATTCATGTAAACTCTGATGTAAAGTGAAAAGTTCAAATTTCCTTGTAAAACTATACTAAAGGAAGCGAAAAGATCCTGTAGAACATCTCGAATTCAGTGTATTTGGGATTCGGGGCGTTACAGAGTGGTATCAGAGCCACGTTTCCACACTTGTACAAATTTATAAGGAACGACACCCTAGTAGTAGACATTAGAGTGTGTGTTTGAGTCTAGAGATTTAAATGTAAGTGACTTACATTTGTGTTGCTCTAAGACTTATGCTTATTCCTCTCTATTTCTAAGATGGCTGATCACTTCGACCCTGCTGGAGACGACGACTGACATATCATTGAGGAAGAGTACCATCCTGGACAGGCAGATTTCGAGGACGAGTACTATCCAGGGCAAGCAGATTCTGATGGAGAAGAATGGCCTGAATCCCGAGAGATCACCCCACCTCCGGATTCATCTGATGACTCTTCTTCTGACGAAGAAGAAGAACCAGTTCCGAATAGTCTTGTAACTTCTCTTCAGAGGCAGGTAGAGACACTGCGAGAGAGAGTCGGATTATTGGAGGCTTAGCTGGCAAAACGTAAGGACGACTTTGCAGTTCTCAGTCATCGGGTATGGGAACTCGAGAAGAGGAAGAATATGACAGAAGTGCTGAAGGAAGAAGTTGATGACCTATGGGGAGAACTTCGAAAAGCGAAGAGGAACCGTAGGAGTTAGACTGTTGTAGCTTCTACTATTTTCATTCTGATGTCAAGAAATGTTTTCAATTCGAATGTATAAAGTTTGAAATTCAATGAAATGGAAATATTGACTTGAAAGTTCATGTTTCATATTTCGAATTTAATGGATCTTTTGCATCAGAATTTGAATGGAATGAAAGTTGTTGTGTTGTTCGATACTGGATCCTTTCATACTTTTGTGTCTCCTAAATTTGCTAAAGTGTTGGGAGTTGAACCAAAGGTTTTTCCAGGCAAGATCTTAGCAGTAGCTACTCCATCAAGGGAAACTCTAACCACTGATCGGTACTATGCAGATTGTGAGATTGTGATTGGAGATCGAATCTTTGGCATTGATCTGATCGAGCTGACTATCTTGGGAATCGATGTTATCATTGGCATTGATTGGATGTCGGTGTACAGTGCAAGCATCGAATATAAGACCAAGACGATAACAGTGAAGGCTCCAGGTGGACCTGAAGTCACTTTCCAAGGAAAGAAGAAGTGTTCTAGGCTAGTGGCAACTATCCGCAAGGAAGAGATTCCTGTGGAAGTGCAAGGGATTTCTGTGGTTCGGAACTATCCGACTGTATTCTTGGATGATTTTCCCGGGTTACCCCCGCATCGTGATGTAGAGTTCAGCATCACTGTTCAACCGGGAAGTGCACCCATTTCTAAGGCACCGTATAAGATGGCTCCAGTGGAACAGGATGAGGTGAAACGGCAGATTGAGGGACTGTTGGAGAAAGACTTTATTCAACCTAGTGCGTCACCTTGGGGAGCACCAGTGCTTTTGGTAAAGCAGAAGGATGGATCGATGAGAATGTGTATCGATTACCGGGAGCTGAATAAGGTCACTGTTCAGAATAAGTATCCTATTCCTCGAATTGATGACTTGTTCGATCGTCTACAAGGAGCAGCTGTATTCTCCAAAATAGATCTTCGATCAGGATATCACTAGGTTCGAGTGAAAGCTGAAGATGTGCACAAAACTGCATTTAGAACTCGACATGGGCATTACGAATTCTTAGTTATGCCATTTGGAGTGACGAATGCACCCGCAATCTTCATGGATTTGATGAATAGAGTTCTGAGGCCGTCCATTGATTCTTTCGCCGTGGTGTTTATCGACGATATTCTCGTGTACTCCAAGTCAGAGGAGGAGCACACCGAGCATCTGGCAGCAGTTTTGAAGAAGATGGAAGAGCAGAAGTTGTATGCCAAGTTATCCAAGTGTGATTTCTGGAAATCTGAAGTGGCATTCCTAGGTCACATCCTTTCTAAGGAGGGAGTGGCAACTGACCCTTAGAAAATAGAGGCAGTGAGAGATTGGGCTAGGCCTACTACAGTGAAGGAAGTCAGAAGTTTTCTTGGAATGACTGGATACTACAGGAGATTCATTTAAGGTTATGCTCAGATAGCCGTGCCGCTTACTGGTCTGACCAAGAAGAATGTGAACTTCAAGTGAACTGAGCAATGTGAGGCAAGCTTTCATGAGTTGAAAGAGAAGCTGACTACTGCACCTATTTTGGCTTTGCCTAGAGTAGGTGTTGAGTATGATGTTTATAGCGATGCTTCACATCGTGGGCTTGTTTGTGTCTTAATGCAAGAAGGAAGAGTAATCGCTTATGGGTCTAGGCAACTACGACCGCATGAGAAAAATTACCCGACTCATGATCTGGAGTTGGCTGCGATTATCTTTGCCCTGAAGCAATGGAGACACTACGTGTACGGTGAGAAATTGAACATGTACACGGACCACAAGAGTTTGAAGTACATTTATCAGCAGAGGGATCTGAATCTGAGGCAGTGGAGATGGTTGGAAGTGCTCGAGGACATGCGACCTGAGATCAAATATCATCCTGGAAAGGCTAATGTTGTTGCTGATGCACTTAATCGCAAGAGCAGTTTAGCCAGTTTGATTACGACTCAGAAGCATCTGATTGAGGAATTGGATCGAGCAGGTATTGAGGTTGTCTTGCAAGGATTGGGAGCATCTTTGGCTCAGTTGAGGCTTCAGCCTACACTGAATGGTAGGATCATTGCAAGTCAGGAGGTTGATGCTGATATTTTGGAGATGAAGGAGCAGGTTTGTGCTGGCAGGTTGCCCAGATTTCAAATCAAGGATGGAGTGCTGTGGTTCGGAGATAGGCTGTGTGTTCCAAATCAGCGGACCTGAAAGAGAGTATTCTTCAGGAGGCGCATGCTACTCTTTTGTCAGTACATCCTGGGAGTACTAAGATGTACAAAGACATCAAACAGCATTTTTGGTGGTCAGGTTTGAAGTGGGATGTGGCTGAATTTGTGGCGAAGTGTGAGGTTTGTCAGCAAGTCAAAGCCGAAAATCAGAGACCCGGAGGTCTATTACAACCGTTACCTATTCCGGAATGGAAGTGAGATAACATCAGTGTGGATTTCATTACGGGATTGCCTAAGAGTCCTAAAGGCAATTATGCGATTTGGGTCATAGTCGATCGACTAACCAAGTCCGCTCACTTTTTGGCGATGAAACTCACTGCTTCGATGGACAAGTTAGCTGAGTTGTATGTTGGCGAGATCGTCCGACTTCATGGTGTTCCATCAACTATTGTGTCTGATCGAGATGCGCGGTTTACTTCGCATTTCTGGAAGAGTCTTCAGACAGCTTTGGGTACCAAGACAGATTTCAGCACTGCTTTTCATCTGCAAACTGATGGGCAGACCGAAAGAGTCAACCGTATTCTTGAGGATATGCTTCGGTGTTGTATACTAGACTTTGGAGGCAGTTGGGAAAGGCATTTATCTTTGGTAGAGTTTGCCTGCAACAACAGTTTTCAGACTAGCATCGGGATGGCGCCGTACGAAGCTTTGTATGGCAGAAAGTGCAGGACACCTGTTTGTTGGTTTGAAGTTGGGGAGCGTCAGTTGTTTGGTCCTGAGCTTGTACAGCAAACCTCTAAGAAGATTGTTCTGATCAGGAAAAGGTTGGTAGAAGCTCAGAGCAGGCAGAAAAGCTATGCAGACAACCGGAGAAGGGACCTTGAGTTTGAGGTTGGTGACTTCGTCTTTTTGAAAGTATCACCCAGTAAAGGTGTGGTTCGATTTGGCAAAGGCGAGAAGTTAGCCCCGAGGTTTATAGGCCCGTATAAGATATTGAAAAGGATCGGAAAGACTGCATACCGGCTTGAATTACCGGAAGAGTTATCTCAGGTGCACAATGTCTTTCATGTGTCTATGCTGAGAGGTTATATTCCAGATCCAAGTCATCATTTGCCTGAAGTGCCGGAAGGTTTGCAATTGGATCTGAATTACATCGAGTCTCCTGTCGAGATTGTTGATCGTCGAGAGAAAGTCTTGAGGAATAAGAAGATACCGATGGTCAAGGTAGTCTGGAGAAACCATTTGGTTGAAGAGGCTACTTGGGAGTCTGAGGAGATGATGTTGAAGGACTATTCTGAGCTTTTTGCTTGATTTGTATCTTTATATTTTTTTTCTTTCTGTTCTTGTTGTGAGTGTTGTATTTTTTTGTTTCTCACTCTTGACTGTAGTTCCGGGGACGGAACTATTCTAAGGAGGGAGTGTTGTAATGCCCTGATTTTTCATTTAATGAAAAATTATTTATTTTGCACGTAGTGTGCACGTGCAATATTTTTGGTAAATATTTTCATCAAGATGAGTAAAGATATTTAATATGTGCCTTTAATTATTTTTCTATAAGCCTTCTTTCAATTAGACAAAAAGCCCTTTCTTTTAAAAGCCCAAAGTAATTTAATTTATTATTTTATAATAATTGTTTTGGCCCATTAAACTAAAGCCCATTAGTTAATTTATTTTTTTTATATGACTTGTAATGTAGAATACAAAATTAAAGTTTATTTTATAAATAAAATGTACAATTTTTGGGCCTAGTTGCATGCACGTGCACTACGCGTACACGTGCAATATGCACACTCCTAGCATGGCCGGATTGCATCTTGGAGGGAAAACCAAAATTTGGGTGGTGATCATGGTGTGGGGGTTACTTGGTTGTGGGTAGTTAATGTAACTCCTACTTTCATCCTAGCCCTCCATCTTACAACCAACTACTTGATCCTAGCCCTCCATTCTCTTTGATTTTTAGTATAAATACCCCCCCATGGCTGGTTATTCTTGTGTAAAATTATTCTCTTCCAAACCTATAGTTCAATTATATTATCTAGTGGTGATTTTGTGAGTTAAAAGATTGAGAGTGTGTGGGATCTTTGCTTGCAACTAGAAGAGGGGAGGCCGGCTACATCAAGGAAGAGGGAACATTCGGTTGGGTACTTGGAGGCTTGGGTGCACGTGTTCAAGGAGGAGCCATTCGTCACAAGGACATTCGTCTAGGGATTTGCTAGTTGTAATTTTTCTCTCCATACAAGGTGGGTAAATTTTTCCTATTTCTAACATAGGAATGCATGCTGGATTTAATTATCAAAATAATGCATGAAAATGATTAATAAGAATGCACATTTAATTGAAAAGATGATCTCTAATTGATTGAATTATTGATATGCAAATTATGTGTGTTGTTATTAGTAAAATTCAAGATTGTGTGCAATAAGAATGTGGTTATAAATTGTGTGAAGAAACCTTTGTTAGTAGCATGAAAAATTATGTGCAAAAAATTAGTATACCGACTATATCACTTTTATGTGCTAAATTGGAAACTTTGTATGGCGTGGTAACGAATAAATTAAGATGTAATTTTTATGTTTGGAAAATGAATAAGAGTAGAGAATTAGTATAGAGATTGATGAAATTATAATGTCAAAAAATGTATTAGTAGTATGTCACATTAACCAAATTGTATGGTAAAAATGTGTTAATTATGGAGAAAATTATGTTTAATCATTTAAGAAATTTATTTTCATCTACTGGAATAAAATTCATGATGGAAAACGATTAATTCGGATTTTTACAGTATATTAGTAAGAACAATGTGATATGCAATTTTGTTGAACGCCGAAATGTTCTAAATAACAGAGAGTATGGGTTAAATGAAATTTGAATTGAGCTAGTGACAACTTGAGCGCGTAGCTCAAGCGGTCGGGATGGCTCTGATCGCTACAGTGGTTTCGGCCTTAAGGTTGCGGGTTCGAATCCTTGTGGCACTATTTTGTTTCATAAATTTTTTTTAAGCGTATAAGATCAGCGGCCAAGAGTATTTATTACTCTCAGCGCCCCTTTATACCGTCTAGCACCTTTGGCCTAGTGGTTGTGCTGTCGGCTGTGTTCTCCGGGGTTCTGGGTTCGAATCTTGCCCTCGGCAAGATGGGAAAAAAATGTTTTTTTGATGTTTTGGTGATCAAAAAATGTGGAAAAAATTTGATTATTCTTCTAAAAATATGTAGGACTTTATAAAAATAATTTGGGGATTATTTGCATGAAATAAAACATGATTTGAGAATAAAATGTGTAAATAGAACTATGGTTCTATATTTTTATTGTTGTGAAATTGTATCTTGCAAAAAAATGATTTGAAATGAAGGATTAGAAGATTAATGTGGCAAGAAGAAAATTATATTGTGTGATGTGATGCAAATTATTCTCATTTGAGAATAGTGTGAAAAATGTGAAATGTGAATATTCTTTAGTGATGTGAAATTCAAAGTGTAATTGATAATTGATAAAGCATATGAATTTTCATGTATAGTTATGGACTATTTGAACGAATTATAAATCATGATTGGAAAAGAGAAATACTTTTGAGTATGACAAATCAACAAATGAATTTATGAGTGGAAATGCTCAAATTGGAAATTGTGAATTGGAATTGAAACAAAAGAGTAGCTAAGTCTCCCCCGGCATTTGGAAAGAAATGAAATGAAATATTAAAATGAAAGACCAAGGTTGGTCATGTGTGAATAAATGAATAAATCCGGTTTAGTGGAGAGGCTAACTCTAGAGCTTTGATTTTGTTCATGATTCTAATAAAAACTGAGGATTAGTGCATAGTGAAGACGTGATGAAAGTGAAAGAAAACACGAGTATGAGAACTAGAGTTTACGGTACGGGTGTGTGAGCCACAGAATGCATGCTTGATGAGTCAAGACATGGCGTGGGCACAACTCAGTAATGATCGGACTTTAGCCACGCTTGTGGGATGTTTGGTGACTGCAAGAGGATCGTGTGCCATGAAGGAGGCTGAATTGCCATAGAATGCATGTTTGATGAGTCAAGACATGGCGTGGGGTTCCCCTCTAGGTTTTCTGTACACGAGCTTATACTCATAGATCATCTAGGATACTCACCGTAGTTACAGTAGTAGATTAAGTCATGGCGAGGGATTGAACCCTACAAAGATGAAGAACGATTAAGAGGCTTGCCCTTGGACCTATATAGTATGGGATGCATAGAATTCGAACAAGTGTGCATTAGTGTCATGTAACATAATTAATTGCATTAAGGACTAAGTGCACAATCACAACACGACATCAATAGGGTAGTCCCTTTAGTTTGATATGTGACAAGTTTGTGTTTGCTAAATATGGAAAATAAGTTATACTATTTCCGGCATAGAGAGGATGGCCGTGTATAATGTTCGTCGGTTGAATAAACTGACGTACCCACAGTCTTATATGCAGGTAAGTGACATGATAAAGATTAAAGAGGAACAAATGCTTAAAGATTACTCAATGTTGTTGTATATTTGTTTCATTGTTGTAAAGTTTACTTCCGCTATGCAGTGTAAATTGTAATGTATTCATGTAAACTCTGATGTAAAGTAAAAAGTTCAAATTTCCTTGTAAAATTGTACTAAAGGAAGCGAAAAGATCCTGTAGAACATCTCGAATTCAGTGTATTTGGGATTCGGGGCGTTACATGAATTTTGTGAGTTTTATAGAGATTTGATTTAATCTTGATCATTTTAGCACGGAGATAGTTTTGAACAATGTACTCCCTATTTACAAAGTAATTTTTGACGCATAATTGATTCTCAAATACCCTATTATGATATATGCACATATTCATGTCTTATTTTGAAGAAATTCAATGAATTGCTATTTTATTAATTCGAGGTGGTTTTGATTTGTTTTTATGAACTCCTATATACTCTACAAGTCACATTTGATCATCTCAGGAATGTTCTTTTACAGATTTCAATTTTATAAAGTAAAACACAGTGTCGGTTAAAACATGCACAAAGTCAAACTGCAGCCTGCAGGTACGAAAGTCGACCTGTTAATTTCAACAGTCGACTGTCGCGATCCTGGCTGTAGTGTTTTCTTGATGTTTTGGATTTTCATGCAGGACAGGTGACTGACCACTTTATACAGTCGACTTCCACTGCTCTGATTTACGTTTTCTTGAAGTTTTGGATTTTCATGCGGGACAGACGACTGACCACTTTGTACAGTCGGCTGTCACTGCTCTGATTAATGTTTCTTGAGGTTTTGGATTTTTACACGGGACAGGTGACCGACTACAGCATGAAGTCGACTGTCACTGCTCTGACTGACATTTTCTTGAGCTTTTCTGTTGTTCTTTTAGATCGATTGATTCCTTAATATTTTTGGATTAATGACCTACTGTTCTAAATATCATTTTGCCACAAATTATAGTATTTTCGAGACGTTTTCTAAATATAAAAGAAGTATGAGTTGTAATGAAAGTTTGTTTTTGATGGTTGAGTGTGAGTCTCTAGAGGGTGTGTGGGACCCCAGTATAACGGCAGTTGAGAGTTGTGTGTTTGGCCTGTGGAGGCTTCATGTTGATCAGTTGAGTTAAGTCTGGTAGGGTACACCAACTCTAGGAGATTCGTAAATTAATTTAATTAACTTAAAAAGATAAGGACAGGCACTAGATGGTGATATGATGAAATGAGAACATGGGTTATGGACCTCAGTTTGGCTTGCGGTGTGAGATAATTTCCGGAATTATCGAGGTGTGAGTGAAATAGTCTCCGGAATTACCTGTTGTATGGGACTGATCTCAGGAATTATCGGGGTCGAGGCGACGCTCATGGTGTATTCGTGTGATGAGGCGCCATAGCTTGCGATGTGGGGTATTCTCGAAGATTTCCAGGTGTGAGTGAAATAGTCTCCGGAATTATCTATGGATAGAGATTGACCTCCGGAATTATCGGGGCATGGGCTAATACTAACAGTTTATCTGTATCTCGTAGTAGTCATCGTAGTAGGATTAGTTATATAACGAGGGATTAAACCCTATCAAGTGGAGAACGATAAGGGCTTGCACCGGACCTAAGTAGAATGGAATGCATAGAATCCAACAAGTATGCATTAGAGATTCAGCATATAGCATTGATGTTTTCTTAACTTGGTTTTATTCATATTGTTTCCTGTTTTTCTACACTTGACACTTAGTCTAGTTTCACTTGATGTTTTCATGTTTTATTTACTGTTATTACTTATTTCATTTATTCTTACTGTTGGTACATGTTGTTTATGATACTATGTTTCATATTTTATTTATGTTGCATTTGTTTTATGTCACTCACATCGTTATGGCTGTCCCCTGTAGTTTTGGGGGTTAGGGTTATCTCTAGCCTCATGTTTTACAGGTGGGTGCTTATAGCTTGGGATTTGGATGCATGAGATAGAATTGATGTTATGGCTTATGTAAATTGTGTTGTAAAAGAAAGATTGTAATTCAAGATATTTGTTTTTCCGCTGTATTTTGTAATGGACTAATGTAATAAAAATTGAAAAATTTTATCTGTATTTTTAGCTATGTTTACTATTATAAATGAAGTTGATGCAGGGAATTGTGACACGTATTTCTGAGATATCATATTGAAAATTCGGGGCGCTACAGAGATTGGTATCAGAGCACGCTTCAATAGTAATAATAAACATGGTATAAAAATAAACCTAGGTGTGGACACTATAGCGTGAGTACCTAGGTGTGGACATTAGGGTGTGAGTATCACATAGAGTTAGAACCTGATATTTTGGTTTAGGGGTATGGTTGTGGTTTTGCCATGGGGGTATTGATGTGAATATAAATAGTGTTATGATGCTCTAACTTTACCCTCGTTTTGCAGTATTCAGTAATGGCAGGACCCAGAACCAGGAATGGTGCTAATGGTGATGAGGCTGGTAGTTCCCATGGGGCTAGACTTGATCTTGAGACTGAGACTACCATGGTGTATCAGGCCTTGAATGCATTCATGGCAACTAATATGGCACAGAATCAGAATCAGGATCAGAATCAAGGGGCTGGACCAGTGTTTGTTAATGCTGATCTGATCAAGCAGGTTAAGTCCTTCAAGCGGATGAAGTCGCCAGTGTTTGAAGGGTATTCTGATCCAAATGAGGCTGATGATTGTATTAGATAGATGGAGATGGTCTTCGAAGTCTTGGAAACCCCAGCAGTCAAAAAGGTGAAATTGGCTACTTTGCAATTAGAGAAGGATGCTGGAGTCTGGTGGCAGTCAGTGATGCATCTCTCAGATATTTGGGGTGTTTCTTGATGCAGGAAGGCAAGGTTATTACCTATGGTTTGAGGCAGTTATGTCTGCATGAGAAGAATTATCTGACCCATGATTTGGAGTTAGCAGCTATTATCTTTGCCTTGAAGCAATGGAGGCATTATGTATATGGTGAGAAGGTCAACATGTATACTGACCACAAGAGCCTGAAGTACATTTATCAACAGAAGGATCTAAATCTTCGGCAGAGAAGGTGTTTGGAAGTGTTGGAAGACATTCGTCTCGAGATCAAGTATCATCCGGGAAAGGCGAATGTGGTGGCCGATGGGCTTAGTCAGAAGAGCAGTTTGGCAAGCTTAATCACTACTCAAAGTGAGTTGGCGACAGAGATTGATCGAGCAGGTATTGAGGTGGTACTGCAGGGTTTGGGAGCATCTTTGGCTCAGTTGTGGATACAACCTTCTTTGAGAGAACAGATTGTGGAAGGTCAGAAATCAGATGCAGTAATCCAGAAGATGTTGCAACAGGTTTCCGATGGCAAGTTGTCAGAATTCCGTGTCCAAGATGGAGTGCTATGGATGGATGAGAGGTTGTGTGTTCTGGAGAATGCAGACTTGAGGGAGAGTATCTTGCTGAAGGCACATAGTACTTTGTTGTCAGTATATCCTGGAGGCACAAAGATGTACAAGGACATCAAACAGCACTTTTGGTGGTCCGGTATGAAGAGGGATGTGGCAGATTTTGTGGCAAGGTGTTTGACTTATCAGTAGATCAAAGCAGAAAATCAGAGACCTGGAGCTTTGTTGCAGCCTTTGCCCATTCTAGAATGGAAATGGGAGAATATCAGCATGGATTTCATTACAGGTTAGCCAAGGAGTGCGAAGGGCAATGACTCGATTTGGGTTATTGTTGACCGTTTGACCAAGTCAGCTCACTTTTTGTCTACGAAGATTACTTGGTCATTAGAGAAATTGGCAGAACTGTATATTGATGAGATTGTGAGACTTCATGGAGTTCCTGTGCCGATTGTGTCCGATAGGGATGCGAGGTTCACTTCGAGGTTTTGGAAGAGTCTGCAAGCAGCTTTGGGTACCATAACTGATTTCACCACTTTTCATCCGCAGAATGATGGTCAGACTGAAAGGGTGAATCGGGTATTGGAAGATATGATGAGGGCTTGTGTTATGGATTTTGGTGGTAATTGGGAGAGGTACCTGGTATTGGTTGAGTTTGCTTATAACAACAGTTACCATGCGAGTATTAGGATGGCTCCATATGAAACTCTGTACGGGAGGAAGTGCAGGACGCATGTTTGTTAGTATGAGGTTGGCGAGAGGCAGATGTTTGGGCCCGAGATTGTACAGCAAATATCGGAGAAGATTGAGTTGATTCGCAAGAGGTTGGTCGAGGCTCAGAGTCGACAGAAGAGTTATGCAGACACTCAGAGAAAAGACTTGGAGTTTGAGGTTGGGGATGCAGTTTTCCTCAAGGTATCTCCAACCTAGGGAGTGATCAGGTTCGGTAAGGGAGACAAGTTGGCGCCAAGGTATATTGGGCCATACAGGATTTTAAGGCGGATTGGTAGGACGGCAAATAGGTTGGAGCTTCCGGAGGATTTGGCACAGGTGCATGATGTGTTCCATGTGTCGCTGTTGAGGAAGTATGTGCCGGATCAGAGTCATTAGCTGGTGGCAGTGCCTGAAGATCTACAGGTGAACCTGAGTTACAAGGAGCAGCCTGTGGAGATTTTTGATCGTAGGGAGAAAATTTTGAGGAGCAAAGTGATACCTATGGTCAAGGTGTTGTGGAGGAACCAGCAGTTCGAGGAGGCTACTTAGGAGCCGGAGGATCGCATGCAAAATGATTTTCCTGAGCTTTTTGTATGATTGTATTCTTTTGTATGATGGTACTCTTTGAGTTGAGATGTATTTCTTTTATTAGATTATATTTTCTTGTGTACTTGTATCTCTTAAACTATGTTTTCATTTATGAGATTTCCATTTCCTTTTGCTTATTTTGTTTGGACCCTATTAGTGGTAGTTCTAAGGACATAACTATTCTAAGGAGATAGTGATGTAATACCCCAAATTTTTAAATAATTTTTTAAAGATTTATAAATGAATTAAAATGATTTTTGGGGATTTAATAAACATTTTTTGAAAATTTATCTTTTTACACGTGCAAAACACGTGCAAATATTTTCTTGGGAAGTTCAAAGTCCAAATTTGTTCTGGAGAAACTCATTATTTATTATTAAATATTATTTGTGAATTTTCTGGATTTTTTTGATAAATATTGGACCTACTTGCAAATATTACAAAAGGGACTTTTGTGCAAAATTACCACTTGGAGTGAAAACTCCAGATTTTCGGACTTTTGGGCTGGACATGATGCCTAGTCAACTCAGAGGTGAAGATTTTAATTTTTTTTTTAATAAATTTGGTTTATTTTGCAAGTTTTGGTAAAGGAGGGTCTTTTTGCAAAATTGCTATTTAGAAGGGTAAAAGTGCAAATTCGTTTTCTGGGTTTTCAAAACAATGTCGGCTGGTTATAGGATGGTTGTTTTTGTTTTTAAACCTTCATTAAGTTGGTTTTATTCAATTTCCAAGTGTAGGGATTTATATATGTAAAGGTATATTTTAAAAGAGGCATTTTACAAATCTACTCAAAAACCCTAGACACCCTTATTCCGGCCTATATTAGGGTGAGGAGAAGCCGTATCTTTGCTGAACAACACAAAGGAATTTCTTATTATTATTTCTTGGAGTTTTCAGGCGGGGATTCTTGGTTTTCTTGCGAAGGAGGACTTTCCGTATTCTTTATATTTTCTTCGGTTGATTCTTCAAAGAGGTGAGTGATATATGTTTGTTTTGTATTGTTCTTTGAATGTTGTATGTGATGGTTTATCTATTAGAAAGCATGTTAGGGATTGGTATAAAGATATAATGGATTTGATGAGTAGATGAGTTAAAAATTAGATCTTTTATGAAAACCTAGTTATTTATGATTAAATTCACATATGAATAATTTGAGATTGTTAGAGAACCTAATAGAAATCATGAGTAGGTTATTTCTTTCAGATTAGTGCTGATTTGATTGAGTATGATGAATGTTATGCACAAATTGATCAAAGATGTACGAATACCCTGTTGATGAGTTTGGATGAATGCAAGTTTGACCGTA
The DNA here is from genome assembly GCA_017893485.1 of Hemerocallis citrina. Classification (NCBI taxonomy): domain Eukaryota; kingdom Viridiplantae; phylum Streptophyta; class Magnoliopsida; order Asparagales; family Asphodelaceae; genus Hemerocallis; species Hemerocallis citrina. Next base: position 226,339,052 of record CM030366.1, on the reverse strand, counting down.
ACATGTTACAATCACATATATTCATGGATTGACTATTGTGAATGATGGTTTATGAGTTAAATGAATTATAAGAAAGGCTAATGAATTAAATGATCAAGTTTGAGGTTGGATTGGGATAACTAGACTTTGGGCTGATGCATTATGATCACTTTAGGATTTTGTGAATGTGTGAAGTCTCCAATTGGATTTGAGTTGTTTTCAGTTACTGAAATGAATTAGAATTCTATATTGCGTATTTACAATGGTTTCTTGATGATTTAGATGTACCACATACACATATATGCCTACGCTCCATTTCATTGTTTTTGAAGGAATTGAATTTTGTGAGTTTTATAGAGATTTGATTTAATCTTGACCATTTTAGCACTGAGATAGTTTCGAACAATGTATTCCCTATTTACAAAGTTATTTTTGATGCATAATTGATTCTCAAATACCCTATTATGATATATGCACATATTCATGTCTTATTTTGAAGAAATTCAATGAATTGTTATTTTATTAATTCGAGGTGGTTTTGATTTGTTTTTATGAACTCCTATATACTCTACAAGTCACATTTGTTCATTTCAGGAATGAACTTTTACAGATTTCGTTTTTATAAAGTAAAACACAGTGTCGGTTAAAACATGCACAAACTCAAACTGCATTCTATAGGTACGACAGTCGACTGGTTAATTTCGACAGTCGATCGTCGCAATCCTTTCTGTAGTGTTTTCTTGAAGTTTTGGATTTTCATGCAGGACAAGCGACTGACCATTTTATACAGTCAATTTCCACTGCTCTGATTTATGTTTTCTTGAAGTTTTGGATTTTCATGCAGGACAGGCGACTGACCACTTTATACAGTCGAGTGTCACTGCTCTGATTAGTGTTTCTCGAGGTTTTGGATTTTTACGTGGGACAGTCGACCGACTACAGTATGAAGTCGACTACCACTGCTCTGACTGACATTTTCTTGAGCTTTTCAGATGTTCTTTTAGAACGATTGATTCCTTAATATTTTTGGATTAATGACCTACTGTTCTAAATATCATTTTGCTACAGATTATAGTATTTTTGAGACGTTTTCTAAATATAAAAGAAGTATGAGTTGTAATGAAAGTTTGTTTTTGATGGTTGAGTGTGAGTCTCTAGAGGGTGTGTCACACCCCGCTTTTCAAAAATACGGAATACGAGCACGTAACATTGGCCCAGCGAATGATTTTTATCATCCATAAGCTGTTCAGGAATCTTTACAACATATCACAGGAATAATCAGAGTCAGAAGCAAAAGATACAACCAGACATGCATAATTGAAACCAAAAATATATAAATCTCAAATAAATCAGAATCTAGACAAGTTAAATATCCTGGGTCACATCGCCCAAATACAAATAAATATCCAAGTAATCAAGTACAATTTCTTCAAGTTCAAGCAACAAGTAATAATAATAATAAAGCAGAAAATTCAGCACTAATAGATCATCTCGCCAATACCATTTGGCAGTCGACCATCATGATCTACAATTAGTAAATTTGCAGGAGAAGGAAAGAGAAAATAAGTACCCGTCAATTGCAAGTTACGGGCCACTTATAATGTAGGATACAAGTACAAGGGATAGATAATTCTAAGTAACAAGCATAGCATGGTATAAGTGTGTTAACAGAAATATAATATCTAACATGAATCGGAAAAATAGAAACAAGTAGCATGGTATACTAACAGGTACAGGTAACATGTATCAAGTGTCAAGTAAACAGGTAAACAGGTAAACATGTAACATGTATCAGGTAAACATGTAATCAGGTATACAGGTAATCAGATAATCATGTAACAGGATAATCAGGTAACAAGTACAGGAAATTAGATTATGTCATGTCAAGTCTTGTTATATTACTATTTAGGTAGCACTTCATACATCCCAGCTTTTACTACATGGTTGCTACAACAAACAATTTTGCTTTAGATTTCATAGTGGAATCCAAAGGATAGTGTACTCAGGGTTCAGAATAACAGGAATAACAGGAATAGGTAGAACCTAGTGGTTCTCTTCCTAGTACATCTTCCTATAGGGAAGTATGCAATCAGGTACAGGAAACAGGCATAATCTAGTGGTTATCTTTCGAGTACATCTTCCTATAGGGAAGCATGCAGTCAGCTACAGGTAATAGGATCGTGAATCATGTAGTCATGAACACGTAACAGGCAGGCAGGACACAGGTCATCTTCTAAGTACATGTTTCTATATTTTCCACTACTAGATCTTTCCCTTAACCCCGGCTTGGTCATTTATTATTATAATCAGGCATGCATGTATGTGTTGCAAAACAAAGCAAGGATAACAGGGTATAAATATGTATCAGGTTCAGGGTGCAAGATAAACAAGTGCAGGTACAAGATAACACATAACAGGGTAAAACAACTAGTTTTCTAATTCTGGACAGCAAGACAATGTTGTACAAAAACAGTGATTCCTGCTACTACAAACATCCAAATCTGGATCCATCAAAGTATCTTGAAAATAGACTTCCACACAAATCCAACGAATATAAATAAGTCATATAGTGTTTCACAAAATCACAACTCAAAACTGAATCTAAACCAGAAAATGCGCTCAGCCAGAAATCAGTAAATTATATTCAAGTACAGGGAAACAGCAAGAAATCATCATAATAAATTCCAGGAAAAATCTGGGGTATTCCCCTATATGTCTAGCATCAAAATATAAAGTTTCATAATTTTCCAGAAATATTAGTTTAGTCATCAAAAATCCGAAAACATTACGAAACGGTAGTTTGGAAAATCTGGAATTCCCAACACCACTGTACGAAAACTGAAATATCTCGCAAGCCGTGAAAAGAAATCCAAATATGCCAAAGGGAGATGAAAATAGATATAATAAACTAACTTTCATATTTTACAAATATTTTTCATACAGTAAAAGGAATCAGGGTGAAAACACGATTCTTTACGGTACAACGAGTAAAATACAGCAAGTATAGTTTTCATAAATGAGTATGAAACGACACATAAAATTTATTAATAAAATCTGCCAAAATTCTAGGTAATCCCTAGATAAGTATAGAAAAACTGACCAAAGTTTCAGATCAAAATAATATGTTTAGCACAAGTATCAAATTAATTTAGTTATCAAAATCAACCAGAAACGAAATCTGGAATTTGTATACACCTCTGTAGTAAAACAGTCATAATTCACACATACGAAAACGAAATCAAGCAAGGTCAGCGGGGTTTGAAAATAGACGAAATTCTCTATAATTCATGTTTTATACTGGAACCAAGATACTGAATTCAAGACAGTCCAAAATAGCAAACAAAACAGATCAGCGACAAAATACAGATTTCTCCCTTTAACAACAACTCAACATATATCATACAAAACTTGTTCAAAGCACAACCAAACATGAAATCGAGTCTACCAAATGTCCAAACATCATGAATTAGGGTTATTAACATATCTAAAACAAGTCTATCACATGGTTTTCAACAAATACCCAAATTCTCACAAGAAGTCTCACATACATGATCAAATCAAGAACGGGCAAAACCTAAGTTAATTTATGTCGATATTGTGTCATGAGGCAACTATGATCAAGTTTTCACAATAGAGACAAAACCCTTCAAAGATATACACACGAGTTGTCATGAGGTAGTATTTTTGACTTGTATCAAACAAAAGAATTGGAGTATAAGTTACTTACCTTAACCGAGACGAAACAAACTCCAAGAATAATGGGAACGGATTCCCAGGCAACAAACGAAAATCTACAAACAAGAGAATCCAAAATCAAGAGCAACGAACCCACGAACAATCGCACGAACACACGGCACGCTTCTCGAAGCAAGAGAAGAGAGAACCCACGAACGAAAGATGTGAACTTTGTGGCGGCTAGTGGCTTGGGAGTTGGTCGGCAAAGAGGGGAGAAGAGATCGGATGGGGGGTGTATGGTGGCCGGAGGTGGTCGGATGATGGGGCTCAGGTGTGCGGGATGGAGGTGCAGGCCGGAGGGGGTTCTGATCGGGATGCAGGCCGGGATAGGGGTCTCGGGTGTGCAGCCGCCATGGGAGAGAGAGAGAAAGAGTAGGCCGGGGTGAGGGTTTAGGTGTTAGGGTTAGGGTTTGTGAGAGAATGTTATAAATATATAGTGGAGTTTAGGGTTTAGGAGTTGGGTTAATGGGTATTTGGGTTGTGGGTAGATTAGGACTAGTATTAGGATTGTTTAATGGGTATGGATATGAGTTAATCCAATAGGATTCAATTTAGCTTTGGGTTCAATTTAGCTTTGGTAAATCTATTAGGGATCAACAATAGGATTGGGAAAAGGATGAACAACCACTCGCCACCACAAGTACAAAAAAAATAAAGAGGACAAGAACCAAAATGAAAGAAACCAATAATAGACGAAGAACGGAACAAAAGACGAACAAAAACCAACACAAAAAGCTCAAAAAGAAGTAAATGAATATATATATATTGAAAACAACTCCAATATACGGTCCAAAAAAAATACAAGAGGAAATACAAAGAGAGAAATACACCAAAATGAAAAATACCCTCAAAAATACATAAAACGAAAAAACAGGAGTTACAGGGTGTGTGGGACCCTAGTATACCGGCAGTTGAGAGTTGTGGTTTGGCCTGTGGAGGCTTGATGTTGATCAGTTGAGTTAAGTCCAGTAGGGTACACCAACTCTAAGAGATTCTTGAATTAATTTAATTAACTTAAAAAGATAAGGACAGTCACTAGATGGTGATATGATGAAATGAGAACATGGGTTATGGACCTCAGTATGGCTTGCGGTGTAGATATTCCTCGGAATTATCAAGGTGTGAGTGAAATAGTCTCCAGAATTACCTGCGGTGTGGGATTGATCTCCGGAATTATCAAGGTCGAGGCGACGCTCATGGGGTATTCGTGTGATGAAGCGCCATAGCTTGCGGTGTGGGGTATTCTCGAAGATTCCCAGGTGTGAGTGAAATAGTCTACGGAATTATCTGTAGATAGAGATTGACCTCCGAAATTATCGGAGTGTGGGCTAATACTCACAGTTTATCTATATCTCATGGTAGTCATCATAGTAGGATTAGTTGTATAACGAGGGATTAAACCCTATCAAGTGGAGAACGATAAGGGCTTGCACCGGACCTATGTAGAGTGGGATGCATAGAATCCGACAAGTATGCATTAGAGAGTCAGCATATAGCATTGATATTTTCTTAACTTGGTTTTATGCATATTGTTTCCTATTTTTCTACACTTGACACTTAGTCTAGTTTCACTTGATGTTTTCATATTTTATTTACTGTTATTTCTTATTTTATTTATTCTTACTGTTGATACATGTTGTTTATGATACTATGTTTCATGTTTTATTTATGTTGCATTTGTTTTATGTCACTCACACCATTATGGTTGACCCCTATAGTTTTGGGGGTTAGGGTTATCTCTAGCCTCATGTTTTACAGGTAGGTGCTTTTTCTTGGGATTTGGATGCACGAGATAGAATTGATGTTATGTAAATTGTAAAAGAATGTGTTGTAAAAGAAAGATTGTAATTCAAGGTGTTTGTTTTTCCTCTGTGTTTTGTAATGGACTAATGTAATAAAAGTTGAAAAATTTTATCTGTATTTTTAGCTATGTTTACTATTATAATTGAAGTTGATGCTGGAAATTGTGCCACGTATTTCTGAGATATCATATTGGAAATTCGGGGCACTACACGATGCTATAGAGCTACCACCCAGAAAGCAGCCACAATAATTCCAAGACTTAAACGAGCTAGAACCCTCTGCCACAAACAACTCTACCAAGAACTTCCAAATCTGTCAAATCATCTCTCACCAGTTCCAAGCTAGTTCTCATCATAACACAGTAATAAACCTGAATCCCTTCTCCGAAGCCAGTCCCCTCATTTAACGAAAAAAAATAATCTTGCCTAAACACATTGCTGCATCAGAGGATTTCTCTTTCTCTATGCAAAACAATGGGGAGCTCCCTGGCATATAACACCCCGTAATTTAATAAGATATATAAAATACTTATATAATAATATAATATAAGAAGAAGAGGAGGCTGGCCCTATAGAATCTCCGATGGGGGTTCTATACGAATTAATGTGTGCGGAGGGGGGGCCATGGTAAAAAGACGCAGCAAATGCCAAGCTGCTGCTGCTGACGTGGAGGGGCCAGCACGTAGGGGCCCACATGTAGAGAAGGGGAATCGATGCTTCTCTGTCTGTGCATGTTGACGTGGCAATGGGGGGCCCGCCCGGGGGCACTACTGTGCTGACGCTAAGAAAGAGAGATGTGTGGGAATTGTCCCATATTGGGAATTGCAAAAGATTAATTAAATATAAATAATATTGCCTATGATCAAGAGTAACCAATCCGGTTAACACCTTTTGAGAGGCAGCCTGTGGTGGGCAAATAATTTGTCTGATAAATTATATAAATTGTCTGAATTTGGGGCAGGGGCGTTACAAGGCAAGTCCAGGCTTGGTCTGCCAAGTTGTTCGCCTAACGGCTCATCAACTTAAAGACCCGGGGCGGCAAGAAGATATCAGCAGAACTTGGAATGTGGAACACCTTGAAGGTGAACGAAGGCGTCTCAAACGTACTCTCTAAATAGTAGTACCAAATTTTCTTAATTTGTAATAACGGCCAGCCAGTAGAGCAACTGCTTAGTTTTATTTTCCAGCAAATTTTCTTAGTTTGTAATAACGGCCAGCCACTAGAGTAACCGCTTAGTTTTATTTTCCAATAAAATGTAGCATGAATTTTTGCAAAATTCTTGTACAACTCTACGGATGCATATAATGAGTTGAGTGCCAAACTTATACACAAAAACGGCACCAAAAACTCGTTAAAAGCTTCCTACAAGACGGGTTCGGAGTCCACACCCATGGTTCGAAGTTACTCCAGCAATTTGTAATGAAGCAAGTTCAGAGTGCGCTTCGCCATTCGATATGCTCCTGCAATCTGTTAATTCATCAAAACAAACAATGAGCTAAAACGCCCAACTCAAACTTAGAGTGGCGCTAAACACTCGTTATAAGCTTTCCACAACACAAGTTCGGAATCCAGATCTACGACTTGGGGTTATCCTCGCAACATGCAATCCTGTACATTTAGAGCACAACTCACCGATCGATCTGTTCCTGAAACTAGTTGAAGTTTCTTGGAGACTTATACAATGAGTTGAATGCCAAACTTATAAATATAAGCGGCACCACAAACTCATTACAAGTCTTCTCGTAAGACCGATTCGGATTCCATACCCATGGCTTGAAGAAACTCTAACAGTTTGCGATAAAGCAAGTTCACAGTGCACTTCGCCATTCGATTGCTCCTCCAATCCGTTAGCTCTTCGATGACCGGTTCGGATTCCATACCCATGGATCGACAAAGATTCTCGCAATTTGCAAAGAAGCAAGTTCAGAGTGCGCTTCGTCATTCGACCTGCTCCTGCAACCTGTTAATACTCAAACTAACAAATTCGGAATCCATACCCATGGTTCAGAGTTACTCTCGCAACCTGTAACTGCACACGTTCAGAGTTTAACTCACCATTCGATCTGTTCCTGCAACTAGTTAAATTTTCCCAATGAAAGATTAAGAGGCCCAAAATCATGGATCGAAGTTACTCTAGCAACACTTGTAAAAGCAACACTTAGAGTTCAACTCTGCACTCGATGTGACTCTGACCCATACAAAAAAGTTTGGAAAATGAATCTCCCTCAAAGTTGTCCCTACAACTAGCTAAGTCCAAGATGGAGCAATGCCAAACTCCGTCATACACCGTCGGCAGTTCGTTAGCTATACGCATCAGACTTGAGGCCCTATTATTTAGGTACAAAGAATCCAGTCGATGGCACCTCAACCATGACAGCAAGGATCAAGCATATGAAAGAAACTCTTCAAATCACAGAATTATCACAAACTCATATGTTCATATCAAGTACCATTACAGACATCTACAAATACAAAATGGTTAGTCTAGAGTCTAACTCTCCCCAAGAGCAACTCATACGACCAGCCGACCCCCAAGACGATGAATTACAGGACAAGACACCGGCACGAAGAAGACTTCTTATTCCACAAACTACAAGTCTCATTACAACAGCAGAATTACAATGAGTTTATGTTTAATTTTTAGGAATCGCTACCAAAAGTCCTGCGAACACTGTATGACAAATTGTCATGTAAGCTGTTCTTTCAGCTACACACTGGAGAGATGCTCTACCTAAAAGAAATGAACCTTTTCATCGGCCTCCTACTAGCTAAAAGCTCCTTAGGGCCGCCTCAACTATTGATGATGAAATTCAAGATAAGTCTTCCTTAGGTAGGCAAGCTCCAGGTTTATCCGACCACCTTCACTTGAGCAAGCTCCAACTCCGTCTCGCTTAAAGCGCTGTGCGAACGGGACAGTCCCAACTCTGTCTGTAGAACCCCGTATTTTCAAATATCATTTTAAAGATTTGAAAATGAATTAAAATGATTTTCTAGAGATTTAATAAATATTTTCTGAAGGTTTATCTTTTTACACGTGCGAAACACATGCAAATATTTTTGGTGTAAATATCAAAATTTATATTTTTAGTAAATTCTCCTACTTATAATGGAGTATATTCTAAATTTTGGAATTTTTTTGAGTAGAGAAACTATTTTTATAAATATCTCGAAAGAGAGGGGCTTTTATGCAAAAAAGCCGTTTGGATTTGAAATAAATTATGAAAATTCATTTTTACTGATTTTTGGGCTTTCCATGGTCATCATTTAAATTAAAGTATATTTAAACTTTATTTAGAGTTGATTTGGTAAAGATTTATACAAATATGGTGTTTTTGCAAATATGGAATTTATGTAGAATCTTGTGCAAATATTTTTCTGGAAAGTAAAAGTCAAATATTTTAATTGGAAAATATAATATGTATCATTAGATGTTATTTCTGATTTTTCTGGATTTTTATGAATATTTTATGATGTATTTGCAAATATTACAAAAGGGAGGGCTTTTGTGCAAAATCGCCACCCTGAGTTGTAAATCCGAATTTTTCTTATTTACTGGGCTGTACTGGATTGCTGGACAACTCAGTGATAAAAATATTTGATTTGTTTTTGATTTAGTTAACCTATTTTAACTAAGAAAGGGGTTATATATGTAAAGTTATATTTTGGAAGGATTCTTTTGCAAAAGTGTTTCAAAACCCTATTCCTTTCAGTCCCGGTCTGTATAAAAGAGGGTGTGCAGTCGTCATTCGCTGCACAACACAAGTTTTATTATATTTTTATTTTCTTGGTGATTGAAGAGGAGATCTTGGATTCTTTGCAAAGAGGGGATTCTTCATTTTGCTTCGTGATATTCGCTTGATCTCTCCAACTATGTGAGTGACATGTTTGTTTGTTTTGTGTATTTTGCATGTATTGTTTTGTTGATTTGTTTATGTATGTGATTTGGTACAATTTGATTGTATGATCTATGAATATTTATTGGATCTGGGATATTGAATTGTATTGCTAGAAAGCATGTTTAGGGTTGAACATGATTATGCATATTATGGATTAGATGAAAAATTGGATCTTGAGAAGAACCCTAGATATTTGCATGTGAATGATTTTATATTTGTTGGAGAATCTAATATAAATTGTGAGTAGACTTTTCTTTTGGATTATTGATTTGATTGAGTTTGATAGATGTTATGCATTAATTAAATTAAAGATGAGATTTTTGGATTATTAGTGAATTGGATAAAAACAACTTGACCATGATGAGAATAAATTTTTTTTGTTCATGAATTAACTATAGAGAATAGTTGAGATTGAGTTGAGGAATTTTGTGAATGATTAATGGTGTAGAGGACCAGGTTTTGAGGATTTGAGTTATGAGGATTTAAATTGGGGATTTGTGATTTTTGTAAAAGATGTTGTTTGGACTTGGATTTCTCAAATGCTAAGTTTAAATCTAATTATTTTGGTATTAATTAGAGTTGGAAAATAAAACAAAGTTATTTTGATACATGACTGATTCTTAAAAACCCTAGTTTTGATATATGCGCAACCTAAATTCTTCAGACTGTAGGCCGACAGGCGACTGGTGCGACCTTCCAGTCGACTGATACGACCCGGCTACTATGATCTTTAGTTTTCTGAAATTTCTCTCTGGTAAGTCAACTTATGACTTTTCCAAGTTGACTTATAACACTTTGGTAAGTCGACTTATGACTTTTATAAGTCAACTTATAACACTTAGCTTATTTTCTTTCTGGACAGTCGACTTATGCTTTTTATAGTCGACTGATACTGATGTATCCTTATATCTATGAATGTTCTTTCGAATGATTTATACACTAAATGCTTTAATTTATAACTTATTATTCTAAAGGTTACTGTTTCTACAGAACATATATTTTCAAGATATTTTATAGTTGTATTTGGATTCTGGAATTATATAAAGATTTGGGTTTTTGTTGGAGAGGTTTCTCCTTATGATCGTTTTGACGATGGATTTGTGGATTGTGGTTTTGTTGAGATCTCTAGGAGTTGAGTGGGAGTCCTGTAAACCGGCAGTTGAGATTTGTTGAGTTAGACCTGAGGGGTCTTGGTTTAGTGGTTGTTGAGTATTTAAGTCCGGCAGGATACACTCTAGAGATGAGGATTTTGGTGGTTTAATAATAATCAACTTAAGGACAGGAACTAGTGGTGTTGTGATGGAACTTGAGAAACATAAGTATAGGCTCATGGTTTTGTTAGTCCAACTAGAGGACATTTATATGTTCGTGTGTTGAGGGTCTACGGGCCTATTCACGGAGCATGCAGGGTGCATTTGCGTGTCGAGGGTCGGCAGACCTATTCACGGAATGTACCGGGTGTATCTGCACGTTGAGGGTCTTGCAAGCCTATTCGTGGGGTATACGGCAGGGAGATGATTCTCCGGTTTTTGAGCTATCTTACATGATGCTTGCGCGTCGAGGGCTGTGGCGCCTATTCGCGCAGTATTCTGAATCTTGTTTCCCATCATCGTAGTAGGATTAGTTGCATAACGCGGGGATTGAACCCTATAATGTGGAGACGTTAAGGGCTTGCACCGGACCTATGTAGAATGGGATGCATAGAATCCGACAAGTACGCATTAGAGAGTCAGCATATAGATTTGTGTTTTCTTGACTTGGTTTTATGCATGTTTTCCTGTTTTTCCTACACTTGACACTTAGTCTAGTTTCACTTGTTGTTTTCATTCTATGATGTTTTCATGCTTTACTTCCTTGTTACTTCTCATTCATTTTTTATTGTTGTTAATACATGTTTTTGATGACTCAGTGTTTTATGATTTAATTATGTTGTTTATTTTTATGTCACTCACACCATTTATGGGTGGCCCCTTTAGTTTTGGGGGTTAGGGATCATCTCTAGCCTCATGTGTTACAGGTTGTTGCTTAGAGCTTGGAGGTTTGGACATTTGAGATAAATTGATGTAATAGAGCTTTTGTCTAATATTTGTAAAAGAAAGTGTTGTAAAGAAAGAAATTTGTAATTCAAGGTGTTTTGTATTCCGCTGTGCTTTGTAAACAATTAATGTAAATAAAAATTTTAATTTTCCCTGTATTTGATTGCTATGTTTACGATTACATTGAAGTTGATGCTGGGAATTGTGCCACGTATTTTCTAAGATATTATATTAGAAATTTGGGGCGCTACACTGTCAAACACAGCATATCACGAAGGAGAACAAACTCTATGTCCCAAGGACCTCGTTTGATGTACGCAGCTACTTGTCGGCAAAGAGAGGAATGGAATCACCTCAACGCTGATCAACACGAGTGAATTCAGTTCAATATTAAGAAGTTTCAGAATACCCACAACTCATTCACTCTAAAAATGAGTTCGGCGCTACACATGCCACTTGAGTTCCTCCGGCCAACTACTCGTCAACATCGAACAACGAGTTCAATGCTCTGCTCTCCGCTCGGGCTGCATCAACAACTCGTTGGCCCCAAACAACAAGTTCAATGCCTTGGTCTTCGCTTAAGCTCCACCAAATAGCTTGTTGGCTCCGAACAACGAGTTCAATGCTCCGCTCTCCGCATGAGCTCCGTCTACAACTTGTTGGCTCCGAACAACGAGCTCAATGCTCTACTCTCCGCATGAGCTCAGTCTATAACTCGTTGGCCCCAGACAATGAGTTTAACACCTTTGTCTTCGCTCGAGCTCCGTCAACAGCTCATTGGCTCTGAACGACGAGTTCTATGCTTAGATTTCCACTTGAGCTCCGTCAACTACTCGTTGGCTCTACACAACGAGTTCGATGCCTTGGTATTTGCTCAAGTTCTCCCAAACAACTCGTTGGCTCTAGACAACGAGTTCAACACCTTTGTCTTTGCTCGAGCTCCGTCAACAGCTCGTTGGCTATGAAGGACCAGTTCTATGCTCAGATTGCCACTTGAGTTCCTTCAACTACTTGTTGGCTCTACACAACGAGTTCGACGCCTTGGTCTTCGCTCAAGTTCTCCCAAACAACGTGTTGACTCCAATCAATGAGTTCAATGTCTTGCTTTTCGCATGAGCTCCATCAACAACTCATACACTTCAAACAGCGAGTACAGCGCCCCGCTACTTGCTCGAGTCTTTCTAACAACCCCTCTTCTTTGTGCAATAGGCTTGGCATCCAACACCGGCCTAAAATTTTCTTTATAAAACTTGTTGGACGCAACAACAAGTTCCAGCTCCGTCTTCAAGTTTATTTCTACAAAACTCGTTGGGCGCAAACAGCAATCTCTACGTCAACCCAGTCAAAGAGTTGTCTCCCCCTAAACTGGCTGGGCGCAAACGGAAAGCTCAAACGCCCAACTCCACAACAGAGTTCTCTTGTCACGCCCCGCTTCCCAAAATACGGGAATACGAGTCCGTGACGAAGGCCCAGCGAATGATGTTAACATCATCCATAAGTTGTACCAGTATTAACTCAACAATATGAAAGAATGAATAATCACAGCCACGCAGATAAATATAATCACATAAACAGAATAAAATTCAATAACCAAATCTGGGATATAAGAACTCACCAAATAGTTCGAGAATATGCAATGCAGTAACAGTTAGACGAGTTCCTTGTAGTTACCCATCACTATACCTGAATGACATAACTCAAAAGAAGGAGAAAGATAACCCGTTAGAGCAAGCTTCGGGCGACAAGTAGTAGAAAGCAGTAACATAGGAAATAAAGGACTATATAACAATAACAGAATTTGGAACGATATCGGAGTCAATAAATGATAAATGATAAAAAAATCAAAAGTTGATAATCAATAATTCAGAAATCAGGAATCAATGTTAATAAGCAGTATTCAGTATTAGTGTCAATGTTCAGTGTTCAGTTATGTCTATAAGTCTTTTATCAACCCTAACTAATGCATGTACTACTGCGTCCCATACCAGGGGTTCATTGCATACAAAATAGTGTTCGTTTTAGACTTCGTGGTGGGATCTACAGAGCGTGTACTCGGTGTCAATAACAATAATTTACAATTAACAATCAATCATTCACAATCGATACTCCTCCTTCCATGACAATACGATATAACGATAAGGCATTACCGAGTATATTTTCTGAGATTATCCACTACTAAGTCAACCCTTATTAACCCCGGCTTGTTTAATATTTTATTAACAATCATTTATGAACATGCATTTGATCAATGTGGGCGATGATATCAATACTCATGCAACAGGTACAATCGATGAGACCAGTAGCACTAGTATAATTTCAAGATGATATCAAGACTGTACAATACATGAAATATGCATGGTACAATTCATTAAATATGGAAAACACGGTTTATAAGCAAAACATGACAATATATGGACTAAGTGTACTACAATTTCCATATGCAATGTTTTAAGTTTCTGTGTTAGAAACCGGGTCGAAACCTCAATACAAAATTAAGCAAATGACAAGACAGTATATGTGAATATTCAATAGTACAATAAATTACCGTGCCGAATTGAAGTCAACAATAATAGAACGATGAGAAGACTATGAATCAATAACATGGTACAATAAAACAACGGAGTTTAATTAAATATGATGTTCAATTTGATTACTACTTGCCGGATTTCAAAGAGTGTTTTCTTGAACTAGAAACAATAAAATGATTTCAAGAGACACTTTCCTGTTAGGAGACGATTCTGAATATTAAAAGAATAACGGGATCAGAATCCCGACGGCGACACGTGTGCTCCACGTGCAAAATAGCGAACAACAAAACAAAGCACACAAACAGCAACTCCACAGCAGATCCCTCAAAGAAAAACACCAAACACCAATAGCAGATCCCCCCTCACACAACAGAAACACACGAAACCACACAACAGCAAACAGCCCAAATCACCTCTCCACAACAGCAAAACAGCAAGACAACTCCCCACCGGATCTTCACACAAACACCAATTACAGATCCTCTCTCCAAAACACCAAACACAATACAAACCAATCGCCTACTCTACAACAGCAAACACCCCAATACTCAATCCCTTCTCTTCCCTGCCACTGAACAGCAACACACAAACCCACTCTCCCACACAAAACAACACACACAGTGGGATCCCCCATACTCTCCAAACAGAAACACACAAACCAAACAGCAACCCAATTCCTCCTCCTCTTCTTCTTCACAGCGACACACACAGAGAGAGAGAGAGAGAGAGAGAGAGAGTTGGCGGGAGGGGACGGCGAGGACGGAGGGCGCTAGCTCGAAGGTGGCGAGTGGCGGTGGCTAAGGCGTGACGGTGGAGGCGAGGAGCAGAGGTTGAAGGTGAGCCTGAGGTGGAGCTCTGATGGGTTCTCGACAATGGCGACAACGGCACTGGGGGTTGTGGTGGTCGATTGGGGGTTCGACGTCGACTGGAGGTGAGGGTTCTGGCATCGAGCGGTGGATCACAGGGCAAGGGCTGGGTGATGGGTCGGGAGTTCGACGGCTGTGAGAAGGAAGATGAAGTGGGGGGTCTCACTACAACAAATATGACATTTGATAGCATTCATAAAATGCTATAGTAGACATACGATAGCGTTTTACAAACGCTATCAAAAGCCCCGCTATAATAAGTCTATAGCGTTTTGACAAAACGCTATAGTTACTATAGCGTTTCGTAAACGCTATAGCTTCTATAGCGTTTTACAAAACGCTATAGTTTCTATAGCGTTTCGTAAACGCTATAGTTTCTATGGCGTTTTGTAAAATGCTATAGTTTCTATAGCGTTTCCGAAACGCTATAGTTTCTATAGCGTTTTGTAAAATGCTATAGAATCTATAGCGTTCGGCAAATGCTATAAAATTTATAGCATATTTAACTGTATACAAAAAAAAACTACGGATACCAATAAAAATCGATTTATCGAAAATGTCAATACACCATTATAACTATAAAAGTTTCGCAAATTTGTGTACAAATATATAAAAACATACCAACATAGAAATATCTACACAATAAACTGATACAAAAGTTCATCCAATATACAAAATTTTTCGTACACCTTTACTTACACCGATTATCAGATCTTACAACCACCAAACCCTTCAGGATGATCTCAATCAAAAACATAATAGGCTACTAACCCGTACAAGAAGTTTCAGACAGCAGTTCAAAAAGCAGACAATATTACAACCCGAGTTTAAATCAGTTAAAAGTTTATTACAAAAACAGGAACCCAGCTCCTTAGAAAGTTCTTCTTCCGTCTTATGCTTCTTTCCCAGACTTTGATTGCTCTTCTTCTAGGCTGTAAACAACCAATCTAAATGGCTACTCACTAAAATTGGCTGAGAAGCAGTGTTTCCCCCCACCATCAGATCCAGAGCTAATTCATTTTCTAGTGCATCAATCATCTTAGCCTTCATCTTAGTACCAGGAAATGCATTCAACCATAATGAGAACCGAAATTTAGCATTTGCATTGATAGTATCTGAATTATATCTTACTGAGTTAAAAGCTTAACCCTTTTTTATTGCCAGAAACTCCAACAACCAGCAATTGTGATCAATAACCAAGTGTGAGCTAGACAAGGCTAAGGGGAAATAGAAGAATATATGATGAGAAGACTCAATCTGGACAAATATAAAGAAAACTTAAACTATCATATCATATCATATCAATTTACCAATATGATCACATTTGTATGATAACTATCACATTTGTATCACATTTGTATGATAACTATTTTTAAAATTTGTATGATAACTATTTCATCATTTATTACTACTAAGCATTAAATAATTCTAAGACATATATAGCAACCACTCTAAATATAGATCATACACAATATTCTCTATAAATCATTAGGGATGGAAAGATGTTCCTGCATGAACTAAACAATCAAAGGGATATTTAATTGGTTATAAGGCTAAATGAAGCATTTATAGGAAGGAATACACATTGGTTAATGGTAGAGACATTTCATCTAAAGATACTTAACCAACCATGTCTCGTGCTTGTTAACCAATTAACATTCATTCATTTAAGCACTTGCAATAAAATTTCACTCCTTTGTCGGGTCTATTGCCTACATTACCTTTCTCTATTGCTCTCTCCTAAAGCTATGTGCTAATCATTTCCTATGAGCTTTTTAAATTCCACAGGCTAAAACTTTTTTCCCTGCACTTTTTTTTTTGGTAATTTAATTGAAAATTTTCGTTGCGATGGATCCCAGCAAAAGCCCTCTCACGTCATTGAGGTTGTGTTATTTGCATCAATCAGTCAAAAGGAAATTAAGCACATACAATCTTTCATTCTTTATGCTTCACTAATCTTTCTGCATCAGTCTCTACCTTATATATCATTATCAGAATTAAACAGACAATTGAACCCAAAACTAGAAGCTTTTGGTATATATAGTAGCATGCTTGTAGAATATCATATATACAAGATTATCTGGTATGGATCGAAATGAATAGAAAAAACAGAATCTAGCTATCAATCACATATATATGATTGCAACGCAGGTACAAATATAAATCTAGCTAGTATCAAAGGACATATATAAAACTCTCAGTTTGCATTAAATTTTGAAGTTTCAGTTTAGATGGGAAAACATAAGATGGTATCATTCTCATCCAAATTCAAATCCAGTGAAGCAAAGACTACAGAAAGAATATATATAATTTCTAAACCCTCATTATAAGTCTGGAGTTCAATGCCATGATCCTCCGTAGACTTAGAAATGTAGATTATTATTATTATTATGTGACTTCCAAAATAAAATGATAGACCCTGAACGGGTGTCAAGAAAGTGATAATGACGATGATTATGATAATATATAGTTGAAGAACTGAGGGTAATTCAGATGAGGTCAGCTACATGTTTCCCACTCTCATACCCATTAACATTCAGCTTTCTAAAAAATTTGTCGGATCCATGAAATCATTAAGTAATCAGAGATGGATTTGTCACCCTACTACAGCAGTAAAATCTGTGTGGGTGTAACAGAAACTCAAAAAAATGGTACTAATTCTTAAATAAATTTTCGAGCATAATGAATGATTTTGAATATAAGTTGGAACAAGAAAAAAAAAACAAAATTATGCATGATGAATTGGCTAGTGTTCATCGTGTTTAAAATATTGATCGGTTGCCTCTCACCTCTTGTAACGATCATTTGTGTTTGATTTTGCTTGCATCCTCTTTTGGTACTGTAGTATTCTGCAACACCTTGTATCTGAGAGGATGAAACCCACATAGTATTTGTTGGGTGCAACGTGCATATATGCCTCTCTTATGAAAATTGGACTTGTAATGGCAGACTGCAATGGAAATCAGAAATTATAAAATCAGAAATTATAAAATAAGTGATTTATAAATTATCAAAAGCTCATTTTAAAATTTGGAAGAGAAGGTAAAAAATAAATAAAAAATAAGTGATTTATATTGGTTTTCATGCAACATAATGAAAAACAAACAAGGTAGAATAGGCTTGAACATTGAACATGTCAACAACCTCGAGCACTATTCTAAAAAGGTACAAATCTCATCCCATCAACAGATATGTACATATCAGTTATTAGTAAACTAAAACAATATGGAGAAAGTAGTATCTAGCAGAAGGTACCATTTTGGCGCTTGAGGTGATGACAGATCAAGAAATGGGTAAGGCCACCTGCAATAAAAGCAACTAAGTTTAAGTAAAGCTAAACTAGTTGCGAAGTAGTCATTTAATAGGATCAGTACTTTCGCTTTAACAATTAACATTACCAAATTGATATACAGGCATGAACAATCCACTGAAAAATGACAAATGTTGATGTCCATAAAAACTAATGGTAATACCAATCCATTGGTAATCTAGCATTTTATCCTTATTTTTGTCAAACATTTCCACTATAACTACAATCCATTGGTTAACATTAAAAAAAACTAATGGTAATACCAAAATTCTGTTCATCCATTAGTGAACCAAGGCAAACAAGTTACAATTTCTGCTAGAGTAAACTAAATGATTAGGTAGCAAAATATCAGTTTAATGAAAAACTCATGGGACTACAAAAGAAAATGTAGACACATTCAAATTGAAACTATTATAACTAAACAAAAGAAATTACTTTTGATTAAGCAAAGGTTTTGTGGCTCATTTAATATATGTCATAACTAGAAGCAAACTGCATGTAGGAAACCTCAATTCACTAATTTCTCGTCACTTTCTTCATACGAATATAATTTATCGTAACTAACGATACTATAGCCAGCAAGGCTCCCCTAAGGAAAATACAGAACATAGAAGGACTCACATTAAGACATAGAATAATCACATTAGTTCAACTTACTTCTTCATGAACAGGCGCCAAAGGAGTATGTTCCGTATTGGGTGCAACAGGAGAACCAAGATCATCGACATCTGATCCTGATTCAGGTGCAGAAGTACCACTTTTTCTTCCCTGATTTATTAATAAAAAAGTTATAATCCCAACATAGAATGGATAATTGGCCTAAACAAACTAAAAAGAAAGACTAAGTCTTGCCTTCAAGGGGCGTAGTCTGGTGAAAGAGTCACATTTCCGTTAATCTGCCTTAGAAACGTTGCTTCAACACTAAGTGCAAGCTAACAATAAAAAAATTCAGTCGATAAATCACACAAACTTTCATTTATTGATCATGATGTCAGTTACAAAAGCAGGTTACACGTGAACTAAACATCTTGTGAACTAATGTGCAAGAATGTATAAATATCCATATAAGAACTCTTTACCTTCACGATAACGGGGTCATTCCATGGCCCTCGATTAGACCTAAGACAGCCTCCCTCATTAGTGCAAGTGCAAGAATCACCCAGGAAATCTGGCAGCTGGCTGTAAATCAACAGAGAGAACAATTCTGCTCAACGTACCCACAGGTTATGGTACAGTACAAGGGAGAAGAGTGTAAACGAATAGCAAAGTAGGTAATCAAGCATACCTAGCATTTTCTTGTCACAACTGATTGGCCACTTCAAATTATACAAAATAATGAATAAACATACAAAATATAGAATTGACATACAAAATATATTTCTCATAAGCTGATCCTACCAGTTTGTCCAGCGCAATCTGCTCAAGCTCCCTGTGACCATGTGACCATGTAAAAAACACTCAGTGAAAAACAGAATTGACCAAGTTCAGAAGAAGGGAACTATCTTACAAATAAGTATTCTCAAAGAAACACACAGAATTCAGGGAAATTTTGGATACCTTTGTTGAAACTCTCTTGCTTTCCTTACAGCCTCATCAAGTTTCAACAGCGTCCTTCTCTTCTTCAAAACCTTTTTGACCAATAGAATGATAGTTAACATGGGTAAGTGTTTTAGTTACAAGGGTCAGAAGATAAATTAAATATTAAATACGGGTAGACTTTACATTTAGCAACTGTTTGCTACATCCTTGCTATTCTTGCAAGACTATGCTAGTTTTTAAGTAAAAAAATATGTTTTCACTACTACTGCTATTTTTTACAAACCTAATATATGAACAAAATGGTATAGAACACTATCTAAAGCGCTAAATTAACAAAGTCAAATGAAAGCGTCAGAATCTAAAGAATTTCTAATTTGAGGTATAGTTCATATTGATTGCCAAGAAGTACCAACAGTGTTCTCTAACTAGAATTGATTATTCATAGTCATGGAGAGGTTGAGGACGATGCCTTAGAATCAAAACAAGAATAACTAAACTAGAAGTACAACATGTATGTATATGCTTTTTTCAATCTGCTAAACAAGTCAGACCAACAAGTCATAACCAAACAGTATGACATGTATGTGACTTTTTTCAATCCTGTTTGGTTAGAAGTTCTCTAACTAGAATATAACGTACATGCTTTTTTCAACTCTTCTCACTAAGCAATAACCCACTGCATTCAACATTTGGAACAACAATCAAGTACAACATGTCAACAAATTTAACAACTAAATGAAGCTTAATCATATTAAGAAACCCTAACTAAATCAAGTAATATCCCCCAGATCTGTAACTCATACCAAAAAAACCCTAATCGGATCAATCCAATCAGGAACTAGCTAACCCTAACTACAATTCCAAACATTATATGCAATACTAGTAAATCAAATTAAGAAATCTAGGGTTTGGGATCGGAAAAGATACCTTCTTGGAGGCGGGTGGCGACGATGGGGGAAGGAGCGACGACGGGGGAAGGGGAGGGGGAAGGCGGCGCCGAAGGGGGCGGGTGGCGGCGATGGGGGAAGGGGACGCGGACGGCGGCACCGAAGGGGCGGGTGGCGGCGATGGGGGAAGGAAGAGGAGGAAAATCATTTTTGGTTTTTGAGGGTGACTTTGAATTTGGATGGAAACCCTAACTAGAATTGAAGGATAATTGAAGAAAAACAAGAGGAGGAGGGGGAGAAGATGAACTGGTTTGAGAATGATTTGGATTTTAATTATAATTTTCTTTTTTAGCCTTACCACATAAGTTTATTTACATATATTATAGCGTTTCTGAAACGCTGTAAAAAATACAGCATTTTAAAAATGCTGTCGTAGTTAAAAATAAATTTCAAAATTAATCAAAGATAGCATTTTATTCAGAAATGCTATTATTGATCACTTTCAATAGCATTTACACGTAAACGCTATTATAAATCCGCTATAGAAAGCCATATATGTTGTAGTGTCTCTATATTTTGTTTTGGGAAACAGAGAAGAGGGATAGAGAGGGTTGGGAGAGATAAGTTATATTAAAATAATAAATATAATAATTGGTAATTGGAGATAGTGGGGGGGATATGGAGATACGGGGGATTGTGCAGTTGAGGGAATGTGAAGAGATTTGTATACGGGTGAGTATATAGGGTTGATCTGTACAAATATAGATGGGTACTGGTACTGGGATTAAGGTAGACTAGGATCCAATAAGAAATGAGTTTGGGTTTGGACTTCAATTGAATATAATAAATTCAACAATAATTGTTGAGCCTCTCATGAATTCAAAATAATCAATAAAATGATAGAAAGGGTTAACTTAGGCTTCAAAGTAAATGAATAAAAAGAAGAGAGACAAGATTCTAATTTAGAATATAAATTTGGGTTTCAATAGGAGATTCAAAAGGATTTAAATGCATTGGAAAGAATTTATACAGAAGTTGAAATACAAGAATGCATGGAGAAGAAAGAAAAGAAATGGAAATCCGTATAATCGGAAACAGGGGTTACATCTCTACAAACTTGCTAGGCGCAAACGGCAAGCTCAAACATCCACTCTGTCACAGAATTCACTATTAACTTGGCGGGCGTAAACGGCAAGCTCAAACGCCCAACTCCGTCACAGAGTTCTCTACAGACTTGCAAGGCGCAGATGGCAAGCTCAGACATCCAACTTCGTCAAAGAGTTTTCTCTACAAACTTAACGGGATCAAACAGCAAGCTCTATGTCAACTCAGTCAAAGAGTTCTCTTCAAACTTGTTGGGTGCAAACAACAAGCTCTATGCACAACTCCATCACGGAGCTGCCCTCACAAAACTTGTTGGGCGCAAACGGCGAGCTTAACAACTAACCCCATCACGAAACTTGCTGGGCGCAAGCAGCAGGTTCAAACGTTCAACTCTGTTACGAAGTTGCCTCTACAAACTTGTTGGAGACAAACAACAAGTTCAACAACCGGCTCCACTACAAGTTGTCACTCTAAACTCGTCAGGATCAAACGACAGTTTCTAAATCAACTTGATCAAGGAGTAACCTCTATAAACTTGTTGGGGCCAAACATCAAGTTCAAGCTCAAGTTTATTTCATAGCTCTCCCTACAAACTCATCGGGATCAAATTGCAATTTCTGAATCAACTCCTACAGGTTATCTCTGAACTTGCCGGGATCAAACAGCAGTTTCTACATCAACCCTATCCCAGAGTTGCCCCATAAACTTGTTGGGATCAAACAGCGAGCTATACACCAACTCAGTCAAAGAGTTCTCTACAAACTTGTTGGGACCAGACAACAAGTTCAACGTTCAATTCCGTCGTAGAGCTTTCTCCACAAACTTGTGGGGATCGAACAGCAAGTCTGCAGCAGCTCTCCTAGGACAGCTATATTGTACAAGATCCACCAATCGAGGGTGATGAAGTAAAAAAGTTGGGTAAACACATATAAATAATTATATATAGAGTCCCCTTCGGTTGCACACTACTTTTGGTGAGCACTCCGTGAGCACTCATGAAATAGAGCACCTATGACAAATCCGAACCGCTCATATTGTTCTATATACCTTAGATAGCCTAACAATAAAAAATCAAGTAATTTGAAGTTCATTTGCCCATCCATCATGTTGTTAGAATTTTCAGCCATACAATTTTGTAATGATGTAAATCATGGGCAAATGAACTTCAAATTACTTGATTTTTTATTGTGAGACTATCTAAGGTATATAGAACAATATGAGCGGTTCGGATTTGTTATAGGTGCTCTATTTCGTGAGTGCTCACGGAGTGCTCACCAAAGTAGTGTGCAACCGAAGATTTCTCATTTTATATATATATATATATATATATATATATAATTATATGCAAATCCAAGCCCAAAAAAGCTTCAAATATCTCCACAAATCTCCACAAATCTCCAAAAAAAAAACCCAAAAATTTCCAAAGCAAACACACTCAGTTTATGAAAGAGGAGCTAAGATATAAGAGGGCTTCGGATCGGGTCGGATTTGTGACCCAAACCCGTAAGCGAAACCCAAAGAGAATCAAGTAAAGGGGGATAAATGGGTCGGATCCAAACCCACAGACCCGAAACCTACAACTCGTATCTCCTCCAACTCTCTCTTCTTCCTCTTCCCAAAAGTTTTCCCGCCATAAAATCTAAACTCGACTAAAGAGCCATCCCCCTACTCACTCCATCTCCGACTCTGAGCCTCCATCACACCGAGAGCACTGCCAAGTTCGAACCCATCGACAAAGTTGCCTCCATCGAAAGAGCTCACCACACGAACTCATCATCGTGTTTGCCAAAAACAGATCATCCCGAGAACTTCGAAAATTCTTAAGTCCTTAGCTCGACGAAGATGACCATCTCCATAGCTCGGTGAAAAAAGCTCTAGATCTCGGCGAAAGTCTCAGCTCCCATAGCTCAGCGAGGCTTCATCATCTCCGTAGCTTGGTGAAACTGTGATAGCTCGGTGAAAGCTCGAGTTCGTAGTTTGGCGAAACTCAAAGGCCATAGCGCGGCCATAGCATGAATCTCATAGCTCGGCCGCATCACCTCCTCATGGTTCAGCGACCTCAGTAAGAGAGATAAGTCGACGAAGAGGATGAGTCGATGAAGAGATGGTTCGACATCGTAGTGGCTCAATGAGTATAAGAACTCGTAGCTCTGCAAAAGCACGGGGTCCCCATAGCTCAGCCAAGTCCACAAAATCGAAAGAAATGGCCATTGCTCGGCCAAACGGTCGGCCGAGCTAGGGGGTCTCCGTGGCTATTTCTGACCCTATGATCTCTCCAAAAATTGAGCTCGAGTGCGAGGGACGGCTCAGATGCATCCATGTCATCTATCTTCTTCTCCGCTGCTTCAATCGCCCTTCCACCGTCTGATCTCCCTCAGCGGACGAGCCGAGGCATGATGGACGTCCCTGATATGTCTTCATCGCCCTCCATCACAGACAGGTGAATCACAGCCTTTCAATCTTCTTAACGCGCGAGTCTGGTGTTGATTGACGATCCAGATCACATCAAGATTCACGTCGAAGTCGCTTATTTTACAAAAAGAACCCTAGATTCATTTTTTATTCGAAAAAGTAATTAAAAATTCAAAAAAAAATATTTAAATTCGGAAAATTAATTTTAAGATCCGAAAAAATAATTAAAATTGAATTTAGTGATTATAAAATTTGAAAAAATGAATTTAAAATTGGAAAAAAATTCAAAAAATTCAAAAAAAATCGAAGAACTATGGAAAAAATCCAGGAAAATATTCACTACCTTCAGAAGCCATAAATCAATTCCTGGTATCTAAAAATAAGACGAACTACTAAAACTATACGTCAGATTCTAAAAATAAGACGTACTACTCGCCGAAAGACAAGAAAATTGCCTTTTGGGAGTGGGGGGCTTATGATGATGGTAAAAATCACAGCAGATCAGAGCTATACAATTCCAGCACAGATCCCAAAGCATCTACAGGCAGATTAACCATCACAGGCCTCTTTTACAGATTTGGACTCACTCCAAGACATGGAATTCTCCCAAGCCCATAAAAAATGACAGATTAGGCCCACTAGGAGAGACACCCAGCCCATACAGGCTAGAAGTCAAATCTCTTATCCCCTAACAATGATATCTTGTCTCTTAAAGGAGAGAGACATGAAAAGGATAAGGTAGTTAAATCGATCGAACTGACACAAATCAATCTCTTGAAATGTCTCTCAAGCCTATAAATACCCCTCCCCCTCTATAGTCAGAAGGTAATCAACAATTTTCCAGTTTTTACTCTCTTACTCTCTCTCTCTTTCTGGTTCTGACTTGAGCGTCGGAGGGTCTTTCGCCGGGGCCACTCCCCGGTATCTCAGACTTTTTGCAGATTTATCAGCCGCATCAGCAACCGTAGAATTCAGATCACGGTGGTTAATCAACGATCCAGATTCACTCTCAAAAGCTCTAACCGTCTTTAACGACCAAGGTCACAGGTCAGCTTCGTAGTAGTTTCCATCAATTATTAACTCACTATCTGCTTGCTCCCACACCAAAATAATCAACAACATTAGCTTATCTAGTTGTTGAATCTAGAGAGGCGATATTTCAAAGCATTTCGTAAGAACCTCGGCATGGATAAACATGTGTGGGGGAGGTCGTGAAGGGCGTGAGAATGATGATGGCATATAGAGCATGGAAGAAACTAGAAAGTGTCAGCGCCCAAACTCAACTTAAAACTCATCTCAGTATTAGTATTAAAGTTAAAGACATAATTTTATTGATGTATATATATGTAAAATTAAGGTTCATAATTCCTTATGTTTATCAACTGAACATTTTAATTTCTTTATTTGATAACACATTGATAAAATGGCCTTCTTCCACAGAATGGCCAGTGCACAACGAAGATCAAACATCATCCCCTAAATCCGTTAGAAACGGGTATGATCAAAGAGGAACATCAAAGTCAGACAGGCTTTCCAGTCACACTTCAAAAATATTTTTGGTTGCAAACAAGAGTTTAGGGCTCTCCTAAGAACGGTGTTCTGGGAGAATAGATCTCCAAGCACGCGCCAAGATTTGATAATAGTGGAAAACCCCTTCACTGGGGAGGAGGTCAAGGAAGTGATCTCGCAAATGGGGGCGACAAAGCTTCTGGCCCAGACAGATTTTCAATATTGTTTTACCTGACCTTCTGGAAAGAAATCAAGGATGATGTAATGTCGGTCATGTCAGAATTCTTTGATCGTAGGCTTAAACTCGGGAGGCTCAACTTGGCTGAGGTGGTACTTATCCTGTAAAAAGAAGACCCTGTTCCCAACAGGGTTGGGGACTTTCGACCTATCAACCTCCTTAACTGCTCGGTCAAAATAATCACCAAGGTCTTGATGGATAGTTTAATAAGTCTCGAATAGTTCGGATTCATCAATGGCCGGTGTATTCTGGACTGTGTGGTTACTGCAGAAGAAGCGATTCACCATTATCATATCTCGAACAGTATGAGCTATCTGCTTAAACTCGATTTCAAGAAAGCTTACGATTATGTTGATTGGGATTTCTTGTTGGAGGTTCTTAAGAGCAGAGGATTTGGGGTTAGGTTGATCAGATGGATATGCCATTGCCTGACAACGAGTAGGATATCTACCATGGTTAATGGTATGGCAGGGTCTCCATTTTCTTGTAGAAGAGGTCTAATGCAAGGAGACCACATATCCCCCCTCCTTGTCGCTATTGTGGCGGATGTCCTTAAATGTATGATTGATAATTGCAGTCATGTAGGGTGGATCGCCATGGTAGCTAGTGGTCAAAACTAACTAGGCTGTACAATCCTCCAATATGCTGACGTCACCCTACTCTTCGATAACAGGGAGTTAGGGGAAACAATTTCCTTCAAAGGAGCTATGTACTTCTTTAAAGCTTTGTCCGGACTACAGGGTAAACTATCATAAGAGTGCTCTTATACCTATTGTCATTTCAAATAAAGAGGCACAAGTCCACGCTTTCGTCCTGAACTGCCAACTTAATAGTTTCCCACTCAAATACCTGGGTTTGCCGATTTATCCAGGTAGACTGAAGAAATCGGATTGGTTACCAATCATTGACAGAGTTGAAACCAAACTATCAGGTTGGAAAGGAAAGTCCCTCTCTCTTGATGGGAGAGTAACTCTTATTAACTCGGTCTTATCAAATCTCCCAACCTACTATATGTCCTTCTTTGAAAGGTCAAAATGGGTTATCCAGCGGATCAACCGAGTTCGGAAAAGATTCCTCTGACAAGGTGCTGATGCAGAGAGAAGGGGGTACCATCTTATCAGGTGGGAGAAGGTATGCATGAAAAAGATTCATGACGGGTTGGGCATTATCAATCTGAGAGATATGAATATGACCATCCTTGGTAAATGGTGATGGAAAACTTACCACCCGAACGAGGAAGGTTGTCAAGACTTCGTCAAATCTTATTTACAAGGAAAGGGTTCACGTAATCGGGGTTTCAAGTTGGGCCTCAGAGTCTCGTGGTTTTGGAGGAGCGATTCTAAAGCTCATGACATGTTTTGTAGTGAAGTAACTTCCTTCATTGGTAATGGACTGACGACAAAATTCTGGTGGAAAAAATGGTGTGGTGTTCATGCCTTACACGACATGTTCCCGGATCTCTATGAGATTGCCATCCAACCTCACATCTCAGTGGTCAAGGCTTGGAAAAGGGGGTCATGGAGACCCTTAATCAGATCCCGCCTATCACAGAAATCCCAAGCGCAATTAGTAACACTGCAGGAGTACATTACACAATCAGGTGTGAGGTGCTCACAAGGCCCAGATCAGAAAACGTGAAAACTGGAATAGACGAGATATATCCTTCATCGTCCACTCTCTTTATAACCGCACCCACTTTAGGGGTTGTAGACCGAGTTGGACTTCAATTCTTTGGAAGGCTAAGGCCTCAATGAAAGTTACAGTATTCTTGTGGTTAGTCCTAAATGATGTTACTTTAACTATAGAAAATCTAGTGAAGAGATTACAACATGTTGGTACGAACTGCAGCTTCTGTAGTGCTGGTTTAAAATCGTGAAACCACATTTTCTTAGAATGTCATAGGAACAAATCGGTGTTTTCCGAGGTCTTTAGAGCCCTCGGCACAACGGCATACCCCCAATCTTATGAGGAGCTGTGGGTTGGCTCCACATTTGTATCAGAAAGAAAAGACATGAAAGAAGCGTGGTATATCGTTATCGCTGCAACGACCTAGGTTTTATGGTTATAGACAAATAATTTTTACGTTCGTGAGACTTGTAATACTATTTTTGGTAATCTAACTCATATCATTCATCTTGTTTTATTTTGGGCTACAGCTACAACATCGGATCCAAAGGAGAGGATCGTCAGAGCCTTCCAGGTGAATTAGTACGACGACAAGGAGATCGTGATCGATTCACTGATACCCACACTCCAGGGTTGTGTTGGAGGGATTGTCGTTCTGTGTTTGTACTCTCTATCTTGTTATTCTGCTGAGTCTGGTTATAGATAGCTCCCACCCTCTAGGTTTTGTTGGAGGCTTTATAACTATGCTTTATTTTTCCTGGTTAGTAGTTCTGGTATTTGAGCTCAGTACTCTGGATTTGTTTTATTAAACTTTCTTTAATGAAACAGGGTGATTATACTCCACATTTTCCCTCAAAGATAAAAAGTGCTTTTATACAAATAATGATTTTTTATTTTCACAATTTTTATATTGAGAGTAAGAATTGGAGCAAAATTTAGCTCATTTAGTTATGTTTGAGCTCAAGATTCTTGCCTTGAAGAACAGTAACACTAATCTGAGGTTTGTGTTGAATCACAGAAACATTGCTGGATGAGAGACTTAAACTAATACGCTAATAATAATGATTGCTCTTTTTTTTCTAAAAATGACGCAATGATGTTTTACCATCTTTATATATGAGTAGCTTTTGCAAAGTAGTATCACCAAAAAAATTTATAATTCTTGAAGTATCGATTTCAAAGCGCAGGAATATGGCCTGAGGCCCTGGGCCTGAGCCTAGCCAATTTATTCTAGAGTCTACTTTGGGCCTACAGATTAAAGCCCACTAAATAATTAGATAGATTGGCAGAGTAACTTTTTTTGGTTAAGAACGTAAAGGCACCCGAAGTTTATATCATATACACATCTAAAGTTATTGTAATACTCCAATAACACCCAAACATTATTAAATTGGACTAAAAGGCACATGTTGTCCAATTCTGTTAATTTTTCAACAGTTAGTGTGTGAAATTACTTTTTCACCCCCATACCTATTTAATACCTCATTTTCTTCTTCTTCTTCTTCTTCTTCTTCTTCTTTAATTTAGGGTGAGAGAGGGAGGATCAATAAAGATGAGTACTTTGGGTGAGATGAGAAAATCTTGATGGTTTTTTGGGTGTTGGCAATTGGAGATGTGATCAAAGGTAGCAAGGGGAGATGATGGCTCGAGTGGAGGAAGGAGATGAGGTGGAGCCCGGGAAATGACAGTGGAGAGAGGTTGATGATGAGGTGAGGGAGACAATGGGTTTGTGGGTGTGGGGAGAAGAAGACATGTGATGGAGATGATGGTGGGTTGGTTGTAGATGGTGAAGGCAGTGGTGATGGGTTAGCTGGTGGTGGTTGGAGGCTGTTGGGGAGGGCTGTTCATAGGTGCAAAACCGAACCAAACCAAAATTTTCGGTTTGGTATATTTGACACCGAAATCCGAACTGAAACTGATAAAATTCGATTTGAACCGAACCGAATTTTATCGGTTCGGTTCGGTTAATAACCGAAATAACCGAACTTTTTAGAAGTTGTTCAATTTTGAATTTTACCGGTGATCAAGGTCAGTGATAATGGTATTATAGATATGCAGAGGAGTATAGAGTAGTTAATGTATACTGCAAATGATATTAATGAAGTTGGATAGTATATATACTATAACAGGTACTGCTGAGAATGTTAAAGATCTCGAAGTAAAAGAAAATGGATGTTTTATTTTATTAACCTATGACAGGGTTCTGTAATTTGTAATTGGGTATTGGTTAATGCTATTGCCGTATTCATATTAATGATGAAACAGAGTTTGAAAAAGGGTTCAGGTTTTCTGAATACAATTTCATTGTATGCGATTTAGGTGGGTCTGATTTGTGGAATATAATACTTATGGAGATGTGACAAATATATATCATTCTCAATCAGATATCCATAATAACTCTGAAATTCTAAGCTCATCGATGGTTATGTTTTGTTTCTTGCTTCGGATAATGCACTGGTGAATTATAAGTGAATGGTCGAAAGCCTAGAATTTATTTGCTTCCAATCATGGTTTCGGAAATGATTTTCAGTATTCAGGAAACACTTGCGAAAAGAATAAGAAAGAAAAGAATATATATAGAAAAATGATTGCTCACTGTCTGGTATTACCAAAAAGAAAAAAAAAGAAAAATTGCTCACTGCATTTCAGTTTTCAACAGAACGTCAGTTCAAGCATCCACTCCATTGTAAATGGTAGACAGACTCTAAACTGGCAAGAGTGACCCCTCAGTAAAAAGCAAATGATACACACTTACGAAATGTTATGAAAGAATTTGGCATATTAGATGTACACACCCACTTCAACAATAGATCTGACAGAAACAAATTCAGAAGCAATGAGGAGAGGCTGATTGAAGAAACCCCTGTGCAGTATAGTATGTGCTTACCTATGTATATACGGCAAGAGAATGTAGAAGTAACAAATTGAAAAAAAAAATCGAGTTTTCTGAAGGAAGTGGCGGAATGCGGTGCAAAAGAAACTAAGAAGCATTCTCGATTGCTTGAATGCACTTCAAAACAGTAGCTTGTTCGACATTGCAGACATGAGTGCTTCGTGTGTAGCCGCATTATTTTTCAGTAGCGACGCAGCAAACAAAACCTGTTATTAGTTAAGCTTTTGACAGGGTTCTGTAATGTGTAATTGGGTATTAGCACAACTAGGGTTGTTCATATTAGTTAAGAATTTATTTTTGTTCAAAAAAAGTTCGGTTTTTTGTTCGGTTCGGTTTATTTAGAAGCCAACCAAAAATTGATCTGAACTCTCAAACAAAACTCCGGTTTGGATCAAAACCGAACCGAAAAACCGAAAAACCGAACCAAATTGGTAAATTTCGGTTCGGTTCGGTTCGGTTCAGTAATCGGTTTTAACCAAAGTATGAACAGCCCTAGTTGGGGTTTGTAGGGGGTCGGAAAATGAGAAAGTAGAGGTTGAAGAATTTTTTGCCATACTAGGCCACTTTTTGAAAATATTTGCATTTATGAGCCAGTTTCGAAACTATTAGCGCTCGTGGGCTAGTTGGTGTCACGTCAACAGTGGCCGCTATTCTCATTAGCGGCTTGTTCCTTTTAGAGGTCGCTAATGAAAATAGCGGCCTCTTTTTTTAAAAAAAATTGAATTTTTGTTTACTGTCGCTATTCTTATTAGCGACCAAAACATATATGAAATCGCTAATAGGATTAGTGACCTTCAATGAACTGTATTCCAACTATTAGCAAAATCTATAGAGATTTTGCTTTCTGAAAAAATAACTAACAATTTATTTTTGAAATTGAGGTCGCTGTTCGGAATAGCGACCTTAGTTGTACAAAGGTCGCTATTCAGAAGAGGCCTTAGTTGTATAACTATTTTGTAAATTTTACAAAGAACAAGGATATTGAGTTTCCTACTTCGTTCGCTATTGCGAATAGCGACCGAAATATACTAAGGTCGCTATTCCCAGTAGTGACTTTAGTTGGGTAATTATTTTGCAAATTTTATAGAAAGCAATGAGATTTAGTCTTTTACTGAGGTTGCTATTCGGACTAGCGACCTCAGTTTTAAATTTTTTTCCAAGAAAGCAAAAGCTCTCTAGAAATCATTAAGTGTCCCAGTACATTCATTTGAGGTCGTTAATCCCAACAGCGACCTCATATATATTTCAATCGCTAGTGGGAATAACAACAGCAAATAAAAAATTCTAAATATTTTAAAAAAGATGTCGCTATTTTCATTGTCGACTTTTAAAATGAAGAGACCGCTAATGAGAATAGCAATCACTACTGACGTGGCACAAGTAGCCCACGAGCACTAATAGTTTCGAAACTGGCCTATAATCGCAAATATTTTCAAAAAGTGACCTAGTACGACAAAAAATTTGAAGTTGAATGGGGTTTGGATGGAGAAGAAGAAGATGAAGAGGAAAAGGAGATTAATGTGGAGATTCGTTGACATTTGATAGGACACTAGTGGGGTAGTTAGTGAGATAATGGGGGTTTTAGTAGGGGTGTGTAGTTTGTGCAGTTGAGGGGGATTTCGGGTAGGGTTTAGGGTAGAGGTCGGATTTTGGGATTGGATAGAGAGTACGGTTAATGAGTATGGCTTTGAATAGTTGAGGGCATTTTCGTCATTTAGCATGCTTCTTAACGGGTTCATACCCATTAAGAGGTATATTTCTAAAATATTTCACTAACGTAACGGAGTAGTGGACGGCAGGAATCTTTTGGTCCAATTGTAAAAAAATTGGGTGCTATTTGAGTATTTTTTTCAGTTTAAGTGTGTGTAAAATATTAATATAAACTTTAGGTGTCTTTAATTTTTTTAGAATTAGGCTCAAGTGTCCAAAGAATTACAGCTAAATAAATAAATCATGAACTTTTTTTTTGAATAAGGTAATAGTCATACACGCACGTACTTTCACAATAATCTTATCATAAATAGATGATGACACCAGAAATTGAACCCCCGATATCTTGCTTACTAGCTAAGAGGCTTACAACTAGATCACAGTAGAACTTACAAACTGTTCTAAACTTGAATCTTGATTAGCAAAGAAGAAAATTTGAACCTAGCATGTATGAAAAAGGGAAAAGGAAGAAGGAAAGAAGAAAAACTATCATCGATGGGTTGTGGTTAATTATTCCATGACAATGCATGCACCTTAGTGGCCCTTGGCCTCTCTTCAGTTTTAGAACAAAAAAAATCCTTGCTAATTACTAATACAAAAAAGGCATATGAAATAACACATTTTTCCCCCAAAACAAAGGCCCAGATCTAACATCACAAAACACATTTTTCCCCCAAAAGTTTCCCTCCAAAATTCAAATTTAAATTATCCCCCCAAAACAACTCATTTATCTATATAATAAAACACAAAGAAAGCTATCAAGTGGCTCACCTTCAATCCCCCAAAAATCAAAGGTCCAGATCTAACCTCACAAAACACATTTTTCCTCCCAAAATTTCAAACCCGAAAACCAAATTTTTCCTCTCAAAACTAAATAAACTCATTACTTTATTACTATCTCTCTCTTCTCTCTTCACTTTTTCATATTTCTCTTCCTCTCTCTCTCCCAATCTCTCTCTCCCATTCTTTCTTTATTTACTTAGAAATTTAGATTTTTAAGATTTCATGTTTGTAAATTTTCAGAATTTTTATATTTTTTATTGCACATGTTATATTGAAAATAGCAAATATCTCTTCAACAGTTAATTTTCATCATTTTCCACACTTAAAGTTCTAAGAAGTTAGATTTTACAATCCCATTTATAATTATTTTTCAACATATACTAATGGAAACATGGACTTTTATTTACAACTAATTATTGTCATACTATTCAAACTTGAGCTACATAATTGTTGTTTTACTATTTACAGGGCTTTTCGTGTTTTGTATCGTTCCGAAGACGTGCCGTAGGCACGTGCCCACGGGCAAATCTAGTATATATATATATATATATATATATATATATATATATATATATATATATATATGGGATTATAATTATTTTTTACCATATATTAATGGAAACATGGATTTTTATTTACAACTAATTATTGTCATACTATTCAAACTTCAGCTGCATAATTGTTAATTTACTGTTTACAAGATTTTTCATATGTTGTATCATTCTGAAGACGTGTCGTAGGCACGTGGCCACGGGCAAATCTAGTGTGTATGTGTGTGTGTGTGTGTGTGTGTGTGTATATATATATATAGTAGTTTACACGTGCGATGTACGTCTTAATAAATATAGTTTTTTTAAAAGTAAAAATTCAGACGTAGTCTGAATTTGATCTAAAACCTCATTTACAATAGTTATGCATGTGCGTTGCACGGGTTGATAGATGGACAAATTACACTAAGGCCTTCTCCCATTATAGTAGTAGAGATAGAGATATAGTAGTTTACACGTGCAATGCACGTCTTAATAAATATAGTTTTTTTTAAAAGTAAAAATTCAGAGGTAGTCTAGATTTGATCTAAAACCTCATTTACAATAGTTATGCATGTGCATTACAATAGTTATGCACGTGTGTTGCACGGATTGGTAGATGGGCAAATTACACCAAAGCCTTCTCCCATTATAGTAGTAGATAGAGATGTTGTATAAGGAGAATAGAAGGTATAACGAAATTCACTACCACAACCAATGCCTCCACCTCCTCCACGGCCCATTGTCATTTCCACCAGCACATCCTCCTTCCTTTTCAACCACCTCCCTCGCGCGCCTTCATCCTCTTTTTTTCCTTTCTTCAAGCAATTATTACCGTTACCTTGATGAAAAAACAAATATAAATGAAAATAGTGACTTCAGAACTGTGATCCTCCATTTTCAAATGCTGTATTGAGAAAATAAAGAACTTTTTTTTCACCACGTTTTCTAAATAAACGAAAATTTTATTATCATAACATCATTCTTGACATCGTGAAACATAACTTTTTTCTTTTTATCAATAGTTTTTAAGTACTTTCTTATAGTTTAGCCTATATTTCAATGAAATAAAAGGCCAAGGATTATGAAGTACGAGCAATTTGTCCGTACAATGCACGTTTTTTTTTTTAAAGTTCCTACTTTTTACAATTTTTTTTTTTAAAAAGTAAAATCTAGTCTGACCTCGAACCCGATACCTCCTACTCATTCCCAACCCTTACCATATAAGCTACAATTCAGTGGTTACTCTTTACATATTATCTCTATTGCCACCAATTTTTTATTTTATATGAATGACACTTTCATAAATAATTACGTCGTTAATAAATTTGATGTTGAGTACATTATGGTAACTGACTAATTAATTAGAAATGAGCGATTAATATAACTCTCATTTAGAAATGTGTGGTTGAGATTAAATTAATTAAGTTGGATTGTTTACAAATCACACAACTCCAACTCTTGAGTTATAGTAGTATATACTAGTAATTTACACGTGCGATGCACGTCTCTATAAATATATATTTTTTATAAAAAAATTCGAAGTTGTTTGCCATCCAACCTAAGACTTCTTTTATATTAGTTATGTATGTGCATTCACGTGTTTATTGAATTACAATACACATATTTGTTTAGTTACAAGTAGAGTGTTTTGTGACGAACTCTCCCATTAAAATAGTAGACCATTAAAATAGTAGATTTTTTCCCAATTTAAATGAACTTTTTGAGATTTTTAAATGAGAAAAAAAATATGTTGAAAATATGTAAAATAGAATACAAATACAAATAAAAATAGAAAGGGGGAAATTGAAAAGAAAAAGAAAAAGAAAAAGATAGACATGAGACATCCCCTCCCTCCCCTCCTTATCCAAAACCCCCAAAAATCAAACACTTGAAACATCACAAAATGAAACCAAGTGCAAGAGGGAAAGTAAAACAATAGAAACACAACAACAAAACATCCCCTCCCCCAATCTCCACCTTCATCATCACAAAACCAATCCCTAACAATGGCTTCAATATCATTGCATAGCACCCATCTCTGCTCTCTTACAACCCAACCCATCAAACCCAAGCTCCATTTCAAACACACATCCAGTCTCACCTTCCCCTTTTCTCCTCTCCTTCTCAAACCTACTCGCTCCCTGTCTTCAACTCATCACATCTCTTTCAAGCCTTTTGCTGCAGCTGAGGCCCTCCAAACCTCTGATACAGTACAAGAAGAGCCACAAAAAGAAGAACAAGTTGAGGTGAGATTACAGTCATTCCCTTTCAATTTTGCCCTTCAGTTTTGTAAATGGATTTAGTGAATTATGAATTAATGCTTAGGTAAGGTGAGAGACCCAAGTAGGAATGATGACTTAGTTGTAGTACACGTAACGAAGATTGAGGAGTTGAAATTCAAGAAACCATGATATTCAAGTATATCTTCACATTTTAGAAAAACCCTTTTCAAGAAATAACTTCAAATAGCTTAAAGTCTTGAGCTTTCTGCGAAATTTTGCAGAAAGTCTCGAGCTTACATTCCCCTGAAATTTTCGTTTCGATTTTGTAATGGGTATAGTGAATTGTGAATATAGTTGAATAGAGTGCGAAATCTAAGTAGGAATTTTGAATTGCTCCTATTATCGTAACAAAAATTGAGCAGTTGAAATTCAAGAAACCATGAAATTCAACTGTATCTTCACATTTTAGGTAACTCTTTTCGAGAAATAACTTCAAATAGCTTAAAGTCTTGAACTTTCAGTGAAATTTTGCATAAAGTCTCGAGCTTACGTTCCCTTTCAATTTTCTTTCAGTTTTGTGATGGGTTTAGTGAATTATGAATATTGTTGGATAGAGTGCGAAACCCAAGTAGGAATGATGACCTGCTCCTATTATCTTGACCAATTTTTTTCATTATTTTGTAATGGGTTTAGTGAATTGTGAATATACTAGATTTGCCCGTGGGAACGTGCCTACGGCACGTCTTCGGAACGATACAGCATATGAAAGTCTTGTAAACAGTAAAATAACAATTATGTAGCTCAAGTTTGATAGTAAAACAATAATTAGTTGTAAATAAAAGTCCATGTTTCCATTAGTATATGTTGAAAAATAATTATAAATGGGGGTGTAAAATCCAACTTCTTAGAACTTTGAGTGTGGAAAATGATGAAATTTAACTGTTGATGAGATATTTGCTATTTTCAATGTAACATGAGCAATAAAAAATGCATAAAATATCTGAAAATTTACAAACTTGAAATCTAAAAATATAAATTTCTGAGTAAATAGAGAGGGAATGAGAGAGAGAGAGAGATAAATAAATAAATAAATAAATAAATAAATAAAGGAGTTGTTTTGGGGAGATTTGAATTTGAGTTGTGGGGGGAAACTTTTGGGCGGGAAAATATGTTTTGTGAAGTTAGATCTGGACCATTAATTTCAACCCTATTAAAGGAGAGCCACTTGATAGCTTTCTTTGTGTTTTATTATATAGATATTTTGAGTAAAATGAGAAACCCAAATAGGAATGATGAATTGCTCCTATTATTCGTAATGAAAATTGCGTAGTTGAAATTCAAGAAACCCTTAAATTCAACTGTATTTTCACATTTTAGGAAAACCCTTTTCAAGAAATAACTTAAATAACATGAAGTTTCAAGCTTTCAATAAGAATTTGCTTAATGTCTCGAGCTTACATTCCCTTACAAATTTCTTATCAGTTTTGTAATGGGTTTAGTGAATTATGAATATACTTGAGTAAAGTGGGTAAGGGTGGGCATCGGTCAGTATCCGACCTAATATGGACCATCCACCACCGATCCAAAGAAGATCGGTTTTTAAATTTTCTCATCCGCAACCAATCCGAACCCTAATTGGATCGGTTTCCATCCAAGCCGATTAAGCTCGGTTTGGATTGGATTGGATGGTCGGTTTGGCGTGCTACTTTTCACCTTCAACATCATTCATAATTTTGTTGAAATTTAAATGATCAACTTCAATCAAACTTAAGAAACAACCTGCTATTTGTTATTCAGAAATTAATTTAAAATGAAGATTCATAAAACCACAAGTTGTTAACAAATTTTGCACTAATTGTTTGAGATTATGACGTTTAAATGGGTGAGATAAACTACTTTTTCACTTGCATACTTCTGTAATCTTAGTTTATTATCATAAAAGAAACATTAAATAACGATAGCTAATTGAATTTCAGGTACAATAAAAAAAGATTTAGATAACAATTTCTACTTGACTTGATTAAAGTAACTACTAAATGTTATATCAACTTCATGATTCTATTAAGTTGGGCCACACTGTAAATCAAGTATTTCTCAACAACACAACACACATGATTATGGAGAATCAAAACATAGGTAGAACAATTGCTCGGTTTGTATTAAAGAAATTAAAGAAGACTGTTTGTATCTCCAAGAAAATGAGAAATGACTATTTTTATATTCAAGAAATTAAAGGAGAACTTTATTTTTTATGGACTTATGTATAGAGGTACGGTCGGTTCGGTTTCACCGTTATTTGAAAGCCCCATCCAACAACCGAACCGGTCCAGTTGGTTATTGAAGATCAAGAACCGAGCCAATCCAAACCCCCATCGGTTAAAAACCAGTCGGTTCGGGTTGGATTGGTTCGGATTGGTCGGTTCGGATAATAGTTGTCCACCCCTAAAAGTGGGAAACCCAAGTAGGAGTGATGAATTGCTCCAATTGTTCTTAACAAAAATTGAGGAGTTGAAATTCTAGAAACCATGGAATTCAATCACATTTTAGGAAACCCTTTTCCAGAAATAACTATAAATAGCATAAAGTTTGAAGCTTTCAGTGAAAATAAGCAGAAAGTCACAAGCTTTCGGGAAATTGTTACTTAATCCACCTATTTTGGCAACACAGAGAAGTTGAGGTGATGCCTTTCAAATTGTCTTTTTAGTTTGTATTTGGTTTTGCAGAGTTAGGGATATACCTGGATATTGCGCAAAACCCAACTAGGAATTAGTTGGCAATCAAACATTTCTAACTACCAACATTTTACAGTAACCTTATTTCGACAAAAGTTCAGCAACTCCCATTTTCCGGGTGAACCATTTTCAAGAAACAACTTCTAAATAGCATAAAGTGTCTAGCATTCGAGAAATTTTTACTTAATCCACCCTTTTTGACACCACCAAAAACAATAGAAGTTGAGGAAACAAACTCCTTCAAATTGTCCTTTCAGTTTGTATTGGGTTTCTGGAGTTGGGAATATACTTGGATATAGCGCAAAATCCATGTAGGAATTAGTTGGCAATCAGAAATTTCTAACCACTAACATACTACATTAACATTATTCCGACAAAATTCAGCAACTTCCATTTCGGGAGAACCATCTCAATGAACAACTTGAGAATAGCATAAAGTGTCTAGCTTTTGAGAAATTTTTACTTAACCCACCTATTTTAGTACCAAATTGACAACGCAATCCTAATTCAATGCCTAAAGGCATGTTAGATAAAAAGTTAGGATAACTGGATAACCAAAGTTATCTTTTAACTAGAGGAATAGGCATGCTAACTTTGGTTATCATACTTGTACCTCCTACTAAATTAATAACTTTGGTTGTCTTTTAACCTAATGTTTGGCAGTCCAATTGAAGGGAAATAATCCCCACTTATATGTAAGATTAGGTGTGAGTGGAGTTTAGAGGACTGTAGATATTTCAACTTTTGGGGTGAGATGTTATGGTAGTTGAAGTTATGTGAGATAACTCCACACAATTCCAATTATGATTACTTAACTCCATTCCCAGATACACCCTAAATCTAGAACTAACAACCCCCTCTCCCCCCCCCCCCCCCCCCCCCCCCCCCTCTCAAAAAAAAATAAAATAAATAAATAAATATATATATATATATATATATATATATATATATACACTTTTATTTGTCTATACAAATGATGTCTGAACCTTTTGTCTTTAATCTGAAATGGGTTCTCTCAATTGGGTAGGAAAAGAAAGTGGGAGTGGTAGTGAAGGGATTGGAGAAACCCCGGCTTGTGTTGAAGTTCATTTGGATGGAGAAGAACATTGGGTTGGCATTGGATCAGGTGATACCGGGTTATGGGACTGTACCGTTAAGTCCATACTATTTTTGGCCGAGGAAGGATGCATGGGAAGAGCTCAAATCGAAGCTGGAGGAGAAGCCGTGGATTTCTCAGAAGAGAATTATTATTCTTCTTAATCAGGCAACCGATATCATCAATCTCTGGCAGCAGAGTGGCGGCAACTTGTAGTAGATTTCTTTAAACTCTTTTGTTTGTAGTAGGGTTTTCATCTTTATTCTCATTGATACTGCATGAGTTGTTTTTTATTGGATATCGTGTTTTTAAACCTTTATGCTAATGAGAATGGCTGCTTATGAAACACTGTGTCTTTTTCTGCACATACTGTGATACTTATATTTCGCAATCATAGTTCCTTATCTTTTCTTATTGATATCTTTGTTGTGAAGTAGAGGAATCCTACTTCTTGATTAATTTATTTTGAATATTGTTTTTCCGTCCTCCTATTCACAAGCTTTAGATTTGTAGCATATGAATTTTTTGTGGCTTCAAGTCCTTTAATTGATGGCAATTGTAAAAGATCTACCTTACCTTATCAAATTATGCATTTTTTATTTGAGCCTTAGTTCATGATTTATAGAAAGATAGATACAACATGGAAAGTACATAAATACAGGATGTGGAAATGAAATCGATATAGGATATGAACTCAAACTGCTATAGTTAAAACAAGGTATGGACACTATGATACATTCAATTTCTTAAAGATTAGGATACATTTTTTTTAATAATAGGATAGAGTCGGAAAGACTCAAGCCACCAAAATATATTATTAGCACGCAGCAAAATGTACAATAAAGAAGTTTACAAGAAATAAACCAAAGAAAAACAACATCAGAGTATAATACAAAAATGGGCGATAAGGCCCGAAACGACCGAAACGGCAGATAAGAAGTCTGCCGGAAAAGACTGAACAACACATCAACAAAGGCCCGAAACGGCAGATAAGAAGTCTGCTGGAAAAGACTGAATAACGCATCAACAAAAACGAGGCAGCAAAGATAATGCATGGATAAAGATTAGGATACATGGAACAAAAACATGACAAAGATAATGCTTGTGTATGTGTCTGTAGACCTTGTACATGTGTCACTTGTTCCTAACAATAACAATAACAATAACAACGTTAATGTTGAAAACTTGAAATATGTTGTGAAATAAACAATTCGTACACTTTTTTTTTTTTTACCTTATATAGGGTTTGAATCTGATTCTGCAATTTTTTTTGGACTAACAATGTTACTCTGCACATACTTTGACAAAGCCATTCTCGAGAAGTCCGCTCTTGTCGTCTGCATCTCTTTTCCTTTTCAATCTAACTTTTAACATATGAATCGAAGTAATACATATCTCAATCTGTTATGAATATTAAGGAGTATCAGAAAAAATGTAGATAATATGTCCAATAAAAGTTTTTAAAAGTGTCTAAGAACTTGGATGCGTGCCTGAGAAGTGTCCACG
Organism: Hemerocallis citrina; assembly: GCA_017893485.1. Taxonomy (NCBI): domain Eukaryota; kingdom Viridiplantae; phylum Streptophyta; class Magnoliopsida; order Asparagales; family Asphodelaceae; genus Hemerocallis; species Hemerocallis citrina. The sequence goes on along the minus strand of CM030366.1, from coordinate 226,298,112 downwards.
AATTGTCAGTCATACGGTTATGCCTTTACAATTGAACTATCCATGCTACATTACTTTGATTTCATTCTTTTCTCTTTATACTTAATATGAAATGCATTCCTGTAAATGTCTGTGAATGTGCTAAGTTTATATGTGTTAAAAGTCTGGGTGCAAGTGTTAAGATGTGGGGCTGATCGAGTCTGGTGTATGTCGTGTTTGCTTCATGAGAGTGAGCACAAATGTATGTGTATTTCTTCGATATGTTGTTCTTACCCCCGAGGAGTGAAGGATTCTTATACTCGTTTGTTAATGTTCACCTGAGTGCGTGCCTAATATACTAAGTTTAATTAGTTTTCATGCCTTCTTCTTTGTGTTAGTGTGAGACTGAGGGAGCAGAGAACCTTAATCAATAATGATTCTTCATGAGTGATCAAGTCAAGGTGTATCCAACAGCTAATACTTTATCCCATTCCCATCCTAAAAGCTCTACAATTTCATGGAACTATACTGTGAGTTTTCCCTTAGCTGAATAAGCCTATTTATAAAATTCAGCTAGGAAGCATTTGAAAAGGCATGTTAATAACCAAATGTGTTGCTGCTTATTTCGGTATGGGAGCAAACAGATAGCGAGTTGATAATTGATGGAAACTACTAAAAGTCAAACCTGTGTCTTGGCCGTTAAAAGAGGTTGAGCTCCTGATATTGAATCTGAATTGTTGATTGACCTCCTGTGATCTGAATTCAACGGTTGTTGATGCGGCCGATGGACCTGCAAAAAGCCTGAAACACCGGGGGGTGGTTCCCGGCGACAGACCCTCCGACGCTCAAGTCAGAACCAGAAAGAGAGAGTAAGAGAGTGAAAACTGGCAAATTGTTGATTACCTGGTGACTGAAGAGGGGGAGGGGGTATTTATAGGCTTGAGAGACATTTCAAGAGATTGATTTGTGTCTGTTAGATCTTTCATGTCTCTCCCTCTCAAGAGATAAGATATCCTTGTTAGGAGATAAGAGATTTGACTCCTAGCCAGCATGGGCTGGGTGTCTCTCCTAGTGGGCCTAGTCAGTCACTTTTTATGGACTTGGGAGAAGCCCATGTCTCGGAGTGGGTCCAGGCCTGTAAAGTAGGTCTGTGATGGCTAATCTGCTTGTAGATGCTTTGAGATCAGTGCAAGAATCGTACGGTTCTAATCTGCTATGAATTTTACCATTATCATATGCCCCACACTCTCGGAAGGCAATTTTCTTGGCTTTCGGGATGTAGTACGTCTTATTTTTAGAATCTGGCGTATAATCTTAGCATTCGGAGTGTTCGGAGATACCTGGAATTAATCTGTGGCTTCTGAAAGCAGTGAATATTTTTCTGTATTTTTTCATATTTCTTCGGATTTTTTCGAATTTTCTGGAATTTTTTGAAATTTTCCATAGTTCTTCCGATTTCTCCAAAATTTCTGGAAATTTTCCTATTTCAAAATCACTTTTTCGAATTTTATAATTAATAAATTCAATTTTAATTATTCTTTTGGATTTTTAAAATAATTTTCCGAATTTAAATAATTATTTTTGAATTTTTGAATTAATTTTTTGATTTTTAAATGATTTTAAAATAATTTTTTGATCTGGCTCACTTTTTAAAGCGATATGTGGCGTCGATCGGAGCCAGCTCGCGCGCTGAGGGAAATCCAACGGCTGAGACGCGAGATCAAGACCCAAAATCGCTGAGTGTTGATCACAGCTCAATGCGAATTTCGTGGAGATCTGATGTAATGCCCTGATTTTTCATTTAATGAAAAATTATTTATTTTTGCACGTAGTGTGCACGTGCAATATTTTTGGTAAATATTTTCATCAAGATGAGTAAAGATATTTTTGGTGCTTTTAATTATTTTTACAAAAGCCTTCTTTTAAATAGATGAAAAGTCTTTTCTTTAAAAAGCCCAAAGTGTAATCTATTTGATTTATTTTTTAAAATAATTATTTTTTGGCCCAAAACTAAAGCCCATGGATTAACCTATTTTTATACAACTTGTAATGTAGAATACAAAATTAAAGTTTATTTTATAAATAAAATGTACAATTTTTGGGCCTAGTGGCATGCACGTGCACTACACGTACACGTGCAAGTGCACTCTCCTAAGGAGGCCGGGAATGATTCTTTTGGAGGGAAACCCAAATTTTGAGTGGTGATCATGGTGTGGTGGTTGCTTGGTTGTGGGTAGTTATTGCAACTCCTACTTTCATCCTAGCCCTCCATCCTACAACCAACCAATTGATCCTAGCCCTCCATTCTCTTTGATTTTTAGTATAAATACTCCCTCCCATGGCTAGTTATTTTGTGCTTAATACTTTCTACAAACCTATAGCCTCAATTACATTATCTAGTAGTATTTTGTGAGTTGAAAGATTGAGTTGTGAGTGGGTATCGTGCTTGCTTTCAATCAAGAAGGAGAGGCCGGTTATTCAAAGGAGGAGAGCTCGGGTTTGGTGCTTTTGAGGCTTGTGCGCGCGTGTACAAGGAGGAGAAGCATTTTGTTGCAAGTACATTCGTCTAGGAGATCACTAGTTATACTTTCTTCAACAAGGTGGGTGAATTTTCCCTATTTCTAACATAGGAATCCATGCTAGATTAAATTATCAAAATAATGCAAAATGACTAATAAGAATGCACATTTAATTGAAAAGATGATCTCTATGTGATTGATTGGTTGATATGCAAAATTATGTGTGATGCTATTAGTAAAATTCAAGATTTGTGTGCAATATGGTTATAAATTGTGTGAAGAAACCTTTGTTGGAAGCATGAAAAGCTATGTGCAAGATTAGTATATTGATTATGTCACTTTATATGCTAAAATTGGAAATCTTTGTTATGGCGTAGTAATGAATAAATTAACATGTAATTTTTATGTTTGGAAAATGAATAAGAGTAGAGAATTGTTATAGAGATTGATGAAATTATAATGTCAAAAAAAAATGCATTAGTAGTATGTCACATTAACCAAATTGTTTGGTAGAAATGTGATAATCATGGAGAAAATTATGTTTAATTATTTAAGAATTTATTTTCATCTACTGTAATAAAATTCACGATGGAAAAAGATTTAATTCGGATTTTTACAGTATTTTGTAAGAACAATGTGATATGCAATTTTGATGAACGCCGAAATATTCTAAATAACAGAGAGTGTGGATTAAATAGAATTAGAATTATACTAGTGACAACCTGAGCACGTAGCTTAAGTGGTCAGAGCGTGCGTTGGGTTTTCCCGTGTTGACTGGTTCGAATCCCTGTGGCACACATTTGTTTCACAATTTTTAAAAACATAAGAATCAGCGACCGAGAGTAATAAGTACTCTCTGTCTTCTCTTTATATCGCCTGGCGCCTTTGGCCTAGTGGTCGGTGGCTTTGGCTGTGTTCTCTGGGGGTGCTAGGTTCGAATCTTGCTCTTGGCAAGATTGAAAAATATTGCTCTTGGCAAGATTGAAAAATAATTTTTTTGGGGTTTTTAATCGTCAAAAAATTATGAGAAAAATATGTATATTCTTCTAAAAATATATGAGACTTTATAAAGATAGTTTGGGAATTATTTGCATGAAATAAACTAGGATTTGAGAAGAAAATGCATAAATGAAACTATGGTTCTATATGTATATTTTTGTGAAATTATACATTGCAAAAAGAATTTGAAATGAAAGATTAGAAGATTAATGTGGTAAAAAGAAATTATTGTTGTGATGTGAAGTATTTTCATTTGAGAATAGTGCGAAAATATGAAATGTGAATATTCATTAGTGATGTGAATTTCAAATGTGAAATTAATAATTGATGAAGTATATGAATTCATGTATGATTATGGATTATTGAATAAATTAGAGATCATGTTAATGAAAAAGAAATCTGTTGTTTATGAATATGAATATTATGAGTTAGTAAGGCTCAAATTGAAAATTGTGAATTTGAATTGAAACAAAAGAGTAGTTAAGTCTCCCCCGGCATTTGGAAAGAAATGAAATGAAATATTGAAATGAAAGACCGAGGTTGGTCATGTTGAATAAATGAATAAGTCCGGTTTAGTGGAGAGGCTAACTCTAGAGCTTGATTTCATTCATGATTCTATTAAATTAAGAATAGTGCATAGTGAAGAGGTGATAAAAGTGAGAGAAAATACGAGTATGAGAACTAGAGTTTACGGTGCGGGTGTGTGAGCCACAGAATGCATGCTTGATGAGTCAAGACATGGCGTGGGCACAACTCAGTAATGATCGGACTTTAGTCACGCTTGTGGGATGTTTGGTGACTGCAAGAGGATCGTGTTCAGGGAGGAGGCTGAATTGCCACAGAATGCATGCTTGATGAGTCAAGACATGGCGTGGGATTCCCCTCCAGGGTCCAGCGCACGTGCTTGTATTCATAGATCATCTAGGATACTCACCGTAGTTACAGTAGTAGATTAAGTCATGACGAGGGATTGAACCCTACAAAGATGAAGAACGATTAAGAGGCTTGCCTTCGGACCTATGTAGTATGGGATGCATAGAATCCGAACAAGTGCGCATTAGTGTCATCTAATATAATTAACTGCATTAAGGACTAAGTGCACAATCACAACACGACATCAATAGGGTAGTCCCTTTAGTTGAAATGTGACAAGTTTGTGTTTGCTAAATATGGAAAATTGAGTTATACTAATTCCGGCATAGAGAGGATGGCCGTGTATAATGTTCGTCGGTTGAATAAACTGACGTACCCACAGTCTTATATGCAGGTAAATGACATGTTAAAGATTAAAGAGGAATGGATGCTTAAAGATTATACCATGTTGTTGTACACTTATTTAATTGTTGTAAATTTTTACTTCCGCTGTGCAAATGTAAAGTGTAATATTTATGTAAACTCTGATGTAAAGTGAAAAATTTAAATTTCCTTGTAAAATTGTACTAAAGAAAGTGGAAAGATCCTGTAGAACATCTCGAATTCAGTGTATTTGGGATTCGGGGCATTACATCTGATGGCTGCCGCTCGTCTTCACGCACCCCTCAGCTCGGCGAACCAATTCGTCGAGCTACCGCTCCAGTCTTCAATTCTTGGGGACGCGTCGTGTTGCGGGGCTATAAGGCGGCCTTAGAGCAATGGTGGTGGGTCGCCATAATACCTTCAAATTATACTGTACTGTCGATAGCTTGAAAATTCGTTGTGGATGAAGAATGAAATTAGAGTAGGAGTAAGGAGGTAGGATATATGAAATTTTAGAGCACTCCAATAGTTGAAATTTTTTGATTTAGGAATCTAGGATTTGTGGGTTACAGGAGTGAGGAGAGAGAGAAAAAAAATGAAGTACAAAGGGGTAGGAGAAGAGTTGGGGGGCACTGATTATAGGTAAGTGTGCAAAATAGAAAGTAACTGATGCCGTTATTCAAAATAACGGCATCAGTATAAATCATGAGAGAACGGCATAGGTTAATTTACTTTTACACTTGTCTCTCAGCTCACAGTTGAGACTGTTTGCTTTTTGGACAAAAAATAACAGATGCCGTTATTTGAAGTAACGGCATGAAAGGTTTTTTTAAAAAGATGTCGTTATTGGGAAGAACGGCATGTAAATGACCTATGCCGTTTTTTCCAATAATGTTTCTTGTTGACGTGTCCTAAACTGGGACAGTTCGCTAATTATTTTCAGAAGTGGGTCGGAGCGCCAAATATTTTCAAAAAGTGGGTCAGTACGGCAAAATTTTCAGCAGAAACACACCTCACGTGCCTTAGCTATTTACTCCCTCCTCATGTTTTGCCTGCCCCCTCTCACTCTCAATTTTTTTATTTTTAAAAAAAATTGGCTCTTTCTTTATCTTATTCTCAAAAAATAGATTTGGCAACATATTTTTTTATTACTAGACCCATGCAAAAAAAACAGATGAGAGCTCCTCACCATCCCAACTCCCATCCCAACTCCCACAGACTGCCCTCCCCCTCCCACCCCAACCACAGCAAAGACAGACGCTACCCATCCCCAACCATGGTCAAACGCGATAGAGAAGATAACGAAGTGCACCATCGTGAAGGAGACTGGCGTCGAGGAAGAAGCACAGCTCGAGGGTACCGAAGGTCAATCTCTCCAAGAGGAAGGAGGGAACGCGATGACGAAGACAGAGGCAAAGCGTCGAGACAACCTCAGCGTAGGGAAGTGGAAGAGAGGAAGATGGAGACCAAGAGCTCCATGAGGGGCGACCAAGTACTTCCTACCTTCGATGGGAGCAACACCAAGTACCGATCCTATGCTGATGTAACAAGAGCCAAAACCAAAGACGGCCAAGCGTATAGAACGCGGCGTCACTCCCCATGCCCAGATGATCAGCGTCGTCAAGATAGAGAAGAAGATGAAGGAGAATGGGTTCTGGTCAAGAAGAGAAAGAGCAGGCAGCCAAATCAGAGTCATAGCTCGTCGGATCACTCGCGCACCGATGGACGCAAAAATTGTCACAAGTGCACTAAGCCAGGGCATTCGATCAGCAAGTGCCAATCCGATTGGTTTTGTTATATTTGTAGATGCACTGGCCACATCTCAACCTCTTGCCCTAAGCAGATCTTAACTTCACCCCCCAACTCCAAAGCCCTGAAGACGGCGATCCCAACAGCATCGGAGGGGAGCAAAACCCAAGAGAGCGTCGCCGGTGAGAGGCGAGTCATCCAAGCTTCTATTTCCCCTACGCCGTTGATTGCTGATTTCGAAAGACGTATCAGCGGGGGGATCTTAATCAAAGCGCAAACTGGAGTTCCTACAGCGATAGACATCTCCGAATTACTTCAAGCCGCCCTCGTAACCACGCCGACTCCGACATGGGTAATTCAAGAGATTGGTACGAACTCGTTCTATGCACACTGTAGCGACGCCGACCTTGCGAAGGAGACAATACGAGTAAAGGGATTAGAGCGGAAAGATGCTCAAGGTATGGAGTTTTTTGTAACATTCAGGTGGTGGTCAAGAGACTACGGTGCATTGAAGGCGGAAAGTATGCCGCCGGTGTGGATTCGGTTATATAATTTGCCATTTCATTGCTGGGTTAGGTCGGGATTTCAAAATGTCGTACGACAGTTTGGCATGCTTATAGATATCGACAGACAAACTATCACCCACTCCGCTAGAAAATTCGCTAGGATCAAGGTGGGGGTTGTTAACAAGTCCAATATCCCATCCAAGATTCTAGCCAAATTTGATAACCTCATCTACGAGGTGAGAGTCATCGTCGAGGTCCAAAAAAATGTTTCCTTTAGAGTTCTAGCGCCTGGAGAAGGAAACAATTTCAATGGTCCAGATGCATTGCCAGAGGTTGAAGATGAAGCACAGCCACTAGATGTGAGGGGGTCCACGCGAAGGTACCAATCGGCTGGAGGAGACTTCAATAAATCTGGGCCACACGATTTTGAGTGCCAAATTCAAGTTAGCACTCCCAGTAAGAAGCTGCAATATCCACCGGTCAAAACAACTTAGCCTCTATGCGAAGCAAGCAAAGCCACCTGGCAATGGGCCCCAGTCGAAACCCCTCACCCATCCGCTATTAATTCAACTCTGCGCGGAAGTGACGTTCCTACTGAAGCTGATTGGACCTCACGCGGCGAAGTGACAAGAAGAAGTGAAGGGAAGGCTAAGGTTGATGGGATTGGGAACTCTAAAGCTGCTACTAAGCTAGGTATACTCAAGCAAGGTCGTGACGTGGGCTTGCACCATCATATAGGCTTGATTAATGCAGAGTGGATGAAATTCTCCAACGAGGAGATTGAAAGATCGGTTAAATCAGCAGTGTGTGCTTTGATCCAGTCCAAAGAGAAGACACTCCATGGGCCTGGGCCTGTGGGCCAGGAAGAATTGATCCCTCCAATGGGTGACAGCCCGGTTGGGGTTATCACTCCTATTTCATTACAGGGAGTTCCTTTGAAGCATATCCAGTCTCTACAGTTGCACAACGCTCCAATTAATTCAGAGCCGGAACATGGGGAGGGGATAATCGGAGCGCTAGACGGCATTCGCGAGGATAATCTCATCTCCGTTACAGAAACAGAGTGCGAGGACAGAGAAGTTAGAGGCAGTGTGGGGAGCTCTTCCACTAAAAAGATCACTGAATATAGGAGGAAAGGCAAAAGACAGTTGGTCAGCATGGATAGCCAGAACAACGAGCAAGATGGAGGGGCTTATAGGGGAAACAAACAATCGGAGGATACTACGGCAGGAGAAGGTACCTCTAAATTTAATTGTTCTGTTCTTAATTCGTTATCAGATGAGTCGCTCATTTACTTCGCTAGTTTGTATGGTCTAGCCATGGCTTCCTCTATAGCTGAACAATTATCCAACTTAGCAATTATTAGAGAGGACACCAAACTAGATATTAACTAATCCCGTTCGGGAAGGGGATCTCACTAACGTTAGATTTTATACGGGTTTTAATGGTTTACACATTTTGGAATGTTAGAGGGATGCGTCAAAAATTGAAAAAAAGAGCGATAGGAGTTACTCTATCCAAGATTCGACCTGACATTTGTGGGTTTCAAGAAACTAGAATAGAATCTCCAATAGAAGAGGACTTCACTTCCCTTAGAGGTTTGGCAGACTTCCACTGGCGCTTCAAGCCAGCTAGGGGCTATTCAGGAGGCATAGCGGTAGGGGCTAGTTATTCTTCCTTCGAGATTGTCGACGAATATATCGGAGCTTTCACGGTTTCGATTAGAATTAGACGACGACGGGATGATTGGACACAGACTGTTACTAGTGTTTAAGGCCCATACGACAGTAGATTGCGTTAAGAGCTGTGGACGGAATTAAGACACATCAGGCACAAATGGGATGGAGCTTGGATTATCGGAGGAGATTTTAACATCACTAGATTCCAGGATGAACATAAGGGGAAGAGCCACAGCAGCCATGATCAAGACTCCTTCAATAAAACGATAGAAGATTTAGATTTACTGGAACTAGAGATGACAGACAGGAAACTTACTTGGTCAAATATGCAGCGCAATCCCATATTAGCCAAGCTAGATCAAGTCCTCGTGTCGAACGAGTGGGAGGATGTTCATCCCTTTGCAAAGGTCAAGTCAGCGTTATGATACACTTCAGACCATCTGCCTCTGGTGATCGACTGTGAGCTTAAAGAGAGGAAGAAACACTTCAGCTTCAAATTCGAGAAAGCATGGACCGCCTGTGAAGAGACTAGGCAAGTTATTGCCGAATCATGGAATGCATCCACCACTCAGCTGACAGCGGTAGGAATCTGGGTAAAGAAGACAAGGCGACTGCGAAGAAGTTTAAAAGTTTGGGCTAGACAAAAAATGAGAGATATCCATCTGAGACGTGAGTCGCTTGCCCACAGAATTACACAGCTGGAAAGTGCACAAGAGGATAGAGATTTACAGAACTCCGAGATAGACGAGCTCTCTAATAAAAGACTCGAGCTACAACACATAGGGAAGATGGAGGAATTATACTGGCAACAGAGAGCGAGAGTGCAATGGATTAGAGAGGGAGACGCAAACACAAAATTTTTCCACAAGGTCGCAAACGGCAGAAAAAGACAGAACCATATCACGGGAATCACAGTTAACGGAAACTGGACGGAAAACGAAGACATCATCAAGGAGCATCTAGACAACCATTTCCACGAGCTTTTAGGACGAGATACAACTAGTAGATGTGCGATGGCCCAGGATATGTGGAGCTCCTCCAGAATAAATGGGAGTGAAGGCATCGAAACGAGATTCACGGAAACAGAGGTGTTCGATGCAATTAAGAAGCTTGGCCAGGACAAGGCCCCAGGGCCAGATGGGTTCCCGATTTTCTTCTTCAAAATATACTGGCATATCATAAAAGAAGACCTTTTAAACATCTTCCACGAGCTATACGATGGTGTGGCTAACTTGGAAAGGCTAAATTACGCAACTATTGTCCTCGTCCCAAAGAAAAACGAGGTTATTTCTCACAAGGACCTCAGACCAATAAGCTTGCTAAACGGATCGTTCAAAATAATAACCAAGGTTTTAGCCCAAAGATTAGCCCCGAACCTTAACGAAGTTATCGCTCAATCACAAAGTGGGTTCATAAGTGGAAGGGATATCATGGACAGCATAGCATCGGTGCAGGAAATCGTTTTCAGAGGTTACAGAGCAAAAGTCGACGGCTTCATCCTAAACCTCGATTTTCAGAAAGCTTACGACTCAGTTTCCTGGAACTGTGTGGAGGAGGCTTTATTGCTTAAAGGTTTTGGGCCTAAATGGAGATTATGGATGAACATGTGCGTTCGGGGCGGAAAATCATCTATTCTGGTGAATGGATGGCTTGGGAAAGAGATCCGCTGCAAGAGAGGTCTACGACAAGGGGACCCCCTATCGTCCCTCCTCTTTGCAATTGTGGCCGACGGACTGGCGGAAATGATTAAAAAAGGTATGGAAAATGATACCATCAAAGGGATCAAGATTAAGGGTATCTCAGAACCTATGTCTATCCTCCAATATGCAGACGACACTATCTTATTTGGAAGCGCAACTGTGGATGAAGCGACTGCGCTTAAGGCGGTATTGGCATGCTTCCAAGGATGGTCAGGCCTGAAAGTGAACTTCAATAAGACTAGCATTATTCCTATCTATGAACAGCAGTCGTCACCGATAAGGGATATTAAGGATATATATGAATGCAAGATCAGCGCATACCCATTCAAATACTTGGGTACTCCAATTAAGCCGGGAGCTCTTCTGAAGGAGGACTAGAACTTTATTATTGCAAAGATTGAAAAGAAGCTATCTGGATGGCAGAGTAGGTTCCTCTCCCTGGCGGGAAGGATTATCCTCCTCAACTCAGTTCTTAGTGCGATTCCGCTATTTCTTATGTCCATATACGAACTTCCCAAGTGGGTCATCAATAGAATAGACAAAATTAGGCGGAGATTCTTATGGAAAGGCTCTGGGGAGGGAAACAAAGGCTTCCACTTAGTTAATTGGGGAAGAGTATGCAAGAGAAGGGAATATGGAGGATTGGGCATCGTTAACCTACATGACATGAACAGAGCTCTGTTAAGTAAGTTGTGGTGGAAGATCACTAACAAACACAAAGGTTGGTGGAGCTACTCTTTCGAACTTTTCCGCAAGAGACGTAAATACCGTTTTGGAGGTAGAAGTCCGTCGGCAAAAGTGTCACTGATCTGGAAGGGGATTGCAAAGCAGGGTGATATTTTCTTTGCCAACACAAGATGTAAAGTAGGAAATGGGAAAAACACCAGGTTCTGGAAAGACAAATGGTGTGGAAGCACTACCCTGCAAAATCAATTTTCACAAGCAGCGGAAGCAACACTCAACTTAGATCTCGTAGTTGCAGACATTAGGAAAAGCGGCAAACTAAATTTTACGGTCTCGCACAATATAACAACAGAAAGCAGAGCCCAATTTGAAGAGTTGAATAAGCTGATCCTTCAAGAAGGGGGACAGGCTAATAATTTTCCTGATGAAAGATGGTAGGATAGAGATAGTTCAAAAGTGTTTTCGGTCTCATCCATGTATAAATGGATCAATGATGGAGGTACAAGATGTCAAGTACAATCTGTTATTTGGGGGGCCCGCATTCCGTACAAGGTCAAAGTCTTCTGTTGGTTAGCCCACAACAATGCTATTCTTTCCAAAGTTAACCTTAAGAAGCGTAACATGCAGATCGATGTTAGCTGCGATTTGTGTTTAACTGCTGAAGAAGACGTCAACAACATCCTTTTTCATTGTCCCAAAGCTCGTCTTTGTTGGGAGATAGTATGTAGGGGTTTTGGGTGTTTTCACGTTCCTGACTCAACCACTGACATATGGGCGTATATTAGAGAGGGATACATCAAACTAAAGGATAGGAAGGCTTGGGATATAGCAATAGCCGCTACAATTTGGAACCTATGGCTAGAAAAAAATGATTTTATTTTTCGCAATAGTCTTTAGATTTCAGTACTCAATGCATAAGATTTTCCTTCTTATACATGATTGGGCAGGAGCTCAGGAAGCAGCAAAGAGGACCAGGAACAGTGATGGAGGAGAGTAGATCTGGAGCCCAGGTACAGGAGTCCCTCTAGAGGCTATCAGGAACTGGGTAGGAGATGAACCAAGACAGGGTTGTCAGCAGACTGGTGGTTTCTGTTTCAGGCCCGCTTTTGTTTATGGACTGTATGCGGAGCTTGGATGCTTTTGTTGTTTATGTTGTTATTGTCTTTACTCTTTCTTTCTAGATGCTCTTATGTAATATTTGGTATCTGTACTACTCTGTTTCCTTAATCTATCATTAATGAAACGATGGTCTCAACCATCTTTTATCAAAAAAAAAACATATTTTTTTATTAAAAACTTGATAACATATTTCTTAAAGAATTTCCTTTAATTAATTATGGTAGTGTTTTGGCCAACAACAACCGCCATATGCACTGCACATGCTACTGCTATTTCCTTTAAGCTTTGAATTAATTTCCATAAATTTTAGAATATCCACTCTTTTTTAATGAAAAATGCTATGAGTACTTCTAGTTGCAAATATTTTAGTTGATGTATTGAATTCCAATGTGAAATCTAATTGACAGATATTGTTATAGTATATACTAGTGTTACCATGTACAAATTGGACAAACTAAAATAATTTTGAGGGCTTATAAAATTATATGGAACTCCAAAAAAGTGTGAGAAATTACACATTGGAGGGTATATAGTTTAGTGAAATTTATCCTAAAAAATAAGCGCATACCCCGGCTTTTGTGCACATCATGACCGGCAACACCTAGTCCCTGCCCCACCTCATCTCGACCCTCCCTCCCTCCCCTCCCCTCTCCTCTCCTCCCCCTCCCAAATCCACACCTTCTCCGACGCCGTCCTCCACTCCTCCCTCCTCTCCCGTGATGTCCTCGACTGCCGCGACATCCCCCTCTGCTACACCCCCCCCCCCACCTCTCCGTTTACCCACCCTGCCCTCCGCCACCTCCCTCCCATTCTTAGATCCGACACATATTCGACACCGTAGTCATCCTGGTCTTCAACCTATACTCTTCCCCAAATCCAATTTTTTTGATTAAATACAAATTAGAAATTGGAAATGCAATCAGCTAGTAAATTAGGGTTTCAAAATTTGATACATACACTACATATGGATACAATTAATTTAGTTAAGCAAAATTTCTCAAAAGAATTTTCGCAAACACCTTGCGTGCTACATAGGCATTTCATCGAACAGTTGATGAACAAAGCAGAGTTCTAGCAATTAAGTAGTAGATTTCTAGGTTTCAATTGTTACATATTCAAATATGCATGAGGCAATAGAACCTTATCAAATCTTATTCTTGCATTCGATGATCCTCGTACTCTTCCTTAAATCCAAATTTTGGGTTATCATAAAAACACATATTAGAAATTGAAAATGAAATCAGGTAGTAAATTAGGGTTTCAGAAATTAATACATACACCACACATAGATACAACTGATTTAGTTAAGCAAAATTTCTCAAAAACATTTTTACAAAAACCTTGCATGCTACATAGGCATTTTCATTGAATAGTTGATGAGCAAAGCATGGTTCTAGAAATTGAGTACTAGATTCTAACACAGTTCTAGTAATTAAGTACCATATTTCTAGATTTTCAAGTGTTTCCTATTTAAATATGCATGAGGCAATAGCAAAAAAAAAAAGCGTAGAAGAAACCTTACCAAATCATATTCTTGAATCTGACACCGTAATCATCCCGTCTTCAACCCCTGCTTTTCCCCAATTTCACCGGAAATACTGCCTTGATGAACGCAGTGATTCTGAAACGACAAAAGAGTAGACAACATCAGAGGCAAGATCAAGGTTTGAGGAGGGCGGCGCGGAAGGGGGAACTGGAGGCGAGGTTGAGGATTGGAGAGGTCGAGGTGGATGTGGAAGGGACGAGTTCGAGGGTTGGGGAGGTCAGCGACGCAGTTCGTCGGCGGCATAGGCGGAGGGACCATCGTTGAAGGGGGTGCAAGGTGCGTCGGGCGAGGTGAATGGCCGCAAGGGAGGGGGCATTATTAGGGGCGAGGTGGAGGGTTGGGGAGGGTTTTGAAAGTGGGAGAGGTTGAGATCGTGGCTATGGAGGGTTTGGGTTTTTTTTTTTTTTTTTAATTTCTTTATTATGTGAAAATATGTAGACCACACGGATTAGTTTAAATGAGATTTTTTTATTTTTGCTCTACTTTCTCTGTTTCAAAATAGGTGAAGGGAGACGGATAAACTCATTAGCTTAATATATAGTCATAATTATAATTATAATAATCAAAGAAAATAACTAATCTTACTAATATTTGACTTGGTGACAATGCATACTATAACTGTTATGACATGTATAATCAAAGAAAATATAATTAATCTTACCAATCTTATCAATATTATTAATTTCTCCACATATTGTTTTTATTTCAAATGGGATAGTCTGTTCTCCTTCAAATTGTTTCCTATGATGTGATTTCTCTTGCAAAAGGATCATAAAAATTTAAAGAACAAGGAGTCTAAACAAAATCAGGATCAAATGAGGACCTGAAATTAAGGAATTTAACCTATATCCATTGACGACGAAACAATTAGATATTATCTAGTTAAGTATCGCGACACGTTATACAAGTTTGTATATATGTATTTGTTTTTTGTTTTTTTTTTAATAATAAAAGATGACTAACGGTCATCGCTTTATTAACGATTAATTAACAAAACACAAAAGTTCCAACTATATATTAGAAAGTCCAGTACTTCAAGTCTACGAAAATGTGAAGAAAAGGTCAACGACCGAAATGAACAACATAAAATAAAGATACAGATACAGTCGACCACCTGCCCAATCCTGTGAAGCTGCATCAGACTAGTCCTCCTCCCCGATGCGCAGCCTCTTCTTTCCACCTGTCATAACATTCCAATCATGAATAAGGGAGCAAATCTTATGCATCAAAAATGAAATTCTATGGTTAATCTGACGGAAACAAAATTCATTTCGATTAAGCCACAATCTCCACATAGTGGCAGCCACTGTGATGTCCCAAGTTGATCTATCATCTTTCTTAATTCTATCTAATCTGATTGTTCCGCAAACCTCAGAACTCGACCTAGGACACAGAGTACCCCCAAAGCCTAGACCCATTATCTCCCAAATTATTCTAGCTCTAGGGCAACGGAAAAGCAAGTGATTTGTATCTTCTTCCTCCTGCTTGCACCTGTCGCATATACTATTAATGATCATGTTCCTTTTTTTTAGATTTGTCTTTGAAAGGATTGCGTCATTCTTAGCCAACCACAAGAATATTTTAGCCTTCAAGGGAGCCCCTATCGCCCAAATAACGTCACACTCATTATTTCGCAGACCCCCATCATTCAACCACTTGTACATAGATTTGACAGTGAAATTTGACCTTGAATCCAGATTCCACCCCCTTTCGTCTTCGCTATCAATAGCGTACTGTCCTTCGGTCCTAATAAAGGTGTTGAGATTCTGAAGTTGCTCTACACAGTCCTGATTAAGATTCTGGTGGACGTCTAGTGTCAGGGTTTGATTACGCCACACATCTGCTACAAGCGAGTCAGTGTTGATGGTAACTGAAGCAGCTGCTGGGAAAAGGCTACTAAGGGTGTTGCTTCCGCACCACTTGTCCTTCCAAAATCTTATATTTTTTCCGTTCCCAATCCTGCATGTCATATTGTCATGATAAATCGTCCTTACTCTGGCCACTCCTTTCCAGAGAGGTGAAGCTTTTCCTTGTCCTCTTACTCCCCCAAATCTGAATTTCTTCATTTTCTTATAGGAGTCGAAAGACTTGCACCACAAGATATTTTTTCTTATTCCTCATCTTCCACCACCACTTACAAAGAAGTGTCTTGTTCATTACTCTTAAGTCTAATACGCCCCGCCCTCCAAAATCCTTCTGTTTACAGACTCTACCCCATTGGATAAGGTGAACTCCTTTGCAGCTATCACCTGCGCCTTTCCACATAAATCTTTTCTTGTGTCTATCAATTTTGTTGATGACCCATTTCGGTAACTAGTACATTGACATCATATAAATTGGGATACAGCTGATAACAGAGTTAATAAGCGTCAATCTTCCTCCCAGAGATAGGAACCATCCCTTCCATCCAGCCAATCGCTTCCCAATTTTTTCAATTAATTGCATCCAGTCCTCCCGTATCAAAGCTCCCGGTCTCAATGTCGTTCCCAGATATGTTACAGAGAATGTGCCACCAACACACCCTAATAAATCACTGATAGATGAGATAGAAGTGGAGATGTCATTGCTAATAGGGATGACACAACTTTTAGTCGCGTTGACCTTCATCCCTGACCATGCTTCAAATTGTTAGAACCTGAATATAAAATAGTAAGAAATTCCAACAAAGTTGTGAAGAAATCAAATACAGAAAGGAAAACAGTAAGCAATGAACATGTACAGAGTCGAGATTTTTAAGAATCTCTGTCCTTAAAGCAGAATTTGCCCCATAGTGTGACGGTTATCGGCAAATTGCTTCCCAGGATACAACTGTACCTTCTCTGAAGATGCAGCACCCTTGCTTCAGAGACAACGAACTACTATCTGTGTGTACTCTCAGTTGACAGACCCTGACTCAGAGCAGAGGAAGAAGAAGAGGAATACTCAAGTGCAAAAATTTTCTGTTTTTGTATAGGAGTTGATGTCTGGATATATAGATAAGAGTTGGACTGGAGACTGTTCAGCAGCCATTACTCTGTAACAGCAGAGTAATGGGGACTCTTCAGTTCAGTAACTGGTGAGCCATTACTCTGCTGTTACAGAGTAATGGGCACCAGTTACTGAATCTGAAAAGTCTTTTCAGTTCAGTAGGGGAAGAGTTTGTCTGGGCAAAAATAAAATAAAAAATTTAAGCCAGACCAAACCGAACCGAACCGAACCGAACCGAGCCGAACCGGGCCCGGAGCCGGGCCGGGCCGGGCGCGCGCGCGCGTGCGTGCGCGCGTGTGTGTTTGTCATTTTGGCTAAGTCCTCTCTCCACTACACGTTAGTGGTAACCCCCGGGCCACGCCCTCTAGTCCAGTTTTCTAGTATATATACTAGTAAAAATCTTTCCCAATTTCCGATATGGGACTATCCATTTGTTAAGTTGGTACCTTTCAAGTACCCAACTTTGGATAAACATTTCTCATTCATACGGAATTCGTTTTTGGCAAGTGAGTATACTACGGAATAGTACTCGACGAGAGGATCGCAATCCACTCATTTTCCGGCGCCGCCGGTGGCCGGAGCCTGCCGGAATCCGGCCCGAAAAACTGCAAAAATTAATTCCAACAATCCCCCACATGAATGGAAATTACCAGACCATGTAATCCAGACACGACAGAAAAACAAAAAACATGACAGAAAGACTCTGAGAGTACAATCGGAAAATCACTGCATTAGGAATGGTAGTAATTTTTCAACTTTGAACCACCCTTAGTAATTAGCTATCGGATTCACTTGACCAGGTAGTGATCATGATGTCTTGAACTACCCGGGCGTTCATGTGAACCTAGACAATAACTATCACACAGTTTCATCTCCTCACAGAACTAAGTTCTCTTGTTGTGTTCATTTTGGCCTTGAACATCCCTGGTTAATCATGAGTGAACTTGGAGAATGTAGCCTCTCTTCATTCTCCTAGAAACGGCCCCATTTCACACTAACAAGGTGATTTCCCATAAAGAGTATCCTGCTATACCCCACTTTTATTTCAAAGCTATGGGAATCATTAAAAGCCAAGCTTATCCTAACTATTTGCAGGCAGCACTTATTTTATCATCCTAAGAATGGGTATGAGATGTTAATCTCTCAGTGCTTTCGTCGATTCAACAAGATTTAGTTGTCCCTTTGAACCTAGATCTTGGGATCTCCAATTCCTAGGTAGGGTTTCCATCAAGTATCCTCTTTCGTCATAGGCTTTAAACCCATTCCTCTTGATGATCTCACAACCTGCTCTCGCGACAGACCTTTAGTAAATGGATCCGCTAGGTTGTCGGCCGATTTTATATATTCTATAGAGATTACTCCATTTGAGAGCAGTTGTCTAATGGTTTTGTGTCGCCTTCTGATATGATGAGACTTACCATTATACATGCAACTCAGTGCCCGTGCTATAGCCGATTGACTGTCACAGTGTACACATAAGGCAGGCACTGGTTTTTCCCACATAGGAATGTCCTCTAAAAAGTTGCGAAGCCATTCTGCTTCTTCTGCCGCTTTGTCTAAAGCAATGAACTCAGATTCCATGGTGGATCTTGCTAATAGCGTTTGTTTAGAGGATTTCCATGACACAGCTGCACCACCAAGTGTAAAGACATATCCACTTGTGGATTTTGAGTTCTTTGAGTCCGATATCCAGTTGGCATCACTGTAGCCTTCCAGTACTGCTGGATATCTGGTGTAATGCAGCGCATAACTCTGAGTATGTCGCAGGTAGTTCAATACTCTAGTTATTTCTTTCCAGTGACTTCGTCCTGGATTACTCGTGTATCGGCTCAGTACGTTTACCGAATGTGCTAGGTCCGGTCTTGTACAATTTGTTAGGTACATCAGACTACCAATTACACGTGCATATTCCAGTTGTGATATGCTTTCGCCTGTATTTTTGAACAGGTGAAGACTTGGATCGACGGGACTTTTTGCTGTCCCATTGGAATAATTCTTGAATCTTTCAAGTATTTTCTCAGCATAATGAGCTTGAGACAAAGTAATCCCTTCAGATGTCCTGGAGACTTTGATTCCTAGTATGACATCTGCAACTCCCAAATCTTTCATGTCAAACTTGCCACTAAGCATGCTCTTAGTTTGTTTGATAATGTCGTTATTGCTTCCAATAATGAGCATGTCGTCTACGTATAGACAGACCAGAATGTATCCGTTTGGAGTATCTTTGATGTAGATACATTTATCACATTCATTGATTTTGAAACCATTTGACATCATAACATTATCAAATTTTGCATGCCACTGCTTTGGAGCTTGTTTCAGGCCGTACAGTGATTTTACAAGCCTGCACACCTTATTTTCCTGTCCAGGAACTATGTAACCCTCAGGTTATTTCATGTATATTTCTTCTTCTAAGTCCCCATTTAGAAATGCAGTTTTAACATCCAATTGATGTATTTCCAGGTTACGTAGAGCTGCAATAGCTATCAACATTCTTATGGATGTTATTCTTGTAACTGGGGAATATGTATCGAAGAAATCTAGGCCCTCTTTTTGCCTAAATCCTTGTACCACAAGTCTAGCCTTATGCTTCTCTATTGAACCATCTGGTTTCAATTTTTGTTTGAAAATCCATTTGCATCCTAGAGCTTTACATCCAGAAGGCAAATCGACTAACTCCCATGTATGATTTTGCATAATGGAGTCTATTTCACTTTTGATTGCTTCCTTCCACATAGGAGCATCAGGCATAGACATGACTTCCTTGAACGTTCTGGGCTCATTCTCTAACAGAAAAGCCGTCACAAAGTCAGGACCAAATGATTTTGATGTTCTAGCCCGTTTACTTCGTCTAGGCTCATCGGTATCCTAGTCTGGTTCATCAACTGAAGTGCTTGCAGTTCCTTGTTCACGTGTACGTTTAGGGTACGTAGTATCCTTGCACGGAAACACGTGTTCAAAGAATGAAGCATTTCTTGATTCCATTATTGTATTTACATGGATATCCGGTATATCCGATTTGTATACCAAGAACCGATATGCACTACTGTTGTGTGCATAGCCTATGAATATGCAATCAATCGTCTTAGGTCCGATGGTGACCTGTTTCGGGTTAGGTACTGCCACTTTTGCTAGACACCCCCACACTTTGAGGTATTTATACGAAGGTAAGTTACCTTTCCACAATTCATATGGTGTCTTGCCGGTTTTCTTGTGAGGTATTTTGTTGAGAATGTAGTTGGCAGTCAACAACGCTTCCCCCCACATGTTTTGGGGTAGGCCAGAATTCAACAACAAGGCATTCATCATCTCCTTTAGAGTTCGGTTTTTGCGCTCGGCAGTACCGTTTGATTCGGGTAAGTAGGGAGCAGTTGTCTGATGAACTATTCCATGTTCCGAGTAGAACATGTTAAATGGTGCATCATATTCTCCTCCTCTATCACTTCTAACGATTTTAATCGTTTTGCCAAGTTGATTCTCAACCTCAAGTTTATATTCTTTGAATTTATCCAAAGCCTCATTTTTGCTATGTAACAAATATACATAACAGAATTTTGTGCAATCGTCTATGAAAGTCACAAAGTACTTTTTGCTACCTCTGGTCTGCACATATTTTAAGTCACACAGATCCGTGTGAATTAGACCTAGAGTTTCTGTGTTTCTTTCTACAGAACGCGATGGAGTTTTAGTGAGTTTGGCCTCCGTGCAAACTTCACATTTTTCTGAGTTATCTACCTTAAACTTTGGTAGCAGATTCATGTTAACTAATCTACGCATAGAATTTACATTAACATGGCCTAGTCTCTCATGCCAAATAGAGGAAGACTCAACAACATAGGCAATAGGAGTTATTTCATTAACTTTGGGAACAGCAGGAACAATAGTTTTAGGGATGACTGTCATTACATTAAACTTGAACAGTCCATCCTTTACATATCATTTACCCAAATATACCCCATTCTTGGACAGTACAAAATTATCAGAAACAAGTACAACTTTGAACCCATTCTTACTTAGCAAAGAACCTGATATCAAGTTCTTTCTAATGTCTGGGACATGCAGCACATTTGTAAGCGTTAGCTCTTTGCCTGAAGTCATTTTCAGCACTATCTTCCCTGTTCCTTCAATTTTGGAGGTGGAAGAGTTTTCCATGAACAGCTGTTCATCTTTGTTGCACTTCTGGTAGGAGGTGAACATTTCCTTGTCCGAGCAGATATGCTTGGTGGCCCCTGTATCGTACCACCATTCACGAGGATTGCTCCCCATAAGATTTACCTCTGAAACAACAGCACAGAGGTCCAGGTCAGAGAGACCAGTGGACAAGTTCTCAGCTATGTGTACATGGGATTTTTCATTTCCTTTTACATGTCCTGTTTTTGAATAATTACTGTCCTTACTACGGCACTCAGAAATTTTGTGCCTCATCTTACCACACTTGTGGCATTTCCTAGCAAACCTCTTTGCAAGAGGTTTTTTGTTGGAGGCCTGTGGCAGAAACTTCCTCTTCTTGCCCTTCTGTTCATGCTCCACCACATTAGCCTTTTCTATGGACTGATTTCTATAGGACCTCTCAGCCTTGCGATTCTCTTCTTCGATCCGCAACCTGATAATTAGATCTTCAAGAGACATCTCCTTTCGTTTGTGTTTGAGATAGTTCTTGAAGTCTTTCCACCCAGGTGGAAGTTTTTCAATGAACGCTGCAACCTGGAATGGTTCGCACAGCGTCATATTCTCTGCGGCAATGTCGTGCATTATAACTTGCAGTTCTTGGACTTGACTCACCACAGTTTTGGAGTCAATCATCTTGTAGTCCAGAAATTTGCCGACAACAAATTTCTTGGACTCGGCGTCTTCTGTTTTTTACTTTTTTTCCAGGGACCCCCACAGGAGTTTGGACGTCTTGAAGACACAGTAGACGTTGTACAAGGAGTCTACCAGGCCATTTAGGATGTAGTTCCTGCAGAGGTAGTCGCCCTGAGTCCACGCGTCAACTGCAGCAACGGAGTGTGCTTCCATTGGCGCCAGCATCGGGGCAGATTCATTGAGGAATCTGTCCAGCTTCAATGTGGTCAGGTAGAACTGCATCTTCCCCTGCCACTTTTTGAACCCAGTTCCATTGAACTTCTCCGGTTTTTCTCCCACGCTTATGTGCGTGGGCAGAACGACCGAATGTGCCGCAACCGATTGTGCAGTCACATTCTGGGTCACCGGAGTTTGGGTACCGATAAGCCCAGTAGCAAGTTCAGTTTGTGTGTTCTCCATGTTTTTGATTTTGTTCTTTTCTCTGAAATTGGTTGAAACAGAGATAGTTAGTCCTATTTTTTCCGAACAGAACCTGTAAACAAACTTCACAAAAATTGTTAGAATCTGTGAGGAAAAATTCTGCTTTAAGATTGTTAGAACCTGAATATAAAATAGTAAGAAATTCCAACAAAGTTGTGAAGAAATCAAATACAGAAAGGAAAACAGTAAGCAATGAACATGTACAGAGTCGAGATTTTTAAGAATCTCTGTCCTTAAAGCAGAATTTGCCCCGTAGTGTGACGGTTATCGGCAAATTGCTTCCCAGGATACAACTGTACCTTCTCTAAAGATGCAGCACCCTTGCTTCAGAGACAACGAACTGCTGTCTGTGTGTACTCTCAGTTGACAGACCCTGACTCAGAGCAGAGGAAGAAGAAGAGGAATACTCAAGTGCAAAAATTTTCTGTTTTTGTATAGGAGTTGATGTCTGGATATATAGATAAGAGTTGGACTGGAGACTGTTCAGCAGCCATTACTCTGTAACAGCAGAGTAATGGGGACTCTTCAGTTCAGTAACTGGTGAGCCATTACTCTGCTGTTACAGAGTAATGGGCACCAGTTACTGAATCTGAAAAGTCTTTTCAGTTCAGTAGGAGAAGAGTTTGTCTGGGCAAAAATAAAATAAAAAATTTAAGCCAGACCAAACCAAGCCAAACCGAACCGAACCGAGCGAAGCCGAAGCCGAAGTCGGGGCTGGGGACGGGGCCGGAGCCGGACAGGGCCGGGCCGGGCGCGCGCGCGCGTGCGCGCGTGTGTGTTTGTCATTTTAGCTAAGTCCTCTCTCCACTACACGTTAGTGGTAACCCCCGGGCCACGCCCTCTAGTCCAGTTTTCTAGTATATATATACTAGTAAAAATCTTTCCCAATTTCCGATATGAGACTATCCATTTGTTAAGTTGGTACCTTTCAAGTACCCAACTTTGGATAAACATTTCTCATTCATACGGAATTCGTTTTTGGCAAGTGAGTATACTACGGAATAGTACTCGACGAGAGGATCGCAATCCACTCATTTTCCGGCACCGCCGGTGGCCGGAGCTTGCCGGAATCCGGCCCGGAAAACTGCAAAAATTAATTCCAACACAAAACACATAATCAGGAGACCTACTGCGATCACTTCCTCTTCCGTAGCTTTCCCAAACATAAGAGTATCATCCACGTATTGTAGGATAGATATGGGATCTAGAATTCCTTTGACCGTGATACCCTTGATGACGCCCCCTTCCCTACCTCTCTTGATCATTTCTGCTAAACCATCGGCCACAATAGCTAACAAAAGAGACGATAAGGGATCGCCTTGCCTCAACCCTCTTTGACACCTAATTTCTTTCTCCGAACATCCATTAAATTGCATGTTGGATTTTCCGCCCCTTAAACACATTTTTATCCACATTTGCCATTTATAACCGAACCCTTTGAGAGTAAGAGCTTCATCAACCGAATCCCACTCGATTGAATCGTATGCTTTCTGAAAATCCAACTTTAATACAAAACCGTCAGCTTTATCTTTTGATCCCCTATAAACAACTCCGTGAGCCGATGCAATGCTATCCATAATGTCTCTACCCTTGATAAAACCAATCTGAGCTTCTCCAACCACATCGAGATGGGGAGCTAACCTTCGTGCCAGTACCTTGGTGATAATTTTGAATGACCCATTAAGCAGACTAATTGACCGCAGATCGTCGATCGATCGGACCTCTTTTTTCTTTGGTACTGAAATGATGTTCGCATAATTTAGCCTCTCTAGCTCAGTCGTTCCATCAAAGACCTCTTTCATAATATTCATCAGATCCGGTTTAATAATAACCCAGAATATCCTATAGAAGAACATCGGAAATCCGTCCGTTCCTGCCGTTTTGTCTTGCCCTAGCTCCTTAGGTCATATGTTTTAGGTGGTCTAATTTGCTAGATCATTTTCATGTGGCGCGGAACGATAGGGGAAAAAGTATGTACCTAGATTTATTGCTAGGAAAGGGATATGTATATATATTTCAAACAATGCAAAAAATGATTAATTCAGAGTAATTTATTGCAAAATGTATACATATTCCAAGAAACCGTAATCACCAAATTGACAAAATTTAGATGCATTATATACCTTGTATTTAAACCCATTGTGTCGTCCCGGCTAGGCTAAATTTTGAAATATATGACAAATGAACAATACTCGAATCCTTGTCAGAAGTCATTTTCACTCCGATTTTAGTTTTTTGTGTGATAATCTGTTATAAATGGTAGCAAATGCTCGGTTTTAAACATGGTATATATTTACCTGAATCTTATCTTGTATTTTTCTATTCTAGGCACTAGCTCCTCATGTTTGCTTGTTGCATGGACTAATGAATTTATGCTCATCACAAATCTGTACACAATCTGAACTTTAGTTGTTGGTTTCGTTACTTGTTCATTAATAGAGTCAAGTGAAATTAATTTTACCCTACCTTGATGTATATATGCTTGTCGATGGTTTTACCCCACTGTGAAATGGCATAGGCCAGGTTTGGCCTATGTATGTATTTGCGTATTCTCTGCATTTGTTGAGCTTAGGTAGTAGTTGATTTAATTGCAATGTTTCTTGATTGTTTTTTTATTTTTTTGAGAATAAAGATGACCTGGTCATCGTTTCATTAATGATAAATTAACGAAACACAGAATTACAAGTCCATATAGAAACTACTAAGCTTAGTCTAGCATCTCATCAGTCTAATGCCTCGACTATCAAAAGCAAAAGCCAAATACATAGCGCAAAATACATAAATATGCAACGCACAATGCTCCTAGTCTGCAGGGTTACTCTCTTCTAGCTCCTCATCTTCTTCCTGCTAGCCAACTGACCTACCCATACATACATAAAACCAAAAATTTGATGCATAAGAACAGGAAATCTATGAATGCAATTTCGAAAACAGCAGTTATTTTGGTCTAGCCACAGACCCCAAATTCCCGCAGCTACTGCTAAATCCCAGGCTTCCCTATCCTCTTTCTTTATGCTACCCCCCCCCCCCCCCCCCCCCCCCCCCTCTTCCAATATCCCAAGCCTCGGAGATTGAGGCTGGACATTGTAGACACCCAAACCCACGACTAATAACCTCCCAAGTTAGTTTGGCTTTAATGCATTTGAAGAATATGTGGTCAGAGTCTTCAATGTTGTTGTTGCACCTGGAGCACTGAGCGTCAATCTCCATACCCCGCTTCAGTAAGTTAACCCTTGATAAAATTGCATCGTTCGCAACCATCCATAGGAATTCCTTTACTTTTAATGGCGCTGGTGTGTTCCAAATCATTGAATTGTGTGTCCCTCTTGTACCTCCGTCATTCAATCTGCTGTAAAGGGATGCGACCGAGAAGTTTTCGTTGGGCTCCAAGCACCATGTCCTGACGTCTTCAGTGCCATCTGTACTCCTTCCTTCAGTTCGAATGAACCTATTAAGATTGTGTAATTGAGCAGAGCTTTCTTGTGAGACATCCTCCCCAGTCTGCAGTTGCAGCCTTCCGTTGTGCCAGACATCCGCGACTATGGAATCTGTGGTGACCATACTCCTTGCTGCTTCTGGGAACATACTTATTAAAGTATTGTTACCACACCATTTATCCTTCTAAAAGCGTGTATTTTTTCCGTTCCCAATTGAACATGTGGTATTAGTGTGGAATATATCCCCCACCTTCGCTACTCCCCTCCAAAGATAAGAAGACTTTCCGAATTTGGTTCTTCCCCCAAATCTTACTTTTTTCCTCTTCCTGTAGGTTCGAAAAGATTTGCACCACCAGCAATTTCTTCTCCTGCTCATATTCCACCACCACTTACTCATCAACAACCGATTCATATCCCTCAGGTTGAGGATTCCCAATCCCCCATACTCCTTTTTTTTACACACCCTTCCCCATTTGACCAGATGAAATCCCTTGTTGGCTTCGTCCGCTCCCTTCCAGAGAAACCTTCTCCTACATTTGCCGATCCTGTTAATGACCCACTTCGATAGTTCATATATCGACATTAAATAAATCGGCATACTAGACAGTACTGAGTTAAGAAAAGTGATCCTCCCTCCTAGGGAAAGAAAACGTCTCTTTCACCCTGCCAGTTTTCTTTCCACTTTCTCTATTAACGGCAGCCAGTCATCTTTCCTAAGTGGTCCCGGTCTAATGGGTGTACCCATATACGTAATTGGGTAGTTCACCGCCTTGTATCCCAACATCGATTTGATTGTATTAATCCCAGTGGTAAGATTTCCGCTGAGTGGAGTAACGCAGCACTTTGTCAGATTCACTTTCAAGCCTGCCCATGCTTGGAGGCACTTCAACAATACAGATATAGCCAAGATCTCCTCCCCTTTTGCCTCCCCTAGGATAATTGTGTCGTCCGCATATTGGATAATCGAGATAGCCTCTGGAATCTCTTTTACTCGTACTCCTGTGATAATCCATTCGTCGGTACCCCTCCTGATCATTTC
Source organism: Hemerocallis citrina (assembly GCA_017893485.1). Lineage (NCBI taxonomy): Eukaryota > Viridiplantae > Streptophyta > Magnoliopsida > Asparagales > Asphodelaceae > Hemerocallis > Hemerocallis citrina. Next base: position 226,271,691 of record CM030366.1, on the reverse strand, counting down.
AGCTATACCATCGGCTACGAGTGCGAAGATTAAGGAAGATAATGGGTCCCCCTGACGTAATCCTCTCCGACATCTAATTTCCTTTCCTGATTTTCCATTCAAATGTACGAACGATTTTCCACCCCTTACGCATTTCATAATCCACACTCTCCATCGTTGCCCAAACCCTTTTCGTTGCAGCACTTCATCCACACAGTCTCATTCCACCGAATCGTATGCCCTTTCGAAATCTAGTTTGAGTAAAAATCCATCAGAGTTTTCCTTATTTCCTCTATACACTATCTCGTGAGTAGACGCGACGATGTCCATTATGTCCCTCCCTTTAATGAACCCACTCTGAGACGCACTGACAACATCATTCAGGTGCGGAGCTAATCTTGACACCAAAACCTTTGTGATAATCTTAAAGGATCCGTTAAGGAGGCTAATCGGCCTATAGTCTCCATTCTTCCTAGCCTCCCTTCTTTTGGGAATGAGAATGATATTTGCATAATTGAGCCTGCCGATGTCTGCTGCCTCGCAGTGAAATTCTTTGAAAATTTCCATAAGATCCCTTTTGATGATGCTCCAATAAATTCTATAGAAGAAGATTGGAAATCTGTCTGGTCCCGAAGCTTTGTCCTGTCCTAGGTTTTTGATTGCCTGCATCACTTCTTCCTCTGAGAAAGTTCCCTCTATCCCCTCGCTTCCATCTAATCTAGTTTCCTCCCAGAAGTTATTTAATAGAGTACATCTTTGTGTACCTGTTTGGCCCACAAGCTCTTTGAATTTTAGGTCTATGTGTCTTCTGATCTCACCCTCGTCCTCGGTCCATCTAGAGTCCACCTCCAGTCCCGTGATACGATTTTGCCTCCGTCTTTCGTTTGCTACTTTGTGGAAGAACTTTGTGTTTGCGTCCCCCTCTTCAAGCCATTAGATTCTGGACGGTTGATGCCAATATTGCTCCTCCATCTCTGCGAACTGATGTATTTTTAATCTACAATTTGTTAATTCGTCTAGCTCCTCTCTTTGTAAGTATCTTCCCTCCTCTGCTTCCTTTAATTCTTTAATCCTTTCCCCTAACTGCTCAATCTTTCTTTTAATCTCACCAAACTCCTTCCTAGCCCAGTGTTTCAACCTTTTTCGCAATCTTCTAGTCTTCATGATCCACCTTCCGATGGCGGTAGTGGATGAAGTTTCCTCGTTCCATGACTCGTTGATAATATTATGAATGTCGTCATGTGTCGTCCAAGCCTTCTCGAAGCGGGACGGTTGGCAAACTGGTCTCTGTCTCTCGCTGCATTGTAGAGCTAGTGGTGTGTGATCCGATGTAAATCTCATTATGGCTTTAGCGGATGCTAGCGGGAAGGTCTCCTTCCATTCCGTGGACACGAAGATTCTATCTAGCTTCGCAAGTATCGGTTTCGACTGCATATTCGTCCACGTGAATCTTCTGTTAGTCGGGTTAAGCTCCATTAATTCTGATGCATCTATAGTCCGGTTGAAGTTATTTCTGTCTTCCCCACTGGCCCCTCTACCCTTGTGTTCGTGTTGAAATCTGGTAATATTGAAGTCGCCTCCAATCACCCATAGGCCATCCCATTCCTCTCTAATCGCTCTTATTTCTCCCCAAAGCGCCTCTCGACCTCTTGACTCGTACGAGCCATAAACAGATGTCACCAAATGAATCCAGTTGTCACTCCGCCTAATTCTAACAGACACCGTGTATGTACAGATAGTCTCGCCAATAATTTCAAACGTCGCCGAGTTGATTCCTATAGCTATCCCTCCCGAGAATCCCAATGTCAATTTAAATCTCCAGTGAAAATCTCTAAGTGAACTAATTCTATGAAAGTCTTCCTCCCTAGAAGTCTCAATCTAGTTTCTTGCAAAGCACAAATATTAGGTTTAAAATTAGAGATTGTGTTGTTAATTAACCTAATCTTCGATCCCTGCCTCATGCCCCTAACGTTACAGAAGATGTATGACATTAATCAGCAAGTATAACCCTACCCTCTACCATCTAGTCCGGTAAGTCTAAATCTCAGGCTATGTTAGGACTGACACAATATTTCCTCTAAGAGATCTCACTGTCTGGAGCTGGTAAATTTCATTACAGCCCGTGGCTAGACCGAAAAGACCAGCTTAATAAAGCAGAGTATCATCAGGAATGAAACCTAACACAGACAAACAACTAGAATTACCTCCAGCAGCAGACACTGGGTCTTTAGCTCTTGCCGCCACCTGAATGAGATCCTCTTCACTAGGCCCCTGCTCGCCCCATTTATCTAGTTGCCTCTTGCTCTTCCTCTTGTATTCAAGTGTCGTCCTGCTGGCGGACTCACCCCCTTCCAATTCCCCTTTATCAGTATCTGTCTCTGAAATATGTAAGTCATCGCCCAATCCATCTAGAGCTTCGATTTTCTTTCCCCTTGCATCATTGTGGAGTAATTCTTTAGGTCCTTCTTCCTAATAAAAGTCTAATAACTGTATCCTCTGAAACTCTTCCCTGATGTATGCCTCATGTTCCTCTAGCACCTCGGTCTCCGCTTCGTGAATAGCCTCAATGTTTGTATCCGTGTCTAAGTCAGTAGTGCGTTGATGAGCTGCTTCATTCACTAACTGTGTTTGAATAGGGCTCGGTCTACCCTATTCTTTTTGGGCAAGGCTGCCACCATCTTTTGGGCTCATTAAGCTGCTATTACCAGTTTCAGCAATACCCCTAATGGCCTCTTTAACATCTCTTTTAATAGCCTCATCGAAACCCCCCCTGTTCAGGAGATTAATGGCACCCTGTGTCTTTGAAATCACCGCTGCCTCATTAAAGCTCTCATTTCCCGTCTTGAGAATCCCCCCACTTTTTGGCTTGCCAGTACGATAAAGCAGCTAGTTTGATGGATCGACATGACCCTCAAACGACTGACCCTTGGACAAGTCGCGATCAGTACGAGGAAGTAGAGGGACGTGCTCAGTGGCACTGTGTGCTACAGTGGAGAAGTCACAATCAGTGTGGACCTGTTGCAGTCTTGCAGGAGCATCAGTGTGGAGATGTCCCTGTCTTACAGGAGCTGGGTTTGTTGACCTGTTGCCCTTTCCTCTAGCTACAGTAGTTGGCACCAGCTGTAAGTCCATTTGAATTGGACGCTCCACGTTCTCCCCCATGAAATCGGAGGGCTGAGAATCCTCTGATCGAGTTTTCCTTGATGGACCGCTGTGATCATACCTCCCACCATCCAACGGTAGCTGATCGTCTTCAACCTCCCGACTATTATGATACCCTGCTTCAGATGGCGAGATACCATCCTCTGCCCCCACGAACGACACCGATTTCTTCAACTCCGTTATCACATTAACCTCATAGAACTCTCCGTCGAACTCCGCCTGTATCATAAAGGGGATATCTTCTTTAGCTTCTATGCCGATTTTGATTCTAGCGTAGTCTCGTCGATTGTGGAGTAAAGTACTCTTGTCAATCTCGATTAGAAAACCGAAGCTCCTTATAAGATTTTGGAATGCCGATTTCACCCAGACATGAAAGGGAAGATTGAATAATCTAATCCAAACCGAAGGTTTTGATTCAAGTTTTAGAGCTCCTACCTTCCTCGACCACTGCAAGAAAGTGATGTAAAATTCCTGTCGCCCTTGATCACCGTCTAAGCCCTTCAAAACTAGGGCTTCCTGAACCCTCACGACACTTTGGCAATGGGCGAAGAATCCACTTTGACTGAGTTGCTGTATACTCCAATCCCCTTCCGGAGTCTTCGTGGTGTTAGCAGTCAACAACCTTTCAATTTCAACACATGTAGGAGCGCCAGATTGTGCCTTGATCATCAGGCAAGACGCATAACGCCTCTCAAACTCTGCCATTATGGGCGTAGGCGTGATAATGACTTTGATAATTTTTCTACCCCCCGCAGCGCTTTCCTTTGTTCCACTAAGCTTCGACTCCGCTCTTTTCGCTGACGACGGGAGAGACTTCACCCCCACTCTGGGCTTAATATGCTCTTTTGCTTTGTTCCAGGTGGTTGAAATGTGGCCGATTTGCACGCATAGCAGAACCATTGATTCTGACATTCATGGGTCGTGTGTCCCCGTTGAGCACACTTGTGACATTGAGGCGCAGTCGTCGACCTAGCTGAGTCCGATGATCCACTCTTGCTGCTCCTGTTAGGATGATCCGCAATTCTTAGCTTTTTGGGCTTCACGAGAATCCATTCTCCTTCGTCGTCCTCCTTTGTCATCTTGATCTCCAACTCCGGCGAAGTGTGCCTCGGTGCTTTGATGATGGCTCCGTAGCTATGCAGTTGAGACCTCATAGCTTCATCATAAGTTTTCTTTCCATCCCTTGCTCTCTGTTCTTGAGCTAAGTCTCCTCCTGTCGAATCTCGCCTATGTCCATCATCTCTATATCTATCGTCTCTCAAACTAAGTCGCTCCCTCAAACGCCCTCTATGGACCGTACGAGGGATCCTCTTCTCCGACCACTCTTTTCTTTCTTCTTCAGCTCTGAAGCGATGGTCTTCTCTGTGCTGCTTGGCGCCTTGGCGGTCGTAGTCCCCCTCCCCCTCCCTATATATGTATATATGCTTGTCGATGGTTTTACCCCACTATCAAATGGCATAGGTCAGGTTTGGCCTATATATTTATTTGCGTATTCTCTGCATTTGTTGACCTTATGTAGTAGTTGATTTGCAATGTTCCTTGATTGTTATAGAGCTATTAGTTAAGTCCCACATTCTCAATACGGAGAGGATAAACCCACTAACCACATGCAACAACAGAACAATTTGGAGTGGGAGAAATCCCTAGGCGTTTAGAAAGAAGTGGGAAGAACTGTGCATAAGAGTTGGTATTACCAGCTATGTATCGCAGTAGTCTTAAACAAAATTTACACCAACCTTGCTCCTTTTTGGAAGAAATGTTGGAAATATTATGCATTTTTAGACCAAGAAAAGAGCCACAGGTGAGAATATTCCACATGTTAATTCTTATCTTGTGATGAGAGATTCCATTGTCAGGTGACGTAGGCCACCCCTCAAGTCTTTCTTTTGATAGTTATCCCTGTTAGGAATATGTCTTGAATACTCATAGTTCAGATTAGAAGAAGGTAAGATGAAGCATGGAGATCGAAGCGTCAAAGAGAGTAGAAGGAAAAACACCAGCAGCAAGGTGCTGGCAGAGTGACGGGTCGACTTTCCACCGCACACCCGACCACTATTGTACAGGGTCTGACCAAGAGAGGGATGGTCAACCGATCTTGTTGGACGGTCGACGTGTGTGGCGCTGTGTTCGTTTTGGACCTCGATTTGTTATTCTCAACTCCAAGTCAAATCGTACGGCTCCAATTCAGTTACATCTCCAACAGGTTATATCGGACGACTGAGAATCAATATTGAAACTATGATTCTCTCCATTCTTCTATATATATTGTAAATTTCTCCAATATGAGAGTAGAGTACTTCATTGATATTTTCTCCATTGCGAAGAGATGCTTGAGAAAGAGATAGTTTCTAGTGGGTGAGTTTAATTCCTTGTATTGAGTGAATCATTAACTCCTTGTAATCTCTTCTAGTTGAATATCAGATCTTCTTATAGTTCCCCCTGAAAGCTAACCGAGATAAATCCTCGTTGTTTTTGTGTTGGATTGGTGGATCTACTTGCTTGCTCAATTGATTCGTCTTATCAACTTCGACTTCCTCATTGCTTTATTTAGTTCTGCTGCGACAACAGTTGTTTGTTGACGCCCCAATCCCAACAATCCCTTATCAGTATGTAAAACTCAACATAGGGTTCTTATGTTGGTGGCCTTTTAACCTAATTGTTGGGAGCAAATGATAGCCACAAGGGAGGGTTTATGTTTATGTAAAAAAAAATTTTAGATAAAGGTGACCTCATCACCGCTTCATTAATAAGAAATTAATGATACAAGCAGTATAGATACAGATACAAAACATCTATCTGTTCCTAAACGGAATAGTGGAGAACAATTACAAAACAAAGCCTACATCCCTAACAAGTCCCTCCCTAGCTGAACTTGTAGACGCTGCCTCTGCAACTTGTTCTCCCACCTATCTCTCCCAAATGTATTTGGATTCCGCAAATGTCTAATTTGGAATTCAAAAAACCTGTTTATGTAATTGTAACTAACTATTATGTTGGCTCTGTTTATTAATGACAAGAATGGCCATCTACACGGATGCCTATAAAGGAAGATGTTGCCTTGCCAATTTCCTTGACTGATCAGAATTATATACATCATTACAAGGTCAATACTAGGCTATGATTAAGCTATAATTAAGGAAGCTAATTATGCACTTGCCTAATTATGCATTTGCCTAATACAAGATTATTGACATGAAGCTAATTATGCACTTGCCTAATTACGAAAGCTAATTATGCACTTGCCTAATACAAGATGATTAAGCTATAATTAGGGAAGCTAATTATGCACTTGCCTAATACATATTGAAATTAATTCTGACACACCCCCGCAGTCAAAGCGGGAGGTTGTTGTACGCTGAGACTGTCCCGAAAATTTTCAAATAGAACCAATGGAAGCCCTTTCGTGAAAATATCTGCAATTTGATAACGCGGCAGAACATGTAAGACACGTACTTGTCCACGAGCAACCTTTTCGCGAACAAAATGAATATCCATCTCAATATGTTTAGTGTGCTGGTGTTGAATAGGATTGCCAGAGAGATAAATCGCACTAACATTGTCACAGTAGACCAATGTAGCTTTCTGAATAGGACAATGAAGCTCCAGAAGAAGGTTTCTTAACCAACAAGATTCAGAAACTACATTTGCGACCCCTCGGTATTCGACTTCTGCACTAGAACGAGATAAAGTAGCCTGCCGTTTAGAGGACCAAGAGATCAAATTATCACCAAGAAAAACACAATAACCAGATGTCGAACGTCTGGTATCTGGACATCCACCCCAATCAGCATCAGTATAAGAAAGAAGAGTGTTTGTTGAGGACGGATAAAGATGCAACCCATAATCCAGAGTGCTCTGAATGTAACGTATAATGTGCTTGAGAGCATGCATGTGTTCCTCCATCGGATTATGCATGAATAAGCAAATTTGTTGCACAACATATTATATGTCGGGTCTCGTGAAAGTTAGATATTGCAGGGCACCTGCAAGGCTGCGATAATGTGATGCATCATTGTAAGGTGTGCTAGAAGTAGCACTCAACTTTGGTTTAGTATCAACCGGAGTCGTAGTTGGCTTACAAGAAGACATGCCAGCTCGTTCGATGATTTCTTCTGCATACTTTTTCTGAGATAAAAATGGACCACCTGCATGACGAGTTACTGCTATACCCAAGAAATACGTCAATGGCCCCAAGTCTTTCATGGCAAATTCTGAACTGAGATGTGATATGATAGACTTGCAAAGATCATCAGAGGAGGGAATTAATATAATATCGTCCACATAAAGAAGAATGTAAGCCATATGAGTACCTTTACTGTAGATGAAAAGAGAGTGATCTGACTTGTTGTGAGAGAACCCAATAATGGAAATATAATCAGCAAATCGCTTGTACCAGGCCCGAGGAGCTTGCTTGAGCCCAAACAAAGATTTCTTCAATAGACATACATAATCATGATGATTTGAGTCCCTAAAACCCATGGGCTGATGCATATACACAGTTTCTTTCAGTTCCCCATGCAAAAACGCATTTTTAACGTCATGCTTATGTATAGGCCAAGCTTTTGAGAGAGCAAGACTGAGGACAGTACGAATAGTCGCCGGTTTGACCACGGGACTAAAAGTTTCACCACAATCCACGCCAACCTGTTGAGTTTTACCATCACCCACAAGTCGGGCTTTATGCCTCTCAAAAGAACCGTCATATTTTTCTTTATGTCTAAAAATCCACATAGACCAAATGATATTCACATCAAGTGGACGGGGCACCAACTCCCACGTCTTATTTTGAATAAGAGCATTATATTCATCATCCATAGCCATTTTCCAATTTGGGTCTTTAAGGGCCGACACAGGATTACGAGGAAGAAGTGATTTTGTGACATGGGTAAGAAGACCGTACTTTTTGTTTGGTTTGAAAATCCCATGCTGACTTCGTGTGACTGGCCTTTAGCCCGGATTTGGAGTGGGCTGAGCTGGGGTTGGTCCTGTGGGCTGAAAGGTGGGGGGAGTTGTGGACCTATCAGTAGTTGGAGTAGAGGTTGGGCTGGGAGAATGTGTTTGGGCCTGCGGAGGAGATGGGGGTGGAGTTTGTTGGATTTGAGGAGCTGGGCTGGTTTGCTGGGTTGGAAAAGTTGTGCTAGTTGGGCATGTTTTAAATGGTGGACCAAATAAGGTGACAACCCATCATCCAAAAATCATATGAATGTTTTGTTGGAGTGCGCAGCTTAGCGAACGGAAATTGGGATTCTTCGAAGACAACATGGCAACTTATTATGATTTTGTTTGAGGACAAATCATAGCATTTGTAGCCACGATGATTAGGTGGGTAACCCAAAAAGACACACGGGGTGGATCGGGCTTGAAGCTTATTTATAGTGGTGGAGGGAAAAAGGGGATAGCATAAGCACCCGAACACCCGGAGATGAGAATAAGCGGGGTCTTTTTGATAGAGAATTTTGAGTGGGGATTGATAGGCTAAAAGTTTGCTTGGAAGAATGTTTAGAAGGTATGTTGCCATTTGTAATGTGTGATGCCGAAATGATGGTGGTATAGAGGCATGGGCAAGTAGAGTACGAATAATGTTGTTAATTGTTCGTATTTTTCTTTCGGCTTTTCCATTTTGTGATGAAGTATGTGGACATGAAAGACGGAAAGATAAACCATTAGCTTTACAAAATTCCCAAAACGGCCTGTTATCGAATTCCCTACCATTATCACATTAAATGTTCTTTATTTCCCGTTCAAATTGAGTGCGGATGAAAGCTTTAAAAGATAGGAATGTGGAAAAAACTTGAGACTTTTAGACAAAGGAAATGTCCACAAAAAATTAGAGTAATCATCCAACAAAAGAATATAATATCTATGGCCCGAAGAGCTCAAAACAGGAGATGTCCAAAGATCACTGTGGATAATATCAATAGGCATAAAAGTGCATGAATTTGAAGCAACAAAAGGTAATTTAACATGTTTTCCAAGCGGGCAAGAATGACAAACATGAGAATTACTAGTCTTATTACACTCAATAAATTTATTGAGCCTAAGAGAGTCAAAAACAGAGGCTCCTAGATGACCCAATCATTCATGCCATAAAGATGGTGCTAAAGCTGCAAAAGTTGATGGTAATGTGGCTTGATTTGTGGTGATTGTGGTGATGATGGGATTATGCTCGCCCTGACTATCACATCTCATTAGATGTTTCCCCGTCTGGAAATCCTTCACGGAAAACCCAAAGGGATCAAATTCAATAGAAACGGAGTTATCAGTAGTAAATTTTCTAACTGACACTAAGTTTTTAATAAGTTGAGGAGCATGAAGGACATTTTTCAGAGATAAAGGAGGGTTCGGGGAAGACAAGTTTGTGTGACCATAACCATGAATTGGAATTGAATGACCATTTCCGACAATTATACCACGATTGTTATTGCTCAAATTAAAATAAGACGATAGATTACCTTGCGAGGACGTCATGTGAGAGGTTGCACGGGTATCCATATACCAGTTCGGGTCCGGAGGAGTAAGGCCAAGTGTGTGCATTGCCTGCTCGATGTCAGTTGGTGTAGGAGTTGTGGCAAAAAAGGCCTACTGAGGCCTGGGCCCAAGAACCCCTGCTGCTGGGTAGGCTGGGCATTGTTGAGCATTGGGCCTGGCCCAAGGAGTGGATGGGTAAGGACATGGAGGAATAGGCTAAGGCATCCACTGCCAAGCCCACTGTCCGCTATTCCAACCTCTCTGCCAAGGTTGCTGCTGGCCGCCACCACGGCCGGTGCCGCTGCCGCGGCAGCCACCGCGGCCACCACCGCGGTTTTGACCCTTGTTGTTGCGGTTTGGACCCTTTTTGCCACCACCGTTGTTACGGTTTTGAGGGTAGTTGTCTGCATATGAGGGAGCATCAACTGACTCCCTAGCCACCACTGCTGCACCAGAGCCGGTAGCCAACTGTTTCGCCATGCCTGCCTCCTCCAAAGTAAGCATAGATCGGTCTTGGTAGAAATGGGGAAGCGGGTTGCTTTGCCGTATGAGTGTTCCAACACCACGATAGGCTTTAGTGAGACCCGCGACCATTTGAAGAATGAGCCGGTTATTCGAGACTGGTGCTCCGACGTTCTTGAGTTGATCCGATAGTATTTTGAGCCTTTGACAATACGCAAAGGCATTCGGAAAATCCTCCATGTTTGTGTGAGAAAATTCTTGCTCAAGGGTTACGGCACGTGAATTTTTGTTATCTTGGAATATGTCACGCAATCGATTCCAAACCTCCATTGTCGTTGAGTCGGGTTCAAGAATTGTGTGCAACAAGTCACTAGAAATCGTGGCATAAATCCACTGGAGAACCATTGCATCGAGGGTCGACCATAGCTCATTTTCATCATCGGTTGTTGGCACCTTCTCCTTGCCTTTTTCCGGTGCGATGATGTGGTTGATAACCTTATGTGATCGACAATAAATTTTGAAGAGCTCCGCCCACGTCGCGTATTGGACGTTCTCCATCTCAAGAGTAATGGAGATGTGGGTCTTGATGTTCTAAAGAGCAAGAGCGGGATGAAAGGTTGATTTTGAGTCAGACATAATGGCTGACGGAGGACGCCTGAAGTGGTCAGGAGAGATGGGGACGATGGAAGACAACAACTGTAGAAGACAACAGCAGCAATGTTAGCAATGGGCGTCGGGTCAGGGCGATTGGAGGGGCTCGACTAGTGAGGGGGGGTCGCCGGTTCAGGGCGATAGGAGCGATGGGAAGGAAGGCCAGTGCAGGGATGCGCTGCACAGGGCAGCAGGAATTCGGGTAGTGGGTTTGGAAGAAGGGGGTATAGGAGGTAGGGGATGAAGTTGAAATGGCTCTGATACCATAAAGGAATGCTGCCTTGCCGATTTCCTTGACTGATCAGAATTATATACATCATTACAAGGTCAATACTAGGCTATGATTAAGCTATAATTAGGGAAGCTAATTATGCACTTGCCTAATTATGCATTTGCCTAATACGAGATTATTCACATGAAGCTAATTATGCACTTGCCTAATACAAGATGATTAGGCTATAATTAGGGAAGCTAATTATGCACTTGTCTAATACAAGATTATTGACATTAATTCTGACAGCCTAGACATACAAGGACCGGTGGAGATTGTATCGCATCAGATAAGGGGGTAAAATTCATCCTTTATATATGTGATCTTGGTCTATATAACATTAGGATATTATCCAAAGATTTTGATTTTTAAACCAAGTGGACACAAATACAGATTTATTTCAATATAGTAGTTTGCAACGTATTTTTCCTGTCCTTATTCTTCCTTATGAATTCTGAAGAATGATATATTTATATATTTTATGCTTGTTTTGATTATGAGCCTTTATATAGTTTAGATTTTAATTAGCAAGGACTGATTCTGAAACAGAGAGAAAGAGAGCAAGTAACTATCAAAAATATCTCTTTCTCACCCCACATTGAATTATTTAACAGACATGATATTTGGACTCAAACAGCTAAAGGAATTGACAACTTTTAGTTTTGATAGTCTTTTTATCCATAACATAATCATATGAGAAAGATCAAGGTATTTGGGGACATGTCACATTCTGTTTGATTATGAGTCCTTTGAATGAGAATTGTATGGGAGAGGGAAAAATCATTGCTATACTCCAAACTGGTTACGAAGTACACAAGAATATATCAGACGTGCATAGTTATCAACTAGAGTTGTGTTATCCTACCACGTTCATAGTCTGAAAACATGTATATGAAAACGATCACATTTCACACTGATATTTGAGATAGGGGAATATTCAGGAAAACAAATGATCACCATGGAACTTATTTTTTACTGAGTTTCGCAATTATTCCAATCATAATATCTTGTAAGCGTTTGGCTGGCTCTGTTCACCCTGAAAGATCAAGTTCATCCATGGCACCATAACAGAGTGAAGAGCATCCAGATCCTTTAAAACAAAACAAGTTTGAATGGAATTGTATTAAAAAAATCTTCGACATATAGTACTCTTAAGCTTATGACAACCACCATTAGGAAGCCGAAAACTCAATGATTAGCCAATATAGTAAGAACAGAATATTATATAGGTTACATGAACAAAATCCAATAGTACTCTAAATTTTAAACAATCACACTTTTATTCCACTATGTATGTAGAACAAAACTTGTTCATTTTGTACACTAATGATCTGAAACAATTGTATCATTTAAAAATTATGCATCGCATACTTCATTGAGCCATAAGAGGAGCGGTTGTAGTCGGGTCTTTTTTTCAAATTTTTTTAATAGTTTAATAAATTTTGTTTTATTTTATCTTATTTTGCTTGTCGTTCAGCTGTTTTTAGTTTACTAGGAGAATTTTGAGGAGACCCTTAAACTATTTGTGCCCTGTCATTTAACTTATTTGATGGTTGGATCTAGAATGAGGGTAAATCTGAATCAAACACCAGTCATGCTAATCACCAGACTGGATGAAACAGAACCATATCTTCTACTCTCTGAGTATGCATGGAATTTGTGGTGTGGAAATGAGATCAGAGTTCATGATGCGGTAGTCTAATTATCGTCATTATTTGAAATTTTGGTTTGCTTTATTGATGTTGAGGCTGGACTGGGCACTTCGGCTTTTCTTCCCGGGTTACATAGCCTGCAAAACTTCATTATGTCGCGAGTGGATTCTGGCATAGTAGAAGTCTCTTGTTGCTATTTAGTCTACAGGACTATTTCTATATGTATTACCTGCGATCAACTCTACCTCCTTTTTTTTTTAATTTTTTTTTTATTTAGAATCGGTAACGGTGGGTCGAAGGCCCCCCGCGCTTCATTAAAATGATTTCAATAAAACACACAATCAGCAAAAAACAGGTATGATGTTCATGGCGGCATACCCCATGATACTCATCCCTCTGTCCAAAACCAGTGAGAACCCATCACATACAAGATTGTTCCCTCCGCCCAAAAAGCAAATTACATACACTCGGTATTACAATGTTGGTCCTCCCAAAAAACCTCGGCTCATGGTTGAGGTGACAATTCCTCATAATGGCCATTACTCGCTCTCCATTGCATCCTCCCCTACATCTTTATCTGCCTCGTTAGTTTGGTTGCGCACATCTTCGTACATGTCCTTGATTTTCTTTTTAGCATCTGACCCTGCCAAGCGAGACCAGCATTTGATATAAGCAATAATCTTGAATAATAGTTGACGATGCATGATGTGTCTGTGTGTAATTCTAAAAATTCTATTATTCCTCTCAAGCAATAACTCCCAACATATCCCTGCTACCTCAATTCCCAAAATGTCACTATACTCTTTTCGCACAGTGACATTCCTCCACTCCCCCCAAGTGTCTGCTACCTTTTCTGGCCCGACTCCCGCTATATGCAGCCTACGGAGCAGATCCCCCCAGATTGGCACCGCATACTGGCATTTAATAAACAAGTGGTCGATAGTTTCGTTTTCCCTATTACACATTACACAAATTTCAGGTCCCTGCCACTTTCGCCTTGCTAAGTTATCCCTTGTAAGTACCGCATTTCTGGTTACCAACCAATTGAATGCCTTAATCTTCAGTGGAACTTTAACCTTCCATATGGGGTCATGCACCTAAATACCCCCATCGTTTAGTCCTTCATAAGTTGACTTAACCGAGAAGATCCCCTCTCGTCCCGCCTTCCACATGATTTTTGTCTTCATTTTCCTCCCCCGTTGGCTTCCAACAATTTAAGAATAGTATTAGCGCCCACCTTTCTCTTCTAGCTTCCCTGCTAAGCCTTCCCGTCATTCTCGGTGTCCATGCCTCCTTCCTCCACTGTCTTGCGACCCAATCATTCTTATCTGTAGCAAATTTGTATGCTTCCAGGAATCTTCTTTTTAGATTTACTGGCCCGCACCATATGTCCTTCCAGAATTTGATTGTCTTCTCGTTACCAATGGCGAACGATACCCCTGCCAGGAAAATAACTTTAATACGCGTGACCCCCTGCCAGAACCCCGACATAGACTGAGTATTTTTCTGTTTTTGTTGTACACTACCATTTCTAATATATGCCCCCCTTACCATCCCAGCCCATTTAGCCTTTGGTCTTGTTTTCAATTTCCACCACCATACAGTAATGCCTGGTTCATTTGTCGAAGGTTGATCATGCCCAAACCTCCAAATTCCTTTCGGCAACATACTATCTCCCATTTGATAAGGGAGTAACCTTTTCCATCCGTTCCCGACCCATGCCACAGAAATCGCCGTCTAAGTCAATCAATTTTCTTGATAGTCCACACCGGTATTTCGTAGAATGATAGATAGTATAGCGGTATCGAGTTTATAACCGAGTTCAGCATAATGATTCTTCCACCCAAGGAAAGCATTTTCCCTTTCCATCCGGCCAGCCTCTTGGCAATTTTGTCAACAAGTTCATTCCAATCTGCACGTCGTGGTCTCTTGCTGCCAATATTCATACCAAGGTACTTGATTGGTAACCTTTGGTCGCGGTCTCTTGTTTCCGTATATACATATTTTCTAAATGTTCTCTGTACTTTGATGATTTATAAATTCTTTTTTTTGTGTGAAATTCGCTTTGGACTCTCTATTAAAATATTTTCTAATCAGAAATTTTATTTATTTCGAATAATTGTATATTTTAACTTTAATTTCTATTTCTATTTGATCGTATTTATATTATATATTGTTTTGATTATTTTCAGTAAATCTGTTAAACTCGAATTTGCATTTTGATATACATATATTATTATTACTACTATTATCAGCATTATTTTGTTAGTGTTGTTAGTTGCAGTATGATTATTTTTATTGTTAATATTTTTATTTTATTTTAAGCCGAACATACTCTATTTTATATGTATTCATTATTTGACTTAATCTATATGTATATGTATGTTTTATAAACCCTATAATGCTTATTATTTTTTCCTATTGGATTTAAACCTATTAATTGATTTACAACCCAAAACCCAATACCCATTCTCTTATTAGATCCTATATCATCTGAACCCATACCCTATAACCCTATTTATATAAATACCTTAATTAAACCTAACCCTAGCAAAAACCATAACCCCAATACTGTTTAACCCCCTAACGGCCGCTATTCACCTTCTTCCACCTCCAAACCCCTAGCTCCCGATCCCCTACCTTTTCATCTTCCACCTCCCGTCTCTCTCTTTCCACTCTCGTCTCCTCCCTTCGACTGCAGAACCCGACGCCCCTCCTCGTCCTGCGCCGCAACCTCCCTCGTCAGCCCCCCTCCTCGTCGACAGAAGACCCCGACGCTCCTCCCTGTGTGCGTCGTCCTCTTCCGAAGACGCTGTAGCCAGCCGCTCTGTGCTCCCCTCGACGACAGCAGCACCGTCTTCCCACGTGTGCTGCGTGCTCCTCCTGACGCCGCCGCCTCAGTTGCAGCGTCATCCCGTTGCTGATGCACCCTACAGCCACGGTAGCAGCATTAGCCAGCGATAGCACCTCCCCATCTTCCAGTCGTTGGCGCCTACGCCATAGTCGCCAGTCCAAGATCTCGCCAGGCGCTGTGTTGATCAAGTAGAGAAGAAGAAGGTTGGTGTTTGTATGTCAGCCCTCCGATCTAATCAAGATCGTGATCATCAATTAGATCAGATCTCGGCCACCCGATCTCATCAAGATTGTGGCCATCAGATCAGATCAGATCTGATCTGATCTCCATCATCAAATCGGATCAGAGTATTCTGAGTTGTCGATCTTCATCGATCTTGATCGCCATCAAGATCCGCACCAATCCGATCCATCCGATCTCGATCATCGATCAACGCTCTTATCCAATCAAGGCAAGTATCTTCTTGTACAATTTATTGTTCTAGTACAAGCGTTTAAATGAAAATACTGCAAGTAGGTTGTAGTTATGAGTCCCGTTGGCTTATCAATTGATGATCTCATTCTATGCCATATCAATTACATGATCTAAGAGTCAGAACCTTTTGTTGATACCTATTACACTTTGATTTGCATCACATGTTAATTTAGACCCATATGAATAATAATTATAAGGCTTTTCATGCAAAAACTATCTTCGTTTGCTGCTATTCCTGACTTTACTTGCTATTTCAACCCTAATAACATCAGAATCTAGACTTGGGTCCTGAATATGAAATATATCCTCAGATGTCTAGTTTACTACCCTTTTGACGGAATTGAATTCCGAGTTTCTATTTGTGAGATATCACAGATTTACTGCTGCTGGGTCTGTAATCGCAGATTCATAAAAACTGCTGCATCACCTTGTTTTACAATTATTTTAACTATGCTACCTGTAAGATAATGAATTGAAATTTTGCATGCTAATACTAGACACATTAGAGAACATTTTCTAATTTTCCTGGAATTAATTAATGAAATTTCAGTCTTGTTTCATATGTATAAACTCAGCTTTACAAATTCTGGCTGAACACAAATCCTGTATAGTTTGCTATTTTGACACATGTTACCACAACTTTTATGTACCTTAATTATATGCGTTAGAACTGGGTAGGAGTCTAGTTTCTAGACCTTCTGAAAGATCCACATTTTCTATCTTGTAGCAACGAAAATCGCAGTTTTTGTGCAGTAACGTCATGCTGTCCAGAATTGGTATTCTCGTAGTTCTTGATAATTTTAATTTGTGTTAACCCTCGAATATGCCTTCTAATTATCTTAAACTTGTTCCATGTCCTTGATCATGTATACTTGACCTGTTTCGCATACTTTCATGCTTGTTGATGATAATAATAAATAATAAGCCGAAGTTTAAGGAAAAGACCATAGTAGTGGACAATATAGGTAAGTGTACTCAGAAGGGGGCCCGTGTTTCCCAATACTTGGTTCATGAACTTGTTGTATCTTGAGTGTATTCATGAGCCCACTACTTGGCTCATGAACTTGTTGTATCGTTAGAGCATTCATGAACCCACGGTTGGTTCTTGAACTTGTTAATTCATTCACGAACTTGGTTCGTGAACTTGTTACATTATTTTTTGTATTCATGAACCATGCTTGCTTGATACTTGATACCTGAGTACACAACCCTATAAAATCCACCACTATGCCTAAACGTAACTGTTTGTAAGTAGCAACCATGTGGTAAAAATATGGATGCATGAAGTGCTACCTACATAGAATTAAACATTAGACTTAAGAATAACTTGTCACTTGTACACACTCGATACCCTACTTGACACTTGTTACTTGACACCAGTGGCAGAGCATAGTGAGGGCACGGGGGTGCCCGGGCCCCTCCAGAATTTTCAAAAACCCCCTTCATACTATTAAAAAATTTACAAACCCTTAAAAAATTATCATTTGGCCCCCATGAATTCTAAGTTTTATTGTTTGCCCCCCTCCCCCCTAAAAATTATGAAAAAATCTCTATATTTTTACATGTAGTCATAGAATTTTTCTTTGGCCCTCCCGGGTAAAATTGTTCTGGCTTCGCCCCTGCTTGACACTTGTACTTGATACTTGTTACTTGACACTTATTACTTGATACTTGTTACTTAATGCTTGATACAATTACATACTCACTTGTCACTTGTTCCACTACTTGTACTTGTTACCCAATCTGGTTACTTGTGTTGTCTTACTTGCTAGCTAGTCTTTAGAACTCCACCACTTGTTGCGTACCTATTATATCATGTTATACATTCTTGATTCCAGATCTTGTTTTATATTTTCTTGCATCTATTTTCATACCCTTGTTAGTACTACTTACGGCCCTAACTTGCACTAAGGGTGTTTGTCTTTGTTTTCTCTATTTTCCTTTTATATATATATATATATACAAACTTTGGAGACGAATTGTCTGCTGGAATTGGTGAGCAGACGTTCTAGGCTTCGCTTGGGGAAAAATTGCTTTAATTATTTTGTATTTGAGTTATTTATATTTGTTGCTATTTGAAATTTGTAACGGGCTTGTAGTCCCGAAGTTTTATCTTTTGATCCAGATCTGAAAACTATTTGGGATATTTATATTTTGTTTCAATTATTTTGGTTAATAAATTACTCATGCATGCGTGGTTGTGTATATTTTGTTATATTCTTGTATGATGTGAGTCGATCCTACAACTCATGAATGATGAAAATTATTCGCTGGGCTTTGTCACGTACCCGTATTCCCTATTCCTTTTGGGAAGCGGGGTGTGACAAAGTTTTTAGTGGTATCAGAGCCAGGTTTGACTAATGTGTTAATTTGACTAATACATTAAACATACTTGACTCTCAGTCAGGATTAACTCGGCATTAAACAGGCCATGCAATCACTTGAACAATTTGATAATCAACTCGATCTGGACACTAATTTTATCCCATTCATTTTGATCCCTTCATATTCAATTCTTTGATTCCTTGTTTCCTTCCATCTCTTACAGTCATTCTGATTTGCTGATTCCATATTGGGTATAAGTTTATTCTTTCGTACCCATGTTCTTTTGATTCCGGTGCAAGCAATCTCTTATTTCTGCTTACCTCGTTGATCCCTTCTTATTTCAGCTCGTGTGTCATTCATTGCTTTCCGTGCCTTGCATTCATCTTCATTTGTTGATTCATATTGTATATCATACTAGTTGTTCCTTCCCTATCTTATTCTCCTTAAATTCCGATGCTATCTATTCTTTTCTTCCCGCTTGGTTCGTCGATCGGCATCGATGGGTCTTTAATGACATGTTAAAGGCTTGTTTAATTCCTACGTTACTATATATTTTTATAATATATTTATTGTGTAAATTTACTACACTGCATATTTATTTTCTCATTCACATTTGCATTGTGCTTATGCATGTATATTATTCCGTTTTTCTCTCTACTTTTATAAATCATTTTTACTACTACAATTTTGTACTATTGTGTTTGATATTTATAATCTATACATCTATTTTGATATTCCATTGTGTAACTTTCAACTTCATTTCTTACTTTTCTACTATTTTCATATCACGATTTCAAAACATAACATCATACTTAAATTAAATGTCCCGTATCCCTATGCATACGGAAGGTTACATCTTCCATTTTACCATTTCGGTGCAACCTAATGTCGAGATGGCAAATATGCAACTCGATGTCAATGGAGCCAAATTGCAACTGGATGTCGGGGGAACAAAATGTGCAACCGAATATCCAGACGGCAACCTGCAACCCGATGTCGTGAAGGCAAACATGCAATTTGATGTTAAGGAGGCAAGATTTCCTACCTATTTACTAATGAATATTTCGAGACTTTTTACTTATATAATAAAACTAATGGTAAATAAATATTTTCTTTATGACATTTGGTTTATACAATTACACTTTATGTTTTCATACAATTTGAACTAGTATAGTTATTTTACTCTATTTTGTGTTCACAAATTTTTTACATTTATGTTAAGATTGAGTACATCAACTGTGGTCTAAGTTTTCGTTCTTTTATGAATTACTATTTATTGCCACCGTTTTTCAATTCTTTAACATTTTAGATTTCTCACTTACCTTTGTTTCTACGTCCTAATTAATGATTTGACGCTTATTTTTGTAATATTTAATGAACTACTTTTTAAGTCTTCTTGCATATATATACTTGGGTCTATTTTGCTCGTTACCCTTTAATGTGTTTTTCAAGTATTGATTATAATGTAAACATTCACTAATCATTATATGTCTTTTATATTCATTGTTATTAATATTTTCTTTACTTAGCTAAATTTGTTCATATTTCTATGTATCTTAACTGGTTATTTTACCGAAACTATTTTTTTATATCACCTTTAAAGTTTGTGTTTCTTTGTTGTTTGTATGATTATCAACATTTTTATATTTGGGTTTTATCTTTTCACTTTTGACTTCTTATTCTATGTGAATAGTCTCCCTGTTTTCTTACGATTGGGGATTAATGGTGTATTTTGACTTCACTTTCCATTTATAATTGATCGACTATATATATTCCTGTTTAATTTATTTATAGAGTTGATAAGCCAAATTCTTATTTTGTTTTATAATGTTATTATTATTGCTATGGTTTTCGTTATTATTATTGGTATCATTATTATTATTGATATTACTATTGTTATTATTATTGTTGTTTTCATTATTTTATTATTGTTGTCAATATTGAATTACCTTCATACAAAAAAAATGTTGAACCCAAATTACATTCTGTCTTGCATTATTATTCTTACCAGTATGTTTAATATTTTTTTTATTGTTATTACTATTATTTTTATTATTTTTATTGTTATTATTATTATTATTATTATTATTATTATTATTATTATTATTATTATTATTATTATTGCATTATTTTCATGAATGGGTTGAATCCTATTCTGTCATGTATGTATTATCATTATTATCAGTATTGTTAACATTTTTAATTTTATTATTATTATTATTAACAGTATGATTATGATGATTTTTATTACTGTTATTATTATTGCTATTATTATTTTTAATATTATTGTTATTGTTATTTTATTATTGTTATTACTATTCTATTATTATTGATATTATTATTTTTATTATTAATATTTGTTGTTATTATTATTTTTGTTAAAGCCGATTAGTTTTGATCTATAGCATATCTTTTAATTATTTAAATTGAAGCCAAACTTTATATTCATTTTACATTATTTATTTATATCTATCTTGAGCTCATACTCTCCTTGATCCTGGTGTCTCAGTCTTGTCTTCCTGCGTGGTTCGTCGATTGGTGTCAAGTGGCCTACAGCGACATGTATGTTACTTGGGACATCACCATCGGAGTAGCGTAGCGGAAGCGTGGTGGACCCATAACCCACAGGTCTCAGGATCCCCTTGTTACTTCTAGTTCTTTGTATTGTTTGCTTTCCTCTATTCCTTGCATTCGTCCTCATCCGTTGACTCATTGCTTGGTTCAACTCTTCCTTATCCATTCTTTCTTCGATTCCAGCTCTATCTATTTCTTCATCTCCTTACTTTGTTATTTTGCGCTGTTCTTTCCTTTTGATACCGTTTATTCTCTTTCATGCATTCCATTTGAAATCGTTGTTATCCACTTCCTTCTTTTTCTAGTATTGCCACTGCTTTGTCTGTTCCCTTTAACTCTCCGTTTTGTTATTTCCCAAGTTGTTTTTGTCTTGTCCTATGTACCGCCTAAGAAAATTTTGAGAACGAAATTTTGTTATAAAGTGGATAGGATTTGTAATCCCTGTTTCCGTATATACATATTTTCTAAATGTTCTCTGTACTTTGATGATTTATAAATTCTTTTTTTTGTGTGAAATTCGTTTTGGACTCTTTATTAAACATTTAAATGTCAGAGATGTATCTCTAAGTAGAGGCAGACCCATAGGTCATAAAGATCTCAAACGGTCATAATATTTGACAAACATTAGATAACAAATCTGAAACAGGGTACGTAATGGTCAATAACATTAAAATAAATAAGTGCAAAATTGATTGTTAGACGTCCCAGAAAAAAGTCTTTTACTAATAGGATTGTTAGACGTCCCAGCAAAAATAGTTCACAAAATAGCAAAAAAGTTCACAAAATGATAAAAAAGCATTTTCTGTACAAAAAAGTAGAGCTTTTGTGTTTGCATAAACTAAATTTACTAATAGGATGCATGTTGTCCTTACAAAAATTATCCTGCAAAAAATTGAACATGAAAGAACGGAATTACTACTTTAGAGAGCTACTATGTGATTTAAGGTGGCACAAAAGTAATTCAATAGACCAAAACATAATAAATAACTCTCAAATACATCCTAAACTACACATTTAAGGTGGCACAAAAATAATTAAATAGACCAAAAACTGCAGCAAGTGACTGAATTCTTCATATTATCTCTACTACTATAATGGGAGAACCCCTTAGTCCTTAACCCAATCCGTGCAGCGCACGTGTTGGGTTATGGACTAACTTTGGTAAATATTTTCGGCAGTGGTCCAGTTTGGTAAATATTTCCGAAAGTGGATCAGTTTGGAAATTATTTTCTTTTTATCCTTTTCATTATCCCTTCAATTTTTTCCACTATGATACTAGTTAAATTAACCTAACATACACCTGGTGGGCTAAATTCTAAGCAATATACTCCCAAAGCGTATCCTAACACACTTATAAGGTGCCCAAAAATAATTCAACAGACCATACATCAAACAAAGCCTTGGCAGAAAATGAAAGCCCTAAAAAAATACCAACTGTCTAGTAACAACTATACCGAACATTTGCAAAACACATAGAAGCAACATGAATAGTTGACCTATATTCAAGATTAGCACACATGTTTGGAACGGTAGAATCCCGTATTTTCAAATATTATTTTTATATTTGAAAATGAATTTAAATTGATTTTTGAAGATTTAATGAAGATTTTCAGAAAAATTTATCTTTGGTATACGTGCAAAACACGTGCAAATACTTTTGAGAAGTTGAAAATTTTAATTTTCTTTATGAAAAATCATTATTTAATATTTGGAATTTATTTAGTATTTTTCCAGATTTTTCTGAAATTAATTGGAACTATTTGCAATTTTTGAGAAAAGAATGACCTTTTTGCAAATTTGACATTTTTAGGGGTTAAAGTGCAAAATGCACATGCTGGACGTTTTGAACAGTGTTGACTGAGATTTAGAATGTATATTTTCTTATAAATCCTAATTTAAATGAGTTTTAATGGAATTTCCAAAGATAGAACTATATATGTAAATTGTATTTTGGAAAGAATTGTTTTGCAAAAGTGTGGGAAAAACCCTAATATTCAATCCCGGATATTTAAGAGAATTTTTTCTCCAGCCGTCATTGCTACAATATACAGAATTTTGAGATCTTGTTTTGGTGGAGAAAGGCGATTTTTGGATCTAGCAAAGAGGAAAGCTTTTTCGTGGATTCTTCTAAAATTCAAAGGTGAGTGACATTGTGTGTTTTGTTTTGTTTGTGAATGGCATAAATTTATCTTGTTGTTGATCTTTGTATGCGAGTAGTAATGATGTTAGATTTGATGTTGTGAATGATATAGATCCTGAAATTTGGTATGATTCAGGTGAATGATGATTATTGCTTATACCATGTTGTGAAATCTAGGAATGATTAGTAGATCTTTGTTTATAAAACCGTATTATTAAGATTTGAGTGTGGTTATGATCGGATGATGAACACCTGCATCTTACATATTGAAAATCAGACTTTGATTTAGAAGTTGTGAAAGAATTTAGACTTGAGAAACCCTAATGAAAGAATTAGTGATCTCGAACATGAGAACTTGGGTTTTGACATATTTGAGGTTTTGAGTAATATACCCTTAATGAAGATTCTTTGAGATTTGTCATTCTGCCTGAATACGAACTATTTTCATAAACATTGAATCATCAGAAGACTCCAGACTTGATTTTGTAATCAGACCTAAATTTTGAAATCTGTAGGCCGACAGTCGACTGGCCTACTGTGCAGTCGACTGGTACGAGCCTGACACTGTATTTTTAGAATCTTTGAAATAGTCGTTCTGCACAGTCAACCTAGCCCGTAGGCAGTCGACTGGTCTACTGAGAAATTTATCTTGAAAAATGATTAGTCCTTTCTGGGCAGTCGACCTATGACTCCTTTAAGTCGACTCATATACTTAGAATATTTTTGAGAGATTATTGGAAATTACCTCGGGTAAGTCGACTGATCCTCTTTTAAGTCGACTGATATATGACTTAGTTTATTTTTGTAAAATTTTGGAAATTGTCCTCTGGACAGTCGACTTACTACAGTATAAGTCGACTGGTACTGAAGGATCTTTGTAAACTTTAGTGCTATTTCGAATGATTGGTTTATTTTCAGATAATTTAGTCTATACTTGACATTCAGTTCAGTATTTGACTTAAGACATTCCGTTGAGCCACTTCTGTTTAGTGGAACTTTGGTTTAGACTTTTGAGTTTGAGTCTCTAGAGGTGAGTGACCCTAATATACCGGTGTTGAGTTACTTTGTTGAGGCCCATTGAGGCATTTCAGTTATTGAGTTTTGAATTTAGGCCGGTAGGGTATACCACTCTAGGAGATTCGTTGAGTAATTAAATAACCCGAAAGATAATAAGGACAGGCACTAGTGGTGATATGATGAACGGGAACATGAGTCATGCACCTCAGTATGGCTTTAGATGTGGGATTTAATTACCGGAATTATCCAAGTGACTATCTTGAGATGTGGGATTTATCTCCTGAATTATCCAGGTAAATTACCTGTGATGTGAGATATATCTCCGGAATTATCCAAGTGGTTTGCTTGCGATGTGTGATTGATCTCCGGAATTATCAAAGTCGAGGCGACGCACATGTGGTATTCATGTGATGATGTGTCTATGTTTAGATGTGGGATGATCTTCGGAATTATCCAGGTAAAATGCCTGAGATGTGGGATCTATCTCCGGAATTATCAAGCATGGTCTAACTATCACAGCTTATCTTTATCTCGTAGTAGTCATCGTAATAGGTTTAGTTGCATAGCGGGGGAATGAACCCTATGAAGTGGAGACGTTAAGGGCTTGCACCGAACCTATGTAGAATGGGATGCATAGACTTCGACAAGTATGCATTAGAGAGTCCACATATAGAATTTGTGTGTTTTCTTGACTTAGTTTTATGCATATGGATTTCCCGGTTTTCTACACTTAACACTTGTTTGGTATCACTTGTTACATTTCTTGCTATCTCATATTTTATGTACTTGGGTTCACTATATGATACTTATGAATCCATGCTTAAGTTCTATTTATGTTGTTTGTTGTGGTCACTCACACCATTTATGGCTGACCCCTTTAGTTTGGGGATTAGGGATCATCTCTAGCCTCACATGTTGCAGGTTATTGCTTAGAGTTGGAGATGGGATGCTTGAGTGGTTTTGAGATATAATTGACTCATGAGAGATTTGTGTAAATTTGTAATAGCAGTTTTAAGATAAATTTGTGTTGTAAATAAAGAAAAGATTGAGTTGAGTTTGTTTTGATTTCCGCTGTGATTTGTAAAAGTTTATTGTAATAAAAGTTGAAAATTTTAGTGGTGTTGGTTATGTTTAATATTGTATTGAAGTGGATCGCTGGGAATGTGCCACGTATTTTCTAAGATATCTTATTAGAAATTCGGGGCGCTACAGGAACAGACCAGAGTAAGCAAACAACACAAAAAATGTCACATACGCATGGTAGAGAGAATACATAACTCAGTAACATTAGTGATGTAGAAACGTGATGAAAGAACTATATACACAAGATAAAGTAAATCTAGACCTCTACGTGCAAGGCATATTGTCAGAAACTTACAATTATTCAATGGATGCCACACTCCCATCGCTGCATATTTCTCTGCCTGCTTTTGTTCCTAATGGTTCACTCATGTAGGCAGACCAGCAAGCAAGCTCTACAATGTTGGCGAGAACATGTACATAACCAAGTCGAAATTGGCAGGCGATCTATAATCCCAATGATTCTCCAACTCTCAGAGAAATTTATTGTAAGAAGGTTCACATAAATCCTTGTCTCAATCGGCTTAAAATAAACATATGAATTAATCACTTAATATTGTATAACATGCGACTAAATGAAATTACATAATTGCAAAAGAAGCACCAGCCTCAAGTATGAAAGAAATGGTAGTCAAATTGAACCGGTATATAACTATATCAACAAATTAAATGACATAATAGGACAACCAACAATATTTGATGATTCAGATTCTAAATGCAATGATAATTTTGGACACGGAGTCCTTCTTTGCATCAAACGTGAGAGCCTCTTCCATTCCAGATGAAAAATAGATATCTAGTTTAGATAAGCAACCATATTCATTGATTAACTGCACAAGGGGAGATAAATAATACTCATATTCATAGATTCTAAGGAGATCTAGTCATCTAACTAATCCCTTGCTGGTAATTCTCCCACCAAAGCAACCAAACTTTATGCTTTCTACACGGTTAATTTCAAATTACAAATACCAATTTGCGTGCCAAATTTTGTTTGTTTCAATTAACCCGTTACTCAATTTTCTACCATAAAATTTTCTTCAAATGACCAAGAAGAAGGTTGACAACAACCTTTGTATGATTTGTATGTCAGTAGCTTATTATTCTCTGCTGTTCATGCATAAAGCTTTGAAAATTGGACCATAAAGTCCAAAGAATAAAAACATTTACAGCCTTACAATATGCACCTACCATTTTTCATATCTTAGGGATGACTCTGTTGCTTGCCTTAGGATTTCTTCCTCATCATAGTTGATGAAGAATCCCATCTTGAGCCTAGGACCCATCGACTCCTCAACTGCAGCTAAGAATTGCTTTGCAATCTATATTTCGACATAAGGAGGCCTCATTTTTAAAGTTCTCAAAGATCCAAACAATAAATATTGATAAAATGGCTTTCAGAATGCAGAAATGAGATGGAATTCCGCAAGTGGAGTTGTTTCTCCAGACTTGTAAGCTCTCGAGTAGTCTCTTATCGTCCAACATCTAAATTTACAATTTTGATCATCGCTTAGGCTAGCTTCCATATCACCGGGAAGGTAATCCATGACCTCTTGAACTCGTCCAACAGGAGATAAGTCGAGCTCCATGAGAATAACTTTTTGCTTTTTGTAATCTGAAAATTGTTGAAAGTAAGTTTGATGTGTCTAATTTTTATACAATTATTTGTACTCATTTACCCATTAAAATTGCTTGTATTCGGTATCTTCGATTAACATTACTGAGGAACTGTTTCAAAATCTGATTTCAAAATCTCTGGTTTTTCCTCGTCTTTCCGCGTTCAGATCCGTCGATCCCTTTCCTCTTCTCCCCCATCCCCTTTCACTAATTCTCCTCCTCTCTCCTAATTCTCCATACCCTTTTCCTCTTTTCCCCAAGCCCATATTTTTTTCCAGTAGCCCCTTTTTCTCCCCTCCGGTCCATCCGCCGCTGCTAGCCGTCCTTTTCCAGCGGTAGTCGACCGCTGGATGCGCGCTGCCTGTCCTAGTGTGTCCTTTCGAGGTGGGGACTGTTCCTCTTTTCAGCGGTCTCCGGTAGCAGGCCATCGTCCCCCCCGTCCGCGGTTTTTCCTTCTACGGCTCAGATTGCTTCGCCGCCTCTCTACTCTTTATCCTGGCGCAGCATCCATCAGAGGTTTGTGGCATCAGTATTTGAGCCTTTCCTGAATCACTGTAAGTATTGTTTTTTTAATTTCTGTTTATTCCCTTTCTTTGCGGCGATTGTTGTGCTGGTTTGGGGTTTTTTGTTATTGGTGGAGTTGCCTTTCGTAGCTGAGTTGGACGGATTCTATTGAGTTTTTTCGTTCTTCATCTCTTCCAGCTTGGTGTTCTCTATTTCCTCTCCTCTTTTTCTCTCCCTGCCCTCCGCTTGCCGGAGTTGAGTCTGGGTTTCCCTTTTTTCGCTCCCTTTCTTTCTCCGGTGGTTCCTTTCCACCGCCTCTAGCGACTTAGCCCGCCGCCTTTCCCCCTTCTCCAGTGTGCCCTCCAAGGCTTCACTTTCCCCTTTCCCCTCTCCTTTTGGGCCAGCTTTCTGTGTTGTCGACCCACTGAGGCCCATGGATCGTTCTTGGGTGGAAGTTGTTACACATAAAAATAATATAAAAAAAAAATACTCTCTGTTAGTAAACATCTACCTCGGCCTGTATGGCCTGGGCCCATTGTCAAGAAGCATCCGAGGGTTTCTCATCCACTATTTTACCACCATTCCCCCCTACCTAACCCTTCATCCTCTTCCTCGCATCCCTCCCTTTCTTCTCTCTCCTCTCTTCGCTGCTTTCAATGCCTTCAGACGGGGCATATTAAGCAACACTGTTCACTCAAAATGAAGTGTCTCTTCTGTCTCAAGTTTGGTCATGGACGTTCTCGTTGTTTTGCGCTTCAGAAGCTCTTGGGGCTCACTTTGGGAGCTCCTATCCCGGAGCAGGTTCTAGCAGTCGTCGATTTCCCCGCTCTGCAGCGAAAGCTGGCAGCTCATCAGGCCCTTAAAGCTCAAAAGCTAAAGGTGCCTTCCAAATCCCCCTTACTCCTTACTCCTCCGGTTGCGGATCGCATCAGTGCCAGCATCCCTCCCGCTCCCGCTCCACCCGTTCCACTTGTGCCTCAACCTCTCCCCTCCAAGCCGATAATTTCTCAGGTTTTCTTCTCGCACCTGGAACTATCGGATAGACTTAAATTTTTCGACACATATGGAGCCGTTTCCTTTCATGGAGAATCTATCCCATTATTCACATTGAATTCGTTCCTCTGCATCTCCTGTAATGTGAAAGAATGGGATTGGATCATCAGTTCTTGCTCCAATGGCGATGTCGTTATTCGCTGCCCATCCCCCAAAGTTCTAGAAGAATTAATCGTCAACTCCTCTCTGGCGATCAGAGCTATCTCCCTATCTATTCGGAAATGGGTTCATTTTGTGCCACCGACGCTAGCTATTGATTCCTCTACCACCAAGGTGACGCTTCTTAGCCTTCCGCCCTTCTGCTCCTCCAAGCGTCTAGTGGGCGAAATGTCAAAATGTATCGGAGAGGTCATTAGCATTTCCTCCTCGGCCATGTTGGCGTTGGGGTGTCTTCAAGTGGAAGCTCTCTTTCGTATCCCTTTGCGGCGAGAGCGCCCCGAGGTCTTCTCTCTGCAAGATGAGTTTAACTCCTTTATGGACTCAGTTCAATACCATGACACTGTTATCTCTGAGGAATCGTCTCCCCCTCTCCCCCCCTGGCTCCCTGAAGCCATCCACCAAACCGGTGTCTTCTCCCACTCCCTTCCACCCCGGCTCTTCCTCATCGTCGAAAATGCTGTGGAAGGGCTCCCAAAAGTTTTCTTCTAGGAAGAAGCTCCCTCCCTCTTCCAAGCATCTCCCTTCCCCAAGAACCAACAAGATTTCTCCTTCCAAACCTCCAAACTAACCCCGACATTACTTCCCATCAAACTGGTAAAGGGTCGTCTTCAAGTACTCATGTCCCCGCTAACCTCCCTCTCCATCCACCGATCTCCTCTCCAATCAAACAAGATCCTCCGGAGAGGCCTCCCCCTTCTCTCCGTCCGGCAGCCGCTCCCTCCTCCACCAGGCCACCCCCTCCTCCCTCCCAGTGGCCTGTATGGGAAGTTAACCCTCATTATGTCTCAGACTGGGACAAGTTTCAAAAGCAAGCTCATTTTCCCAGCATCACCGCTTCGGATCCGTCTCTCCCTCCCATCAAGGTTAAGCCTTTGTCTTCCAAAGATGATAGCTGGACTGATCTCGATGATCTCCTTGTAGAGGAGGTAGCGGAGCTCAATAAGGAGCAATCTCTCAAACAGGTATCTATCTATTGTTTTACTGTTTATTTCTCTCATTTCAGTCTTTTATTTTCCGATTGGCAACCAGATTTTATCTGGAGTACTGCCGAATTTTCTTATCGACCGCTCCGCTCTTTTCTCCTCCCTTTCTTCTATCCTCCTTTACCTTGGTCTGCTTCCCCCTCCCTGCTAGCAGCGGCAGAGGCGCTATCGGGGAAGGCAGTTCCCAACGATTGTGCCTCCGTCTCCCTTCTCTCGGTTGATTCCGCGAGTTTCAAGAGGTCGAAATCATCCCTCTTCCCCGCCACTCCCTATTGCACTCTTCTATCTCCTATCATTTCTTTCGACAGCCCACTCCCATCTTCTCTTGCTTGGGAGATTGGAGGATCAGTCCCTAAGGTCTCTCAGGATTGTAAGACTCCGAGATGCCTTATCCGTTCGAGCGCCCGGATCTTGGCTAAAAAATCAGCGACTCTCATATCCCCTGATCCTTCCCAAGCTCCCTGTTTTAAGCCAGTTTGTCCTAGCACCAAACCCTTCTTCTCCCTTCCTCTGCAGGAGCAACCCCTCTTGGGGTCCATTTATCACACCCAATTTGATCTCTTATCTGATTTCCAATTGGCTCTTAACGCCCATGACATGGGTTTTATTATTGCCGCTAATAACTCATCTTCCCTTTCAGCTATCAGGCAGTTAGAACTTAATAGAGTTCGCGAGCAACAACTGTTTCCATGATAAGTCTCTCTTGGAATATCCAGGGTCTCAACTGCCCTGCCAAACAAAAGGCTATTTTTCAAGTAATCAATTCTTCCAACTGCGATCTTATATCAATCCAAGAATCTAAAATCGATTCCCCCTCCCCATCCTTACTTCGCGCTATCGGCGGAACCATTATCACCAAATGGATCTCGCTTGATGCGAGAGGTTCTAGGGGGGGCATCCTCTTCGGCTTCAAAGAATCGGTATTTTCTCTTATCTCGATTCATCGCCTCACGTATTTTCTTATTGTCCAACTGCACTGGACTTCTCTCAATTGCCCCCTCACGGTCATCTCGGTGTATGGCCCCTCCGTCCCAGAGGGGCGATCTCTTTTTTGGAACGAATTCCATTCTCTTCAATCCTCCACAACCGGTCTCGGTTTCTTCTGTGGAGATTTCAACGTCACCAGGTTCTCCTCTGAAAGGTCTTCGCCTTCTTCCTTAGAGCACCATTCCGATCGTTTCAACGATATCATTCGTGGTTTACAGTTGACGGATATTCCTCTTAACGGTAGATCGTTTACCTGGTCCAACCAGCGTCATACACCGATGTTGGCTAAACTAGATCGATTTCTCGTCTCTTTTTGCTGGATCAACCGATTCCACAACTCTTTCTCCAAGTCACTACCCAACCCCTCCTCTGACCATGTTCCCATAATTCTCTATTCTGATTTCCCGTTCACCCGCAAGCACAAATTCTGCTTTGAAAAATTTTGGCTACAAGACCAATTGTTCGTCAACTTGATTGCTGAATGCTTATCCGCTGTGTCCGGTTCTACCGGGCTGGGTAGCATCCTCCTCAAACTTCACGCTATCAAATTCGGCTGTAAGATTTGGCGGGTCGAAAGACAACAAAATACAAATTTCCTTAAAAACTACCTCCTTGCTTCCATCGACGCTCTCGATAAGATGGAGGAACGGGGTCCTCTCTCTGACTCAGCGCGTTCTGAAAGGTCTGCTTGTAAGCAAGACTTTGCTGACATTCTTCATCTAGATCACATCAAATGGGCGCAAAGAGCTAAAGTTAGATGGTTGAAGGAAGGTGACGGAAACACTGCTTTTTTTTCACCACTTTGCATCCCACAGGCAACGTTCTAATCATATATCCGCTATCTCTGACAACGGTGTCACCCTTAACACCGATGAGGAGATCCATCGTACTTTTCTTTCCTTCTACAAAAACTTGATTGGATCGTATAAACAACGTTCTATTAGTCTTGATTGGCATCAGCTTTATGGCTCTCCTTCTCAGGATCTATCGTCCCTTGAAGCTCCCTTTTCTTTAGAGGAGATCAAGGCGGCGGTTTTCGCCTTAAAAAGCGATTCCGCGCCAGGTCCTGATGGATTCCCGGCTTTTTTCTTCCAAAAATTCTGGTCCTGCCTTAAAGATGATCTCTTTCGTATGTTCTCGGAACTCCATCAAGGAGTTTTCTCTTTCGATCGTATCAATTATGCGCACATCGTGCTCATCCCGAAAATTTGGGGAGCGGATTCAGTGTCCAACTTTAGGCCAATTAGCCTTATCAACACCACCTTCAAAATCATCATGAAAGTTCTTTCTGCGAGACTCAGTGCGGTTCTTTTCCCCCTTATTGATTCTGCCCAATCCGGCTTTATCAAGGAGCGTTTTATCCTTGATAGTGTGGCCTCGGCCCAAGAGATTATTTCTCACTGCCACAGCACTAACACGGAAGGTATTCTCCTCAAACTGGATTTCCAGAAAGCTTACGACAATGTCAGCTGGGACTTCTTGTTTGACATTCTCATCCATAGAGGATTTGGCCCCAAATGGATTGCCTGGATTAAATCCAGCCTTTTTGCTGGCACCTCCTCTATTATCCTCAACGGATCCGAGGGTCACAAATTTAAAATTAAATGTGGCCTTCGACAAGGTGACCCGCTATCCTCCCTCCTATTCTCCCTAGTAGCTGATGTTTTTAGCAAACTACTTCGCAATGCCTGGGAAGCCAATGCCATTGAAGGACTAGGTGCCTCGCGCCTTTTTAATGGGGTTCTTAACCTGCAATTTGCGGATGATACTATCATTTTCGCCAAACCTACCCCACACTCTCTCCGTAACCTTAAGCTTCTCCTTTACTGTTTTGAACTTTCCTCTGGCCTGGCTATCAACTTCCAAAAATCCTCGGTCCTTTGGCTGGGAGGATCCCCCAACCACCAAATCGAGATTTCTAACTTCTTTAACTGCCCTGTTGCCTCCTTCCCCATCACGTATTTGGGTATTCCCTTGAGATGGGGCAAACTGCATAAAGCAGACTGGATGCCCTTGGTAGACAAAGTGGAATCCAGACTTAATGTTTGGACTGGAAAGCTCCTCTCTTGAGGAGGTCGTCTTACCCTTCTTAACTCGGTCCTTTCCTCAATACCGCTCTATATGATGTCCTTCTATTATGTCCCCTCGTGGGTTATCAAGAGGATTAACCAAATCAGAAGTAACTTTTTCTGGTCTGGTTCCTCCTCTTATAATCCGGGTTCTCACCTTTGCAACTGGACTTTGGTCTGTTCCTCGAAGGAGGCTGGAGGCTTGGGTGTCCTGAACCTTAGAAACCATAACTTAGCCCTATTGGGTAAATGGATTTGGAGGTTTCTCAAACTCAAACATTTACCTTGGATACAAAGTATCAAGGCCTACTTCTTTCCCAATGGTCGTTGGTGGGTATTACCTCGCAGTACCCATCGCAACGCCTCCCCTTTCTAGAAGGGTGCCTGGAAAGTGTCAGCTGCATTTCAGTGCGGCATCATCCGTGAATGTTTTGACGGGTCCAAGACCATGTTCTGGACGGACCTATGGATTGGTAACTCCAAACTCGCCTCTTCTTTCCCTGCCCTCTACCGATTGGCAACCAACCCTCTTGCTTCGGTTGCGGACTCTTTCACCCTAATTGACTCGCATAGGCATTGGTCCATCCCTTTCTCTGCCAACCTCTCGCCTCAATTATTGTCCGATTACAACGTCCTCCTTTCCTCCTTGAACCATTACGAGTGGCGGCCGAAAGAGGACCTCTCTTGGCGTTGGAACTTAGCAGGAGTTTTCACGGTTAACTCCTTGTATAACTTCATCAACTTTAGAGGTTTACTCTCCCCTTTTGCAGGTTTCATCTGGCATACCTGTGCTCCCCTCAAGGCAAAAATTGTCACTTGGTTGGCCTTCCACAACAGGCTGCTTACTGCTGAAGTTCTTAATAAAAGAAACTTAGCGTGGGGACAATCTTGCCCCCTATGTTCTTCCGCCTTTGAAAATGCAGATCACCTGTTCGTGGAATGTGACTTTTCTCACTTTTTGTGGAAAATCTCCTCCCTGGCGTGGGAAGTTTCCTCTATCCCCCCAACTTACACTATTGTTGGTCGCATCCCCCTCCGAACAAAAAATTCATCAAATCATGGAACCTCTCGGTTCAAATTATTATTTGGATCATTTGGATGGAGAGAAATAAAAGATTATTCAGACATCGAGCGTCTACTCTCCAAACCCTTATTGAAGATTTTTTATATCTCTTCAAATTCTGGTCTTCTTCTTTAAAAACCGAAGAGAGAGTAGCCCTATTCAGCCATAGGCTTGACGAGGCCTTTCTCTGCCTTCGCTCTCTTCATGCTATTTAAGTTGCTCGCATTCGCAATTGTTTTAACCTCTTATCATGTTTTATTCCTTACTAGTCTTTCCTTTTCTTCTCCCATGCAGGTTTGATAGGGCCTGCAATGGTGGTCTTTTGGACAATTGGCAGCACTGATGCGTTTTTTTGAGTGTTTTTGGTTTTGCCCGCTTATGTCTTATGCGGTGTATAGCTCTACTTCCTTCCCTCTGTATCTTGTGCCTCTTAGGCCTTTCTTTTGTTGAGCTTCTCTGTGTGCTCAGCCATCAGGAATATTGCTTGCTGTGTTATATTACTCAATCTGCTATTACTGGATGTGTTTTAGTTGGATGGTTCAGTGGTGCTTCTCTGGCCTTAAGCCTACTTGCTGTGTTCTTTGACTGTGGCTCTTGACAGTTATCCATGGTTTTTATGGTCGCTGTTATTATTTGCTTGTATTGGTGGCATTTTGGTTACTAGCTATTGTTAATCACGGTAGGTGCTTGAGCTCTTAGGCCTTTTGAGCTGTTTCTTTAGGTGGCCTATAGGCATATACTTTTTGAGGCTCCTTTTTTCTCTATCTTGTGCTCTTTTCTCCCGTACTCTTATACTTTGGGCTATGTTTCCCCCTTCTTATTGGGGTGGTCTCCCTGGCGGACGGTTGCGGACGGTTATCGAACCAGGGCGGTGAGGCTTCACAGATGTTATGCTGCCCCTCTTTTTAATGCACATATGGTCTCCATATCAGTTGGGTGTTGTATCAGGTCCGACCGTCGATTGCTGTCTGCTTGCTCTCAGCGTCGCCTACTACCTCGGATGTTTCCGGTTTTGTAAGCCCAGCATCGTCCCGTTTTTGTAACTAGCTCTTTTCTTTCTTGTGCATTCTTTAGAATTATTCTCACTTGTTATTGTACTCCTTTTGTTAGTTTTACTTCTTGTAAAACAGTGTACTGTCTGTAAACTTTTTTCATATATATATATTTTCGGTGTGGCTGGAGTCGCGAGACTCTATCCGTTTTCATCAAAAAAAAATTGCTTGTATTCGTCTATATTTTTTACAATTCATCTTATTTCTATAAGATTTCAATTAATTAAATATTATTGAAGAAATAAGATTTTTGATGCAAAAAAGTGAAGATTTTTGGAAAAAATCAACAAACAAAGCAAAACTATTGATTTATAAACTTTTATTGTTTTGTTGTATCTAAGTTTTACAATTTGGTCATGAGAAAAATAAAATATAAATTTTAATTTGCCAATTGTGCTGAAAGTGCAATAAACAATTTTAAAAGGGTTTTGATAAAGCTAATGTGAAAATTGGTTAGTTTAATTTGAACTAATTAATTTAAATTAAAATTTTTATTCTAAATCCTGATTTTATTTGTATTTGCAACACGTGTTTCAAATAAATAAAAAGAGGGGTTCTTTCTGCAAAAGTAAACCCTAATTCTGCGTCTCCTTCCTATAAATACAACAACAGATTCAACAAAGAGGTGTGTCACGCCCCGCTTCCCAAAACACGAGAATACGGGCACGAGACTAAGGCCCAGCGAATGGTGCGAACACACCATCCATAAGCTGTACAAGTAAACTCAACAACAATATAACAGAACAATCCACGCATGCATATAAATCACAATATGATAATGAAGTACAAGACATAGTCCACAAATAACCAGCAACTGGGAGATACAAATTATTACGGGTCAAACAAGCCCGGATTACAATAAAGAGTTTTATGAAATAAACACAAACTAATACGATAACATGAAAATAAATAACTAGAACACTTGGTCAGCGACACCTTCTGGTAACTCTCCATTTGGACCTGCAAGTATATTATGACAAAAGAAAAGGAAAGGGAAACAAGAAGACCCGTTAATACAAGTTACGGGCCGCAAGGGGAGTACAAGCTAAGGGAAACAGGAACAAAATAAAACAAAGGAAAAACAGGAAAAGAGCAGGGAATCAATAATTACGAAATAGGAACAAAATGCAACTTGTAAACATGATATGAACATGGCGTTACGAAACAAGTGACATATAAAACAAATAATCAAGTATCGAATCAACATGAACATGTAACATATGGTTGAATCATGAAAATGCACGTGTTATTCTTATGTCTAATGTCTTGATTCTATCTAGGTAGCACTTCATGCACCCCATATTTTTATTACATGGTTGCTACAGTCAATACAATTTCGTTTAGATTTAGTGGTGGGTTTTATATGTCACGTACTCGGGAAAACATGTACATTCAATATTGTATCAAGATACGTGCAAACTTGTAACGTGGAACATGTAGAGTGTAAACTTGTAACGTGAACATGTAAACTTGTCATTCACAATCTTGCAACTTGAAATTGCAACTTGCATCGGGAAACCACGAGCTCCCGTCCGAGTACGCTCTTCTATATTGCCCACTACTTAAATCTTTCCCTTAAACCCCGGCTTATTAAATTAATTTCATTAACATAATCATAATGCAATGAGGACAAAGTCAAGATATGCACATGGAACATCCAGGAATATGGCATACGATATGTTCTAAGTAAGGAGATGTGAAACATGTAGTTTAATGTCATAATTGGGTATAATTTATTAATATATATATATAGGTCTATTTTATTATTTCATATATGGGTCCATAATATTTTAGGGTCATCTAAAATAACATTGCAACTATAAGTGACTAATTACATGTATAAATCCAAATCAAAAATTTAGGGATAAAATAAACAAAACTTAAATTATTAACAAGGGTAAAATAGTCATTCACATCAATATGTATAATTTCTAGAATTACATATGTTTGTATTTATTTGTGATGTTCGTGTCATGCATGGGATACCAAAGTATTCACGATCTCGTGTGAATACAGGATCGACGGATTAGGAATATGAACGGGTATCAATTCGACTTATGAATGCGAATTGGAGTCAAAAAATTAGACTTGCGGTATTTTTACAATGGCTTGTACTAGAACAAATAAAAGCGTACAAGAGATACTTGCCTTTTCGATGGTGAGTCCGAACACGAACCAATACGGGATGAGAATCCCGAGATGTGAAGCACGGGCACGGACACGAACACACGCAAACACGTGCGGTACACGTGCAAGACAGCACGCTAGATCGGCTACAACAGCATACACCAAAACGGGATCTAGACTGCCCAGAACACCAAACGGCAAAACAAGCCAATGGGATACGTTCCTTACACCGGATCAGGGATATAACAGGGGACAGCAAGTTCAAATCCCACAATCCCAAACACTGAACAGCATAGACACCCACTCACGCTTCTCCTTCCCCACGCGACTGAGAGAGAGAGAGATCGCGGAGGAACGAGAGCGGCGGGCGGCGCTCACGGCGGTGGGCGTTCGCGGCGACTGGAATCCGACGAAGGCAACGGAGCTCGACAGCGGGCTCTGGCTGTGCTGCGGCGATGTCGACGGCGCAGCGGATGGCGATCAACGGTGCAGCGGATGAGGAGCTCTGTTTTCGACAAAAACAGAGGAGGCGGCGATGAAGCTGGTGATGGCTTCGACTGTGAGGGGAGGCGACTGCGCGGCGCTCCTCCGTTCTTGAGTTCGACAACGGGGGAGAAGCGAAGGTGGTGGAGATGCTCGGGGTGTTGGCGACGGTGTGGATGGTCGAGGTGAGGCGAGGCGATGGGGATGAGAGGGTGAGGGGGTGGTGGAGGTCGAAAGCGGTGGTGAGGGAGATGATGGGTAATGGCGGATGATGGGTTCGATGAAGGGGACGACGGTGGATTTGGTTCGGGAGTCGGGCAATGGCAGATGGTGATAGCAGTAGTGGTTGGCGAGGGCAAGGAGCGGAGGACGATGGGTTTAGGTGATGGTCGATGGCGAAGGGTTGGATTTTCGGAGTTGAGCGGGAGAAGGAGAAGGTGGAAATGGCGTTTTGGGTTTTGATTTGTCTGTTTGGTTTTGATTTGTCAGGTTTTGTTCTGGTTTTTGTTTTAATCAGAGGAGTGGGAGAGAGAGGGAGTACGGGAGAGAGAGACGGAGAGACATTATAATAATATGTATAGAAATAATTGTTAAATTAAGGGGGTAGTAGGGAGGGAGTTACGGAATTACACAATGAGGGGAATTAATAGGCTCATAATTAGGCATAGAGATTAGGGGGGTTACGGGAGAGATTTTGGGGGATTAATTTGAGGATTAAAAGAGGTAGGAAAGATTAGGGGAGATATAGAAGGGATTTGTTGATCTGGTCAACAAGAATGGTTTGGGTTTGGGTTAGCGGATCAAGACCCAATAGGGTGGGCTTGGTCCACAGGCTCAAACAATTTAATTATTTAAATATAGAATTGGGCACAAATAAATAATTACACCATTGGGTTTAATTCAAATTACTGGGCTTATAATAAAAATTGGGCCAAAATATTTCAAATATTAAAATAGTTAAATAATCAATTATTGGGCTTCACAAAAATAGTTTGAATAACATATTAAATTATAAGAGGATAGTTTAATTTAAATACGGAAAAAAATACTTGAAAATATATAAATTAGCGGAAACAGGGGTTACAAGGTGAGCGCTTAACGAAGAGGAAGAGCGACGGCTAACCTCTATTAATAATATTTATTAAAAAACGAAATAAAAGAAAAAGAGAGTCGTGGGCTTCTCCGTTGGCGCGAGGATCGAAACTGAAACGAAGAGAGAGAGAAACGAAGAGGAGAGAACAAGACGAAAACAAGGACCAGGTGACATCAGCGGC
Organism: Hemerocallis citrina; assembly: GCA_017893485.1. Lineage (NCBI taxonomy): Eukaryota > Viridiplantae > Streptophyta > Magnoliopsida > Asparagales > Asphodelaceae > Hemerocallis > Hemerocallis citrina. The sequence continues at coordinate 226,233,211 of CM030366.1, read as the reverse complement.
AGAGTTGCGTGCGGAACCCAGGCGACGTGACAGCGGCGCTGACGTGGCAGTCCTGTGACGACTCGAATTTCGAAAATGCCAGAGGACAGTGGCGTGCTGACTTGGGCGATGGGAAAGAAACAGGAGGAGAGAGAGGACACGTGCTGATTCAGCGGCTCGGTTATCAAGGACTTGGGTTTGCAATTTATATTACAAAACAGTTCTCTCTGTATTCTTTTTTTTCTTCCTCTAATTTTTATTATGCAATCCATGAACAAATTTGTTAATTGCAATTTTATTATGAACTAAAATTATTATTTTTTTCTAGGGCTTTGATGTAGCCTAGTTTTGAAAACACAATTTTAATTCCGCATTATTTTTTTATTTTTCCATGGTTGTGGGTTTGATTTTTATTCTTAATGCGTACAATTGGTGGATAGACATTTGTATGATTTATTAGATTATAGAGAGACCGAGAGGTAATTTGTGACTAATAAAAATTAAACACCATTGATTGAGCGAAATTAGAGATGATTTACCGCGACTGATGTGACCGTTAAGAAATCCACAGAATTTAATGAGTCTTCGATTAATTAAATTTGCATAGAGATATGACAAACTGTTATTTGGAGATATTTTTGGTGTTGTTAGAGAGAAAACATTGAATAGTTTGGGGATCTTGGTCTACAACTTGGAAAAGTAATTTTTTTATTCATATGGAGTTATAAATTGTGTGGAATAAATTAGGTTAAGTCAAAAGCCCTAGAATTAATTTTGTCATTAACAAATTACAAAAATTCAGATTCCGCTCCCTCTTAATTAATTTATTTAGTTTTCTTTAAATTAATTTAATTTAGTTGTTTTCTTTATTAACTTTCGATTTTCCAAATAGTGATTCATCTAATAAATTCGGCACTCAATAAAATAAATAGTCCATGTGGATTCGACACTTTTTTTTACTAAAACTATACTACTTGTTACGATTTTGTACACTTGCAAATATTCACATCAAAGTTATCGGAATAATGAAGGCATTTAGAGTGCATGAATCCAAAACAGTTGAAGTAAACCGACTTTGTGAGAAACCAAACCTGTGGGATGTTGGATTGGTATGAAAATAGGTGGCTCCTCGAACTCTGCTAACGAAACAAAGTGCACACAAAATTATTAGAATTTTCCAAAATTTCAGTCATGGGACTGCCAGTTTTTCCCATGTTCTTTCATGCATTTTTAGTATTGACTTATTAGGTAGTATATTCTAAAATTCCAATGATATCCAAATCCCAATCTTCCAAATTCAGTAAACAGAAACACAAAATCAGAATTCAAACAAACCAAAACTCCAAATACCTTGTGAATGCGATTATCCTTGTTCAGTATATACAGAGCAATTGGACCAAAGATTCTCGACTCAAAAATCTTTACAAGAAGCCCCGCCACTCAAGGATCAGAAAACACACCAAATTCCATATTTCAACATTAAAAAGACACCCATAAACACACATAACAAACTGGATTAATCATGTATAGGCGACCAACCTTTCACATCAGAATGGTGTATGGTTCTTTGCTAGTTGGAACCAGATCAATATCAGGTCGGATTTGTAGACCTTTACTGTGGCTCAGAAGAGACCCATCTTGTTGGAAGCATCACCATCACCGTTCGTCAGATCCAGAATAGCCTATTCACCAACTTATCCTCCCAATTCAATTCAGTTCAATTTCTTGATTTGATTTTGATAAGATGATGAATTGGCAAGGAATTGGATTTTATGTAGGTTAGGGTTAACAGTGGAAACGGGTCGGAGGCTTTGGGGTGGGAGATATCTGCGAGATATGCGAGGACAGGCTTTTGGGCTTAGTCTGCAATGGCAGCGATGTGGAAGCAGCAGGAGAGGAGGAAGGTTTGGGCCCGGAGTTTGGAGGAAGGTCAGGATGTGGAGGAGGAGCTCGTAGGGCAGCCGGCTGGGATTTTAGGGGATGAGGGTTTTCACTTCTCAGGTATTTATATTTAGGTTATTTACATGTGTGACTCACGGTTTGTAAGATAGGACAATGTGTCGCTTTATTTAATTTTTCTATGAGCGAGCTTTGACTCACAGTTTGCAAAGATACAACAATGTATCTTGCAAACTGTATCAGTACAAAGCGTAATTTTTGGATGTCGTTTGTAGGGTTACTCCGTTATAAAATAGATTTATATGCATTAATTGCATTCTCCAAGGAAAAATGAGATAGTTTAAGGGGAGACAACAACAGTTGGCTTCAGATATATAAACAAGAAGCTAGCTAGATTACTAAAAAAGAAGTAAATTGTTTCCTGAAAATGAAGTAAATTAATCTGTAACAGATAATTAATTCCAGAGGTGTGTGGGGTTGTGTAGAAACTCCTAGGATTGCCTAGTCATCATGCTTAGTCATGAAGTTAATGATAACCCTAATCCTTAGGGTTAATTAGAATTAGACGTAGGCGCGATGGGTGGATACAGACGGTAACCTGTGTCTATGGCCCATACGACAGTCGATTGCGCCAACAATTGTGGACTGAATTAAGATTGATCAGACATAAATGGGGAGGGGCTTGGCTCATAGGCGGTGATTTTAACATCACAAGATTTCAGGATGAACATAAGGGCAGGAGTCACAGTCGATCTGACCAAGATTCGTTCAATCAGACTATTGAAGATTTAGATTTATTGGAATTAGAAATGACAGATAGGAGATTTACTTGGTCAAATATGCAGCGGAATCCAATTCTGGCTAAACTTGATCGAGTGCTGGCTTCCAACGAGTGGGAGGATGCTCACCCACTGGCAAAAGTCAAATCTACTATTAGATACACTTCGGACCACCTGCCGTTGGTCATTGACTGTGATCTCATTGGGAAGAAAAAACATTTTTGTTTCAAATTCGAGAAAGCTTGGACCCTATGTGAGGAGACTAGACAGATCATAGCCGAGTCATGGAATGACCGCACATCTCAGGCCACTGCAGTTGGGATTTGGATTGAGAAGTCAAGGCGACTGCGTAGGAGATTAAAAAATTGGGCCAGTAATAAGATGTACTGCACTAATCTTAGAAGAGAAGACCTAGCTAGAGGAATTGCGGTCCTGGAAAGCGCTCGGGAGGATAGGGATCTTCAAGATAGTGAGAAAGATGACCTGGCCAACTACAGACTCGAGCTTCAGCAAATCGGAAAAATGGAGGAGATTTATTGGCAACAGAGAGCGAGGAATCAGTGGCTGAGAGAGGGTGACGCGAACACAAAATACTTTCACAAGGTAGCAAATGGGAGGAGAAGACAGAATCACATCACGGGAATCTCAGTTAACGGGACGTGGACGGAAAATGAAGATTCCATTAAAGCCCACCTAGATAGCCACTTCCACGACCTGTTAGGTCGTATCTCAGATAGACGTTGTAGCATGTCCCAGGATATGTGGAGTTCATCCAGACTAGACGGAAGCGAGGGTATCGAAACAAGATTTACAGAACAGGAGGTACTTGAGGCAATAAAGAAGCTCGGACAGGATAAAGCTCCAGGATCAGACGGACTGCCGATATTTTTCTTCAAAATTTACTGGGAGATTATAAAAGTAGATCTTATGAACATCTTCCATGAACTTTACGACGGTACTGCTAACTTGGATAGGTTGAATTATGCTACGATTATTCTTGTTCCCAAGAAAAACGAAGTTACTACACATGAAGACCTCAGACCTATTAGCCTGCTGAACGGATCATTCAAAATAATCACGAAGGTACTGGCTCAAAGATTAGCCCCGCACCTCAACGAGGTCATCGACCAATCGCAGAGCGGTTTCATCCGGGGCAGGGATATAATGGACAGTATAGCAACGACTCATGAAGTGGTCTTCCGAGGTAACAAAGACAAACAGGAAGGATTTATTCTCAACCTTGATTTTAAGAAAGCTTACGATTCGGTATCGTGGGACAGTGTGGAAGAAGCCCTAGTTTTAAAGGGATTTGGCAAAAAATGGAGAGCATGGATGAAAAAATGCATCTCCGGTGGAAAATCGGCGATAAGTGTGAACGGTTGGCAAGGCAGAGAGATTCTATGCAGGCGAGGTCTCCGTCAAGGAGATCCATTATCATCCCTACTTTTCGCAATTGTGGCCGACGGATTGGCGGAAATGATTAGAAGGGGTTTGGAAAATAACACTATCAAAGGGCTCAGGATCAAAGGGATAGCCAAACCAATGGCAATCCTCCAATACGCAGACGACACAATTTTGTTTGGTAAAGCTACAGCGAAAGAAGCTATGGCCATCAAGACGGTTTTGTCTTGCTTCCAGGGTTGGTCAGGGCTGCAGGTAAACTTTAATAAGACCAGTATCATTCCTTTATGCGACCAGCTGACATCGATGTGTTCTGAGATCATAAATATATTAGATTGCAAGGCGGGTGAATATCCCATTAAATACCTGGGTACGCCGATTAAGCCCGGTCCGTTACTAAAGGAGGATTGGAATTTCATTATCTCTAAGATCGAAAAGAAGCTAGCTGGGTGGCAGAGTAGGTATCTGTCCCTAGGGGGTAGGATAATTCTGCTAAACGCTGTGGTTAGCACGATACCGCTATATCTCATGTCCATCTACGAATTGCCTAAATGGGTCATCAACAGGATTGACAAATTGCGTAGAAGATTTTTGTGGAAAGGCACGGACGAGGGCAATAAAGGCTTCCACTTGGTCAATTGGGGAAGAGTCTGCAAGAGAAGAGAGTTTGGAGGTCTGGGAATCGTAAACCTTCATGACATGAACAAAGCCTTGCTCTGTAAGTGGTGGTGGAAGATTTCTAACAAGCACAGAGGATGGTGGAACCTCTATTTCGACCAATTCCGTAAGAGGCGAAAAGTCAGATTTGGAGGAAGAAGCTCGTCGGCAAGAGTGTCCCTACTCTGGAAGGGGATATCTAAGCAAGGAGATATCTTTCACAACAACACCTCCTGCAAAGTTGGTAATGGTAAAAACACCAGATTTTGGAAAGACAAATGGTGCGGGAACTCGTCTTTGCAAAACCAATTCCCTTTAGCAGCTAAAGCTACGCAGAACCTGGACCTACTTGTGGCGGACATCAGGAAGAATGACAAGTTAAACTTTATAGTCTCCGAAGATATAACGCCTGAAACCACGGCCCAATTTGAAGATATGAACCGACTAATCCTGCAAGAGGGAGGAGAAGCTAATTGTTTAGATGATGTAAGATGGTGGGATAGGGATTGCTCAAGACTTTTCTCTGTCTCATCCATGTATAAATGGCTGAACGACGGTGGATTGAGATGCCAAGTTCAATCTGTCATCTGGGGGACAAAAGTACCGTTCAGAGTTAGAGTCTTTTGCTGGTTAGCTCATAACAACGCGATCCTATCCAAAACTAACCTGAAGAAAAGGATTACGCACATCGATGTGACTTGCGAGACGTGTCGGGATTCTGAAGAAGATGTGAACCACATTCTTTTTCAGTGTCCCAAAGCGCGACTTACCTGGAAAATAGTTTGCAGGGGGTTCGGGTGTTTCACGATGCCTAACTCTACTAGGGACATTTGGGGGCTTTTTAGAGAATCGTACATCAAGTTAGAAGATAGGAGGGCTTGGGATTTAGCTACGGCTGCCTCGTTATGGAACCTATGGCTAGAAAGAAATGATTTAATTTTTCGCAACAAAGGCTACAGATTTCCATTTTCGATGAATAAGATATTTCTCCTCATTCATGATTGGGCAGGTGCTCAGGAGCAATCCAAGAGGATAAGGAGTTCTGTGGCGGAGTGGAGAGAGCATAAGGGAAGGAGCGAAGATTGGAGCTCGATGGAGTTTTATTTTATCTCATTTATGTATTTTATATTTTGATGCTTTGCTTAGATGTTGTATTTTGTAAGCTGTTCTAACAGCCTGGCTGTATTATTAGGTCGTTGTATTTCTCTGTTTCCTTAATCCTCGTTAATGAAACGATGGCATTAGCCATCTTCTTATCAAAAAAACACCTGTCACGTCCCGCTTCCCAAAAATACGGAATGCAAGCACGTGACACGGCCCAGCGAATGACTTGCGTCATCCATAGGCTGTTATTAATCCAACTCAACAATATAAATAAGAAGTAATACAACCACGCATGCAATGAAAGAATAATCACATAAATAACAACATTGAATTCAAGCATAAAAATATCCAACATAAAAATAACCCAACATCTAGAATTTAACAAACAACATTCGGGTCAAAGCCCACAATACAAAGGAAACAACATCTGTTCAATTTATTAAAGTTCTCAAATAAAGCAACATTTATTTAAGTTGCGGAGCAAAACATCTCTTTCACCATTATTGCTCCCCTAGTCCGTCAGGTAAATCTCCTTAATTACCTGTAAGTTGTTCATCTAAAGAGAGGAAAAATGTCCTTCGAGCAAGTCGCGGACAGCAAGTGGAGAAAAAAAGAATAATGACAATAACAGTATAACGATAAATTCAATGAACGATGAAATCAATATTGGTGAACAGTGACAAAGCGATAACAGTACAATATGCAATAACGATGATTTATAACGATAACGATAAACAATAACAATGATGGTAACAATAAGGATAACGATAAACAATAACAATAATGGTAACAATAACGATAACACTGTTTAATAAAGATGACAATATGCAATGACAATGTGATGAAAGTCTTAAGTCTATTATTCATTTTTAATCCTAGCTAATGCACGTACTACTGCATCCCATTCTACAGGCTCAATGCATACAATCAATTTCGTTTAGACTAAGATGGTAGATTCTATAGTTCATGTACTGGGTATGATGACGATAACGGTAATAACACTGGACATCTGTAATTTCTTACACAATGCAGATAACAATAAAAACACTGGACATGTGTAATTTCTTACACGATGCCGATAACGATAAAAACACTGGACATGTGTAATTTCTTACACGATACCGATAACGATAATAATCACTGGCCATCATCCGAGTACACTCACTATATTGTCAACTACCCTAGTCAACCCTTAATCCCAAGTTGATTAACATTCTTTATTCAATTAACATACAATAATGCAATTAATAAGGGATACTAGAAAAGATGACAACACAACCCTAAGATCATGCAATGTACTCTATACAATTAAATACACCAAATATAACATTATAGATTCAATTATATATAATTAAACATAGGAACCCAATTCTGGACAGTAATAGGTTGTTGTACCAAAATCAAAATTCTCGTTGCTACAAGATAGCAAATGTGGATCCATCAGAAGGTCTAAAAACTAGAATCCTGCCCGGTTTCAACGCATATAATTAAGGTATATAAAAATTGTGGTAACATATGTCAAAACAGCAAACTATACAGGATTTGTATTCAGCCAGAATTTATGAAATTGTGTTTATATATATGGAACAGGACTGAAACAGCATTAATTAATTCCAGAAAAATTAGGCAATGTTCTCTAATATGTCTAGTATCAGCATGCAAAATTTTAAGTCATTATCTTATAGGTAGCATAGTTAAATTAATTGTGAATCAAAATGTGACAGCAATTTTTAGGATCTGGAATTGTACGTAGCAGTAAAACTGCGATCTTTCAAACCGTAACTCGGAATTCGAAAATTATGGATGTTATTGGCAACTAGACACTTTGGGCTACATTTCATATTCAGAAAGGTATTGACTTTAACGTCAATAACTAGGTCGAAACAGCAAGATAATATTCAGGTCGGCGTAAATTTTCAGGATGTCAACATATTCTTTTTGAATAAAACGATTAAAATATTAAGAACGATGAGTTGGAGATTAACAATCATAAATCGCAGCAAACCATACCTATGTGAACATGTTATTAAGATGTGAAATGTCCATTATCTTACAAATCACAAACAACTCATACACTAACATCAATCATATAGGCCATCAATACTAGTATGCAATCTACAATTGTTGTGAGATGTCATGACATGAAATACAATAATAATTCATATTCCTATATTCAATAACTAACTATATGTATGCATGTAAGATTCTCTATACATTGGAGACAAAGATTGCACGAAGTCAAGACTACTACTTAGATTCGCTCGTATAAACTCGTAGTATCCCAATGTAACTCCTATTTCCCGTAATTGTATTTTTTTTCTACTGTATTTTCATTTCTTGTATTCTTTTATCAATTTGAGATTTGTATTTTGTTCCAATTCGAATAAAATCATTCTTTTGTTTCAACTCAATTTTTGAACCAATATTTATTTCAACCGCATCGTTCGTATCTGCTCTTATGTGCCGTTCTTCATGAAGAAATGAACTGCTTCATCTCATCTATTTCATTTTCCCTAATTTTAATGAATTTTGGGTCAATCTCTTGTTGGATCCCACTCAAACCCGCTATCCATATACTCAATAACCCAAACCCTAACTATTTAAACCTTAACCTACTTACCCTAACCCTAAACCTAATTTTACTGTGTAACCCCAAACTAATCTAGCCACCTACTTCATCTTCCTCGTCTCCTTCTTCCTCCACTCATCGACCCAATTTCAACCTCATCGCCCACTTCCCCTTCAGCCGGCGTCGTCCCCATCCCCTGCACATCCTCGCAATCATCCTCGACACCGAGACCATCCACCATCTTCTTCGCCTCACCCCACTCCTGGAGCCATTAACCCATCGTTTTCGCCATCTCCTCTTCGAACCCATCGCTTCGTCGACCTCAGAAACCCACCTTCGTCTTCACCCTGATCCACCGCATCGCCCTCACCCTCTCGTCGCCTCGGCCAAGCCTAAATCCCCGAAGCCGACCCACGTTGTTTCCTCCCCTGTTTTCGAACCCAAGAGCAGAGTGTCGCACCACCTCATCGCTGTCGCTCCTCAACGTCGTCGCCGCCGCAGTCATTGCCAGTCGCCACCTAGTTGCTAACCGTCAGAGCTCTCTCTCTCTCTCCGTGTCTGCCGATCAAGAAGAAGGAAGAGAAGGAAGGAAGGAGAAGTGGTTTGAATCGGAGCCGTCAGATCTCATCAAGATCCGTGCTAAAGATCAGATCTTGATCTGATCTGATCATCACCATTGGATCACTTCTCAACCGTTGATCGCCTTGATCTTTATCATCACATCAAGATCCGTGCCGATCGTGCTCTCTCGTTGGATTCGTCGACTACTCCCCCAAGGCAAATATTCTTCTTGTACAAATTATTGTTCTAGTACAAGCGTTTAATTAAAAATACTGCAAATAGGTCGTAGTTGTGACTCCTTGTTTCATCGTTTGTTGATCTTGAATTATTCATCATCGAACCCAAAATTATGGGAGTCACAACCCTTCGTTGATTTACTTTACAAACTAGTTGGACTCATTTTATCTCCTGGTTACTTGAACACATGAAACTAAGAAACCCTAGACTTGTAGATGTGTGTTGTATCATGTATGTGATGATCTTGCATTCCTTGAGTTGAGAAATAGATGTTACTTGCTGATTTGATGCCCACTACATCCATTTTGAATCACATGCTAATCTAGGCTCATAATAGTTATTCAGCATGCAACTTGTATATAAAAGAAATTCACACTTGTTGCTGTTCTTGGCTTTACTTGCTGTTTCGACCCCAATAAAACCAAAATTTGAACTTGAGCCATGAATATGAAATGTAACCCTAAATGTCTAGTTGTCAATAAAAACCATAATTTTCGAATTCTGAGTTACGCTCCAGGAGATATTGCAGTTTTACTGCTGCTGTGTCGGTAGTCGCAGATTCACAAAAACTGCTGCACCTCTTTAGTTTACTTTTTGTTTTAATTATGCTACCAGTAAGCAAATGACTTGAAATTTTGCATACTGTTACTGGACACCCTAGAAAACATTCTCTAATTTTCTCAGAATTAATTAATAATGTTTCAACCCTATTTCATATGTATAAACTCAGAATCACAAATTCTGGCTAAACACAAAAGCTGTGTAGTTTGTTGTTTTGACACATGTTACCACAACTTTTATGTACCTTAATTATATGTGTTGGAACCGGGCAGAAGTCTAATTTCTAGACCTTCTGACGGATCCACATTTGCTATCTTGTAGCAACGGAAATCGCAATTTTGGTGCAGCAACGTCATGCTGTCCAGATTTGAGATTCTCGTTGTTCTTGATACTTCGACTTGTTTTGACCATCGAACATGTATCCTACTTAGTCTAGACTTGTTCCATGTCCTTGATTATGTTTACTTGACTTGTTTCGTACACTTCCATGCATGCTTGATGATAATAATAAATAACAAGCCGGGGTTTAAGGGAAAGACCATAGTAGTGGACAATATAGGTAAGTGTACTCAGAAGGGGGCCTATGTTTCCCATGATTTTATGTTAGATGGAACTAAGTGCCACGTAGAACAAAGTGCCAAGCCAAGGGCTGACGGGAGTCACCTCTAGAGCCTACGGGGGCCACCACTAGAGCCCAGTATATGATTACATGATATGTATTTGCGATCACATGGAACTAAGTGCCATGTAGAACTAAGTGCCACGTCAAGGGTTAACCGGGGCCACCTCTAGATCCCATGGTTTGATCACATGCTCGTATTTCCTACATGACCTGAGTACATCGCTCTATAAAATCCACCACTATGCCTAAATGAAATTGCATTAACTGTAGCAACTATATAGTAAAAGTATGGATGCATGAAGTACTACCTAGATAGTAATAATTACAAGACTTGACACATGATAATTGAACATGACACATGCTTACTTGATACTTAATGACATAATACATGAGACTTGATACATGATTACATGATACATGAGACTTGATACTTGTACGTGACAACTTGACACTTGAAACTTGTTACATGACACTTGTACTTGAGACTTATTACTTGATGCATGGTACCTTTACATGTTCACTAGCCACTTGTTCTACTGTTAGTATTTGTTACCCAATCTTGTCACTCGAGTTGTCTTTCTTGCTAGCTAATTTCTTGAATCCCCATTACTTGTTGCATCTCTATTACATTCTTAATTCCAAATCTTGTTCCATGTTGCTTGTACCTGTTTTACTATTTGCGGCCCTAACTTGTATTAAGGGCGTTTGTCTTGTTTTCTCTATTTTCTCCTTTTATACTTTTTATAAACAGACTTTGGAGACGAATTGCCTGCTGGAATTGGTGAGCAAACATTCTAGACTTCGTTTGGAGCAAGGACTTGCTTAAATTAATTGTTTTCTTTGAGTTATTTATTACTTAAAAATTTGTAACGGGCTTATGTTCCTGAGTTTTAACATTTGATCCAGATTTGAGAATTATTTGGAACACTATTATTTTGTTTCAATTGTTTCTGTTGTTTAATGATAATGATGATCAATTCAAATCCAATGGCCAAGATCCACGGATCAAGAAGCAATCGACGACTTAGATTGATCAGATCGGGATGGAGATGATAATGGCTCAGATCTTGATCAGATCGGACGGCCCAGATTCAAAGTGGCAAAACCCACAACAACAGCAACTCCATGGCTCTGGGGTTGCACAAGCTTGGCTCCGACAGCGAGTGGCGGTGCACAGGGCAGGGTGACGGCGGAGCGACGACAAAGCGACGGCTGCTGGTCGGTGCAATAGCGACGAGAAGTCGCTGCAGCACTGTGCTGCTGCTGGTCGCAGCAAGGAATAGGAGGCCGGGGATGAGGTCGCCTGGTGGTCGAGCTGGCTGTGCGTCGGAAGGACAGCACGCAGGGAAGGGACCAAGGGGCTGCAGTCGGTTGAGGGGTCGTCGGAGCTATGTTGGGCGGGGCGAACATGGGACAGCGACGGGAGAGGGTGCGGGGTGAGGGCAGGGCACAGGAGGAGGAAGGAGCGGAGAGGCCATGGCGTTCTGATGGGTTCGACGAAAACCCGGAGGAAGAAGAAAACGATGGATGCCCTGGCTGCTGTCAAGGTGGTGTTGCGCCGCTGTGGTCGAGGCAAAGCAGGGAGGTCGCTGGGAGTTACGGTTCTATGGCTGTTGTTGACGACCTCGGGAGGACGGAGACAGGGCGGAGGAGCAGCAGAAAGGACGGGAAAGGGCACGGGGTGCACACAGGAGAAAAGGGAGAGGGAGGAGATTGGGAAAGAAAGGGGAAGGCGGCTGAAGGGGGTAATAGGTTTCAACAGTAATGGGGTAGGGCTTTTCTAGGATTAGGGGTTTTTATATAGTATAGGGTTAATGGATAGCGGGTTTGAATCACATAAGAGATAGGTTATATGGTTTTAGGTATTAAATGGGTTTAAATCTGTTAGGGAAAATAAAATAACTAATAAAAATGTATAATTATATAACAAAACATATTTTGTACTACAATATGAAATTTATTTGACATAACTACAAACACAATTAACAATAGAAATAGATTTTTAAATTAAATCAAAGGTAATAATATTAATAGTAAAAATACTCATAATAGTACTGATAACAATAATAACAATAATGATATACATATCAAAATAGGATTTGAGATAAACAGGTTTATTAAAATCCAAATAGTAATAAAATAAGATATAAATAGCCGATCACTTAGAAAATAAGCAATAAAGTTAGAATATACTATTATTCGAAGTAAATATAATCCACGGCTCGAAAAGATTTCAATAGAAGGCCCAAATCGAGTTTAAAAACAAAAATAAATTTATAAATAATCAAAATACGAAAATATTCAGAAAATACTTATTTACGGGAACGGGGTTTACAACACCTAAGCTCACCTAAGCTTCTTAGGTCAATTACTTAGTCAAAAAATTGTAGGCTTAGTAGTCTTAAGTCAAAAATTATAGCCTTAGTAGTAGTATAATATGTACTAGTATATATATACATACATATACACATATACTAGTATATTAGTCTAGTGTATATGTTCATAAGTGGGTTGGGCTAATAGAACATGCAAATTGGGTTGGGCTTAATAATCCATTAGCAAAAGAAAGAAAAATAAAAGAGAATATATATATATATATATATATATATATATATATATATGGGGAAAAGGGATATGAGCAACTTGCTCATTTAGTAAATAAGCAATTAATGATGTGGCATACATATGATTGGAAAAGCCTTAAAAGGGTTAGTTGTCCAGTGTATCTGCATGCCACATAATCAATTGCTCAATTACTAAATGAGCAAATTGCTCATATCCCTTTTACCTTATATATATATATATATATATATATATATATATATATATTTAGAGAGAGAGAGAGAGAGAGAGAGAGAGTTGTACAAACAATTAAATTCTAGGATATTACATCACTCCATCCTTAGATTAGTTCTGTCCCAAGAACTACATTTTTAGAAGGGAAAAATATTACCCGAATAATTCGGGATATGAATTATTCTTTCAGTTTTCTGGTTCCCATGTGGCTTCTTCAATAAACTGGTTCTTCTAGAGCACCTTAACCATTAGAATTACTTTATTTCTTAACACCTTCTCCTGGCGATCGTTTATCTTCACTGGCTGCTCCTCATAAGTCAAGTCCACCTGTAGATTTTTCGGAGGCTAAATTATTAAATTAAAAAAAAAACCACTGAACTTTGGGTCATTTTAAAATATTATTAAAAAACGACAAAAAACTATAGTTCAAAAAACCTCGCTTTAACGGAGTTAGGTTTCCGTTAGGCTATAAAACCACTTTCATCTTTCATTTGTGTTTAAAAAAACCACTTTCATATTTCATTTGTGTTTTGATAAACCCCACTGAACTAACCCTAACCCCCTAACCCTAACTCTTACCCTAACTCTGTCAGTGTGTGTTTTTTTAAACTATAGTTTTGTGCGGTTTTTTTATATAAAAAAATTAGTGCAGTTTTTTTAAATGGCCCAAAGTTCAGTGGTTTTTTTTTAAAATTTATCCTTTTTCGGAATCTCGGTTAGTTGGTGACTCGGGTCAGTACGTACTTCCTCAACATCGAGACATGAAATACATTATGTACTTGGGCCAGTTCTGTTGGTAAGTCCAATTTGTATGTTGTCTTCTCAATCTTCTTCAGGATTTTGTATGGTCCAATGTATCTCGGGGCCAATTTACCTCCTTTCCCAAATCTGATTACGCCCTTGGTCAGGGAGACCTTCAAGAATACCGAATCTCCTTCTTCAAATTCTAGTTCCCTTCGTCGGGTGTCGGCATAACATTTCTGTCGGCTCTGTGCTATTTCCAATCTTTTCCTAATCAATTCAATCTTCTCAGAACGCTGCTGCACAATTTCAGACCCAAATATTTACCTTTCTCCAATTTCATACCAACACACAGGTGTTCGACACATTCTTCCATAAGTGCTTCGTACGGAGCCATGCCAATACTAGCCTGATAACTATTGTTATAGGCAAATTCTACCAAGGCTAAATACTTCTCCCAATTTCCTCCAAAATCCATAACGCATGGGCTCAACATATCTTCCAAGACTCGATTCACCCTTTTCTGTTTGTCCATTTGTCTGCGGGTGATAAGCGGTGCCAAAATTTGTTCTCGTCCCCAAAGCTGCCTGTAAACTCTGCCAGAACCGCGAAGTAAATCTTGCATCTCTATCGGAGACTATGGACACTAGTACTCCATGCAGCTTCACTATTCCTTCAATATATACTTCTGCTAATTTCTCCAATAACCAAATAATCTTCACAGGTAGGATATGAGTAGATTTTGTCAGCCGGTCAACCACAACCCAAATAGTATCATGTCCTTTGGGACTTCTTGGCAACCCTGTAATGAAATTCATACTAATATTTTCCCATTTCCATTCTGGAATGGGCTACGACTACAACAAACCTCCAAGTTTCTGGTTTTCTTCTTTAATCTTTTGACGGGTGAGACATCTAGCTACAAACTCTACAATGTCCCGCTTCATTCTGACCCACCAATAACATTGCTTCACGTCTCAATACATTTTAGTACTTCGTGGGTGAACTGCAAGTAATGTAATGTGTGCTTCCTTCATGATTTCTTTCCTCAGATCATCCACCTTCGGGACACACAATCTGTTTCCAAACCATAACAAACTCCCTTATATTGAACTCAGGAAGTTTTTCCACATTTACTTGTTCCTTTCGTATCAGAATCTCACTATCTCTTTCCTAACCCTTCTAAATCCGCTCCTTCAGTGTTGGATGTTGTTCAAGTCATGCTAAGAGTGCACCCAAGCCTTGTGTAACCACCTTAATACCGGCTCATCTTATCTCGTCGTCCAATTCCTTCCTTGTTGCAATCAATGTAGCTAAACTCCTTTTTCTGCTAAGTGCATCTGCCACTACATTAGCTTTTTCAGGATGATACTTGATTTTTGGTCTAATGTCTTCCAATACTTCCAACCATCACCTCTGTCGTTGATTCAAACCTTTCTGATGATAGATATACTTTAGGCTCTTGTAATCAGTATACATCTTCACTTTCGCTCCATAGACATAATGTCGCCATATTTTTAGAGCGAAAATTACTGCAGCCATCTCCAAATCATGTGTGGGATAATTTTTCTCATGTGGCGGGAGTTGCCTTGAACCGTAGGCTATAACTCTTCCTTCCTGCATTAGAACGCACCCCAAACCCTGTTGTGAAGCATCACTATAGATCACGTATCCCTTGTCTACTTGCAGTAAGACCAATATTGGAGCTGAAATTAACCGGTTCTTCAACTCTTGAAAACTCTTTTCGCACGCTTCAGTCCATTCAAAACTTTTGTTTTTTTTTTGTTAATCCTGTAAGTGGTACTGCTATCGTGGCATAGTCTTGGATGAATCTCCTGTAGTACCCAGTTAGACCCAAAAAGCTCCCGACTTCTTTCACTGTCTTGGGTTGGGGTCAACCCTTCACAGCTTCAACCTTTTGTGGATCAGTGGCCAATCCCTCCTTAGAAATGATATGGCCAAGGAATGCAACTTCCGATTTCCAAAAATCACACTTGAACAACTTTGTATATAACTTATACTCCTACAGTTTATTCAACACTTCAGTTAGATGTCTGGCGTGGTCCTCCTCCGTCTTCGAGTACACCAGAATGTCATCTATAAAGACTACAACGAATGAGTCAATGTATGATCGTAGAATTCGATTCATCAAATCCATGAAAATAGCTGGAGCATTTGTTACTCCAAAAGGCATTACCAAGAACTCGTAGTGGCCATGTCGAGTCCTAAAGGTCGTCTTTGGTATATCCTCCTCCTTAACCAGAACTTGATAACCTGATCCCAAGTCAATCTTCGATAACACAGCCACTCCCTGAAGCTGATCGAACAAGTCATCGATCCTGAGAAGTGGATATTTGTTCTGAATCGTGACTTTATTCAACTCTCGATAGTCGATACACATTCTCATCGTCCCATCATTCTTCTTGACAAGTAGCACTGGTGCTCCCCAAGGCGAAGCAATGGGCCTAATAAATCCCTTCTGTAATAGCTCTTCGATTTGCTGTTTAACTTCTTTCTGTTCCACTGGTGTCATTCGATACGGCGCCTTTGATATTGGTGCACTGCCTGGCTGGATAGGGATACTGAATTCCACATCTCCGTGCGGAGGTGACCCAGGTAATTCTTCCAAAAATACCAGTGGAAAATCTCGTACAAAAGAAATCTTCTTAATTTCTTCTGACACCTTCATCTTAGCTACAACCACTAGCATGTCACCACTCCTCTCCTTTCTTTGAAATACAATTTCCAGTTTTCTGGGGATCACAATGGTCACCCTTTTTGCCTTACAATCGATAGTCGCCTTATGCTTCAACACCCTATCCATTCCAACTATTACGTCTACTCCCACAAAACCCAAGTCCAACAAATCAATACCAAGTGTTTCTCCACCATCTTGAAGCTTACAATCTTTATAGCATTTATTAGTAACAAGAGTGACTCTTGATGGCATAGCCACCTCCATAGCTACATCGGGAATTGCTTGATGAGTACAACTTAATTTTTTAGCAAAAGCTTTAAACATGAATGTATGAGAATACATATACATATCATGTTACATATCATGTTTGCCGCATAGTATTTTGTAACATGATATGTAATAACTCCCTGCCGCATAGTATTACATATCAACTGTCAAACAAAATACTAGCTTTGATCCCATTAACATTTTCATATCATGTTACAAAAGAGAATACATATTTCATTAACTTTCTTTCTTTACCCAAAAAACATAACAAAACATCTTAATTATCCATACCAGTAATAACTCCCTCCGCCTCATCTGCTTCTTCTTTAGTAAGAGTAAAGGCTCATCCCTGATGGAAAGGCTTCTTCCCCTTATCATCTTCTTTCCAATTCTGTCCGCTGTTGACTTTCTAGAGTTGCGGACAAGTTGACTTGATGTGTCCAACTTTTCTACAGTGGAAACACGTTCGTGCATCATTCTGGGGCTTATTGTTCGGGCATTCACTCATATAATGTCCATGTTTGCCGCATAGAAATTACTTTATTGTTTGGACTTTTCTTTTGGATTGGACCCTGCTTCTTGATGTTTGTAGCGGACACAGGCATTTTCCCTTTATTCCATGTCCCCATCTTACCTGGAGTTTGTTGGCTTTGATTCATATCCAATTCAGTTACTGCGGCTCTATGTACTAATTTGTCGAACTTCCGAATGCCAAGGGGTACCATTCTCGACCTCAACCCGGGCATAAGGCCTTGTTCGAACCTCTTGGTCTTCTTCGCCTCGTCCTGGACCATTTCTAGTGCATATCGAGATAACTAGGAGAACTTTGTCTCATATTCCCTTACGGTCATGCTCCCCAGCCTTAGATTTATGAACTCCATGATCTTTTCTTCTTGCACATCCAGGGAAAGATAATGTTGTCGGAATTCTTCCAGAAATCCCTTCCAAGTGTTAGGTCCTTCGCCCATAGTGCGTTTTACCGACTGCCACCATACCCCAGCGTTCTTTTCAAGTAAGATGATTGCCAATTTTACTTTACTTTCGTTGAGCGTTTCCAGCACTACAAAAACAGTTTCCACTTGTCGTATGCAATCATCAGTTGTTGTAGGGTCCGCCTGACCCTCAAACACGTGTGGTTTCATTCTCTTGAACGATTCCACCATCTTAACATGGTCAGTATTAGCATTCCCACCTGGATTCCTTCCTTGTGCCTTTAGTTGTGGCATGATATTTTGGCTAGCCTCCATGAAGGTTCCCATCATTTGGTATACCCGTGCAAATTCTGCTTCAACATTAAGTCCTGCGCTATTGGCTCTACTACCTACACCTTCAGTTCTTTTGTTGTTGCCGCTTCTTCTTTAGTATACTCTGCTTTCGTTTCCTCTCGACATCTGATTATGTTAAGAGTTAGTATGAGCATGAAAGGAAAGTTTAAGTGTATTTAGCAACCAGAACATTCATTAATTAAACACAAATAATTTAAAAATATCGCACAATATTCGAAACAAAATACGTTAATATTCTATCATCCTTACATTCTAGCCACAAAAACATACAGAACATTCGAAAGACATACAGGAAGAGTCAAAAGACATAGAAAGATTCCAAAAGACATACAAAAGATTGAAAAGACATACAAGAAACCTTGCAAAATATACAATCTAGCCTAATAACTACGAACAACGTCTACCGCCTTTCTTACGCCAACGTAGTTGTAGTTGTAACTGAGCCACTTGGATCTGCAACTGTCTGTCTTTCCTCGAGGCACGCAATTTTATATTGATGAGAAATCTTTAACTTCTTTTCGCGATGCCCTCATTTTGAATTTCTCAAGCTTTTCTAGTTTCTTATCCATAATAAGTTGTTGTCTTTTCATATCATGAACCTGACCCTCAAGCTGACTCGTTTTCCATTTGTGCATATACAATGGCGCCAAAAATGCGGCAATCTTATTCTGGGTTCTGGCTTGTGATACAGTAGGCCAATTTCTAATTCGAGATACGACAAGATCTAGGTTGACGGGTTCATCATGAGAGCCTACTGGGGGTGGAGTGAGGAAAGGTAAGTCAATTTCCACAGGGTCCTGGGGGTCCTCCTCCTCTGGGTCTTCTTCTTCCTCAGGCTCCTCTTCTTCCTAAAAAACTTCTTCCTCTTCATCCTCCACCCCGACCTGGTGGCCCTCATGATCCATCCTGCAAGGAGAAATTACGGGGATTAGTTTAGATATAGGAAACAAAATCATAATCATAAGTTGTAAAGTGCAACCCTATGATTTACGATTATTCCATAATCTAAACTAAACCCAACCCTCACTGGATCCAAGTCTAATTTCCTACTGTGTTAGTACTACAATTGAAGTCTACCTCTGATACCACTTCTGTAGCACACCGATTTCCGTATACTGGAAACTTGTTACACCAACCAGAATCTTTTACTTCAAATGAGTACACAACACAGAAAATCACAGGAAATTAAAAAACTTCATTACTTACCTTAATGCTTTCTTCTTGAACATGAAGGCTCAACACAGCTTAAGCTCACAATCCCCAAAATCAAGTGGTCCTACAACCTAAATATAAGTGGGCACATTAGTTGAATGCAACTGACGCGAACTGATAAAACCAGTGAGCTTCACTACTCAACAATCAATTAATATAAAAATTAACATGTATGACAATATGAATGACGAATTGTGAAATTCAAACAATCAAAAGTGTCAGTGTGTGCCATGACCTAAATCTAATGCACAAACATAAATGCACATGATGCTCTTATTCTAATGCGCACTTGATTTGAAAACGTATGCATCCCATACTACATACTCCCCAAATCAAGTTCATATTCTCCAGATGACATGGTTCAATCCCTCACCATGTATCCTACTCTTGTACTCTTTCTTGTTTCTGACATTCATCTAGTGACTGGTAAGGTTGCAGTCGCTCGGTCTAGTTTCATCTTTGCAGTCGGAAATCATTGATCATTTCACTATGTATGTCGAGACCATGTAGTCCTACGCCACTCCCCGGTCATACTCCGCCCGGCCCCTGTGGTCCTACGCCACTCCCGGACCTTATCCAAAAGTTATTATGAACATAAAGGTGACCATGCAGATCCTACCTGCTCCACTGAGAATTCTAGAGTCCTGCTCTTGCTCCCTGTTCGCATTAAACAACGAAGAACCTTAGGTGGATTCGGAGGGTCCATTCCCTAACTTCCACCATATAGTTCTTATCACTAAATCCTAGAAATTAACAAACAAGACCACGCCGCACATGTTCCATTTGCAGGTGAGTAAACACCCTACTAGTGCATGTCCTCACCAATTCATCTCAATCTTCTAGGAAGCTCTAAAACTAGTGGCTGAAGTTACGCTAAATTGATTTCTTAATTCTAATAACTTATTTATCATTACTTCTAGTTTCCAGATTAACTTCCTAAATTACTAACTATATTATCTAGTTCAAGTTCTAGGTTTAAAGCCGATCCATAAGAACAACAATAAATGACTCTTCGGAGCGGCAACCACCATATGGCAACTCTCCGAACTGGTCCACAAATCATTCGGCCCGGACAAGTACTATATTGCACACCCCACGTGTACAACAAGTACTATGACAAACATAACCATATGCATTATAATGCCTTTCTACTTACATTGTATATACCTTATAACATGCTCTTTTGGTGTATTTCAACAAACGTCTTGTATACAACTCATATTTCTTAAATACTTCCCAACACCATGTTGTTTATACATGGACATGTGTGCACTTGTTGTGAGACCCCGTATTTCTAGAGAGTATATATATATATTATATGGTATAGTATAGTATATATATATATATAGTAGTAGAAAGAAAGAATGGAAGGATGGTTAGTGACGTGTAATGAAGGAAAAAGAAAGAAGGAAAGAATGAGTGGGTATTGGTGGACTACAAAAGATCTTATGGGAATTAATGTTGTGATGAGCCTATAAGATGATCTATGGGGCTATAGATGGGTATTAAATGAATGAAGGAATGGAAGTGTGTGCTGGTAAAGTGTGTGTGTGGGTGGTG
This sequence comes from Hemerocallis citrina, assembly GCA_017893485.1. NCBI lineage: Eukaryota > Viridiplantae > Streptophyta > Magnoliopsida > Asparagales > Asphodelaceae > Hemerocallis > Hemerocallis citrina. The sequence continues at coordinate 226,212,282 of CM030366.1, read as the reverse complement.
TTGACCGGGTTTGACATTGGGGATTAATCCCACATCGGTTATAGAAGGGAAGAAAAGTGAGAATATATTAGGAAAGCCAAGGATTAAGGGTACCCAACGTCCGGACACCCTTTTGAGGCAGCCTGTGGTGAGCGTGGCTAGAATTTAGTTAATTGTGTGCGTACGAGCTGAGTGCGGGACGTTACAGATGGTATCAGAGCTAACTTTCGACATCGAATGTAGGACTTGTATATAGGAAGTGCGTGGGACGCAATATGTGTGTATGAGATGCGTAAGACCCTGGGAGGGCAGCGATTAGGAGACAAGTCTACATTCGACTAGAAAGACAATCCTGTACTAGATTGCACGTCCCGTATTCAGTGAAGACGCTGAATTCTTAAGAGGGGGTGAATGTGAGACCCCGTATTTCTAGAGAGTATATATATATATTATATGGTATAGTATAGTATATATATATAGTAGTAGTAGAAAGAAAGAATGGAAGGATGGATAGTGACGTGGAATGAAGGAAAAAGAAAGAAGAAAAGAATGAGTGGGTATTGGTGTACTATAGAAGATCTTATGGGAATTAATGTTGTGATGAGCCTATAAGATGATCTATGGGGCTATAGATGGGTATTAAATGAATGAAGGAATGGAAGTGTGTGCTGGTAAAGTGTGTGTGTGGGTGGTGTTGACCGGGTTTGACATTGGGAATTAATCCCACATCGGTTATAGAAGGGAAGAAAAGTGAGAATATATTAGGAAAGCCAAGGATTAAGGGTACCCAACGTCCGGACACCCTTTTGAGGCAGCCTGTGGTGGGCGTGGCTAGAATTTAGTTAATTGTGTGCGTACGAGCTGAGTGCGGGGCGTTACAGATACGAGTTGAGTGCGGAGCATTACAGATGGTATTATAGGAAGTGTGTGGGACGCAATATGTGTGTATGAGATGTGTAAGACCCTAGGAAGGCAGCGATTAGGAGACAAATCTACATTCGACTAGAAAGACGATCCTGTACTAGATTGCACGTCCCGTATTCAGTGAGGACGCTGAATTCTTAAGAGGGGATGAATGTGAGACCCCGTATTTCGAGAGAGAATATATATATATTATATGGTATAGTATAGTATATATATATATAGTAGTAGAAAGAAAGAATGGAAGGATGGTTAGTGACGTGGAATGAAGGAAAAAGCAAGAAGGAAAGAATGAGTGGGTATTGCTGGACTATAGAAGATCTTATGGGAATTAATGTTGTGATGAGCCTATAAGATGATCTATGGGGCTATAGATGGGTATTAAATGAATGAAGGAATGGAAGTGTGTGCAGGTAAAGTGTGTGTGGGTGGTGTTGACCGGGTTTGACATTGGGGATTAATCCCACATCGGTTATAGAAGGGAAGAAAAGTGAGAATATATTAAGAAAGCCAAGGATTAAGGGTACCCAACGTCCGGACACCCTTTTGAGGCAGTCTGTGGTGGGCGTGGCTAGAATTTAGTTAATTGTGTGCGTACGAGCTAAGTGCGGGGCGTTACACTTGTATTCATGAAATATCCAAATACTCATTTACAACTTCATTCATATAGTTTGTTCATCTACTAAACTTTTTCTAATACGTGTATACCGCAAACATTTTTGTAGCATTATTTCCATCAAATCCTAGTTATAATAAGCATTCTAATATGATTACTTGAGCATTGTTTAATTTCAAAATTGTGTATTCTTCGTAGATTAGAAATGATTTATCTACAAAAACATATCTTTTCTATCTTATCTACCTAGTTCCTTTTTGTTTCCTTTGTTTCCTTAATTCGACAATTTCAAACATACACACAAGCATGCATACATAACCATTGCATTATATTAACACTTTAATTCTTAACACTTCAATAATTTTTAACAATTACTACAACTTTAAATTTCTAACAATTTACACAACCAAAGCAATCTATTATCAACAATTCATTCCACTACCAATTTCTTTTACTACTAATAAACTAGTACACAATTATTTAAATATAAACAACAAACTACTAACAATCAAACAATTTAACAACAAATTACTAACAATCTATTAACAATCAAACAATCAAATACTAATAATTAAAGGAACATATAAGGAGGAAGAACACCCACCTTATGTTTAAAAGGCTTAACCCTAGCGTTGGCTTCTTTTCCTTAATCTTCTTTTTGCTTTCAAGCTCCAAAAGCTCTAGGAAATGATAATAAATTAATTAAAATAGAAAAATAGGATGAAGGATGAAGAAATTGAACTAGGTGTGAACTTAAGGCTTCACCTTCTCCTAGCTTACTTGGCATCTTTGCTCTAATAGCTCTAGGTTTCAAGAGTAGTATAGTATGGAGTAGTAGTAGTTGTAGGAAGTAGTCGTAAGATGAAGTAATAGTGCGATGAAGTAGTAGCACTAGTATGAAGTAGTATGTTAGAATTTTTCCTTCATTTTTTCACACATGCACATATATATGGGAAGAGTAAGGGGGAGGGTTGGCCAGCCACCTATGAAGTGGCTAGGGGTGTGTGGGGTTGTGTAGAAACTCCTAGGATTTCCTAGTCATCATGCTTAGTCATGAAGTTAGTGATGACCCTAATCCTTAGGGTAAACACCTAAGCTCACCTAAGTATCTTAGGTCAATTACTTAGTCAAAAATTGTAAACTTAGTTAGTAGTAGTATAAATGTACTAGTATATATATACATACATATACACATATACTAGTATATTAGTCTAGTGTATATATTCATGAGTGGGTTGGGCTAATAGAACATGCAAATTAGGTTGGGCTTAATAAAACATGCACAATCCATTAGCAATAGAAAGAAAGAAAAGAAAAAGAAATATATATATATAGAAGTCTTTCGTTGTGCATTACTTATATGGTGCACACGGCGTGTGCACTCGGCCTTCTTGCCTTCGTATCGGCGATCCGAACCGTTCACATTGATCTACATATCTAAATTACAAATTATTCGAAATTCATTTGGTCATCCATTGAAGTATTACAAACTTGTAAGGCTGAAAATCATTGCTTTTTATAGTCACATGATGGATGGGCAAATGAATTTCAAATGATTTGATTTTACATATTTAGACTAATTTAGATGTGTAGATCAATGTGAACGGTTAGGATCGTCGATACGAAGGCGGGATGGCCGAGTGCACACGAAGGGGTTGTGCACAACAGAAGATATATATATATATATATATATATATATATATATATATATATATATATATATATATATATATAGTTGTTCAAACAATTAAATTCTGGGATATTACACCAGCTAAAATGCATGATAGAATCCACAAAGTTAGCACCTTGAAATTAGCTAAAAACATTAGACTATAAACAACAAGAGTTAGGTAAAAACATGTAAATTAGAAATTCTCGAAATAAACTAAAAAAGTGTATGCAACCCGCACAGATAGCTAAAATAGTGTATTTCCTTTCTCAAAATCAACTTAAAAAGTGGGATTCTAACTCAAAATTAGCTAAAACATTTAAATTCAGCTAAAAACAGTAGACTATAGTCCATAAGACTAGCTAAATTAGTGAATTTTTAAATTTTCTCGAAATCATTGAAAGTAATAGACTATAAACCATTAAAGTTGACTAAAACACTTAAATTCAAAATTTCTTGGAATCAGCTAGAATGCGTGAACTATTATAGCCCACAAAACAATCTAAAACAGCAAAATTTCAAAATTTCTCAAAATCGGTTTAAAAAGTGGATTACAACCAAGAAAAGTTGACTAAAGCATTTATAATAAAAATTTAAATCGACTAGAACTCAGGGACTATAGCCCAAAAGATAACTAAAATAGTGCATTTCTTAATTTTATCAAAATCGGCTAAAAATAATGAATTTCCGGATTCACAACTGTGTATAGTTTGTGAAGCTACTATTGAATTGTCATAATTAAGCCTTACCTTATCCCTCAATTGGCTTGCCAGTGTCATTATTGATACACATGATATACCAACCCATAATAAATATAGGAATATTTGTAGTATATCAATAACAAAATCTGTTTATCTAAATTTAATAGCACTCTATATTTATACTTATGAGCTATCAAATCTTTAAAAAATTAACTCCTAGTTTCTGTCTGGATGCAAATTGTTATGTTATTTGTTGGGTTGTTGTACCTAGTAAAGGGTAGATAAATGGTTATTTCTAAGAAACATCGTAGATAGTAAAGCAAAAGGAAATTTTCTCTAAGAAATTGGAGGGGGTTCAAATTACCCTATTCCTTTTGAGTTCCAAATTTGGAGCGATCCAGGAAAATATACAGTGAAGATCAGGAAAAAAATGCACAGATTAGACGCGGCTTGAGGGAGACCAGTAGCTCACTTGATTACATCCTAACTCTTTAGGCCAGCTAGTCCCTCGACTGCTTACACTGCAACTTATCACTAAGCGTTAACACTGCTATTCAGTTCATACAACACAGGTTGGATTAGGTTTTAGTCAGTCCAAACTCGAAACTTAATTTTGGACTAGGTTAAAGTTTCTCTCTGTGAAATGATCTCAAATGATATCATTCATTAAGAATTTATAAGATACACATAGGCTCTCGTTTTTTTAAGTTTTCTTAGATGCTTATACTTAGTAAGTTCCTATAAGGTAACATGCAATAATAGATGCTTTCACAAGAAAGGAATATAACGAAATTCTTTATGGGATGTTCTCGTATCATGGTATTGCTGTATTTTGTCGATTGATGGGTGCAAGAATCATATTTTAATTTGAATTAACTAACGAGTGATTTTATTCAAACCGCTTAAGGTCATCATCAACCGAAATATGATTAGTTACATGCGGGGTGATCCAGTAAGTGCCAGAGATGCTAGTTCTCCATCATTGGATCTCATCAAGGGATTATAATCATATAACTTGATGGAAGCCAATGGTGGAAACAGTTGCTCTTATTGCAGTTACCAGATCAGGTGCCTGTATATAATATACATAGAGGGTAAAGGTACAGAGGAAAGCACCCTAAACTCATCTAGGGGACGACATAAAGTCACATGATATATTATTACAGGATGTGATGACATAATTCTTGATGATCATGATCATAATCCTAAAATGTTAGCGTATAAGAAATAATGAGATCTCCAACTAACCCAAATCAGTGCAAAATGAACGGTTTTCCAATAGAATGAAGTAGAACACTTGAAACATCAGAAATTGCTTTTAAACTGTATAATTCATGATATGGTAATATGCTAGGAAAAGGAGATCTTGATGAAGGATTCTGATTTTATATGGGACAACAGAACATGTGACAGATGTCTCCCTACGTACACTTCACCCGTGTATATATATATAGAGAGAGAGAGAGAGAGAAATCATCTATGCAGGTTCCCATCAAGTGATTACGATCATTCTATATAACAAAAACTATTCCTAGATATGAAGATTTCTTTGTTCACTTGATTCAGTTTCGCTAAATTAAATGTAGTAGTATTTTGGACAATATGCTGCTAGAGGTCAGCTAACTGCAGCTACAGGAAATGCCGTCCAGTTCTCCCTCAGAAACCCAAGGAATAAAAACATGAATTAACGATAGAGGACAGATATGCTTGACCAAAACCAGGCTGTGCTCTAGGACTCTCATCTCAACACATAAAATGCTAACCATTCATTATCCTTATAGCCAACGAAACCTTAAACTCAAAAGTTTCCAACTTACATTAATTTTATTGGTAGCTGAGTCAAGCTTTTCTCTCCTGAATGTCAAATGCACTGATTCCATAAATTATCCAACTTTAAGGATGCTTTAATACTTCCAACATTAATTGAAACCACCCTCTAGTCTAGATACTTAGTGAGCTCATAACAAAAGGTATGACTCTGTTGTTTCTGTTTACCGTGTATGAGCATATCCAAAAAAACGTGACAAAATCAGCTACCAAGTTATTATAACAGGCTTGCATCATCTACTTATTACAGTGTGGTAGCACTTACATGCCAACCAAAAATGAACATCAAGGAATTCATTGGCCACTTCCACACACAAAGTGAATCAGCATCAGATAAATAATTATGCAACCACGGACCTTGATTAGCAATCCGAGTAACAAAGAGGTCAAAATAGCACCCTATCAAACAATACCATTAAGTGATAAAACAGTGCTAATGAGGAACAAAAAGGTGGAAGAAAAGCACTATCCACAATAAGAGTTTTCCTAATTTGGTACTAGAAGTATAATAATGGCAACAAACTTTTTGCACAAAGCACAAATCATATACTAAAATATATTAGCACATTCGGTAATCATCATTCATGTTTCTCCTAAATACTAGCAAACCGTCTCATCTAAATGAATGCAAGAAAGACCAAAAAAGAACAAGCTTCTAAAAGGTAAACCACAATTACTACTCAAGCACGGGGAACCCCTTTGGGAACAGATTAACATAATGGAAGATAAGTCTATTTAGTCAGATCAGAGAGGAGATGCTCGGTTTAATAACAGGACCACACTAACGAATTATGAAAATTAATCAGCAAAGTATTTCCAATCCATAATATGCACATGCTGATACAATTCTATCCAATCAATAATAGCCACATTAACTAATGCAGGTATATTATAATCATGTATATTTCAAAAACTGAGTAGTTAACTAAATATTGAAATCAAGACAAAGTCATCGTCCCAGGTTCATAAGATATTCAACATTAATTTAAGAAAAAGATGACATTTGATTTCTAACCAGCGGTTGTATATGGAAAAATGATTATGTACATATCAATTTCAGTTAGGAAAGAAAGAATAAAATGAACAGAAAGTAACATTTTCTACCAAGACAAATATAAACTGGGAATAATCAAAGCTTCTACGTGTCCGATGTCGGAGACGTATCTACCTATGAATTTTCATGTTGGATGATGGATTTCAGGGAAATATCTCCAAGTGTCCAGACAATGTTCAAGTTTATAGCATGACATAAATATAGTCTACCGAATTCAAATAAAACCATTTATAACCTAAGCATACATTTAGAAAAGCCTAAATTGCGACTACCATAAGATTGGACAGCTTGTAGAACTTGTGACTCGAAATGGGGGTATATCAGGTGATATGTCGGGGGCCAAATCAAATTCAACCCTACATATTATGGATATTTTCCATCAACAACAAAGAATTATTAAATACGACACCAGTGGTGGTGACTGGTGACCCTTCAAAAATGATATCGGATAACATATTAGAGATGTTTGAGGACGGTTAAAACACTGAATACTACCTAAGTGATTCACAATTTCTTTTTCCAGAAAGTTGTCTTTACATAGTGATCCACAACTTCTTTTTCTAAAAGCCACGAAAGCATTATGAGTGTGTTCGCATGCGTAACTACTAACTAGCAATCACAATTTTTCTTGACATGGCGATTTCATAATGTCTTTTTGAGATTACTGACTTCTTGAGGTGAGTTAATATCATGGTGAAAGTATCCTGTGAACCATTTCTTCTTGTTTTAAATAGATAATATGGTCTAACCATGTGAGATCAATTCATCAGAAATATGTTTGCCCCTGCATCATGTAGTTACAGAAATAAAGATATTTCAGTCATATTAATGTTTTAATGCATAGGCAGAAATTTTTTAAATGATTTTGATCTCACATTCTTAGATTAGTTTAAGCATGTAGATCAAGGCCCAGAACATTCGTAAGATGCCTCACCATGCAGTGGTCATGTCGCCTTATTCTCAACTGAATATCTCCCTATGTGTATCCCAGTATATTTATGTAACAAACCTACAAAATCATCTTTGCAAAAACTTTATGTCCGCCGGCACAGAAGATTTCTAACGGCACATAAGATTTCTAGGAAATAAGTGCCTATGGATGTCCCCAAAAAAATTAGGCATGTAGATCAAGGCTCAGAACGTTCGTAAGATGCCACAACTGACGAGCTTCCTATGTGTATCCCAGTATATGTATGTAACTAGTATACAAAGTCATCCACGGGAGAGGAAAAAAATATGTCCACCTCCGCATAAGTTTTTTTTCGGAAATAGAAATAAGAAGTGCCTATGGATGTCCCCAAAAATTTGTTCCGACTCTCCAAAAAAACTTCATTTACTTACAATAGGAAAATTCGGGAAACAAAACTAGCAAAAACAGTGAATTTCCGAATTTTCGAAATCAGCTTAAGCCAGTGTACTTGTTAACCCACAATAAGTTGGCTTAAACACATGACCTCAGAATTTCTTAAAATAATCTTAAAACCGTCAACAATAACCCATTTAGTTAGCTAAGAAAGTGGATTTTCAAATTTTCTGGAAATCGACTAACCTAGAAAGGTTGGCTAAACTAACTAAATTAAGAATTTCTCAATATCAGCTAAAATGCATGGACCTAGAAAGATAGCTAAAATACTTACTAATTGAATAATCTCGAGATTGGTTTAAAACGGTGGTTCAAAACCCATAGAAATTGGCTAAAACACTAAAAATTCCCAATTTCTCGAAATTAGCTAAAAACTGTAGACTAACCCACAAAACTTGCTAAAATAGTGACTTTCTAAATTTTCTCGGATTCAGCTAAACCAGTGGAGTATAATCCACAAAAGTCCGCTAAAACATTTAAATTTATAATTTCTCGAAATAGGCTAAAATGGTAGGCTATAAGAACCCACAAAGTTAACTAAAATAATAAATTTCGAATTTCCTGGAACCGGCTAGAAACAGTGAACTATAACCCAAAAAAGTTGGCTAAAACACTTGTAGTCAGACTCTCACAAAATCGGCTGTCTTTTGTGATGCCACACTCAATAACACATCTCCTAATTTAATTAATTGCATGATATTCATATTTCTCATGAAAATATTTATCTAATTTGCTTATAAAATTTGGGATGTCACAATTTTGCCCACCTTAACAAATTTGGTCCTCAAAATTTAAACATCCACACATTAAAGATACTTTCTTTTACCTTATATTGTCCAACTAATTAAGGCAATCTTAAGTTCACCAAATCCATTACATTACAGATTCCACCAAGTCCGACCGTTCATATATATACATCTCAAAAGCACAATAACATAATAGTTTCTTTTAAATTATGTTTTGGCGGAACCAATCGTTTACCTTAAAGGGGCGTTTTGTACACGGATTGAAAATTTCCTAGGAATGAAAGAATTTCCGGGAATGTGATGGTAGGAATGAAGAATCTCGGGAATGTTGCATTATCCCATTTGGTAAAGTACATTGCATTCTCGGGAATCCTTTATTATTGTAATTTTTTATTTTAGTTTTTTGGGTTTTTTTTATTGTTAGTTATGGAAATCACATGAGAATGCTCAAATCCCATAATTTTAGGAAGGAATATATTTTTTATTCTAGTTTTTTTGGTTATTTTATTGTTTGTTATAGAAATCCCATGGAAATCCTCAAATCCCATGGTTTTTTAGAGAAATTGAAGTCCTTCCCAACAAAGGATTTTGATTCCCTTGGGAATCTATTATTCCTTCCAAAACTATGCTTGGCACATACCAAACAAGTTAATCGAAGAGGGAATATATGATTCCCATGCACATTCCCACGTACCAAACGCCCCGTAAAGAAATAAAATCTTATCTTGGAATCAGAACATGATGTGCCTGACAGAAACAATGTAGCGCCCCGAGTTCCACACACTGGAAGCTCGTTACACTTACCCATAATCTTTACTTCAATGAGTACACAACACAGAAATCATAAGAAATTAGAAACTTACATTACAAAAGGAAACTATATCTTCCATTTGAATGCTTTCCGTAACTCGAGTCTCCTGCTCCACAATCAGCAATCCTGCAATTAGCAAACTGTGGGCACGTACAACTGACGCAATGTGGATGAAACCCGCAATCTCCAAAATCCTTAACAATCAATATTTGATGCAGAAGAAAAATGTGAAAAATCAAACCACAAGTGTCGGTGTATGCCATGATCTAGATTCTAATGCACAACTCATATTCACATCATGCTCTTAATCTAATGCAAACTTGATTTGGAAACGTATGCATCCCATACTACATACTCCCTAAATCGAGTTCGTATTCTCCAGATGATAGGGTTCAATCCCTCGCCATGCATCCTACTCTTGTACTCTTTTCTGTTTCTGACATTCATCTAGTGACTGGTAGAGTCTGCAGTACATGCGGTCCATTCCCGCTCCTGCAGTCGAATCATGGTCCATCACTCCGAGCGGCAGTGATCACTCTGTTCGTTCAGATCATGGTCCTTCCCCACTCCGACAGGATCGTGTCCCTCTCCATTTCCGGTCAGACCGGTGATCATCAGCTCTGCCGGAATCATGGTCCTTCTCCACTCCTGCCCTTACCAAAGTTATCATCAACATAAAACGAATCGATATGACCATCCCTACTCCGCCAAGAGACTTAGAGTTACATTCTTGCTCCTTGTTTGTATTGATAACCCAGAACATAGACGGAAACTTAAGAGTCCATCTCCTAAGTTCCGATAGGACTTGTGACTTAAGTCTGCATCCTGTTCTTATCACTCAATCCCAGAAATTAACAGTCAAAACCACGCCACACGTGTCCCCTTGACAGGTGAGTACACGCTCAGCTAGTGTCTGTCCTTACCAATTATCCTAAATTTATTTCTTAATTCACTAACTAGATTCTAAGTGAATCCATCCTAATTGAGTACAAGTCTCGTCTAGATTTAATTTGGGTTCAACTTAGCTTTCAAATCATGCAAGAGGTCGACCCAACATGCACCACACTAGTGCACTCAATGTGCACAAAACACAACCATATGAAAATACTCAAGTATGCATACCCGCATACACATGCATACGGTATTCCATCAATCAGCGCATTCATGCCTACAATCTCTTCTATACTACCAATAGTTCTTTACTTTACTACAATCTACTTCACTAACCTTTTAATGGCATATCTCTCTACTAGCTTCTAGTTACCCATGTATACTTACAGTTCCTATTCTTTTTTACCACAATCTACACCATAAGGTCGTTATTTTATACCATCGTTGTGCATCATTTAGGATTACAGACCTAACATGAAGTTTATTATACATATTAATTTAACATAGTTATTCTAATCACCCTCCTATTACAAATACATGAACTTTTGAACATACACAAACTCTACAACATTCTTCTACTACTACGAGTGACTACTATAAGTGATTAAACTATTCTACTACAAGTGACTACAACAATAACTAAACTACTACAAGTGATTACACGACTTTCTATGAATTACTACCAACAACATTTACTAACTCTTACAATTTACCGTATATGGATTACTAAGACAACATTACCAATTTCTAAACAATACTAACTAGGCATTCATCACTAACACTCCTAGTCTATTTAATTTGCTACGTGTGAATTACTAAACAAATAATTAAGAATAGAACATGAGTTATAAGCAAGTAAAACAACACTAACAATACTCTTATTTAATTTCTTTCCATGATATTTTAAATTAACACATCAACAACCATTCATACAAGTAAGTTGTAGCTTTTTAGGATAAGAAATAGCATGCATCAATCATTCATTCCATATATAACGAAAAATAAAATACATGAGGCATGAAGAATACCCACTACAATTTCTAGCAAGCATAACTTCAATACTTCACACAAGCATATCTTTCTATGTCAAAAGTCAAAAAAAATAATCAAGAGGTAAAGGAAAATACCCACTTTGATTTGTTTGCAAGCTTCAAGTTGCTATCTTCTCCTCCTTGCACCTTTAGTCTTCTTGACTTATTGCTCCAATCCAATAGTAGTAGTATAATAGTAGTAGTAATAAGGCAAAATTTAAAAAAACGTCACAATAGTTTGGCGCTGTTTAAAAAAACGTCACAAAACTTTAACTTTTTAAAAAAACCGCACAAAGTTTAACTCTCAACTCACGGAGTTATCCAACCGTTAACTGGGATAATAGTTATGTGATGTTTTTTTAAAACAAATGGAAACTTTTGTGATGTTTTTTTAAACAGAATAATAGTTCTGTGTTTTTTTTTTTTGATGAGAACGGATAGAGTCTCTCGACTCCAGCCACACCAAAAAGCATATATTATAGTAATAAAAAATGTACAATTCAAACTTCTGTGTTGTTTTTTTAAACAAAACAATAGTTTTGTGATGTTTTTTTAAACATTATGTATAACCCAGTTAACGGTTGGATAACTCCGTGAGTTGAGAGTTAAACTTTGTGCGGTTTTTTTAAAAAGTCGTTTTATGACGTTTTTTTAAACAGCGCCAAACTATTGTGACGTTTTTTTAAATTTTGCCTAGTAATAAAGTAGTAGTAGTAGTAGAAGTAGTAGTAAGCAGTAGTGGTAGGAGAAGTAGTAAGCAGTAGTAGTAGTAGTAGTAAAGTAGCAGCAGTAGTAGTAGTAGTTGAGTAGCAGCAGTAGTAGTAGTAGTTAAGTAGCAGCAATAGTAGTAGTATTAGGCAGTAACAGCAGTAGTAGTAGTAGTTAAGTAGCAGTAGTAGTAGTATTAGGCAATAACAGCAGCAATAGTAGTAGTTAAGTAGCAGTAGTAGTAGAAGAGTAGGTAGTAAAAGTAGTAGTAGAAGTAGCAGTGAACATATATATAGAAAAAAAAAGGGTGGAGGGGCTGCCGGCTGTAAAGAGAGAAAAGTGAGAGATAGTGGAGTGTAGGATTTGGTGGAAAAGTGTAGAAAATGCTTAGGTGTCCTCTTTTTTACACTTAACCCCTCAAGCTTTAATGTAATTCCACTTAACCCCCTAAATAGCTATGTTGGATTGGGCTTTAAGAAAAGAAAATGTTGGGCTTTAAAGAAAATATATAGATGAAAATAAACATAGTAGGAATAGTGCATGATAAAAAAAAAATAACCATATCAACATAATTGTTACTTATTTTAGGGGTATTACAAACAATTCCGTAATATCCACATAATTGGAATAATATCTATAAACATAGTAAGAATAGTGCATGATAAAAATAAAATAACCATATCAACATAATTGTTACTTATTTTAGGGGTATTACAAACAATTCCGTAATATCCACATAATTGGAATAATATCTAATTGCCCAAATCTGATACATGATGGACACTTCAACTTTTCATATATGCTATCTTCCCAAAAGTCACAATTACAATTTTACTCGATATATACAAAAACATTGGCCGAGCAATCATTCTCCTATAATAAGAAATTTATCCTCCACGAAAGTTGAATACTTAAATATCCAAACTTTCTCTTATGAGTTAAAAGAACTTATGAATATCCTCTCTTATCAAAATATTTCCAAGACCAATACATTTTTTTAATGAATATCATCCATTCTAATCCAAACATTTGTGATGATACCTGTTTACTCCATAACGTGTTAATGTATTATTTACAAAATATTAATTTACCATAGGTTTTGTAGCCTCAAGATTTGAACCTCCGTACATCAATAAAAAAATACTTCTCAAATGAATATGATCCAATCTAGTCCAACACTTCAAATCCACGACCTTCTTTCAAACTCACAATCACAAGAGAATTTCTTATTTCACGTGCACAAAAGTTTCACAAGAGTATTCTTTATCGTAAGAAATTTAATCCTCAAACTTTGAATACGTTAATTGAAAAAAAATCATCATAGCTTCAAACAACTCGTATACAACTAGCAAATATATCTCAAATACTCTTTAAGTATGTTTACATCCAAAGCTCTATAATCCTCCGGATTGGTAATCAATCTTAAATCTTTATAATGATTAATGATCAACCTCTACTAACTTTATTCAATCAGCCTCAAATATTTTGAAACACATAAAAATCCAATATCAACAAGTCTCCAGGATAACTAATCAACTTTAAATTCTCATTTATTAAGCCTATTGCTCAGAAACATATGGACAAATTGTAGCGCCCAGAGTTCCGCACACTAGAAGCTCGTGACACATACCCAGAATCCTTACTTCAATGAGTACACAACACATGAAAGCACAGAAAATTAAAAACTTCATTACCTCAATGATATTACATTTATCCACCACTTGGTTGATTCCCACAGCTCGAATCCATGCTCCACGATCAGTAATCCTGCAACTAACAAACTGTGTGCACGTTCATTCAACTGACGTAATGTGGATGAAACCAGCGATCTCCAAAATTTTCAACAATCAATATTTGATGGAGAAGAAAAAAGTGAAAGGCAAACCACAAGTGTCGGTGTATGCCATGATCTAGATTCTAATGTACAAACTCAAAATGCACACAATGCTCCTACTCTAATGCAAACTTGATTTGGAAACGTATGCATCCCATACAACATACTCCCCAAATCGAGTTCGTATTCTCTAGATGATAGGATTTGAACCCTCGCCAATGCATACTACTTTTGTACTATTTTCTGTTTCTAACATTCATCTAGTGACTGGTAAGGTTGCAATTCATATTGTCTATCCGCCACTGCTGCAAACCGGTGGTCCTTCTCCGTTTAACTCTTGCTCCTCATTCGTATTGATAACTCAAAACATAGACTGAAGCTTAAGGGTCCATCCCTTAAGTTCCGATAAGACTTGTGTCTTACATCCGCATACCGCTCCTATCACTAAATTCCAGCAATCAACAGTCAAAACAACGCCGCACATGTCCCAGACGAGACGCCGCCGCACGTGTCCCCTTGACAGGAGAGTACAACGCCCAGCTAGTGTATGTCCTTAAAACAATGATCACATAAACTAGAGCTACTACAATCGAGAACTTGGTAAACACCATATAACAAATGTCTATTAACAAACTCTTCTTGAATCCATTCCAAGGGTTATTCAAACCCACACAATACCAACTCGCACATCCCAACATACGGCTATACATCATGTACTCATACTTGAACATATACAAACCTTCCATCGCACACTTACATGCGCAAACTTAAAATATAATCTTACACAACTCACTACATATTATAACATAAACTAAGAGTTTATAAAAAATATTTCTAAGGTTGTTAAGAAGTCCTAAAGAGATGACAATTTGCATACACCCAAAACAGCAAGTTCAAGTTTAAAATGCAGTTCTTGCAACTTCTAAAAATCACCAATAATCACCCTCTTACTGGAATTTAGATATCTTAGGTTCTAAAGAAAGATCAATGAGTCTACTATAAGTTCTTAGTTTGGAGTTTTCTCAAAATACTTTATTTAAAAGGCCAAAATAATCAATAACTGAAGGTGTACAAATTTTCAACAACTAAAAACTGCTAACTAAGCATGAGTTCAAAATTAATTTAAAATACTAAACAATGTCCAAAATTCAAAAAAAAATGTTGAGCATGTTCTAGACACATACATGTATCACATATAAAAATTTCAACTTGAAATACTACATAGTTAGAGAGAGATGAATTTTTGAAGTTGAAGTAGTAAACTAGACAGAATCACAGCTCAACCTATAGTGGTTTCGGATTTTATAAAAATAGCAAATATTATCCAATAAGTATGAAATTTGGTGGAGAGGCTCTAGACACATATAAGATGCTACTATAAAAATTTCAACCATAAATTTCTCACATTCAAGGAGTTATTATTTTTGGAGTTGAGGATAAATGTCAAGATAGGAAAAAATACAAACTTTTTAAGCTATTCACAAAATAAACATACACTTCACGCACCATAAATTTCATGCCATCTATATTAAGAAAAAAGTATACACTACACATTTAACAACAAAGAGAGTTGGAGAACACCCACCTCAAAGTGTGGACAAGATGAAATCTTCAAGCTCCTAGTATGCTCTTCTCCTCATAACTTGCTTTCTTCTTTTCTTGCTTAATTAGCTTCTTAGAAATATTTAGGAAAATTTTGGAATGAAGAGTAATATAGAAATGAACTAGGAAAGTAGCATGGAATTTGGACTTTAGTAAAAAAAAAAAATGAAGTAGGAAATAAGAAGAAGATGAGTTAGGGTTTTCTCTGTACACCCATATATATAGGGAGAGTGTGGGAGGGTTTGGCCGGCAATAGAAGCTAGGATTAGGGTTGGAAGAGTGTGGGTGAGTGTAGATGAGTGTAGAAATGCTTTGTTGTCCCTACATTTTACAAATAACCCCATAGGTTTTAAATAATTACACATAACCCCTTTTCTAAGTCAACAATTGTAGGCTTCAACTAGGTCATAAATTGTAGGCTATATAGTATAGTAGTGTATGCGTGTATATTTATAAAATGAAAAATGGTAAATACAATTTAAAAATATATGCAATTATTCAAGACAAAATTTATTAATAAATATGGTTATAAAATAATGCAATACTATTCATATTCAAAATAATTGTTAATTATTTTGAGGGTATTACACAAATTCTCTAAGCTAATCTTCAAAAAAGTCTTAAAATCCCTCAACAATAATAATCTTATAATAAAATTCTAACCATAACAATGATCATTAAAATCTGGTCCGGCCCCCATCTTGAGAGGGGTAAGGCAGCCGCCTCAGGCCCCCAATTTATTTTGCAATTTTAGGGGCCCCAAATTTGTATTCCCCTTATAAATATAGGTACGTATTTTACACAAAAAAATTATATTGCAATTAAGGGCCCCAAAAAATAATTATTTGGGCCTTTCGCCTCGGGCCTCCGGGAACTCGGCGCCAACCCTGATTAAAGTGTTCTCGTTTACTATAGATTTAGCATTTGGATCCACAAAATCATTTTCCTTCGGGTAATGTAATCCGAAAGTAATTACTATATTCTAATTCACATGTGTCAAAGTTCTACAGATATTACTCGTTTTTTGATCTCTTGAGATGAATTGCTAAATTGCCTTCAAATGCTCTCCATATTCTCCCGGAAACCAAGGATATCATAAATAAGAACCACTACAATGTACCTAGATAAAACATGGTAACTCTATTCATTACAGTGGTAAATACACACAGGGCCACAAATTCATGTTGTTTGAATCCATCTCAAGTGATGCTTTTCGATATTCTCCTTGTTTTTAATATTCTAGTGTCTTCATCTTCTGTTCATTCTAAAATAGATCTACTGCTCCTTACAGATATTCAAACAATCGACCACTCAAAGTGTTGGATATTTGGTCTTCCATAGTTAATTGGCTAAATTATCTATAATTATCAAAACAAGTTTGATACACAACTCTATCTTATAAACACTCGTATACACAATTAGAAACAAAGCAATCCGGTACTTTCCCAAACCTGAATCAACGGTCTATTCTAAGCTCCATGCCACTTTATTCAAGAATTATCTGCAAAAATATTTTAACTTTGGTGAGGCCTTCTCTTCAATTTAATGATATGCATGACATTCAAACTTCCTTATAATAATATCTATCTAATTCCTTCATAAAAATTGGGATGATACAATTCTCCTCATGTTAAGAAATTTTGTCCTCGACATTTAAACATCCCCACATTAAAGATACTTATTTTCCTCTTATATCATCCAACTAATTAAAGTAATATTCAGTTAACCAAATCCATCATATCTTTTATACATTAAATCTTAAGTTCAGAATCATTCATATGCATACATCTTAAAGAACATTAACATAAAGTTTTGCTAAATTTATCTATTCCACGTGTTTTGAAGGAACCAATCAATTACCTCAAATAAATAAATTCTTATCTTCAAATCTGAACATGAATCCGACAAAACCAATTCATTAATATCCACATAATTGGACTAGTATCTAATTCTCCGAGTTTGATACATAATGGATACTTTTCATATATGCTCATTTTCCAAAACTCACAATCACAATGTTATTCTTTAAAACAAAGTTCCTACAATAAGAAATTCATCCTTCTCAAAAGTTGGCTAAAACACCTAAATCCAAAATTTCACAAAATCATCTAAAATGAGTTGACACCCACAAAATTAGCAAAAAATGTGCATTTCTGAATGTTTTCAAAATTGGCTAACAACGATGGACTATAACCCCAATTATGGGCTAAAACAAAATTTATAATTTCTAGAAATCAGCTTAAAAAATATAAACTACAACCCACAAAGCTTTGCAAAAATAGTTAATTTTCGATACTTTCTCAAAACCAGATTAAAACAATAAACTTTAACAAACAAAATTAGCAAAAAATAATTTATTTTTGAATTTTCTCAATACCGGCTATAGCCTATTACTCGTAGAAGTTTGCTAAAACACTTACATTATAACACAATGGACTAAACCACAATATTAGCTAAAATAGTTAATTTTTGAAATTTTCACAAAATTGGCTAAAACCAGTGGACAATAACGCAAAACACAAGCAAAATAGCGAGAAAATCGGTTGAAACTAATGAATTATAAACCATATAACCCACGCAAGTTAGCTCAAAACACTTGGACACATAATTTCTCAAAATCGGCTAAAAACAGTAATCAGGCTCAATGCGGTGATGCTACTAACAAACTTTCAAATTATACACAGCTAGCTACTAAAGCCTAAATTATAAAAAATCCTCAAAATAAAGTCATCGGAAATACACATTCTTTAAAGTACTTTTACCATCAAGGAAAAATTTAACTATGCACTTCTCAAATCAAACTTCGAACAATCAAAATACATTCGATACATAGTTTTAGCATATGAACTTATATACCCAATTAGGAACCGAAAAATCTGAAACTTAGCCAAACCTCGATCGTTGGTCCGATACCAAGTACTACACCATTTACTACGAATCACCCGGGGAAACTCAAAAAGCCTTCTCTTCAATTTAATTAAATGCCCAAAATACATATTTCTTATGATAATATTTATATAATTTCCTTACAAAATCTGGAACGTTACTATTTTCCCCACCTTATAAATGTTGTCCTCAAATTTTGAAGATCCACACATTAAAGATACTTCCTTTTCCCTTATATAGTCCAACTAATTAATCTTTAGTCAACCAAATCCATCACATTTTTTATGCATATGATTCCATTCAATTCAAAGTTCTGAAACATTCATATGTGTTCATATATATACATATGAATCCATTGAAATCACACACACACACACACACACACACACACACACATACAGATGATCATGTGCGAACTAGTTCGCATATGATCACATGATAAGCTGCTGCGAACTTGCCGCGCAGCCGTCCAATCTTACATGATCATGATCAGGTTCAGATGGCTGTACGCGTGAGTTCGCACGTGATCAGGTGCGAACCAGTTTGCACCTGATCATCGCCTTATATATATATATATATATAGGGGAGGTGAGAACTAGTTCTCACGATAAGCATCGTGTGAACTTTTTACGTAGCCATCACATGGATGATCCGAACGGTTCATTATATATATATTTATTTATAACACGTGTTTTATCAGAACCAATCATTTACCTTAAATAAATAAAATAATACCTTGAAAATTATACATGTGTTATATCCACACAATTGGATTAATATCTAATTCTCCAAACAAAGTATATTATGGATACTTCAATTTTTCACATATGCTCATTCACCAAAACTCGCAATCTCAATGTTCCTCGTATATAAATATCCCACAATAAGAAATTCATCCTTCTTGAAGTTGGCTAAAACACTTAAATTCAAAATGTCACGAAATCAGCTAAAAACGGCGGGCTACAAGCCAAAGAATTAAATAAAATGATGAATTTCTGAATGATTCAGGAAATTGGCTAACTATGGACTAAAACGCTTGGATTTATAATTACTCGAAATCAACTAAAAATTGCGGACTAACACACAAAATGAGCAAAAACAAAGAGCTTTTGAATTTCAAAATCAAAACCTCCAGAAGTTTACCAGAACAGTAAATTCAAAATTTACCGAAATCATCTAATTAAGATGGAGCTATAACCCACAAAGTTAGCTTAAAAAGTGAATTTCTTAATTTTCTCAAAATAGGCGAAAAATAGTGGACATCCAAAAAAAATTCTCAACACTTAAATTTACAATTTCTCGAAATCAGCTTTTAAAATGTGGACTTCACCCACACAAGTTAGCGAAAGAAGTGAATTTTCAAATTTTACAAAAATAAGATAAAACGGTGACTGTTACAAAAATCACAATTTCCCCCACCTTAAGAAATTTTGTTCTCGAAATTTAAACATCTACACATCAAAGATACTCTCTTTCCATTATATAATCATTCAACTAATTAACCAAATCAATCACAGTATTTATACTTATGATTCCATTAAATCCGAAGTTCCAAATAATTCATATGTACACATATTAAAAGAACACCAACATAGGGAACTGATCATTTACCTTAAATAACTAAAATCTTATCCTGAAATATGTACATGCATTCGTAAAAAACAATTCCTTAATATCCACAAATTTGGATTAAAACATAATTCTCCAAGTCTGATACATGATGGAAACTTCAACTTTTCATATATGCTCATTTTCCAAAACTCATAATCACAATGTTACTCGTTATATACAAAGATCGTACAATAAGAAACTCATCCTTCTAAAATGATCGCTAAAATACATTAACTCAGAATTTAGCAAAATCAACTAAAAACAGAGAATTATTACCCACAAAATTAGCTAAAATAATTAATTGATGAATCGTATTAAAATTGGCTAACTAGAGACTTAACCTTAAAAATTGGCTGAAACAATAAATTTATTATTTCTCAATATCAGCAAAAAATGTGGACCATACCCACAAAATTAGCAAACATAATGATTTTTTTGAATTTTTTTTTTAAATCATAATCTCCAAAGATTGAACCAAATACCCAAACTTAGAAATTTCCAAAATCAGCTGACGACGATGTGGCTATGAAAATGTGAATTTCTTAATTTTCCCAAAATAGACAAAAAATACAATGGACATCCATAAAAAATTGGCTAAAACATTTAAATTCACAATTTCTCGAAATCAGCTTTAAAAAAGTGGACTAAACCCACAAAATTAGCTTTAAAAAGTGAATTTTCAAATTTTCCAGAAATCGGATAAAACAGTGGCCGTTAACCCACACAGTTGACAAAAATAAATAATTTTTGAATTTCTTGAAATTGGCTTGAACATAACTCATAAAAGTTTTTTAAGACACTTAATTTTAGATTTCTTGAAATCAACAAGAACCGATGGACTTAACCCTAAAGGTTAGTTAAATGGTTAATTTTTGAATTTTCTAAAAATTGTCTTAAAAGTAATGGACTACTACAACGCACAAAGAAGTTACCTAAAATAGTGAATTTTGGAATTTTTTCGAAATCGGCTAAAAACATTGGACCATAACCGATATAACCCGCACAAGTTGCCTAAAACACTTGTATTCAATTCTTGAAATTGTCTTAAAATGAAGTTGTTACTAGTCCAACCCGATGAGGTGATGCAACTAACAAAATTTCAAATTATATGACGCTATAGCCTTAATTACCAAAAATCATCATAATAAATGTAATACCCCCAAAATTAACAATTCTTTTATGTATTTATTAATTATTTATTAATAAATTTTTGTCATAAACAATATCATTGCATATATTATCACATTGTATTTACCATTGTCATGTTATAAATATACACACTACATAAATATATATTCATACACTACACACTACTATATATATATCTGCATATAAGACACCATAGCCTGCAATGTTTGACCAAGGGGGGTTATGTATTGACCTAGAAGGGCCTATGTGCAATTATTAAAAACCTAGGGGGTTAAATGCAAAAGAGGGACACCTAAGCATACCTAGAGTTTTCTACACTTCACTACTTCTCTCTTTCTCTCTTTACTGGCCGACCAACTCTCCCCATCGCTTCTCTTAATATATATGAGAAGATAGAAAGAACCCCTAGTTCTCTTTCTACTAAGTTTTAAACCCTAGCCTATTTCTCACTTCTCATTCTCACTATTTTCCATTTTCAACTATATAGAAATATATATACACATCTATAATTCCTAGAAGCTTTTTGTATGCATAATCAAGTTAAGTGGTGAAGCTAAAGGTGCAAGGAGGAGAAGATAGCAACTTGAAGCAACCAATAGATTGAAGCTTGCAAACAAATCAAAGTGGGTATTCTTCACACCTCATGCATTATTATTTTTCTTTATATATGGAATGAATGATTGATGCTTTCTAGAAATTGTAGTGAGTGTTCTTTCTTACTTATGAATGTTGTAAAATTATATGTATAAAAATGCTAGTGAATAAATAAAGATTCAATCTTTGTGTTAAGAATGGTAGTAAAAGTGTGAAATATGAATCTTTTATGCAAGATTATGAATACAAACCTTGTCTTGGGCATGAGGATTGTGTTGTTAACTGTTAAACATAAGTGGTGATTTTGTGATGTTGTGTAGTAAATTGTCTAATTAAATTTTCATGTTTGAATGCTTAAAGTCCTTATGATTAGTAAGTTAGTATCTTGATTAGTAAATTTTACATTGATAGTAAGCTACTAGCATTGTACTAATAATGTTAGTGAGCTTTGTTGAAATGTTAGTAAGCCTAATATGTGTTCGTAAGCTCCAATGTGTAGTTGAGAACTATATAAGGGTATCTTGTGTAAGTAGTGGTCATGTTAGTAAGTGTAAGCATTTAACAATATTAACATTGTTCATGTTAATAAGTTAGTTAAATAGGTTAGTATGGTAGTAAATTATTAAAGTAAAAATGCTAGAAAGCCTTGTTAGTGAGAAGTTAGGAAGTTGGAAATGTAGACTTGATCTTGTTAGTAACCTAATTGCTAACCCATTGTCCATGGTTAGTAAGCATAGTTTATGTTAGGAGCTACGCGTAAACTTGACCTTGAGTACTAACTTGTTAGTAAGAAGAAATCATGTTATTAGAATTATTCATGTTAGAACTGATATGCTAGTAAGTAAATTGAAGGAGTTAGTAAGCACCAAGTCCTAATAAGGAAAATGCATGTTTGAGATTAGTACGTGGAAACATGGTTGAATTAAGAATAGCTTCATAATAAATGTAGTAACTTGAAAATATGGGAGTTAGTTGCACTAACTAAACATTATTTTAATTAGTGAGTGAATGTGACTTGTAGTAAAGGAAGAACTTGTGAAGTTAGTATTGAGAAGTGTCATTGCTTTCTATGGGCCAGGCATAGGCCAGACGTAGGCCGGATATAGGCCAGATAAGGGCCAAGTTGGGCCAATAATTGAGAATAAGAATATAATGATAATCTAGTGTAATTGCGAACAATGAGACTTTCAGTAACTAATAATTTCACCTAGAAAGTAAGTGGTGATTAATGAAGGAATTAAGCGGATGAGAATTTGACTTAAGTTGTATAAATTAGTAAAGGCGTTAGTCCTAAGTAGTGTGACTCATAATTGGTAAGAACAGCCACTAGTTGGGCGTGTACTCACCTATCAAGGAAACACGTGCGGCATCGTCTCGTCTGGGACATGTGTGGCGTGATCTCGACTGTTAATTTCTGAGATATAGTGATAAGAACGGGATGCAGACATAAGTCACAAGTTCTGTCGGAACATGGGAGATGGACTCTTAAGTTTTCGTCTATGTTCTGAGTTATCAATGCGAACAAAGAGCAAGAGTGTAACTCTAAGTCTCTGGGCAGAGTAGGGGTGGCCCTACGATTTGCTTTATGTTCACGATAACTTTGGTAGGGCCAGGAGTGGAGAAGGACCATGATTCCGGCAGAGCTAATGAAACCGGGAATGGAGAGCGACCACGATCCTGTCGGAGTGGAGAAGGACTATGATCTAAACGAACGAAGTGATCACTGCCGTTCGGAGTGGAGAAGAACCACGATCCGACTGCAGGAGCGGGAATGGACCGCATGTACTGCAGACTCTACCAGTCACTAAATGAATGTCAGAAACATGAATGGATACAAGAGTAGGATGCATGGCGAGGAATCAAACCCTATCATCTGGAGAATACAAGCTCGATTTGGGGATTATGTAGTATGGGATGCATACATTTCTAAATCAAGTTTGCATTAGATTAAGAGCATGGTGTGCATATGAGTTGTGCATTAGAATCTAAATCATGGTATACACCGATACTTGTGGTTTGACTTTCACATTTTTTCTTCTGCATCAAATATTGATTGTTGAGGATTTTGAAAATTGCGGGTTTCATCCGCATTGCGTCAGTTGTATGCAACTGACGTGCCCACAGTTGTTTAGTTGCAGGATTGCTGATCGTAGAGCAGGAGACTCGAGCTGCAGAAAGCATCCAAGTAGAGAATATAATTCCTTGTGCAATGTAAGTTTCTAATTTCTTGTGATTTTTTGTGTTATGTACTAATTGAAGTAAAGATTCTGGATAAGTGTTACAAGCTTCCAGTATACGAAACTCGGGGCGCTACAATAAAGTCATCAGAATCACACCATCATTACAGTTCTCTAGCCATCAATTACAAATTTAACAACAAATTATCAAAATACATTCAATACATAACTCTAGCATATATACTAACACAATTAGAAACTGAAAAATCTGATACTTGCCCAAAACTCAAATATTAGTTCGATACCAAGTACGCCACTTATTAGAATCATCCGTAAACATATTTTGACTATCGTGAGGCAACACTCAAGAAGCCTGACTTCAATTTACTTAGATTCGCAATATTTGTATTTCTTATGATAAAAATTATCTAATTTCCTTTTAAAGTTTGAGATGTCACAAATTTCCCCACCTTAAGAAATTTTGACCACGGAATTTAAACATCTACACATTAATGATACACTTTTTCGTTCTACTAATTAAAATAATCTGCCGTTAACCAAATCCATCAGAGTATTCATACATATGATTCCATTATATCCGAAGTTCCAAATAATTCATAAGTATACATATTAAAAGAACACCAACATAGGGAACTGATCATTTACCTTAAATAACTGAAATCTTATCCTGAAATATGAACAGACATCCGTTAAAAAACAATTCCTTCATATCCACAAATTTGGATTAAAATCTAATTCTCCGAGTCCGATACATGATGGAAAGTTCAACTTTTCATATATGCTCATTTTCCAAACTCACAATCACAATGTTACTCGTTATATACAAAGATCCTACAATAAGAAATTCATCCTTCTTGGACGAGGGTTAAAACAATTTCATTCAGAACTTCGCAAAATCAACAAAAAACTGTGAATTGTAACCCACAAATTAGCTAAAATAATCAATTTTTGAATCTTAATGTATTTGGCTAACTATAAACTAACACAAAATATTGATCGAAACACTTAAATTAATTATTTCTCGAAATCAGCTAAAACATGTGGACAATACCCACAAAATTAGCAAACATAATGAATTTTCGATTTTGTCAACCATAATCTCCAAAAGTAGAATAAAATACTTTAAATTCAGAATTTTCCGAAATCAGCAAACTAAGATGGGGTCAATAACTCACAAAGTTAGCATACAAAGTGAATTTCTTAATTTCTCAAAATAGGCAAAAAACAGTGGACATCCATAAAAAGTTGGCCAAAACACTTAAATTAACAATTTCTTGAAATTAGTTTTCAAAATGTGGACCAACAACTACCCAAGTTAGCTAAAGAAGTGAATTTTCAAATTTTACAAAAATCGGAGAAAACAGTGGACATTAACCACAAAAGTTGGCTTATATACATAAATTTTGAATTTTCTCGAAATTGGCTAAACCACAACACATAAAAATTCATTAAAACACTTAATTTTAGATTTTTTTGAAATCAACTAAAACTGATTGACTAACCCAAAAGGTTAGTTAAATGGTTAATTTCTGAATTTTCTAAAAAATGGCTTAAAAGTAGTGAACTACAACACACAAAGTTAGCTAAACAGTGAATTTTAAAAAAACGAAATTGGCGAACAACTTTGGACCATAACCGATATAACCCGCACAAGTTGCCTAAAACTCTTATATTAACATCTAGAAATTGGCTAAAAATAAGAAAGCTACTAGTCCAACCCGATGAAGTGATGCTACTAACAAATTTTCAAATTATAGAGTGCTACTATAGCCTTAATTATCGAAAATACTCACAATAAAGTCTTCAGAATCACACCTTCATTACAGTTTTTTGACCATCAAATACAAATTTAACTACAAATTATCAAAATACATTCAATACATAACTCCAGAATATATACTTATATACACAATGTTACTCATTAGATACAAAGATCCTACAATAAGAAATTCAACCTTCTAGAACAATGGTTAAAAACATCAATTCAGAATATCGCAAATAAACTAAAAACGATGAATTATAACCCACAAAATTAGCTAAAATAATAAGTTTCTGAATCTTATTGAAATTGGCTAACTATAGACTACAACCCTAAATATTGGTTGAAACACTTAAATTTATTATTTCTCGAAATCAGCAAAATACTGTGGACTATACCCACTTAAATTACCAAACATAATGATTTTTCGAATTTTTCAAAATCATAATCTCCAAAGGTTGATTCAAAAACTTAAATTCAAAATTTTTCGAAATCACGTAACTACGGTCGGGGCTATAAAAAAGTGAATTTCTTAATTTTCCCAAAATAGGCAAAAAAACAGTGGACATCCATAAAAAGTTGCCTACAATTTCTCAAAATCACCTTTAAAATAGTTTTAAAAAGTGATATTTCAAATTTTACAGAATTCGAACAGTGGTCGTTAACCCACAAAGTTGACAAAAACAAATAATTTTCAAATTTTCTAGAAATTGGCTAGACCATAACTCAAAAAAGTTAGTTAAAACTATAACGCCCCGAATTCCAAAATACACTGAATTCGAGATTCCACAGGATCTTTACACTTCATTTAGCACAATTTTACAAGAATTTAAAATTTTTCACTTTTCATCAGAGTTACATAGGAATCTTTACACTTTACATTTTACAGCGGAAGCAAATTTACAACATTTATATAAAGGTACATCAACATTTGAATAATCGCTAAGCATCATTTCTCCTTTAATCTTTATCATATCATTTACCCTGCATACAAAACTGTGGGTACGTCAGTTTATTCAACCAACGAACATTATACACGGCCATCCTCTCTATGCCGAAAACAGTATAACTGATTTTCCATATTTAACAAACACAAACTTGTCACAAATCAAACTAAAGGGAATACCCTATTGATGTCGTGTTGTGATTGTGCACTTAAGTCCTTAATGCAATCATTTACATTACATGACACCAATGCACACTTGTTCGGATTCTATGCATCCCATACTACACAGGTCCGAGGGCAAGCTTCTTAATCGTTCTTCATCTTGTAGGGTTCAATCCCTCGTCATGACTTACTCTACTACAGTAACTACGGTAAGTATCCTAGATGATCTATGAGTACAAGCTCATGTACAGAAAAACTGAAGGGGAATCTCACGTCATGTCACGACGCATCGTGAAGACTATCTATGGACAATTCAGCCTCCTTCATGGCACACGATCCTCTTGCAGTCACCAAACATCCCACAAGCGTCGCCACCTGGACGATAATTCCGGAGTAGTGCCCACGCCATGTCCTGACGCATCAAGCATGCATTCTGTGGCTCACTCTCACACTTCCAATCTGATGGCCCTCATACTCGTGTTTTTCTCTTACTTTTATCACCTCTTCACTATGTACTAAATTCTTAATTTAATGAAATCATGAACAAAATTAATCTCTTAGAGTTAGCCCTCTCACTACTACCGGTCTTATTTCTTCAATTTAACATGACCAACCTTGGTCTTTTCAATATCAATAATCTTACTTCATCACTTTTCACTTGCCGATGTGAGTTTTAGCTACACCCTAATTTTCAATTTCGATTCACAAATTCACATGTTTGAGTTGTCATACTCAATTACATTTCTCTTTTCCAATCACATGATTTCTAAATTATTCATGAGTCAAAATAACCATTCATGAAGTTCAATTATACATCGTGTATTTCACAACATTTATTTCCACATTAAAATCATATCACCAAATATATAGCCAAAATGAATATTCACAAACTCATTAGTGTCACACTATTCTTTAATAAGAATAATCCATACCAACTTCACAATATATACTTTCTTTCTTTGTTTTTTTCTCTTTTCTAGCACTTATCTCAAGTCCGTTGCAAAAACACATTTTTCACAAAATATACAAGTGTAAAACTATAGTTCCAACCACATTTTTATTCCCAAATATACTTTATTTTATCCCAATAACTCCCAACTTATTTTTCATAAGTCACACATGTTTTTAGAATAATAATAGTAATTTTTTCCATAATTTTTACACATCAAGAAACCACAAAGTCATTTTTTCCAAAAAGATATTATTCTGGCCGAGGCCAGGATTCGAACCAGCAACCCACAGGAAGCAAGCCGCACGCTCTAGCCATGTGGCCAATTGTGTCGTTCGATATAAAAGGGGATTAAGAGTATTAAATGCTCTCGGGTTGGAAATTCATTAAATTTTTACAAACGCACATAAAAATTTGGGTTTCTCAAGTATCGAACCAGCGATCCAAGGGAACAAGCCACACACACTGTAGCATTAGAGAGCCTCCCGACCAATTGAGCTATAGGCTCAAGTTGTCTTGAATACAACTCGCATTTTAATTAAATCCATCATCTGTTCAATTAGAACATTTCGATGTTCAAAAGCTCTCATTTGAGTTTTGCTTTTTACTAAATTTCTTGTAAATCTCCAGAATGTCTAATTAACATAGTTTAACACTCCAGTAATTTAAAAATAATTTTTCCAGTAATTAAACACATTTTTCATACAATTAACTTAAATTGTATACTACTACTACCACATCTCATTTCGATATTTCTTATACAACTTAACATTAATATTTCCTATATCAATTCCCTGTTTATTTTTCTTTTACAAACCCAA
This sequence comes from Hemerocallis citrina, assembly GCA_017893485.1. Taxonomy (NCBI): domain Eukaryota; kingdom Viridiplantae; phylum Streptophyta; class Magnoliopsida; order Asparagales; family Asphodelaceae; genus Hemerocallis; species Hemerocallis citrina. Next base: position 226,183,454 of record CM030366.1, on the reverse strand, counting down.
AAATATATTTTAGGTTACTCATGCTAAACATTATCACAAAAGTCCATCTAAGCACATAAAGCAACAATTCCATCTACTAGCATTTGAATTTAGTTTTGATACTAACAACAAATTTTCATTCAAGCATTCCATAGCTACAAACGATTCACATACAACTTAAGATTCATGATAGAATAACATGCAATCTATTTAGCATCAATTCAATCAATTAACAAGCCTTTTTCCAATTAAATGTGCTCTTATTATTTCTTTCATGCATTATCAATTTAATCAACCTTAGCATGATATCTAATTAGAAACATGGAAAATAACCAACCTTATTTGGAGAGAATAAATATTGCACCCTTCTATACAAAAGAGTCCTTCGCGAGCTTGCCAAAAGAGCGTTCCTCCTCTTCCTTGATGTGCAAAACCGGCCTTCAAAGTGCAATCCCGAGCCCTCCTTGATGCCGGCCTTCCTTTGGTGCAAGCACAACCCACAACTCTCAATCTTTTTTTTATCTCACTTACTACACTACTAACAATTGTATTTTCTACTATAGGTTTTGGAGAAATGAAAAGTACAAGAATAACTAGGCTAGGGGGGGTATTTATACTAAAAATTGGAACAAATGAAAGGCTAGGATCAATCTAGGAGTTAAAAATAAAAGGTTAGGATTGAAGGGGAAGTTGTAGTAACCAACCATGATTCAAACAACTACCACCCATAACTCCACTCTTTTTTTCTTTTCCCTCCATACAAAAACCGGCCCACTATGTGTGCTACTTGCACGTGTACGTGCAATGCACATGCATTCATTTGTTCCATTTAAAAAGTTGTACATTATATTTTTTATAAAAATACTCTTATAAAAATATTCTGCATTACAAGTTGTAATAAAAGAAGAAATAGCTCATGGGCTTCATTTAATGGGCCAAATAATGGTTTACAAAAAAAATAAATTAGATTTGGGCTAAAAAGAAGGCTTATGTTTATTTGAAGAAAATGGGCCTATTATAAAAATAATTAGAGAACACATGTACATATATATATGTATACACATTATCCATATAATTATAAGGTTTTATACTGCAAAAATTGCACGTGCATAAAACGTACAAAAAAATAAATAATTTTCATAAATGAAAATCGGGGTATTACAAAAACACTTAATTTTAGATTTCTTGAAATCAACTAGAACAGATGTACTAACTGATGAGGACATCTAATCTGTTTAGATTTTATTTCAGTACCATATTTGTTTTTGACAATTATAGCCATATGTAATCTTTTTAATGTATTTGAGATTCTGAGAATATTTTGATATTTGTATCAAAATATATTTTGAGCCTATTTTTAGGCCTTGAGATTAATGAGAAAGTATGTCATTCTTGATTTTTAAAAAATTGTGTTGAGTTTTTGCTCTTCCTCTCTCTGTGTGATACAAGTGAGATCCAAATTATTAGGGTTTGTAATAAATCCTAATACAATTTTAAGATTAGTGATTAACTCTAAAATATACTCCAAATTAAAACCCCCAACTAAAATTACCCAAACCCTAATTTCCCAAATCCCCAAAACAAAACCCTAATCACCTATTCATACTCAGTCGTCTTCTTCCTCTACCCCAATCCTGACAACAAAAAAAAGAAAGAAAAAAAAGAAAACCCTAACCCTCCTTCAGAAACCCACCCCCGATCCTCTTCCTTCTACTCTTCGCCATCGACTACGACCGAAACCCTAGCCGTCACCTCTTAGCCCCAGACCCCCGTCGACCACCCCTCTCTCCACCCCAGATCGCGGTGCCCCAGTCCCGCTCCTCTTTAACATGCCCGTCAACGGCCTTCTCCCACATCGAAATCTCCAACGCCATCGTCTTCGGCATCTCCGCCACCGCACTCAACCAGCATCGCTTCCCCATCCCGTCTTCCTATCGCGCCTCCGCGACGCAACTAGCGCCGTCGTTCGCGCCGCCCACGACCGTCGTCGACGTCAGTCAGTGATGCCATCGATCCCCCCCGCCATTGTTCTTGAAGTTGTTGTTGCCATTGCGGTTCCTTTGAGTGCTGTGTTCTGTGTGCTTTTCAATCCGAGATCTACACTGCGTTCTTCGAACCCTCGGTATACTCTTTCTAATTTTCAATTATTTGTGTTATACTGCACTATTATCTCTATTATATTATTCAATTTAACTGTCGTCCACAAACAATTGAGATTGAGTGTTCCACTCGCTTGACTAGAGTACGAATCAATATTGAATCTATTACTTGCTAAAAACACTTAGGGATTTAATTATTGATTGGAGAGTGGAATTATTAATTGGGACTGTTATACGTGATTCAATTCTTGAAAACCCATCAAACCTGTTAACTGTTAAAATTTCTAACTTTGATCCGCACTGCGTGTTGGTAAAATTAATCCATTAAGAATCTTGGAAATTCTCTATTTAGGATTAGTTTTACATTACTAACCCTAAAATTTAGTTAAATGGTTAATTTGTTATTTTCTAAAAAGTGTCTTAAAAGTAGTGGACTACTACAACGCACAAAGTTCACTGAAATAGTGAATTTCAGAATTTTTTTAGAAATCGCCTAAAAACATTGGACCATAACCGATATAACGTGCACAAGTTGCCTAAAACATTTGCATTAATTTATTGAAATTGGCTAAAAATAGTAGAGTTACTAGTCCAACCCGATGAGGTGATGCTACTAACAAATTTTCAAATTATACAACGACACTATACCCTTAATTACTAAAAATCATCACCATAAAGTCATCAAAATCACACCATCAATACAGTTCTCCAGCAATCAATTACAAATTCAACGACAAAATATCAAAATACATTCAATACATAACTCTAGCATATATACTTACACAATTAGAAACCGAAAAATCCAATACTTGCCCAAAACTCAAATATCTGTTCGCTACTAAGTACGCCATTTATTAGAATCATCCGTAAACATATTTTGACTATCGTGAGGCCACAATCAATAAGCATTCCTTTCAATTTAATTAAATGCACAATATTCGCATTTCTTATCATAAAAATTATCTAATTTCCTTATAAAGTTTGAGAAGTCACAAATTTCGCCACCTTATGAACATATTAAGGATACTCTTCTTTCCATTATATCGTTCAACTAATAAAAGTAATCTTCCGTTAACCAAATCCATCATAGTATTTATACATATGATTCCATTAAATCCGAAGTTCCAAATAATTCATCTATGTACATAATAAAAGAACACCAACATCGGGATCATTTACCTTAAATAACTAAAGTCTTATCCTGAAATATGAACATGCATTCGTAAAAAACAATTCCTTAATATCCACAAAATTGGATTAATATCTAATTCTCCAAGTCCGATACATGATGGAAACTTCAAGTTTTCATATATGCTCATTTTCCAAATCGCACAATCGCAATGTTACTCGTTATATACAAAGATCCTACAATAAGAAATTCATCCTTCAAGGACGATGGTTAAAACACTCAAATTCAGAATTTCGCAAAATCAACTAAAAACGTTGAATTATAACCCACAAATTAGCTAAAATAATCAATTTGTAAATCTTATTGTAATTGGCTAACTATAGACTATAACCCTAAATATTGGCTGAAACACTTAAATTTATTATTTCTCGAAATAAGCTAAAAATGTGGACTATAGCCAAAAAATTAGCAAAGATAATGAATTTTCGATTTTGTCAAAATCATAATCTCCAAAAGTCGAATAAAACACTTAAATTCATAATTTTCCGAAATCAGCTAACTAAGATGGGGCAATAACCCACCAAGTTAGCATAAATAGTGAATTTCTTAATTTCACAAAATAGGCAAAAAACAGTGGACATTCATAAAAAGTTGGCTAAAACACCCAAGTTAGCTAAAGAAGTGAATTTTCAAATATTACAAAAATCGAATAAAACAGTGTTCGTAACCCAAAAAGTTGGCTAATTTAAATAATTTTAGAATTTTCTCGAAATTGGCCAAACTATAACTCATAAAAATTTGTTGAAACACTTAATTTTAGATTTTTGAAATCAGCTAAAACTGATGGACTAACCCAAAATGTTAGTTAAATGGTGAATTTCCGAATTTTCTAAAAATTGGCTTTAAAATAGTGGACTACAAAGCACACAGTTAGCTAAAATAGTGAATTTCAGAATTTTTTCGAAATTGGCCCACAATATTGGACCATAACCGATATAACCCACACAAGTTACCTAAAACATTTATATTAATGTCTTGAAATTGGCTAAAAATAGGGGAGTTACCAGTCCAACCCGATGAGGTGATGCTAAACCCACCAAACTAACTTCAAGACTTTAGACACCTGCACCCTTCTTCTTCTTCTTTAGAAGCGATGAGAACCCAGACCCACCACCACCACTCTCACCAAACCCACCACCATTCCCACCAAGCTGACAAGGGCAACACTCATAGGTCGACGACCATGCCTAAGCGAGCTAGAGATGAGGAGAGGGAGCTTCACGGAAGAAAGAGAGACGGAGTCGACTTCCATGAGCGAAGGAGAGCAAGGGTTAGAGTTGAAGAGAGGTCTCCACCAAGCCATAAGGACCAGCATCGGATGATGGAGGGAAGTGAGCATCGCCCAGGTAAGGAGAGGGACAATGCTGACGAAGCTCGAGCTTACAGAGGTCGGGACACTGACAGATCGAGACGTCCCTCACCGGAGCCACTCAAGCCTGGAGCTAGACATGAGGAGCACCCTAAGAGAAGCTACGCTGAGGTGGCTAGAGGCAAACTTAGGGAAGAGGACGAACATAGAGTTCGTCGTCAGCCCCTACCAGAAATCGAAAGCCCAAAGATACGCGAGGATGAAGGAGGAGAATGGTTGCTCGTCAAGCGGAGGAAATCGCACAAGAATGAGGCCAGCAAGAGTAACTCCGCCGAGCGTAAGACGAAGCTTCGGAAATGTTGCCACAAGTGTGCACGGCCAGGCCATTCTATCAATAGCTGTAAGTATGACTGGTTTTGCTATGTGTGCAAATTGTACGGTCACATATCAACGACATGCCCCAAAAACAAGGAGACGACATCGGCGTCCGACTACAGAGCAATCTCTCGACAGCTTGTAGCACCGGTCAACTCCGTCGACAGTCGTACTCAGGAGAGCGTAGCAGGTGAGAGAAGCATGATCAGGGCGATAATCACTCCAACGCCATTGATAGCTGAGATGGAGAGCCGTAACAAAAACTGCATGATTGTTAAAGCACGAACCGGGAACCCACAGAGTAAGGAGGTCAAAGACTTACACCTTGCTGTTGTTTCTTCGACGGCGACTTGGATGGTGCAAGAATCCACGAGGGGCAACTTCTTCGCGCACTACAACGACGGCAGAGTTACGGCAGACACACTACTTATGAAGGGGTTGGAAGGCAGGGACGCAAAGGGGATGGAATTTTACATCACGCTCATGCCATGGTCGCGACAATTCGGAGCGTTCAAAACGGACAATCTTCCTACCGTTTGGATTCGCTTGTACAACCTTCCGCTCCACTGTTGGGTGAAGTCAGGGTTCATGAATGTGGTTCGCAACTTCGGAACGATCGTTGAGGTTGATAAAGGGACGTTGATGCACGACAGTCGAAAGTTTGCTAGGTTGCGAATCGCGGTGGCTTGTAAGTCGAATATCCCATCGAAAATCATGGTGGAGTTCGAAGAGGAAGTGTATGAGGTGTGGGTCATTGTCGAGACAAGAAAGAGCGTCACCTTCGGTGGCATGGCGGCGGTGGAACCAGAGAGCGATCTCGACGGCAGGGATTCGGAGCCAGAGGTTGAAAACAGGCAGCGTCCGCTCGATCAAGATGATGTTCATCAAGGCCGTTCATCAAAGTTCCAAACAGGCTACAGCTCTAAATCGAGAGTGAATCAACAACGTCCATCAGCTGCAGACGTGATCGAGCGGTCTGAGAAAGAAGCTGACGTGGCGAAGGTTCAAAATAAAGTCGTTTGGCGTCGTAAAGAGAGACAGGTGACAGATGAGAAAGGGGACATGAGCTATCTGTTGGGACACGGGGCTCAAGACTCGGGGTCTTCTAGCTGTGAACCTAAAGGTAGGGTCACAGAGCTCAAATCGCGGTCATTCGCCAACGAAGTAACAGGAGCTATGCGTAACGTCACATCAGGTACAAGATTAGGTACAAAAAGTGGGATACTGAAAAGGAACGGCGGCAGCAGCGGGGGTCTCGAGGCTAGTAGAGAGTTGGGAATTGGTATGGAGTGGAACCATTTCACAAAAGAGGAGGTAGAGGAGTCTATTAGACTAGCTATGACCTCTCTTGTTAAAAAAATAGCCTATGGAGTCCAAATTCAGGAGCAAACCCGAAAGTTGTCATCGAAAAAGGGAGACGGGATTCACGTCAGTCCAATCACGGCGGTCGAGCAACCTATCCTACAAGTTGGGACACAGCACTCACTAGATCTTGATGACCGCGGTGCGATTATAGGGGCTTTGGACGGCATTCGGGATGACTTCATTATTTCCGAGACCGAAACGGAGCTGGGAGACAAGGAGTTGAGGGGTAGTGTCGGCAGTAACAATAACAAGAAATTCACTGAATACCAGAGGAGGGGAAAGCGGCAGATTAGCAAGGGAGAAGTGTAGATTATCAGTCAAGAGGGATTTATCAAGGAAAGGCCCAAAGAGGATGAGGAGGAGCACACCGTAGGAGGTACTCTTAACCCCAACTTTTCGATTCTCAACTCATTAAATGACGAGTCGCTTATTTACTTTGCTAGTCTTTATGGTCTAGCCATGGGTTCCACCAGGGTTGAACAATTTAATAAAGTAGCAATTATTAGAGGTGAATCGAGGGCAACTTTGGCTTAAGAGAGTCGGGTGTCCGGGGACTGTAGAGAGTAGGGGTCTAGATTGTTGCGTTTAATGGTGTACGTATTTTGGAATGTGAGAGGGATGAGGCAAAAAAGTAAAAAGAGAATGATTTCTTTATCTATTAATAAAATTCGGCCTTCCGTTTGCGGACTCCAAGAAACAAGAATTGAAAACCATTCCTTAGAGGAATTCAACAAGCTTAGATGGGCGGAACATTTCGATTGGAGATTCAAAGCAGCAATGGGATATTCGGGAGGCATAGCTTTAGGTGTAGATACAAGGATCTTTGAGATGCTAGATGAGTTCTTTGGCAACTTTTCGGTGTCGATTAAATTAAGAAGAAGCAACGATTGGGAGCATGTTGTTACAACGGTATACGGCCCATACGACTCGAGAGCGCGTAAAGAGTTCTGGAAGGAGTTTGTAGACATCAGGAACAGATGGGATAGGCCATGGGTGGTAGGAGGAGACTTCAATATCACGCGATTCCAAGATGAACATAGAGTTAGAGGCCACATACACGCTGAGCAAGAGAGCTTCAATAGAATCATTGACGATTTAGAACTGCTGGAGTTAGAGATGGCTGATAGAAAATTCACGTGGTCTAATATGCAAATCAACCCTACTTTAGCAAAGCTAGATAGAGTGCTGGTGTCCAACGAATGGGAGGATATGTTCCCGCGAGCCAAAGTCAGATCCATAGCTCGATATACGTCGGATCATCTACCCCTAGTAATAGACTGCGAGCAGGAATATAGGAACAAATTCCATCCGTTTAGATTTGAGAAATCATGGACTACATTTGAAGAGACGCGGCAGGTGATTCGGGACTCATGGATTCGTACAACCACTCAGAACTCATCGGTTGGAGTATGGGTGGAGAAAACAAGACGCCTACGAAGGGAGTTGAAGGGTTAGGCAAAGCTAAAATTTCACAACGCAGGCCTAATAAGAGAGACGCTAGGCAACAGCATCTACGAGCTAGAAACTCTGCATGAGGACAGAGACCTGACAAGACCAGAGAAGGAGGAATTGGCAAACGTAAGGCTAGAAATTCAAAACATTCAAACAAGGGAGAAAATGCATTGGAAACAACGATCGCGAATTCAATGGCTGAAGGAAGGGGATGCCAACACAAAGTTCTTTCACAAAGTGGCTAACGGAAGAAGAAGACAGAACCACATAGGTAGGCTTCTTATTGAGGGAAGCTGGTATGAAGATGAGGAGCTAATTAGAAGACACTTTGACGCCAAATATCACGATCTGTTGGGAAGCAGAAGCAACGACAGATGTAGTTTAATGCCAGACATGTGGAGTGATTCGAAGATAAAGGGGAGCGATGGAATTGAAAACAGATTTACGAAAGAAGTGCACGAGGCAATCAAGAGCCTAGGTCAGGACAAGGCACCGGGACCAGACAGATTGCCTATATTTTTTTTCAAGGTCTGCTGGCAGATTATAAAGGAGGATTTGATGAACATTTTCATGGAGCTTCACGACGGATCCGCTAATCTGGAAAGGCTTAATTACGCCTCAATCATTCTAATCCTCAAGAAACAAGAAGTTCGAACAGCAGAGGACTTCAGACCGATCAGCTTACTTAACGGATCCTTCAAAATTATCACGAAAGTGTTAGCACAAAAACTGGCACCGAATCTTCAAGATGTGGTCGCACAGTCGCAGAGTGGATTCATTCGTAGAATGGACATCATGGACAGCATAACGGCCGCACACGAAGTCGTGTGTAAAGGAAAAAAAGGAAATGGAGACGGTTTCCTTTTGAAGTTAGACTTCCAAAAAGCTTACGACTCAGTGGACTGGGAATGTCTGGAGAAGGTACTTCGATTAAAAGGGTTTGGAGAAAAATGGAGATCGTGGATACGGAGATGCGTTCAAGACGGAAAATCGTTCATACAGGTAAACGGGTGGCAGGGAAAGAAAATCCGGTGCAAAAGAGGTCTAAGGCAGGGGGACCCGTTATCGTCACTACTGTTCACTATCATTGCAGACGGTCTTGCTGAAATGATTAAGAGGGCACAGGACAGCAATCGCATCAAAGGAATAGAGATAAAAGAAATAGAGCATGCCATGACTATACTCCAATACACCGATGATACGCTCTTATTTGGAAGGGCTAAAGTGGAGGAAGTCGTAGCTATTAAAGTGGCATTGGCGTGCTTCCAAGGATGGTCTGGGTTGAAGGTTAACCTACAGAAGAGTTGCATGATCCTAATTAGCAAACAATTGTCAATTCCAACTACCACGATATCCAACATTTTACGATGCGAGACTGCTGAATTCCCAATCAAATATCTGGGGACGCACATTAGGCCGGGTCCACTATTAAGAGAGGACCATATGCCATTGATTGAAAAGATTGCTATGAAATTGGCGGGGTGGAAGAGTAGATTCCTATCATTAGGTGGAAGGATCACTTTGCTCAATTCGGTTCTGAACGCTATTCCTCTGTATCTAATGTCTATCTACGAAGTACCGAAGTGGGTAATTCATAAGATAGATAAGATGAGCAGACGCTTCTTATGAAAGGGAACCGGTGAAGGAAACAAAGGGTTCTATCTCGTAAAGTGGGGCTGAGTTTGCAAGAAAAGAGAACTCGGAGGGTTAGGAATTCTTAATCTCCACGATATGAACCGAGCCCTGCTCAGTAAGTGGTGGTGGAAGATCTACAATAGAAAACGAGGGTGGTGGTCCTACTCGTTTGATCTTTATCGAAGAAGGAAAAAATACCGATTCGGTGGGCGAAGCGCGGGCGGGAGGGTGTCGTTTTTATGGAAAGGGATCGCCAAGCAAGGAGAGATCTTCAACACAAACACAAGGTGCAGAGTGGGGGACGGTAAGGCACTAGATTCTGGAGAGAGAAATGGTGCGGGAACAGAACTCTTAGTAACTTATTCCTGCAAGCCGCGGCGGCAGTAGTCAATCCCGACACATTAGTAGCAGATGTATGGAGAAAAAGTAAACTCAAGTTCACGGTGTCGGAAGGGTTGTCACAGGAGAGCATCAACCAATTCGAAGAGTTAAATAGGCTAATTCAAGCGGAAGGGGGTCAAATGACTAACGATCCAGACGATAGGTGGTGGAACTTAGAAGGGTCACAAACTTCTCAATTGCATCAATGTATTATTGGATCAATGACGGGGGGTCAGGTGCAGTGGGGAGAACAAAATTTGGGCTACTCAAACACCGCTAAAAGTTAAAGTGTTCAGCTGGCTCGTTCATAACGATGCTATTCTAACAAAATAAATCTTAGGAGAAGAAATATGCAGATCGACGTTAGATGCGATCAATGCTTCCAAGCGGACGAGGACACTACACATTTATTTTTCACATGCCCTCAGGCTGCTCTTACTTGGGAGATAGTTTGTAGGGGATTCGGGTGCACGCGGTGCCCTACCTCCACTTCAGAGGTATGGGGTACTTGGAGAGACGAGTACATTAGAGCACAGGATAAACGGGCATGGGATTTAGCAATAGCGGCAACTCTTTGGAGTCTATGGCTAGACCGAAACGACTTGTGTTTTAGAAATATCAGTTACAGATTTACCACTTCTATGCATAAAATTTTCCTTCTAATCCATGATTCGGCAGGTCATGTGGGAGCCGTGAAGAAGCTAAGGATGTCCGAGGAGGAGTAGAGAGCCAGCACAAGGAAAGGAAGGCGCATCAACTTTGCGGGTGCAGTACATTATCTTCATGTATTTTGATGTATTTTTGACTTTTATGATGTACTTTTGATCTTGCTTTATCACGATTAGCTGGTTGCTAGTCGGTGATGGCTGTTTAGGGCTAGCTTAGGCCCTATTTTGATTATGTACTTTGATCTACAATGTTTCTTTAATTCTTATTAATGAAACGATGACAGAGGTCATCCTTTTATCAAAAAAACAAAAAACAAACAAATTTCAAATTATACAATACTACTACAGCCTTAATTATCAAAAATCCTCGCAATAAAGTCATTTGAATCACACCTTCGTTACAGTTCTTTTACCATCAATTACAAATTAACTACAAATTATCAAAATGCATTCAATACATAACTCTAGCATATATACTTATATACACAATTAGAAACCAAAAAAATCTGATACTTGCCCACAACTCAAATATCGGTTCGATACCAAGAACGCCACTAATTAGAATCCTCCATGAACATATTTTGACTTTCGTGAGGCCACACACAATAAGACTTCTCTTCAAGGTAATTAAATGCACAATTTTCATATTTCTTATGATAAAAGTAACTTAATTTCCGTATAAAGTTTTGGATGTCCCCAATTTTCCCCAACTTAAGAAATTTTGTCCTCAAAATGTAAGCATCTACACATTAAAGGTACCCACTCTCTTTCCATTATATCGTTCAACTAATTAAAGTAATCTTCGGTTAACCAAATCCAGCACAGTATTTATACATATGACTCCATTAAATCCGAAGTTTCAAATAATTCATATGTATACATCTTAAAAGAAAACCAACATAGGGAACTGATCATTTTCCTAAAATAACTACACTCTTATCTTGAAATCTGCACATGCATTCGTAAAAAACAATTCTTAATATCCAAGAAATTGGATTAATATCTATTTCTATGAGTCCGATACATGATGGAAACTTCAACTTTTCATATATGCTCATTTTCCAAAACTCGCAATCACAATGTTACTCGTTATATACAAAGATCCTACAATAAGAAATTCATCATTCTAAAACGAGGGTTAAACACTTCATTCAGAATTTCGCAAAATCAACTAAAAACAGAGAATTAATACCCACAAAATTAGCTAAAATAATCAATTGATAAATCTTATTGTAGACTATATGATGTAAACTTAACCCTGAGAAAAGAATTTTCAAGGATATTAAAAGATTAAGTTTACCAACATGTAATGCGGATTAAGTTAGAAATTTAACTAATAACAGGTTTGATGAATTTTCAAGCAATTGAATATGCTCATAGACTCAATTCAAGAGTCAAGCTTAATAATCAACAAATATACTTAAGTGTTATTAGCAAATAAGATATTCAATAATGATTTGTACGCTAATCGGCAAGTATAAGCACACACTCAATATTTGTGGACGATAGATAATTCAAATAATATTCTATAGATGAAAAAACGATACCATAAATAAAGGAGAATGGAAAGAAGTTATCGGGATTCGATGAACGTATTGCAATGTAGAGGAGATTGCCAAAAGCTTGGATTGGTGCTGATAGGCAATCAGGATCGAGGCAGCGGCAGACGGGTGTGGCTCCGATGATTGTGCAACAAGGCGGGGGTCGTCGGCAGTAGAAGAGTTGGTCAGGTGTTGTGAAGCTGCGGATGGGATTGCCGGTGAGACAACAAACAATGGGGCGTAAGGGATGGTCGAATGGTGGTCACACTGGCATGGCGTCGGGGGGAGGGGGGGGGAGGGGGGGACGAGGGGGCTGTTCTTTCGAGAGATGGGGAGTGAGGGGAGAGGAAGGCGGCGAGGGAGTTGACAACAGCAAGGGGTTGACAATGGCAAAGAGAAGGGGAAAATTCGATGTGGTCAATTGGCGGGAGAGGCGGTGACTGAGGTGAAGATGGGTTCAGGTAGTGGGGAGTAGGAGAAAGGAGAGATAGGGTATTAGGGTTAGGGTTTAAAATAAGATTAAGGATTTAGAGGAGTAGTTAGAGCTTCTCACAAACCCTAATTCTTTTTTAATTTTTCTCACAAACTCTAAATGTTCTCTTATGGTCTCACACAAACAAGAGGAGAATGAAGAGCAACAACTTAACACATGATAATCTTTTAATCAATAATAGCATACCTTCTCATTATTCTTAATGCCTATATATAGGGTCAAAACAAAATCTCAATACAAATCTCCAAAATATTCTAATGCAGAAAATAAAAGGTGCAAATTGCAAACTACTACATATGGCAAAAATGCCCAAAAACAAATAAAAATTGTCGAAATAAAGATAATTATGCTACTGGATTAGCCATCTCAGATGATGATCATCGCTATAACCCAAAATTTTTCCTGAAACACTTAAATTTATTATTTCTCGAAATCAGCAAAACACTGTGTGGACTATACCACAAAATTAGCAAACACAATGATTTTTTGAATTTTTCAAAATCATAATCTCCAAAGGCTGAATCAAACACTTAAATTCAGAATTACTCAAAATCAGCCAACTACGATGAGGCTATAAAAAAGTGAATTTCTTAATTTTCGCAAAATAGGCAAAAACAATGGACATCTATAAAAAATTGCCTAGAACAATTAAAATTACAATTTCTAGAAATCAACTTTAAAAATGTGGACTGTAACCCACAAAGTTATCTAAAAAAAATGAATTTTCAAATTTTATAGAAATCGAATACGAATACAACAATGGCCGTTACCCCACAACATTGACAGAAACAAATAATTTTTGAATTTTCTCAAAATTGGCATGACCATAACTCATAAAGTTTTTTGTTAAAACACTTAATTTCAGATTTTTTGAAATCAACTAAATACGATGGACTAACCCTAAAGGTTAGTTAAATGGTTAATTTTTGAATTTTCTAAAAGTTGGCCTAAAAGTAGTGGGACTACTACAACGCACAAAGCTAAAATAGTGAATTTCAAAATTTTTAGAAATCGGCTAAAAACATTGGACCATAATCGTGGACATCCATAAAATGTAGGCTAAAACACTTGAATTTACAATTTCTCAAAATCAGCTTTCAAAAATGTGGACTATAACCCACCAAAGTTAGCTAAAGAAGTGAATTTTCAGATTTTACAAAAATCGTATAAAAGAGTGGCCGTTAACCCACAAAGTTGGCTTGTATAAATAATTTTTGAATTTTCTCGATGGCCAAACCATAAATCATAAACATTTGTTAAATCACTTAATTTTAGATTTTTGAAATCAACTAAAACTGATGAACTAACCCAAAAGTAGTTAGATGGTTCACTTCTGAATATTCTAAAAATTGGCTTAAAAGTAGTGGGACTACAATGGACAAAGTTAGCAAAAACAGTGATTTCATAATTTTTTTCGAAATTGGCTAACATGGTGGACCACAGCCGATATAATCCGCACAAGTTGCCTAAAACGCTTATATTAATGTCTTGAAATTGGCTAAATATAGGGGAGTTACTTGTCCAACCCAATGTGGTGATGCTGCTAACAAATTTTCAAATTATACAGTGCTATAATAGCCTTAATTATCAAAAATCCTCACAATAAAGTCATCAGAATCACACTATCATTACAGTTCTTTTACCATCAATTACAAATTAAACAATAAATTATCAAAATACATTCAATACAAAACTCTAGCATATATACTTATATATACTTATATACACAATTACAAACCAAAAAAATCTGATACTCGCCCAAAACTAAAATATCAGTTTGATACCAAGTACACCGCTTATTAGAATCATCCATGAACATGTTTTGACTTAAATCAGGCCACACTCGATAAGCCTTCTCTTCAATTTAATTAAATGCACAAAATTCATATGTCTTATGAAAAAAATTATCTAATTTCCTTATAAAGTTTGGTATGTCACAATTTTACCCACCATAAGAAATTTTATTCTCGAAATTTAAACATCTACACATTAAAGATACTCTCTTTCCATTATATAGTTCAACTAATTAAAGTAATCATCGGCTAACCAAATCCATCACAGTATTTCTACAAATGACTCCATTTAATCTGAAGTTCCAAATAATTCACATGTATACATCTTAAAAGAACACCAACATAGGGAACTGATCATTTATCTTAAATAACTAAAATCTTATCCTCATATATGCACATACATCACATAAAAACAATTCCTTAATATCCACAAAAATGGATTAATATCTAATTATATGAGTCCAATACATGATGGAAGCTTCAACTTTTCATACATGCTCATTTTCCAAAACTCCCAATCACAATGTTACTCGTTATATACAAAGATCGTATGATAAGAAATTCATCCTTCTAAAACGATGGTTAAAACCTTTTAATTCAGAATTTTACAAAAATCAACGAAAAACGAATAATTATAACCCACAAAATTAGCTAAAATAATAATTGAAGAATCTTATTGAAATTGGCTAACTACAGACTATAACCCTATATATTGGCAGAAACACATAAATTTATTATGTCTCGAAATCAGCAAAAAACTATGGACTATACCCACAAAATTAGCAAACATAATGATTTTTCGAATTTTTCAAAATCATAATCTCCAAAGGTTGAATCAAACACTTAAATTCAAAAAATTTCAAAATCAGCTAACTACGATGGAGCTAAAAAAAATTGAATTTCTTAATTTTTCAAAAATATGCAAAAAACAGTGGACAACCATAAAAAGTTGCCTAAAACACTGAAATTTACAATTTCTCAAAATCAGCTTTAAAAAAGTGGACTATACTATAACCCACAAAGTTGGCTTAAAAAGTGAATTTTTACAGAAATCGGATAAAACAGTGGCCCCACAAAGTTGGCTTGTATAAATAATATTTGAATTTTTCTCGAAATTGGCCAAACCATAACTCATAAAAATTTGTTAGAACACTTAATTTAGATTTTTTGAAATCAACTATGACTAATGGACTAACCAAAAAGTTTAGTTAAATGGTTAATTTCTGAATTTTCTAAACAATGACTTAAAAGTAGTGCATTACAATGCACAAAATTATCTAAAACGGTGAATTTCAGAATTTTTTTGAAATTGGCTAACATTGGGGACCATAACTGATGTAACCCGCACAAGTTGCCTAAAACACTTATATGATGATGATGCCTAGAACACTTATAGTCCAAACCGATGTGATGATACTACTAACAAATTTTCAAATTATACAGTGCTACTATAGCCTTAATTATAAAAAATCCTCACAATAAAGTCATCAGAATCACACCTTCATTACAGTTCTATTACCATCAATTACAAATTTAACTACAAACTATCAAAATACATTCAATACATAACTCTAGCATATATACTTATATACACAATTACAAACCAAAAAACCTGATAATTGCCTAAAACACAAATATCGGTTCGATACCAAGTACGCCGCTTATTAGAATCATCCGTGGACATGTTTTGACTTTCTTGAGGCCACACTCAATAAGCCTTCACTTCAATTTAATTAAATGCACAAAATTCATGTCTTATGATAAAAATTATCTAATTTCCTTATAAAGTTTGGGATGTCACAATTTTCCCCACCTTAAGAAATTTTGTTCTCGAAATTCAAACATCTACACATTACAGATACTCTCTTTCCAATATATCGTTTAAATAATAAAAGTAATCTTCGATTAACCAAATCCATCACAATTTTTAAACATATGACTCCATTAATTCAGACGTATACATCTTAAAAAACCACCAACACTGGGAACTGATCATTTACCTTAAAAAACTAAAAGCTTATCCTGAAATCTAAACATGCATCCGTAAAAAAAGGGACAAATCCTTAATATCCACAAAACTAGATTAATATCTAAGTCTCCGAGTCCGGTACATGATGGAAATTTCAAATTTTCATATATGCTTATTTTCAAAAACTCACAATCACAATGTTACTCAATAGATACAGAGTTCCTATAATAAGAAATTCAACCTTCTAGAACAATGGTTTAAAACTTTAATTCAGAATTTCGCAAAAGGTGAATTATAACCTACAAAATTAGCTAAAATAATAAGTTTCTGAATCTTATAGAAATTGGCTAACTATAAACTATAACCCTAAATATTGGTTGAAACACTTAAATTTTTTATTTCTCGAAATCCTGTAAAAACTTTGGACTATACCCACAACATTAGCAAAAAATAATTAATTTTCAAAATTTTAAAAATCATAATCTCCAAAAGCTGAATCAAACACTTAAATTCTGTATTTTCTAAATACTTTTATTTCAAAAAGGGACAAATGCAGTGGTCTTTAACCCACAAAGTTAGCTAAAATTCATAGGTATTGAATTTTCTCGAAATCAATGAGACTATCAGTCATAAAAGTTGAATCAAATACTTAAATTCAAAATTTTCCAAAATCAGCTAACTACAATGGGGTTATAACCCACAAAGTTAGCTTTAAAAGTGAATTTCTTAATTTTCTCAAAATAGGCAAAAAACAGTGGACATCCATAAAAAGTTGGATAAAACACTTACATTTATATCTCTCGAAATTAGCTTTAAAAAGGGGGACAATAACCATAAAGTTAGCTAAATAAGTGAATTTTCAAATTTTACAAAAATCAGATGAAACAGTAGTCGTTAATCCACAAGGAATTTTCAAATTTTACAAAAATCGGCTGAAACGGTGGTCGTTAATCCACAAGGTTGGCTAAAATAAATAATTTTCGAATTTTTTCGAAATCGGCTAAAAACATTGGACAATAACCACATAAGTTGCCTAAAACACTTATATTATTGTCTTGAAATTGGCTTAAAATAGGAGAGTTACCAGTCCAACCCAATGAGGTGATGCTACTAACAAATTTTCAAATTAAACAATGCTACTATAGCCTTAATTATCAAAAATCCTAACAACAAAGTCATTTGAATCACACCTTCATTACAGTTCTTTTACCATCAATTACAAATTAACTACAAATTATCAAAATACATTCAATACATAACTCTAGCATATATACTTATATACACAATTAGAAACCAAAAAAATCTGATACTGGCCCACAACTCATATATCGGTTCGATACCAAGAACGCTACTAATTAGAATCCTCCGTGAACATATTGACTTTCGTGAGGCCACACACAATAAGCCTTTTCTTCAAGTTAATTAAATGCACAATTTGCGTATTTCTTATGATAAAAATAACTTAATTTCCGTATAAAGTTTTGGATGTCCCAATTTTCCCCAGCTTAAGAAATTTTGTCCTCAAAATTTAAGCATCTACACACTAAAGGTACTCTCTTTTCCATTATATCGTTCAGCTAATTAAAGTAATCTTCGGCTAATCATATCCATCACAGCATTTATACATATGATTCCATTAAATCCGAAATTCCAAATAATTCATATGTATGAATCTTAAAACAACACCACATGGGGAACTAATCATTTACCTTAAATAACTAAAATCTTATCCTGAAATCTGACGCAATTGTAAAAAACAAATCCTTTAATATCCACAAAATTGGATTAATATCTAATTCTCACAGTCTGATACATGATGGAAACTTCAACATTTCATATATGCTCATTTTCCAAAACTCACACTCACAATGTTACCCATTATATACAAAGACCCTACAATAAGAAATTCATCCTTCTGGAACGATTATTAAAACAATTTAATTTAGAGTTTCGCAAAATCAACTAAAAAAGGTGAATTATAACCCACAAAATTAGCTTAAATAATCTATTTTTTAATCGTATTGAAATTGGCTAACTATGGACTACAACCCTAAATATTGGCTGAAACACTTAAATTTATTATTGCTCGAAATCAACTAAAATTTGTGGACTATACCCACAAAATTAGAAAACATAATGAATTTTTGAATTTCTCAAAATCATTATCTCAAAAAGTTGAATCAAACACTTAAATTCAAAATTTTCCAAAATCAGCTAACTACGATAGGGCTATAACTCACAAAGTAGCGTAAAAAGTGAATTTCTTAATTTTCTCAAAATAGGCGGAAAAACGTGGACATGCATAAAAAGTTGTCTAAAACACTTAAATTAAAAATTTCTCATAATCAACTTTAAAAATGTGGACTATAACCCACCAAGTTAGCTTTAAAAATGAATATTTCGAATTTTACAAAAAAACGGATAAAACAATGGCCGTTAACCCGCAAAGTTGGCTGAAATAAATAATTTTTAAATTTTCTCAAAATTGGCCAGAACATAAAAGTTTCTTAAAACACTTAATTTTAAATTTTTTGAAATCAACTAAAACCGATGGACTAAACCAATAGGTGAGTTAAATGGTTAATTTCTGAATTTTCTAAAAATGGCATAAAAGTAGTGGACAACACACAAAAATAGATGAAATAATGAATTCCAGAATTTTTCGAAATCAGCTAAAACCATAGGACCAAAACCGATATAACCGGCACAAGTTGCCTAAAACAAATATATTAATTTACCGTAATTGGCTAAAAATAGTGGAATTACTAGTCCAAACCGATGAGGTGATTCTACCAACAAAATTTCAATTACACAACGCTATTGTAGCCTTAATTATCAAAAACCCTCACAATAAAGTCATCAGAATCACACCTTAATTACAGTTCTTTTTTCATCAATTACAGATTAAACTACAAATTATCAAAATACATTCAATACATAACTCTGGCATATATACTTATATACACAATTAGAAACCAAAAAATCTGATACTTGCCCACAACTCAATCCCAAGAATGCCACTAATTAAAATACTCTGTGAACATATTTTTACTTTCGTGAGGCCACACACAATAGGCCTTTTCTTCAAGTTAATTAAATGCACAATATTCGTATTTCTTATAAAAAAGGTAACTTAATTTCCTTATAAAGTTTCGGATGTCACAATTTTCCCCAGCTTAAGAAATTTTGTCCTCAAAATTTAAGCATCTACACATTAAAGGTACTCTCTTTTCCATTATATCGTTCAACTAATTAAAGAAATCTTCGGTTAATCATATCCATCACAGTATTTATACATATGATTCCATTAAATCAGAAATTCTAAATAATTCATATGTATGAATCTTAAAAAACACCACATGGGGAACTGGTCATTTACCTTGAATAACTAAAATCTGACGCATTCGTAAAAAATAAATCCTTTAATATCCACAATATTGGATTAATATCTAATTCTCAGAGTCTGATACATGATGGAAACTTCAACATTTCATATATGCTCATTTCCTAAAACTCACAATCACAACGTCACCCATTATATACAAAGATCCTACAATAAGAAATTCATCCTTCTGAAACGATTATTAAAACATTTCAATTTAGAAGTTCGCAAAATCAACTAAAAACGGTGAATTATAACCCACAAAATTAGCTTAAATAATCTATTTTTGAATCGTATTGAAATTGGCTAACTATGGACTATAACCCTAAATATTGGCTGAAACACTTAAATTTATTATTGCTCGAAATCATCTAAAAATTGTGGACCATAACCACAAAATTAGAAAACATAAAGAATTTTCAAATTTCTCAAAATCATAATCTCAAAAGGTTGAATCAAACACTTAAATTCAAAATTTTCCAAAATCAGCTAACTCCGATGGGGCTATAACCCACAAAGTAGCTTATGAATTGAGTTTCTTAATTTTCTCAAAATAGGCGAAAAACAGTGGACATGCATAAAAAGTTGTCAAACACTTAAATTTAAATTTTCTAGAAATCAGTTTTTAAAATGTGGACTATAACCCACAAAGTTAGCTTTAAAAATGAATTTTCAAATTTTACAAACAACGGATAAAACAATGGTCGTTAACCCACAAAGTTGGCTGACATAAATAATTTTTTAATTTTCTCAAATCAACTAAAACCAATGGACTAAACCAATAGGTTAATTAAATTGTTAATTTCTGAATATTCTAAAAAATGGCATAAAATAGTGGACTACATTGCACAAAAATAGATAAAATAGTGAATTTTAGAATTTTTCGAAAACGGCTAAAACCATTGGACCATAACCTGCCTAAAACACATATATAAATTTACCGTAATTGCCTTAAAATAAAGGAATTACTGGTCCAAACCGATGAGGTGATGCTACTAACAAAATTTCAAATTATACAGCGTTATTGTAGCCTTAATAATCAAAAAATCCTCACAATAAAATCATCAGAATCACACCTTAATTACAGTTCTTTTTTCATCAATTACAGATTTAACTACAAATTATCAAAATACATTCAATACATAACTCTAGCATATATACGTATGTACACAATTAGAAACCGAAAAAACCTATACTTGCCCAAAACTCAAATGTCGGTTCGATACCAAGTACACCACTTGTTAGAATCATCCGTGAACATATTTTGACTTTCGTGGGGCCACACACAATAAGCCTTCTCTTCAAGTTAATTAGATGCACAATATTCATATTTCTTATGATAAAAATAACATCATTTCCTTACAAAGTTTCGGATGTCACAATTTTCCCCACCTTAAGAAATTTTGTCCTCGAAATTTAAACATCTACACATTAAAGATACTCTCTTTTCCATTACATCATTCAACTAATTAATCTTTGGTAAACCAAATCCATCATAGTATTTATACATGATTCCATTAAATCCGAAGTTCCAAATAATTCATATGTATACATCTTAAAAGAATACCTACATAAAGAACTGATCATTTACCGTAACTAATTAAAATCTTATCCTGAAATCTGAACATGTTTCCGTAAAAAACAATTCCCTAATATCCACAAATTTGGATTAATATATAATTCTCCGAGTCTGAAATGTCTGATACACGATGGAAACTTCTACTTTTCATATATGCTCATTGTCCAAAACTCACGTCACAATGTTACTCATTATATACAAAGATCCTACAATAAGAAATTCATCCTTCTGAAATGATGGTTAAAACATTTTAATTCAGATTTCGCAAAGTCAACTAAAAATGGTGAATTATAACTGACAAAATTAGCTACAATAATCAATTTCTGAATCTTACTGAAATTGGCTAACTATAGACTATAACCCTAAATATTGGCTGAAACACTTAAATTTATTATTTCTCGAAATCAGCTAAAAACTTTGGACTATACCCACAACATTAGCAAACATAATGAATTTTTGAATTTTCAAAATCATAATCTCCAAAAGTTGAATCAAACACTTAAATTCATAATTTTCTAAATAGCAAATTTTGGAAATTTTTTTTAAAATGGACAAATGCAGTGGTCTATACCCACAAAGTTAGCAAAAATTCATATGTTTTGAATTTTCTCAAAATCGGAGACTCTGTGACTCATAAAAGTTTGCTAAAACACTTAAATTTTGAGTTTTTTAAATCAGTTTAAAACGGGTGAACTAACCCACAAGGTTAGCTAAAATAGTTATATTCTGAATTTTGTAAAAATTGTTTTGAAAATGTGAACTATAACAAGCAAAGTTAGTTAAAATAGTGAATTTCAGAATTTTATTAAAATCTTCTAAAACATTGGACTATAACTGATATTACCCATAAAAGTTGGCTAAAACACTCCAATTCATAATTTCTTGAAATCAGCTAAAATTAATGGACTTATAGTCCGACCCGATGCGGTGATACTACCAACAAATTTTCAAATTATACAGAGCTACTATAGCCACACACCTTGATTAAAGAATTTTTACCATCAATTACAAAATTAGCAATGCACTCTCAAATCAAACTATGAACTATAAAGATACATAACTAGCATATCTACTTATAGACACAATTAGAAACTGAAAAATCCAATATGTGCCCCAACCACAAATATTGGTTCGATATCAAGTTCTATGCCACTTTAAAAAGAATCATCCAGGAAAACATTTTTTTACTTTCATGAGGCCACACCCAATAAGTGTTCTCTTCAATTTAATTAAAATGCACAATATTTACATTTCTTACATAATATTTACCTAATTTCCTTTGGAATGTTACAATTTTCCAGACCTTAAGAAGTTTTGTCCTCGAAACAAGTGTTCTCTTCAATTTAATTAAAATGCACAATATTTACATTTCTTAAATAATATTTACCTTATTTCCTTTGGGATGTTACAATTTTCCAGACCTTAAGAAGTTTTATCCTCGAAATTTAAACTACCGCATTAAAGATACTTTCTTTCGCCTTATATCATCCAACTAATTACAGTAATCTAAGTCAACCAAATCCATCACAATTTTTATACATATGATTCCATTAAGTCTGAAGTTCTGAATCATCATTTTCTTGTACAACTTAAAAGAATACTACCATATATTTTTCTTTAATTTATCAATTCCACGTGTTTTGATGGAATAAATCATTTGCCTTAAACAAACAAAATTTTATCTTGAAACATGAACAAGTATCCGTCAAAAACAATTCCCTAATATCCACAAAATTGGATAAATATCTAATTCTCCAAATCCAATACAGGATGGATACTTTAGCTGTTCATATATGCTCATCTTCCAAAACTCACAATCACAATATTACCTGTAATATACAAATATTTTCCTCGAGCAAAGCATTCACCTACAATAAGAAATTCATCCTTCTCGAAAGTTGGTAAACCACTTTGATTCAAAATTTTGCAAAATCAACTAGTGAACTAGCCCACAAAATCAACTAAAATTGTGAATTTTGAATCTTCTTGAAATTGACTAACTATGGACTATAACACATAATATTGGCTGAAACACTTAACTATATAATTTCTCGAAATCAGCTAAAAACTGTGGACCAATTAGCTAAATAAATGCATTATCGAATTTTTCAAAATCACAACCTCCAAAAGTTTGACCAAAGCACTTAAATTCAGAGAATTTCTTAATTTTCTTGAAATAGATGAAAAACAATGGACACCCATAAAAAGTTGGCTAGAAAGCTTTAATTTACAATTTCTCGAAATCAGCTAAAAATGTGGACTAAAACATGATTTTTGAATTTTCTCAAAA
Organism: Hemerocallis citrina; assembly: GCA_017893485.1. NCBI lineage: Eukaryota > Viridiplantae > Streptophyta > Magnoliopsida > Asparagales > Asphodelaceae > Hemerocallis > Hemerocallis citrina. The sequence goes on along the minus strand of CM030366.1, from coordinate 226,159,955 downwards.
TCGGCCAAACTGTTAACTCATAGAATTTTTCTAAAACATTTAAATTTCAGAACTTTTGAAATTAGCTAAAAACTGTGGACTTTTAAACCCCACCAAATAATGCACAAAGTTAGCTAAACTAGTGGATTTCAAAATTTTCTCAAACTCGGCTAAAAACATTGGACCATAACCGATATTACCCACAAAAGATGGCTAAAACACTTATATTCATAATTTCATGAAATCAGCTAAAAATAGTGACTTACTAGTCCGACCAAGGCATTGATGCTACTAACAAATTTGCAAATTAAACAGAGATACTATAGATATAATAATCAAGAATCCTCACAATAATGTCATCAGAATCACACCTTGATTCAAATAATTTTACCATCAATTACAAATTTAACTAATGCGCTTCCCAAATCAAACTACGAATTATCAAAATACATTCAATACATAACTCTAGCATATAAACTTGTCTACATAGTTCGAAACCGAAAAATCTAATACATTGCCTAAACCTCAAATACTGATTCGATACCAAGTTCTACGCCACTTTATTAAAAATCATTCAGGAAAATATTGACTTTCATGAGCCTACACCAAATAAGCATTCTCTTCAATTTAATTAAATGCACGATATTCATATTTCTTAGAATAATATTTATCTAATTTCCTTTGGGATGTCACAATTTTTGATTTTGACATAACCTCCAAAACTTGGTTACAACACTTCAATTCAGAATTTCTTTAAATCTGCTAGAAACGGTGGGACTCTAACCCACAAAGTTGTATTAAAAAGTTGGCTAATAACAAATTTAAGTGAATTTCTTTATTTTCTTGAAATAGGCTATAAAAGGTGGAATCCCAATAAAATGTTGGCTAAAACACTTAAATTTCTTGTAATTAGCTTTAAAAATGTGGATTATAACCCAAAAAGTCGGTTAATTTTGATTTTTTTTCTTTTCTTAAAATCATATAAAGTTAGTGGTCTTTAAACCCAAGAAGTTACCTAAAATAGACATTTTTTGAATTTCCGGTCAGACTATAAGTCATAAATATTTGCTAAAACACTGAAATTTAGAATTTTTGAAATCAGCTAAAAACGGTGGGCTAACCACAAGGTTAGCTAAAATAATTAATTTCCAAAATTTTCTCCAAATTGGATAAGAAAACATTGGACTATAAACCCCAAAAGTTAGCTAAAATAGTGAATTTCTGAATTTTCATGAAATCAGCTAAAACCATTTTACTATAAACAATATAACCCACACAACTTGGCCAAAACACTTATATTCATAATTTCTCGAAAACAGCGAAAAACGGTGGACTTACTAATCCGACCTGCGAATAACAAATATTCAAATTATACATAGTTAATTATTTAAAAATTCCTCACAATAAAGTCATCAGAATCACACCTTCATTAAAGTACTTATAACATCAATAACAATTTTAACTATGCATTTCTCAAATCAAACTTCAAATTGGCAAAATACATTTGATATATAACTCTAGCATATAAACTTACATATATAATTAGAAACCAAAAAATCCAAAACTTGCCCAAGCATCAATCGTTGATCCGATACCAAGTTCTACGTCGCTTTATTAAGAATCATCGGGGAAAATACTGGACTTTCGTGAGGCCACACTCAATAGGCTTGTCTTCAATGTAACTAAATGCATGATATTCATAATTCTTAGGATAATATTTATCTAATTTCCTTATAAATTTTGGGATGTCACAATATCCTCACCTTAAGAAATTCCGTCCTCGAAATTTAAAACATTCACAGATTAAAGATACGTTTATTTTTTGCCTTATATTGTCCAACTAATTAAAGTAATCTTCAGTGAACAAAATCCATCACATTTTTTATACACATGATTTCATTAAATCCGAAGTTTTGAGCATTCATATATATACATCTCAAAAGCACACTAATATTAAAATTAAAAAAAAAATTAATTCCACATGTTTTGATGGAACCAATCATTTACCTTAAATAGATAAAATCTATTCACAAAATCTGTACAGGTATCTGCCGAAAATAATCCCTTAGTATCTGATTCTCCAGATCCAATACGTGATGGATACTTCAAACTTGTCATATATGGTCATCTTCGAAAACTCAGAGTCACACTGTTACTCGTAATATACAAAGATTTTCGTCAACTAATCATTCTCTTATACAATAAGAAATATATCCTCCTCGAAGTTGAATACTTAAATAACCAAAAATCTCTTCTAAGCTAAAAGAATTTATCAAAATCATCTCCTATCAAAATACTTCCAAATCCAATACACTTCTTATGAATATCATTCATCCTAATCCAAACATATATGATGATACTTGTTTACTCCATAATGCATTATTTACCAAACAATTAATTTACCATAGGTTTATTACCCTCGAGATTTGAACCTCCATACAACAAAAGATAAATACTTCTCTAATAAAATGTCATCCATATACGACCTTCTTTCAAGACTCGCAATCACAGTAGAATTTCTTAGTCCACAAAAGCTTCACAAGAATATTCTTTACCGTATGAAATTTTATCCTCAAACTTTGAATACGTCATAAGAGTAACAATAATTATAGGAAATCAATCAAGATAGGTAATCAATCTTAAATCTTTATAATGATCAACATTTTATTCCTATTAACCTCAACAATTCTCAATCATATAACTATCTAATATCAACGAGTCCCCAAGGCCACCAATCCATTTTAAATTTTTATTTATCAAATATATTTCTCAGAAACAAATGGAAAGGTTCTGTGAGATAATCTTCACAAAAATTTGAAAATCCCTCAGTAGTACTCTTATAATAAAACTTCTGAAGTGTTCTCAATTACTATAGATTTAGCTTTGGGATCGACAAAGTCAGTTTCCTTCAGGTAATGTTAATCAAAAGTAAATACCGTATTCAAATTCACATATATCAAAGTTCTACATATATTTCACAATTTTTGATCTCTTGAGAAGAACTGCATATTGCCATCAACTATTCTTCATATTCTCACGAAAACCAAGGATGGATTAAATACCATAACAAAGAACTACTACAAATTACCTGCATAAAACTAAATAACTATATTCACTAGTGTATGTTTAATCCAAAACACATGATCAAAAAGTCATGTTGTTTGTCTTTCTCAAGTGAATCTTTTGGATATTCTCCTTCTTGTTCTGAAAGTTCATTCTCAAATAGATATAGTGCTCATAAGAGATAATCATAAAGTAGACCACTCAAAATGTTGGATATTTGGTTTTCCATAGTTAATTGGTTGAATCTATAATACATAAAGAACCCCATCAATCTGTCTTATACCATTTATTACTAAATTAATTTTGCTCCCAAAAGTGATGCATGACTTGGTCCATTAAATACTTATCTTTTCTAGCATAAGACAAATATAGACTTAACATCTTTTAAACCTATTCAAACTTGTATGTCACGGAGAAGGTCAACTTATTGTTGTTGATATAATCAAAATCATCAAATAACCATATTATTTCCAAGCATAGAATTAAGAAAACACCCCGAAACTATTCCACTTTCTACAAAAACACCCATCAACTATCAGATTCTGAAAAAACACCCCTCAACTTTTATGACTCAACTGGACCAAAGTGATTTTGCACAAGAATGAACCAAATTTTGTTTTTCAAAGTTACCCTTATTTCCAACTAGTGTACCCAATTATACAAGTAGAAGACATAGATAATAGCTGGTGACCAAACAAAGGTAGGAGTTTAACATATAAAACATTATATTACATACACAACATTGTACAAACTTCCTTATACTAACACTGACTTCTTCACATTCTTCTACAGTACATATTCCTCTAAAACATTTCTCCAAATTTTATCCTTCTAAAATTAATCTAATTAATCAATTCTAGGCCTTAGTCTCAACATTTCAATTCTATATTGGATAAGTTCTTCTCGGTCAGTATCCTTTATTAACCGTAACTTTCTATACACAATTATGACATTCATGATCCAAACAAATTATCTCCTTTAGTCTCCAAAGTTTTAATCCCTGGTCTATCTGTCAAGATTCGGCACTCGCGGTCTTAAGGATCACTGATCATTCTTAAATTCTATTATGATCAAAACATTTTGCTCTGGTACCAAATTGTAATAACCTACCTTGGAAACCTACTAATCTGATCCGATGTGGTGATACAACTAACAAATTTTCAAATTATATATAGCTACTGGATCCTTAATTATCAAAAAAACCCAGACAACAAAGTCATCAGAATCAAACTTTTAAAGTATCCATACTATCAATTACAAATTTAACTGTAGTTCTGAAATCAAACTTTCAATTTTCAAAATACATTAGTTACATAACTCTAACATATAACTTACACACACAAAAACTGAACAACCCGACACTATCAGTGAAGATAGTGAAGACCAAAATGAAGAAGTTGAGGAGGAACCTCGACGCAGTAAAAGAACAAGAACGGAAAAATCTTTTGGTCCGGATTTCTTGACTTTTATGCTTTGAAGAAGAACCCCAAACCTTCAAGGAAGCGGTGAACTCTAGTGATGGTCCTCAATGGAAAGAAGCCATCAAGAGTGAAATTGATTCTATCTTGCAAAACCATACTTGGGAACTAGTGGATCTTCCACCGGGTAGTAAACCTTTAGGTTCTAAGTGGATCTTCAAGAGAAAAATAAAACCTGATGGATCAATTGATAAATACAAGGCAAGACTTGTAATTAAAGGTTATAAACAAAAGGAAGGTCTTGATTACTTTGATACATATTTTCCTGTGACGAGAATAAATTCCATTAGGATGGTACTTGCCGTAGCAGCTCTACGCAATCTTGAAGTACATCAAATGGATGTAAAAACAGCTTTTCTTAATGGAGATTTAGATGAAGAAATCTACATGGAACAACCTGAGGGTTTTTCATCTCCAGGACATGAAAAGAAAGTGTGTAAACTGGTGAAGTCATTATATGGCTTGAAACAAGCTCCAAAACAGTGGCATGAAAAATTTGACAATGTCATGATGACAAATGGCTTCAAGATCAATGAATGTGACAAATGTGTATATGTCAAAGACACAGAAGATGGATATGTCATTATATGTTTGTATGTAGATGACATGCTTATTATTGGAAGCAATGATCAGATAATTAAATCTGTTAAAAACATGTTAAACTCGAGGTTTGACATGAAAGACATGGGACTAGCTGATGTTATATTGGGAATTAAAATCACAAGAACATCAGACGAGCTTATTTTAAGCCAGTCACATTATGTTGACAATATTCTTGGAAAATTTGATAAAGATAATTCTGGAATTGCGAGAACTCCAATAGATCTAACTTTACATTTATCCAAGAATAAAGGGGAGAGTATTTCTCAAGTAGAATACTCTAGAATCATAGGCAGTCTAATGTACTTAATGAGTTGTACAAGACCAGACATAGCCTATGCAGTAAGTAAACTAAGCAGATACACGAGTAATCCTGGAAGCGAGCATTGGCAAGCAATTATAAGAGTACTGAAGTACTTGCGTTTTACTCGTAACTACGGGCTGCACTATACGAGATACCCGGCTGTACTTGAAGGATACAGTGATGCGAACTGGATATCGAGTGATAATTCAAAATCCACTAGTGGCTATGTGTTTACACTAGGTGGTGCAGCAGTTTCTTGGAAATCCTCGAAACAAACAGTGATCGCTAAATCCACGATGGAATCAGAATTTATTGCATTAGACAAATGTGGGGAAGAGGCTGAATGGTTACGCCACTTCCTTGAGGATATTCCAAGGTGGACGAAGCCTGTGCCTCCAATCTGCATACATTCAGATAGTCAATCTGCAATTTGTAGAGCACAGAGCAATATGTATAATGGTAAATCTAGACATATTCGTCGAAGACATAATACCATTAGACAACTACTCTCTACTGGGATTATCTCTGTGGACTATGTAAAGTCAAAAGATAACATTGCGGATCCACTAACCAAAGGGTTAAACAGAGAGTTAGTTGATAAATCATCGAGGGGAATGGGACTAAAGCCCTTGAAAGAATAAGTCGATACAATGGAAACCCAACCTAGTTGACTGGAGATCCCAAGATCTAGGTTCAAAGGGACAACTAAATTGTAAAGACCAAGTTAGATCACTGTGGGGATTTTTCCATGTCCATTCCCATAATGAAACAGTGATGCCCGCAAGGTAACAGGTTAAGCTAGGCTTTTAATGATTCTTATGCGTCGGATATCCGAGCAGAGTAATGCGGGTTACTCTTAAGTAAGAAATCACCTATGTAAGATGGAAGAAGGGCCGCTTCCAAGGGAATAATATAGGGCAATATTCCTGTTAAAATCTTGCAGAACCAGGCGTATGTTCATGGCCAAAACGAACATAACAGTGAGAACTGAAAAAGCATTAGAAAGATTTCTGTGTGAGATATGTCATCGTTTACACAAATGGCAGAACAGTTCAAAGACATCGCGTCTACTGTTTAGTTAGTAAAGTAAACATATTTTCATAAGGGAAGGTTCAAAGGGTAACACCTACCTATCCTATGCAGAAATCAATCGTTGAATTCTATCACCAAGTCTGTCGGGTCAGTCCGTCGTGTCAGTCTGTCGTGTCAGTCTGTCCTGTCTGTGGTCGTCAATTTTCATTCATGTGGGGATTGTTAGAAAATGAGTGTTTTAGACACCATTTTCGAACCGATTTTTGAGCAATTTTTTGAGTAAGATCCTCAATGAATTATTGAGAGATCTTGATTGATTTGTGTTCTCCTTCGTGAGTAGATCAAAATCATATATTGGTTCGCTAAAATCGGTTAAGGGGTGAATGAGAAATTGTCTCTCAAAGTGAGACGTTTTCATTCTTGAAAATGGGTTAAGGGAACATAGTCCCACATCGGAAATAACAAAGGAAATAGAAGAGGATATATAGTAATCTCCTTCTAAGCATTGTAAGATGGCTAGAAGAGAGGCTCTCTCTCGCGCGCGCAGGGGGGGTGCAAATCACGGACTGGATTACATGCGACTTGTGTGCGCCCGCACGACCTGCGGACACGAATGCCGGACCGATTTGATCCCACCCCGTGCAGAGCCACTTTTTGCTACAGTTTTCTTTTTGTAACGGCTGAAATGAATGCAGAAACGGTTCTGTCTGCCGTTTCAGTGCTGTATTTAATATTTTGTCTGCCGTTACGCTGAAGGCATTCAATTCACTGTCTGCCGTTACAGTGAAGGCTGTTAATGCCTTGTCTGCCGTTACAGTAAAGGCTGTTAATGCCTTGTTTGCCGTTACTGAATAACCCAGGCTCTATAAATAGAGGCCTCCCCTTTACTTTCTTCCCTGCACAAACCAGATCCTCTTCTCTTCTTCTGTACTGTTCGTCCATTCTGCTGTTGTTGGTAAGTCGGTGATAGGTTCAAGCGCTTGTACTCGGTTCGGGAGTGGTACGTGGTGCCTACGGGATCGCTCCAAGTCGTTGCATCCTGGGAGACAGACGCCTCCGTTCAATCCAGCAACCGGAGAGAGGCGAAATCTGTTTTAAGGACACTGTGTGGTACACAGGCCTCGGCTTTCTTGGAGTTGTACTTTTCATTTGCTTACTGTAAGTTGATTAATTTATTTTCCTTTTCTTTTTCTTTCGGATTACCCTCATCTGTTCCCTTCTCGGTTTTTCCTGTGCCTCTCTATCTTTCTTTGTAAAAGAAATTTTGTAAACATTATTTGTAACATTCTTAAAACAGACTTTCGATTTCTTTCATTTTCGATTTTGAGGCACGGTTTTTCTTTTTATTTCTATTATCTGGAAAACTTACACTCGTGTTGTGTAAATTTCAGATTCACGATGACTACTGCATTGGACAATGCTGTTGTGTCTGAAACGGTCTGTGTCGGTTGTTGATACAACGCAAGAACCGATTGCTTCTGCGGCACGAGTGCCAATGCCCACCGTTGTACCTGTCTCAGTCTCCCATGGGGAGAAACCTGAGAAGTTCAACGGGCAGAACTTTAAGAGGTGGCAACAGAAGATGATGTTCTATCTGACCACACTGAATCTTGCAAGGTTCTTGAACGAAGATGCTCCAGATCTTAAGAAAGATGAGCAGGATAACCAAGTCATTGCCGCTGTGGATGCTTGGAAAAATGCTGATTACTTGTGTAGAAATTACATAATGAACGGATTAGCCGACTCTTTGTATAATGTTTACATTGACAAAAGAACAGCTAAAGAACTTTGGGAATCACTAGAACATAAATATAAAACTGAGGATGCCGGCGCCAAGAAATTCATTGTGGGCCGCTTCCTAGACTATAAAATGGTAGATTCTAAAACAGTAATCAGTCAAGTTCAAGAACTAATCTTGCATGAGATTCATGCTGAAGGTATGAGCTTAAGTGAAAGTTTCCAAGTGGCTTGTATAATTGAAAAATTACCACAAGGTTGGAAAGAATTTAAGAATTACCTAAAGCATAAGCGAAAAGAAATGGGCATTAAAGATCTCATTGTCAGGCTTCGTATTGAAGAAGACAATAGGGGATCTGAAAAGGTTGGACTCCTCAGCCATGCAGCTAAGGCAAATGTAATGGAACATAAACAACGTTCCAACAAGCACAACAATAAGGGTCCGAAGTTGGGGCCTAAGGGAGGAATCTCCAAGAAGCCGAAGTTTCAAGGCAAGTGCTTCAATTGTGACAAAATGGGTCACAAGTCCACTGAATGCAGACTTCCCAAGAGGAACAGGAACAGAAAAGCAAACTTGGTTCAAGGAATTGCTCAAGATGTCTCCGATATCAACCTCTCAGCTGTGATATCAGAAGTGAATATGTTAGGTTCAAACCCGAAGGAGTGGTGGATTGACACTGGAGCTACTCGACATGTGTGCTCCAATAGAAGTATGTTCTCCACTTTCGAACCATTAGAGAATGGGGAGAAAATGTTTATGGGGAACTCGGCTACTTCAGAAATAAAGGGCCAAGGCAAGGTGATCTTGAAGATGACTTCTGGAAAGGAACTGACTCTGAACAATGTTGCATATGTTCCTAAAATCCGTAAGAACCTGGTATCTGGTTCGTTGCTTAATAACCACGGTTTTCGTTTAGTGTTCGAGTCGAACAAATTTGTTTTGTCTAAAAGTGGAATGTATGTTGGTAGAGGATATATGAGTGGTGGAATGTTCAAACTCAATGTAATGACCATGGTCAAGAATATGAATAAAGCTAGCTCTTCTACTTATTTGCTTGAGTCTTCCAATTTATGGCATGGTAAACTAGGACATGTTAATTATGATACTTTGCGAAGACTAATTAACTTGAATCACATACCAACGTTCCAAATTGATTCCAAACACAAATGTGAAACTTGTGTTGAGGCAAAACTAACAAGATCATCATTTAAAAGTGTTGAAAGAAACACCGAACCACTTGATCTAATTCACACTGATATTTGTGATTTGAAAATGATACAAACAAGAGGTGGTAATAAATATTTTATTACCTTCATAGATGATAGCACAAAATATTGCTAATGTATACTTGCTTAAAAGCAAAGATGAAGCTATAGAGAAATTTGTTCTCTATAAAAATGAGGTTGAAAATCAACTCAATAAGAAAATTAAGGCGCTAAGAAGCGACCGAGGTGGAGAGTATGAATCGCCATTTGCTGACACATGTGCTAAGCATGGGATTATACATGAAACCACAGCGCCTTATTCTCCTCAGTCCAACGGTGTTGCTGAGAGAAAGAATCGTACATTGAAAGAGATGATGAATGCGATGTTAATAAGTTCTGGTTTACCACCAAACTTGTGGGGAGAAGCTATTCTTTCAGCTAACTACCTTTTGAATAAGGTGCCCAAAAGGAAAGAAGAAAAAACTCCATATGAATTATGGAAAGGAAGAAAGCCATCCTACAATTACTTGCGAATGTGGGGATGTCTTGCCAAGGTGGTAGTACCTCCACCTAAGAAAATGAAAATAGGACCAAAAACAGTTGATTGTATTTTCATTGGTTATGCACTTAACAGTAGTGCCTATCGGTTCTTGGTGTACAAATCTGATATCACTGAGATATTAAAGAACACGATAATGGAATCTAGAAATGCATCGTTCTTTGAAGATGTATTTCCATGTAAGTCAAAGGAGGAACCAAGTTCCTCCAAACGAACACATGAGACTATCAGTGAAGATAGTGAAGACCAAAATAAAGAAGTTGAGGAGGAACCTCGACGCAGTAAAAGAACAAGAACGGAAAAATCTTTTAGTCCGGATTTCTTGACTTTTATGCTTGAAGAAGAACCCCAAACCTTCAAGGAAGCGGTGAACTCTAGTGATGGTCCTCAATGGAAAGAAGCCATCAAGAGTGAAATTGATTCTATCTTGCAAAACCATACTTGGGAACTAGTGGATCTTCCACCGGGTAGTAAACCTTTAGGTTCTAAGTGGATCTTCAAGAGAAAAATAAAACCTGATGGATCAATTGATAAATACAAGGCAAGACTTGTAATTAAAGGTTATAAACAAAAGGAAGGTCTTGATTACTTTGATACATATTCTCCTGTGACGAGAATAAATTCCATTAGGATGGTACTTGCCGTAGCAGCTCTACGCAATCTTGAAGTACATCAAATGGATGTAAAAACAGCTTTTCTTAATGGAGATTTAGATGAAGAAATCTACATGGAACAACCTGAGGGTTTTTCATCTCCAGGACATGAAAAGAAAGTGTGTAAACTGGTGAAGTCATTATATGGCTTGAAACAAGCTCCAAAACAGTGGCATGAAAAATTTGACAATGTCATGATGACAAATGGCTTCAAGATCAATGAATGTGACAAATGTGTATATGTCAAAGACACAGAAGATGGATATGTCATTATATGTTTGTATGTAGATGACATGCTTATTATTGGAAGCAATGATCAGATAATTAAATCTGTTAAAAACATGTTAAACTCGAGGTTTGACATGAAAGACATGGGACTAGCTGATGTTATATTGGGAATTAAAATCACAAGAACATCAGACGAGCTTATTTTAAGCCAGTCACATTATGTTGACAATATTCTTGGAAAATTTGATAAAGATAATTCTGGAATTGCGAGAACTCCAATAGATCTAACTTTACATTTATCCAAGAATAAAGGGGAGAGTATTTCTCAAGTAGAATACTCTAGAATCATAGGCAGTCTAATGTACTTAATGAGTTGTACAAGACCAGACATAGCCTATGCAGTAAGTAAACTAAGCAGATACACGAGTAATCCTGGAAGCGAGCATTGGCAAGCAATTATAAGAGTACTGAAGTACTTGCGTTTTACTCGTAACTACGGGCTGCACTATACGAGATACCCGGCTGTACTTGAAGGATACAGTGATGCGAACTGGATATCGAGTGATAATTCAAAATCCACTAGTGGCTATGTGTTTACACTAGGTGGTGCAGCAGTTTCTTGGAAATCCTCGAAACAAACAGTGATCGCTAAATCCACGATGGAATCAGAATTTATCGCATTAGACAAATGTGGGGAAGAGGCTGAATGGTTACGCCACTTCCTTGAGGATATTCCAAGGTGGACGAAGCCTGTGCCTCCAATCTGCATACATTCAGATAGTCAATCTGCAATTTGTAGAGCACAGAGCAATATGTATAATGGTAAATCTAGACATATTCGTCGAAGACATAATACCATTAGACAACTACTCTCTACTGGGATTATCTCTGTGGACTATGTAAAGTCAAAAGATAACATTGCGGATCCACTAACCAAAGGGTTAAACAGAGAGTTAGTTGATAAATCATCGAGGGGAATGGGACTAAAGCCCTTGAAAGAATAAGTCGATACAATGGAAACCCAACCTAGTTGACTGGAGATCCCAAGATCTAGGTTCAAAGGGACAACTAAATTGTAAAGACCAAGTTAGATCACTGTGGGGATTTTTCCATGTCCATTCCCATAATGAAACAGTGATGCCCGCAAGGTAACAGGTTAAGCTAGGCTTTTAATGATTCTTATGCGTCGGATATCCGAGCAGAGTAATGCGGGTTACTCTTAAGTAAGAAATCACCTATGTAAGATGGAAGAAGGGCCGCTTCCAAGGGAATAATATAGGGCAATATTCCTGTTAAAATCTTGCAGAACCAGGCGTATGTTCATGGCCAAAACGAACATAACAGTGAGAACTGAAAAAGCATTAGAAAGATTTCTGTGTGAGATATGTCATCGTTTACACAAATGGCAGAACAGTTCAAAGACATCGCGTCTACTGTTTAGTTAGTAAAGTAAACATATTTTCATAAGGGAAGGTTCAAAGGGTAACACCTACCTATCCTATGCAGAAATCAATCGTTGAATTCTATCACCAAGTCTGTCGGGTCAGTCCGTCGTGTCAGTCTGTCGTGTCAGTCTGTCCTGTCTGTGGTCGTCAATTTTCATTCATGTGGGGATTGTTAGAAAATGAGTGTTTTAGACACCATTTTCGAACCGATTTTTGAGCAATTTTTTGAGTAAGATCCTCAATGAATTATTGAGAGATCTTGATTGATTTGTGTTCTCCTTCGTGAGTAGATCAAAATCATATATTGGTTCGCTAAAATCGGTAAAGGGGTGAATGAGAAATTGTCTCTCAAAGTGAGACGTTTTCATTCTTGAAAATGGGTTAAGGGAACATAGTCCCACATCGGAAATAACAAAGGAAATAGAAGAGGATATATAGTAATCTCCTTCTAAGCATTGTAAGATGGCTAGAAGAGAGGCTCTCTCTCGCGCGCGCAGGGGGGGTGCAAATCACGGACTGGATTACATGCGACTTGTGTGCGCCCGCACGACCTGCGGACACGAATGCCGGACCAATTTGATCCCACCCCGTGCAGAGCCACTTTTTGCTACAGTTTTCTTTTTGTAACGGCTGAAATGAATGCAGAAACGGTTCTGTCTGCCGTTTCAGTGCTGTATTTAATATTTTGTCTGCCGTTACGCTGAAGGCATTCAATTCACTGTCTGCTGTTACAGTGAAGGCTGTTAATGCCTTGTCTGCCGTTACAGTGAAGGCTGTTAATGCCTTGTCTGCCGTTACAGTAAAGGCTGTTAATACCTTGTCTGCCGTTACTGAATAACCCAGGCTCTATAAATAGAGGCCTCCCCTTTACTTTCTTCCCTGCACAAACCAGATCCTCTTCTCTTCTTCTGTACTGTTCGTCCATTCTGCTGTTGTTGGTAAGTCGGTGATAGGTTCAAGCGCTTGTACTCGGTTCGGGAGTGGTACGTGGTGCCTACGGGATCGCTCCAAGTCGTTGCATCCTGGGAGACAGACGCCTCCGTTCAATCCAGCAACCGGAGAGAGGCGAAATCTGTTTTAAGGACACTGTGTGGTACACAGGCCTCGGCTTTCTTGGAGTTGTACTTTTCATTTGCTTACTGTAAGTTGATTAATTTATTTTCCTTTTCTTTTTCTTTCGGATTACCCTCCTCTGTTCCCTTCTCGGTTTTTCCTGTGCCTCTCTATCTTTCTTTGTAAAAGAAATTTTGTAAACATTATTTGTAACATATATATATCTTTCTTTGTAAAAGAAATTTTGTAAACATTATTTGTAACATATATATATATATATATGTATATATATATGTGTGTGTGTGTGTGTGTGTGTGTGCATTAACATTATTATTTTTTTCATACACTACTACACTATTATTTATTTTATGTTAGTATGGTTAATTTTTTAAAGAGCCTAATTTGTTTTCTTTTAAAAGGCCCACAAAACTCAATCCAATAAGGTTATTTAGGGCTTAAGTGCAATTTCATAAAGTATTAAGGGTTATGTGCAAAAAGTAGGGACACCTAAGCCTTCTATACCCTTCCACACACCTCTCCTTCTCTCTTTTCCCTTCTTTCTGCAGGCAGCCAGCAGCAAACAGCTGTTGTATTCCCCCCTTTTTCTATATATTAACCCCTACTACTCCATTTACTACTACTACTACTAACTACTCCTACCTTTTTCTCCTTCTCTCTTCTTTCTTCACTGCCGACAGTAGCAACCTTCTTTTTCTTCTCCCTTTTTCTATATATTTATTACTACTTGCTATTACTTCAAATACTACTACTTACTACTATTACTACTACAAATACTACTACTACTACTTCACTACTTCTTCAACAACTACCACTTTTACTACTACTAATATTCTACTCCAGCAGTACTACTACTGCAGTACCACTACTGCACTACTACTACCACTACTGCTGACTACAACCACTCCTACTACTTCTACTGCTGTCCTAGTGTTGTCTATTACTTCTTCAACAACTACCACTTCTACTACTATCATTTCTACTACTTAGCTACTACTACTACTATACTACTATTGAAACAAGAAGACAAGGAAGAATCAAGGAGTAAGGAGGAGAAGATAGCAACTTGAAGCTTGCAAACAAAAGAAAGTGGGTATTCTCCATTCCTTTTGTGTTCAAATTATGAATTTAATGATTGATGCTTGCAAGAAATTGTAGTGGGTGTTCTTCCTCCTTGTACACTTCTTTAAATTTATTTTTGTATTTGATTGTATGATTATTTGATTGATTATAATTTGTTATTTATTTTAAATAATTGTATAGTAGTTCATTGACATGATTGTGTAGTAAAAAGGAAATTGTTGATAATAGATTATTTAGTAGATGGTATAGATTGCTTGATGAATTAATAGCATGAATTGTTATTGGTGGTAAACATTAATAGTAATGATTGAAAAGGTATTAAAGTGCTAATGGTTATTAAGTGTTAATAGATTGAATACAAAAAGGTACAAATGGTTATGTATGCATGCTTGGGTGTATGGTTGACATGACCGGATTAAGGAAACAAAGGAAACGAAAAAGGAACAAAGTAGAAAGGATAGAAGAAAAGATATGTTTGTGTAGATAATTACACAATTTTGAAATTAAGTAAATGGGTATTTGGTTGTTCCATGAACACAAGTTCACACTTGTGCTTGCCTAAACATAATATGGAAAGGTAGTTGAGAAATATGTATGAAAGATGTTCACGCAATCGTTTTATGTGTGAATGTGAAATAGGTTGATTACACTAAGGTATTTACCATTAGGTGGATGTGAAGTAGTACATACACATGTGTGCAATATCCTAGTATGGAAACAATTTTTATAAGCGTGGAATGCGGTGTTAGACAAAATACGGTTATGCATGGGTATGTATATAACCAATGCATGCTTATATGCGTACTTGTTGTGAAGTGTTGCGCACATTGAGTGCACTAGTTTGGTGCATGTGTGGATTAACTCTTAGCATGATTTGAAAGCTAAGTTGAACCCAAACTAAATCAAGATGAGGCTTGTTGAGTTGGTGAATTGAGAAATTAAACTAGGATAATTGGTAAGGACATGCACTAGTTGGGCATTGTACTCTCCTGTCAAGGGGACACGTGCGGCATGGTCTTGTCTGGGACACATGCGGCGTGGTCTCGTCTGGGGTACATGCGGCGTGGTCTCGTCTGTTAATTTCTGGAATTTAGTGATAAGGACTGTATGGTGAAAATTAGGTAATGGACCGTCCAAATCTACCTAAAGTTCTATGTTGTTCAATACGAACAAGGAGCAAGAGTGTAACTCTAAGTCTCTGGGCGGAGTAGGGGTGGCCCTATCGATTCGCCTTATGTTCATGATAACTTTGGTAGGGGCAGGAGTGGAGAAGGACCATGATTCCGGCAGAACTGATGATCACCGGCCTGACCGGGAGTGGAGAGGGACCACGATCCTGTCAGAGTGGAGAAGGACCATGATCTGAACGAACAGGGTGATCACTGCCGTTCAGAGTGGAGAAGGACCGCGATCCGACTGCAGGAGCGGAAATGGACCGCAGGTACTGCAGACTCTACCAGTCACTAGATGAATGTCAGAAACAGGAAAGAGTACAAGAGTAGGATGCATGGCAAGGGATTGAACCCTATTATTTGGAGAATACGAACTCGATTTGGGGAGTATGTAGTATGGGATGCATACGTTTCCAAATTAAGTTTGCATTAGATTAAGAACATGATGTGCATATGCTTTGTGCATTAGAATCTAGATCATGACATACACCGACACTTATGGTTTGACTTTTCACATTTTTCTTCTGCATCAAATATTGATTGTTGAGGATTTTGGAGATTGTGGCTTTCATCCGTGTTGCGTCAGTTGTATTCAACTGACGTGCCCACAGTTTGCTAATTGCAGGATCGCTGATCGTGGAGCAGAGGACTCGTGCTGCGAAAAGCATCCAGGTGTAGGATAAAGTTTCCAAGTGCAATGTAAGTTTCTAATTTCCTGTAATTTTTTTGTGTTGTGTACTCATTGAAGTAAAGATTTTGGGTAAGTGTCACGAGCTCCCAGTGTGTGGAACTCGGGGCGCTACACAACTAGTCTCGTAAAATAATAAATTCATCTTGCTTAAAAATTGGCCAAAACACTTCAATTAAATTTTTCATAAAATCGACTAAAAATGGTGGACTATCGACAAAAATAGCTAAAATAGTGAATTTTGAATGTTTTCGAAGTTGGCAAACAAATATAGACTACCCAAAAAAGGCTTTTAAAAGACTAAGATTTTGAAATTTCTTTTCGAAGTTGGCAAACAAATATAGACTACCCAAAAAGGCTTTTAAAAGACTAAGATTTTGAAATTTCTCGAAAATAGCTAAGAATTGTGGACTAACCCCACAAAGTTTAGTTAAAATATTCAAAATCATAACCTATAAAACACTTAAATTCAACATTTCTTATAAATCAGCTAAAATTGGTGGGGACTAACCTACAAAGTTATGTTTAAAATTGAATTTCATAATTTTGTCGAATGCACTTAAAATAGTAGACACCCATAAAAAAAAGACTAAAAACACTTAAATTTAGAAATTTTAAAAAACAATTTTTAAAATGTGGATTATATCCCACAAAGTTAACTAAAATAGTGAATTTGCACAAAAAAGATTTGAGCAAGCACGTTCATTCATTATCAGAATTTGCACAAAACAGAAGATATTTCTCTTCCGTCTTTACTATACTTCGTATAATAACTAACATAAAGAAACGACATATGAAATCAAATTCTGAAATAAAATCGTCAGTAAAATAGTTAATGACACTTACAGATCGTGGTCTTCTTCAAAATGTTTCTTCAGATCTCCATCGATCTCACCCACATCTGCCGATCGAGAACCGTTTAACGAAAAATTAATCAAGAACAAAACTACAATTCCGATTTCTGATCCAAAATTAAAAATAAAAAAATTGAAACCCTAACTTCCAACTAAAACAAATTCCGATATCTAATTTCAAATTTGATAGTAAAAGGGAACCCTAATTTCGATTGGATAACGAAATTGAGCTATGTATTTAAGATCGAGAAGGAGAATACTTACTTGATTAAGAAAACTCGAACCCTAGTTTCGGATGAGAAATGCATTGGGATTTGGAAGACGGTGACGACATATTTCAAACGGAGAGGGTTTCCAATTTTGGGGGGGAAATAGCACGTGTCTGTAATGGCGTTTGATAATTATCAAGAATCCTCACAATAAAGTCATCAGAATCACACCTTGGTTAAAATACTTTTACCATCAATTACAAATTTAACCAATGCACTTCCCAAATCAAACTACGAATTATCAAAATACATTCAATACATAACTCTAGCATATAAACTAATCTACACAGTTAGAAACCAAAAAATCTGATACTTTGCCTAAACCTCAAATATTGATTCAATGCCAAGTTCTATGCCACTTTATTAAGAATCATTCAGGAAAATATTGACTTTCATGAGCCTACACTCAATAAGCATTCTCTTCAATTTAATTAAATGCACGATATTCATATTTCTTAGAATCAGATTTATCTAATTTCCTTTGGGATGTCACAAATTTTTCCCACCTTAAGAAATTTCGTCCACGATATTTAATCATCCATATTAAAGATGCTTATTTTTCCTTATATCGTCCAACTAATTAAAGTAATCTTCAATAACCAAATCCATAACATTTTTTATACAAATGATTCCACAAAATCCGATGTTTTTGAATTATTCATATGTATACATCTTTAAAAGCATTAAAATATATTTGTCTTAAATTTATCAATTCCACGTGTTTTGATGGAACAAATCATTGACCTCACATAAACAAAATCTAATCTTGAAATCTGAACATGTAAGCATAAAAAACAATTCCTTAACAAAATTGGGGGGAAAATCTATTTTTCCGAATCCAATACATGATGGATACTTTAACTGTTCATTTATGCACATCTTCCAAAATTCACAATCACTATATTACTTGTTATACATAGATTTTTGTCGAGCAAAGCATTCTCCTAGAATAAGAAATTCATCCTCCTTGAAAATTTGCTAAAAACACTTAAATTCAGAATTTCACAAAATTAGCTAAAAACCGTGGATTATAAACCACAAAATTAGCTAAAATACTGAATTTCAGATTTTTTTCGAAATTGTCTAACAACTATGGACTATAACCCCAAATATTGGCTAAAACATTTAAATTTATAAATTCTCAAAATCAGCTTAAAACTGTGGACCATGGACTAATAACCCACAAAATTAGTTAAAATAATGAAATTTTGACTTTGACATTAACCACCAATATTGGTCACAACACTTATATATTCAGAATTTCTTTAAATCAACTAGAAACGGTGGGACTCTAACCCACAAAGTTGTCTTAAAAAGTTGGCTAATAACAAATTTAAGTGAATTTCTTAATTTCCTTGAAATAGGTTGTAAAAAGTGAACACCGAAAAAAAGAAGGCTACACTTAAAATTTACAATTTCTTGTAATCAGCTTAAATGTGGATTATAACCCAACAAGTTAGTTAAATAGTGAATTTTTATTTTTTCTTAAAATCAGATCAAAGTAGTGGTCTTTTAAACCCAAGAAGTTAGCTAAAATAGATAATTTTTGAATTTTCAGTTAGACTATAACTCATAAAAATTTGCTAAAAACACTTAAATTTTAGAATTTTTGAAATCAACGAAAAACGGTGGGCCCACAAGGTTAGCTAAAATAATTAATTTCCAAAATTTTCTCAAAATTGGATAAGAAAACATTGGACTATAACCCAAAAATTAGCTAAAATAGTGAATTTCTAAATTTTCTTGAAATGAGCTAGAACCATTTTACTATAAACAATATAACCCACACAACTTGGCTAAAACACTTATATTCATAATTTCTTGAAATCGGCAAAAACGGTGGACTTACTAATCCGACCTGCAACTAACAAATATTCAAATTATACATAGTTAATTATTTTAAAAATCCTCATAATAAAGTCATGAGAATCACACCATCAGTAAAGTACTTTTACCATCAATATAACCTTTAACTATGCACTTCTCAAATCAAACTTCAAATTGTCAAAATACATTCGATATATAACTCTAGCATATAAACTTACATACAGAATTAGAAACCAAAAAATCCAATACTTGCCCGCCCAAGCATCAATCGTTGATCTGATACCAAGTTCTACGTCGCTTTATTAAGAATCGTCGGGGGAAATCCTTTGACTATGTGAGGGCACACTCAATAGGCTTCTCATCAATGTAACTAAATGCATGATATTCATAATTCTTAGGATAATATTTATCTAATTTCCTGATAAAATTTCGGATGTCACAATATCCCCACCTTAAGAAATTTCATCCTCAAAATTTAAAACATTCACACATTAAAGATACGTTTATTTTGCCTTATATTGTCCAACAAATTAAAGTAATCTTCAATTAACAAAATCCATCACATTTTATACATGTGATTTCATTAAATCTGAAGTTTTGAGCATCCATATATCTACATCTCAAAAGCACACTAAGATTAAAAATAATTAATTAATTAATTCCACGTGTTTTGATGGAACCAATCATTTACCTTAAATAGATAAAATTTATTCTCGAGATTTGTACATGTATCTGTCGGAGACAATCCCTTAGTAGCTAATTCTCTGAATCCAATACATGATGGATAATTCAAACTTTCATATATGGTCATCTTCGAAGAGTCACAGTTACAATGTTACTCGTAACATTCAAAGATTTTCGTGAATTAATCATCTATATAATAAAACACAAAGAAAGCTATCAAGTGGCTCTCCTTCAATCCTCCCCAAAATCAAAGGCATCTAACCTCACAAAACATATTTTTCCCACCAAAAGTTTTCCCCCAAAACTCAAATTCAAATCCCCCACCCAAAACAACTCCTTTATTTATTTAATTATTTCTCTTTCTCTCTCTCTCTTCTATTCACAAAATACAAAAAATAAAAAATTAAATTTTAAAAAAAATTAAAAAACTAAAAAATTTAAAATTTTTAAAACTTTAAAAATAATTCCAAAAAAATTTTTAAAAAAATCAAAAACTTATAAAAAAAATTTTAATTTTTAATTTTTTTAAAATTTAAAAAAAATTAATATAAAATTTAAAATTTTAAAAAAATTTAAATTTTTTACATTTTTTGAAATTTTAGAAATCAAACTTTAAAATTTTAAAAACAAATGTTTAGATTATTGGTATTGAAGATACTTTCACACCTGCACTTGCGTTACCATTGTATTTAGACATGCTCATAGTGGTTATGAGATTAGAGTAAGCTCTATAAAACCTATATGATAATGTCCTTGCATAACTATTACAAGCATCTAAAATTGATGCTGAAGTTAAAAAAAACTCTATGCAATGTTTATAACATACTATATGCATTCCAGCTAAGTTCAAGCTAATGATGAGGAAGGCGATATTTGAGCTTAAAGGTAGATATACTGTTTCCTCATATAATATGTTTACTACTTCAATTAATTTGCTGGACCTCCAAAACTATTTTATATAATCAAACCAGGTGCACCGTTCCGAAGACGTGCCGTAGGCACGTGTCAACGGGCAAACCTAGTTCTCCTATACAATAAGAAATATATCCTCCTCGAAGTTGAATTCTTAAATATACAAAATTCTCTTATGAGTTAAAAGAATTTATCAAAATCATCTCCTATCAAAATACTTCCAAATCCAATACATATCTTATGAATATCATTCATCCTAATCCAAACATATATGTTGATGCTTGTTTACTCCATAATGCATTATTTACCAAAGAATTAATTTACCAAAGGTTTATTATCCTCGAGATTTGAACCTCCATACATCAAAAGATAAAAACTTCTCTAATGAATATGATCCAATCTATGACACTTGAAATATACGACCTTCTTTCAAGACTCACAATCACAGTAGAATTTCTTACTTCACAAAAGCTTCACAAGAATATTCTTTACCGTACAAAATTTTATCCTCAAACTTTGAATACGTCATAAGAATAACAATAATAATAGGAAATTAATCAAGATAGGTAATCAATCTTAAATCTTTATAATGATCATCATTTTATTCCTATTAACCCCAACAATTCTCAATCATATACCTATCCAATATCAACAAGTCCCCAAGGTCACCAATCCATTTTAAATTTTTATTTATCAAACCTATTTCTCATAAACAAATGGAAAGGTTCTCTGAGATAATTTACACAAAAGTCTGAAAATCCCACAGTAGTACTTTCATAATAAAACTTCTGAAGCGTTCTCGTTTACTATACATTTAGCTTCGGGATCCACAAAGTCATTTTCCTTCGAGTAACGTATCGAAAGTAATTACTGTATTCAAAATCACATATTTAAGTTCTATATACATTTCACAATTTTTAATCTCTTGAGATGAACTGCTATATTGCCTTCAACTATTCTTCATATTCTCACGAAAACCAAGAACGGATTAAATACCATCACTAAGAGCAACTACAAATTACCTGGATAAAACTAAATAACTCTATTCACTAGAGCATGTTTAATCCAAAACACGATCAAAAACTCATGTTGTTTGTCATTCTCAAGTGAATCTTGTGGATATTCTCCTTCTTGTTCTGAAAGTTCATTCTCCAATACATATAATGCTCATAAGAGAGAACCATAAAGTAAACCACTCAAAGTGTTGGATATTTGGTTTTCCATAATTAATTGGCTGAATCTATAATCCATAAATAACCTCATCAATCTATCTTATTTCATTTATTAATAAATTATTTTTGCTCCCAAAGGTGATGCATGACTCGGTCCATTAAATACTTATCTTTTCTAGCATAAGACAAATATAGACTTCAACATCTTTCAAACCTATTCAAACTTCCATGTCACGGAGAAGGTCAACTTATTGTTGCTGATATCATTAAAATCATCAATTAACTATATTATTTCCAAGCATAGAATTGAGAAAACACCCCGAAACTATTTTCTACAAAAACACCCATCAACTATCAGATTCTGAAAAAATGCCCCTTAACTTTTATGAATCAACTGGACCAAAGTGATTTTGGACAAGAATGCAATTTTGTTTTTCAAAGTTACCCTTATTTCCTACTTGTGTACCCAATTATACAAGTAGAAAGACAGATAGTAGCTGGTGACAAAACAAAGGTAGGAGTTTAACGTATAAAACACTATAACGAACTTCCTTATACTAACATTGACTTCTTCACATTCATCTACAGTATATATTCCTCTAAAACATTTCTCCATTTGCCCGTCCTTCTAAAATTAATCTAATCAATTCTAGGCCTTAGTCTCAACATTTCAATTCTATATTGGTTAAGTTCTTCTTAGTCAGTATCCTTTATTAATTGTAACTTTCTTATGACATTCATGATCCAAACAAATTATCTCCTTTAGTCTCCAGAGTTTTAATCCCTGATCTAGAACTACAAATAATATACACTAATGTGTCAAGATTCGGCACTCACAGTCTTAGGGGATCACTGATCATTCCTAAATTCTATTATGATCAAAACCTTTTGCTCGGGTACCAAATTGTAATAACCAACCTCGGAAACCTACTAATCTGATCTAATGCATCCGATGTGGTGATGCAACTAACAAATTTCCAAATTATATACAGCTACTGGAGGCTTAATTATCAAAAAAATCCGGACAAACAAAGTCATCAGAATCAAACTTTTAAAGTATCTATATTACCAATTACAAATTTAACTATGCAGTTCTAAAATAAAACTTTCAATTTTCGAAATACATTAGTTACATAACTCTACCATATAACTTACACACACAATTAGAAACTGAACAATCCAACGCTTGCCCAAACCTCATTCATTGGTCTGATCCAAGCTCCACCCCAATTTATTCAAAAATCCTCAAGGAAAATATTGTGACTTTGTTGATATCACACTTAATAATCCTTCTCTTCAATTTAATTAATTGCACAATATTCATATTTCCTCATGATAATATTTATTTTGAAAACAAATGATTGCATTAAATCCGAAGTTGCGAAACATCCATATGTATACATCTTAAAAGAACACTAACATAATACTTTTTTTAAGAAATTTATTATTCCATATGTTTTGATAACCTATCATTTACCTTAAATAAACAAAATCTTATCTCAAAATTTGAACAAGCATCCATCAAAAACAATTTCTTAATATGCACACAATTAGATTAATATCTAATTCTCAAAATCCGATACATGATGGATAACTTCAAATTTTCATGTATGCTCATCTTCCAAAACTCACAATCACAAAGTTACTTGTTATACCCAAAGATTTTCATCAAGCAACCAATCTCGTAAAATAATAAATTCATCCTCCTCAAAAGTTGGCCAAAACACTTAAATTAAATTTTTCATAAAATCGACTAATAACGGTGGACTACCCACAAATTTAGCTAAAATAGTGAATTTTGAATGTTTTCGAAGTAGGCAAATAGACTTAAATTTTGAAATTTCTCGAAAATCCACAAAGTTTAGTTAAAATAATGAATTTTTGACTTTTTCAAAATCATAACCTATAAAAGTAGACTAAAACACTTAAATTCAAAATTTCTTATAAATCAGCTAAAATTGGTGGGGACTAACCTACAAAGTTAGGTTTAATATTGAATTTCATAACTTTGTCGAATGCACTTTAAAACAGTACACCCGTAAAAAATTGACTTTTAACTTAGAATTTTTTTAAATCAATTTTTAAAATGTGGATTATATCCCACAAAGTTAACTAAAATAGTGAATTTTGATTTTTTTTTTCTTTTTTTAATTGACTATAAAGTGTGGCTATAATCTATTAAAGTTGACTAAAACACTTAAAATTATAATTTCTCAAAATAAGCTAAATACAGTGGACTACATAATACAAAAAAGTTAGTTGAACTTGTGAATTTCTGAATTTCTGAATTTTCTCGAAATTGGCTAAAAACAGTGAAATATGTAAAACCCACAAAAGTTGGCTACAAACACTTAAGTATTTCTAATTTATTCTTATAACACAGTCGAAATTTGACAGCATATTTTGTTTCAAATTAGATGGTCAAATCATTCAATTAACTTAAGAGTATCCACAATATGGATGGATGTGGAGATACTCTAGTTCAACAGTTCGACTATATTGTACTTTTAGTATATAATTTAGATTTATTATTTTGCATATGGAAGAAAAAAAAGATGACAATTGCCATTATATTCTTACGTAGAAGTAATTACATTCCATTCGTTAATAGTACTAAAATGTGCTAAGGTGAGAGAAAGAGAGCTGACAACTACACAAAAGAATTGTAGTTGAATTATAACAAAACTATAAACTAAAATAATGAATAGGGATCTGCACAATAAACCTCCTTTAATCAACAAGCAGGCAAGCACAGTTATTAGAGAAAAATGCTCTTAGTACATACATCTAATACTCAACACTACCCAACTAATCATCAAAATAACGCTTAAATTACTTAATGAGTCATTACCTTGTTGGTCTAAACACCGAGGAAGTCCTGCCTAACCCTTCCAAGAATCCGCGTATAAAACTTGGAGAAATCAAATCAAGTAAAGATTTGCAAGCACGTTCATTCATTATCAGAATTTGCACAAAAAAGAAGATATTTCTCTTCCGCCTTTACTATACTTCGTATAATAACTAACATAAAGAAACAACATATGAAATCAAATTCTGAAATAAAATCGACAGTAAAATAGTTAATGACACTTACAGATCGTGGTCTTCTTCAAAACGTTTCTTCAGATCGCCATCGATCTCACCCACATCCGCCGATCGAAAACCGTTTAACGAAAACCTAATCAAGAACAAAACTACAATTCAGATTTCTGATCCCAAAAAAAAATTTGAAACCCTAATTTCAAACGAAAACGAAATCCGATATCTAATTTCAAATTCGATGGTAAAAGGAAACCCTAATTTCGATTGGATAACGAAACTGAGATATGTATTCAAGATCGAGAAGGATAATACTTACCTGATTAAGAAAACTGGAACCCTAGTTTCGGATGAGAAACGCATTGGGATTTGGAAGACGGTGACGACGGATTTGAAACGGAGAGGGTTTCCAATTTGGGGGGAATAAAGGCGCGTGTTTGTAATAGCGTTTGATAATTACGCCAGTTTTATAGAAGAGACAAATGTCGGTGGGTTAAGTTGCGGACTACCAACGCTAAGTTAATTAAGTTGCGGATTAACGACGCTAAATTACAGCGGTTATTAAATGGGCTTGGGCCAGTTACTTTTTATTGTTTATTAATTTGTTATCGGTCCTTGGGCTTGGATCCATTGATATTTTATATTTTTTATTGAATTTATTTGGGATCAATAGAAACGTTCATAAACCACGATATGAGCTCTCCCAGTCCCTGGTAGTGTAGGTAATGGATTTCAGATTCCTTACTTCGGTTGGATGTTGGATTTAAGAAAGTTTCCTTTTTGCATTTATCATAATCGGAGTAGTCTTCTCGTTACTCATAA
The DNA here is from genome assembly GCA_017893485.1 of Hemerocallis citrina. Lineage (NCBI taxonomy): Eukaryota > Viridiplantae > Streptophyta > Magnoliopsida > Asparagales > Asphodelaceae > Hemerocallis > Hemerocallis citrina. Next base: position 226,134,078 of record CM030366.1, on the reverse strand, counting down.
AAGTTTATGTATGTTTTTTCTATATAAATAAATGATTATTTCGGTTATCATATAATCTCGTGTATTCGAATATAAATTGTTTTCATTCGTAAGAATCATATTATATTTTACTCCAAAAAAAACAATCATATTATTTACATTTAACATATTATGAAACACTTCTTATGCTAAAAAATAGATATATGTAGCAGACGTTACTATATCAATTTAGACAAGTGGTGTGGATCGACCACCCTGCAAAACCAATTCCCCCGGGCCGCCGAAGCTACTATCAATTTAGACCTCACTGTAGCAGACGTTAGAAGGAATGGTAAACTCAACTTTGTTGTGTCACAGGACATCTCCCCTGAGAGTGTGGAGCAATTCGAGGCCTTAAACGCTTTAATCATGCAGACAGAAGAGGGGTCCAACTCAACAGAAAATGAGAGGTGGTGGGACAGAGACGAATCGAAGAGATTCTCAGTGTCATCCATGTATAATTGGATCAACGATGGCGGGATGAGATGTCAGGAACAATCGATCATTTGGGGTGCAAAAGCTCCGTTTAGGGTCAAAGTGTTTTGCTGGTTAGTCAACAAAAACGCGATCCTCTCAAAAGCAAATCTTAAAAAGAGGGGGTTGGATATTGATACTATCTGCGGGAGCTGTTTATCGTCTGAAGAAGACGTCAACCATATTTTCTTCCACTCACCTAGAGCTAGACTTGCCTGGGAGGTTGTCAGTAGAGGGTTTGGGTGTCACCAGTGTCCTAATTCACCAACGGAAATTTGGGGGACATTTAGAGATAGTTTCATTAAAATAGATGATAGACGGGCATGGGATATCGCGATAGCTGCTTTACTTTGGTCCTTATGGCTTCAAAGAAATGATCTTCTTTTCCGCAATGTTTCTTACAGATTTCCTCACTTTATGAATAAGTTATTTATGTTGATTCATGATTGGGCAGGTGCCATGGAGGCAAACAAGAGAATCAGGATTGTGGAGGGAGAGTAGTCATCCGGAGTTTGGAGCGTACTGTCAAGCTCTTTCATGCTTGATGGAGATTCTGGTCTGCATTGTGGGGGTGCTTTTGTATTCAGATCTGCGTTCCAGTGGCCTTGTTTTGGGAGCTTATTGTTATGTCTAGCTCGATGTTTATGTTGTTTGTTGTTGTTGATCTTGTTACTTTATTTTGTAACTGCTTATGTATGTCCTACTTTGTTTCCTTAATAGTTCATTAATGAAACGATGGCGGTGACCATCTCTTTCTCAAAAAAAAAAATAGATATATGAAAACTGAAATCTCTTAGTAATATAACAAAACGTGCTATTACCAACAGCCAACTCAATAAAAGAAATATGGAACAAAAATAAACTTTGTAATGCTAAGTCCGTGAGTGCTAACCAAGCTACAACTAACATAAATGTATATTGTTTTTTTTTCTTTTCTCACTAGGTGGTTTTTTTTCTTTTAATGGTAAAGAAGGATCATTAATTGTTTAATTTAGCACCATAGTCACAAAGTGCGGCAAATATTTGAGAAATTCGCGAATAATTAGCGGCTAATTGATCGACCGATCAATTTCACGAAGAATACGCCTCTTCCCGTATAAATCGCGCGGTTCACGAATTATTCGTGAAATCCGCAAACCGTTCGCAACCCAATAACCTCAAATATAAAACCCTATTTCCTAGAGTGGCGTCCCTTGCATTTTCAACTTTTGATTCAGCTGTTTTCTATTCTAATCCGTAATCACGCAGTCGCCCAACCAACCGCAGCCGCAGGCCCGCAACTGCCGTTGTTCCTGGGCACAACCCGCAGCCGCCGTCGTTCCTTTTTTCTTCAGTCTCTATTATTGCAGGTACTAATACTATTATATATTTACTTATTTTGATTTCTTTCTCAGTTTTCTTGTGAGTGTTATGTTTTTCCTGGGGAAATTTTAGTATGTGTTAGTATATATGGTGAAGACTGAGAAAAAATGTGATATTTGAGACATTATTAGGTTTGTTTTAATTTGGGTAGTATTAAGTAAGTGGAAGAATCAATAGTTGATTATGAGAAGTGGAAGAATCAAGAACTGAATTTTCTTATTGCTTATGAGAACTATAGAACGCATAATTGGTGATTTTTTAGTGATATGTTATCATATTTGCCATTAGCGAGATGATCTATGTTTAATTTTCTAATCGAAAATTTTATTTATTTCGAATAATTGTATATTTAACTTTAATTTCTATTTCTATTTGATCATGTTTATATTATATATTGTTTTGATTATTTTCAATAAATCTGTTAAACTCGAATTTGCATTTTGATATACATATATTATTATTATTACTATTATCAGTATTTTTTTGTTAGCACTACAAAAGATACTCGATTTACTGGCGAATATTTCCCGGCGTTTTACTAGTAGCGCCGGGGTAGGGAGCGAATAGGAATGGGGCGCCAGATGGGATGGTTATACACCGGCGGTCGCTTTAAAACGCCGGTCAATCCGCGTATTCACCGGCATTTTATTTAAAAACGCCGGTGAAGTGTATTATTCACCGGCGTTTTAATAATAAACGCCGGTGAATATACCTACACATTCACCGGTGTGTCTAATTGAAACGCCGGTGAATAAGCTGCGATAAATCCCATCTACCCTAACCTTTCGCTCGCCATTTTCCCAAAGCCCCCAAAAAATAAAAATAAAAAGGGGGCGCTTCGTTTTCCCTCCTTCCTCACTCTACTTCCCGCGCGTTTGCCTCCGCCGCTTCGTCCTCTTCGACAACCTTCGACCTTTCGTCATCGTCCCTTCTTCCCTTCGTCATTTTCGATTTCCCTCCCCCCTCTCTCTATTTGGAGGTGAATCGGCGATCGGAAACCACCATGTCGCCCCGCTCTCTCTCTATCTCCTCCCCCCCGCGCTTGTCGCCCCGCTCTCTCTCTCTCTCTTCTGTATCATCTCTTGATTTCCCTTATTTTTGAAACTTAGCATGTTTTTTCTAATAGATGCATCTTGATTTCCTTAACATGAATGGTTTAGTTGGGATGAAGAATTAATAGAAAAATATATGCTTAGGTACTGGAAATTTTCATGTTCTTTTACTGTTAAAGAAGCTGATTTCATGCATCTAAATCCAGGGTTGCGTTTGTTTTGATATTTTGAATTGAGTATTCTAAATATGATATTCTGAATATGATATTCTGAATATGAGATATTCTGAATATGAGTCTAAAAGCTGTTTGTTTAGCCTATATTCTGAATATTGATATTCTGAAAGCTGTTTATCTGAAAAAGAGAGTTTGGAAGCTGTTCGGTTATATTTCTTGCTGAAAACTGTTATGTAAAAGCTGTTTTTATGAAAAAACGAGTTTAAAAGCTGTTCTGTTATATTTCTAGCTGAAAAGTATTACCTGAAAGCTGTTTTTTCTGAAAAAGAGAGTTTAAAAGCTGTTCCGTTACATTTCTTGCTGAAAACTGTTATCTGAAAGCTGTTTTTCTGAAAGAACGAGTTTAAAAGCTGGTCTATTATATTTCTAGCTGAAAACTGTTATCTAAAAGCTGTTTTTCTGAAAAAGCGAGTTTAAAAGCTGTTCGGTTAAAATTCTTGCTGAAAACTATTATGTGAAAGCTGTTTTTCTGGAAAAACGAGTTTAAAAGCTGTTCTGTTATATTTCTAGCTGAAAACTATTACCTGAAAGCTGTTTTTTCTGAAAAAGAGAGTTTAAAAGCTGTTCCGTTATATTTCTTGCTGAAAACTGTTATCTGAAAGCTGTTTTTCTGAAAGAACGAGTTTAAAAGCTGTTCTGTTATATTTCTAGCTGAAAACTGTTATCTAAAAGCTGTTTTTCTGAAAAAGCGAGTTTAAAAGCTGTTCGGTTAAATTTCTTGCTGAAAACTATTATGTGACAGCTGTTTTTATGAAAAAACGAGTTTAAAAGCTGTTCTGTTATATTTCTAGCTGAAAACTATTACCTGAAAGCTGTTTTTTCTGAAAAAGAGAGTCTGAAAGCTGTTCCGTTATATTTCTTGCTGAAAACTGTTATCTGAAAGCTGTTTTTCTGAAAGAACGAGTTTAAAAGCTGTTCTGTTATATTTCTAGCTGAAAACTATTACCTGAAAGCTGTTTTTTCTGAAAAAGCGAGTTTAAAAGCTGTTCGGTTAAAATTCACGCTGAAAACTATTATGTGAAAGCTGTTTTTATGAAAAAACGAGTTTAAAAGCTGTTCTGTTATATTTCTAGCTGAAAACTATTGTCTGAAAGCTGTTTTTTCTGAAAAAGAGAGTTTAAAAGCTGTTCCGTTCTATTTCTTGCTGAAAAATGTTATCTGGAAGCTGTTTTTCTGAAAGAACGTGTTTAAAAGCTGTTCTGTTATATTTCTTGCTGAAAACTGTTATCTAAAAGCTGTTTTTTCTGGAAAAGCGAGTTTAAAAGCTGTTCGGTTAAAATTCTTGCTGAAAACTATTATGTGAAAGCTGTTTTTCTGGAAAAACGAGTTTAAAAGCTGTTCTGTTATATTTCTAGCTGAAAACTATTACCTGAAAGCTGTTTTTCCTGAAAAAGCGAGTCTGAAAGCTGTTCCGTTATATTTCTTAATGAAAACTGTTATCTGAAAGCTGTTTTTCTGAAAGAACGAGTTTAAAAGCTGTTCTGTTATATTTCTTGCTGAAAACTATTACCTGAAGCTGTTTTGCTGAAAAAATTATTTTAAAAGCTGTTCTGTTATATTTCTAGCTTAAAACTAAAACCTGAAAGCTGTTTTTCCTGAAAAGAAGAGTTTAAAAGCTGTTCCGTTATATTTCTTGCTGAAAACTGTTATCTGAAAGCTGTTTTCCTGAAAGAACGAGTTTAAAAGCTGTTCGGTTATATTTGTTCAGGATTTTTGAAATAAATTTGCATTCATCACTTGCTATATCAACGATAATTTCTACGGCCTAAGCCAACCAATTTATTCAGACAAAAAAGCAGTAGGAATTTAAAATAAGAACGGGACCCAATTCAACTATGCTCAACCAATTTATTCACCAAAGCAAGCTTACTTCATTAATTTTGTTTACATTGTTCAACATAATGACGTAACAGATTCTTAATGACATGGGATCGATACATATATTATGAGAATAAGTTGTACAATTTGTTATCAGCCATCATTACAAACAAGCATACTGTTAAATCATTATTTGTTGTCTCCAGTCGCTGCATGCTGTCTGGAGCTGCTGCTGTTGCTTCTTAACTCCTTCATTTGAAAACTGTAGAGCAGGTAGATCTATAAACAAAGAAATCATTTGAGAAAAATGCTGCATTAAAATTCCAAAAAAGGGGGAGGAGTAATATATTGTGCGGCAGTAACTTCCTACATTAACCAGAAACGGAAACGGAAAACTGAAAACCGGAGTTCAGATTTGCTTAACCACTATTCAGAATACAGATATCCCCTGTTGTCAAACACTATGAAAACAACATAATGCCTGAAAAAATACGGGCTACTCGCAGTCTCAGATTCATCAAATCAATGATACAAACGACTCGATATACCAGAGCTGCATTTTTTTAAAATGCCACGCCCACTAGTACAAAGCACATTGTCAACATTGACTACTCAGAATTCATCATTGACTACGTGGACAACATCTTCTTAATCCCAGAAAAACATATTCGTTCATTTACAGGGATTTGAAGTCTTCTTAATAGTATTGACTAAGTGGCATTACCAGCAAGTTAACCAAGGCATATTCATATAAATACAAGTAGAATTCATCTCAACAAATCAGATGCATTAAAAATAGTTTCGATTATTGCTTTTCTGAGAATTGGTTCTGATGATACCCACACTGATCATACTTCAGACCTTAAAAACAATTGATGCACATTAGTTCTTAAATCCTGGGCTGTGATGTACCAGGTCTGATATAGCTGAGCTTTGAATTCCTGATTTGCACAGAAACTGTCTGTTTCTTTGGCTGTTCATGGTTTACGGATACTGAGAAATATCTTTGGCTGCTCATGGTTCCAAACAATTGTTTCTGGAGTCAATTTGACTTGTCTTGATTCGATAATCATTGGTAATATCCTGAGTTTATTGGTAAAAGTAGTCACAGTCTCAGATTCATAGTGCTCATTCATAAAAACTCCATACTAGAGCTGCATTTTTGCCAATGCCACGCCCACTAGTACAAAGCAATGTTCTTGAAAATCCGATCATCATCGACTGTAACGACATCAACTTCGTTATGTTTGTATGGTTCGGAGGACAACCGAATGCATAACCAGATCTGGGGATTGAGGAGAGAGAGAGAGGTCGAGAGAGAGAGCGCCCGTGAGTATGGTTGGGAATATCGAATTGAAGGGATATCAATATTCTGAATATGGAACTCAGAGTACGCTCAAAACAAACGGGTATTCTGAGTTAGATATTCAGAAGATGTAACTCAGAATACCAAAACATACAGTGCATATCAGGAATTCAAAGCTCAGCATGTCAGACATGGTACATCACAGCCCTGGATTTAAGAAATATTGTGCATGGATTGTTTTTAAGGTGTGAAGTATGATCAGTGTGGGTATCATCATAACCAATGATGAAGGATTCAAGAGAATTCAAGTTGACTCCAGGAAACAATTGTTTCAAACCATGAACAGCCAATGGTATTTCCCAGTATCCGTAAACCATGAACAGCCCAAAAAACAGACAGTATCTGTGCAAATCAGGAATTCAAAGCGCAGCTATGTCAGACCCGGTACATCACAGCCCAGGTTTTTAGAACTAATGTGCATCAGACCGTTTTTAAGGTGTGAAGTATGATCACTGTGGGTATCATCATAACCAATGATCAAGGATTCAAGACAATTCAAATTGACTCCATAAAACAATTGTTTGAAACCATGACAAGCCAAAGATATTTCTCAGTATCCATAAATCATGAACAGCTTAAAGAAACAGAATCCATCAGTGCATATCAGCAATTCAAAGCTCAGCTATATCGGACCCGGTACATCACAGCCCAGGTTTTTAGAACTAATGTGCATCAGACATTTTGTAAGGTGTGAAGTATGATCAGTGTGGGTATCATCAGAACCAATGATCTAGGATTCAAGAGAATTCAAATTGACTCCATAAAACAATTGTTTGAAACCATGACAAGCCAAAGATATTTCTCAGTATCCATAAATCATGAACAGCTTAAAGAAACAGAATCCATCAGTGCATATCAGGAATTCAAAGCTCAGGGTGTCAGACCTGGTACATCACAGCCCAGAATTTGAGAACTAATGTGCATCAATTAGTTTTTAAGGTCTGAAGTATGATCAGTGTGGGCATCATCTTCACCAATGATCAAGGTTTGAAGACAATTCAAATTGACTCCAGAAACAATTCTGTGAAACCATGAACAGTCAATGATATTTATCAGTATCCATAAACCATGAACAGCCCCAAAAAAAGACAGTATCTGTGCAGATCAGGAATTCAAAGCTCAGCATATCATACCTGGTACATCACATCCCTGGATTTATACTCAATCTCAGGACAGAAGCATGAAATTCTTAGGATAGACAATGCCCAACATTAACCAACCTGGAATAAACTCGGGATGTTTGTAATGAAACAGGATCCAAGCCTATTCAAATAGACTCCAGAAAACAATAGTTTGAAACCATGAGCAGCCAAAGTTATTTATCAGTATCCATAAACCATGAACAGCCAAAGAAACATACAACACTATTTGTATATATCAGAAACTAATAAAAGCTCAGCATATCAAACCTGGTACAGCACAGCCCAGGATTACTATAACAATTGATCAGTTATAGTGACACAAAGTAGCCAGATTGCAGCGATCCCTTTATTAGTAACTAATTCCTTGCTATCTCCCATCACAACCTACCATAGAACAATAATTAGAACCAATCTGAGATATTGTAGGAGTTAACTTTTACAGAAAAATAAACTTACTCCATCGCCACCCATTCTCCTTGTTGTGGATGCAGTATAATATGGTCCATCAAGGCTAGCATAACTCAAATGACATCGGCAGATATGAACATAAGATTCATAGTGTGCAGCCTCAGAAACAAAATCCATCTCATCATAACTCAAAACCAACGAGGAAGAATAAAGTTCAGTTAGGATTAATTCATCACCAGCCACTCCTACAAATCATTCGATAAACAGTTCATAGTGTGCAGCCTCAGAAACAAAATCCATCTCATCATAACTCAAAACCAACGAGGAAGAATAAAGTTCAGTTAGGATTAATTCATCACCAGCCACTCCTACAAATCATTCGATAAACGGTTCATAGTGTGCAGCCTCAGAAACAAAATCCATCTCATCATAACTCAAAACCAACGAGGAAAAATAAAGTTCAGTTAGGATTAATTCATCACCAGCCACTCCTATAAATCATTCGATAAATGATTCATAGTGTGCAGCCTCAGAAACAAAATCCATCTCATCATAACTCAAAACCAACGAGGAAAAATAAAGTTCAGTTTGGATTAATTCATCACCAGCCACTCCTACAAATCATTCGATAAATGATTCATAGTGTGCAGCCTCAGAAACAAAATCCATCTCATCATAACTCAAAACCAACGAGGAAAAATAAAGTTCAGTTTGGATTAATTCATCACCAGCCACTCCTACAAATCATTCGATAAATGATTCATAGTGTGCAGCCTCAGAAACAAAATCCATCTCATCATAACTCAAAACCAACGAGGAAGAATAATGTGCAACACCTGTAAAACAATGAAGTGCTTGGTAAAGACGGCATCTCAAAAAAAATGAGTAAAAAGCTTAAAGGAAGATCTGCATGCTGATTATTTATATTAGTAATATTGCAAAGATACAAACATATCCAAATGACATCGATGCCTCGCATCCCAGCTACGAATCAGTTCGAGAAATGGATATGCTGAAAATGTGTACAATCAAAATACATTACTGTATAGCATTCCACATTGCTAGGGCGATTTCATCTCTTTTGCTATTCATATGTCTCAATTGGGAAGATGATAAATCCAAATCTTGCGATGTGGAAGCTGCATCTTCGGTGTGTTGGTGATGTACTATTGTTTCGCCACCGAGTTCCACTAAAAATGGATCGTTTCGTGAGTGCAGGCATATAAAATTATGAAGTGCACAACAGGCTGTGACCATCATAACTTGTCTGGTATAATAATAGTTTGGCATGTTCTCGAAGATGGTAAACCTCTTCTTGAATACACCGAACGTTCTCTCAATCACATTCCTTAACCTAGCATGTTGTTTGTTAAATAGTTGTCTGGAATGGGTTGGTGCATGGTTGGCCCCTTGATAGTCCTGTAAATGGTATGGCTCACCACGGTACGGTGCCAAAAACCCGGGCATATTGGTATAACCACAATCCACTAAGTAGTACCTCTCGTTCGGTGGGATTGGCAACAGTTTTTGTGCTAATGCAGTATGCATTACACGGGAGTCGTTGGCACTGCCTTCCCATCCCGCGTAAACAAATGTGAACATCATGTCAAAATCACATGCTGCCAATACATTTTGACTTACAATACCCTTGCGAGAGCGACAAGCGTTGGTTCGGCTAGCGGGAACTGTAGCTTTTATTAATGTCCCATCAGCAGCACCAATAGCTCCCTGCAGATTAATAATTCGAATAATACATATCCCAAATCCAAACTTGGAAAACAATTTAATAATACATGATGCAATCAGGGTGGCGCTTTACCTGAAACCACGGGTAAAAATCCTCTGATCCACTGATTCTGTGATGTACGGTTGTATAATCAGGAGGTTTGATAAGGAGTGTGGCTGCTCTTGCCATACCGTTCAGGACAATACTAAAGTGCTTTTGGATTGTTTGGGTTGAGTGGTTAAATGCGGTATGAACTAGTCGCATTCTTGCACTATGACCGACAATAAACAGGAAAATAGCCACGCTTTCCTCGAAAGTAACTCGCTTATGGCTTGAAGACTCCGCTGTTCCCTCGCAGAGGTTCCTTTCTCGCAGGAAAGCACACAAGGTCATAAAACAATCCTGGTTCATACGGAATATATCATGAAAGTCGGCCTGGGAACCCGCTAACATATTTTCCAGATATTCACGTCCCGTTTGCTTTTTATTAGTGGACCTTGTACGGTCAGGTTCTTCAGGTTCTTCTATTTCTTCACATAAATAGTCAGCTATCAACACTGCAGTCATCACCTCTTCGACCTCGTCACTACTGGATGAAGAAATATCCATAACAGAGGATGCAATTCCAGTAGTGACTCACTATAAAGAAGAAGATAGAAATCAGTTTGGGGCATTCCAATATCAAGTGCACACAGTATTAATAATACGAATGTATGTAACGAGATTTACAGAATCACAAAACAACATATTCAGAGATGGCAGGATTCCACAAGCCTGTGCAATTGAATTAAGATAACAAGGTATACTACTACTAGCAGATCTATTCTAGGAATTATTTTTAAAATATAACATTACAAATTTAAATTAAATTATGTAAGCAATTTGTTCATCCTAAAAGCCGTCATATTACAATCAACCGCAAACAAATATGGAAATAATGTTAAGAAAAGTTGTACAACATGATTTATTCAACCCATTACGCTGAATGGGATTACTACAGGGTGGCCCAATAACGGACCGCCGCCTCCTGCCGGGCTCGAGACATACGAAGGAAACCATGAGCAAAGTTGGGATTTTGAAAGAGGTAGGTTGAAGCTCTTACGGCTACAATCGGATCAAGCCCTGTCATCGATTCAATTATATCTTGGCATTGATCCTGTTCGGGGAATACAGGGTTACTTGAGGGAGTGCTTTCCACTTCATTTTTATTCATGTACCTCCCTCTTTTTTCCGTTTGAGCTTGCTTAGCTACATCAAGATATTCCGACATCTTGGACAACATTGATTCGCGGCCACTTGATGCAGTAGATTTTCTTTTGCGTGAACCGGACCCCGTACCCATTGGGACATCATCAGACTCATCAATCACATTTACGTGTGATTGTTGGGGGTGGCCAAACTGATAGTCCATCCGCCGCGCCTCCACATCCTCGAACCCCCCTTGTGTGGAGGCCCTTGCCACATTGCCCTGGGCTACCGATTCCTCGAATATTTTGGTCAATGCATCATAATGTGGCAACCCCTTATTTTTGAATTTTTCTGCAGCAGGATGCATCTATTCACAGAATATGTTGTTACTATGCAAGTATATCAATAAATGATTAAGTATAATAAACAGGATTCACAACCAACAAATCAAATTTTGAGATTATATATATTAACCTGAATATATTGTTTCCAAACCGGATCCTCACAAGTAACGGTTTGGTTAGCTTCATCCCAACCGAAACCACTCTGTTGCCTCATTTTGTGAAACACCCCCCATTCTGATTTAAGTCGTCCATATTTCGACCTCAGTTGTTTCACCGAGAATGTACGCCCAGACGTAGAATTCATTATTTGCTCAAAATTAGACCAGGTTTTACCATCGAATGTGGTGCTCTTTAACAAACCATTGTCAACTGCCCCCTCCATAAGGCTGATAAAATCAGCTGTAATACGAGAAGTCCACAGCCCATAATCTTCCTCCACTGCCTTCCCCTTTCCCCTACCCGCATTACTCATCTAGTATGAACAAACATCCAAACAAAAAAAAAAAATGCCAAATTCCTTCAATTAGTTTAACAGCTGATCAGGTAACCCTAGTTTGCAAATAGCAACCGATTACACCCTAAAAACTCTCAACAGTGAATTCGGCTAGTTTGTGTGCAGTGTGCACCTCAATCCCAAAAGCTGTTCCGGTACCAAATGCAATTAAAAAGCACAGTAAATTGGTAAAGAAAACCAACCAAATAAATAGTACAATCGCTGTCTTCATACCTTTGATTGGATTTGGAGAAGGATGAAATTGTCAGCACAGGATTCAACCTTGCGTAGTGCTTTGATTCTCCTTGCCCTTCGATCCCTAGCTTTTTTCCGATAGGCAGCACGGGTGGTGCAAACCATTAACCCGCTACCCAAACCCCTCAACCCCTCACCAAGTCGACCGCAAAAACCAGTCCGGTAGCGAAGTCGCCGGCGGCGCACTCACACTTTTCCGTTCGATTTCACAGCAGATCGTTCGGGAATTCGTTGATTTGGGGTTGGGGGGGGGGGCGGGGGGTAATTAGATCAGATCTGGAATCTTCGAAGGAGGGAGGAGACAATGGAGTCGACGAGCTCTCCTGGGTGAGTAGAGAGAGAGAGCATCTGAGTGAGAAGAGAGGAGAGATGGGTTGGAATCAACACTGTTTGGAAGAGATCTGAAGGTAGAGGACGACCGAATGGCCAGATCTGTGGAGCGAGGAGACGGAGAGAGGTCGTGAGAGAGATGGAAGAGATCTGAATATGGAGGATGACCAGATGGATAGACCTGGAGAGCGAGGAGAGAGGGAGAGGTCGTGAGAGAGATGGAAGAGATCTGAAGATAGAAGACGAAAACTGTTTGGGGGAGCGAGGAGAGAGAGAGAGGTCGAACTCAGAGAGAGCCCGTGACTATAGTTGGGGATATCGAGAGAGAGAGCCCGTGCATATTCTGAATATGGAACTCAGAATACCCCCAAAACAAACGGGTATTCTGAGTTGCATATTCAGAATATGCAACTCAGAATATGAAAACAAACATGCCCTTGATATTTTATATTTTTTATTGAATTTATTTGGGATCAATAGAAACGTTCATAAACCACGATATGAGCTCTCCCAGTCCCTGGTAGTGTAGGTAATGGATTTCAGATTCCTTACTTCGGTTGGATGTTGGATTTAAGAAAGTTTCCTTTTTGCATTTATCATAATCGGAGTAGTCTTCTCGTTACTCATAAAAGTTTATGTATGTTTTTTCTATATAAATAAATGATTATTTCGGTTATCATATAATCTCGTGTATTCGAATATAAATTGTTTTCATTCGTAAGAATCATATTATATTTTACTCCAAAAAAAACAATCATATTATTTACATTTAACATATTATGAAACACTTCTTATGCTAAAAAATAGATATATGTAGCAGACGTTACTATATCAATTTAGACAAGTGGTGTGGATCGACCACCCTGCAAAACCAATTCCCCCGGGCCGCCGAAGCTACTATCAATTTAGACCTCACTGTAGCAGACGTTAGAAGGAATGGTAAACTCAACTTTGTTGTGTCACAGGACATCTCCCCTGAGAGTGTGGAGCAATTCGAGGCCTTAAACGCTTTAATCATGCAGACAGAAGAGGGGTCCAACTCAACAGAAAATGAGAGGTGGTGGGACAGAGACGAATCGAAGAGATTCTCAGTGTCATCCATGTATAATTGGATCAACGATGGCGGGATGAGATGTCAGGAACAATCGATCATTTGGGGTGCAAAAGCTCCGTTTAGGGTCAAAGTGTTTTGCTGGTTAGTCAACAAAAACGCGATCCTCTCAAAAGCAAATCTTAAAAAGAGGGGGTTGGATATTGATACTATCTGCGGGAGCTGTTTATCGTCTGAAGAAGACGTCAACCATATTTTCTTCCACTCACCTAGAGCTAGACTTGCCTGGGAGGTTGTCAGTAGAGGGTTTGGGTGTCACCAGTGTCCTAATTCACCAACGGAAATTTGGGGGACATTTAGAGATAGTTTCATTAAAATAGATGATAGACGGGCATGGGATATCGCGATAGCTGCTTTACTTTGGTCCTTATGGCTTCAAAGAAATGATCTTCTTTTCCGCAATGTTTCTTACAGATTTCCTCACTTTATGAATAAGTTATTTATGTTGATTCATGATTGGGCAGGTGCCATGGAGGCAAACAAGAGAATCAGGATTGTGGAGGGAGAGTAGTCATCCGGAGTTTGGAGCGTACTGTCAAGCTCTTTCATGCTTGATGGAGATTCTGGTCTGCATTGTGGGGGTGCTTTTGTATTCAGATCTGCGTTCCAGTGGCCTTGTTTTGGGAGCTTATTGTTATGTCTAGCTCGATGTTTATGTTGTTTGTTGTTGTTGATCTTGTTACTTTATTTTGTAACTGCTTATGTATGTCCTACTTTGTTTCCTTAATAGTTCATTAATGAAACGATGGCGGTGACCATCTCTTTCTCAAAAAAAAAATAGATATATGAAAACTGAAATCTCTTAGTAATATAACAAAACGTGCTATTACCAACAGCCAACTCAATAAAAGAAATATGGAGCAAAAATAAACTTTGTAATGCTAAGTCCGTGAGTGCTAACCAAGCTACAACTAACATAAATGTATATTGTTTTTTTTTCTTTTCTCACTAGGTGGTTTTTTTTCTTTTAATGGTAAAGAAGGATCATTAATTGTTTAATTTAGCACCATAGTCACAAAGTGCGGCAAATATTTGAGAAATTCGCGAATAATTAGCGGCTAATTGATCGACCGATCAATTTCACGAAGAATACGCCTCTTCCCGTATAAATCGCGCGGTTCACGAATTATTCGTGAAATCCGCAAACCGTTCGCAACCCAATAACCTCAAATATAAAACCCTATTTCCTAGAGTGGCGTCCCTTGCATTTTCAACTTTTGATTCAGCTGTTTTCTATTCTAATCCGTAATCACGCAGTCGCCCAACCAACCGCAGCCGCAGGCCCGCAACTGCCGTTGTTCCTGGGCACAACCCGCAGCCGCCGTCGTTCCTTTTTTCTTCAGTCTCTATTATTGCAGGTACTAATACTATTATATATTTACTTATTTTGATTTCTTTCTCAGTTTTCTTGTGAGTGTTATGTTTTTCCTGGGGAAATTTTAGTATGTGTTAGTATATATGGTGAAGACTGAGAAAAAATGTGATATTTGAGACATTATTAGGTTTGTTTTAATTTGGGTAGTATTAAGTAAGTGGAAGAATCAATAGTTGATTATGAGAAGTGGAAGAATCAAGAACTGAATTTTCTTATTGCTTATGAGAACTATAGAACGCATAATTGGTGATTTTTTAGTGATATGTTATCATATTTGCCATTAGCGAGATGATCTATGTTTAATTTTCTAATCGAAAATTTTATTTATTTCGAATAATTGTATATTTAACTTTAATTTCTATTTCTATTTGATCATGTTTATATTATATATTGTTTTGATTATTTTCAATAAATCTGTTAAACTCGAATTTGCATTTTGATATACATATATTATTATTATTACTATTATCAGTATTTTTTTGTTAGCACTACAAAAGATACTCGATTTACTGGCGAATATTTCCCGGCGTTTTACTAGTAGCGCCGGGGTAGGGAGCGAATAGGAATGGGGCGCCAGATGGGATGGTTATACACCGGCGGTCGCTTTAAAACGCCGGTCAATCCGCGTATTCACCGGCATTTTATTTAAAAACGCCGGTGAAGTGTATTATTCACCGGCGTTTTAATAATAAACGCCGGTGAATATACCTACACATTCACCGGTGTGTCTAATTGAAACGCCGGTGAATAAGCTGCGATAAATCCCATCTACCCTAACCTTTCGCTCGCCATTTTCCCAAAGCCCCCAAAAAATAAAAATAAAAAGGGGGCGCTTCGTTTTCCCTCCTTCCTCACTCTACTTCCCGCGCGTTTGCCTCCGCCGCTTCGTCCTCTTCGACAACCTTCGACCTTTCGTCATCGTCCCTTCTTCCCTTCGTCATTTTCGATTTCCCTCCCCCCTCTCTCTATTTGGAGGTGAATCGGCGATCGGAAACCACCATGTCGCCCCGCTCTCTCTCTATCTCCTCCCCCCCGCGCTTGTCGCCCCGCTCTCTCTCTCTCTCTTCTGTATCATCTCTTGATTTCCCTTATTTTTGAAACTTAGCATGTTTTTTCTAATAGATGCATCTTGATTTCCTTAACATGAATGGTTTAGTTGGGATGAAGAATTAATAGAAAAATATATGCTTAGGTACTGGAAATTTTCATGTTCTTTTACTGTTAAAGAAGCTGATTTCATGCATCTGATTGTCATCATGGCATGTTTTTTTAACCAAAATGGGTTCACTGTGAACTGAGGATGCTATAGCTACGTATGCCAAAATCCTCGGGATATGCACAACAATTGGGTTTTAGATTTAGTTGGGCTAAAGAATTAGTAGAGCAACATATATGCTCAGATAATGGAAATTTTCATTTCAAGATACTGTTAAAGTAACCTGTTTGCCCTCTTTGGCATGATTTTTTAACCAAAAATGGGTTCACTTCCAAACTAAGTATGCTGCTAGCATCCCCATCTTCTTTTACTATTAATGAAGCTTATTTCATGCATCTGATTGTCTCCTTGGCATGTTTTTTTGACCAAAATGGGTTCACTGTGAACTGAGGATGCTATAGCTACGTATGCCAAAATCCTCCGGATATGCACAACAATTGGGTTTTAAATTTAGTTGGGCTCAAGAATTAGTAGAGCAACATATAAGCTCAGATAATGGAAATTTTCATTTTAAGATACTGTTAAAGTAACCTGTTTGCCCTCTTTGGCATGATTTTTTAACCAAAAATGGGTTCACTTCCAAACTAAGTATGCTGCTAGAATTTTCATGTTCTTTTACTGTTAAAGAAGCTGATTTCATGCATCTGATTGTCATCTTGGCATGTTTTTTAACCAAAATGGGTTCACTGTGAACTGAGGATGCTATAGCTACGTATGCCAAAATCCTCGGGATATGCACAACAATTGGGTTTTAGATTTAGTTGGGCTAAAGAATTAGTAGAGCAACATATATGCTCAGATAATGGAAATTTTCATTTCAAGATACTGTTAAAGTAACCTGTTTGCCCTCTTTGGCATGATTTTTTAACAAAAAATGGGTTCACTTCCAAACTAAGTATGCTGCTAGAATTTTCATGTTTTTTTACTGTTAAAGAAGCTGATTTCATGCATCTGATTGTTATCTTGGCATGTTTTTTTAACCAAAATGGGTTCACTGTGAACTGAGGATGCTATAGCTACGTATGCCAAAATCCTCCGGATATGCACAGCAATTGGGTTTTAGATTTAGTTGGGCTCAAGAATTAGTAGAGCAACATATAAGCTCAGATAATGGAAATTTTCATTTTAAGATATTGTTAAAGTAACCTGTTTGCCATCTTTGGCATGATTTTTTAACAAAAAATGGGTTCACTTCCAAACTAAGTATGCTGCTAGCATCCCCATCTTCTTTTACTGTTAATGAGGCTTATTTCATGCATCTAATTGTCTTCTTGGCATGTTTTTTTGACCAAAATGGGTTCACTGTGAACTGAGGATGCTATAGCTACGTATGCCAAAATCCTCCGGATATGCACAACAATTGGGTTTTAGATTTAGTTGGGCTCAAGAATTAGTAGAGCAACATATAAGCTCAGATAATGAAAATTTTCATTTCAAGATACTGTTAAAGTAACCTGCATGCCATCTTTGGCATGATTTTTTAACAAAAAATGGGTTCACTTCCAAACTAAGTATGCTGCTAGCATCCCCATCTTCTTTTACTGTTAATGAAGCTTATTTCATGCATCTGATTGTCTTCTTGGCATGTTTTTTTGACCAAAATGGGTTCACTGTGAACTGAGGATGCTATAGGTACGTATGCCAAAATCCTCCGGATATGCACAACAATTGGGTTTTAGATTTAGTTGGGCTAAAGAATTAGTAGAGCAACATATATGCTCAAATAATGGAAATTTTCATTTTAAGATACTGTTAAAGTAACTTGTTTGCCATCTTTGGCATGATTTTTTAACAAAAAATGGGTTCACTTCCAAACTAAGTATGCTGCTAGCGTCCCCATCTTCTTTTACTGTTAATGAAGCTTATTTCATGCATCTGATTGTCATCTTGGCATTTTTTTTGACCAAAATGGGTTCACTGTGAACTGAGGATGGTATAGCTACGTATGCAAAAATCCTCCGGATATGTACAACAATTTAATACACCGGTTTAATTATCTTCCTATTTTCTACTGCTTGGTGTTATTTACATTAAACTATGCTTAGTGTCATTTGAACCAAACTATCATTGTAATTTAATTTGTTACAAATCTCATTTTTTAAATTTTTTTATAATTATGTTGGTTTGTTAATCCTACTAAAGTACAAATTTTATGATAGTTATTATAAACATGTGATTAATTAAATTTGCATCTCTAAGGAAGTTATTGAATCCTTGACAGGTACAACATGCCGAGGCGTGGAAAGAGGATAAATATAAATGATGGCAAGTCATGGGGATGAGCAGCCACTACATAATAGTGGCAGTCAAACAGATGAGGGTGAGGGTAGCACGCCGCCCACTGTCAAAAAACATCGTGGGCAAACTAAGATGACGAATATTTGGAGGCTTCAGTGTAACGCCCCGCCCCAATGCTCCGACAAATTATAAATACTATGTAGTTCCACTGCCCACCACAGGCTGCCTCTCAAAAGGTGGTTAACCAGATTGGTGACTTTTGATCCTCGGCAATAGTATTTATACTCAATTTATCTTCGCAAATTCCCGATATGGGACTATATTTCACAATCCTTTCACAAATCCCGTGTAGCAGTCGACTGCTACACACACCAGTCGACTGTACACAGACCAGTCGACTGCTAACCCTAACAGTCGACTGTTCGCTCAAGATCTGGGGTATTACATACACCCCCCCTTAGGAATTAGCGTCCTCGCTGAGAGCACAGGGCACACATCTCGTGTAGGACCGCCCTTTCTAGTACCCGGCATGCTCCGTGAATAGGCCCGCAGACCCTCGACATGCAAACATATGTACCTCACGAATAGGCCCCCCACAGACCCTCGACGTGCAGATACACCCCCACCCGGTGTGTCGAAAGTCGACTCTGATACCAAACTGTAGCGCCCCGAATTTCTAATGTAATAATTTAGAAAATACGTGGCACAATCCCAGCATCCACTTCAATGTAACAATATACACAACCAACACCACTAAAATTTTCAACTTTTATTACAACAAACTTTTACAAATCACAGCGGAATTCAAAACAACTCAAATTATCTCAAAACTGCTTTTACAAATTTACACAAACTGTTTATGAATCATTTTATCTCAAAAATCAACTTAAGCATCCAACCTCCAACTCTAAGCAACAACCTGCAACATGTGAGGCTAGAGATGATCCCTAACCCCCAAAACTAAAGGGGTTAGCCATAAATGGTGTGAGTGACATAAAACAATCAACATAATTTAATTGTAAAACATATGGTCATCAACAACATGTATTAACCACAATGATAAATGAATAAGGAATAAAAAGGATGTAAAGCATGAAAACGTCATAGAATGAAAACAACAAGTGCATCTAGTCTAAAAGTCAAGTGTAGGAAAACTGGAAAACACATGCATAAAACCAAGTCAAGAAAACACAATTGCTATATGTGGACCCTCTAATGCATACTTGTCGAAGTCTATGCATCCCATTCTACATAGGTTCGGTGTAAGCCCTTAACGTCTCCACTTCATATGGGTTCAATCCCCGCTATGCAATTAATCTTAACACGATGACTACTACGAGATAAAGATAAACTGTAAGAATTAGCCCATGCCTGATAATTCAGGAGATGGATCCCACATCTCAGGTATTTTACCTGGATAATTCAGGAGATCATCCTACATCTAGACATAGACACATCATCACATGATTACCCCATGTGCGTCGCCTCGACCTTGATAATTCAGGAGTTCAATCCCGCATCTCAAGCAAACCACTTGGATAATTCAGGAGATATATCTCACATCTCAGGTAAATTACCTGGATAATTCAGGAGATAAATCCCACATCTCAAGATAGTTACTTGGATAATTCAGGAGATCAAATCTCTCATCTAAAGCCGTATTGAGGTGCATAACTCATGTTCCCGTTCATCATATCACCACTAGTGCCTGTCCTTATTATTTGTGGGTTATTTAATTACTCAACGAATCTCCTAGAGTGGTGTACCCTACCGGCCTAAAAATCAAGACTGAATAACTGAAAATGCCTCAATGGGCCTCAACAAAATAACTTAACAGATATCTCAACACCGGTATACTAGGGTCACGTACCTCTAGAGACTCAAAAGTCTAAACAAATTTCCACTAACAAGAGTGGCTCAACTGAAAATCTTAAGATCAAATAATGAACTGAATATCTCAAAATCAAATACTGAACTGAATAAGGTATAGACTGATTTATCTGAAACCAATCATTCGAAATAACACTAAAGATTACAAACATCCTTCAGTACCAGTCGACTGTACAGTAGACCAGTCGGCTGCCCCGAGGACAATATCCCAAAAATTTCACAAGAATAGACTAAGTCATATCAGTCGACCTAAGGGGTCACCAGTCGACTGCATAAAGGCCAAGTCGACTGTCCCGAAGGGACTGAACAAATTTCACACAATAGAATTCTCAGTGAACCAGTCGACTGAACAAAGGCTAAGTCGACTGTCCAGAAAGAACTGAACAAATTTTACTAAGAAGGTTCTCAGCAGACCAGTCGACTGACAGAAGTCTAAGTCGACTGTCCCGAACAATTTTCAAAGGTCTGAAGGTACAGCAGTAGGGTCGTACCAGTCGACTGCATAGTAGGCCAGTCGACTGTCGGCCTACAGTTTTCCTATTTTAGGTCTAAATACAAAATCCAAACTGGAGTTTCTAAAGATTCATTGTTCACAAAAAAGATGGTTGTTCTCAGGCAAATTAATCAACCTCAAATAATCTCCATTAAGGATATATTACCTAATCATCCAAATGTCAGAATTCAATTCTCAAGATCCATAATCACTAATCTTTCCATTAGGGTTTCTCAAAACTAATTTCTTCTACAACTATGATCAAAAATCTGATTTGTATACCCTAGATCCAGATGTTCACCATCCGATCACAACCATGATCAATTCTTAGCATGCTTTCTAACAATATAATTTCATAAAACAAGATCTACTCAATGTCCACATGTTTCACGACATGGTCCAAACAAATTACAATGGTTCACATACATACCACAATATAAGATCCATATCATTCATTTACAAAACAAGTAAACGATGTCATTCACATGATTCAAAACAACGATTTCATAACACCCACGAAATCAAACAATAACACAAACAATGTCACTCACCTTTGATTTTTAGAAGAATCCACGAAAAGGTCTTCCTTTTGCTAGATCCAAAAATCCTCCTCCCGATCACCAAGAAAATAATATTTTAATAAATCTAGAGTTGTGCAGCGAATGACGGCTGCACACCCTCTTTTATACAGGCCGGGGTTGCAAGAAATTAGGGTTTTGAAGTACTTTTGCAAAATAGTCCTTTTTCAATTTATTACCTCACATATATAACCTTTCTTAGTTAAAAATATGTTAAATAAATCAAAACTAAATAAAATCTTTTTACCAATAAGTTTTCCAACAATCCAGCACGGTCCAGAGATAAGAAAATCCCGGATTTACACTCAGGGTGTTTTTGCAAATGTAGGATTTATGTTGGATCTTTGTGCAAATGTTTTTCTGGAAGGTAAAAGTCAAATATTTTTATTGGAAACTATAATATGTATTACTATATATTATTTCGGATTTTTCTGGATTTTTATGAATATTTTATGAGGTATTTGCAAATATTACAAAAAGGATGTGTGCCCTGTGCTCTTAGCGAGGACGCTGATTCCTAAGGGGGGGTGTATGTAATACCCCAGATCTTGAGCGAACAGTCGACTGTTAGGGTTAGCAGTCGACTAGTCTGTGTACAGTCGACTGGTGTGTGAAGCAGTCGACTGCTACACGGGATTTGTGAAAGGATTGAGAAATATAGTCCCATATCGGGAATTTGCGAAGATAAATTGAGTATAAATACTATTGCCGAGCATCAAGAGTCACCAATTCGGTTAACTACCTTTTGAGAGGCAGCCTGTGGTGGGCAGTGGAACTACATAGTATTTATAAATTGTCTGAGCATTGGCGTTACAAATGGCTCTGATACCATTTGTAACGCCCCGCCCCAATGCTCAGACAGTTTATAAATACTATGTAGTTCCACTGCCCACCACAGGCTGCCTCTCAAAAGGTGATTAACCGGATTGGTGACTCTTGATCCTCGGCAATAGTATTTATACTCAATTTATCTTCGCAAATTCCCGATATGGGACTATATTTCACAATCCTTTCACAAATCCCGTGTAGCAGTCGACTGCTACACACCCCAGTCGACTGTACACAGACCAGTCGACTGCTAACCCTAACAGTCGACTGTTCGCTCAAGATCTAGGGTATTACATACACCCCCCCCTTAGGAATCAGCGTCCTCGCTGAGAGCACAGGGCACACATCTCGTGTAGGACCGCCCTTTCTAGCACCCGGCATGCTCCGTGAATAGGCCCGCAGACCCTCGACACGCAAACATATGTACCCCACGAATAGGCCCCCCACAGACCCTCGACGTGCAGATACACCCCCACCCGGTGTGTCGAAAGTTGGCTCTGATACCATTTGTAACACCCCGCCCCAATGCTCCGACAAATTATAAATACTATGTAGTTCCACTGCCCACCACAGGCTGCCTCTCAAAAGGTGATTAACCGGATTGGTGACTCTTGATCCTCGGCAATAGTATTTATACTCAATTTATCTTCGCAAATTCCCGATATGGGACTATATTTCACAATCCTTTCACAAATCCCGTGTAGCAGTCGACTGCTACACACCCCAGTCGACTGTACACAGACCAGTCGACTGCTAACCCTAACAGTCGACTGTTCGCTCAGGATCTGGGGTATTACATTCAGAATGACGAAAGGATCGTGGTGGAGGTAAACGGTATCGGGCAACCGGTTGGCGATAACGCCAGCAAATTTTCTTCCTTTATTGGGGTTATAGCAAGGAACCCCCGGATACTTCCTTTGTCATACGAGAGTTGGCCGAAGGTGCCAACCACGACAAAGGCCACTGCTATTACGACAATCAAAGTATTTCTCATCTAAAATAAATAATTGGTAGGTGCAAATATATTATTGAAATATGTATTTTTAGTGATGGGTAATAAATTTTGCAGCAATACTTCTTGTTCGCCGACTCCCTTACGCCTTGGGTTGAAAAGTCACTCTCCAAAAAGTGGAGGGACTACAAGAGTGACTTGAAGGCGAAGTTTTATGACAAAGACCTTTCAGAGGAGGAGAATGCAATGAATGTGCCAGAAAATGTGGAGCCTTCAGATTGGCAATTTCTTGTGCACTACTGGAGTTCGGCGATCGGTCAGGTATTTACATTAAAGGCACAAAAATCTAATGAGTATGTGGTTGTATGGCTACTGTAATGAATTTTTCTGCTAACTTTATTGTGGCATGTACAGAAAAGGGCGGAGGTGGGAGTTGCCAGTCGGTCAAAGCAGCTAGTGTTGCACACCGCTGGTACACAGAGCTTCGCTCTGGTTCGGAAAGAATTGGTAGGCGCAATCGTATTGAACATTTTTTACTTACAGTTATTTGTTTATAACCATTTCATCTTACTAATATATAGGAAGAAGATTGGGGGGTCCTACGGAGTTTGGAGACAATGACTTTTTCGATGCCACCCACAAATCGAAGGATGGGACGTATGCGAGCCCTGAGGCAGCACGGATTCTGGTAATTTGTGAACTAATATCTAATGAGTAGTCGAAATCTCATCTGCTTTTAACTCTGATTGTTATGTCCTTTTACAGACTAATGCTCGGAAAAGGTATGATGAAATCTCTTCCGCTTCAGATTCTGACCCTACGGCGGCACGCACAGATTGGCGTACCCGGCAGAGAGTTACCTTGACCGAGGTTAGGGGAAAGGAGAGGCATGGACGTGTCCGTGGTATGGGGCTAGGACCAACCCCCTCGCGGCTATTCGGACGGAGTGAATCTAGTTCAAGTGCCAATCGGGACGAGGAGATGACTTCATTAAAGGCACAAGTTGCACTCCTGCAAGAACAAATGGCCAATTTAATAGGGCAGCAATCCCAAGTCCCACCCTCGGTAAGTCTTTAAATTGGTATTTTTAAAGAGATTATGGTCTTGAATGCATGAAAGACACGTACTAGTGTTTGTGAGTCTGCATTGTGGCTGTCGTCTTTAAGCATTTCGTCTATGTTTCTTAAGTGGGCTGTGATTAAAAAGAAAGGGCTGGAGTGGAGATCTGGAAACCCAAATAGAGACATCTCGTTTATTATAATCTATACTTATTATTGGACCAACCCCCTCTTGCTGTTGTTGCTGATGTCTCTTTATGTGCGTGTGTTGAAGAGAATGAAGGGATGAGAGAGAGTTGAGGAAAATGCCGCTATGTTAGCCTGGTGTATCATCATTCTCTACCATCCCTCTTTCTGGCTCCATATATGGCTTCTATATTAAATTGGTTTCCTTCCACGATGACAGTCCGTAATACTACACTTGATATGAGCCCTGTTCATAGCTGCACCCTATTGCATACTCACAAACAACTAATACGTGTCGTTCATGCATTGTATGACCAACCCCACTTTGGCACATAACATGCTTAGATGACATTGTATGACCTGCAAATAAGGTTTGTTCAGCCGTGTTGTTGTACTGATTTGGAGGATTTTGGTATGCTAGCAGCATACTTAGTTTGGAAGTGAACCCATTTTTGTTAAAAAATCATGCCAAAGATGGCAATCAGGTTCTCTAACAGTATCTGAGCATATATGTTGCTCTACTAATTCTTTAGCCCAACTAAATCTAAAACCCAATTGTTGTACATATCTGGAGGATTTTGGCATACGTACCTATAGCACCCTCAGTTCACAGTGAACCCATTTTGGTTAAAAAAACATGCCAAGATGACAATCAGATGCATGAGATAAGCTTCATTAACAGTAAAAGAAGATGAGGATGGCAATCATGCCAAAGATGGCAATCAGGTTACTTTAACAGTATCTTAAAATGAAAATTTCCATTATCTGAGCATATATGTTTCTTTAACAGTGACTGTGAACAATTGTTCTTAATTGGGCTGTGATTAGAAAGAGACGAGTTGGAGTGGAGATCTGGAAACCCACATAGAGACATCTTGTTCATAATAATTTATTATTATTGTTGTTCTTGTCCATCTTGCTGTTGTTGCTGATGTCTCTATGTGTTCATGTGCTGAAGGGAAAGAAGGGATGAGAGAGAGATGAGGAAAATACCGCTATGTTAGCCTGGTGTATCCTCATTCTCTACCATTCCTCTTTCTGGCTTCTATATTTGGCTTCCTTCCACGATGACAATTCCTTAAAACTACACTTGATATGAGCCCTATTCGTCATTTTCGATTTCCCTCCTCCCTCTCTCTATTTGGAGGTGAATCGGCGGTCGGAAACCACCGTGTTGCCCCGCTCTTGATCTATCTCCTCCCCCCCCCCCCCCCCCCGCGCTCGTCGCCCCGCTCTCTCTCTCTCTCTCTCTCTCTTCGGTATCATCTCTTGATTTTCCTTATTTTTCAAACTTGGCATGTTTTTTCAGATAGATGCATCTTGATTTCCTTAACATGAATGGTTTAGTTGGGATGAAGAATTAATAGAAAAATATATGCTTAGATACTGAAAATTTTCATGTTCTTTTACTGTTAAAGAAGCTGATTTCATGCATCTGATTGTCATCTTCGCATGTTTTTTTGACCAAAATGGGTTCACTGTGAACTGAGGATGCTATAGCTGTATGCCAAAATCCTCCGGATATGTACAACAATTGGGTTTTAGATTTAGTTGGGCTCAAGAATTAGTAGAGCAACATATAAGCTCAGATAATGGAAATTTTCATTTCAAGATACTGTTAAAGTAACCTGTTTGCCCTCTTTGGCATGATTTTTTAACCAAAAATGGGTTCACTTCCAAACTAAGTATGCTGCTAGAATTTTCATCTTCTTTTACTGTTAATGAAGCTTATTTCATGCATCTGATTGTCTCCTTGGCATGTTTTTTTAACCAAAATGGGTTCACTGTGAACTGAGGATGCTATAGCTACGTATGCCAAAATCCTCCGGATATGCACAACAATTGGGTTTTAGATTTAGTTGGGCTCAAGAATTAGTAGAGCAACATATAAGCTCAGATAATAGAAATTTTCATTTCAAGATACTGTTAAAGTAACCTGTTTGCCCTCTTTGGCATGATTTTTTAACCAAAAATGGGTTCACTTCCAAACTAAGTATGCTGCTAGAATTTTCATGTTCTTTTACTGTTAAAGAAGCTGATTTCATGCATCTGATTGTCATCTTAGCATGTTTTTTTAACCAAAATGGGTTCACTGTGAACTGAGGATGCTATAGCTACGTATGCCAAAATCCTCCGGATATGCACAACAATTGGGTTTTAGATTTAGTTGGGCTAAAGAATTAGTAGAGCAACATATATGCTCAGATAATGGAAATTTTCATTTCAAGATACTCTTAAAGTAACCTGTTTGCCCTCTTTGGCATGATTTTTTAACCAAAAATGGGTTCACTTCCAAACTAAGTATGCTGCTAGAATTTTCATGTTCTTTTACTGTTAAAGAAGCTGATTTCATGCATCTGATTGTCATCTTGGCATGTTTTTTTAACCAAAATGGGTTCACTGTGAATTGAGGATACTATAGCTACGTATGCCAAAATCCTCCAGATATGCACAACAATTGGGTTTTAGATTTAGTTGGGCGAAAGAATTAGTAGAGCAACATATATGCTCAGATAATGGAAATTTTCATTTCAAGATACGGTTAAAGTAACCTGTTTGCCCTCTTTGGCATGATTTTTTAACCAAAAATGGGTTCACTTCCAAACTAAGTATGCTGCTAGAATTTTCATCTTCTTTTACTGTTAATGAAGCTTATTTCATGCATCTGATTGTCATCTTGGCATGTTTTTTTAAGCAAAATGGGTTCACTGTGAACTGAGGATGCTATAGCTACGTATGCCAAAATCCTCCGGATATGCACAACAATTGGGTTTTAGATTTAGTTGGGCTAAAGAATTAGTAGAGCAACATATATGCTCAGATAATGGAGATTTTCATTTTAAGATACTGTGAAAGTAACCTGTTTGCCATCTTTGGCATGATTTTTTAACAAAAAATGGGTTCACTTCCAAACTAAGTATGCTGCTAGCATCCCCATCTTCTTTTACTGTTAATGAAGCTTATTTCATGCATCTGATTGTCTTCTTGGCATGTTTTTTTGACCAAAATGGGTTCACTGTGAATTGAGGATGCTATAGCTACGTATGCCAAAATCCTCCGGATATGCACAGCAATTGGGTTTTAGATTTAGTTGGGCTCAAGAATTAGTAGAGCAACATATAAGCTCAGATAATGGAAATTTTCGTTTTAAGATACTGTTAAAGTAACCTGTTTGCCCTCTTTGGCATGATTTTTTAACCAAAAATGGGTTCACTTCCAAACTAAGTATGCTGCTAGAATTTTCATGTTTTTTTACTGTTAAAGAAGCTGATTTCATGCATCTGATTGTTATCTTGGCATGTTTTTTTAACCCAAATGGGTTCACTGTGAACTGAGGATGCTATAGCTACGTATGTCAAAATCCTCCGGATATGCACAGCAATTGGGTTTTAGATTTAGTTGGGCTCAAGAATTAGTAGAGCAACATAGAAGCTCAGATAATGGAAATTTTCATTTTAAGATACTGTTAAAGTAACCTGTTTGCCTTCTTTGGCATGATTTTTTAACAAAAAATGGGTTCACTTCCAAACTAAGTATGCTGCTAGCATCCCCATCTTCTTTTACTGTTAATGAAGCTTATTTCATGCATCTAATTGTCTTCTTGGCATGTTTTTTTGACCAAAATGGGTTCACTGTGAACTGAGGATGCTATAGCTACGTATGGCAAAATCCTCCGGATATGCACAACAATTGGGTTTTAGATTTAGTTGGGCTCAAGAATTAGTAGAGCAACATATAAGCTCAGATAATGGAAATTTTCATTTTAAGATACTGTTAAAGTAACCTGTTTGCCCTCTTTGGCATGATTTTTTAACAAAAAATGGGTTCACTTCCAAACTAAGTATGCTGCTAGCATCCCCATCTTCTTTTACTGTTAATGAAGCTTATTTCATGCATCTGATTGTCTTCTTGGCATGTTTTTTTGACCAAAATGGGTTCACTGTGAACTGAGGATGCTATAGCTACGTATGCCAAAATCCTCCGGATATGCACAACAATTGGGTTTTAGATTTAGTTGGGCTCAAGAATTAGTAGAGCAACGTATAAGCTCAGATAATGGAAATTTTCATTTTAAGATACTGTTAAAGTAACCTGTTTGCCCTCTTTGGCATGATTTTTTAACCAAAAATGGGTTCACTTCCAAACAAAGTATGCTGCTAGCATCCCCATCTTCTTTTACTATTAATGAAGCTTATTTCATGCATCTGATTGTCTTCTTGGCATGTTTTTTTGACCAAAATGGGTTCACTGTGAACTGAGGATGCTATAGCTACGTATGCCAAAATCCTCCAGATATGCACAACAATTGGGTTGAACAAACCTTTTCGGGGTTTCTTTTGGAGCCACAAACATCAATGATTTAGTTGGGATGAAGAATTAATAGAGAAACATATGTGCTTAGATGCCGCTATGTTATCATTTTTCTTTTAGTGTTAAAGAAGCTGAATTCATGCATCTGAAGATTTAAGATCCAGGATGGCAAATTTTGATTGGGCTGTGATTGGATTGTTTAGTGGCTGTTGTCTTTGTTCTTAATTGGGCTGTAATTAGAACGAGAGGGCTCGAGTGGAGATCTGGAAACCCATATAGAGACATCTTGTTCATAATAATTTATTATTATTGTTGTTCTTGTCGCTCTTGCTGTTGTTGCTGATGTCTCTTTGTGTTCGTGTGCTGAAGGGAAACAAGGGATGAAAGAGAGATGAGGAAAATGCCGCTATGTTAGCCTGGTGTATCCAAAGTCTCTACCATTCTTCTTTCTGCTTCCATTTCTGGCTTCTATATTTGGTTTCCTTCCACGATGACAGTTCCCTAAAAATACACTTGATATGAGCCCTATCTTATTTTTCTTATTTTTCTTATATTTGGTTTCCGTCCACGATGACAGTTTCATGGATTGTCTGAACAATCCATGAAAGACATGCTTAGATACTGAATTTTCATTTGTTTTACTGTTTTAGATAGTGGATATTCCCAATCAGAGGAGAATATAAAGGTTTCAAGTTAGATTCTGAATTTTCATTTGTTTTGTTATTTTAGATATATTTAAAAACAAAATTAAGTACTAGATTTTTAGCATTGCAATGTAATTATTTTACCTCTGTATATCATTAACAATTCCATTTGCAATTGGCACTTTGATCTTATAATTTAAGATACAGGTAGATTTTTTTGCAAGTTCAAAAAATATGTATATTCTGTATTGTGGTCTACTGTTGAATTAAACTATTATTTTTTTTTCACAGAGCGGTCGCCCAGATGAAGGAAATTCTGATGATCAGAACTGAAGCTGTAATACCCTAGATCTTGAGCGAACAGTCGACTGTTAGGGTTAGCAGTCGACTGGTCTGTGTACAGTTGACTGATGTGTGTAGCAGTCGACTGCTACACGGGATTTGTGAAAGGATTGTGAAATATAGTCCCATATCGAGAATTTGCGAAGATAAATTGAGTATAAATACTATTGCCGAGGATCAAGAGTCACCAATTCGGTTAACCACCTTTTGAGAGGCAGCCTGTAGTGGGCAGTGGAACTACATAGTATTTATAATTTGTCGGAGCATTGGGGCGGGGCGTTACAGAAGCTGCTCGAGGGGTATGAATTCGTGGTCCTCCTTGCTGTTCTTATGTCCTCCTTGCTGTATGATTGTTGTTCTTATGTCCTCCTTGCTGTTATGTCAGACTGTTTTTTTTTATGAGAGTTATGTCAGACTGTTAATTTGGGATATTTGAGATATTTGTCAGACTGGTTTGTTGAGATATTTGGGATGTTCGTCACTATATTAATTTGTTAATTATGACACTGTTAATTTTGCGGTGAATTTGGTTGTGATTGGTTATGATTATGACACTGTTAATTAGTTTGTTGAGATATTTGGGATATGACACGTGAAACTTTATTATTCTTGTGTTTGGTTGTGATTTGCGCATTAATATGCAACGAAATTGGTTGAATCAGTTGTGAATTAGTTTACAGGTTTTGTAAATGAAACTGTGAATTGAAATCGAATGGAAAACCGGAGGATGGAAAACAAACGGGCATAGCTAGATCGGCGTTTTATAAAATGCTGGTCTATCTAATGAATTAGTTGCAGTGTGCGATATACCGGCATTCCCACACACGCCGGTGTATGCCGCTAGTTGTAATGGCACCAAGAAACACCGGCGTTTTATAAAACGCCGGTGTACCTAACTACATCGGCGTTTTTTGATCATGCCGGTGCTTGTAAGTAGGGAAAACTGGGCATTCATAAACGCACATACACCGGCGGTCAGTGACCGCCGGTATACTTTCATTCTACAT
This sequence comes from Hemerocallis citrina, assembly GCA_017893485.1. NCBI lineage: Eukaryota > Viridiplantae > Streptophyta > Magnoliopsida > Asparagales > Asphodelaceae > Hemerocallis > Hemerocallis citrina. The sequence continues at coordinate 226,103,637 of CM030366.1, read as the reverse complement.
TGGCATTTCTATAAACGCCGGTGAATGGATAAACACCGGTGGTTTATGACCGCCGGTGAATGTATATTGGGGGTAAAAGAACGGCACTCAGAGACCCCCATACATCGGCGTTTTATGGCCGCCGGTGTAGTTGTCACATTTACCGGCGTCCACTAAAACCGCCGGTGTAGACCCCTTCCTTTCCGCGACGCTTGCTTCGGCGGCATTTGGACCGACGCTTTTATAAATGCCGGTGAAAGTTTCACCGGCATAAAAAAAAGCCGGTAAAGACGTAAAAAAACACCGGGAAATCGAGTATCTTTTGTAGTGTAGTGTTATTAGTTGCAGTATCATTATTTTTATTGTTAATGTTATTATTATTATTATTATTTTACTTTAAGCCGAACATACTCTATTTTATATGTATTCATTATTTGACTTAATGTATATGTATATGTATGTTTTATAAACCCTACAATGCTTATTATTTTCCCCTATTGGATTTCAACCTATTAATTGATTTACAACCCAAAACCCAATACCCATTCTCTTATTGGATCCTATATCATCTAAACCCATACCCTATATCCCTATTTATATAAATACTTTTATTGATCGAGCTACGGGATTGAGCATCGCTCGAGACTTCGAAGCTCTGTTTTTCGCTTGAACTTCAACTCCGACGCTTCGTCGACCTATGGGAGTGTCGAACTAGCTCCTCTTGGTCAAGCTGCGGAACTTGGAGTCCTTGTCGAGCTATGGAAGCTCTGAATTCGCCGAGCTACGAACTCGAGGTCTCGCCGAGCTCTTGGTTGTCGTGGTTTCGCCGAGCAGGGGAGTTCGAGCTTTTGTTGAGCTATGAAACTCACTCGCTTTTTTGGGGTCGTCGAGCTATGGGCCTTTACTGAGCTGCGGAGATGTCGAAGCTCCGTTTCGCTGAGCTATGGTGACAGCTCGTTTTGTCAAGTTGTGGGTTTTCTCGCCGAGCTATGGAAGCTTTTCAATTCGCCGAGCTATGGCGATAGCTCGTTTCGCCGAGCTATAGGTTTTCTCGCAGAGCTACAGCCTTGGTATTTCGAAGGGGTTAAGCGGCGAGACCTTCCTCGTCAACTGGGAATTTGGGCGGAGGAGAGGTTGAAGCGAGCGGTGTCTCCGGAGGCCATGGGGCTTGACGGCGTGCAGTGAAGGAGGGGTTTCGAATGGGCTCTACTTTGAGCTTTTTGGCAGGAGATTTCGAAGAAGAAGGAGAACAGGGAGAAGAAGTGGAGCAGGTTTGGTGTATCGGGTTTGGATACACAACCCGTTATGCTGCCACTTGGATTTGTTTGGATTTTTGTAAGTGATTTTGGGTTTGAAAATGAACCCGAACCCAACCCGAAGCTTCATCTCTTACTGATCTAACCCGTAAGCTTACTTTGGGGGGTTTTTGAAGTATTTTGGAGTTGGGTTTGCATACATTTTTTTTATATGAATATTGTTGTGTATATGCAACAACATATATATACATATAATTAATTATATGTGTATACCCAGCATTTTACTTCGTAACCCTCGATTGGTGGATCTTGTACACATATAGCTGTCCTATGAGAGCTGTTGCAGACTTGTCGTTTGATCCCGGCAAGTTGTTGTGGTATATCCGGGGCAGAGTTGAACGTTTTAATCTATCGTTTGCATCTGGCGAGTTTTTAGAGACAACTCTGAGATAGAATTAATGTAGAAACTGTCATTTGATCCCGGCGAGTTTGGAGAGGACTCTATGACAGAGTTGGATGTTTGAACTTGCTATTTGTGCCCAACAAGCGTGTGAGACAACTCTTTGATTGAGTTGGTCTAGAAAGTGCCGTTTGACTCCAGCGAGTTTAGAGACAAATCTGAGAGCTGATGTAGAAACTGCCGTTTGACTCCGGCAAGTTTATGGAGGAAACTCCGTGAAGGAGTTGATGTAGAAACTACCGTTTGATCCTAGCATGTTTGGAGGGGCAACTCGTGGTGGAGCTAATGTAGAAACTTCCGTTTGATCCAGGCAAGTTTGTAGGGAGGGCTATGAGATGAACTTGAGCTTGAATTTGTTGTTTGGCCCCAACAATTCATTGACGGAGCTCGTGCGGAGGGCAGAGCATTGAACTCGTTGCTTGGAGCCAGACGAGTGATTGATGGTGCTCAAGCGGTTAGCAGAACATTGAACCCGTTATTTGGTGCCAATGAGTTGTTGACGGTGCTTGGGGGAAGATCAAGGTTTGGAACTTGCTGTTTGGAGTGAACGAGTTATTGATGGAGCGCGGAGGGCAAAGCGTTGAACTCGTTGTTTGTTTCCAACAAGTTGTTGAGTGAAGCTTGAGCGAAGAGCAAGGTGCTGAACTCGTTGTTTGGGACCAACGAGTTGTAGATGGAGCTCGTGCGGGGAGTAGAGCGTTGAACTCATTGTTTGGTGTCAACAAGTTGTTGACGGCGCTTGGGCAAAGACCAAGGTGTCGAACTCGCTGTGTAGAGCCAACGAGTAGTTGACGGAGCTCATGCGGAGTGCGGAGCATTGAACTCGCTGTTTGGGGCCACCGAGTGATTGATGGAGCTCAAGCATAGAGCAAGGCGTCGAACTCGTTGTTTGGGGATAACGAGCTATAGACGGAGCTCGTGTAGAGAGCATGGCGTTGAACTCGTTGTTTGGAGCCAACGAGCTATTTGGCGGAGTCTGAGCGATGACCAAGGCATTAGACTCATTGTTTGGAGCCAACGAGATGTTGATGGAGCTAAAGCGAAGAGTAAAACATTGAACTCGTTGTTTGGAGCCAACGAGCTATTTGGTGGAGCATGAGCGATGACCAAGGCATTGGACTTGTTGTTTAGAGCCAACAAGCTGTTGATGGAGCTCAAGCGAGGTGTAGAACATTGAACTCGTTGTTTGGAGCCAACGAGTTGTAGACAGAGCTTATGTAGAGAGCAAGGCATTGGATTCGTTGCTTGGAGCCAACGAGTTGCTAATGCAGCCTGAGCGGAGATCAGGGCGTTGGACCCGTTGCTCGATGTTGACGAGTGGTTGGCCGGAGGAACTCAAGTGGCGTGCGGAGCGCCGAACTCCTTTTTAAAGTGAATGAGTTGTGGGTATTCTGAACCTTCTTAGTGTTGAAGTGAAGTCACTTGTGTTTATTCAGCGTTGAGATGATTCCATTCTTTTCTTTACTGGCAAGTGGTTACGTACATCGAATGAGGTCCCCCGGGGCATTGAGCTTGCTCTCCCTCATGATACATTGTGCTTGACAGAGTTGGAACTCTTCTGTTCGCACGATGCTTTAAGCAAGATGAAGATGGAGCTAGAAGGTGGTCGGATTAACCTGGAGTTTGCTCGTTTAAGGAAGGCTTGTCTTGAATATCATCATCAAGAGTTGAGGCGGCCCTATGGAGCTGTTAGCTGGTAGGAGGCCGGCAAGGAGATTTGTTTCTCTTAGGTAGAGCATCTCTCCAGTGTGTATAGCTAGAAGAACAACTTACATAACAGTTTGCTGTACAGTGTTCGCAGGACTTTTGGTAGCAATTCCTAGATGTGAAACGTGGAGTCATTGTAACTTTGCTGTTATAATGAGACTTGTAATTTATGGAATAAGAAGTCCTGTACATGCTGGTGTCTTGTCCTGTGATACATTGTCTTGGGGATTGGCTAGTCATATGAGTTGCTCTTGGGGAGAGTTTGACTCTGGACTGGTTGTTCTGTATTTGTAAACGTCTATAGTGCCACTGGATCTGAACATATGAGTTTGCGGTAGTTCTGTAATTTGAAGGATTCCTTTTATATGCTTGATCCTTGCTGTCATGGTTGATGTGCCATCGACGGGTTCTTTGTCGCTAAATAACAGGGCCTCAAGTCTGTTGTGTATTGCTTAAAGAGCTGTTGACGGTGTATGACGGAGTTTAGCATTACTCCGTCTTGAACCCAGCTAGTTGTAGGGACAACTCTGAAGGAGAGCTGTTTTCCAAACTTGCTGTATGGGGCCTCTGACAGATTGTGAGAGTCACATCGAATGGAGCGTTGAACTCCAAGTGATACTTTTACAAGTGTTGCTAGAGTAACTCTGATCCATGATTTTGGACCTCTTAATTTGTTGTTAAGGAAATTTAACTAGTTGCAGGAACACATCGAATGGCGAGTTGAACTCTGAACGTGTGTCACTACAGGTTGCAGAGTAACTCTAAACCATGAGTATGGATTCCGAACTTGTTAGCTTAAGTATTAACAAGTTGTAGGAGCAGATCGAATGACAAACTGCACTCTGAACTTGCTTCTTTGCAAATTGGCAATCTCTTTTGAACCATGTGTATGGACTCCGAACTGGTCATCAAGGTGCTAACGGATTGTAGGAGCAGATCGAATGGCGAAGTGCATTGTGAACTTGCATTATTGCAAATTGTTAGTCTCTATCGAGCCATGGGTATGGACTCCGAATCCGTCTTACGGGAAGACTTGTAACGAGTGTTTGATGCTGCTTAAATGTGTAAGTGTGGAACTCAACTCATTGTATAAGTCTCCTAGGAGGTTCAACTAGTTGCAGGAACAGATCGATCGGTGAGTTGTGTTCTAAACGTGCATGATTGCACGTTGCATACATCCTAAGTCATGGTTCTGGATTCCAAATTTGCGTTGTACAAATCTTATAACGAGTGTTTAGCGCCACTCTAAGTGTAAGTTAGGCATTTAGCTCCTTATTTGCTTTGATGAATTAACAGGTTGTAGGAATAGATCGAATGGCGAAGCGCACTTTGAACTTGTTTCATTATTGTAAATTGCTGGAGTAACTTTGAACCGTGGGTATGGACTCCGAATCCGTCTTGTAGGAAGCTTTTAACGAGTTTTTGGTGTCGTTTTTGTGTACAAGTTTGGCACTCAACTCATTGTATGCATCCGTAGAGTTGTACAATAGCTTTGCAAAAGTTCGTACTATATTTGCTGGAAAATAAATCCAAGCGGCTGCTGTAGTGGCTGGCCATTATTACAAATTGACAAAATTTTCTATTGCTATTGCTATTAAGAGAGGACGTTTTGGATCCCCTCGTTGTTAGGAGAGCGCGTTTTAGACACTCTCTTCGTACTTCATAAGGTGGTCTACTTTCCAAGTTCCTGCTGATATCTCCTTGCCCCCCGGGTTTTCAAGTTGATGAGCCATTAGGCGAACAACTTGGTAGACCTTACCTGGACTTGCCTGTTTTGAAGGGAGCCCCTCATTATTTTGCATAGAGAAAGGAAAATCTCCGGATTCATCATTGTGTTTAGGCAAGATTATTTGTTTCTGTTGAATGATCGAAGTGGCTTCGGGCGAGTGATTCAAGTTTATTACTGTGTTATGATGAGAACTAGTTTGGACTTGGTGAGAGATGATGCGGCAGGTTTGGAAGTTCTTGGTAGAGTTGGTTATGGTAGTGGCTTCAAGCTCGTTTACAATTTTTAAATTATTGTGACTGTTTTCTAGTGGTAGCTCTATAGCATCAAGGGGGAGAACCGAGCTCCCCATTGTAGCGATGCAACATGCTCGTGCTGCCTGTTGGCTTCCTACAGCTTGGCATACGCCAGCTATTGTTGGGAACTTCATTTTCATGTGAAATGCAGAGGTAACTGCATGGAATGCCGCTAGCATTGTATGCAACGTTGACATCGACTACTATAGTTTCCTTGCTGTCACATCCACTGTGACGATGCCCTCTACTTGAACGGGGACACCGGAGAATTCGTGAAGTGTGTAACTGGCTGGTTTGAGTCGGTCTCAGGAGAGCTTGAGAGCCTCGAATGTGGCCATGAAGAGGATGTTTACTGAGCTGCCATTGCCCACTAGGATGCGGTGTACCTCATGATTTAGCATGCAAAGGTTTATGACCAATGTGTCGCAATGAGGTGTTCGGACGTCTTCTAAGTCCTTGTCGGAGAAAGATATCAGGTCCCCGGTGCGTTTGGCAGGCGAAATGTTATCTATGGAGTTGACTTCGCTGATGAAAGCTTTGCGGGAGGAGTTCGAATCTCCCCCCATCGGGCCTCCATGAATGGATTGAAGGACGGCCATGTGTTCAGAGTCTTGCGACTCGGATGGCCTCTCTAAATGCTTATTAGCCCCCCGGGGCAGAGGTTTTTCATCGTCGTTGTCTTTCTGAATGAAGTGAACTTGCACCATTTTTCTGAAACTTCCTGAGTTCTTCCTCGCTTATACTCTTTCGTTTGTTCCCAAAAGACGAGTCATTCTTGCCTTGAGGATAGAGAGCTTCCTCGACCCCTGATATACTTATCACTCCTTTCTAGGAGTGTAGTGAAACTTTTGGGTGGCTTTTTGGTGAGGGGGGTTTTCAGGTCTTTGTTAGTGACGTTGTGGCAAAAGGGCTGCAATTGTGACTGAAGTGTTCAAGGCAGAAATTGACCTTGCTTTAGTTGTAAAACGCTTGATGAAGTCCTTTAGTAGTTCTCCATTTTTTTTGCTTCAGTTTTAGCAGAGAGACAATGGTATTTTCAGCTCTCCGACTAGTAACAAAGTGTGCTATGAAGAGTTGCTCGAGCTGATTGAAGGAAAATATGGATTCGGGTGTCAGACGTAAATACTATTCATTTATTGATCTTTTCATTGTTGCGGAAAATGTTCGACACATGAGTGCGTCGGTGGCGTTGTAGACCAACATGAGTGTTCTAAAGCTCTCGATGTGATCCGTCGGGTCTGATTCCCCGTTGTAGGATTTGAATTGAGGAGCCTTGAAGCCCCTTGGGATGGTGTATCAAAAATAGCTCTGTTGAAAGGAGGTCGGTTAGGGCGATAGGCCCTGTTGGAGCAGTTTCTCTCATTCTTCATCTGTTCTGGGCGATCTTCTACTTCTTGGATACGGCGAAGGACTTGGCCGTCCTTCTTTTGGGATCCAGTTGAAGCATTGTGGAGTGAGATGCGGTCATACTAAGGATGTTGTTCAAGACGGTTCTGTCGGGAGCCCCCCGGTGCCTCTCCGTTGTAAGAAGCGTGATTAGGCTGTCGGGGTGATTATTGAGTAGGAATCTGATATTCCATAGGAGGAGCTGGTTGACAAAGAGAGGTCGTGCGACGGCTGAAGGCCGCCCCTTTACCTCTTAGTCTTGGTGGCATGGCGATAAGTCTTACTTGTATATTTTCCCACAGACGACGCCAATCTGTTGCTGCTTATTTTCGTGTGGGAGCAAACAGATAGTGAGTTGATAATTGATGGAAACTACTAAAAGTCAAACTTGTGCCTTGGCCGTTAAAAGAGGTTAGAGCTCCTGAGATTGAATCCGGATCATTGATTGACCTCCTATGATCTGAATTTAACGGTTGTTAATGCGGCCGATGGACCTGCAAAAAGCCTGAAACACCGGGAGGGATGGGGGGTGGCCCCCCGGCGACAATTCCTCCGACGCTCAAGTCAGAATCAGAAAGAGAGAGAGTAAGAGAGTGAAAACTAGCAAATTGGTGATTACCTAGTGACTGGAGAGGGGGAGGGGTATTTATAGGCTTGAGAGACATTTCAAGAGATTGATTTGTGCCCGTTGGATCTTACATGTCTCTCCCCATCAAGAGATAAGATATCATTGTTAGGAGATAAGAGATTTGACTCCTAGCCAGCATGGGCTGGGTGTCTCTCCTAGTGGGTCTAGTCTGTCACTTTTTATGGATTTGGAAGACGCTCATATCTCGGAGTGGGCCCAGGCCTGTAAAATAGGCCTGTGATGGCTAATCTGCCTGTAGATGCTTTTTAGATCCGTGCAGGAATCGTACGGCTCTAATCTGCTGCGATTTTTACCATCATCAAGATGTAACCTCAATAATTAAGGCAGTGGCCAAGTAGCGTCCAACAAGGCCCAAATAATTAAGAAAGGTTACGACGCATCAGCTGATCTGGAATGTCAGTCTTCTTTATAGTTTGTTGTAGTAGCATATTACTCATGAACTATGGGGCTTATTCATTTATAGAAGCTTACAATAAGTGTTTGTAGGACATCCTTGACCTGTTTGTACTTAATCTTCTGTACTTTCTTTCTTTTTTGGTTTGTTTCAATTTTAGATAAGGATATTTGAGATTTAGATAGGCATATTTGCCATTCTATTAACCCTGGAGATGAAGTTGATTGTTTCAGCCAGAATAGTTGCCTTGAAAGATCAGAGACAAGTATATGACTCTTTTTTTCCCCGCTTATTTTCCGAATGTTTTATTGCTGTTGATAGTGTTAAAACTATTCTTGAAGTTTTATCTTTCTTTTTTTTTCCCCTTTCGGAAAAGCTGAATTAGAGATTGAGAGTTCTATGACTTGTGGCTTGAAGCTTGTATGTACCGAAGAAACAGTTAATTTCTTAGTTGGAGAATGTTTTGATTCCTAAGTTCAATTTCTATTCTTGAAGTTTTTATCATTTTTTTTCCTTCAGCAAGCTGAATTAAAAGATTGAGAGTTCTATGGCTTCCAGCCTGAAGCTTGTACCGAAGAAACAGCAGATTTCTTAGTTGGGGAATGTTTTTGATTCCCACGTTCGATGACCATCATATCTGATTTTGTTGCAGTTGTGTTTTCTATTTTATTCTCTTCCCTTGTCGTAAAAAGAATCAAATCTTCATTTAGTACTTTACACTGAGGACATTCAGCAAAAATATTAGCAATAATAGATACAGATACCGTCATCTAAATATAGTGTGGTTCTTTCTTTCGAATGCATGGTTTTAGCATTCTTCAAGGATCCTTTGTGTACCATTCTAACATTTATTCATTAATTTGGTGAGCATGTGATTTGAGTGTTCTCTGAACTAGCAAAATCTGGACTAGTATCAACAAGTTTGTAGTGTAGCTGATAAAACTGATTTTGTTGAGTAATAAGCTTTGATATGCAGGTGCTTCACTAGTATTAAGTACTTATTGCAACTTTTCTTCTGCTTCTTTTATGGTAATATGATCATGTGTGTTTTGGTATTACGATTAAGTCTGGCAAAAGTTTACTCCAGTATAGTTATTGATGAAGTTGATGTAGCACTTGTTCCTCTTTGAGAGAATTTAGACTCTTTTAGGGATGTTGTTTCTTTACCTATCTTATGGCTGTATACAACTTTGTGTTTCGAGAACTTTGAGATGTTGTATGTACCTGCGCTGTATCTGTACGCTGTTGTATTGCGGCCATTTTCCTAATATTTTAATCGTATGTTGTTACAGTAGGTGTAGGTTTAGGATCTTAAATTTCCATCGTCATTTTCAGCATCTGCTTCAATATGTAAGTTAATTGATATGTATATATATGTATCATTCTAAAGCCAATGCTAGAATCTGTTGGAATTAATTTTTGAAGTTTTCCAGGCCGGATTCCGGCAGGCTCCTGCCACCGGCGGCGCCGGAAAATAAGTGGATTGCGCTCCTCTCGACGAGTACTATTCCGTGGTGTACTCACTTGCCAAAAACGAATTCCGTATGAATGAGAAATGTTGGTCCAAAGTTGGATACTTGAAATGTACTAACTTGGCAACATGGAGAAAATGGATAGTCCCATATCGAAAATTGGGAAAGATTTTTTCTAGTATATATACTAGAAAACTGGACTAAAGGGCGTGGCCCGGGGCTTACCACTAACGTGTAGTGGAGAGAGGACTTAGCCAAAATAACAAACACACCCGCGCGCGCGCGCCCGGCCCGGCCGGCCCCGGCTCCGGCCCTGGCTCGGGCTCCGGCCCTGGCTCGGGCTCCGGCTCGGGCTTCCCTACTGAACTGATAAGGCTTTTCAGATTCAGTAACTGGTACCATTACTCTATAACAGCAGAGTAATGGCTCACCAGTTATGAATCTGAAGAGTCTCCATTACTCTACTGTTACAGCCTCTGAAAAATCTCCAGTCTCCATCTTCTTTTATAAAAGACTACTGAATCCAGAAAGAGTTTTTTACACAGTTAGAGTTTTATTCTTCTTCTTCCTCTTCTTCTCCTTTGTGTCAACTGAGAGTACATCACAGACAGTAGTTCGCTGAATCTTTGAAGCAAGGGTGCTGCTCTTCAGAGAAGGTACAATTGTATCCTGGAAAACAATTCGCCAGCCACCGTCACACTACGGGGCAAATTCTGCTTTAAGGAGAGAGATTCTCAATCTCGACTCTGTGCAAAGTCTTTCGTTTACTTTATTTCCTGTATTTCAGTTCGTCACAATTGCTGTTGGGATTTTTCATATTTATAAAATCGGGTTCTAACAAGCTTAAAGCAGAATTTTTTCCTCACTGATTCTAACAGTTTTTGTGAAGTTTCATTGACAGGTACTGTTATCGATTCGGAAAAAACAACTAACAAGTTCTGTTTCAAACTATTTCAGATAAGAACGTGGAGAACACACAAAGTGATATTGCTAGTGGGCTTATCAGTACTGAAACACCGGTGACCCAAAATGTGATTGCACAATCGGTTGCGGCACATGCGGTTGTTCTGCCCACGCACATAACCGTGGGAGAAAAAATGGAGAAGTTCAATGGAACTGGATTCAAGAAGTTGCAAGGGAAGATGCAGTTCTACCTGACCACATTGAAGCTGGACAGATTCCTCACTGAATCTGCCCCGATGCTGGCGCCAATGAATGCACACTCCCGTTGCTGCAGTTGGTACGTGGACTCAGGGCGACTACCTCTGCAGGAACTACATCCTGAATGGCTTGGTAGACCCTCTGTACAATGTTTGCTGTGTCTTCAAGATGTCCAAACTCCTGTGGGGGTCCTTGAAAAAGAAGTACAAAACAGAAGACGCAGGGTCCAAGAAGTTTGTAGTCGGTAAATTTATGGACTGCAAGATGATTGACTCCAAAACTGTTATGAGTCAAGTCCAAGAACTGCAGGTTATAATACACGACATAGCTGCAGAGAACATGACGCTGTGCGAACCATTCCAGGTTGCAGTGTTCATTGAAAAACTTCCACCTGGATGGAAAGACTTCAAGAACTATCTTAAACACAAGCGAAAGGAGATGTCTCTTGAAGACCTAATTGTCAGGTTGCGGATTGAAGCGGAGAATCGCAAGACTTCCTATGGAAATCAGTCCATAGAAAAGGCCAACGTGGGGGAGCACGAACAGAAGGGCAAGAAGAGAAAATTTCTGGCACAAGCCTCAAACAAAAAAACCTCTTGCAAAGAGGTTTGCTGGGAAATGCCACAAGTGTAGTAAGCTGGGGCACAAAATTTCTGAGTGCCGCAGCAAGGACAGTAATCGTTTAGGAACAGGACATGTAAAAGGGAATGAAAAATTCCACGCACACATAGCTGAGAACTTGTCCACTGGTCTCTCTGACCTGGACCTCTGTGCTGTAGTATCAGAGGTAAATCTTGTGGGGAGCAATCCTCGTCAATGGTGGTACGATACTGGGGCCACCAAGCATATCTGCTTGGACAAGAAAATGTTCACTTCATACCAGAAGTGCAACAAAGATGAAAAGTTGTTCATGGGAAACTCTTCCACCTCCAAAATTGAAGGAACAGGGAAGATAGTACTGAAAATGACTTCAGGCAAAGAACTAACACTCACAAATGTGCTGCATGTTCCAGATATTAGAAAGAACTTGATATCAGATCTTTGCTAAGCAAGAATGGGTTCAAGGTTGTTCTTGTTTCTGATAATTTTGTATTGTCTAAGAATGGGGTATACTTGGGTAAAGGATATGTAAAGGATGGACTGTTCAAGTTTAATGTAATGACAGTCATCCCTAAAACTAATGTTCATGCTGTTCCCAATGTTAATGAAATAACTCTTATTGCCTATGTTGTTGAGTCTTCCTCTGTTTGGCACGAAAAACTAGGTCATGTTAATCTCAATTCTATGTGTAGATTAATTAACATGAATTTGCTACCAAAATTTAAGGTAGATAACTCCGAAAAATGTGAAGTTTGCACGGAGGCCAAACTCACTAAAACGCCATCACGTTCTGTAGAAAGAAACACAGAAACTCTAGGTCTAATTCATACGGATTTGTGTGATTTAAAATATATGTAGACCAGAGGTGGCAAAAAGTACTTTGTGACATTCATAGACGATTGCACAAAATTCTGTTATATATATTTGTTACATAGCAAAAATGAGGCTTTGGATAAATTCAAAGAATATAAACTTGAAGTTAAGAATCAACTTGGCAAAACGATTAAAATCGTTAGAAGTGATAGAGGAGGAGAATATGATGCACCATTTAACATGTTCTGCTCAGAACATGGAATAATTCATTAGACAACTGCTCCTTACTCACCCGAATCAAATGGTATTGCCGAGCGCAAGAACCGAACTCTGAAGGAGATGATGAATGCCTTGTTGTTGAATACTGGCTTACCCCAAAATATATGGGGGGAAGCATTGCTGACTGCCAACTACATTCTCAATAAAATACCTCACAAGAAAACTGGCAAGACACCATATGAACTGTGGAAAGGTAACTTACCTTTTGTATAAATACCTCAAAGTGTAGGGGTGTATAGCAATAGTGGCAGTACCTAACCCAAAACTAGTCACCATCGGACCTAAGACGATTGATTGCATATTCATAGGCTATGCACACAACAATAGTGCATACTGGTTCTTGGTATACAAATCAGATATACCGGATATCCATGTGAATACAATAATGGAATCAAGGAATGCTTCCTTCTTTGAACACGTGTTTCCGTGCAAGGATACTTCGTACCCCAAAAGTACACGTGAACAAGGGAATGCAAGCACTTCCGTTGATGAACCAGAACATGATACTGATGAGCCTAGACGAAGTAAACGTGCTAGAACATCAAAATCATTTGGTCCTGACTTTGTGACGGCCTTTCTGTTAGAGAATGAGGCCAGAACTTTCAAGGAAGCCATGTCTATGCCTGATGCTCCTATGTGGAAGAAAGCAATCAAAAGTGAAATAGACTCCATTATGCAAAATCATACATGGGAGTTAGTCGACTTGCCTTCTGGATGTAAAGCTCTAGGATGCAAATGGATTTTTAATCAAAAATTGAAACCAGATGGTTCAATAGAGAAACATAAGGCAAGACTTGTGGTACAAGGATTTAGGCAAAAGAAAGGCCTAGATTTCTTTGATACATATTCCCCAGTTACAAGAATAACATCCATAAGAATGTTGATAGCTATTGCAGCTTTACGTAACCTGGAAATACATCAAATGGATGTTAAAACTGCATTTCTAAATGGGGACTTAGAAGAAGAAATATACATGAAACAACCTGAGGGTTACGTAGTTTCTGGACAGGAAAACAAGGTGTGCGGGCTTGTAAAATCTCTGTACGGCCTAAAACAAGCTCCAAAGCAGTGGCATTCAAAATTTGACAATGTTATGATGTCAAATGGTTTCAAAATAAATGAATGCGATAAGTGTATCTACATCAAAGATACTCCAAATGGATACATTCTGGTCTGTCTGTACGTAGACGACAAGCTCATTATTGGAAGCAATAACGACATTATCAAACAAACTAAGAGCATGCTTAGCGGCAAGTTTGACATGAAAGATTTGAGAGTTGCAGATGTCATACTAGGAATCAAAGTTTCCAGGAAATCTGAGGGAATTACTTTGTCTCAAGCTCATTATGCTGAGAAAGTACTTGAAAGATTCAAGAATTACTCCAATGGGATAGCAAAAAGTCTCGTCGATCCAAGTCTTCACTTGTTCAAAAATACCGGCGAAAGCAAATCACAACTGGAATATGCACGTGCAATCGATAGTCTGATATACCTAACAAATTTTACAAGACCGGACCTAGCACATTCGGTAAATGTACTGAGCTGATACACGAGTAATCCAGGTCGAAGTCACTGGAAAGAAATAACTAGAGTATTGAACTACTTGCGACATACTCAGAGTTATGCGCTGCATTACACCAGATATCCAGGAGTACTAGAAGGCTACAGTGATGCCAACTGGATATCGGACTCCAGGAACTCAAAATCCACAAGTGGATATGTCTTCACACCTGGTGGTGCAGCTGTGTCATGGAAATCCTCTAAACAAACGCTATTGGCCAGATCCACCATGGAATCTGAGTTTATTGCTTTGGACAAAGCAGCAGAGGAAGCAGAATGGCTTCGAAACTTTTTAGAGGATATTCCTATGTGGAAAAAACCAGTGCCTACTTTATGTGTATACTATGACAGCCAATCGGGTATATCATGGGCACTGAGTTGTATGTATAATGGTAAGTCTCGTCATATCAGAAGACGACACAAAACCATTAGACAACTGCTCTCAAATGGAGTAATCTCTATAGAACATATAAAATCGGCCGACAACCTAGCAGATCCATTTACTAAAGGTCTGTCGCGACAGCAGGTTGTGCGATCATCAAGAGGAATGGGTTTAAAGCCTATGACGAAAGAGGATACTTGATGGAAACCCTATGTCACGCCCCGCTTCCCACTATACGGAAATACAGGCACGCAACTGAGGTCCAGCGAATGATATACATCATCCATAAGCTGTGCAATTATAAGCTCAACAAGATATTTATAACACATTTACGCAGGCAAATATAATGATCACATGAGCTGAAAATAAAATAACCATCATCCAGATAATACATCAACATCGGGTCAAAATGCCCGGGAATACAAGGTGCCATAATTAAAATAATATGATAAGCAGTTCGCTATAACAACTAGATAAAATAGCGACTGGAAGAAAAACAACATGAAGTAGTAACAAAGCAGCAACGATCATCTAGAGAGTCTGCTTATCGGGTCCATCAGTACCTGTATAATCATTAACTTAAAGAAAAATAGAAAAGTTCCCGTTAGAGCAAGTTTCGGACAGCAAGTAGCACCAAGCAGAAAAAGGGGTAATATAACAAGATATAACATGGAAGAAACAAGAAGTAGAAGTACAAATACAATATGGAAGTAAGTAAGGAACTGGGACAATATGATCATGTAAGTAATAAATGTAACTAGTGTATTCTAGACTTCAAGGTATAAGCAATTGATAACCTAGGCTCAGTTAATCGATAATCATGTAATCAAGAGTCATGTAACGAGGGTCTTGTAATCAAGAGTCATGTAATCAAGAATCAAGAGTCATGTAATGAAGAGTCATGCTTAGTGAAGATCTCAAGTTTATCTGTTTTATTAACTTATCTAATGCACGCAATCATGTGTCCCATACCACAAGTTCAGTGCATATCAATCATGTGACGTTTAGACTTAAGTAGTGAATTCTATAAGATTATGTACTCGGGTCTTCCAGTGATAGTATCAAGACATGTAATCATGAATCATGTAATCGAGAATTATGTAATCAAGAATTGTGTAACCAAGAATCAAGAATCAAGAATCACTATTTTGGGAAACACGGGCCCCCTTCCGAGTATACTCCCCTATATTGTCCACTATTAAGTCGTACCCTTATAACCCCGGCTTGTTATTCTTTTATAATTAATTATGAACATGCAGTTGGTACGACTAGTGGAATGGTGTAATCAAATAGTTTAGTCAAGGAAAATATCAAGGGCAGTAATCATGGACATGAGACGTAAAACGAGTACATGTATCGAGAGTAGTTATTATAGAATTATCAAGTGGTATAAAATACATTCTATCAACCTATTATATCTATGCAAGTTATTATTACAAGAACAATAATACATTCAGTTCATTAAATATGAAAAATAACGGGTTTATATGCAAAAATGTATAGAT
The DNA here is from genome assembly GCA_017893485.1 of Hemerocallis citrina. Classification (NCBI taxonomy): domain Eukaryota; kingdom Viridiplantae; phylum Streptophyta; class Magnoliopsida; order Asparagales; family Asphodelaceae; genus Hemerocallis; species Hemerocallis citrina. The sequence continues at coordinate 226,088,012 of CM030366.1, read as the reverse complement.
GAATTTTTAGACAACTTGACATATCTGCATTCAAATTCATTTTTCTGTTGTTACAGAAAAGCAAATCCGATTCCGTCAGAAATTCTAGAAATTAGACTCTCTTCCGGTTCCAACGCATATTCACACGATACATTCTAAGGACATTAGCGATGCGTACAAATTCATTCTTCGCTGGTTTCGATGTCTTGCGCGCATTCTGGAAATTCGGAGTCACAATACTAAAACTGCGATATCTCACAATCTATACATCCGATTGAGAAACTGTAGGATGTTTCGGATATCTAGACTCGAAGGGCTACGATTTTCATGGAGAAAGTTTTTCGATCCAGCATCGGGAACATGGTCGAATTCTCAGTACGAGATACCGGTTAGTAATCCCGTGCAGGTTCAGAAATTCACATTATGATAGTACTAAAATCGCGATATCTCACAATCTATACATCCGATTGAGAAACCGTAAGATGTTCTGGATTTGGGACTCGATATGCTACGATTTCCACGTAGAAAATCTTAAATCCAGCATTGGAAACACGGTCGAATTCTTAGTGCAAGGTCAAGAAATTTTAGAGATAGTAAGGTTGAATATTCGGTATTCGATAACACGATTCAAAATGTGTTAACGGTTCACTCTTGAGTTGATATAGCATGAAACAAGTGACTAGAACAGAGTTTGACAATAAAATATGATGATAACTAGACTACTTGCCACGAGTCAAAGGAAAATGCTTGTACGAGAACAAAAATAGTGTACAAGATACTTGCCTTATAATGTGACGATTACGGTGGTAGTGTTAACCATGGAAGGAAGCGACGTCGGCAATGGACGGAGGCACAACGGCGGTAAGAATGGCGGCAAGACGGTAGCTAATGGTAGCAACGGTGAGCGACGACAACAACAAGGTGGCGCGGCGTCGGGTTATTTTTCGGGGTTCACAGGATCGTAGAAGCGGAGTCGTTGGCTCGAAGGTGGAATGTGAAATGGAGCTTGGGCGTTGCTTGCTCTCGGATGTGAAGGAACAGAGGAAGAGAAGAAGGGAAAATGAAGAAGAATGGGATGTAGAGAGTGAGGTGTGTGTGTGTATATATAGAAGGGAAGGGAGGTGTGAATGCATGCATGTATGCATGCATGAGATGGGGTGTAGAAAAATCATGTGCAGGGGTATAGAAAATCAAGGGATAGGAGTGCTGCATGTGGGGGTGTAGAAAAATGGGAGTGTAGGGTGGAAAATGAGAACAAGGTGTGGAAAAATTAGGGGAGAAAGAGATGGGGTGTTGAAAAATGTGGTGGAGGTGTAGAAAAATCAAAGGGGGGGTGTGGTGGTGTAGAAAAATCAAATGTGTGGAAAAAAAAGTGAGAGTTAGGCGTAGAAGTTAGGTATAGGAGAAAATGAAAAAGTTAGGCAGGATTAGAATTAGGATTAGGATTAATCAGGGTTTAAAATTTGTATTTAAACTCCGATCGAAAAATTCACAAAATTATAGAATTTATCAGAAAAATATTCAGAAAAATATTCTGGCTTTAGATAAATAGTCCAAAGAGAAAAATAAAACTGATCTGAAAATTGAAGTACAAAAATTCACGTAATAAAATACGTACAACTGGGACAGGGAGTTACACCCTACCTAGGAATTGGAAATTCCAGGATCTAAGGGACAACTAAATCTTGTTGAATCGACGGGAGCACTGAGAGATTAAAATCTCATACCCACTCTTACGATGATAAAACAGTGCTGCATAAAAAGAGTAGGATAAGCTTGGCTTTTAATGATTTCCATAGCTTTGAAATAAAAGTGGGGTATAGCATGATACTCTTTATAGGAAATCACCTTGTGAATGTGAAATGAGGCCGTTTCTAGGAGAATGAAGAGATGCTACATTCTCCAAGTTCACTCACGATTAACCAGGGATGTTCAAGGCCAAAATGAACACAACAAGAGAACTTAGTTCTGTGAGGAGATGAAACTGTGTGATAGTTATTGTCTAGGTTCACATCAATGCCCGGGTAGTTCAAGACATCATGATTACTACCTGATCAAGCGAATCCGATAGCTACTTACTAAGGGTGGTTCAAAGTTGAAAAATTACTACCATTCCTATTGCAGTGATTTTCCGATTGTACTCTCAGAGTTTTTCTATCATATTTTTTGTTTTTCTGTCGTGTCGGGATTACATAGTCTGGTAATTTTCATTCATGTAGGGGATTGTTGAAATTAATTTTTAAAGTTTTCCGGGTCGGATTCCGGCAGGCTCCTGCCACCGGCGGCACCGGAAAATGAGTGGATTGCGATCCTCTCGACGATTACTATTCCGTGGTGTACTCACTTGCCAAAAACGAGTTCCGTATGAATGAGAAATATTGGTCCAAAGTTGGGTACTTGAAATGTACTAGCTTGGCAACTTGGAAAAAATAGATAGTCCCATATCGGAAATTGGAAAAGATTTTTTCTAGTATATATACTAGAAAATTGAACTAAAGGGCGTGGCCCAGGGGTTACCACTAACGTGTAGTGGAGAGAGGACTTAGCCAAAATGACAAACACACACGCGCGCACCCGGCCCGGTCCCGGCTTGGTTTGGTCGGGCTCTGGCTCAAATTTTTTTTTTGCCCAGACAAAAAAACTTTTCCCTTACTGAACTGATAAGGCTTTTCAGATTCAGTAACTGGTACTATTACTCTGTAACAGCAGAGTAATGGCTCACCAGTTATGAATCTGAAGAGTCTCCATTACTCTGCTGTTACAGAGTAATGGGCCTTTGAAGAGTCTCCAGTCTCCATCTTCTTTTATAAAAGACTACTGAATCCAGACAGAGTTTTTTACACAGTCAGAGTTTTATTCTTCTTCTTCCTCTTCTTCTCCTCTGTGTCAACTGAGAGTACATCACAAACAGCAGTTCGCTGAATCTCTGAAGCAAGGGTGCTGCTCTTCAGAGAAGGTACAGTTGTATCCTGGGAAGCAATTCGCCAGCCACCGTCACACTACGGGATGAATTCTGCTTTAAGGAGAGAGATTCTCAATCTCGACTCTGTGCAAAGTCTTTCATTTACTGTTTTTATTTTCTGTATTTCAGTTCTTCGCAATTGCTGTTGGGATTTTTCATATTTATAAAATCGGGTTCTAACAGAATCATGGCTTGATCATGGATGAGCAAAATCTCGAGGTATTCAATCTGTTCTACTTGACAAATTTTAGTTATTGATACAAGCATCATGTTTTCACACCTATGTTCTATTCTCTACTTCAATCCTTCCTATCTCCGACAACATTCTTTCCCAACCTCACGAGAGACCCCAAGCGTCACTAAAACTTTCCCTGAATATACTACGACATTGAAGGAAATACCCACAAAGTCTGCCCTCCTAGTTGTAGAAGCAAAGTGCATACATACATCACAACGCAACCTTCAAAGTACTCGTATTCTAATGCACGACCTGATGCACTCGCTGTGTCGCCTTGGCCTTCCATTACTTGCTGATCCAACAATAGCAATCTCATTCTATTCAGCAGTCTTATAGGCAGGGGCGAAGCCAGAACAAAATTTTCAGGGGGGGCCAAGAAAAATTCTATAACTATATATAAATATATATGTATTTTTTCATAATTTTAGGGGGGGCAAATAATAAAATTTAATAGATTTAAGGGGGTTTTTAAAAAAATTTCAAAAATTTTAAGGGGATTTTCAAAAAATTTTTTTTTTGGGGGGGGGGGGGGGGGGGGGCGCATAGCTCCGCCACTGCTTGTAGGCCATGACTCTATAAAGCTATGAAGCACGGATATGGGTACGCGTATCCGATACCGTACGTATCTGGTATGCGGATAACCCGATTTCTCAAAAAGTAGGTTACGAATATGTTAGGATACGTTTAAATAAAATAAATAAAAATAATTAATAATATATATTAGATACATATTCTTATTACCTTTGAGATTATATTTCTGTAATTGATTAATCTGCATGTTTACAGGACATCAGTATTCTTGTCATTATTCTTCAGTGACAGGGCCAAACAAATCAAAATGGGGTCCATTTTTTTCCCGACATCGACATGATTGTTGCAGAAAATTCCTTACTTTATTTTTGTTTTGAAAAAATCAAAGTAATTAGATCAAAATAAAATTATAATCAAATTAAATATTCGAATTTGTGTTCTTAGTATCATTTATTTTTTGCTACTTGTACAGTTGTACTCTAAATTTGGTAACAGTAATGATCAATAATTATACTACTCTAGTTACATTGTTATAATAGTAGAGGCTAAGTGTAACTCCCTGTTCCAGTTGCACGTATTTTATTACGTGAATTTTTGTACTTCAATTTTCAGATCAGTTTTATTTTTCTTTTTGGACTCTTTATCTAAAGCCAGAATATTTTTATGATCTTTGTGATTTTTCGACCGGAGTTTAAATACAAATTTTAAACCCTGATTAATCCTAATCCTAATCCTAATCCTAACCCACTCCCGCTAATCACTCACTCCCATTTTTTTTTCTACGCCTAACTCCTGACTTCTCCTCCTTGTTCATTTTTCCACACCTTGTTCTCATTTTCTCCTTCTACGTTTGGTTTTTCTACACCCCCACATGCAGCACTCCTATCCTTTGATTTTTCTACACCCCTCCTTTGATTTTTCTACACCCCTCCTATCACTTCCTTTCTATATATATACACACACACACATGCAGAACCTCCCACCTCTTTCTCTCCTCTTATCTACATCCCATTCTTCATTTTTCCTTCTTCTCTTCCTCTGCCTTCTTCACACCCGATAGCTCAAGCAACACCCGAGCTCCACTTCACCTTCCATCTTCGAGCCAACGACTCCGCTTCTACGATCCCGTGAACCCCGAAAAATAACCCGACACCGCGCCACCTTGTTGTTGTCGTCGCTCACCGTTGCTACCGTTAGCTACTGTCTTGCCCCCATTCTTACTTTCGTTGTACCGCCGTCTGTTGCCGACGTCGCTTCTTTCCGTGGTTAACACCACCACTGAAATCGTCATGTTATAAGGCAAGTACCTTGTACACTATTTTTGTTCTCGTACAAGCATTTTCCTTGGACTCGTGGCAAGTAGTCTAGTTATCATCATATTTTATTATCAAACTCCATTCTAGTCACTGGTTCCATGCTATATCAACTCAAGAGTGAACCGTTAACACATTTCGAATCGTATTATCGAATATCGAATATTCAACCTTGCTATCTCTAAAATTTCTTGACCTTGCACTGAGAATTCAACCATGTTTCCAATACTGGATTGAAGATTTTCTATGTGGAAATCGTATCCCATCGAGTCCCAAATCCAGAACATCTTACGGTTTCTCAATCGGAAGTATAGATTGTGAGATATCGCGATTTTAGTACTGGCATATCGTGAATTTCTGAACCTGCACGGGATTACTAACCGGTATCTCGTACTGAGAATTTGACCATGTTCCCGACACTGGATCGAAAAACTTTCTACATGAAAATTGTAGCCCTTCGAGTCTAGATATCCAAAACATCCGACAGATTCTCAATCTGATGTATAGATTGTGAGATATCTCAGTTTTAGTATTATGACTCCGAATTTTCAGAATGCGCGCGAAACATCGAAACCAGCGAAGAATGAATTTGTATGCATAGCTACTGTCTTTAGAATGTATCGTGTGAATATGCGTTGGAACCAAAAGAGAGTCTACTTTCTAGAATCTCTGACGGAATCGGATTTGCCTTTCTGTAACAACGGGAAAGTGGATTCGAATGCAGATATGTCAAATTGTCTAAAAATTTATCTATACATTTTTGCATATAAACCCATTACTTTTCATATTTAATGAACTGAGTGTATTATTGTTCTTGTAATAATAACTTATATAGATATAATAGGTTGATAGAATACATTTTATACCACTTGATAATTCTATAATAACTACTCTCGATACATGTACTCGTTTTACGTCTCAAGTCCATGATTACTGTCCTTGATATTTTTCTTGACTAAACTATTTGATTACACCGTTCCACTAGTTATACCAACTGCATGTTCATAATTAATTATAAAAGAATAACTAGCCGGGGTTATAAGGGTACGACTTAATAGTGGACAATATAGGGGAGTATAGTCGGAAGGGGGCCCGTGTTTCCCGAAATAGTGATTCTTGATTCTTGATTCTTGGTTACACAATTCTTGATTACATAATTCTCGATTACATGATTCATGATTACATGTCTTGATACTATCACTGGAAGACCCGAGTACATAATCCTATAGAATTCACTAATTAAGTCTAAACGTCACATGATTGATATGCACCGAACTTGTGGTATGGGACACAGGATTGTGTGCATTAGATAAGTTAATAAAACAGATAAACTCGAGATTTTCACACTAAGCATGATACGTGATTACATGACTCTTCGTTACATGACTCTTGATTCTTGATTACATGATTCTTGATTACATGACTCTTGATTACATGACTCTCAATCCTTGATTACATGATTATCGATTAACTGAGCCTAGGTTATCAATTGCTTTTATCTTGAAGTCTAGAATACACTAGTAACAGTTATTACTTACATAATCATATTGTCCCAATTCCTTGCTTACTTTCATATTGTATTTGTACTTCTACTTCTTGTTTCTTCCATGTTATATCTTGTTATATTACCCCTTTTTCTGCTTGTTGCTACTTGCTGCCCGAAACTTGCTCTAACGGGAGCTTTTCTATTTTTCTTTGAGTTAATAATTATATAGGTATTGATGGACCCGACGAGCAGACTCTCTAGACGATCGTTGCTACTTCCTTACTACTTCATGTTGTTTTTCTTTCAGTCGCTATTTTATCTAGTTGTTTTAGCGAACTGCTTATCATATTATTTTAATTTTGGCACCTTGTACTCCTGGACATCTTGACCCGATATTGATGTTGTTACAGCTGATTTCGGTGTGGGGGTAAACATATAAGATTTGTGAGTTCGAGAAAACCTGAACAGCTGATCCAAGCCTTCTTGCTCCTGCCGCGACCTGTAAGGAAGTGCGAGACACCGGGGTTGATTCCGGCGACGCACCCTCCGACGCTCTTGTCAGTAACCAGTGATGATTAAAGAAAGAGCTTAAGGTGGAAAAAGAGTGATTACCTGGTCACAGTGGCAGAGGGGAGGTATTTATAGTCGCCAGGGGAGTGATTAGAGGCTTGGTTCCCTGTGTAACTGCTAGGAGTAAAATCCTCACAATCTGTTTAGGAAACTAACCCCCTGATTCCCGGTGAGAGCAAATCAGGCCCGTTGACTTGGTCAAGTCAGTGGCCCTAATTCGTCTCTTGTTGGTCTGGGTTCGCCTCGGGTCGAGACCCATACCCAATTGGTGTGGATTTGTGGATCCGTTTGTGGGTTATTGGATCTGTGGTAAGGAGATCCAGTACCCGCTTTGGATCCACTTGTATGTGAAATTACCATTTTACCCCCAAGCTTCAAGACTCGCGCCCCAATCTGGACGGTTCCGATTTAACCCCATTTTTAGCCATATCAGATGTATTATCCAAATGATGGTTATTCTATTTTCAGCTAATGTGATTATTATATCTGCCTGCTTGAATGTGTTATAAAGATCTTGTTGAGCTTATAATTGTACAGCTTATGGATGATGTATATCATTCGATGGGCCTCAGTTGCGTGCCTGTATTTCCGTATAGTGGGAAGCGGGGCGTGACACTAAGAGATACGACCCAAACGAATAGATATACTTGTAACTTGTGTACACACTAGCTTCTTCTTCAAAATTTTATTCAAGGATCATTCATATCAAATAATAAGCACCACTCCTAAGAATTTAAAAGAATAAAAAAATAAAAAATCACAAGTTTTAGATTGTTTCACAAATGAGATCTATGGGTAGAACAAAATGATTTATTCTCACTTGCATCAACAAAATAAAATTCAGATTACATACTTGGAATTGAATCAACAAAATGATTTAGAATTGAAATCCAGATCACTACATATTATATAGTTAAATCGTAGTGCCATATGTAATTTTCTAAATTTTTGTCTTAAAATCGTAACAATAGTTATTGTATTTACTCATCAATGACTCTTGTTTCTATGGGGATTTATATAACATAAATAAAACTACAGATTGATTGAAATTGAAATTGAGAAATTTATAATAAAGAAAAACATGTGGCACAATAGAATTAGGAAATGAAATAATTTTTAGCCCAAATCCCATACCACTATTTGAGTCTTTAATAGGTGGATTGGGCTTGGGGGTCCCCAGGTCTATATAGGGGAGGTTTTACAAAATTTTTTGGGATCCCAATTGTCCCCCCTAGCCTCCATCTCCCTCCGCCCCCTGTTATTCTTATCACTGGTTTACATGACAGCAGTGTGTTATACAAGTGTTTACAGGACATCATCAACAAAAATAAAAAAAAAACAAAAAAAAAACAAAAAAACAAAAAAAAAACAAAATTTTAAAAAAAAACCTAAAACGTACCCAAAACATATTCTCGACGTATCCCAGCGTATCCGATATTTTTTTATATTTTTTATTTAATTAAATTATCTGGATACGTATCTGATGCATATCCGTCATAGATACGAAGGTATCCGTGCTTTATAACTGTGAAGCACACTTCCTCCAAAGTAATCTACTGAATCACTAGTTTAGGCCCTTGCATTGACACTAAAAATTTCTCTTCGATGCTTTAACTTTTTTAACACTACTATAAATCGATCAAACGGTACATAAACGACCAATAATTACAATATTTACTGTTTATTATTTTTTTATCGGTTATGTATTTTTATTGAGGGTTACGTAAACCAACCGAAAAATCCATACTTCCTTTTGCCTGCACTCTCGACTCCCCAAAACCCAACTCACAGAATAAGATAAAAATTCCATAAATCTCCTTGTCCTCCTTCTCATCCGCCCTTCTAATCCCAAAGAACCAGTAAGCCCAGTCTCTCTCTCTCTCTCACTACATCAACCCGAAACCATGGTTGTTAATTTTCCATAGATTAGCGTTCTTTCAAATACTGATATCTCATTCATGCCTTCTAGCTGTTCGATAAATTGCTTCTAAGAGAAGCTAGTGTCTTAAGACCTAGAGGATTGTAACAGAACTACACTATAATGTATACTTACATTGCTTCAACTTTGAAATGCAGAATGGCTCTCCAGTCTCCATTGCTCTTCGGTTGCTCGGCTGCGGGGCTAAGAGAACGGCCCTTCATATCGAAGAACAGCAACAACAACAACAACAACGACTTCCACTTCACATCCAAATCTACCATTTTTACGCCAAAAACATTTCCTACTCGGGTAACCCATTAAACTATTTCAGTTGTTCATTGCTTTTGTCCACTTTGCTCACTCAACACTTTTGTTGTAGAAGGTGAGATCCCATGAAAAGAATAACACAAGAGCCCGTGTACATGACTCTAGTGACAGTGACAATGATGAGGAGGATAGAGGAAATGATCCGTATCTCAGGACGAAAGAGGAGAGGGAGGAAATGAGAAGGAAAATAAGGGAAATGCTTGACCAAAACCCTGACCCGGTTGAGGAGACCGACCCGGCACAGAGGAAAATTAAGATGCAGAAACTGTTGGAAGATTATCCATTAGTGGTCGAAGAGGAGGATCCCAATTGGCCTGAAGATGCTGATGGTTGGGGTTTCAACTTTGATCAGTTCTTCGATAAGATCACTATCAAGAATGTAAAGAAAGAGGGTGACGAGGATTACGACAGTGATAAAGAGATCGTTTGGCAGGACGATAACTACATTAAACCTATGAGAGATATCACTTCAGGAGAATGGGAGGACACTGTGTTCAGGGACTTCAACCCCCTTGTCATACTCGTTCACCACCGATACAGAAGGTCTTGTCTTTCTCTTTCTTTTAAGGGTCGAAAGCTCCCCTCCCCCCTCCCCCCTCCCTCCACGTTCCATTAATAAGGTTTCAACGAAACATACAACCATAATAAAGGGTATGGTGTTCATGTCTCCCAACTAGTGGGCCATGATACTAATTCCTCGCAAAAAAGAGAACCACCCCATACAAGCAAGTTCCCTACCCCAAAAAAATAGTTTAATTACATATATTATAAAATTCAGTACACAGAAGCATCAAAACGTCCCAAAAAAACCTCAACACCCGTTATGAGGTCAGCCGCCCTCCACCTACTGTTCACTTGCCATCCGGCTCACCTCTCTGTCATTAGATTCCGTGGAAAAAGTGAAAGTGGTAACATCCGCATACATCTCTGATTTTCTTTGTTGCGTCCGCACCTTCCGTATGAGACCTGAATATGATATTAGCCTTAATCATGTATGACAATTGTTGATGCATGAGATGTTTGTATGTTGGCCTAAAGATTCTATTATTCCTTTATAACCAAATCCCCAACAGATAGCTGCTACCCCAATTTTCCAAATGTCAATGCTACAATTGTGAATATTAACATCTCTCAATTCCCCCCAAGCTGCCTTAACCGAACTCCGTAAGGGAGCGAAGATACCAAATCTGTATAACAAATTCACCCATAATGGTAGAACATACCGGCAGTTAATGAAAATGTGATCCACCGTTTTGCTATCCCGGTTACACATGACACAGTGTTCCGGACCTTGCCATTTGCACCTTGTCAGGTTGTCCCGAGTGAGAACCACGTTTCTAATAGCCAGCCAGTTGAACGCCCGAATCTTTAGCAGGACTTTAATCTTCCATACCGGGTCTTGGACCCGCATTCCCCCATCGTTGAGCTACTCGTATGCTCATCTCCTTTTGTCTTTCAATCCTAGAATCGAATGAGTTGCCTCATTTGTCTTCTCGCCTCTCTGTTTAACCAGCTAGACATTCTCGGTTCCCAGCAATCGTTCCTCCGTTGTCCGGCGACCCAATCATTCTTATCCTTAGCAAACTTGTAAGTGTTCGAAAATCTTCTGTTTAGATTAATGGGGCCGCACCACCTGTCTTGCCAGAAGCAAATTGCAACACCGTTCCCAATGGAATAAGTAACACCTGCTAAGAAAATGTTTCTAGTATGTGAAACTCCCACGAGAACCCTAAAATGAATGCAATAGTTTTCTGTTTCCGGTGCACACTTCACTTCCGGATGTAAGCATCTTTTATTAATGCAGCCCAGTTGGGCTTTGTCCTTACTTTGAGTTTCCACCACCACTTAGAGACTAGAGCCTGGTTCATTTATCGAAGGTTGATAACTCCCAACCCCCCAAATTCCTTTTGTCCACCTCCCACTCTTACCGTTACTTTCATTCACCACGTTTTACTAAATTAACAAAAAAGAAACTCTTCCCTTACTTTTATTAGTTTTTGTAGTTAATTTAGCAAAATGTGGTGAATGAGAAAAAATAAAAGAAAAGAAAAATCACAGTCGATGACTACAATTTGATCTCCCCTCTGCAAGCGAAAATGTTGTAGATAAAGCGTGTAATAAGTATTTTCCTCCCTCTGGCTCATATATTAAATTTAAGTAACAGATACCATCAAACTCTTATAGTTAGTTCCTCCATAATTGTTACACATCAAAACCCAGTCAATTGATTTTGACTCCGATGAAGAATTTATTTTACCCTATGATGGCTCTAGGGTTTGCGACATGAGGTGCTAGACAATATGTACGTCGGATCCCAGCCAATAACTGAGTTACATCTCCGAGTAGTTTCTTTTGATACTTTCAAGTTGCAAGATGACTCGTAGTTTCTGCCTTTCTGGTATTTCATAACTGTATCAGCTGAAACTGAATAACCAGTTACAATATATCCATCCCTTTTTAACTAAGAGAAGCGGCTCCGCCAATATGATTTGCATCAAGCTAGAGAAGTAGTACTTGATCTTTGATAATGATGATTCTTTCTCTATATTAATTTAACACATTTAGATGGCAACTACTGCTGCAGCTGATCCTCTAATGAACTCAATGTATGTAGGCCCAAAGATAATGAGAAAGCTCGGATTGAGCTGGAAAAAGCAGTGAAGATGTTTTGGGAGACCGGACTTCCATCACCAAGGGTAACTTATTATCGACACTTACATGCATTTTTTTTTTTGGGGCTAAATTTCAGTTAAACACCCTAACATTTCACTAAAATTGAACTTTTATTGTCATCCTGCGTCAAAATACCTACATCTACAATTTGATACCTTCTGTTGCTTGAAGTTAGAATGCCCTGAAATTAAAACCCAATATGGCAAATTCATGACCTTCTTGGGTATATTTTCACCCTTGATTTTTGAATATATTGACATATCATTTATAAGATAGCTTAATCTTAGGGAAGCAAATTCATTTTTTTACAAGCTTCTAGTGAGGGTGTGACGGTATTAATGAAGATTTAAGGTATTTAAATGCAGAATAAAAACAGTAGGGCAGGAACTGCATTCCTGCCCTATTAGTTAAACATTTGTTGGATGGTGGGCTATGATCTCAATTCCTAAGATGTAAACATTGCCAGTTAATCCAAAAAAAAATTACGTACTATGTAAGGGTATTTTTGGGTTCACTAGAGTGGACTTTGTGGTTTTTCCTGATAAATATGTATTCTGAGAACCGTCACGGTAATCAGAAAAAAGGAGAGAGAAACAAGAGCGATAGGCTTAGATAGTGGTGAGATTGCTTATTCGTAAATCTTCATTGATAGTGGTGTTCGTTGCAGTACGCAGGTCAAGTTGACCAAACTACGTAAATCCGGTGTCTTTTTTACTGTGTTTGTTTCATTTTTTAAAATTATTTTTTCTTGCAATTTAGGTCTCGTGTTTTTTGGGGATAAATTTAAGGTCTATTATTTGTTTCCTCTTCTTTTGTAAGTTTTGGTTTACTGATGCGGTCGTTATGACAGTGTGTGGCCATCGATGCAGTTGTGGAAGAAGACATTGCCTTAGCTCTGCAGGTCTCAACCTTTCCTGAAATACTCTTTACTAAAGCTGGGAAGATACTACACAGAGACAAAGGTAATAAACAAAAACCTACAAAACTAAACTTTAGTACGAAGTCATTGTAAACCTGTAATTGAATAGAACCGTTTTATTGGCTATTATTTATCAGTGGTTCGATCAGCAGAGGACTGGACAAAGATAATGGCATTCTTTTACTACAAAGCAACACGGCCGCCATGCCTTGAACAAACAGCTGGACTGAGCCAAGAGAAGATCCCATCATTCCGGTAGATAAACAAGAAAAACTGGTCAACTATTATAACCTTTTGTTCAACATTAGTGCAAAAATATTTCATGAAGAAGGATGTAGTGTTGGCATTCTCTAATCCACACAGAATGTTATTTTTCCTCGAGGCTACTGGTGTCGTATCTACTGTGAATATCAATCAGATCGAGAGTTGTTGTTGGTAGGTTGTGTGCAAATTAGTGTAATCTAACTATTGCAGTTAATGGCCATTGGAAATTGTAACAAATTTCTTCGAGTTAACTTCATGTGCACGGGATGATCTTCATATTCTGAGTTACCACAAACCATAACAAAGAAGCTGCAGTATTTAAGGGTTTTTTCCACAGGTTCCCATCAAATATTGGAATTGCATATAAATTTCCCACAAATTGCCAATTCTATATTATTCCCTCGATCAACTCCAAAAGTGATCAGTCAGAGTCAGAGCATCAATTGCAACAACATGGAGATTCTGAACCTGCTTTCAAGAAAAAACCTCAAATGTAGAGGTCTTATTATCTCAAAAATTGTCTTCCTATTATTGCGGCCTTATTCTCTTCTAATCATTCTACTTTAAGATTTAATCTCCAAAATTGGTTCGAATGGGATTTTTTTTTTGTGAATTAAAATGTGGAATATGGCTATCAAGTTTCATTAATGAGTAATAGTGAAACAAACCCAGTACAAGCCGGGAATAAAGTGCATAAAAATAAGAAGATAAAATCCCAAAACAAGCGGGGATGAACAATGCTATAGAATACTAGAGAAAACCCCAAAACATGCAGGGATAAAATGTGCTGCATAAGAACCCAAAACCCTCGTACATCCCACTTCCCTCAGCCTAGAGTCGGGCCCAATGTCGATCTCCTCATCGTCATATCGTGTGTGGGGGAACACCTCCCCGATCCTGGACCTTGCCGCAGTCGATGTCACTTCTGACCAAGAGGAAATAAAATGTGAGACATGAGACAATCTGGCATGGGTGCACTGGGTAGTGGCCCTAAAGTAAAGTTGTTCCTATAAAGTCACAAAACCTTGGTTGTTGCCGCAACGGTTCAATGGAGGTTGCATTTGGATCTCCTAGAGATTGCTTTCAAAGTTAATCGAGGGACTAATGTAGAATTTGGAATTTGTGGGGGTCTAATATGAAGTTTCAACAACTCTTCCACGATTCTATCCATCTTCAACTTCAGAAACCTTTACAAAATGTTCTAATTTACATGGACTGGCTTGTATTCTTTTATCATGCACTACGACCTATATCATGATTATTACTATCTGATGATGCTGATGATTTTGAGGTGGGAGTAATAGATGTGAGTTCTTTTAATTTATAGCGGGAGAGACAGGTCTGAAACAGATCTCAGCCATAGATCTGGATCTGAGATGTGTATGTTGTGTGGAGCTGGAGAGGAGGTGCTGCTGGTAGCTGGCCTCTCTGAGCACATGCAAAAACACCTAGAAACCGGGGGGAGATTCTGGCAATAGGCCCTCCGACGATCTAGTCAATCACTGGAAAGAAATGAAAGCAAGGGTTCAAGTGGAGAAAAGTTAATTACCTTCTGAAAGAGGAGGGGGGTCTGGTATTTATAGACAGAGAGAGGTCAACCCTAACCCTAATGGACCGGGTTGACCCTCTCTCTTGGGCCTGCTTGGCAGGCTGGATTAACAGAAAGCCCATAGGAATAATCAGACCTGATCAATGGGAATTTGCGGATCGTGAGGGGATCTGAAGGCTAAGATCGAACTGGATTTTTACGTACATCACTATCAGTTTTACATGGCAACTGCTCATAGTTATGCTCTTACTGTTTTTTAGTTGTAGAATCTGTCGTGTGTTGGTATACAGATACCGCGATGCTTACTGTATTGCAAACTAGTACTGCAATTTATCTTGTTCAATGCTTTCATCAGTTTAAGAAACTTATTGTTCATATGTTTTAAAGGCAATTATGAGAAGAAGAAATAAGTCATGATCTTTGTTGAAGTATAGTATAGAGAAAGAGAAGAATATTTTATTGAATTATTGGATTTATGGATTGATTATAATTGAGTACAATGTCTTCCTATATATAGAAAAGAAGTAAGGATTAAATTAATACATTTTTTGACATGGGACTAAACTGAGTAATATAATATTTTCCATCTAATACCCCTCTCAAACTCATGTTGGTTCAAGCAACATGAGTTTGGAATATAAACGATGTTCATATGGCATGGACAGCGCATGGTAGCGCAGGGACGACGCATGGTGGTGGCGCATGGTAATGCAGGGATGGCCCTCGGTGACGGCGCATGGGACGGCGCTTGATAGCACAAGGGACGGCGAATGATGGCGCAGGGAGTAGTAGTAGTAGTATTCTTCGGAGAAAAAAGGTAAAAGTAATGCTCTTCGGCGGGAAGTAGTAGTATTGAAATTAAACTTGATTTTGAGTTAGGATTAATTATGGGTTCATAATCCAAACCCAAAATTAAGCCCAAGTTCTAGAGAGTCTCTAGAAACATCATAAAACATTATCACCTCCTCTAGATGTTCTAGAGAATTCTATAAAATAATTATCTAAAGATTGTGTAGAAAATTCTAGGAATTGTAAGACATAAAATCTAGATATTATGGTAGAGAGTTCTAGAAAGATATTTTGTACTCTTGGAGCCTATAAATAGCTCCTTCCTCTCCCATTTGTAAACAAGTTGAACAAATAAAAAAAAAGCAAGTTAAAGAAAGAGTGTTCTTCATAAGTTCTCTAATTCTCTCTTTTCTAAGTATTCTTCCATATCATTCTTCATACTTAGAGGATTTCTTCTCTTGGTTTCACTCGGGTTTCTCGGGTATTACGGTCTTGGGCTAGTGCTAAGCACTATCGGAGTTTCTCTACATGGTATCAGAGCCATTCTAATCTTGTGCTCATCAAGATCGGGGTTTAAGAGAGCTCGGTTTATTCTAAGTATGGAATCAATGGGTCGTGTCGTTGGATTGGGAATGGAGATCTTAAACCAATCTAACTACCGGTTATGGAAGTCATGTATGGAGTCATACTTGGTTAGTGAGGACTTATGGGATGTCGTCGGCGGTAGTAGCACAACACCACCAAGGGGAGATGCTGCAACAGCGGAAGCGACAAAGGAGTGGACACGGAAGAATGCCAAGGCGGAGTTTGCTTTGAAGAGGTCAATATCCTCGGGAGTATTTGAGCATGTCTCAAGGTGCACATCCGCAAGTTCCATATGGAAGGCGCTAGATCAATTGTTCAACAAGAAGAATGAGGCTCGGTTACAACTATCAGAGAATGAGCTGGCGAATGCGAAGCAGGGGGAGTCTTCAATCTCAGAGTTCTTTATCAAGGTAAAAAATCTTTGTTCAGAGATTAATACTCTTAATCCGGAGGAGTCGATTTCAGAAGCTCGGATGAAGCGGTCTATTATTCGTGGTTTACAACCCGAATATACACCGTTTGTTACTTCAGTTCAAGGATGGGCTACACAACCTTCCTTGGAGGAGTTCGAAAATCTACTAGCTTCGCAAGAATCACTAGCCATGCAAATGGCGGGAGTTAAAGTCAATGATGACTCGGGGAGCGCATTTGTAGCTCGGAGGCAACAAAGTTTTAGAGCCAAGTTCAAGAATAGTGATACAAAAAATAATGATGAACGAGAAAGATCTTCTATGGGAGACAAGAAGCGATTCAAGTGCTACCGGTGTGGGAAACTTGGGCACTTCAAAAAGGATTGCCGAGTGAAGTTGAAAGAAACAAATATGGCGGAATCAAAGGGTCACACTGAAGACGAAGCATGGGGAAAATGTTTCACGGTGGAGGCTGCATCTTCAGGTACCACTACAACCAAAAATCTAGAAAATGATTGGATTGTAGATTCTGGTTGTAGCCATCATATTACCGGAGACGAGAAGTTATTTTCCAGTCTTCAGCGCCATGACGGAAAAGAAGCCATCATTACCGCGGATAATTCAATCCACCGCGTTGAGAAGGAAGGAACTGTTGTCATTAAAGGAGATGATGGAAGCCCAATAACTCTCAAGAATGTATATCATGTTCCTGGAGTAAGGAAGAATCTTCTCTCTGTGGTAAATGCGGTGGACTCAGGTAACTACGTTTTATTTGGCCCAAGTGACGTCAAATTCTTAAAGAATATTAAAGAGTTAAAGGCGGATGTGGTTCACACCGGAGCACGAGTTAAAGATCTATATGTTTTATCGGCCTCCAACTCATATGTTGAGAAGATGAGCACCAATGATAATGTCTTTATATGGCATGCTAGACTTGGTCATATAAATATGACTAAACTCAAAGTTATGGTAAACAAGGATTTGGTTAATGGGCTCCCAAGGTTGAAGATTCAAGATGAAGGAAGACTTTGTGAAGGTTGTCAATATGGAAAATCACATAGGCTTCCATTTGACAACTCCACTTCACGATGCAGCGCTCCGTTGGAGAGGATCCATAGCGATTTGATGGGTCCAACAAGAACACCCTCCTATTCCGGGTTTCGTTACATGTTGTTGTTCGTTGATGATTTCTCACGGTACACCTGGGTATACTTTGTGAAGGAAAAATCAGAAGCATTTTCAAGATTTCAAGAATTCAAGGTTACCGTGGAAGGCGAGTTATGTCGGAAGATCAAGACCCTAAGGACGGACAATGGAGGAGAGTTTATGTCAAAGGAGTTCCTCTCTTTTTGTCAAGAGCATGGTATCAAGAGGGAATTTACATGCCCATATACACCTCAACAAAATGGAGTAGCAGAAAGGAAGATCCGACATCTAAGCGAAACATGTAGAAACTGGCTACATGACAAGAATTTGCCTAAAGCCTTATGGGCGAAAGGCATGAGATGTGCAGCATATGTCATCAATCGAATGCCACTAAGCCCGAACAACATGAAGTCTCCTTATGAGATGGTTCATGGGAAGAAGCCAACGGTGAAACATCTCAGGATATTTGGATCAATCTGCTACGTCCATGTGTTCGACTCTCAGAGAACAAAGTTGGAGGCAAAGGCGAAGAAATGCATATTTGTCGGTTATGATGAACAAAGAAAAGGGTGGAGGTGCATGGATCCTGAGACACATAGGTACGTCGTGTCTCGTGATGTTGTCTTTGACGAAGTTTCCTCATATTATGGACAACCTCAAGTCTTGGTCGAACAAGAAGGTGGAGATTCCTTCAAGGTTGATGAACCAGTTCCTCAAATGCCAAGTGAGAGCGGAAGTCTTGAAAAAGAGACGCAAGGTGAAAGGGGGAGCACTAATCAAGAGGAAGATGATGATGAAGATCATGGTTCCATGGCTAATCAAAGGCCTAAAAGGAATATTGTTAAGCCTGCCCGGTTCAGAGATGAAAGGTTTGTCACTACTTACTCATGTTATTTTGCCGCTCCATTAGATGAAGAAGAGCCATCATCTTATGATGAAGCTAAAGGTGTTCAAGAGTGGGAGACCGCAATGGAAGAGGAGATGAATGCCCTTATAAAGAATGAAACTTGGGATTTGGTTCCGAAAACCAAGGATGTTCAACCCGTTTCATGTAAATGGGTGTATCGAATTAAGCGGAAAGCGGATGGAAGCATTGATAGATTTAAAGCAAGGTTGGTTGCTCGGAGGTTCTCTCAGAAGTATGGAGATAATCAAAGTGCTATCAAGTTGGCTAATAATCCGGTGTTTCATGCAAGGACGAAACATATCGAGTTAGAGCATCACTTCATAAGGGAGAAGGTGCTTGATGGAACAATTGAAGCTTTGGAAGTTCGAAGCGATGACAACGTTGCAGATATCTTTACCAAGTCATTACCAAAAAGTAAATTCGAGTTACTTCGCTCGAAGCTCGGTATGGTTGACAAAATCAAGTTTAAGGGGGAGTATTGAAATTAAACTTGATTTTGAGTTAGGATTAATTATGGGTTCATAATCCAAACCCAAAATTAAGCCCAAGTTCTAGAGAGTCTCTAGAAACATCATAAAACATTATCACCTCCTCTAGATGTTCTAGAGAATTCTATAAAATAATTATCTAAAGATTGTGTAGAAAATTCTAGGAATTGTAAGACATAAAATCTAGATATTATGGTAGAGAGTTCTAGAAAGATATTTTGTACTCTTGGAGCCTATAAATAGCTCCTTCCTCTCCCATTTGTAAACAAGTTGAACAAATAAAAAAAAAGCAAGTTAAAGAAAGAGTGTTCTTCATAAGTTCTCTAATTCTCTCTTTTCTAAGTATTCTTCCATATCATTCTTCATACTTAGAGGATTTCTTCTCTTGGTTTCACTCGGGTTTCTCGGGTATTACGGTCTTGGGCTAGTGCTAAGCACTATCGGAGTTTCTCTACAAGTAGAAGTAGTGCTCTTCGACGGGAAGTAGTAAAAGTAGTGGTAGAAGTACTTCTGGATGGCCCTAGGCAGACGGCATGGACGTCGGGATCTCCCCCTCTTAAACTCATGATGAATGGACAAGTGTTTATGGTTTCATTCCAACGGACGGTTCATTATAAATTCTAATATAATATAATAAGATAAGGACACGTCTTCGTTGTGCGAGTCAACCTTTAGACTTTGGTAACTACATTGACTTCGATTATTCGCTAGTGAGCGATCGATTCCTACTCAATAAGGGCCAAAACCGAGCAAATTAGTCCGATTCTGATGGCAAAACATTAGTAAATTAGCTTTGCAAGTGACAAATATGAGGTTGTTGGAAAGTGTACCACTGTTCTTGTCAAAACATTAGCATTAGTGAAATTTGTCTTCCCGATCACGACTAGTGCTACTCATATAGGCCAAAAAGTTATAAACCATGCTTTCCCTAGGGGACGTGGAGTGGATACACTTCCTTCTCATCTAGCTGCTAAAAATCATAAACCTGTTTTTCTTTAGTAGATGACTCCCCAATTCAATAATACAGTTCGCGCACATATACCGGCAAAAATGCATAAAGTGCGTTTTGCCTAATAGTGGATGATGATCCTAATGCACAAAGTGCATATACCAGTGTGAATTTGTATTGAGATCTGAATGCGGAAGTGGGATGACGCGACGAAAGGTGGGAGGAGGGAGACAGGAGTTGGGATGAGGGTTTTTTTTTTATAAACAGAAACGGGTCGGGTTTCGGTTATAGGGTAATAGTCTTTCAGGCAACAGGGTATTAGAGTTTGGATTTGGGTCGGGTTTCGGTGGTTTTGGATGTAAGAGAAGTAGGCTAAGAAAGAGAAGGGTTGTGGCGGCTAGGGTTTGGATTGGGAGTTGTTGTGGATTGGTAGGGTTTTGGGAAGAGGTAAGTGGTGGTGATGGTTGGCGGGATGGGACAGGCGACGGGGAGGTAGAGTTGGATTTGTGGGACCTCGGGTTACGGTGGAGAGACAGTCAGAGGTTGTTCGGGAGGGAGGCAGGGTGAGGTGATGTGCGGGTCTGAGGTGGTGATGCTCTTTTGGTTTGTTGTGGGTTGGAGTTTCGAGTATTGATGGGTTTAGGTGTCGGGATTGAAGACGGTGATCGGGTTTGCTTGGATGTGGCAGTCGGGTTTGGAGGCTGAGAAGTGGAGGTCGGAGATGAGGGAGGTGTGGTCGGGATGATGATGGTGAGGCTGAAGGTGGTGCACTTACGGCGCAGGAACTTGCAAGCAGCACACGACAAGTTTGATGATGATGACAATTCTTGATTTCTTGAATTTTATTCCAAGTCAGTAATGGGTCTTTTGATCTCTGAGATCGAGTCCGGTTTGAACGCAAAGATTTTCGACGCTTTGAAGGTTGAAAGAGAGAGGGTTGCTTAGATCCCAACAGAGAAAATTGAAAAAGGAGAAAGAAGAACATGGATGAATATTATATTGGGATTTCATTATTGTTGGGATCGGGTTCTGACTAACAGTAAGAAGGGGATTTGTTGTGAATTAGGGATTAATTAGGTATTGATAGAGAGTTAGGGATTTGGGATTTGATCGGGATCGGGAAAGGTATGTTGGCGACGGGAGGTGGAATGATTCCGATGAAGACGAGAACCACTTCACCTCGATGACGAGGAGAAGAATATATATGCCTTATAAAAGTAGAGGCTCTGAGATCATGTGAAAGACACTACTGATAGACAAACTCCGAAGTTATGGTAAGGGTGAGAGTTTAATGTTTATATTCTAACACGTTCCCACATGTTAATGGTCATCTTTGTAGGCCAAGACCTGGACTATACGCAGCGGTATTCTTTTTTTTTTAAATCCTCAATTAAATTGCATAGCTAGCGAGATTCGAACCTGAGTTACTCTGATACCATGTTGAAGTATAGTATAGAAACAGAAAAGAATATTTTATTGAATTATTGGATTTATAGATTGATTATTACTGAGTACAATGTGAGAGAAATAAGGATTAAACTAATACATTTTTCGATATGAGACTAAACTGAGTAATATAATATCTCACATCTAACTATCTTTATGTAACATAATGAGATTTATTAGAAACAAGACCTGAAATGATGAACCACAACTGTTCGTTTAAACCCACAGATCAATTGATCAACTAAGACTCAAAGAAGTCCTCCTATGGCTTGTGCATTTGCATTATAGCTTTAGTTGCATATAAGATTTTGGTGTAGACTGAAATGCAACTGAAATGCAACTGAAATGAGACAGTAAATCTGAGTGGGAAATGGCGAACTTGCGTCTGTAGTAAAGTTCGTGTATGGATTCATGTCTGCAGCTCAAATAAACACCGACAATTTTATTTGACAGAACTAAGAAGACAGAATGATCTACGCATGCAGCTGGTTCTAATCAGCATCATCCTTCTTGAAATCCTCCTCCCCAACCCTACCATTACAGTTTATGAAGTTTTGAAGAGGGCCGGGTGAGAATGAGCCGTATCTGAAATTCAAACTCATCAATTGCACTATGACTATGAGTCTAAAATCTAGACTAGTGGGCTTTGACTGTCCCACAAAAACAATGGTTGTGGTTTCATCACTCATCTAAAATAATCCATTATTAACATAGACCTACTTTTAAATTTTAGAGGTACTTTCTGATACAGTTTAACTTCATTGTTTCTCAAACTCTGTCAAGAAGCGACAACCGAGATTTGTACTCAATACTTAAAAGAGGCTTTCCAAGCAAGTGGGAATTAGAAATATGAAACAAGAAGCAAAATAGTCGAAAGTTCAGTGAGGGGACCTCAATTTGGATCGAACTAATGTAATATAATCATATTGCCACTTGAAGTTTAAATCCCTTGCATGATTTAGTAAAAATACCAAAAAAAAATCAAAAAGAATATGTAAGGGGCACAAATTTTTTTGTAGATTTGTTGTCTCTTCGGCTTTTTATATTAGCCATATGCCTTGTAGGCTTTCTTTTTCAATACTAGTGGGGGTGCCAGTCTTCTCTGGTTCTTGATTGACATCTTATTAGAGATCTTTCAAAATTGACCAGTAACCCGCACTACAACAGAAAAGAGCTTTTCCGACACTTTTTTGCCGGCGTTTTAGTAAAACGCCGGGCTAGTTTATGTCTACCCTGGCGTTTCTTTCAAATGTGCTGGGATAGGTCTTCATTTTCTCTTCCCTCCCTTAAATCCCCAAATTCCCACCAAATCCCAATTTCTAATTTCATTTCCCCCTCTCTTTTTCTCTCTCTATAAACCCAAATCGAAACCCTATCTCCCTTCGATGCCAACACCCCTTGTCTAAGATGATATGAGATTGAGAAGTGAGATTGACAAGTGACCTTCTCGAAGCGCAAGAATGAGATTATCAAGAAGTCGAGAGAATTCAGTGTGCTTTGTGAGTCGAAGATCTCGGTTATTATCTTCTCGAGTTTGGGGATGTTGCACAAGTTCTGCTGCCCCAATACTTCGTATGGGTTTGTTTGTTCATGATTCTTCTCTTTGTTTTAATTAGCAAGTTGAAATTTTTTAAGGCGTTTTTATTGGTTTTTTAAGTTGAAAAGGGGGGTTTTATTTAAATTTTTTAAAAAGTGATTTTGTTGGGAGGTTATGATTTTGACTATGTACTGAATTTGGTTGGTGAGAAGATTGCCGCAGATGTTGGAAATTTATCAGACACATTCAGGGAAGAAGTTGAGGGATGTGAAGCACGAGGTAGTGAGATTTTTGTGAATTGTTTTGTGAATCAGAGATAGATATTTGGATGATGTTTTAGTGTTTTTTTGTGTGTGGTGTTGTTGTGCGTTGTAGAATCTGAATGCGGAGATTGATAAGATCGAGAGAGAGAATGATAACATGCAGATTGAGCTCAGATTTTCCTCTTTCCTGCAATTTTATTTAACTAAGAAAACTTTCTCCTTTGATTGGGTTACTATGTTGAGATGATTAGGCACATGAAGGGGGAGGATCTGAACTTGCTAAATCCAAGGGAACTGATAACGATTGAAGAAGCTCTGCAAAATGGTGTAAATAATGTTCGCGGCAAGCAGGTGAGATGAATTTAGTCTTTGAAGTGAATTACGAAATTTAATTGACGTATTTTTATTATTTCTGCAGATGGATTACTTGAAGGAGCTCAACCTCAATGTAAGCTCGAAGGAATGAATTAAGTTCTTTCTTTATCTAGTTCTTCTTTGTTGTTGATTGTCGTTATTGTTAATAATTGTATGTTGGTAACTTGGTCTTCTGTTTATGTGCAGGGGAAACTCTTGGAAGAGGAGAATGAGAAACTAGCTTACTTACTAGTAATGCACTTACTACTTTGGGTTATGGAAGTGTAATATGTACGCTTGTGAACGATCAATAAGATAGTACCATATCCAGTGCTGCATTACTTGATGTTTGTTAATTTGCGGTAGTTCATAAATGGTTTCTCTACATGCTAAATGGAACTGGTCTTTTATGTCTGGAAAATTTAGACATCAATGAAACGGTTAGCTACTGATATAGGTGTATTCGTATTAATATTGAGTCTTAAACATGAGGTGAACACTTCTTGGAGCATTCTCTATTTGACTTCTTTGCTAGTATTTTCATTGTAACGTGGATATACGATATTTGCTAAGGAGAATGGAGGTTATTAAGGATGTATTGATATCAACATGAGTTAGTTGCCTTATCTCTTGTTTCCTGTGTAATCGTTCTGTCCTCATTGATCTAATGGGATTCAACCTTATTGTAACATCGAAGAACTTGATTCGTTTTAAACTCTTGATGCATGGTTAAAACCATAAAATAATTATGATTTTGATCATTTAATATATGTTTTTGACCTTTTAACATCATCAGTCCTTAAGTTATGAAATCTTTTAATTATTTTCATGTCTTGCTATTTGCAGCATCATCAGCAATTGGCGATTGATGGAAATTTGAGTGGGCTCCATCAGGAGGAGAGGGTGGTTGCTTCATAGATGACAATGGTGTTCCGAGTGCAACCAATCCAGCCCAACTTGCGAGAGGCCAAATAGTAATGGCCTTGTAGCCTTTTAGTTATCTGCTTTTGCCTTGTATCTTCGATAAATGCATGTATGATATTGTAGTTTGTTGTTCCTCTCAGTATACTAAGTGAAAGGAATTGTTAGATGCTAAAGGATCCATGGTGACTAAAACATAGTATATATTTCAATTATATAATGATTTTAATTGTTTAATTAGTGGAAAAAGTTTGTGTTCAAAAGTACATTTATATTTTCTATTATGTTTGTTCATGAATTTGTAGAACATGGTGAATTACCCCCCCCCCCCCCCCCCCCCCCCCCCAAAAAAAAAAAAAAAAAAAACACCTATCCCGGCGTTTTAAAACGCCGGGATAGGGGGTTTTAAGAAAAAAATAAAAATAAATAAATAAATAAAAATTATTCTATCTCGACATTTCCAAATGATGGGATAGCGTAAAATACAACTCGGGCGTTTGAAAATGTCGGGAAAAGTTGTTTGCATCCCCGAAGGGGACAAACCTGGTGCTTGCAGTGGCGTTTTGGGGAGCGCCGGGGCCATCTATGCCGGCATTTTTAAATGCCGGGAATGCTAAAAATAAACGCCGGAAATTCCGTGTTCATTTGTAGTGCCGATTGTTGGAAAATGTTTTTGCAGATTTTTTGGGCCGGATTCCGGTGGGCTCCGGCCACCGGCGGCACCGGAAATTGATTGAATCATGTTCCTTTCGTCGAGTACTATTCCGTGATGTACTCATGTGCCAAAAACGAATTCCGTATGAATAAAAAATGTTGGTCCAAAGTTGGGTACTCGAAATGTACTAACTTGGATATTGGGAGAAAATGGATAGTCCCATATCGAAAATGGGGAAGTTATGTAGGATAATGGCTCGATTCTGGTTCAATTTGTTGATATCCATCGTATCTGCAGCACATCAGTCGACTGACTATGGGAACCAGTCGACTGTCCAGAGAAGTTTCAAAGGCTAAGGATACAGCAGCAGCAGTCGACTGAAGATGTGTCTCAGTCGACTGTCCAGAACTAAAGACCAGTCGACTGGTAAGAAGACCAGTCGACTGTAGGCGGGTTTGTGAACTAGAAAAGGCCCATTTCGAAAGGCCCAGTAGTTTCCCTATAAATACACCCGTTAGGGTTTTGTAAATTAGAGACCTCAATTCGGATTTTGCAGCCGTCATCTCTGTAAGGGTTTGTTCACCCATTGGTGATTATTTGAAGAAGAAACTCCAACCGCCCCGTGGATGTAGGCACTTGTTTGCCGAACCACATTAAATCTTTGTGTCCTTGTGTTTGTTTGTTTTCTGTTTTCTCTCGCTATTTCTCTCTTTGATTGGTTGTTTGATTCGTATTCCGCACAACAAGTGGTATCAGAGCTTTCGGTTCGACCTAGAGGGAGATGGCGAGTGATGCGGATGCAACCAAGGATGTTGTGGGATCGAGTTCGTCCAGAACAACGATTCACAACGCAAAATTTGAAGTTGAAAAATTTGATGGAACAAACAATTTCGGGATGTGGCAGTGTGAGGTGTTGGATGTTCTGGTTCAACAAGAACAAGATGTTGCTTTGGAGGTAGAAAAACCAAAGAATATGTCCGATGTAGATTGGAAGAAGTTGAATCGAGTTGCGTGTGGGACTATTCGGCTCTTTATCGCGAAGGCTCAGAAGTATGATTTGATGAGGGATACCATTGCTGCGGTGTTGTGAAGAAACTCGAAGACAAATACATGAGGAAAAGTTTGGAGAATCGGCTGTATTTGAAGAAGAGACTTTTTCGCTTCACCTATACTGAAGGTATGTCTATGAACGCTCATGTTGAATCATTTAATAAATTATTGGCTGATTTGTTAAATTTGGATGAGCAAATTAAAGATGAAGATAAAGCCCTAATTCTGTTGAATTCATTACCTGAAAGTTATGATCATTTAGCAACTACTTTAATATATGGAAAGGACACTGTTAAATATGAAGATGTTGCAAATGCTCTGTTGAATAATGAAACTAGGAGAAGGGATAAAATGGTTGATAGAGAAACTTCTGAGGTATTGATTGTAAGGGACAGAACTGAGACCAGATCTGAGACCAAATCTGGGAATAAAGGAAACAAATCTCGTTCCAAATCGAGAGGAGTTTCAAAGGACAGAAAGATATCAGCCAAAGATGAATGTGCTTTCTGTCATGAAAGGGGGCATTGGAAAAAGGATTGTCCTAAGCTACGAAATAAGGGAAATTCGACTGCAAATGTGATTGTTGATAATAGTGACGATGATTTTTCTTATGCACTTGCAACTAGTCCCTCACTTTATCAAGAAGTATGGTTTCTTGATACAGCAGCCTCATATCATATGTCTTGGAAAAAGGAGTGGTTTACTTCCTTAGAGTATATGGATGGTGGGGTAGTTTTGATGGAAAATGATGCACCTTGTAAGAAGGTAGGAATCGGGAAGATTGAATTGCTAATGCACGATGGTCTTATTAGGGAGCTTTCAGATGTTTGGTATGTTCCAGATTTGAAAAAGAATTTGATTTCACTTGGTGTTTTGGAGGCCAGTGGAATGAAATTTGTTAGTGAAGGTGGCATTCTGAAGGTGACTAACGGAGCACTTGTGGTGATGAAAGGGCAAAGAAAAAGGAACTTGTTTTTCTTGCAGGGAAAAACATATTTGGGTCAGGCTGCCAGTGTAACTGAAAGGCCTAAACAGGTTGTTCCCGACTCTACTAGGTTGTGGCATATGCGACTCGGGCATGCAGGAGAAAATGCCTTGCAGGGGCTTGTGAAGCAAGGGTTGCTTAAAGATGCTAAAGGGTGCAAGTCGGAATTTTGTGAACATTGTGTTTTGGGTAAGCAAACTAGGGTGAAATTTGGTACAGCTGTACATCAGACAAAGAGTATCCTCGATTATGTGCACACAGATGTTTGGGGCCCTACTCAGACACCATCTATGAGTGGTAGACACTGGTTTGTTACATTTGTTTATGACTACTCCAGACGAGTTTGGGTATATACCATGAAACACAAAGATGAAGTTTTGACATTGTTCACAAGTTGGAAGAAGAAAGTTGAAAACCAGACTGGAAGGAAGATTAAGGTTCTGAGATCAGATAATGGAGGGGAATACAAGAACGATCCGTTTCTGAAATTGTGTGAAGATGAAGGGATCCAGAGGCACTTCACAGTTAGGAAGACTCCACAGCAAAATGGGATTGCAGAAAGGATGAACAGAACCTTACTTGAGAAGGTGAGATGTATGCTAGCACAGTCTGGATTGAAGAAGACATTTTGGGCAGAAGCTATTATATATGCAAGCCACATTGTCAACCGTTTACCATCAGCAGCACTTGAAGGCAAAACACCTATTGAGGTATGGAGTGGTAAACCTGCATCTGATTATATTTTTTGCATATATTTGGTTGTCCTGCTTATTTTCATGTAACTGAAACTAAACTTGATGTAAGAACCAAAAAGGCTATATTTGTTGGTTTCAGTACTGGTGTCAAAGGTTACAGGTTGTGGTGTCCAGAACAGAAAAAATTAGTAATCAGCAGGGATGTTACCTTTGATGAGACCAGCATGATCAGCTCGGGACAGTCGACTGGTCCTCATGTGCAGTCGACTGGTGATACTGATCAAGAGAAGCAGAAGATTAGCTCGGGACAGTCGACTGGTAGATGCTCTCAGTCGACTGGTACGAGAGTTCTCCAACAGGTGGAGTTAGAAAAGCGTTCAGTTGGAAATTCTACTCCTGTCCAAAATGAAGATAATGTGGTTGATACTGAGGATGAGGAAGAAGTCCCTATCCAAGACCCTCCCCAGCAGGAAGAATCAATTGCAGCAAGAAGGCAAAGAAGAGATATCAAACGACCATCTCGCTTTACAGAAACAGTTGCATTTGCTCTTCCCATTGTTGATGATGAAGTTCCCTCCAACTTCAAAGAAGCTACTAGAAGTTCTGAAAATGCAGATTGGAAAGTTGCTATGGATGAAGAGATGAACTCTCTTTATAAGAACAAGACTTGGGATCTAGTGCAATTGCCAAAGGGGAAGAAAGCTATCGGTTGCAAGTGGGTATATACGAAGAAAGAAGGTCCAAAAGGCAGTGTTCGGTTCAAGGCTAGACTAGTTGCAAAGGGGTATGCTCAACAGGAAGGAATTGACTATAATGAAGTGTTCTCTCCGGTTGTGAAGCATCCTTCTATTCGGATTTTGTTAGCTTTGGTAGCACAGTTTGATCTTGAATTGACACAGATGGATGTGAAGACTGCATTCTTACATGGGGACCTAGATGAAGAAATTTATATGTTGCAGCCAGATGGGTTTAAGACAGCTGGGAAGGAAAATTGTGTTTGCAGGTTGAAGAAGTCTCTCTATGGGTTGAAGCAATCTCCAAGGCAGTGGTATTTGAGATTTGATCAGTTTATGAAAGTGCAGAGATATTCCAGAAGTGAGTATGATCATTGTGTCTATTTCAGAAAATTGCAGGATGGTTCTTTCATATATCTGTTATTATATGTGGATGACATGTTGATTGCCTCTAAAAATGCTAAGGAGATTCAAAATTTGAAGAATTAGCTGAGTTCTGAATTCGAGATGAAGGATCTTGGTGAAGCCAAGAAGATACTTGGGATGGAGATAGCTAGAGACATAGCAAAGGGCATAGTGAGTTTGACACAGAAGCAATATCTTTTGAAGGTGCTGAAATGGTTTGGTATAGATGAGAAAACTAAACCAGTCAGTACACCCTTAGCCACTCATTTCAGAATTAGTGCTTCGCAGTCTCCAAGTACTGATGAAGAGAGACAATATATGGCTAATGTACCTTACATTAGTGTGGTTGGAAGTTTGATGTATGCCATGGTTTGTACTCGACCAGACATCTCTCAGGCGGTGAGTATGGTTAGTCGATATATGCATGATCCAGGCAGAGAGCATTGGCAAGCAGCTAAATGGATTTTGAGGTACATAAGTGGCACCACAGATGTGGGTTTGAAGTTTGAAAGGGATGACAATATTAGCAGGTTATTGGTGGGTTATGTTGATTCTGACTATGCAGGTGATCTAGATAAGAGGCGGTCTACTACAGGCTATTTGTTTACTATGGCTAGAGCACCTATAAGTTGGAGGTCCAATTTGCAGTCCACTGTAGCGTTGTCTACTACTGAGGCTGAATACATGGCGGTTGCTGAGGCCATGAAGGAAGCTATTTGGATTCATGGACTTTTGAAGAGCTTGGGAATTCATCGGGAGAAGGTGGAGGTACACTGTGACAGTCAGAGTGCTATTCATTTAGCGAAGAACCAAGTTCATCATTCGAGGACCAAACATATTGATGTCCGTTATCATTTTGTGCGTGATTTGATAAAGGATGGTGATATTCTTCTGGTGAAGATTGGGACAGCTGATAATCCTGCTGATATGTTGACCAAAATTATTGGGGCAGCCAAGTTCAAGCATTGCATGAACCTGGCTAATATTTTGCATGCTTGATGATTTGGCATGGGCGGTTGGAATGGTGCTTCGCTATTTGTTTGGTTAGTATGTGATATCATACTAAAGTGGAGTTTGTTTTGTTACATTTGGTGATGAGCATTTGTTTTGGAGTATTTTTGGAGATTGCTTGGGCTACTTGGAAGATCTCGCCAAGGCAGAGATTGTTGGATACTTGGAAGATCTCGCCAAGGTGGAGATTGTAGGATAATGGCTCGATTCTGGTTCAATTTGTTTATATCCATCGTATCTGCAGCACATCAGTCGACTGACTATGGGAACCAGTCGACTGTCCAGAGAAGTTTCAAAGGCTAAGGATACAGCAGCAGCAGTCGACTGAAGATGTGTCTCAGTCGACTGTCCAGAACTAAAGACCAGTCGACTGGTAAGAAGACCAGTCGACTGTAGGCGGGTTTGTGAACTAGAAAAGGCCCATTTCGAAAGGCCCAGTAGTTTTCCTATAAATACACTCGTTAGGGTTTTGTAAATTAAAGACCTCAATTCGGATTTTGCAGCCGTCATCTCTGTAAGGGTTTGTTTCACCCATTGGTGATTATTTGAAGAAGAAACCCCAACCGCCCCGTGGATGTAGGCACTTGTTTGCCGAACCACAGTAAATCTTTGTGTCCTTGTGTTTGTTTGTTTTCTGTTTTCTCTCGTTATTTCTCTCTTTGATTGGTTGTTTGATTCATATTCCGCACAACAAGTTATGTCTAGTATATATACCAAAAAATTGGACTGAAGGGCGTGGCCCGGGGGTTACCACTAATGTGTAGTGGAGAGAGGACTTAGCCAAAATGACAAACACACACGCTCGCGCCCGGTCCGGACTAGCCCCGGCCCCGGCTCCGGCTTCGGCTTCAGCTCGGTTGGGCTTGGCTTGGCTTGGCTGGGCTTGGCTTGGTCTGGTCTGGTCTGGTCTGATCTGGCTTGGCTTGGCTTGGCTTGGCTTGGTCTGGTCTGGTCTGGTCTGATCTGGCTTGGCTTGGCTTGGCTTGGCTTGGTCTGGTCTGGTCTGGTCTGATCTGGCTTGGCTTGGCTTGGCTTGGCTCTGGCCAGTATACTGTTGAGGCTTTTCAACTTCAGTAACTGGTACCATTACTCTGTAATAGCAGAGTAATGACTCATCAGTTATGACTTTGAACCACTACTCTACTGTTACAGAGTAGTGGACCATTACTCTGCTGTTACACAGCAGAGTAATGGACCCTTCATTTGCTCTGAAACTCCTATAAAACCAGTCCATTTTGTCTGCCAGAGGGACAGTTCTGAAAAAACCAGTCTCAATCTTCCTCTTCTTCTTCCTCTCTTAGTCAATACTGAGAATACAACGCAGCTCCAGTTCGATCAGATTTCTGAAGTTAAGGTGCTGCTCTTCAGGAAAAAGATAATACAGTTGTATTCTAGGAGGCATTTCGTCAACCACCGTCACACTACGGGGCGAAAATTGCTTTAAGGACAGAGATATTCAAATCTCGACTCTGTATTGTATGGTTTGTTATTTTATTTTATTTCCTGTAATTGTAACTCTTCACAATTATTGTTAGCGTTTCTGTTTTATGAAATTATTGTTCTAACACCGATTGGGTTAGTGTCCATTGTAAAATTAAATCTATTTGAGATAAGTTTTTTTTTTAAACAACATGATCGTTCATAGCTTATACTTTTGCATAATCAATAAAGAGTTTTTTTTTCTTCCTTTTTTTTTTTCTTTTTTGGCTAATCTATGACCTTTTAAGTTATTAACATACTAGTAATTTACACGTGCAATGCACGTCTTTATAAAATACATATATTTTTTAAAAAATCCCACGTTATGTGGCATTGAACCTAAGACCTCCTTTATAGTTATGTATGTGCATTGCACGTGTTTGTTAGGTTACAATGCACGTATTTGTTTAGTTACAAATGAAATTTGTTTGGTGACAAACTCTCCCATTAAAATAATAGATAGATAGATAGATAGATAGATAGAAATATGTAAGATGTGGATTGCGATACCTGTTATTATCACTTAGTGGAATAGCACTAATCATGTAAGCACTCGATGTCAATTAAGTCAGAAGGAAGAGATTGTTAGTTGCAAAGCCAAAATCTCCAGCTTGTCTATGCTAGTAGAACTTACAATGACAAAACACATAATGCTGAAACGGTTTGTGATTTTGAATTGTTTGGAAAATGGGATGCTTTGTCCATCCCTAACTCCTTCTCGACTTGTATGTCATCGATGTTTAGCTTACAGGCTCAATAAACAGCTAAGGCCGCCAATTAACTAACCGGTCATCATAAATTTTAAAAAAAGCATTGCCCCCCCTCCCCCCCCCCCCCCCCCCCCCCCCCCCCCCCACACACACACACCCCCACCCCAAAAAAAAGAAGAAAAAAAAACTAACATAACTCTTATATTTCTTTAACTTTCTGGTTAGTTTAATTTTTCAACCTTGCATTTCATATTCTCTTTCTTCCTCAATTAATTCTTGTCATTGATCTCTCACCAAAAATTATGGGCAGAAGGTACCTCACGATTAAAATTAAGCTAAAGTGAAAAACCCCTAAATGAGACAGGATAAAAATCACATACAAGTATAGTATAATTTCACCATTAAATTAGGGATTACAATATATTCTCTCTAAACATAAAGAGAGAACAATTTAACTCTCTTATAGTAGGGAAAATAACTCTCTCACAGAAATTTGAGGAAAATACAAATTAGACAAACTATTTCTAAGAAGATACAATATTTATCTTTTTTCAGAAAACTCTTGTAATACTCTGTTTTCTCTTAATCGATCTTGCTTCTCCTTCACTTCTGCATCTTTCTTCTTCTGAAGCTCCCAATTATAGGGATTGAGAGAGTCACCATCGTCACCAATCCCTCTTTTTTTTTTTTTCCTTTTTGGTCAATGTTGCAGTTGCCGACCCTTTTTTCTCTTTCTTTTCTAGATGTTTCTGCTGCCACCCCTTCTTTTCTTCTTCTTCTTTCTTTTCTTTCTTTTGTTAAGGGGTTTGTGTGGTGGGGCCTGTATGGTGGGACCCCCACTACTGCCAACATTCTCCAACTTAGAGACTCGATTGAGGATTAGTCATGTCTCCACACAATTTTCTATCTTTTCATTTACATACTGCTTATGTTATTGCTAGACCACATAAGAATTTGCACCATTCAAACTTACCAATGTTGATCGGTTTGGTCATAACATCTGCTAGGTTCTCATTGGTGTGAATTTTGTGCATATCCACACGTCGTTCCTCCATTATTTCTCGAACGAAATGGTACTGAACTCTTATTTACTTTGTCCATGAATGAAAAGTTGGATTCCTTGTGCTGTGCAAGATACTCTGACTATCACAGAATGGAACAATCTTCTCCTACTTGTACATGAGCTCCTCCAATAACATTTGAATCCAGATTGCTTCCTTGCAAGCTTATGTAGCCTCTATGAATTCTGCTTTCGTCATAGATAGAGCACTGATGGTGGTAAAAATCATAGCAGATCAGAGTCGTACGATTCCTGCACAGATCTCAAAGCATCTACAGGCAGATTAATCATCACATGCCTTTTTTACAGTTCTGGGTCCACTCCAAGATATGGGTTTCTTCCAAGCGCATAAAAAGTGACAGACTAGGCCCACTAGGAGAGACACCCAACCCATGTAGGCTAGGAATCAAATCTCTTATCCCTTAATAAGGATATCTTATCTCTTGAGGGGGAGAGACATGAAAGATATAAGGTAGTTAAATCGATCCAACGAACACAAATCAATCTATTGAAATGTCTCTCATGCCTATAAATACCCCCCTCCCCCTACAGTCAGGAGGTAATCAACAATTTGTCAGTTTTCACTCTCTTACTCTCTCTCTCTCTCTTTCTGGTTCTGACTAGAGCGTCGGAGTGTCTGTCGCCGAGGCCACCCCCCGGTGTTTTAGGCTTTTTGTAGGTCCATCGGCCGCATCAGTAACCGTCAGATTCCGATCACGGTGGTCAATCAACGATCCAGATTCATCCTCAGGAGCTCTAACAAATTTTAACGTCCAAGGTCACAGGTTAGACTTTTAGTAGGTTCCTTCAATTATTAACTCACTATCTATTTTCTCCCACATCGAAATAAGCAGCAAAAGATTGGCGTCGTTTGTGAAAATCACTACACAAGCCAAACTTGTCTCCATGCCACCAAGACTAAGAGGTAAAGGGTCGGCCTCCAGCCATTGCACTACCTCTCTTCGTCAACCAGCTCCTCTTATGGAAGATCGGGTTCCTTATCAAAAGTCGCTCCGACAGCCTAATCACACTCCTTCCAACGAAGAGGGACTAGGAGGCTCCCAACGCGAACAACATCATCAGCACAACCGCATCTTAGTACATAATGCTTCAACTGATTGATGGCCTCGCGAGGTCCACGGGGGTCTAAAGATCTCTGCTAGATCATCAGTAACAGGCAACAAGAAACCGACCTGCGAATTAGGTTGGACGAGAGGCGTACCGAATCTGAGGCCTCCCGTTCGGGACATCAAGCGAACCAGAGAACCCATCTTTCTAGACAACGATCAAGGCAATCCACCTCTGACAGGGGGCATCCAACACCGAGGAGCCTAACTCATGAGAATCGAAGGATTCCTGAGCAAAACAGAAGGCAAAACACCCCAGTCACTAGGGCCGAACTAGATATGTCAAAGCTTGACATCCTCCGTGCTCTCCAAAGGAGTCAAGATCTGGGCCTCTCCCCTAACGAAGGATCCGCCGATTCAACCAGATCTCAAAAGAAGGACGACCAAGTCCTTCGCCAAATCCAAGAAGTAGAGAAACGTCTAGAACAAATGAAGAGTGAGAGAAACTACTCCAACAGGGCCTAACGCCTAACCGACCTCCTTTCAGCAGAGCTACCCTCGATGTACCTATCCCAAGGGGCTTCAAGGCTCCTTAATTTGAATCCTACAACGGAGAATTAGACCCGACAGACCATATCGAGAGCTTTAAAACAATGATGATGGTCTATAATGCCACCGACGCACTCATGTGTCGTACATTTCTCGCAACACTAAAAGGATCAGCAACTTATTTGGGAGTGCTCTTGTGCTTGGAGGAGGCTTGCTAGGAGAAGAAGAAATTGCTAGGAGCTAGGATTGATTGGTTGGAGCTAGGAGCATTTCCATCTTATTGTTCAAACTGCAATTAAGGTGGGCGTTCTCTTACTTTCTAGTTATAAAGAACAATGCATGCTAATAATAACAAATGAGAAATTTTGATTTGTGTGTAGCATGAATAGTAGTGAGATATGCTATGTTAGGTAAATAAATTTATGTCATGTTCGACAAGTTCACTTCTCTCAATGCAAGCGTGTCAGCCATCTTCATGGAAGTTGAGAAGGATTGAATAATCCGCCGTCCCCCCGCGATGTCAATGTCTAGCAGGAGAAGAGACAAAAATAAGTGGTGCACATTTTACAGAGATCATGGACACACTACTGATAACTTTTGAGCCCTTAGAGAAGAACTGGAAGCCCTGATACGCATAGGCTATCTATCCAACTTCGTTCAGAAGGGCAACGACGCCGAAAACCCTCCGCCTTGGGGGGACTAATAAGTGTTCTGAAAGGCCTTCTGAACCCAGAGACTCTGAGCACATGGCCATTCTGCACACCATCCATGGCAGACTTATGGAGGGAGATTCTAACCCCTCTCGCAAAGCCTTCGTAAGAGAGGTTAATTATGTTCATAACACCCCACCCCCAAAGGGTTCGGGCCTCTCAGTCTCCTTATTTGATAAAGATCTCGAGGGCGTCAAAACGCCTCATTGCGACGCATTGTTCATAAACCTTTGCATGCTAAATCATGACGTACACCGTATCCTGGTGGACAGCGGCAGCTCAGTAAACATCCTTTTTATGGCCACATTCGAGGCTCTCAAGCTCTCTCAAGACCGACTTAAGCAAATCGGTTACACACTCCATGGATTCTCTGGTTTCCCCGTTCAAGTAGAAGGAGTCATCACACTGGATGTGACAGCAGGGAAAGCCCCTGATATTCGATTGGAAACACTTGACTTTATGGTAGTCAATGTCAAAGCTGCATATAATGCTATATTTGGCCGTCCCAGTCTAGCGGCATTCCTTGCAGTTGCCTCCACATTTCACATGAAAATAAAGTTTCCAACAATAGCTGGCGTAGACCAAGCTGTAGGAAGTCAACAGGCAGAACGAACATGCTACACCGCTACAATGGGGGGCTCGGTCCTCCCCCTCGACGCCATAAAGCTATCACTAGAAAGCAGTCACGATAATTCAAAAACTGTAACGATCTTGGAGCCACTGCCATAAACAACTCTACCAAGAACTTCCAAACCTGCCACGTCATCTTTTACCAGGTCCAAACTTGTTCACATCATGACATAGTAATAAACCTGAATCGCTCGCCCGAAGCCACTCCGCTCATTCAACGGAGACAAACAGTCATGCCTAAACACATTGGTGCATCAGAAGATTTTTCTTTCTCTATGTAAAATAATGGGGGGCTCCCTCCAAAATAGGCAAGCCCAAACAAGGTCTACCAAGTTGTTCGCTTAACGGCTCATCAACTTGAAGACTCGGGTGACGAGGAGATATCAGCAGGGACTTGGAAAGTAGAACACCTTGCGAAGGTGAACAAGGGCGACTGTAACCCTCGTTCCCGTAAATACGTATTTCCTAAATATTTTCTGTATTTCGATTATTTATAAACTTACTTTGTGTTAATTTCGTTTTTTAATCTTCTACCAAAGTATTTTCTAATAAGCAATTATATTTATTTCGAATGACAGTATATTTTAATTTTATTTTTCTATTCCAAATTGATTGACTACTTACATTATTACTTTTCAGATCATTTTAATAAGTTTGTTTAAATCCAATTCCTATTTGTTACATAATCATATTATTATTATTGTTATTGTTATTTTCATTATTATTATTATTATTATTATTATTATTATTATTATTATTATTATTATTATTATTATTATTATTATTATTATTTTAATTATCAACATTTGTTGTTATTGTTACTTTTGTTACCATTATTATTTTTTATTATTATTTCTTAAAGCCCAGTGTTATTACTACTATTGTAACACCCCGTATTCCAAATAAGATCGAATTTGAGATTTCATAGGATCTTTACTTCACTTCGTACAATTTTACAAGGAAATTAAAATTTTTTCAACAATACATCAGAGTTCATTATATCTTTGTTTACACAGCGGAAGAATAAAAGATTACAACATTGAAAACAAAATATAACTTGTACAACTTCATCAAATAAATCATCAATTTCGTCATAATATCTTTATTCCTTCATGAATGGTCCATCACCTGCATATTAAGCTGTGGGCACGTCAGTCACTTACAACTGACGAAAATGTTATACTCGGCTATCCTCTCTATTTTGTACATATAACGATCTCAATACTTTAACAAACCAAAAAAATTGAATGAACAATAAAGTGTCAAATGTGACTACGCTAAATATGTAAGTGTATGTGATGCCTTAATGCCTAATGCACACATTTTATGCTAGAATGATACTAATGCATACTTGTTCGGATTCTATGCATCCCATACTACATAGGTCTGAGGGCAAACACCTACGTACTTCACATTTAAAGGTTCGATCCCCCGCCATGACAACTACCTAGTAATAAGACAAAATTAAGACGTTCCACGAGTACGGATCCCAGTCTCGGGGAACCGCCGCAACAAATTCCCTGCCCGACTGTTATACAGACTCTTCGTCGTGCAAACCTCCTGCAAGTGCCCCTCTAGCCCCAGTATACGTATATACATGGAGAATGGAAAACTATCCGCCCGACTACGCATAGTCCCAAATTTAAAATAAAAGCTCGTCTCCCACGAGGCAACCACAGTCCACCAACTGGGTCTATAGCCCCGGTGAACCGCCGCAACAAGCCCACAGTCCGACTATATAGAGTGCCCCACTTACGTTTGCCTAGGTCTTACTACATCTTCACTTATGTGCCTAATTATTTAGTTCAAGACATGAATAAATTCCAATCCTAGAATTAGTTTTACCTCCTACCGGACATAATTAACAAAAATACGAGATAGCTCCACGGCCATATCTCAATTTATATTTCAACTCTTTTCAATTCAATAGTGCCGATACTCGAGGTCTCACTAACTCTAAATCACAAACTTTTCCATGTACAAGAATCCATGGGTACACATACCCTTTAATAAACATTTCTTAAACTTAGATATTTTCACCTTCAACTTATTCACAAAGTTATCATAGTCTTGACACTATTCATGATCTATTTATTCCTTCATATTCTTTATAAAAAATTAATTCTTTTCAAGAACACAATTTCATCACATGAAATCTCATTAACAAATTTAAGCTCATAACATGTCTCAACTTACAATCAAAGTGTTTCTTAAACCAAATAAGAGTGTATTCTCTTCAAGAGAAGTCAATCCTTATAACCATACTTTACTCTTCTTCTAACATAAATCTCATATTTTATTTTTGTCAACACTCATTAACAATTTGATCTCATATGATATATCTCAACCATCGCAAAAAATATTTCTTGAACTAAGTAAGAGTAAAATATCTTTCCAAGAGAATCAATTCACATAACAATAATTCTCATATTCTTTAATAATTAAAATCTTAAGTCAAAAACTCATTATCAAATTTGAGCACATATAATAATCAAGTATTTCTTACTCAATATCACCGCATAATCCCATCAGGAGAATTAATTCTCACCTCAAAATTCTACTTTTTTTAAGGTGATAAATCATGCTATTAAATAATTAATTAACTTGAGAACAAAATCTCATTCTATCTCAAATGTCTCTTTTTACTAGGATTTTTCTTCAATTTTTTCAAAGGCTTTAGAACCCATCAAATTTCTTTAAAAACACAAAAAAATAAAAAGAAGTCACTCATGGGTTTTGAACCAGTGATCAACCAGACAGCGCCCAGGCACCACCCACCAACCACTAGTCCAAGTGGACTTTGGTGTCTAAACTCAACACCGAAACCCACTTATATCCACCCTCAGTTCTTATGTTCATTTAAAATTAAAACAAAAGAAAATGTTTTGGGCATACTAAGATTCGAATCCAGGGTGAAACCAAGAGACAGCACACGCTCGACCACTGGGCCATTTGCGCCCAACGGCATGTAAGTCACTTTGGTGGCTTTTGTCCCAACTTCTGTTATTTCATTATTATTATTATTATTTACAAAAACTCGATTCCTCAAATTTGATCAAACCTTTTATTTGACTGAAATAAATTTTTATAAACTGAAATTGCTTTATAACAGTATCTCACTGATTGATAAGTCATATTTTAGGAAAAAAATAAAATAAAACAAACTTTCACAACTTGCATTCATTCTTTCTAATCAAAGATAGCATATTATGTTCTTATAACGATCCAATGAGTTCCATAATATCAACTTTACCTTACAAAACTCTATTTATTTATCAAAAGGAGTATTCCCAACATTTTCATACAATCTACTATTTCTTCATGCATATTAGTTCATGACAAAACTAATCAATCATTTCTTTTCTCATTACTAAGCATGGCGCTAGAGTTGGACGATATGAATTTGCACCATTTTTCTGAAACTTCCTGAGTTCTTCATTGCTTTCATTCTTCCGTTTATTCCCGGAAGATGAATCATTCTTGCCTTGAGGGTAGAGAGCTTCCTCGACCCGGATATACTTGTCACTCATTTGCAGGAGCTCAGTGAAACTTTTAGGTGGCTTTTTGGTGAGGGAGGCTTTCAGGTCTTTGTTAGTGACGTTGTGGTGGAAAGCTACAGCCGCTACTGAAGTGTTCAAGGAGGAAATTGACCATGCTTCAGTTGTAAAGCGCTCGATAATGTCTTTCAGCTGTTCTCCATCTTTTGCTTCAGTTCTAATAGGGAGACACTTGTTTTTTCAACCTTACGGTTAGTAACAAAGTGTGCAATGAAGAGTTCTTCGAGCTAGTCGAAGGAGAATATGGATTCGGGGGTCAGACGTGAATATCATTCCCACTCTTTCTCTCTTTCTTTTTTTTTCACTTGTTTAGACTATTTTTTTTATGTGTGAAAAAGTAGAGAACACCATGGTATTTATAGGACAATACTAGGGTTCAATGTGCAAAATTACTCACCTAAAAAATTATTGATAAATCTGTTAATGTCCACATTTTGGATCAATAAGCTG
Organism: Hemerocallis citrina; assembly: GCA_017893485.1. Taxonomy (NCBI): domain Eukaryota; kingdom Viridiplantae; phylum Streptophyta; class Magnoliopsida; order Asparagales; family Asphodelaceae; genus Hemerocallis; species Hemerocallis citrina. The sequence goes on along the minus strand of CM030366.1, from coordinate 226,047,738 downwards.
AATACAATTAACAATTAAATTCTCTATCTTTGATAATTTATACTTCTTTTCTCTTTTCTATGGGAAAGAGCCTAGAAGCAACTAAATTGAGTGGATTCAAGGTTTACTCAGGACTAATCTTCCACTGTGAGGATGAAGCACTGGAATGAAGAACCTTAATTTTTGCATCAAAACATTTGTAGGGGCATGATGGAGAGTTGTGTCAGCAAGGTTGAAAGTGTGGGGTTTTTGATTCAAACATGAAAAGCTAAATTCTACAAGAAGAAGATGTGCAGGTGTGAAACTCTCCCTCTCTTGCACTGCCACTGTGTACATGTATCAGCTGTGCATGCAGCAGCACTACCCCAAATCTTCACCTCAGATGCTTACAACCTCCATTTCTTCACCCTCCAACTCCCTTCTTCATTTCCTAGTAAGTGTAGCTATACATCAATTGGTAAATAAAAGAGTGGTGAAGTTCAATGTTGATCAAAGCCTTAATTCAAGCAAGCTTTTAGAATTTCGAAACCAAACTGTAGATGAAGTTGCAAGCTTCTCAAACAGCAGCTATCCATTACAAGGAGTGTAGTTGAAGGGAAAAACAACTCAAGTATCAGCTGTGCAAGTATCAGATGTGCAAGTATTAGCTGTGCATGTATGAGCTGTGCATGTCAGCTGTGCATACTTGAATTCTCCACTTCAAGGCTCACACACCTCCAGTCTTCACTCTCTAACTCCCCTTTTTAACTCCCTATCAGGTGTGACTCTACTGATGGTTGAAGCTCCAAATTGATCAAGCCTCAAATTAACCTCCACTTCAAAAAGCAGATTGCAATTGAAGTGGAAAATAACTTCATTCACGAGCTGTGCATATTTTCATATTGCTACAGTATCAACTTATGCACCACAGATACATGAGTATGTAAGGTTAGATGCAAAGTCCTTCCTCACAGTAAAACTGCAAAATATCACTCCTTCACCTCTAGCTGTTAATCACTTAAGCTGCAAATCATGAGGCAAAATTATGTGTGGAGCTGTAGAAGCCAAGTATTGAGAAGTGCTATACATTAAGCTGCACAATTCTACCACAACTAAATCTGCAAACACAATTGAAGAGTGAGCTGTCAAATCCCGAAAATCTACAGAGAAACAAATTAAAAATAAAACACAGATCATGTACAGCTACAAATATCAAATTAGTTAGTTGGCTAAAAGATTTTGTTACCAAAGATTCTAGCTATTGATGGTTCTGATTCTGATTCAATCCATTCCCCATATTGAGGAGATTGCAACTAATCAAATATGGGGATGGAGAGATCTGCAGAGAAGAAAAAGGTAGGAGGCTATAAAAGAGAAAACATAGACTGGACATAGAGCTATCGGAAAAAGAGGAATTGAGAAACTGAGAAGATAGAAGATATACAAGCTGATTGAAAAAGCTCATTCAAGATCATCTAGCATCAGCTACGGTTAGAAAAGGAGCAAACAACTACGGTGCTACTTCTCTATCATGTTTTCTTCTAGTTTAATTGATGTATCTCTTAACATTTGTTTGAATAGACCTATGAATAAGTGTAACTAAATTTGTTTGGGGCATGAAGGAAGCTTAAGTCATGTATTTTAAACCCCTTTGAATGCACAGTTAGCTCATTTTGATGCTCATTGATTAAACCATACTTATAGTGTCACTCTTGATAATTGTTGTGTTATGATTGATCACTATATACATCATATATTTTGAGTTTGTTACATGAGCAGATTTAGATGATCGAGTCTAGTATTCATGATTAGTAACACAAGAACTCATTTGGGTTCTAAGTTTAATCAACATAAAGAGTTAAAATAGATACCATGTTCTAGCTCATTATGTGTTGTCAATTTCCATTGTTGTTATGCTTTCTTGAAGTACAACTTAGTAGATATCATGCTAAATACTTTAAGGAAGAAAAGAATTAGTGTAGATACCCATGCCTAATTCAATGCTTAGGGAAATAACCAATTTTAAAGTGTAGATACCATACCTTTAGAATTGACAACATGAGCAAGTCAAAATGATTTATAATTGTGCACTAGTATGGTTTAGAATACATGACCAAAAGTGGAGATCAATGCCCCATCTCTTGATAGATTTCTTTTTGCTCTCAAATTACTTGATCTCTTTCTTAAGTAGGAGTCGTTATCCTTTTAAATTTTTATCCTCTTCATTCATAAAAGAAAAAAAAGAAAAAAAAGCAAGTTACCAAAACAAAAGTGAATAACAACAATCAAGCAAAGAAAAATCAATGAATTGATTAGTGAGTTATTTACTACAATCTCTATGGATTCGAACCTTGCTAATACTACATTTCTGTCAAACGATTCGTATACTTGCGAGGTTTTAATTTGTGTTCGGATTATTTATTCACTTAGATACTCTGAACAATCAACAATTATTCAATTTAATTCTCATCTCTTCCCTTTCTCAACTCCTAAAATCCCCAAACTTTTCCGCTCCCCATTACTCCAAAATCCTAACTCTCAAGCCCTTCTTCTGACCCCCACTCTCTCCCGGGTGTAACAGCCGAAATATAACAATGTAATGCCACGTCACCCACACTTGAAACAAATCAAAGCAACAATGCTTATGTTGTTCAATTTCACGTGGGCCAACAGAGCACACATACAGCACTTCATGCTGTTACAAACAGCCCGTGGGATCCCCCACCCCTATCACAAATCCATTTCCATTTTTATTTATCAAAGTGTCATATTATATACAACAGCCACACTTTATACCAACTTATACATATATATATACTATGCATATATACTGTTATGTAGGTAAAATAGTTTACTTTAAAAACCTAAAATGTATTATGCAAAAAATAATTACACACACTCCAAAATTTATTTTGAAAACGGATACGTTCAAATACGCGCAACGAAACAAACACGTGCGTCGCACGTAAAATACCAAAATATGAAAATTGACTTTATCAATGGAAAAATGTTAAAGATAATAAGAATAAAATATAAGAAAAATATATTCATTAATTTTATCTATTTCACGACGTAATTGTTACGTACGTAGAAAACACGTGTGTTTCATGTACAAAATCATTTTAATCAAAAATAGGAGAAAATGAATTTCCGGTTTATAAAAATAGATTTGAATACATAAAATAAATAATTTAAACACATATAAAATATTGCACGTAGCGATGAAAACACATAATGGATACGTTCATCAAAAACACGTAAAAAACACGTAAAACCCAGAGATTGAAATTCAGTATTTTTGTAGCGCCCCGAATTTCTAATATTATCTTAGAAAATACGTGGCACAATCCCATCATCAACTTCAAAGTTATAGTACACATAGCCCAAAAACACGAATAATTTTATTCCAAACTTTTATTACATCAGCCTTTACAAACACAGCAGAATACAAAACACCTTGAATTACAACACTCTTTTTACAACACTTCTTTTTACAAAATTTTACACATAGCTCTATTACGTCAGTTTATCTCCAAAACTATCTCAAGCATACAACCTCCAAACTCTAAGCAACAACCTGTAACACATGAGGCTAGAGATGATCCCTAACCTCCAAAACTAAAAGGGTCAGCCATAAATGGTGTGAGTGACATAAAAAAACATACAACATAATTAAATCATAAAACATAAAGTCATCAACAGCATGCATTAATAGCAAGGATAAACGAATGAGAAATAACAAAGATGTAAGGCATGAAAACATCATGGAACGAAAACAACAAGTAAAGCTAGACTAAGTGTCGAGTGTAGAAAACAGAAAAACCACATGCATAAAACCAAGTCAAGAAAACACAATCTCTATATGCTGACTCTCTAATGCATACTTGTCGGAGTCTATGCATCCCACTCTACATAGGTCCGGTGCAAGCCCTTAACGATCTCTACGACCTAGGGATAACCCCTCGTTATGCAACTAATCTTACTACGGTGATAGGAAACATGATTCAGAATACTCCGCGAATAGGCGTCACCGCCCCGACGCGCAAACATCAAGTAAGATAACTCAAAACAACAACCGGAGAATCATCTCCCTGTCGTGTACCCCACGAATAGGCCTTTAAGACCCCCAACATGCAGATACACCCGGTACCTACAAATGCACCCTGCCTGCTCCGTGAATAGGCCCGTAGACCCACAACACGTGAACATATCCAGAGAATCATCTCCCTGCTGTGTACACCCGGTACATACAAATGCACCCTGCCTGCTCCGTGAATAGGCCCGTAGACCCACAACACGCGAACATATCCGGAGAATCATCTCCCTGCCGTGTACACCCGGTACATACAAATGCACCCTGCCTGCTCCGTGAATAGGCCTGTAGACCCACAATATGCGAACATATCCGGAGAATCATCTCCCTGCCGTGTACACCCGGTACATACAAATGCATCCTGCCTGTCCTTAAGTAGGTTATTATTAAGACATAAAAAATCCCTATCTCTAGAGTTAGTATACCCTGCCGGACTTTAACAACAACTAAACCAAAACCCCTCAGGCCTAACTCAATAAATCTCAACTGCCGGTTCACAGGACTCCCACTCAACTCCTAGAGACCTCAATCAGGACCAAACTCACTAATCCATCGTCAAACGATCCAGGAGAAATCTCTCCTTTCAACAAAACCCAACTCTTATAAATTTCCAACATCCAAATCCAACGATGAAGTATCTTGAAAACATATGTTCTATAGAAGAATAATATTTAGAATAGTAAGTTATATATCCAAAACATTTAAAGAATTAGTCGTTTAAAGAACATCAAAATACCTTAGGAAAAGTACCAGAACCAGTCGACTGCAAAAGGTCACCAGTCGACTGTCCAGAGGAAACTAAAATAAAATCTAAGTATCTACAGTCGACTGCAAAACTCAGTAGTCGACTGTCCAGAGGGAAATCCAGTAATTTTCGGAAAATAAGTCTAAGTATAGTAGAAGTCGACTGCTAATAGTATAAGTCGACTGTCCAGAGGAAATTCAAACATTTCTTTAAGAAAATATCCTAAGTGTTGTAAGTCGACTTAAAAAGTCATAGGTCGACTTACCAGAGAGAAAAACTACCGTAACTTTAAAAGTAATCTAGGTGGTACCAGTCGACTGTAAAAGTCGTCAGTCGACTGTCCAGAACCCAATTTCAAGAAAACTAATATTCGTAGCAGCTGGGTCGTATCAGTCGACTGAAAGGTCATACCAGTCGACTGCCGGCCTACAGTCTAAAGAATTTATGTACATCTGTCAAAACTAAGGTTTTTAAGAATCAGTCATATAACAAAATAACTTTGTATTATTTTTCCAAATCTTATTAATACCAAAAGAATTAGATTTAAACTTAGCATTTGAGAAATCCAAGTTCTACAACATATTTTACATAAATCACAATTCCCCAATTTAAATCCTCAAAACCTGGTCCTCTAGACCGTTAATCATTCACAACATTCCTCAACTAAATCTCAACTATTCTCTATAGTTGATCCATGAACAAAACCAATTTATCCTCAACATGGTCAAGTTGTTTTTATCCAACTCACCAATAGTCTAAAAATCTCATCTTTAATTTAATTTATGCATGACATCTATCAAACTCAATCAAATCAACAATAATCCAATATTTTAAGAAAATATAAACTAAGCAGTAGCAGTTGACTGCTTCGAGTCATCAGTCGACTGTTCACAACGAAAAATCCAACATTTTAGCCTGCCAATAATTTATATTAGGTTCTCAATAGATCTAACATTATTCACATACAAATATCTAGGGTTCTTCTCGGAGATCCAATTTTTCATCCATTCATACATATACATATTCAACATCCAATCAATCTAAACATTCATATTGTTCTCATATGACGTACACAAATCAAAGAGAAACAAACAAAACAACCAAGCAATTATATCTACTCATCTACAACATACACAAACAAAATAAACCAAAACAATGTCACTCACCTTAGGAATGAAGAGATCCAACAAGAAAGCCCCTCTTTTGTGAGATCCAAAATCCTCTTCTTCAATCACTAAGAAAATAAAAGATATAATAAAACTTGTGTTGTGCAGCGAATGACGGCTGCACACCCTCTTTTATACAGGCCAGAAATAAAGATTTAGGGTTTTAGAAATACATTTACAAAATAGTCCTTCCAAAATATAACTTTACATATATAACCTTTTCTTAGTTAAAATAGGTTAATTAAATCAAAACCAAATCAAATCTTCTTATCACTGAGTTGTCCAGCAATCTAGCACAGCCCAGTAAATAAGAAAAATCCGGATTTACCACTCAGGGTGGCGATTTTGCACAAAAGCCCTCCCTTTTGTAATATTTGCAAACATAACATAAAATATTCATAAAAATCCAGAAAAATTAGAAATAATATCTAATAATACATATTATATTTTCCAATCAAAATATTTGACTTTTACTTTCCAGAAAAATATTTACACAAGATTCTACATAAATTCCATATTTGGAAAAACACCCTTTTTGTTTAAATCTTCACCAAATCGACTTTAAATAAAATCTAGATATATTTAAATTTAAATGCTAACCATGGGAAACCAAAATATCAGTAAAAACGAATTTTCATAACTGGTTTCAGATCCAAATGGCTTTTTACATAAAAGCCCCTCTCTTTCGAGATATTTATAAAAATAGTTTCTCTACTCAGAAAAATCCCAAATTTTAGAATATACTCCATAATAAGTATGAGAACTTATTAAAAATATAAAGTTGGATATTTACACCAAAAATATTTACACGTGTTTTGCACGTGTAAAAAGATAAACCTTCATAAAATATTTATTAAATCTCCAAAAAATCATTTTAATTCATTTTCAAATCTTTAAAATGATATTTGAAAATACGGGGCACTACAATTTTAGTTAACCCAAATAGAATAAAATGTATGGAAAATGCATGAAAAGTCGGTAATCCGAATACGTGGTGAAAATACGTTACAAAATACACGTGCGTAACACACAAGGGCAAAATTGTTATTTCCAATTTTACGGGGTGTTACAAATATTATTACTATTTTGTTAAAGCCTATTGATGTGATCTGTATTATATTATTTAATTATTTGATTTGAAGCCCGACCCAAGCCCATCTCCTAGTGGATTCTAACACAAACCCGCATCTTATTGGATCCCAAACCAGAACCCTTTAACCAATTCTCCCCATAATATGTTTTGACCAGATCAACTTCACATTCCCCTCAATCCCTCTCTCACGCTTTCTTTTCCCATTAATCCCAACTGCCCACTAACCCCATATCTTTCTATCTCTCTTAATTACACAACTGCCAAATCCCTTCATCTTTCAAACCCCTAAAATTTCCAAACCTCCCCTTCACTGTTCACACCCTAACCCTACCCCCTACTACTGTTGAACTCCCGTCTCCTACCTCCCGACTCTCTCTCCCGCCTTGTTTCTTCTCATCCTCTACTTCGCGCGACCCTTCCTCGCACCGAGCATCGCCTCTCCGCTCGAGCACCGCCTACCACAGTTGTGATGCACCCTCGTCGTCGCGTCTTCGACCTCGTCAGCCAGTTGTGACCCCGTCGCTGCCCCTGTCCTTGACCAACCAATCGAGCGTCTTCATCATCCTCGACCTTTAACCTCGCCGTCCACCTCCTCTGCAGCACTCCCCCCGCTCGAGCTTTCTGCTCGATCGTGCCAGCCCCCGAACCCACTGCCGAACCTCCGCCTTCTTCATCCTCTGGGTCCTCATCGAACCCATCGACTGCCGAAGCTCCGCCACTACCTCATCGACTCTGCCTCCGTCGCTTCCCGACCACGACGACTGCAACTACCATCTCCTCCTCCTCGATGCCCTCTCCTATTTCCCCCACAGCCAGTCTCTCTGTCCTCTTCCTCATAGCCGTGCAACCAAGCCTGTCGCCCCGTGCCACATCGTCAGTCACAGTGCACTGCCAAGCCACGGTGACCACCGCCTCCCACCAACGAACCTCACGCTGCAGCCAGTCGTCAGCCACCTTCACCATTGAAGAGCTCTCCCCCCTTCTCTGTTTTTGGTGATTAAGCGATCATAGCCATCTGATCCTCCATTGATCATCACGAAGCAATTGGATCTAGGCCGTCCGAATGTTGATGATCGCGATCGTTATTGCTTCTTAATCCGTTGATCTTGGCCGTTGGATTTGCATTGATCATCATCACCACCACCATCATCATCAAGATCTTGATCTCGATCGTCGGATCTCTTTTGATCACCACAATCGTGATCATCATCTTGATCCTGATCTTCAATCTCAACCGTTCGATCATCCGATCTTGATCCCCATCAAGATCTGTACCCGATCGTGATCATCGTGATCGTTTGCTCACCGCCGTGTTGCCGGGATTCCGATTTCGTTATTCTTCGCTTATTTGGATTAAACTAATCGTCATCAAAGGCAAGTCATCTCACTCTCGAATTGTATTGTATCGTATTCGAGATTGTTTATTGAAAAACTGCAAGTAGATCCATATTGATTATCATATATTTTTTATTGTTGTTCATCGTTGGGATACTACGGATTTATACGAGCGAACCCAAGTAGTAGTCTTGACTTCGTGCCGTCTTTTGCCTCCAATGTATAGAGATCTTGCTTGCATTCATGTAGTTAATTATCGAATATAGGAATAGGAATTACTATTGTATTTCATGTCATGACATTACACAACTATTGTAGATTGTATACTAGTATTGATTGTTTATATGATTGATGTTGGTGTGCTAGTCGATTGTGATTAGTAGGGTTATGGACATTATATATCTTAATACCATGTTCACATAGATATACCTTGCTGTGATTTATATTGTCAACCCCTAATTCATTGTTTATAAGATTTTAATTATTTCATTCATGAAGAATATGTTGAAACCCTGAAATTTATTACCATCCTGAACGTTGTCATGCTGTTTCGACCTAGAAAATGTTATCAAAATTAATAACTTTATGAATATGAAATGTAGCCTCATATTTCTAGTTTCCAGAATATCTAGAATTTTTGAATTCCAACTTATATTTTATGAGTTATGACCTTTTTACTGCTGTTGCGCTGTATTTTCAGATTTATGCACATACCATGTTAAACTGATGAATTAGGTGAACTAATGATCAAATACTACCATGATAATTTCCAGATTGATAGCCAACATGCTTATGGTAATGAAAATTATTTTTACTGATTTTTACAATAAATATTTACTGCTTTTACGACTGAAACTAGCTAATACCGATAACCAGCCAAAAACAGTAACCTGTAAAGAACACTGAAATTCACCTAGCTAATGTTTTTGGAATTTGGACTTTAAATATGCATTGGAACCGGGAAGGAGTCTAGTTTCTAGACCTTCTGCCGAATCCACATTTTCTATCCTGTAGCAATGGGAATTCTGATTTTGGTACAGCAACCTACTGCTGTCCAGAATTGGGTTTCTATGTTTAATAATATATAATTGAATCTATAATATTGAATTTGGTGTATTTGATTGTATAGAGTACATTGCATGATCTTAGGGTTGTGTTGTCATCATTCTAGTGTCCCTTATTAATCGCCTTATCATTTCCCATTATCTCTGTCCCTATTGTTCCCTATTAGTATTGCATGTTAATTGAACAAGGAATGTTAATCAAACCGGGGTTAAAGGTTGACTAGGGTAGTTGATAATATAGTGACTATACTCGGCAATGTGGGCCTCGTTCCCAAAATATCGTTATCTTCATTGTGCAAAAAATTGCAAATGACCAGTGTTATCGTCATTGTGCAAGAAATTGCAAATGGGCAGTGTTATCGTCATTGTGCAAGAAATTACAAATGGGCAGTGTTGTCGTTATTGTGCAAGAAATTGCTGCAATAGCCAGTGTTATATTGCATCGATTACATGACCTATAGAATCTACCACCTTAGTTTAAACGAAATTGATTGTATGCATCGAACCTATAGTATGGGATGCAGTAGTATGTACATTAGTTAGGATTAAAATGAATAATAGACTTAAGACTTCATCGCAATGTCATTGCATATTATCATCGTCATTGAACAGTGTTATCGTTATTGTTTATCATTATTATATTGTTTATTGTTATCGTTATAAATCATCGTTATTACACATTGTACCATTATCGTTTGGCCACTGTTCAATACTGTTGATTTTATCGTTCACTGAATTCATCGTTATACCATTATTATCATTGTTCCTCTGTTTCTCTACTTGCTGTCCACGACTTGCTCTAAGGACATATTATTCTCTCTTTTAGATAAAAAACTTACAGGAAATCAAGGAGATTTGTCTGATGGACGAGAAGAGCAACAATGGTGGAAGAATTGTTTTGCTGCGGTGCTTAAATAATTATTGTTTCATTTTGAGAACTTTAATAATTGAACAATGTTGTTCTCTTTGTACTGTGGGATTTTGACCCGAATATTGTTTTGTTGATTCCAGATGTTCGATTGTTATTTTGTTGGTTATTTTATGCTTAAAATTCAAGTATTATTATTCAAGTGCTTACTCCTTTAATTCATGCGTGGTTGTATTACTTCCTGAAATAATGAATACACGTGCAATCAACTATGCTTCAACAATAGCACGTGCGAACAACAAACACCAACCAACACAGTGGCAAACTGCTTCCCGAAATAATGCCAAACACAGAACTGCTGGATGAGGAGACTTCGGGATCGGCGCCAAACACAACAAACAGCAAAAGAAACAGGGATCGCTCGATGACGAGAGATCGGGATCGACGACGGATCAGGAGGATCAGCGCGACTGCTTCGGTGGCGGTGAGGGCGACGTGATTAATGGAGCTCGGTGGTGGTGAGGGTGGCGTGATCAATGGAGATCGGTGGTGGCGATGGTTGATTTGTGATTTGGATTTCGGGGTTCGGATGTAGATGATTGAGAAAGATGATGGGAGGAAGACGATACCAGGTTAAGGAAGATGATGGGAGCTCGGGGTTCGAGGAGAATCGGTTCAAAGTCTCGATGAAGATGATGGGAGTTCGGGGTTAGGGTTTTTGGGGATCGACGAGGATCGGGGTCAGCGATGGGAAATTTTAACGAGAGTGGGATCGGGGGTTTTTTAGGTCAAGAAGAAGAGGGATCAAGATCTTCTTCAGCTAGGATTTTTTATGGCACTGATACCATGTTGAAAACAGATTTGGGAAAAATAATAATTATTATTATTCATCTTTTTCTTTACTGTATACATCTATATATAAGGATTACATTCTTGGAGGAGAAGAAAGGAGATTGAGAGAAGAATGAGGGGTGAGAGATTTGGGAAATATGTTTCCTATAGATTAGGAACACTACAACACAAGATGGATTTACCGGCGCATATTCCCCGGCATTTTACCAGAAACGCCGGGGAAGGAAGAGACCAGGAATAGGGCATCAAAATGGATGGTTATACGCCGGCGGCCTCTAAAAAACGCCGGGGAATTATGATATTCACCGGCGTTTTTTATTAAAACGCCGGTGAAGTCCATATTCACCGGCGTTTTAATAAAAAACGCCGATGAATATTCTCTCATTCACCGGCATTTTTTAGTTAAAACGCCGGTATTGAGTTTGGGATAAATTTCCCCCAAACCCTACAGCAAGTCCTCCTTAGTTAAAAAATGTACCAAATTTCCCCCCTCCCGCACTCTCCCGCCTCTCTTATTTCCCCCACGCCCCTCTCCTATTTCCCCCAAATCCCCCTGTTCACGGTTCCATCTCTCTCTCTCTCTCTCTCTCTCTCTCTCTCTCTCTCTCTCTCTCTCTCCCGCCATCGTCCCTCGCCGTCCCCACCGCCGTTGTCCCTCGCCGTTGCTGTCTCCCTCCCCCGCCGTCGCCATTGCTGTCTCTCTCCCCCGCCATCGTCCCTCGCCGTCCCCTACTGTCTCCCTCCCCCGCTGTCGTTCCCCGCAGTCCTCCGCTGTCTCCCACCGTCGACGATCTTGTAATCTGGTGAAAACAAATTTAATGTTAATTTTATGGTTTTAGGGTTTTAGGGTTAATTTTGTTTTGGGATTTGTTAGTTGTAGGGTTAATTTTGTTAAGTTTGTTTTGGGAAAATTTTACTGAATTGATTAGGGTTCAATTTTTACTGAATTGATTTGTTAGTTGTAGGATTTTAGGGTTCAATTCAGTTTCGATTTTAGGGTTTAATTTTTACTGAATTAATGTTTTGAGCTGAGTCCTTGATTTATGAAAAGAAATGTGAAGTGGCATGATATTGGCTTCACAGCCTTGGATGTTAATACATAAGCTAAGGAGAGTGCTTATACATAGAGATGTTGTTGATACGTTAGTTAGATGAGGGTACCCATATATAGAGATAAAATTTACCGGGTTGTGTTTAATCGGCACATTTGAGGGTAAAATGCACAAGTATTACATTCAACTTCATGAATTGGAGAAGTAAGTTGGTAATATTTGGTGTGATTATATGCAGTTTCCAGATGAAGTTTGTATGGTTTTGTAGAGCTTTTTCCATAGAAGATGTGATGGATGTATGTAAATATAGATGGAAAACTCGGGGTTTCAACGTTGAGTCACATATATGATTTAAGTTATTTCTCGTGCACATGGATAAAAAAAATTTCAAATTAACAATAGTTGCATAGAAGAGTTGCAAAATTGAGGCCATTTCTGAAGCAGACATTTTAATACTTCAGCATTAATACTAATAACAGTCTACTTTATTTTTGAGTTAATATTCATGCAATATGCTATAAAGATATCATCAAGCTAGATTTTCATTACAAAAGTAATTACAATAGATCATTCTCTAGTTTGTATTTTCTCCTGTCTTTCCAACTTATTTCAAAAATCTTCAATCTGATATTGGCACTTGAATCGTGTGGGAAGAAAACATGACACAATAAGTTTTGATGCAATTATAGGCGACATTGCAACGGTTTTTTTCAAGAGCCTCAGTTTCTCTTGGTGATTATCCCTGACACTTTAAATTGCTTTCCAGGATTACCTCAAGCGTTATGAAGGCTTGATCTTGACATGCAATGGCCTTGGAGTCAGATACTCAGTGCAGTAACTGGATTTGTTGATGGCTCCCATTTTACTGAAGACCATGAGCTGCACGCCTGCACTTGTAAGCAAACTTAGCATCAGATATACTGTTCATTTTCACTGAAGTAGTAGAAAGTGGTGTTTTCTCAAAGTATGGTGCAAAAACTGCTTCAGCTTCTGATTGATAGCTAAACCAACTTATATGTATCAAAAAATTCCAAAAGGCGCAGAAGTTTTATTGACCTTGCTACAAAGAACCTTGGAGATGTGACATTTTTCTTAATTAGGCAGTTCAAGGCTTGAAGCAGTGAGGGTCAGTAGATTCCACACCATTCTTTTGAATTTTGATCAAGGTATGTGCAATTCTTTTGTTGATGAACATGTCAGAATGGTTTATATTCTCGTTAGGTTTATATGGGGCATTGAGGCAAAAGAAATAGACAAATGTTAAACTTTTTGTGGGACATTCATCTATTGACAATTTTGGGGTTTTATGTGGAAATTGCAATTACTTAAATTAACAATACTGGGAGAGAAGGTTGATTTCAGAATGATATTTAAAAAATTGATATTCTAAGTGTGCATGTGAGTCTCATTTCAGATACATCATAGCATAATTGTGTTTCTTATAGTATATTTTTGCAAACACTGATTGCGGGATAAACAAATCAATTATATAAATATGATAGAAGATTTGACCCCTAAGCAAGCTGAATGGAAGTATTCATGTGGTCGACCCCAAACACTTTGGTAAAGGTTTATTGTTGCTTTTGTTGTATTTAGTAGATAAGATAACTATGCTAATTAAGTACTAATTCTAACAACGTCACAATTTTGATGAGGCATTTCATCTTGTTCTGCAGAAAAGCCTAAATCAAGATAAACTGGGAAAACAACCAACTGAGAACTAAGAGAGATCAACTGTCGGGTTTAGAGTAAGAAACCCACCATATAGGCTTTGCATGTAGATCTTTCCTTGAACCATAGGCAGGTCACCATTTTCCTCTCCTAACATTCTGACAGAATGACTCTTTTGTTAGAGTTTGATTACTTATATTTTTCTTTTTGGATTAGGAATTAAGTTCTTTTGTTTGTTTAATTTGGAAGTAGGAATTAGTTATGGTTTTAAAAATTTTGAACTGTAGTATGAAGAATTTATATTCGAATGACCCCGGAACGCAGCATTTGTAGAGTTTCCATGTCCTTATTTGCATGTATTCGTGCACTTCTTCTTGATGTATTTGTTGCATTGACTCCAGGTTTACTTTCTTTCTTGCATGGATGATTATGGGCTGTTTGGTATCATGGACGGTTTGCCTCTTCAAAATCAGACTGAATTGGATATATTCCAAGAAATAGGTAATAAGTTTATGTATAGTTATATATAACAAACCCTTATCTATTTTGTAGATGTAGATATAATCATGATTACTTTTACTTTGAATCTTCTCATTTCATTTATATATGAATACAGGCTCTACAACAACTTCTGAAGGACTCAATTCGGCGCAAACATCTACTGGTGATGTTTGCGCTGAATTGAGTCCTTCAGAATTAGTAGAGCAACATATATGCTCAGATAATGGAAATTTTCATTTTCAGATACTGTTAATGAAGCTGATTGCCATCTTTGGCATGATTTTTTAACAAAAAATGGGTTCACTTCCAAACTAAGTATGCTGCTAGCATCCTCATCTTCTTTTACTGTTAATGAAGCTTATTTCATGCATCTGATTGTCAGCTTGGCATATTTTTTTGACCAAAATGGGTTCACTGTGAACTGAGGATGCTATAGGTACGTATGCCAAAATCCTCCAGATATGTACAACAATTGGGTTTTAGATTTAGTTGGGCTAAAGAATTAGTAGAGCAACATATATGCTCAGATAATGGAAATTTTCATTTTCAGATACTGTTAATGAAGCTGATTGCCATCTTTGGCATGATTTTTTAACAAAAAATGGGTTCACTTCCAAACTAAGTATGCTGCTAGCATCCTCATCTTCTTTTACTGTTAATGAAGCTTATTTCATGCATCTGATTGTCAGCTTGGCATGTTTTTTTGACCAAAATGGGTTCACTGTGAACTGAGGATGCTATAGGTACGTATGCCAAAATCCTTCGGATATGTACAACAATTGGGTTTTAGATTTAGTTGGGCTAAAGAATTATTAGAGTAACATATATGCTCAGATAATGGATATTTTCATTTTCAGATACTGTTAATGAAGCTGATTGCCATCTTTGGCATGATTTTTTAACAAAAAATGGGTTCACTTCCAAACTAAGTATGCTGCTAGCATCCTCATCTTCTTTTACTGTTAATGAAGCTTATTTCATGCATCTGATTGTCAGCTTGGCATGTTTTTTTGACCAAAATGGGTTCACTGTGAACTGAGGATGCTATAGGTACGTATGCCAAAATCCTCCGGATATGTACAACAATTGGGTTTTAGATTTAGTTGGGCTAAAGAATTAGTAGAGCAACATATATGCTCAGATAATGGATATTTTCATTTTCAGATACTGTTAATGAAGCTGATTGCCATCTTTGGCATGATTTTTTAACAAAAAAATGGGTTCACTTCCAAACTAAGTATGCTGCTAGCATCCTCATCTTCTTTTACTGTTAATGAAGCTTATTTCATGCATCTGATTGTCAGCTTGGCATGTTTTTTTGACCAAAATGGGTTCACTGTGAACTGAGGATGCTATAGGTACGTATGCCAAAATCCTCCGGATATGTACAACAATTGGGTTTTAGATTTAGTTGGGCTAAAGAATTACTAGAGCAACATATATGCTCAGATAATGGATATTTTCATTTTCAGATACTGTTAATGAAGCTGATTGCCATCTTTGGCATGATTTTTTAACAAAAAATGGGTTCACTTCCAAACTAAGTATGCTGCTAGCATCCTCATCTTCTTTTACTGTTAATGAAGCTTATTTCATGCATCTGATTGTCATCTTGGCATTTTTTTTGACCAAAATGGGTTCACTGTGAACTGAGGATGGTATAGCTGTATGCCAAAATCCTCCAGATATGTACAACAATTGGGTTTTAGATTTAGTTGGGCTAAAGAATTAGTAGAGCAACATATATGCTCAGATAATGGATATTTTCATTTTCAGATACTGTTAATGAAGCTGATTGCCATCTTTGGCATGATTTTTTAACAAAAAATGGGTTCACTTCCAAACTAAGTATGCTGCTAGCATCCTCATCTTCTTTTACTGTTAATGAAGCTTATTTCATGCATCTGATTGTCATCTTGGCATTTTTTTTGACCAAAATGGGTTCACTGTGAACTGAGGATGGTATAGTTGTATGCCAAAATCCTCCGGATATGTACAACAATTGGGTTCACTGTGAAAAATATATGCTTCATTCATATATATTATAATGGGTCACTTTTAGTTTTGCAATTGGTTTTGATTAGTAAAGAGTGTCGAAGGTGTTATTTTTTTTTTAAATTTTTTATTTTTTTTAAAAAAATTTTTTTTTTAAAAAATATAGCTACACCGGCGTTTTTACAAGCGCCGGTGTAGCTTTTAGCAAAAATTGGAAGTATATACTGGCGTTTTAGAAACGCCGGTGTAGGTGATGGCGAAAACGGTGCTTCCAAACGAAACCAGACATTCACCGGCGTTTTTACGACCGCCGGTGTAGTTTTAACATATACCGGCGGCCGTAAAAAACGCCGATGAATGTCCCTAACTACAACGACGCACGATTCAGCGGCACTTGCACCGGCGATTTATAAAACGCCGGTGGTATCTACAGCGGCATTTATAAATGTCGGTAAATGTGCAAAAAAACGCCGGTAAAGACCTTTTCTTTTGTAGTGGAAACAGAATATCCACAATAGCACTTACTATATTTCAACAGCTTGTATGTATTTTTTTTTGTCATACAAGTTAATACCGTAAGTAGTCTAGTTTGAAAATGTGTGTACTCTCATGATAATCCTATCCTGTTAGTTAATCCATTGACACCATCTGTTGATCATGAGTAGTTACAATAATTGGCACCCGTTGCATGAAACAATTAGATTAGATGACACTTTGACTGTATGATGTTTGTGACACTCCGTATGTTGTAGATGACTGTTACATAGATGTTTGTTTGATTTATGGTCTTATTATAGACCATTTATTCACATGCCATGCTGATTGAGTAACCCACATATATCATGTTTGTATGACATCTTAGATTGGACCGATTGTAGTTAAGTTGTTTGATAAAATGCATAAAAGAATTTTTGTTTTGCTGTGCCCTATTTTGTACGGTAATTTCGACCCTGTTAACATCAGTAAAATAAATAAGTTTGTGAACGTGATTTGTAGCCTTTGTTTTCTAGTTTCTAGAACTTTTTGACGGATTTGAATTCCGAGTTTTGATACATGAGTTATTGCTGTTTTACTGCAGCCGTAGCTGTAATACCCCGCAAAATAGCATATGACTATTTTGCCTCGCAATCTATGTGCAATTGAGAATTGCACGCGGTTATGTATTTTTCTAATAACAATTGATTGTTATTGAGAAATATCAAATTTATTGTCTACTGTATTTTATAATTTTGAAGGGTTATTACGGGGTAGTTTTAATGTATTTTTGAATTGTTGGTATTATTAAAGTAGAGATTTTTGGGTTTATTTGAAATATATTGGGACTTGGGGGCTTATATGTAATTTTCCCTTACATTATTTATTTATTTTCCTTTTTATAAAACCCCACCCCACCTCCTTCGTTCTCCATTTTTCCTTCTCTCTCGTTCCTTCCCAGCCGAAAAGAACCTAAGCCGAACCCATCGGCCGATCACTTCCCCACCTCAAATCCACCCCATCTCTTCATCGTTTTCAAATTAAATTGAGGGATAAACTAATAGAAGGGTTCTCTACGTCGTGGCGGTGTCCGTTTTTCGAAAGGATTCCAGAAAGGTAAACCCTAGATTTTATTATTGTATGAAATTTAGTATGGTTAATTTCTTTTGGTAGGAGTAGTATGGTAGGAAGATTAGGAGATGTTGGGAAGGGTAGATGCGAGAAATTAGCAAGTTGTTAGAAATTTGTAAGTTGTTAATAAATTAGGATTTTGGGTTTGTAAAAGAGAACTATATGTGTATGAATTAGTTCTTGTATGGTAGTAGAAATTGTAGTTGGATTATTAGAATAATTTTGGAGTGCTTTTAGTAATTATTTGAAAATAGGAATCTTTTCGGAATTCGAATGTTACGTGCAAAGCACGTGTGTATCCCAGGCGTTCAATAAAATGCCTGTGTAATATTGGGTTTAGTATTATTATTTTCTCATAACTGGTTTGGATGCTTGAGCCTTGATTGCTTTGAATTTTGATGATAGGATATACTAGCGGCGTTGGATGCGTGGTGGCGCTTCGAGTCTTCGCAGGATATTTTGTGAGTATGATTATGCTAAATATATGTTTACTGTTATGATAAAATCTTAGGCGGTTTTGGAGCAATCCTGGTTTAATTCAGCCAAATGAAGTTTTAATTTAAAATACAGGAAGTTCTTAATGTTAAAAGTTGTTATATGGTAAATTGGTGTGTATATAGTGAATTCTTAGCTTGTGGGAGAGTTTGGAGGACTTTGATTATCGTTGTATGATGAGTGGAATGCTAAGAAAAATAGTTGTATGGTAAAGAACAACTCATTTTTATATGAGCTTGTTAAGAAGCATGTTTATGAAGATAAGTTGGGAAATTCTTGCTCTGAAATGGTTAAGAATTTGGGAAATTGACCGACTAGAGAGTCGTAGTAGAGAGTCATAGCTTTCTAACCCATCTGGAGTTTTGTAATTCCAGTTTATAGGTTGAGAGTTATGATTTTCCAAAGATGGAACGAACCCAATCTTAGTTAAAGTATTATTGGCTAAGAAAACCAGTTTCTCTCTGTTTGTACACCTGATGGAACTTGTGTTTTCGAGAACTCAAATGATAGAGTCTGAAAGAGGTGTTCAACTAAGACGGGGAAATAGACACTCCCACCTTCCCATAGGACCCGGAATCGAGAATTTCCAATGAGTGAGCAAACTCTTATGATATTGGAAAGGTGCAGCGAGTGCAAGAAGAATGTACTATTGAGAATACATGAGGTTTTATAGTATCAAGTAATTTGGTATTGTGTGTTGGAAGTTATGGACGTTGCGAGCTAGCAACCTATTGATTAGACTAAACTTCAAGTTTAAAGTTGACTGCAGAACGGTGGGACCATTGACTGCCATACGGTAGGACCGTATATCTTTATCGTCACAACTGTTGACCGCAGAATGGTGGGATCGTTGACTGCCATACGGTGGGACCGTATATCTTTATCGTCACGGCTGTTGACTGCAGAACGTGGGACCGTTGACTGCCATACGGTAGGACCGTATATCTTTATCGTCACGACTGTTGACTGCAGAACGGTGGGACCGTTGACTGCCATACAGTGGGACCGTATATCTTTATCGTCACGGCTGTTGACTGCAGAACGGTGGGACCGTATATCTTTATCGTCACGGCTGTTGACTGTAGAACGGTGGGACCGTTGACTGCCATTCGGTGGGAGCGTATATCTTTATCGTCACGGCTGTTGACTGCAGAACGGTGAGATCATTGACTGCCATACGGTGGGACCGTATATCCTTATCGTCACGGCTGTTGACTGCAGAACGGTGGGACCGTTGACTGCCATACGGTGGGACCGTATATCCTTATCGTCACGGCTGTTGACTGCAGAACGGTGGGACCGTTGACTGCCATACGGTGGGACCGTATATCCTTATCGTCACGGCTGTTGACTGCAGAACGGTGGGACCGTTGACTGCCATACGGTGGGACCGTATATCCTTATCGTCACAGCTGTTGACTGCAGAAAGGTGGGACCGTATATCCTTATCATCACGGCTGTTGATTGCAGAACGGTGGGACCGTTTATTGCCATACGGTGGGACCGTATATCCTTATCATCACGGCTGTTGACTGCAGAACGGTGGGACCGTTGACTGCCATACGGTGGGATCGCATATCCTTATCGTCACGGTTGTTGACTGCAGAATGGTGGGACCGTTGATTGACATACGATGGGACCGTATATCTTTAAGTTTGTCACGGCTGTTGACTGCAGAACGGTGAGACCGTTGACTGCCATACGGTGGGACTGTATATCTTTATCGTCACGGCTGTTGACTGCAGAACGGTGGGACCGTTGACTGCCATACGGTGGGACCGTATATCTTTATCGTCACGACTGTTGACTGCAGAACGGTGGGACCGTTGACTGCCATATGGTGGGACCGTATATCCTTATCGTCACGGCTGTTGACTGCAGAACGGTGGGATCGTTGACTGCCATACAGTGGGACCGTATATCTTTAAGTTCGTCAAAGCTGTTGACTGCAGAACGGTGGGACCGTTGACTGCCATACGGTGGGACCGTATATCATTATTGTCATAGCTGTTGACTGCAGAACGGTGGGACCGTTGACTGCCATACGGTGGGACCGTATATCTTTATCTTCACAGCTGTTGAATGGGGTCCGGGCGCTGGGCACTAGTGGCAAACCAAGACACCACTAGGTGACTGCAGAACGGTGGGACCGTTGATCTGCAACCTCATTGCCACGATCTATCGGGAATAGGAAGTAGACCAAATTAGAATGCATTGCATAGCGAGGGTTCGAATCCCTAAACTTGGAGACAACGGCTGATTTGGAAAGTATGTAGTATGGGATGCATACATTTCCAAGTCTCGCTTGCGTTAGACTAAGTACATTGGCTTGACCTGGGCCACATATAGTATGGGATGAATGTGTGTCCAGAGTCTTGCTGACATTAGATTAAGTGCATCTGTTCTGCATTTTGTGTTTGTATTAGACCTTAAGTCACGGCATACACGAACACTAGGAAATCAGGATACACGTTTATTTTCCATCCATGATGAATTGTGAGTGTGATAGTTGAAGTGTATAATGAGTGCAAAATAATGCATTGCGAGACATGATGATATACGTCGTAAAAATGAATGAATGCGATGTTATGTGATATGAAAATGGGAAAGAATATAAGTCGTGAGTCTGTAATTGCAAATGAATGGTAAATGAGGTGCAGTTATGAGGAAGTAGAGTTATTTGTGGATGTAAAGCTTTATGGCAAATAAAGCTATAGGAATGTTTGCATAAGGCGTAAAGTGATGGGCCTTAAGCAACTAATTTGGAAATGATTTCCAAACTAATGATAAGTATGCTGTGAGCGGGTATGGATATGCATACAGGAAATGACTTAGAGAGTATTTGATGTGAAATCCTATTTATGATGTTTTCATGTTCAGATTTATCTTGGAATTCGTAAGTTCATTTTGTTTACTTATAAGTTTAATTTATTTGCTGATTAATAAATTATACTCACACCAGAAATGGCTAACCCCTTAGTGTTTGGGGGGTTAGGGAGTCCTTGGGCTACCCTAGATCCCTTACTGTTACAGGTCCTCAGCGGTGCAGAAGTGAGGTGTAGATTCTGTGGATGGAGCTTCATTTTACAATTTGTTGCTTAAAGGTTTAATTGTGTGAATAGTGAATTTTACGATTTAAATTGTATTTTTGATGTATAAGTATGTGGATGATGATGATGAGTATAGTGTGGAGTGGCATGATATGTTTTTGACCTGTACCCATCTCGCTGTGGAGTACCGGGCCCTGTGGTATGTTTTATAAGTTATTTTCTAAAAATCTTACTACGTTTTCAAAGGAATTTATGATTTTTAATTGATATTTGATATTCTATTATGAGTTTGGCCTCCAGAGCATATATATTGATTGCCTGTATGTCTCTGCTCATTTTGGCCTGGGGAGCCCGTGAAATTATTGCTTGTGATGTGAGCTACGGAATTTAGAGCAGAATTCCGTAAGTTTTTTGTGTTTCGGGGCAGAAGTTTCAGGGGAAACTTTGCCGAAATTTTCTTAGAAATATAACTACCTTAGTTTATGTTTAAAGTGATATAGGAATTGAAAGAATTGAGTTTGGAGTCAAAATGGGGACGTTAAAGTTTGATACGAATAATTGATATTCGTGACTATTGATGTATTAACTCTGATGGCAATAAAAGTATTTTAAATTTCCGTACTATTTACTGTGTTGAGATGCATTTGAAGGCAAAGATTCTGGTTGTGTCACGGATGTCCGATGACGGGGATCCGGGGCGTTACAGTAGCGTATATTCCAGACTCTGAACTACATATATTTTGTATGTAATTTTATTTTAAAACTGATATTAAAATTAGAATTTGAACTCTATATTTTACTAAGTACGTTTAGATATGACTCGGATCAATACCTAATTTTTATGGAATTAATTATTGACTTTTATATCTCCTTTCATGCTTTCGAAATCAATCGAAATATTTCCAAACTGCACGCTGTTCAGTAAAGAATTATGTTTTCAACCTGATTCTATTCGTTTTTGAAGAAAACTTTATCAATATAAAATGTAGCATGATTTGTCTATTTTGCTACCTTTTTGACGGATCTAGATTTTGAATTATATTTTGTGAATTATCTCAGTTTTGATACTGCTATGTCTGAACTTTTAGAATTGAGATTTTGTTGAATTACTCTGTTTTCCCAATTTTGTTGACCATACTATCTGTAATATAATTTTATGATATTTTATATTTTGAAACTATATATGTTAGGGAATCTTTCAGATTTTTCTCAGATTTAATTATGATGATTTTAAACTCTTTTCATGCTTATAAACAAGATTTTACATTTTCTGGCTGAACATAAGTTCTGTATTAAACGTTGTTTCTGTGGCTGATATGTGACTTATATATATGTGCTGGAATCAGCAGAGAGTCTAGTTTCTATATTTTCTGACGGATCTATGTTTTCTGTTATGTAGCAACGAAAATCTCGAATTTTGTATAGTAGTGTCTTGCTGTCCAGATTGAAAGCTTCGTTGTTTTGACTATTATGAGTTGTTTTTATCAACCGTTGTAATTACTACTTCATCTTAGACTTAAAATTTTTTCATGCCATGTTTTTAGCCTATTGCGTTCATTCACACCTGTTGTTAATAATGAAAAGAAATCAAACCGGGGTTTTTATGGAAAAGATCGAGTAGTGGACAATATAGAAATGCATATTCGGAGGGAACTCGTTTTCCCTACTGTTTACTGTGATACCTATTGTTTATCTCTGGATGCATGAGGGCATGATCCATGACACCATTTTTTGTTATAACTTTTACTGTTACTGTTTGTCCGAATATATTGCCCTATAGAAGTTCCATACGAAGTCTTAAAATGAAACGGTTTGCTGTAGCAACCATGTGTTATAATATGGGACGCATGAAGTGCTACCTAGTTAGTAATGAACATTAGACATAAGAATAACTGTTTACACTGTCACATCCTGTTGCTGTTGATTCACTGTTATTGTTGACCCTTACTGTTACTGTTATACTTTACTGTTATTCCGTTGTTTACTGCCATCTGCAGACTGTTATACTTACTGCTTTCTTCATATTAGTATTTCCTGTTTAGTTAGTTTTTTCCCCATTTCCTTACTTATACTGCTTGCGGCCCGGATTTGCATCTAACGGGCGTTATGTTTTCTTGTTTTCCTATTTTTCCTTGTAACTGTCATATGAGCAGGTTTTGCTGATCAATTGCCTACTGGAGTTGGTGAAAATTTTTTTTGAAGTTTTGAGCTGCACAATTGGATTTATTTGCTTAAAATGTTTTGATGAACTATTTATATTTGTGAACTGTACTGAGACTTGTATTTGGGCGTGTAGTCCCAGGATTATTATTTATTTCAGATCTTGTATTTGTTGGGATATTTATTATTGTTGCAATAAATACTGTTGAGTTATGATTGTTTATGTATGCTTGGTTGGAGTATACTGTTATATTTATTGTTGTGATGAGTCAACCAGATCTATACAGCTTATGGATGGTGAAAACTATTCGCTGGGCTTAGTCATGTACCGTATTCTGTATTCCTTTTAGGAAGCGGGGCGTGACATTTGCACATTCAGTTGTCTCTATTTTGTAACACCTTGATGTAAGTTGTGAAAATAGAGTATTCAAGGTGTTGATGTGGTCAGTCACTGATATCGATTCCGCCATTCGAAGAGTGTACAGTCTCCTCTTTAAGAAGATATTGTTGTGAAGTGATTTGGCCTTGAACATTCTTGTCAGAGTATCTCAATTCTCTTTTGCTATGTTTTTTTCTGCCACATTAGATAGCACTCCATCGGCTAGTGCCAAATGCAGATCGGCAATTGTGTTACTATCCATCTCGTTCCACTTTTCGTTGTCAGTGATCTCCGCTAGCCTATCTCCAATTGCTGCCAAGCAATTGTCCTTTCTCAAGATTGCCTTGATCTTTATTTTCCATAACGAGAAATTACTCTCATTGAATTTCTTAACATCGAATTTTGTTGTTTGTCGACATTTATGCTTCACACCCCGCAACCAAAGCTCTGATACCACTGTCAGGAAACAATTTATGGGCAGAAGCTACCTCACAACTAAAGTGAAGCTGAAGTGGACATAGATATTTTACATGGAAAACCCCCGAAGAAGACGGGGTAGATCCACGGACAAGTGTAGCAGGGATTACAATACATTCTCTTTAAATATAAGTAGAGAACAATTTCACTCTCTCTTATAATAGGATAAACAAGTCCCTCACACAAATTTGAGAAAAATATAAATTAGAAAAACTACATCTAAAAAAATACAATATTATCTTTTTTGAGAAAACTCTTGTAATACCTTGTTTTCTCTTAATTTCTCTTTCTTCTTCTTCCTCACTCTCGCAACTTTCTTCTTCCAACCCACTTTGAGGTGAACATCCAGCTCTGTTCGTACGGTCATATATTTCGTTTTGATCAAATTTTTTTTTTTTGATAATAGAGGATATAGTCTTAAGACTCCAGCCCAGAATAAATTAATAACGAAGATATACACTGTTCCACAACAGAAAGAAATCATACAACAAGAATAGACTACAACAAATAAAAGACAGTTTACAAATGTTTTTCTAATTTGGTGTTTGTAACTCATTTTTGCTAAGATCTACAGATCTTGTTGCTATCAGATACCAGTAACAATGCAAGGGCTAGCTGTCAATGCAGGGAGTCTAGGTTGAACACTTTGAACCAACCCAACCCAAACACCGACCCGTGCACTGCACTTTTTATTTAATACTAGTTTTGTCATTAGTTTAAGAAAACAATTTACCCGCATTAGTAAGTTGCCGTAACACCATTGTTAAGTACACTTAATTTACTATATTTAAAGTAGATACCTTTCTTTGTTCATCGAACCTAGATCCTTTCTTTTTTTTCTTTCATCAAGTGTGCATTGTTTTATTAATAAAATAAAAACCGAACCCACCACAGAGTTCTATTAGAATTGGACTGTACTCCAAACAGGCCTAATTTGTACCTTAAAATAGAATATTGAAAGTAATGACAATAATACGTTTCAAATCGAAATGACTTTTCTAGAGAGAGAAGGTCCCAAAAAAATTAAAAAACCAAAAATCCTAGATCTGAGACTGAGAGAGAAGGTCTCAAAAAAATTCAAAAACCAAAAACCAAAAACCAAAAATTCTAGATATGAGCTTGGAGGCGGCCGGCGGCTAGGGTTTTATCCCCCCTCCCTGCTTCCTCTCAACTTCTCTCTCCCAATTCTCATATTCTCTTTCCCTCTTATTTCTTTCCCCATATCCTTACTTTTCTTCCTCGGTCACGGTTCGAAGAACAACTGAAATCGACGGTGATGGACACGGGCGCGAATCTTCATGCGATGGCAGCGACGGATCTGAGGAACAGGAGCACGATTCCGCTGGAAATAGAGATCGACATCAAGATCTAGAAGCTGATGAATTTGGCAGCGAAAGCTCCACCCCTTCATGTTCGATATGTCAACACAAAGCGCCTGTTTTTTGGAAAACCTCCAAGGTGGTTCAGTTATGCTGAGCTGGAAATGGCTACTGGGGGATTCTCAAAAGCGTACTTTTTTGGCCGAGGGTGGGTTTGGGTCAGTTCATAGAGGAATCTTACCTGATGGCCAAGCAGTTGCAGTTAAACATCACAAACTGGCGAGCTTACAAGGGGATCAAGAGTATTGCTCTGAGGTTGAAGTTCTAAGCTGTGCACAACATCGGAATGTTGTGATGCTAATTGGGTTCTGTTTTGAAGATATGAGAAGGTTGTTGGTTTATGAATATATCTGCAATGGGTCACTGGATACCAATCTTTAAGATTCGGGGGGAATATTCCGTTTTCAAATCTTTAAAAAAAGTGGTGCCACCGGTCGTCATTCGGGGTCTACTCCGGTGTAGGAGAGGGATGCGATGGCGAGGTCGTCATTTGGGGTCTACTCCGGTATCGGAGAGGGATGCGACGGCGATGGTCGAGAACACCGCATCTTTGGCGGGACCGAAGGTGCCGCGCGGGGTATGGTTCGTCGTTCGTGAATGTGGTTGTGGGATGAGCTGACTGGGGCTGGAGTCATCGGGGATGGCGACGCAGATCGCAGCGGTGCTCGGACTGGTGGCATCGGGCTGGTGGCGAGAGTGCTGCCTAGTGCTGGCGTGGAGCGGCGAGCGGCGAACTACGAGGTAGTCGGGGCTATCGTGGAAGCATGTTGGGGAGGTCAGGGAGAGAGTGGGGGGAGGGAGATTTCTGATTTGGGAGTGCGGCGGTAGGGGGGAGATTTGAATTTCAAATTGAATTTTAAAATTTGAGTTGACGCAGTGGAGTCCCTAAGATCCAAATTTGTCCCTAATATTCAAATTACAACCGACTTACAATTAGCAACAAAATGTATCCTAGTTGGTGTAGGCGACGATTGTCGGGCAATTTTATAGTTTGGGTTCTACTTTGACCTTGGTTGGTTAAAGTGAGGGGTGCCTTTGGTTCTTTCATGTCAGAGGGCTTGCAGGGGTCAGGTGCGACGTCTACCCTCGTTGCAAGGTTGCGGTGAAAGTCATCGAGAGTGAAGCGATTGGATGAGAATGAGGACTCAATCTTGACATGGAATGTCAGATTGGTGGAGTGCCTGCGGGGTCTCTAATATGGTGTTGTCGCTTGTCGTATGGGTCACTGCTGGGGGCGACGAGGGAGAGCGTATGATAGTCGGAGAGGATAAACGGCGTACAAGCGAGGGACTGAGTGAGAGAGTGAGTCCAAATTGGCACGAAAAAGTTGTTCTGACGGGGGTGGCCGATCAGTAGGACGACATTTTGTTGTATATTTGTTTGTTGGTCGGGGTGTATGAATTTCAAAACCCAGCCTATTGGGATTTGAACTTCATAAGTCTATTTTTGTTTGTTTGTTTTGTAAAGTTTTTTAATGAAACACAGGGGGACCCCCGCCCCCCCCCCCGCAAAATAAAATAAAATAAAATAAAAAAAATAATAAATAAAAATTAAAACCTTCTAAAATTATTGAAAATTTTGAAAAAAAACTCTCTTAAGTTTATTAAGTTTTATGCTTTAGCCTCCCCAATTAAAACTACTAGTGTTTTTCACGTGCGATGCACATTTTGATAAGAGTTGGAGGATTTTCATGTGCGATATACGTGTTAAGAAAGTGTTTTGGAGTTGGACGAGCGTTGCACATAACTGAGAAAAATATTTTGAAGATAAAACCACGATTTATACGTGCTATGTACATGTTCATAAGTCGAATTGAAGTTGTATATGTAACATATGCGTTTGTTTGGTGTTAAAAAATATTGAAAAAATATTTTGAACGTGCGTTGCACATTTAAATCGGTGAAATTTTGTTTGTTTATTTTTTATTTTTTTTGTAATTAATAGGTGAGTTGAAGTTGTATGTGCAACGCACGGATTTTTATGTTGACATATTACAACTCTTAACTCGTCCATTACATATAGAGAGATGTAAAAATCTCTATACATTTATATGTATAGTTATAGGATTTTTTTGTGGCCCTCCTCCAGGGGCGGAGCTATGTGGGGGCCCGGGGTGGCCCGGGCCCCCCCAAAATTTTGAAAAACTCCTTAAATTTTTTGAATTTTTTTTATAAAACCCCTTAAATCTATTAAATTTTATTATTTGGCCCCCCTAAAAATTATTAAAAAATACATATATATTTATATATAGTCATAGAATTTTTTCTTGGCCCTCCTGAAAATTTTGTTCTGGCTTCGCCCCTGCCCTCCTCGGCAAAATTGTTCCGACTTTGTCTTTGGCATTAGGTTTGTTATTCTATTCTCTTTGGCTCCAATTTTATGAGGAAAATATGATTTTATACTTGTTTGCTATTGATTATATAGAGAAAGTTATGTGAAGCAAACTACACTGAATACCATGCAAAGCTTTTACAGTTTGAACCATTCTCTCTCTCAAACACACTTCAGAAGCTGTCACCAATAACTTTCTGTTCTAGAAGTGTAGTTGCTCATTTTCCTAAGCCAGCCCGTCTTTCAAATTAGTGTTGCGTAAAAGAGTAATGCTTCGACGTGGTTAAGAAGCTTTTATTTATTTTGTTTCTGCCAACATTATATCTATGTTATTAAAGCAGTTTTTGTGCCGTTGCTCATCTCTATTTATTCATTTACTAGTATCATACACGTGCACACGTGCACGTGGAAAAAATGGAAGGATAATGAAAAGGGTAAAAAGAAAATAATTTCCAAACTGATCCACTTCCGAAAATATTTACCAAACTGGTCCACTTTCGAAAATATTTACCAAAGTTAGTCCATAACCCAACATGTGCGTTGCACGGGTTGGGTTAAGGACTAAGGGGTTCTCCCATTATAGTAGTAGAGATTTATTCTCTCATTTGAAGAATTGGTTGTGCTCTGGCATAGATTTAAACTTAAACTCTTTGTTTACTGCTATGAGGTTTTACTAATACTGAAGTAACTGAACCACTTAGAGTAGTGGGTCTTCCAGAAATGTTTATATCCTCGCTCTCCTGCATTGACCGAGGTCCTTGGGCACCGAGCAAACGCACCAAGATGCGTGCGAAAATTTTGCCCTACTGACCCACTTTTTGAAAATATTTGACGCTTTGACCCACTTTCGAAAACAATTAGCAAACTGACACAGTTTTGGATACGTCAGCAAAAATCGTTATTGGGAAAAACAGCATAGGTTATTTACATATTATTTTTCCCAATAACGACATCTATATTTAAAAAAAGTGTCATACCGTTATTTGGAGTAACGACATAGATTATTTTGTTTTTCGACAGCTTGTAGTCTCTATGTAGAAAAAAATTGCAAGTATGAAAACCTTATAACAGATGTCGTTTGAAATAACGGCATTCTCAATAAATTTTTATAATTTTTTTTATTATAAAAAAGTAACTTATTATTCATCATCTTTGACGAATAAGTTATTATTTTTTTAAAAAAATTATAACTGATGCCGTTATTCCAAATAACGGCATCAGTTATAATTTTTTAAAATAAAAATTAACTTACTATTCATCATCTCTGTTTCCAAACAACGGCAGCAGTTCATTTATATATAACTGATGCCGTTATTTTTAATAATGACATCAGTTATTCGAATACCGTTATTGGGGATAACGGTATTATTTATAACTTTTTTCACACTTAGAATTTTTTTAAAGTTAGAAGATTCACACTTATAAGAGAAATATAAGTGTGAATCTCTTGATGTAACGACATGGTAAAAAAAATGTAAAATAGATGCCGTTATTGAAAATAACGGCACATAAATAATCTATATCATTATTTTCAATAACGGTTTATGCTGACGTGTCCAAAACTGTGTCAGATCGCTAATTATTTTCGAAAGTGGGTCAGGTCCCAAAATATTTTCAAAAAGTGGGTCAGTACAGCAAATCTCTCGATGCGTGCTTTCCATCAAAACAGGGAGACACAACAAACAGAGAATAACACCCCCCCCCCCCCCCCCCCCCCCCCCCCCCCCCCCCTACTTGGTGCTTCTTTATCAAATATGTGCATCGCACGTGTAAATAATTAGTATATATAAAGAGTAATGCTTTAGCCACTACCAATTTCACTACCATTTTCTTCACTACCTTAGTGGCATACTCCTATTGGAGAGTTCCCCCATCTACTCTATCTTTCTCTACTTTTTGGAGTGTGCCACCTAAGGTAGTAAAGAGAAATGCAGTGAAATTGGTAGTGGATGTAGCATTACTCATATATAAAATATGAAAATGGTAAGAGTCGACGTGGATGCAGTGCAACCTCTCTCTCTTCCATTATTCAATTCCATTTCCAAATTCAATTTCGATTCCAATTCATCAAAGTCCACAATGTTATATATACAATCGAATGCTAGATCCGATCTTCGTCTTCCTCCTCTTCCCTATCGATTTTCATTTCTTATCGCTTTAAATTCCGTGCCCATCATCTCATTCTTCGTCTTCCATTCCATTCCATTATCCCGCTCACTTCTTGATTTGTCGTCAAATTTTCATTTTTTAATTCCAAAAACAGAAAAAAGATGTAAATTTCTTTTATGCGGATTCAAGAAAGGAGTCGCCTTTTTTTTCACAGGTAAAATTTCGCTCATTAGTTCGTAATTCTCAGTAAAATTCTACCGTATAAGCTTCATCAGATTTGCATTTTATGCTGATATTTTCTTAGAAAGATCTCTTCTTCACTTAGTTTAATTAAGTCATGGGTAGTTATGTGTACTTATGTGTGTATAATTATGTGTATATGGTGTACATTATGTAAAGTTGGGGTCTTGAGGTTTTGGGCAAGTGGTAATGCATGTGAACAACAAGAAAGATTCATTCTTTAAAGAAAATTTATATATGCTCCATTTTGCTTCGATTCTATGAACAAACATTTTTCCATATGGAATGATTGCTTCTAGTATATTGGTTGAAGTTATAATTTTTTAAAGGTAGACATAGTTAGTTGTGACTTACCGCAAATCGAATCGTTTGATTATTGCTTAAGTTCTCTATGTTGTTCACAACTTCACATTTAACAATGATGAGAACAATTCCTTAAGTACTTGAAGATATATTGATCTATTTTGTATAGAAAATATCATGAGATTATATATGTTTGTGTTCTAGCTTCTTATATACTTTATCATGAGATTTTGCAGTTGGATTTCTTAGCTACTTTCTAGGTTTTTTTTTTCTTCGCTAATGTGTCTTTCTTTCTAAAATTTCATATCTTTAATTTTTCTTAAATTTCAGCACAAACTCTCTTTAGTTGTCCATCTATTTTTTAAAAAATCCTTTTGGGTTTTCTCTTTAGTAATATTGTTCAGTGTATTTATTTTGGCATTTCTTGTTTAAAAAGTTTTGATTTATTAAAACTTTTAAAATATCTCAATTACTTGATTCTTTGTTTATTCTGATTTCCTCTTTGACTCAATGAAAATGTATAATACCTTTGATGTATGAAAATGTATAATACCTTTTGGGATTTTCTTAAGGATATCTAATGCTGTTCTATTCAATTTCATTAGGATATCTAATGCTGTTCTCTTGATCTTTCTCATATGTATTTCCTTTCACAGATTCATATGATATTGTAAATTCGGAAATGATATCTTTAATTCATTTTCAAAATCATTGGCCATTTGCTCCTCTTTTCAACTTATATAATTTTGCCAGCTTGGCCATTTAAGTCTCATATATCTTTGAATTATATTCGTTATATTGTTATTCAGTTTATATGATTCGACTCATTTTGTTGTACAGACTGCTTGGTAAATAACTAATAATGATATTCATAACTTGTTTTGGTAAAACTTTATCAGAATCATTTTATATATCTTCATATATTTTGTTCAGTTTTTTCTATTTGTTAGGAGGAAGTGTTTCCATCTTGTTCATAGTGTTTTTGAGATCCAACGTTATGGCTTGTATGTAAATGATTTTGTAGTAGCTAATGAAACTAGAAAGATGATAAGAGTCAGATAAATGCATGGTCCATTTGGAAATTAAAGAATTTGCAATTAGGACTAAGGCAGAATAAATGAGTTGAGGGTGAGGGTTGAGTATTTATATTAATTCTAACAAAGGAAAATTTTGTTAAACAACTATATATTGATCCATGTTGTTATGAGCAATTAAGAAACACTATATTCGGAAAATGTAAATACTCTTACGGTTTAGTGTATTTATTTGGGCATTTCGTCCTTAAAAATTGTTTATATTACCCTCAACGCTTCATTTGTTCATTTTTTCTCTTTTTTTATAAATTTTCCCAATTGATGTATGTTGTCAAGATTTCTTGGTCACAAACCTTGCTTTTTTTTACTAATTCGTCTATTCCCGAGCAAGGAAAATCAAATATGACATAGATTTATCTGGCCACTGCTTTATTCAATTCAGTTGGATATCTAATGTCATTTTCATGATCTCTTTCATATGTATTATTTTTTCACAAAGTCCTGTGATATTATAGTTCTTAAATGATATCTTTAGTTTCATTCCATATAATGACCATTTGCTTCTCTATTCAACTAATATTCTTGCGAACTTTGACCATTTAAGTGTCCTATAATTTTTTATATCTTCTTCTTGGAGTTAGATTCTTTATATCATTGTTGAGTTTTTTTGTCTGAAACCTCTTCCCATTTTTGTTGCTTAAATTATTTGGCAATAACAAATAATTTTGTTCATGACTTGCCTACAGGCTTTATTAGTATCATTTTATCTTCATTTGTTCAATTTTTCTATATGTTAATTACCAAGAAGTGTTTCCATCATGTTCAGAGTGTTTTGAGATCCAATGGTGTATCTTCTTTATGAATGATTTTAATGGAACTAGGAAGGTGATAGAACGTGATAAACGCAGGGATCTGGAACTAAAAAGAAAGTGTAAATAGGACCAAGACAGAACTCAAAAGAAAGTGTAATTAGGACCAAGACAGAATAAATGCGATGTGACATTAGCAAAAATGGGGAAGTGATTGATATATATCATAAATCAGTGCTCAAGTGATACCTTGATACAATTGCTTTCGGTATTGTACAAGTTATAAGGCGAGTATTGAGGAGGATATTGGATATATACTCAATGCTGGATGATTAATATAGAGAAGTGATTTTGAAGATATCTGTGACGAGGGAATACTATTGAAGTTGAAGGGAAATTTTATTTAAAAGTATATATTGATCCATGTTCATTATAAGGCAATTGAGAAACACTATATTCTATGTAAGATATTGTATTATATTTAGTCCCATATCGGGTTATGTATCAATTTAGCATTTGGTTCTCTCCTATATATATAGGAGATATTGTACTCAATTATAATCAGTCTAATAATCCAACAACATTTTTCAATCTCTCTGTTAACCTTAACATGGTATTAAAGCAATAATCCCTAACCCAACTTACTTTATTCCAAACCCTAATTATTCATCCACCTCAACAAATCCAATCAACAACTTCAATCAACAACTTCGACGGCGTAATCCCAACTTTGGTGATTCACTCATCCCCGCAACCTCCTTAATCAACAACAATCTCCAGCACTCAGCGACTTGCAACCAACGACATCAACTCCTTCCAGTGATTCTTCCAACGACATCAACATCCCCACAGACATCACTCCCAAACTCCGGCAAGTGCAACCATCGACATCAACATCAACTTCCCCAACGACATCAATCCATCCAACAGCATCAGAAAACTTCCTCTCAAAATTGAACAATCCATCACCGAAACCCTAGCTGCTGGACCTCCTCGGCTACACCTCCTCTCCCTTATCCAAAACCCTAATTGCCCTTCCCTCCTCCCGGCATCATCCATAACCTTCCCCCACCCCTTTTTCCGACACTGGTAGCACCATCCAGTTCCCTATCCCGATCCCGACACCAGTAACATCTCCGTCCTCATTTCGATCCCTGCTATAGCGCCATCAGTCCCATTCCTCCTCGCAGTGCTTTTTCCCTTATCTTTTCGGCAATGACTATTACTCCGGCCTTGCTATCTCCTGCTGATTGGGCCAATCTTCAGCATCGCCTTGCTCAGCTGGAACTCCATCTTTTGGGTCAGTTTGTCACTGATGGCCCCTTTGCCCCTGCATTCTCTGTTACTCCTGGTATGAATTCTTTCTGAATTTTAGATTCTGGTGCATCACATCATCTTACTAGTAATTATACACTGCTCACCACCATTACTGCACTTTCCTCTCATTCTCCATCTCTTCATACAGTCGATGGTTCACAACTTCTTACTACACAGTCGGGGTCTATTAGCTCTTCCACTTTCACATTGCCTTATGTTCTTTATACTTCTCATTTATCCATGAACCTTATTTCCATTAGTGCATTGTGTGATAGTGGTCTTGTCGTTACATTTGTTTCGTTAGGTTATATTATAGATTCACACATTGGTCAGGATTTGAACTTTCTAGTCGACTTGGTCATCTATATCACCTAGATTTTCTACATACACATACATCTGATCCTAATTTTGCTGGTGTTGTCCTCTGATGTTGATCTGTGGCACAGGCGTTTAGGTCATGTTAGTGAGTCTCGACTCAAGACTTTAGTCCGTAGTGGTGCCCTTGGTTCTCTTTCGTTTACACATTTGTCTGATTGTCAGAGTCGTCATTTGCCAAACATATAGCACTTTCTTTTAATAACAAACACTTCTCCAACCACCCATCCTTTTCAAATTGTTCACTCTGACATATGGAGACCCTCTCCTGTACATTCTCACAAATGTTATCTCTATTATGTTAATTTCATTGATGACTTTACTAGATACATATGAGTGTCTTATGCGCCAACGCTCTAAGATACCTGACATTTACCAGTTCTTTACAACTATGGTTCACACTCAGTTTGGTGTGCGTATCAAAACTTTTTGCTCAGACGGTCCTCGTGAGTGCACTTCTACTGCTATGAGATCGATCCTCCAATCTCATGGTATACTCTTTCAGCAATCATGTCTTCACACACATGAGTAGAATGATGTAGCTGAACGGAAACATCGTCACATCTTTGTGACGGCTCACGCTCTTCTACTCTCCTCTTCTGTTGCTCATTCTTTCTAGGCTGAAGCTGTTATGACGTTTGTCAGTCTTATTAACATCACTCCCTCGTCTGTCCTATTTGGCACAACACCTTATGAGGCTCTTCGTCACTCACCACTGGACTACAGTATGCTCCATACTTTTGGGTGCACCTGTTATATTTTCTCTCCCACCGAGCGCACGAAGCTCACCGCCCGAGCTGCTAGGGTGTGTTCACCTAGGTCTCAGTCCTGAGCATAAAGGATATCGTTGTTTTGATCATGTTGCAGGTCGTATTCCTATTTTTCGTCATGTTCCTTTGTGGAAGACTCTTCCTACTACTTGACCTTTCCTGAGGATGCTAGTTTTTTCGACTCTCCCATTGTTGGGCCTATCTCCCTGGACATACCTTCGTGAATTCCATTTGTTCAATCTCGTTTGACTCTTTTCCCATCTCATACTGACGTTCCACCTATTATTCCTTTTGCTGATATACCACCTACGTCACCACATTATCATGCACCCACGCCACTTGCATCCCCACCGCTGCATGCACCCACCCCACCGACCTCACCCCCACACCCTGCCAATCTACCCCCGATTCGTCAGTCTACACGTTCCACTTTGGGAATCCCACCAGCATGTTATACACCTGAGGCCACTGGTCCTTCTGACCAATTTGGCTTTGCCACCCTAGCTTCTTACTCGTCACAATTTCATGCATATCTCACTATCATACACTCCACACGTGAGCCCAGAACCTATCAGGAAGAAATTCAATATCCCGAGCGGATGGAAGCTATTGCAGAGGAGTTTAATGCATTTGATCAGATTAACACTTTGTATGTTGTTCCACTGCCTGTGGGAGTCCACCCTGTTAGCTGCAAGTGAATCTTCAAGGTTAAATATTGATCTGATGGTTGCATTGAGCGGCACAAGGCTCGTCTAGTTGCCCGAGGATATACTCAGGAGCATGACATTGATTATGATGAGACTTTTGCTCCGACTGCACAGATGACTATAGTTCGCACTCTCCTTGCCGTTGCCATCTTTCGTCAGTGGTCGTTATACCAAATGGACGTGAAGAGTGCCTTTCTTCATGGTAATTTATCTGAGGTTGTTTACATGCATTCTCCTCCTGGCCTTACCACTCATCATGTTTGTCGTCTGTGTCGAGCTATATATGGTCTGAAACAGACTCCTCGAGCTTGGTTTGAGTGTTTTTGCAGTGTCATCACCCAGGCTGGTTTCAGCCAGAGTTTACAGGACCACTCTATGTTTATGCGGTCATCACTACAGGGGAGGTCCTTCTATTATTATATGTTAATATGATTATTACTGGGGATGATTCCGCAGGCATTGTATCCACCTAAAAATATTTTCACCAACAGTTCCATATGAAAGATCTTGGCAGATTACGCTACTTTCTGGGTCTAGAGATTGCCCATGGTTCTCGGGGGATATTTATTTCTCAACAGAAATATATATATCAGATATTATCTCCACTGCATGTCTTTCTGACAGTCGATCAGTAAATACTTCCTTAGAGCTTCATGTGAAGCTTTGTCCCATAGATGGTGAGCTCCTTCCCGACCCCACTAGATACAGGCAGATTGTTGGACAGCTTGTCTACTTATGCATGACCAGACTCGATATTGCTCATGCGGTCAGTATTGTTAGTTGTTTATTTCCGCTCCTACATCAGTTCACTACGGTGTTCTTCTTTGGATCCTCAGATATCTTCAGGACACTATCACTCGCTTATTATTCATGCTTTCTATATCTATACTGGAGCTCAGTGCATATTCTAATTCAGATTGGGCGGGTGATCCTACCACCAAATGGTCCACCACATATTTCTATCTATTTTTTGGTGATTCGCTGATCTCATAGTGAAGCAAGAAACGGACAGTTGTTGCATGTTCTTTCACCGAAGCTGAGTACAGAGCAATGACAGTGACTACTAGAGATTGTTCATGTTCCTAGGCTGTAATTAGATATGAGTCACTCTTACAGGAGCTACTTCTCTTTATTGTGATTATCGAAGTGCATTGCATATTGCAAGCAACCCGGTCTTTCATGAGCGAACGAAGCACATAGAGATAGTTTGTCACTATGTTCGTGAGCGCTTTTGAAGCAGGGACCATTTAACTTCATTATGTTACCTTTTCACAACAGAAAGCAGACTTTACCAAATCCCACACTGTTCAGATATTTCGTTACTTGGAGGATAAACTCACACTGCTCGACC
Source organism: Hemerocallis citrina (assembly GCA_017893485.1). Taxonomy (NCBI): domain Eukaryota; kingdom Viridiplantae; phylum Streptophyta; class Magnoliopsida; order Asparagales; family Asphodelaceae; genus Hemerocallis; species Hemerocallis citrina. The sequence goes on along the minus strand of CM030366.1, from coordinate 226,010,454 downwards.
CACGATGAGTTTGAAAGAGGGTGTTAGATATTGTATTATTTTTAGTCTCATATCAGGTTATGTATTAGTTTAGTATTTGGTTCCTTCTTATATATATAGGAGACATTGTACTCAATTATAATCAATCCAATAATCCAACGACATTTTCCAATCTTTCTGTTAACCTCAACATTAAAAAAGTCATTTAGTAGAATGAGGATGCTGAGATGTATGCACACTGTGACAGATAATAAAATTAGAAATGATTACATTATATGAATTATAGAGATTAGAGATGGCAAAAATGAAATAGAAGATAGGTTTGGCCATTGTGTAATCAAGACCAATGAATGCATCTGTTAGGATGAGTGATAGAGTTGTCACTAACAGAGAAACGAGGTGAGGTAGGCTCATATGAGAAATCTGGACCTCTATTTAATAGTCTCCTTGTAAAGTTGTGTTGGGGGATGTCGACTAACACCAGATGCAGCGGAACTAATTAGAGCAATGAGGATGGTGAGGTAGATGAGACGAGTCAATCTAACAACCAAACAAACATATCCACCAATCTAACACAAACACACGATGATTTATCCCGGTTAGCTTTCGCTTAATCCGGAGAAAAATATAGGGAGATATAATATTCAACTAGAAGAGATTACAATGAGTTACTGATTCACTCAATACAAGGAATTCAATTCACTCACCAAGAACTATTTCTCAAGCCTCTCTTTGCAATGGAGAAAATACTAATGAAGTACTTCACCTCTTATATCGGAGGCTATTACAATAAATAGAAGAAGAATAGAGAAAACCTAGGTTAATCTTGATATGTCAGTCGTTTGATATATCCTGTAGAAGAAGTCACTTAATATGAGTCGTACGATCTGACTTGGAGTTGAAGATTATGCTGAAACGATCACCAAGACCTAGGCCCAAAATATTGCTGCAGCCGCGAATGGTCGACTGCACCTAAGTGCGGTCGACCGCATCTCACTAGTGCCCATACCCGATGGGTGTACAGTCGACTGTACCAGCCTCTGTTGTTGTTTCTGCCCTATTTTCTACTTCACTGTCTTCGACTGCTTCGACTTGCATGCTTTATCATCTCTGCTTTTAACTGAACAACGAGTATACAAGACGTAATCCTAACAACCTCCACCTTGGAATGCATACGAGTGCTATCAACATGATGTGACTCTTCATCTCTGAACTCTACTAAACTCCACTTGTGAACATAATTGGAACGATAGTTTCTTCAGCTAGTTGAACAAATCTTCTCCCCAATCTCACTGATCAGTATACCCCCTCAAGGGCACACCTCTATAGGCGTTAACACGGAGCTGCCAACCTCCGCACAAACTCCACCTATCCCGAGGCACTCTCCACCTCTCGATGATATTCGAATATCGTTGTTTTGCTTCGATGATGCTAGTTACGACAAACTAGATGAGCTTGCAGAAATATCAGAAAAAGAAGCAACATTTGCGCAAGTATTTAGGATTCCCCTAAGCTTGTAGAGATTGCATTGGCTTGACCCAAAAACTCATACCTCTAATCACCTTACGACGACCATGAACAATAGACAGAACTCTACCTCGAGCTGTGTACCTACAGCCACGTGCTTCAAGAGTTTCCAATGAATTCAGATTCTTTTTCAGTAGAGAAATATGCAAGACTTTTCTTAGAGTGTACATGTTCACACCTGACATCTTGAACTCAACTATATCCTTACCATTACTTTACAAATCTCTCCAGTTCTCGTTCTCACACAATGCTCTGTAGTAGACTTATAAGAGAACAACTCCATCGTGGAGAAAATATGAGTAGAACTTTCTGAGTTAAGAAACCAACCAGTATCCACTTCTAAAGAATTTGAAACAAGAAGACACAAATCACCTGATTCAGAAGGGTAAACCACATTTGCAGTGAAATTGCCATCCTTGGCGCTCTTTTGATTCTTTCTTGATATGCCCTGATATCTTGCAATATCGGCAACGGCTCGATCCTTTTTTCATCGCACTTTGACTTTCAGTTGAAGGATCTTCCACTGCTAGACAACTTATAGGAGTGGCAGGGCCGGCCCCTGCCTTGAGGTAGAGGAGGAGGCTGCCTCGGACCCCCAAATTTTGTGCATTTATAGGGTCCCCCAATTTTTTTTCTTTGTATTTATATATACGTATTTTGCGTTTAATGTTTTTTAAGGCCCTAAATTTAACCTTTTTTTTTCTTTTGTTTTTTAACTTAGTACTTGGGTTGTCTTATTTTAGTTGGGCTTGAGTTTGTACGGAGATTTTTTCTCAATCCCTAAATCTCCATCTATATCTTCATATATATATCTATTGTTATGAATTGTAGGAAAAAGTTTTAAAAAAAAATTTACCAATTTTTTTAAAAATAGAAATTTTGTATGGGGGCCCCCATTTCGGGAGTTCACCTCAGGCCCTCGTAAACTCAGGGCCGACCCTGGGGAGTAGACGATGATTTATGAGTCTCCTTTCTAAGTTGATTGTCCTTTAATACTTTGATTACACCATCTACCATAATACTCTCATTCGTAGATTTATTGTGCAGCATGGTAGTGATTAAATGCTGGTACGAATTTGACAGTAAATATATCAAGTTGAAAGTTTTATCTTCTTCACTCACATTTGGGTTTATCGCCTTGAGTTTCGATAGCACATTGTTGAACTCTGTGATGTGATCTTGAAGATCGGTATCTTCATTCTTTGACAAACGAAATAATTTCCTCCAATGTATCCGATTTAATAAAGACGAACTAGAGTATTACCTTTCGTTTCACTTTCTACTTTAATTAAGAGGTTTGTGGTACTCTTCCCATGTTACACTGCCTTTCTAAAGGCCTGGTGTGCTAAGTATGTATTAACGCCGAAATAGACCAATTTGATATCACCCTTCAATTCAACTTAGCAAAAGCCTGATCTACGACCACCAAGCTATAATAGGCTATTCAGCTATGTGTTTTTATCACAAACTCGCCACGCTGGTTTCTTCAAAAAATTTGCACTTGACCTCATCTGCTAATGATAGTCGGATTAGACTTACGGCTCTTTCACAAATATCTTCCTAAACATCCTCCTTCATATCGGATGACTTTTCCTTCTTCTTGACAGCTAACTGCAGACATTCTTGAACTTGGACATCATACATATCTTTCTTTCAAAGATTGAAGTTGATCTTTCCATCGAACCGCTTGTTCTTCAAAAGACTGTGACTTGTCATCTTCACGAAGGGACTCAGCAATATGAAGCTTTGATACCACTTTGTTGGGGATGTCGACGAACACCGATGGCGCAGCGGAACTAATTAGAACAATGAGGATGGCAAGATAGATGAGACGAGTCAATCGAACAACCAAACAAATAGATCCACCAATTCAACACAAATACACGAGGATTTATCCCAGTTAGCTTTCGCTTAATTTGGAGGAATATATAGAGAGATATAATATTCAACTAGAAGAGATTACAAGGAGTTACTGATTCACTCAATATAAGAAATTAAACTCACTTACCAAGTATTATCTCTCAAGTTTCTCTTTGCAACGAAGAAAATATCAATAAAGTACTTCACCTCTCATATTGGAGGCTATTACAATAAATAAAAAAAGAATAGAAAGAATCCTAGGTTAGTCTTGATATCTCAGTCATTTGATATATCATATAGAAGAAGTCACTGAATATGAGTCGTACGATCTGATTTGGAGTTGAAGATTGGACTGAAACGATCACCAAGACCTAGGCCCAAAACATTGCTGCAGCCGCGGTCGGGCGACTGCACCCAAGTGCGGTCGGGCGACTGCACCCAAGTGCAGTCGACTGCACCTCACTAGTGCCCAGACCCGAGGGGTGTATAGTCCACCGCACAGTCGGCTGTACCAGCCTCTCTTGCTGTTGCTGCCCTATTTTCTACTTCACTCTCTATCTCTTCTTTTAATAAGTTGGACCTGTAGTTTCTTGTAGAAAAATTTATATCATTCCTATTGTTTAGTTTGTCTACAAATTACATCTCTCTTCCTAAGTAGCCACCTACACATTATTGTACTTACAGCATATTGTTTATACTTTTAGATTGAGTGACTTCAATAAATACATCTTTATAATATTTTAGGAATTAAGTCGGTTTTTCTTTATTTTAGAATGTTTACTAACTTATATATGCAAACTTTTTATTAGTTCTTGAAGCAGGAGGCAGCATGATTGAGGCAGCACTTATGTAACTCGCGCAACTTGCAAGAAAAATCCATGGTACATCTCTACTGTAAGCAATAAACTAATCTGATCATTTTTACCAGATAGGATTAATTTCTTTCACTTGTCATAAGTATGACAATTTTAGCAGTCTTACCAATTAAATAAATGACTGAGATTTGAAGGGAACAGATGCACTAATGTGAATGCAACCTAGGACAAGAGATGAGTGATCCTATTATGAGATTTGAAGGGAACAGATGCGCTAATGTAAATGCAACCTAAAACCATGCACCTCTTGCAATATTTTTTATCGTATCTTATTTAAAGATCAACATTTCTATGATAATAACATTTACTTCCAGTGATGTTAATCTGTAAATGTAATGAATGTTATACATATGTTTCTTAAAGATGGACCTTTTTATTTTTTCCTTACAAATTGTTGGTTTAGATTTTTTAGCATATCAGCTATGAAGTTTTAGGTTTAGGTTACTCCAATCTCATTTTCTTCGTCATATATAAGCCTATTTTTTTCCATGACAGAAATCACAAAATATTATGTCTGGTTGTGGGCCTAAGATCAACTAATATATTTGCTGCCTAAGTACCACTATGGACAATAGTGGCTTGTCGTAATTCAAATTGACTATTCCGGACCCTGAAAGTATCCTAAACTGCATGAAACATGTAACAAGATGGAAGGTGATAGATTTGCTTTGTTTGCTTTAGCAAACAAAGCAAGAGTCCCACAAAATTCACTCCTTTTTTCCCCCTCTCTCTTTTCAAAGTCTCGGCTTACTACACTTCTATTTTAAATTGAACATCAGTATATCAGTATGCTTGAGTCATTGTTGCACTATTCATAATAGTTAAATTATTCTCTTCTCTTCTCAATATATTACCAGTAACCAGTGTCAGCTGTTCTCAGCAGCTCCTATATTTTTAATGGCTGTATCTGATGTCGTAGTTGGTCATGTGTTAGATTTTTTTTTTACTCATGAACTCTATATTTGATAGTTGGAATTTTGCTGCTGATGCTACTATGTTAGACATCTTGGTGCTAATTCCAATTCCTATTAACTACCATATATATTATTAGTGCATATTAGAAATATTAAAAAACAATTGAGTTTTGAATAATTAAATTGGGAGCTCCAATGACCCTTACCAAATGATTAATATAGACCTAACTTCTGCAAAGCAAATCAGTAATTCTTATCTTTTTGGTGAACACTACAAACAAAGAGTAAAATCCTGGCATTTTTTTGGCCAATCCCGGTGTTTTTAAACGTTGGGCTTGAACGCGCAGCATTTCAAAAAACACCGTCGCAAGCGCCAAACGCCTGCCGGGGATGCAAAAAGGCTTTCCCGGTGTTTGAAAATGCACGGATAGGCTAATTTTCAACTTTTTTAATTTTTCCATTAAAAACCCTATCCCGGCATTTTAAAACGCCGGGGTAGGCTATTTATTATTATTATTATTATTATTATTATTATTATTATTATTATTATTATTATTATTATTATTATTATTAATTTTTGGGGTGTAGTTTTGGTTTAATAGTTGGGTTGAACTAACACATAAATAGAAACTTGATCTTGAATCACTAGTGAATCGATTCTCTAGAGTGTACGGAAGATGTTAAGGATTCGAATTGAGGCCTGGGTTTTGGATGAGAACAGGATGGATTTGAGTGAGTAGATGATGAGATCAAGTTCGAGAGGGTTTTGGTTTGAGAGAGAATGTTGTTTTGTACTTTGAAGAATGATTGGATCAGTTTTCATTCGTTACTCTTCCATCACTATTCCTTGCATTTGGGCTAGTGATTTATATAGTTTCTTTCATTGCGGTTAGTGTATTAAATTTTCTGTGGTATATTCTCTAGAATCTCTACCTTCCCTAAACAGTTTATTGTTTCATCAGCATTTGACATATTTTTGCCTTAAAATTTTTTATCTGATTGGAAGATACTCTAACATTCCTTAAATTTATACACAGGTATATATGGATTGGTTTAGATGATTTTCTTGTAAGTTTTGTAGTTGCTGTCTCAAGCTTGCTGCCTCCCTCTGCGAGAACTGGTAAGTTGGGGCAAAAAGTTTTGACCATGCATATATTATTTATATAAATATAATGCCAACTAATAGAACAAAACTTACACATGCATGCACACACAAAATATTGCTCACTGTAACTTTTTATCAAGGTATTGGATTCTTGTAAATTAAGTAAACTTTATATTAGCCTGGAAATTTCTTCTATAACTATTCAAAAATGATGTTTATCATAGTACTTGTTCCCTATTACTTTGCATGAATACATACAATCCACAACCTGTTCAGTATTAAACTTTCCCTATAAAAACTCTATGAGGATAAGAGAAGGTCGATTGTCGCTTGCACGGACACTGACTTCATAACTCAGGACTGATCTGTAGGGTTCATAGTGTGAAGTGAATTACTGAAATCAGCAGATGCATGGAAAAGGGTTTTTGTCCACTTAATCCAACTTTCATTCGACCAAGTAGATTTTGACCCACCTTTGTACCTTAATCATGGCAAATCCTTCACATATTGTGCCTATAACAATAGTGGTCAATAATCTACCCAATACCTTTGTACTTTAATCATGGCAAATCCTTCACATATTGTGCCAATAACAATAGTGGTCAATAATCTACCCAATGCTTTTCAATGAAGGTTTTTTTTTTCTTTTCTTTTCTTTTTTCTGTGTTTGGGGGGGGGGGGGGGGGGGGGGGGGGGGGGGTTGTTTGTGTGACCTCCGGTCACCGATATCATTAATAAAGAATTAACGAAACATAAAGTATCAAATATTACAATCCAAATCCAACTCACGTCTACTACATCAAAATGCTATTAGATACATCAGTTATGTGCACATTCACCTATGCATGTTCTTATCTATGCAGATTCTTACCAAGCAAATGCACATATCTGAATCGAGGGACTTTCTCTGCTCTTATCTATATAACTTATATTAATTTGTGATATGATAGAGCATATGTGCTCCTAATATATCTTGTGCAGGATGTATTTCTAAGAAATGGATAATTGTTGAATCAGCCAGTGCACCATTCTATGTAGCATGAGTGGCAACCTAAAATTGTGCTGAAGTGTTGCAGTTGCATAGTATTTCATTCTTTTCCCGGATTCTTTCTTTTGCCCGAAGGGATGATTATAATGACAATTCCTTTGTTTTTTACTTTGCATTTTCTAAGATAACGTTATGAAATGAAAAGTTGTGTCAAATAAATTAGTATACAAGATTATGGGGACGAAGGTAATTGTCGAGCAAGGGCCAAACAAGCATATGGAAGAGGTCATTGATGGCTGGCTTGTAGCAGTCACTTTCTTGCAGTAAAATCTTCGGAAGCTGCAGGAGGCGGAAGCACTTGACGCCTGATGATCATGTGCACCTTACTTTCAGCAATATTCTATTTAACAAACTGGGTTATAGATTTCGGACAAAGATTTGGACATCTCTTCCACACAGTTCGACCCGCTGAGCATCAACTGACATTCAGTTTATACTGGACTGCCATTTGGTTGCAGCCTAGACCAGGGGAGTGCTATGAATTCTTGTGTTATTTTCAAGTTTCAACTCGTAAGAGTGATTTTCTTAATAATTACTTGTCACTATAAATAATTGCCTTTTTAGTAAAGCAAACAGCTGAATTATCAAACAAACCCAAATGGTTGTGCTATGTATGTTCCAGTAAATGTAACTAGCATTATTTGTGCACAAGCACAAACACAAACACAATACGTTACAATCAAACACTTATTTCAATGAAGGCCGAACCAACGAAGAACCACATTGAAAGCCAACAAATGTCCCATCCAAACTATAACGTAAAGTTTTTCTTATTCAGCCTACATGGCCTCACATGGGCACACTACAGTCTCCTCTGTGAGGCCTACCCTGACAACACTCCCCACCTCATCGCTTGACCTGTTGTTGCCTTACCCTCTTCGGCTGACTTCTTCCTCATTGATAATGGTAAAATTTGCATCAAATTAAGGCCCTGCGATTTCAACACAGATCTCAAAGTTTTTACGGACAGATAAATCTTAATGGGCTTCTCTAACAGGTCCAGGGCTTCTTCAGACTGCTCTACAAGTCCATAAAAAGTGACAGATTAGACTCACTAAGAGAGATCCAGCCAATGAAAGTTGTTAGTCAAATCTCTTATTTCCAAACAAGAGAGCTTATCTTTTGAGAGGGAGATTCAAACAAGAGATAATAAATTCATATCGATCCAATGGATTCATGTCGATATCTTGATATGTTTCTCAGGCGTATAAATACTCTCCCTCTTCCACAGTCAGAAGGTTATCAACAGTTTATCTCTCAAACTCTCTTTCTCTCTCTTGTTCTGATTTGAGCGTCGGATGGTCTGTCGTTGGGGTCAACCCCCGGTGTTCGAGGCTTTTTGCAGGTCCATCGACCGCGTCAGCAACCGGCAGATTCAGATCACAGATTCAATCTCAGAAGCTCTAATTGCATTTTATGACAAAGATTAAAGGTTAGATTTTTAGTTGTTTTCATCAAATATTAATCGACTATATGTTTGCTTTCACACCAAAATAAGAAGCAACAGATTGGCATCGTCTGTGAAAAACTACACAATCAGACTTACCGCCATACCACCAAGACTAAGAGGCAGAGCGGCGGCCTCAAGCCGTCGCACCAACTCTCTTCGTCAACCAGATCCTCCTGCGGAAGATTCGATTCCTCCTTAACAGTCGTCCCGACAGCCTAGTTAAGCTTTTTTCAACAGAAACGCACCGGGGGGCTCCCGACAAAGCTGTCATGAACAACATCCTCTCTATTACCGCATCTCAGTCCATAATGTTTCAACCGATCCATTGGCCTCGCGAGGTCCCCAGGGATCTAGAGATCTCCGCCAAATAATCAGTGCTAGGTAACAAGAAATTGATCTACGTATCCAGTTGGACAAGAGTCGCGCCCGAACTGAGGCCTCCCGCTCGAAACATTAGGCAAACCGGAAAAGCAACTCTCGTAGATGGCGCACCGCAATAAGAAGCCCGGCTGGTGAGAGTCGAAAGCTTTTTGAGCGAAACAAAGAGAAAGATGCCCCAGTCACTAGGGCCGAATTGGATAAGTTCAAGCTCGACATCCTCTGAGCTATTCAAGGTAGTCAAGATCTAGGTCAGCCCCCAAAGAAGGATCTGCCGAATCAACTGGTCCAAGGGGAAGGATGACCAAGTCCTTCGCCGTATCTGATAAGTAGAAAATCATCTAGATCAGATGAAGAATGAGAAGAACTGCTCCAGCATGGCTTACCACCCTAGTCGGCCTCCTTTCAGCAAATCCATCCTTGATGCACTCATTCCGAAGAACTTCAGAGCTCTTCATTTGAGTCCTACAATGGAGAATCAGACCTTGTGGACATATGGAGAGTTTTAAAACACTCATGATGGTCTGTAACGCCACCAATGCGCTCATGTGTCGTACATTCCTTGCAACTTTGAAAGGATCAACAAGCCAATGGTACTTGCGCTTAACTCCAGAGTTAATATTTTTCTTCGACCAGCTCGAGGAGCTCTTCATTTGCGCACTTCGTTACAAGCCGTAAGGTTTAAAAAACAAGGGCTTCTCTATTGGAATTGAAGCAAAGAGACGGAGAATTGTTAAAAGACTTTGTCAAGCGCTTCACAGCCAAAGCAAGGCCCATCTCCTCCTTAAATTCATCAGTGGCGGCTGACGTCTTCCGCCATAACGTCACTAACAAAGACCTGAAAGCCTCCCTTGCAAAAAAGCCACCCAAAAATTTTATTGAGCTCCTGGAAAGGAATGACAAGTATATCAGGGTCGAGGAAGCTCTCTATCTTCAAGGCAAAAACGATTCATCTTCCGAGAACAAACGGAAGAATACAAGTGATGTGAATTTTTGCAAGTGTACAAAATCGCAACAAGTAGTATAGTTCAGTGAAAAGAGTGTCAACCCACAGGGACTAATTATTTTATTGAGTACCGATATTACTAGATTAACTACTATTTGGAAAATCAAATTTTTAATAAATAAAACAACTAAATTAAATTAATCTAAAGAATTAACTAAATTAATTTAAGGAGCGGAGTCTGAAATTTGTGATTTGTTAATGGAAAAATTAATTTTAGGGCTTTTGATTTCACCTAGTTAATCCCACACAATTTATAACTCCATATGAATAAAAATATTATTTTTCCAAGTTGTAGACCAAAAATCCCAAATTATTCAATATTCTCTCTCAAGCAATATCAAAAATATTCTCAACTAATCATTTGTCATAGTTCATGCACAAATTACCAATTGAAAATTCATTAGATTATGGATTTCTTAACGGTCACATTATCAGCAGTTCGCTCTTGTAACGGTGTTTAATTTTTATTAATCACAAATTACCAGTTCGGTCTCTTCATGATTTAATAGGTCATACAAACGTCTGGCAATCAATTGTACGCATTAAAAATAAAAATCAAACACACCACCATGAAAAAATAGAAAAATAATATGGAATTAAAATTGTGTTCTCAATACTAGCCTACATCGAAGCCCTAGAAAAATAAAATTTAATTCATAATAAATTTATTGCAACTAACAAATACAGTCTTGGATTGCATAATAAAAAATTAGAGAAAGAAAAGAGATACAAAAAGAACTATTTTAGTAAAAGAAATTGCAAACCGAATGTCTCGGAAACTGAGCCGCCAAGTCAGAACACCCAAAACAGTGCCTCTGTTTTCCTTTTTTTTTTCTTTGCCTTGCCTCAAAACGAACCCACGACGGAGCTGAGCCGCCCACGTGCTGAGCTAACGTGGCGTCTCGATCTGAGCGCCGAAACTAGAGCCCAGGACCGTGCTGCCCACGTGCCGAGCTGATCACATCGCCTGGGTCCCGCCGCCTGACATCACTCGCTGGCTACCTGCCGAACTGACGTGGCGTCTCGATTTGAGCACCGAAACCAGAGCCCACGTTCTGATTCCTGTGCCTGCTGCTTCTCCTTTGTCTTGAACCACACATAAACAGAGATAGAGAGCTTTGTCTCTCTTTCTGTTGCATTTTTTTATATTTTTATTTATTTATTTATTTATTTTTATTTTTTTATAATGATCAGGGATCAGCCTTCGCTCTCTTCCTTCGTTCAGCCTTTCCTCTTTCTTCAATCTGCTGTTGTATTTGTAAGAGTAGGTGTGGTAGGGTAAAAATGGCTTGGGGCCCAACCAGGGCCCAATACAGCTCTCACTCAAAAATGGTAAAAATGGCAATCTAGTCCGGCTTCGATCCACTACAGGGTCGGCGCCGAGCCTCAAGTTCACCCCCACAGAACTGATCTCCTCGTACCCGACGAGCCTCAATGGTCCTCGGCCTCCGATCCATGACAGCCCCACGGGCCATCCCCCCACCCTGGCGAGGCATGAGGATGACCTGGCACAACCTAGGCCCTCCGATTCTCCGAAAGGCACAGGAGACCCTTGATCAGCCATGTCAGCTCCAAATACCACTTAGGGCGTTGCCACGTCAGCCCTATACCACTCTGGGCACTGCCACGTCCGCCCTAAACCCCTTGGGCCTCCTGCCACGTCAGGCCCATGGGCTTTCGGGTCCAGACTCGACCCCCAAGCGGATCCATACCCGGTTGGGATTCCCTATAAATACAAGACCCTCACCCACCTTTTCAGGTAACCAATCTTTTGCCACTTAAATTCACCTAGTTATTGCTACTCTCTCACAGAGACTGACTAGATCGTCGGAGGGTCCGCCACCGGGATAAACCCCGGTGTTTCAGGACCATCTGCAGGTACACAAGACCTCGGATCCGAACCCTCTGATCCGAGCCCAGACGTCCACCTCATTCCGAGCCCGTCGCAGGTACCGCCCGGTCAATCGAGGGTCGGCAGACAAGCAGCTTTCTCCTTCAATACAAATCGAGTCCGAACTCACACCTGGTGCATCCACACGTCTCCCAGAAACAAACCGCATCAGGTTGGCGCCGTCTGTGGGAACACTGCTTCAGAAGCCGACCCGAGCCGACCATCAAGGGACCTCGACAGCCGAACTCTCATGGCCTCCAAGGGCAAGGGGGCTGCTTCCTCTGTCAACCGACGGGACTCGCCCCCACCAACCGCCAATGTCGGGCCACGCATTTCAAAACACAAGGCTCCCCATCAGGGGTCCCAAAGGAGCGTCACCCGTCAAGTCCAGCCCGACCTACGGGGGATAATCGTCAACCGACAGATTAGCCGCAGCAGGGGAAGGGCCGCTTCCAACCCGGCCCCGAACCATCCAAGACCGCCGCCCGAGGGACGGAGGCCAGCGCTCAGCCGCGTCGGAAGGCAACCTTCAGACCGACCAAACAGGGTCGAGGGAGCCCCCGTCACTCACAAGGAGTTCCAGGACTTCCGAAGGGAAATTCTTGAAGCTCTCCGACGGACCCAAAGGGAGGAGGGCCCACGGGATCTGCGAGATGCTAGGAACCGGAGGCTCTCACCTCCGAACCCTACTCCGAACCGCATCCAGGGTCGGGATCCCGAGTCCGAGGGAGCCGCTCATACGCCATTCATCTTGCACTGTATCCACGGGGGGCCAATGGGAGGAGAATCAAATACGTCCCGAAAAGCCTTCATCCAAGAGGTGAATGCTGTCCATGACAACCCCTCGCCCAAACTACAACCGAGGCCAGTCTCCTTCTCAGGAGAGGACCTCGAAGGAGTTCACCTACCCCACTGGGATGCCCTCGTCATTAGCCTCCACATGGCTAATTGTGAGGTTCGCCGAATCCTCGTCGACAACGGCAGCTCGGTAAATATTCTTTTCCTCAAAGCCTTCGAGAATCTCAAGTTACCCAGAGGGAAGCTCAAGTCGGCCGGATACACGTTGCATGAATTCTCCGGCGTCCCTGTCGTAATAGATGGGATTGTTACCCTCGACGTTACCGCAGGATCGGCTCCTGTCAAGAGGACCGAGTCCATGGATTTCATGATTGTCAACATCAAGGCAACTTACAACGCCATTCTCGGCCGACCCGGACTAAGCTCCCTCCAAGCGGTACCTTCGACCTACCATATGAAACTTAAATTTTCCACCCCCCACGGGGTCGGCATCGTCCGAGGTAGCCACGAAGCAGCGCGGTCGTGCTACATAACAGCCGTCGGAGGGGGTGTATTCCCCCTCGACGCCGTTGAACTCGAACTCGAGAGGGACGGCCCAGCTCCCGAGCCTGTCGACGAACTAGAAGAGGTCCAGTTCGACACCGAGGATGAATCAAAGTGGTTCCGGGTGAGCCGCTCGCTCACCAAGGACTTGAAGACAAGCATCATCGCCTGCGTCCGTCGCAACGTTGATCTCTTCGCTTGGAAGCCCTCCGACATGCCCGGGATCTCCGAAGACTTGATTATGCATCGGCTGAGCGTCATCCCTGACTCTAAGCCGGTCATCCAAAAGAGGCACAAAGTCGCCCCGGAGAGACAACAAATTGTGAAGACAGAAGTGGACAAGCTCTTGTCCGCTCGCTTCATTCAGGAAGTCAGCTATCCCGAGTGGTTGGCCAATGTCGTCATGGTGAAGAAGGCAACAGGGGGTTGGCAGATCTGCATCGACTTCACAGATCTTAATAAAGCATGTCCGAAAGACCCTTTCCCCCTCCCCCGCATCGATGCTTTAATCGACGCAACCTCGGGGCATGAGCTACTGTCCTTCATGGACGCATTCTCGGGGTACAATCAGATCCGGATGTTTCCACCGGACATCTCCAAGACCTCGTTCGTCACCGACCAGGGTCTTTATTGTTACCGCGTTATGCCCTTCGGGCTGAAAAATGCCGGAGCCGCGTACCAGCGGCTCGTCAACAGAATCTTCAAAGATCTGATCGGCCGCAACGTGGAAGTCTACGTCGATGACATGCTCGTCAAGAGCCGGACCGAGCCGGACCACGTCGCCGACCTCGAGGAAGCCTTCGGTGTCCTCCGACGTCACAACATGAGACTCAACCCGGCTAAATGCGCCTTCGGCGTCTCCACTGGGAAATTTGCTGGGGTTCATCGTCAGCCAACGCGGCATTGAGGCAAACCCCGAGAAAATCCAAGCCATTATTGACATGTCCCCGCCTCGGAATGTCAAGGAGGTTCAGAGGCTTACGGGCCGATTGGCGGCAATCGGCCGTTTCCTCTCCAAGTCAGGGCAGAAGTCTCTCCCCTTCTTCAAGGCCTTGCGCGGAAAAGGGGGCTTCGAGTGAGTACCCACCAACAAGAAGCCTTCGAACAGCTGAAGCGATACCTCGCCAACCCGCCTCTCCTCAGCAAACCCGAGCCAGGCGAACCGCTTTGGCTCTACCTGTCCGCCTCGGATAGCGCCCTCAGCGCCGTCCTCGTCCGAGAAGAGGAAGGAGTTCAAAGGCCATTGTATTATGTGAGCAAAGTACTACTCCCAGCTGAGACGAGGTACGCAAAGATAGAGAAGGTGGCCTATGCCTTGGTCATGGCAGCCCGGAAACTTCGTCCTTACTTCCAGGCCCACTCCGTCCAAGTACTGACCGACCAGCCACTAAAGGCTGTCCTTCACAAGCCCAAAAACTCCAGCCGCCTAGTCAAGTGGTCAATTGAGCTAAGTCAGTTCGACATCAGCTATCAGCCGAGGGTGGCCATTAAAGGACAGGCCCTTGCTGAGTTTATAACCGAGTGCACCGTCTCCGAGCAGCCCAGCATCGAGGGTTCGGATCCGACCTGGGAGGTCTTTGTCGACGGCTCATCATGCGAAACGGGGAGTGGGGCTGACATCATCCTTCGTGGCCCCGACCAATTCCTACTTCAATACTCCCTCCGCCTCAACTTTCCGGCCTCGAATAACGAGGCAGAATACGAGGCCATGATCGCCGGATTGACCCTCGCCCGCCGTGCCGGAGCCAAGCAAATCCAGGCCTTCAGCGATTCTCAGCTCGTGGTCAATCAGATCACCGAAGAATACGAAGCCCGAGATGATCGCATGGTGAGGTATTTGGCGGCAGTCCGACGACTCCTGGCGTCCTTCAGCTGCGCCGCGGTTATCAGAGTCTCCAGAAACAGACCGCTCAAGCAGACGCGTTGTCCAAACTCGCCTCTTCCTCCTTCGAGGGTCTCGATCAGACGGTGCACATAGAAGTCCTCCTGAAACCAAGTATCAGTGACCCAGAGCCGGAGGCGATGTGTGTACAAGATGGTACCAGCCCAGGCGACTGGACCACTCCCATCCGAAGATTCTTAATCAGTGCCGAGCTTCCTGAAGACAGGGCCGAGGCCAGACGAGTCAGAATTCGAGCTGAAAGGTTTGTCATGATTGATGACATCCTCTTTAAGCGCTCTTACACCTTGGCCGACGGCAAACCATACCTCCGCTGTCTCACCAGCGACGAGGCCAGCTACGCCCTCAAAGACCTACATGAGGGGATCGGCGGATGCCACATGGGGAGCAGGGCACTTGCTCGAAAAGCCCTGAATTAGGGGTACTATTGGCCGACCATGCTCCAAGACTCGCAAGACTTAGTCAAGAGGTGCGGCCCCTGCCAAAGATTCTCCCCTATCCAGAGACTTCCTCAGGCCAATCTCCGATCCCTGGCGAGCCCTGTGCCGTTCGCCATGTGGGGTATGGACCTTGTGGGGCCCTCCCCCCCAGCGGTAGGGCAAAAGAAATTCCTGATAGTCGCCATCGACTACTTCACCAAGTGGATCGAAGCCGAACCACTGTCCAGCATCACCGAGCGCCAAGTACAACAGTTCTTTTGGAAGAACATCATTTGCCGGTTCGGAATCCCTCGGGTCCTCATCACAGACAACGGAACCCAGTTCCAAGGTCAGAACTTCCAAACCTTCTGCGCAGACATCGGCATCCAGCAGCGTTTCTCCGCCATTTGCCACCCTCAGTCCAATGGCCAAGCGGAGAACGCGAACAGGCAAATCCTCGACGGCCTCAAAAAGCGCCTCGACAGTTCCCCCAAAGGGCTGTGGGTCGAGGAACTGCCTAGCGTGCTATGGGCACACCGAACCACCAAGAGGATCCCCACGGGGGAGACGCCGTTCAGTCTGACCTATGGGACAGAGGCAGTCATCCCCGTCGAGGTCGGATTACCTTCTCCCCGGATCATAGCCTTCGATGAAGCTGACAATGCGTCCGGCCTGAGGGCCAACCTGGACCTCATCGCCGAGGTACGAGAGAAGTCTTCAATCCGGAGAAGCATCTACCAACAACGGATCGAGAGGTTTTACAACAAGAAGGTGCGCCCCACAAACATCAAGGCAGGGGACCTCGTGTTGCGAAAACTATCTGTCTCTGATCCAACCAAGAAGAGAAAATTGGCTCCCAACTGGGAAGGCCCATACCGTGTAGTCGAGGCTGTACGCCCTGGTACATACCGACTGGCAGATATGGACGGCCGGCCCATCAGCCGACCCTGGAACGCCGAGCACCTAATGAAGTTCCTGGAAGAGCGAACCTAGGTCCTAGCTTGGCTAAAGTAAATTAAATCTTTTGTAAGCTTTCATGTGTAAAGGGCCACTTAAGCGACCCTCCCTATCTTGTATAAAAGAAGTCTCTTTTTGTCAAACTCCAAATGCCTCGGCAGCTCTGACCTAATACCGGACAATGGGATCGGCACCCGAGTTCTCACTCCGGTATCGTCCCCAAACGTCTCGGTAGATTCGACCCAGCTTCGGACCAGGGAATCTTCCTAATACCCCACGTCGATCCCTCACGAATCGACGGAGCCAAACCTCGCCTCCGCCGCCGTCCACTACACTACTAACCAGAGCAAAGAAGGAAAAGAATTCTTTATTCATACTCTTTTATTTTGTTCTGGAAAAACAAACAAGGACCGTTACAGGACCACTCCACTCATCTCATGCTGGAGGAAACCACAACCTTAGGGCCCCTCGGGTCTGACGAAGGGCGGGATCACTCCGACCGAACGACTTGGAGCTCTCTCTTTGTCATGATGGTCCTTCGGCTCAGCCACAGTCGACGCACCGGCCACGGAGCTCTGGGCATCAACAGGTCGCATACGCTCCATCAGCAGCAACGCAGAGGGAACCCCCTCCGCTCGCCGACCCCCCGAGAAAGATGTAGAGACGACCAACATCGTCCTGTAACGGTGTATCTCCATCTCCTTCTCTACTATCACATCACGAAGTAGCTTCTCAGAGAAGGGCCTCTGCACCGAGGGACTAGACATAGTGTATCCGAGACCGATGCCCCCGAGCTCCCGATCCACCATCGCCCTCCTCAGCCGGCTTGCCTCCTCACTAAGGGCTTCGGACTTGTTCCTGTAATAATGGAAGGCCGCATCAGTATCACGGGCCCCCTTACGGTACCGAACCAAAGTGGCCTCCAGGGCCTCAACCTTGCTCCGGAGCCACGCCACGTCGGAACGACGGGGGTCCGCCTCAGGAGGGGGAACCATAACCTACAAAAGAACTAGCCCACTCAAAATATATAAGCAAGGAGGTTCGAAAATATCCGAGGTCAAAACACTTGGCCAGTCAAAAACCCTCGTTTTATAAATTTAGTTGCTCCATACAAAAGATGCGGTGGCCAGTCCGCGGAAGGCAAATACAATCGAGAGACGGAAAAAGAAGAACAAAATTATACAGCTTATTTCCCACCTCAGTGTCGGCCAGGTTCACGGGGGGGTCGGCAGCCGGGGCATCATCGGGCCCTTGTTCGCCAGGGGTCTTCGGCGTCCCCTCGATCTCCATGTCAAACTCGAAGTTGGACAGGTCGACGGTCGGATAGAAGTGCCTCACATGACTGAGGGCCTTTGCATAACAGTCGTCCTGGGCTTTGATCACCAGGAGCTGACACGCCTCCGTCAACTCATCCTTCTCCTTCGCAGATATCTTCTTCTGAGCCGCCATCGCCTTCGCCCATTCCTCCTTCTCCTTGTCGAAGGCCGCCTTCATCTCCGTCTCCCTCCTATGCGAGCCTTCGAGCTCTACCTTCAACTCCTTCACCTCCTGCACGGCCTTGTCAGCCCGGTCTCGCTCTCGCTGCAAAGCCGCCTCATAAAGGCCTCTCACATGGGCCCCCTGCACGGTCGCCTGCAGTAGCCAGACACTACTAAGAAAGCCTTCTTTGCAACATAATCTCAAGACAAGGGGGTTCAATTGACTTACCAGCACATTAGCCTGCGCAAGGCGCACGTACGCCTCGTCCAGGGTCTCGGCCTTCATCTCCGAGCGGTCCCGGGGGGTCGCCAGCTTATCTGCAACCTCCACGGCCTGGCGCCCTCGGGTCAGACAGTCACACTCACGGATCGACCAATTCGGCACCCACGGTCCGAAGTCTCTCCTCTATCCCGGGATCCACCAGGGGACCCTTCCCCTTATCAAGGTCAGCAGCCTTACCCTGATCCAAGCCCCCCTGAACCACCACGTCCCTGCCTGTCTCCGAGTGAGTCCTTTTGGCCCTCAGCTGAATTGGGGCCTTGGAGACCGCCTGGGGCAACTCGGTCGTCTTCACCGCGTCCCCCTTCTTCTCGGCCTTCTTCTTCTTCATGGCGAGCCTCGGTGCCTTAATCGATTCTTCATC
Source organism: Hemerocallis citrina (assembly GCA_017893485.1). NCBI lineage: Eukaryota > Viridiplantae > Streptophyta > Magnoliopsida > Asparagales > Asphodelaceae > Hemerocallis > Hemerocallis citrina. The sequence continues at coordinate 225,991,682 of CM030366.1, read as the reverse complement.
CATGTCTGTAAAAAAAATCCATTAAGAACAATGAGCAAGAAAGTACAAGAAGATTGAGAGAAAAGAAACAACTACATACTAAGCACGGCCGGGCTCAGTCCGACGCTCGCCAGGTGGGCCTCTGTCACCTTCGTCCAGTTGATGCTGTACGACAGACGGAGGCGCTCAACAAACCTCCACTCCTCAGCCGTCAGGTCCCTCGGCCTCGGCGTTTTGTAGCTCGGCTTAGAGTGGTTCCATCGAGTAGGGATATCCCAAGGATCCTCACTCCGGATCACCAGATATTTCTTCTTTCAATCCTTGATAGAATCTGGGTGACCGTGGACTACCTTCCCCTTACCCCGAGGCGAGATGTAGTATACACCCTCTGCCGACGAGCTGATCATCAACATCGTCCGGAACACATTCAGCCGTAGAGGTACCTTCTGCTCCTCACACATTAGCACGAAGCAGATGATCTGCTTCCAGGAGTTCGGCCCAAACTGCATCGGCGCCAAGGACGCCCAATTCAGCACCTCCCGAACGAACGGGTGGACTGGCAGCCTCAGTCCAGAGATGAAGGCGTCCACGGGGAGGACGCAATACCTATCCGGCAGGGGGTCGGTCGGCCGAATAGTAGAGCTCGGCAACATGAGCTCGTAGCTGGACCCTATGTGGTATGCCAACTGCAAAACCTCTAAGTCCCCTGCCTCCAGAACGGTCGGGAGTGTATCCATCTTCACCCTCTTCCGACTCGGCGACAACGGCTGGACCCCAAAAAGCTCCTTATCGGAGAGATCGTCGGGATATCGACGGAACGGCTTGGGTTGTACGGGCGACCCTGTCATCAAGTTACGATAAACAGGCGCCTGACTCGAGCCACCGGTCCTCGATCCCTTCTTCTTTGGAGCCCTCTTCTTCTTGGCTCGTTCCGGCGAAGGTGTAGATAATCGCCCCAGACTGGTCGGATTCCGAGGCCCTTCGGCTTCACCCCCTTCGGGACCACCCTCCTCTCCGGAAGCCAACCCTAGAATCTGGACTTCGTCTGAACTACCGCCCCCCTCCTCAGAGTCGCAACTCTCCACCACAAAAGGCCTCCGAGATCGCAGCGGCGTCACATGGTGTACCACCTCCTCCTCGCCTACCGGCTCCTCCCACAAAGTCGATTTGGAGGCGGGTTTCACTTCCCCCCCAGACGTCGATGCTGACGAGCCAGACTGAGCCCTGTCCATCTGTGCCTAAGCTAAACAGACTTACCAACTAACCTGGGGTCGCTTCGGAAGAACGAGCCTGCTGCAGCAAACTGAGGGGACGAGCGCTGAAAAGTTGGAAGATTTTTGGAAAAGTAAGAAGCAAGAAAGAAGTGGGCGGTAGGAGGAGAGGGGGGAACATTTATAGAGGAGGAAAACGACTCCTCGATTTCCGCAAATACTATTCACCGATTGACGTGTGACAACCGCCTGGAAAACCGTGCCACGTCCTCGAAACGTGCGCTGCTGACGTCACCCAGTGCCAGGCTGGCAGCCAGACGCAGGGGTCGGTTCGGATGAAGTGTTTGGCGGAAAAATTTCTGTTTTATAGATTTAAGGCTGCAGGGATCGGTCGGCTCCCTCTCACCCGCTAACAACTTGGGGTTTACAGCCTCGGCAGCCGAAACCCCAAATTGTTCCCGGGTGGCAGAAAAGCCACCATCGCCTGCGCCCCGGGCTCCAGGGCTCGGTCGGCTCCCCTCTCACCCTCGAGCAGCTCGGGGCTTACGACCTCGACAGCCGAAACCCCGAACAGTTCGAGGGTGGGAGAAAAGCCACCATCGCCTGGAACCCTATCGGAAAGCGGACCAACCCACATGTCCGAAGCTCTTCAGCCCCAGATCCGGAATACAGTTGGTACCCCTCCTGTCCTGATCTCTCTCGAGCCAAACAACCGTATCAGGGTCGTCTGACCCGAAAAAGGATCCGGACGGCAAGGTCACCACCGATTCGAGGCTCGTTATTCCCCGGTCCGGATGTCGGTCGTTATCCCTCCCGCCCTGATCTCTCCTAGATCTGGCGACCGTATCAGGGCCATCAGATCCAAGAGAAGATTCGGGTGGCAGAGTAACCACCCCTCCGACACTCAAGGGCGAAATTTTGCAAAAAAGAGACGTCCGCCGAAGCAGACACCTTTGATGGCCAATGAGCCACCCTTGCTGTGATCAAACCCACAGGGGGGAGTTGGGTATTTATAACCTCCCCCATAGACTTGCCACTATGGCATTGGGAAAGCCAAACGACGGAAGCCCATGCGCCATGCATTTATTAGGCGGCCCAATTAAGGCCCCTAGGAAGTTGGAACATCGCACAGATCCCGGAGCGCCTTCAATGCTCCGCGAGAACAGCGGGCTACCCCGCTCAAACATTCTAAAACACAACGGCTTGCCATCACCCTTACCGACCCGTAATCCCTCGCCAGCACGAGGTTCGGTCTGGCACTAGGGTAATCTTCTCAGGAAGACGCAACGGCTCGCCATCACCCTTACCGACCCGTAATCCCTCGACAGCTCGAGGTTCGGTCTGGCACCGGGGTAACCTTCTTAGGAAGGCTCAGCGATTCGCCATCTCATTTCTACAACCATAAACACTCCTCCACGGCTAGCTCCCGCACCCCCGCAGGAGTGGGGGGCTTGTGTGGTAGGGTAAAAATGGCTTGGGGCCCAACTAGGGCCCAATACATCTCTCACTCAAAAATGGTAAAAACGACAATCTAGTCCGGCTTCGATCCACTACAGGGTTGGCGCCGAGCCTCAAGTTCACCCCTACAGAACTGATCTCCTCGTACCCGACGAGCCTCAATGGTCCTCGGCCTCCGATCCATGACAGCCCCACGGGCCATCCCCCCATCCTGGCGAGGCATGAGGATGACCTGGCACAGCCTAGGCCCTCCGATTCTCCGAAAGGCACAGGAGACCCTTGATCAGCCATGTCAGCTCCAAATACCACTTAGGGCGTTGCCACGTCAGCCCTATACCACTCTGGGCACTGCCACGTCCGCCCTAAACCCCTTGGGCCTCCTGCCACGTCAGGCCCATGGGCTTTCGGGTCCAGACCCGGCCCCCAAGCGGATCCATACCCGGTTGGGATTCCCTATAAATACAAGACCCTCACCCACCTTTTCAGAACCAATCTTTTGCCACTTAAATTCACCTAGTTATTGCTACTCTCTCACAGAGACTGACTAGATCGTCGGAGGGTCCGCCACCGGGATAAACCCCGATGTTTCAGGACCGTCTGCAGGTACACAAGACCTCGGATCCGAACCCTCTGATCCGAGCCCAGACGTCCACCTCATTCCGAGCCCGTCGCAGGTACCGCCCGGTCAACCGAGGGTCGGCAGACAAGCAGCTTTCTCCTTCAATACAAATCGAGTCCGAACTCACACCTGGTGCATCCACACGTCTCCCAGAAACAAACCGCATCAGTAGGAAACGTAGGAATTAGGGTTCACTTTTGCAGAAAAACCCCATATCTTTATTTATTTCCTTCCTTTTTTAATTTGATCTTTATTTCTTGCTCTTTTTTCTTCTCTTTCTTTTTCTTCAAACACGTGCTGCACACACAAAATAAAATCAGAAATTAGGATTTTAAAAATAATAAAAAATTAATTAGATTAAAATTAATTAAACTAACAAAAAATCATGTTAGCTCATTTAAACCCTTTTAAAATTATTTCTTGCACTTTTAGCTCAATTAGCAAATTAAAATTTATATTTTGTTTTTCTCATGGCCAAATTGTAAAATTTAAATTCAACAAATTAATAAAAATAAATAAATCATTATGTTTGTTTTGTTTGTTGATTTTTACCAAAAATTTTCACATTTTGCATCAAAAATCGTATTTCTTCAAAAATAATTAATTAATTGAAAACTTTGGAAATAAGATGAATTATAAACAAAATAGACGAATACAAACAATTTTTATAGGTAAATGAGTACAAATATTTATATAAAAATTAGACACATTAAATACCCCAAAACTTAAGATTTTGCTTGTCCTCGAGCAAAAAGTAAAATCATAAATAAAGGATTAATAATATCTCAACTCATCACACTAAGAAATCTTATCATGCAAGCATCAAAATTGCAATGAAATATATAAACAATATCAAATAAAGTATAATCAAGCATACTCACTTTCTCGAGTGCAATTATTTATTCATAATTCCCAACCCAATCGTATTTGTCTTGCAATTAATGTAATTATTGTATGTAACAACTCTATCTGTGATTACCCCTTCTCACTACTACAAACCGAGTAGCAAACTAGAGTTTTTTTTTTTCTTCTAAGTTGTCACTTGCCTTTGGACGCGAATACAAACATTTGTGATGAATTCACCCGGTTACTCAACAAGTCACAAACTTAGAGTGCTTTGCATACTCATATTTCAAGTTGTCGTTTGACGTAAAAGTAAACATTGGTGATGAATACTCCTAGTTACTAAGCAACTCAAAATATTGGTGTAGATAGACTTTATTCATAATTTTTTTTCCACTCTATTTACTTAAACTCTGTTTAGGACTAGATCAAAGGGGATAATCACAAGAAAAAAATATCATATTTTTCTTTTATGTATAATCGCATGACTCTTACAATTTTGTAAGGAATATAGAAATTCAATAGTCCTAAAGTAAATAAGTATGCTAAATCTTGCTTTATAAGAAATTGTCTATCCTAAAAAAAATTATTTCAATGCTTAGCACAATAAAGAACTCAAAAGTGTCATGATAAGCCTAATTGAAATCTCTTTTGTTTTGTTTTTCTTTTCAAAAATATATAAAATAAAAATAAATTTGTAACCCTCCCCCCAAACTTGAATATCACATTGTCCTCAATGGGAAAGGAAAAAAGAAAAACAAAAAGAATGCAAAAAGTTCAGAATTTCTCCTCTGTTTCGTCTTAAAATTCTGCACGCGCGATGTTCAGTGTTTCAGCGATATCTGGAGCTGTAAATGTCCAAATGGGCTGTTTTTTTTTTGCTGGAAAGCTAAGACAATAGGTTGCAATCGCTCTTTGAAGCACTTTTCCAGATTCTGACTCCATACTGCTCAAAAATAGCCATCAATGTAGGTGTAGAAAACAGCTCCGCCCGGTGACTTCCAAACTTATGCAATCCTACAAAATAAAATCAAAAATTAAAATTAAAATAAACTAAATGAAAAATCAAATCTAAATGCAGTAAAAGAAAATATGGGTTGCATCCCAAGAAACGCTAAGTTTTAAGTCTTCAGCCAGACATGGTGGCTGATATGGTCATGTAATGCCAAGATCCAACAACATTAAAACATCTTTTCTAATACTTCTCTTCAGGTGTGGATTAGGTTTGAGCTTAAGTTTGATTCGTTTCTTTCTTGATGATGACGTCTTCGATATCCCTACCTCTTTGAATTTCTGCTGAGAAAATGGATGAATAAATGGTGCAGCATCCAAATACATAACACATTCTGAAATTTTTTCTTTCTCAGTTTCAAGAGTTGCTGAATTTGTTGGACATACTTCTATAGGTGACTTTTCAATTTCAGCACTATGTCCCTCGGCCACAATTAAATCAGTTTTACTTACTTGAAAAGATGACTGTTCTTCGGTAGGGAACTTTAATGATTTAAAACCATCAAAAGTTACTTGCTCATGCTGCGTTTGTTCCTCCACAATTAGTTCGTACTCTTCTTCTTTTTTAACCACATTTTGTTCGCCATTTTCTTCTTGTGGTTGCTCAATTGTCCTCCCGCTTCTTAGTGTTATTGCTTTGACATCCTCCGTAGGGTTGGTCACGGTGTTGCGGGGTAAGTTTCCTGCTGTTCTTTCGTTAAGAATATTTGAAATTTGACCAATTTGAACCTCAAGATTGTGAATTGAAGCTGAAGTTGCATTTGCAACATTCTGGATTGCCAAATCTGTCTTTTGCATGTATTGCTCTGTCTTCTGCATGTATTGCATAAACATATCTTCAAGTGTCGGCTTCTTTTCTTGTTGTGGAAAATTTTGAGGTGATCTAATTACTCCTTGATTGTTGTTCCAAGAAAAATTGGGGGTGTTTCTCCATTTTTGATGATACGTGTTCGAATAAGGATTGTTTTGATGTTGAAAATTGGACACGTAATTTGCTTGATTAAAATTTGATTTAGAAAAAGACTTCCCCACTTGGCAATCTGTACGTGAGTGATTTCCTGCACAAAGATCACAAATCATATTAGTTTGAATAGAATTAATATTCATATTACCTAATTGTTTAGATAAAATATCAATTTGTGCAGTTAAAGTAGTAATAGGATCAAGTTCAAAAACTCCAGCCACTTTTCTTGGCATTGTTCTCTCTGAAGACCACTGGTAACTATTAGATGTCATCTCCTCTAAAAGTTCATAGGCTGCTTCGTGAGTTTTGCTCATAAGTGCACCTCTAGCTACTGCGTTAACCATATATCGATTTGTAACTCCCAAACCATTATAGAATATTTGAATTTGCAGCCATTTTGGTAGTTCATGATGAGGACATTTTCTTAAAAACTCTTTGTACCTCTTCCATGTATCATACACAGACTCGGTCTCAAATTGAATAAATGTGGTAATATCATTTCATAGCTTTGCTGTCTTTGCCGATGGAAAATACTTAGCTAGAAATTTTTGTGCAAGTCCCTCCCAAGTAGTAATACTACTGGGTGGTAGAAAATTTAGCCAAGCCTTCGCCTTATCTCGTAGTGAAAAAGGAAAGAGTCAATCTGATTGCATCATCTGATACTCCATTGTGCTTAAAAGTGTCGCAAATTTCCAGAAAGTTTGCAATGTGAACATAAGGATCCTCATGAGATAGTCCCCAAAATTGAACAGTCTGTTGAATAATTTTGATCGCCGGTTTAATCTCAAAATCGTTAGCTTCAATAATCGGCCTCTTTATGCTTGATGTTGCTTCATAAATTGAGGGCATGGCATAGTCTCTCAAAGCCTTGTTCTCATAGTTCGCCATGATAATGTACTTGTATGTCCTGAAATATTAGTATTGAATTTTTTTTAAGAAAAACTAAAAAAAAAAGAAAAATAAATAAAAGTAAAAGTAAGTCAAAAGCAAATAAATAGGTAAAATAATAATAAAAAATAAAAAAATAAAAAAAATCCAAACTGGTAATAATCTAGCAATTTTCAATATCAGTAAAAGAATAACTAGTCCCTGACAACGACGCCAAAAACTTGATGTGAATTTTTGCAAGTGTACAAAATCGCAACAAGTAGTACAGTTAAGTGAAAAGAGTGTCGAACCTACATGGACTAATTATTTTATTGAGTACCGATATTACTAGATTAACTACTATTTGGAAAATCGAATTTTTAATAAATAAAGCAACTAAATTAAATTAATCTAAAGAATTAACTAAATTAATTTAAAGGAGCGGAGTCTGAAATTTGTGATTTGTTAATGGCAAAATTAATTCTAGGGCTTTTGATTTCACCTAGTTAATCCCACACAATTTATAATTCCATATGAATAAAAATATTATTTTTCTAAGTTGTAGACCAAAATTCCCAAATTATTCAATATTCTCTCTCAAGCAATATCAAAAATATTCTCAACTAATCATTTGTCATAGTTCATGCACAAATTACCAATTGAAAATTCATTAAGATCTATGGATTTCTTAACGGTCACATTATCAGCAGTTCGCTCTTGTAACGGTGTTTAATTTTTATTAATCACAAATTACCAGTTCGGTTTCTTCATGATTTAATAGATCATACAAACGTCTGTCAACCAATTGTACGCATTAAAAATAAAAATCAAACACACAACCATGGAAAAATAGAAAAATAATATGGAATTAAAATTGTGTTATCAAAACTAGGCTACATCGAAGCCCTAGAAAAATAAAATTTATTTCATAATAAATTTATTGCAACTAACAAATACAGTCTTAGATTGCATTGTTGAAATGTAGTAAGTACTAATATGTATATTCTGTTTCCTAATCTATAGGAAACAGATTCTCCAAATCTCTCACCCCTCAATCTTTTCTCAATCACCTTTCTTCTCCTCCAAGAATGTAATCCTTATATATAGATGTATACTGTAAAGAATAAAGTACAAGAATAATAATGATTTTCCCCAAAATCTGTTTTCAACATGGTATCAGAGCCTAAAATATTCTAGGCTACCTGAAGAAGAGGAAGAAGAAGAGGCCCTGTTCAGTCTCACTGATCACCAACCTCTGCCCCGACTTCAGATCCAGATCCAAGCCCGAACCCGAAACCCCGACTTCATCTTCATCTGCAAACCGTCGATCAGATCTCATACCGTTGATCAGATCTTTCCTATCTGCAAACCCATCGCCATCGTCTCCTACTGCCTCCTACCGTCTCCCTCACCCTCATGTGTGCTCCCCGACCTCCTCCGCCTCTCCTCTCCCTTCCCCCGATTGCGCGACAGCCTCCCGCCGTCGCGACCTCAGCAGCCAGTTGACAGCGCAACCCCCCCATGGTCGCCCCCTTCCTCCGTCAACAGGCCAGACCGCTGATAAATCTATTAATGTTCACATTTTGGAGCAATAATCTGAATGCAATTAGACAATTAAACTCTCTATCTTTGGTAATTTATTCTTCTTTTTCCTTTTCCATAGGAGACAAACTAAAAGCAACTAAATGAAGTGGATTCAAGATTTACTCAAGACTAATCCATCACCGTGAAGATGATACACTAGAATGAAGAACCTTAATTTTGCACTTGTTAGAAGCTCCTGAGCACAGTCGACTGATTCCTTAACAACAGTCGACTGAACAGAGTGGGTTGAGTTTCTGAAGCTTCCCAGAACAGTCGACTGACTCATAGTCAACAGTCGACTGCTCTGACTGGTTTGAGTTTTCAAAAGTTCGCGGAACAGTCGACTGATTCTAACGCCAGTCAACTGAACTGGCATTTAACGGGAATTAAAGATAAGATCAGTTGAGATACACCCTCATCCAAATCTGCATCAAAGTGAGCTGTCAAAATCCAGGAAACAAATATTGGTTAACTGCAGATAACAACTTCCCAAAAATCAAGAGATCTGATCTGGTAGTTAATGAAAAGGATTTGACTCAATCCATAACCAGTAGTTGAGGAGATTGAAATCTGGAGCTTGAGATCTGCAGATAGGGGGAAAAGAAGCTATAAAAAGAGGATCGAAGGATCAAGGGCATCATCAAACAAGAGAGGAGATCGAGGGAACGTAAGGGCAAAGGAGGGATCAAGTACTGCAACTTGGCATTGAGGGAGAGGAGAACAAGTCGACTTCAGAAGGGATCAAGTCGACTTAGGCTGATTGGTTTCAAGCTGATCATCACATAAATCACTGTTTCTTCTTCTCTCTTTAATCTTTGTTCTTTTTTAAATTCATTAGAGTCATGTATTCAAAACTGTTAGTCAATAAAAGTTGGATTATGTGCAATTAATTCATTTTGGGCAGATTGAAACCTTAGTCATGTAATAAATCTTCTTTTGCATTACTCCAATCACTTATTGATTAAACTTGGTAGTTCGTGATCAAATTTATAATATGCAGCCTTTGATGCTTGACATTCTTACCATTCAAGTGTTGTTAACTCAATGTATTTGTTGATGAACAGTCGACTGACTCCCTACGACAGTCGACTGGACTGACGTTCTGGTTAACACAACCAAAGTTGACTTATCAAGTTTGCTTATTATAAAATTGAATTTGTTACATGAGTAGATTTAGATGATCGAATCTAGAGCTCATGAGAAGTAACACAAGAACTCATTTGGGTTCTGGGGTTTAATCAACTTGGAGGATCTAGATTTGATACCAACTTCTAGAGCTTTGAGTGTTTGTTAATTTCCACAGTTTCTATGCTTTCTTCAAGTGCAACCTAGTAGATATCATGCTAAAACACTTAAGGAGAGAAAGGAATTAGAGTAGATACCATGCCTAATTTCTTAGCCCAGGGAAATCTTTAGTTTAAGAAGTAGATACCATGCTCTTAAATGAACAAACATGAGTGATCAGAGTAGTGTAGAAGTTGATCGAACATTCTTGGCTATAGGTGGAAATCAAGCCCAACTAATTCAATAGATATTTTTGTGACTCAAATCTCATTTCCTTTCAGGCATACATTTAGAAATGAAACTTAATAAAGGCTTTCTGATTACTGATTAGTAAGTTAATTACTACAATCTCTGTGGGATCGACCCTTACTTTTCACTACGCTTCTGAAAACGATTCGTACACTTGCGAGGTTTTATAATTTGTGTTTAGATTATCTATTCATTTAGATAACTGAGCTCTCAACAACTGCAACAGCAATGCAGTGCCGCCCTGCTCCCCAGTCGCACCGCCTACCCACGACGCCGCCACAGTGCCCCTTCACTCCCGACGCAGCTGGCGCCACCACCACCGAAATCCTGATCACATCGCCCTCACTACCACCCGAAGCCATCGCACCTCTTGATCTCCTGCCAATGACCTCGATCCCACCAAACTCCCGTCGACAACCTTTATCGTCCTCCCGATTCCGTCGATAGAGCACCGATCTCCACTCATCCACCTTTTGATCTCATCACAACCCCAAGATCTGACATTTGTTTGGGTACTGTTGGTGTTTACTATTGGAGTTTGCTATTTGGCTCCATTAGTGTTTGGTGTGGTGCTGTGCTGCTTGCTATTTGCTATTCTTGGCCAAGTTGTGTCGTTTGCTATTGGTTGCTGAAGATCAGATCCGTTGTTTTCTTATGCCGCTACCATGGGACAAACTGATAGAGCTGAGAAGAGTATTGGACTCGCCTCTACATTAGTTACAACTGCAGGTAATGTGGTAAGGTATTTAATATTTTCCCCTCTGTTATGAATAATGCATGAATAATTGATTCGGGTGCTACCGAACATATGACTTTTGATTCTAGACAAGTCCAAAATTTTCAACCATCCACCAAATCAACTGTGTCCACTGCCAATGGTGATCCTGCCACTATTACTGGCGAGGGTTCCATACCTCTCACAAACAACCTAACCTTAGATACTGCCCTAGTTGTGCCATCCTTCAATTTTAACCTATTATCTGTTGCTCAAATAACTACTGCCATACATTGTATTGTTGTCTTTTGGCCTTCACATTGTATGTTTAAGGATATTCAGACTCGCAAGACGATTGGTTATGGGGTTGGATACGAGAAACTCTATTATCTGGATTTAGAATCTGAATGTTCAAGCAAGTTGACTCAAGCTCTAAGTGTGGAAGGATCCAAAGATGAGAAGAAGAAATCAGATATTTGGTTATGACATCGACGTCTAGGGCATGCTTCTTTTGGGTATTTGAAGAAATTATTTCCAAGTTTATTTTTGAAGTTGGATATTTCTGACTTTCGGTGTGATGTGTGTGAACTCGCAAAAGGTCACCGTGTCTCTTTTCCTTCAAGTCCAAGTAGAAGCTCCCTTCCATTTATGATTATTCATTCTGATGTTTGGGGTCCATCCAAAACCACTACATTTGGAGGAGCCAAATGGTTTGTGACATTTATTGATGACTGTACTCGTATGACCAGGATTTGTTTGATGAAGTCAAAAAGTGAAGTTAGTGGCTTATTTCAGAAATTTCACAAGCATGTTATGATTCAGTATAAATTATAGATACAAGTTCTGAGGAGTGATAATGGCGGAGAATTCTTGAGTTCGAATCTGCAACAATATTTGGAGGAACACAGAATTGTTCACCAGACTATATGCTCATATACACCTCAACAGAATGGGGTTACAGAAAGAAAAAATAGACACTTGCTCGAGGTGGTTCGTGCTTCTCTCATCCATGGAAATATGCTGCTCATCTATTAGGGGGAAGCCCTTGCTTCTGCTGCATACCTAATTAACCGATTTCCGTCTAGTATCCTAAACTTCCTCACACCATTTCAAGCATTAACTGAAGCTGTGAATGTACCAAAAGTCGTCAACTTGCCACCTCGTGTGTTTAGGTGTGTTGCATTTGTTCATCTTCATCATCATGAACTTCCTCAACTTGCCAACCGAGTTCCGTCTAGTATCCTAAACTTCCTCACACCATTTCAAGCATTAACTGAAGCTACGAATGCACCAAAAGTCGTCAACTTGCCACCGTGTGTGTTTGGGTGTGTTGCATTTGTTCATCTTTATCATCATGAAAGCAATAAGTTAACTCCTCGAGCTGTCCGATGTGTTTTCATGGGATATGCACAGGATAAGAAAGGGTATCGGTGCTATCACCCACCAACTCAAAGGATATTTGTGACTATGGATGTTGTGTTTCATGAAGATGAGATGTATTTTTCTTCTTCTTTGACTAAACTTCAGAAGGAGTACCGAAGTGAAGTTCAGACTCTTAGATATGATGAAGTAATTACTAGCCATAACGAACAACTGGATATAAATAATGACGAATACTTGAATGAAGACCTAGTAAGGGAGGAAGACCCTCATGAAGAAGTGCAACCAAGGGAAGAAGACCCTCTTGAAGAATTGCAACCAGTACCGAATTTCTGTGAGAGTGAACCGTCAGAACCCCAAAACCAATCGTCATCGTTGTCCGAAGTTCCTAGAAGAGAACTCCCGCATTGTACTAATAGAGGTATTCCAAAACCCACTTATGAACCTGATCCCACTAATAACATCAAATGTCCCATGAGTAATTATGTATCCATTCACCGTTTGTCAGAATGAAATAAGTCATTTGTAAATCAATTATCTACTGTATCTATTCCTAATAATGTGCAGGAAGCCCTTACTGATCCAAGGTGGAAAGTAGCTATGGATGAGGAAATGAAGTCCTTGAAAAAGAATGAGACTTGGGAGATAGTTGAGCTGCCAGTAGGGAAGAAGCCAGTAGGATGTAGATGGATTTATACGGTGAAATATAAGTCTGATGCTTCAATAGAGCGATACAAAGCAAGGCTGGTTGCCAAAGAATACACTCAAATGTTATGAATTGATTATGAAGATACATTCGCACCTGTGGCAAAATTCAATACTGTTCGAGTCCTACTGTCACTTGCTGCAAATCTTGACTTGCTGTTGGAGCAATTTGATGTGAAGAATTCATTTTTGCATGGGGAATTGACAGAGGAGGTTTATATGGATCTTCCACCAGGGTCGAACAGACCAGTTCAACACAGTAATAAAGTGTTTCGATTGAGGAAGGCGCTATATGGTCTCAAATAGTCACCAAGAGCTTGGTTTGGAAGGTTTATAAAATCAATGAGGACATTCGGATATTGTCAGAGTAATTCAGATCAAACCTTATTCCATAAAAGGAAAGAAGGTAAGATTACTGCTCTCATTATATATGTGGATGACATTATAGTAACTGGTAATGATTCTGAGGAGAGAATGGCATTGAAGAGATACTTGTCACAAGAGTTCGAAATGAAGGATCTTGACTCTTTGAGATATTTTCGTGGTATTTGTTGCCGCTGAAATCGATGTGGGGGCAAACATATAGATTTGTGGATTCGAGGGAAGTGGAATAGCCAAACCTGAACACACCTCACCGGAGTTTGACCGTGATCTCCCATCGTTGACCTGCAAAAAGTGCGAAACACCGGGGTTGATTCTGGCGACGCACCCTTCGACGCTCTAGTCAGTGATTAGAAAGATTATGAAAGAGCTTTGATTGGCCAAAGATTGATTACCTGGTAACAGGGGGGATGGGGTGTATTTATAGCCGCCTTAGGAACCAGCTTCGGGATAAGATCGAATCCCTACTTCCCAGTGGATGGATAGAAGTGATCAGGACCGTTGATTGAGGACAACCATAAACACTAATTCTATCCAGCTGGACTGGGTTTTTCGCGGGTTGGAACTCGCACCCAGTAAGGAGGATCCGTTTATGGGTTATTGGGCCTTTTGAAAAAAGGTCTAGTTCCCATTTCGGACCCGTTTGTAGGTGAAATTACCATTTTACCCCTGATCTTTAAGATTCGTGCTCGATTTGGACGATTCCGATTTAACCCTATTTTTAGCCATATCACGAGCCCCCCACTCCCGAAGACTGAGTTTGATCAGCCTTTGAGGAGTAGTTTTATTGTTTTAATGGCTTGCGGGGTTGTATCGGAGTCCAAATGAGGGGTGTTGAATCTTTATATGAGATATTATGGTGATTTTTGGTGTTGGTTGCATGCTCAAGGTTGTTTTTGAGCTCTTCTGGACTTTTGATGACTTTTCTTAATTTTTGTTTATTTTTCGGATCAATTATTTAATTTTGCGAAGCGGTGATTTATCGTTCGGGGGCATTAATTAACTATTCTAAGCAATAATTATTTACCCGGGGGTTCAAAAATATTTTCCCGAATTACAATTATTTTTTAGAATTTTTAATTAATTTTCCTGATTTTTTAATTATTTTTTCGCAATTTATAAATAAATAATTCGAATTTAATAAATAAAAAATTAATTTTTAACACCATTTATGGCGTGGCGCAATCTGGGCCGTTCATCAGCTAACAGCGAAAATCTGAGTGATTGGACGGTCGGAGTGGCTCGGGGGCACTTTTCTCCGCTTGCGAAGGTCGGTGCCCCGGTAGCTCGGCCATAGCTCCTCGGTAGCTCGGTAGCTCGGCGCTTCATGGGCTGCCGAGCTACATGGCAGGATCTGGAGCGTCCATCATGGTGCGAATCACAAGGTAGGAGGCACAGATAACGAAAAAACGTGATCTTGTCGTTTTGTGGGCGTGGCGTGATCTGAGCCGCTCATCATCTTTTGACACGAATTTTGAGACAATCGACGATTTGAGTAGCTCGGTATTTTTCTTCAAATGTGGAGGTCGGTGCCTTGGTAGCTCGGCCATAGCTCTTCGGTAGCTTGGTAGCTCGGCCATAGCTCCTCGGTAGCTCGGTAGGTCGGCGCTGCATGAGCTGCCGAGCTATGTGGCTGAAACTAGAGCGTCCATCATGGCACGAATCACGAGGTAGGAGGCTCATATCACGAGAAAACGTGATTTTGTCGTTTTGTGGGCGTGTCTGAATCTGAGCCGCTCATCAACTTTGGGCGCGAATCTTAGGACAATCAGATGTCCCACAGAGTTCGGCAGTATTTTTCTCCAAATGTGGAGGTCGGTGCCTCGTAGCTCGGCAGAGTGCCTCGATGGCTCGCCTCGATGTAACAGCCGAAATATAACAATGTAATGCCACGTCACCTACACTTGAAACAAATCAAAGCAACAATGCTTATGCTGTTCAATTTCACGTGGGCCAACAGAGCACACATACAGCACTTCATGCTGTTACAAACAGCCCGTGGGATCCCCCACCCCTATCACAAATCCATTTCCATTTTTATTTATCAAAGTGTCATATTATATACAACAGCCACACTTTATACCAACTTATACATATATATATACTATGCATATATACTGTTATGCAGGTAAAATAGTTTACTTTAAAAACCTAAAATGTATTATGCAAAAAAATAATTACACACACTCCAAAATTTATTTTGAAAACGGATACGTTCAAATACGCGCATTGAAACAAACACGTGCGTCGCACGTAAAATACCAAAATATGAAAATTGACTCTATCAATGGAAAAATGTTAAAGATAATAAGAATAAAATATAAGAAAAATATGTTCATTAATTTTATCTATTTCACGACGTAATTGTTACGTACGTAGAAAACACGTGCGTTTCATGTACAAAATCATTTTAATCAAAAATAGGAGAAAATGAATTTCCGGTTTATAAAAATAGATTTGAATACATAAAATAAATAATTTAAACACATATAAAATATTGCACGTAGCGATGAAAACACATAGTGGATACGTTTATCGAAAACACGTAAAAAACACGTAAACCCCAGAGATTGAAATTCAGTATTTTAGTTAACCCAAATAGGATAAAATGTATGGAAAATGCATGAAAAGTCGGTAATCCAAATACGTGGTGAAAACACGTTACAAAATACACGTGCATAACACACAAGGGCAAAATTGTTATTTCCAATTTTGCGGGGTGTTACAACTATTATTACTATTTTGTTAAAGCCTATTAATGTGATCTATATTATATTATTTAATTATTTGATCTGAAGCCCGACCCAAGCCCATCTCCTAGTGGATTCTAACCCAAACCCGCATCTTATTGGATCCCAAACCCGAACCCTTTAACCCAATTCTCCCCATAATATGTTTTGACCAGATCAACTTCACATTCCCCTCAATCCCTCTCTCACGCTTTCTTTTCCCACTAATCCCAACTGCCCACTAACCCTATATTTTTCTTTCTCTCTTAATTACACAACAGCCAAATCCCTTCATCTTTCAAACCCCCACAATTTCCAAACCTCCCCCTCACTGTTCACACCCTAACCCTACCCCCTACTACTGTTGAACTCCCATCTCCTACCTCCCGAATCTCTCTCCCGCCTTGTTTCTTCTCATCCTCTACTTCGTGCGACCTTTCCTCGCCGCCAGCATCGCCTCTCCGCTCGAGCACCGCCTACCACAATTGTGATGCACTATCGTCGTCGCGTCTTCAACCTCGTCAGCCAGTTGCGACCTCGTCGCTGCCCCTGTCCTTGACCAACCAGTCGAGCGTCTTCATCATCCTCGACCTTCGACCTCGCCGTCCACCTCCTCTGTAGCACTCCCCCCACTCGAGCTTTCTGCTCGACCGTGCCAGCCCCCGAACCCACTGCCAAGCCTCCGTCTTCTTCTTCCTCTGGGTCCTCATCGAACCCATCGACTGTCGAAGCTCCGCCACAACCTCATCGACTCCACCGCCGTCACTTCCCGACCATGACGACTGCAACTGCCATCTCCTCCTCCTCGACGCCCTCCCCTGTTTCCCCACAGCCAGTCTCCCTATCCTCTTCCTCATAGCCGTGCAACCAAGCCTGTCGCCCCGTGCCACATCGTCAGTCGCAGTGCACTGCCGAGCCACAGTGACCACCGCCTCCCACCATCGAGCCTCACGCTGCAGCCAGTCGTCAGCCACCTTCACCATTGCAGAGCTCTCCCCCTTTCTCTGTTTTTGGTGATTAAGCGATCATAGCCATCCGATCCTCCATTGATCATCACCAAGCCATTGGATCTAGGCCGTCCGAATGTTGATGATCACGATCGTTATTGCTTCTTGATCCGTCGATCTTGGCCGTTGGATTTGCATTGATCATCATCACCACCACCATCATCATCAAGATCTTGATATCGATCGTCGGATCTCTTTTGATCATCACGATCGTGATCATCATCTTGATCTTGATCTTCAATCTCAACCGTTCGATCATCCGATCTTGATCCCCATCAAGATCCGTGCCCGATCGTGATCATCGTGATTGTTTGCTCATCGCCGTGTTGCCGGGATTCCGATCTCGTTATTCTTCGCTTATTTGGATTAAACTAATCGTCATCAAAGGCAAGTCATCTCACTCTCGAATTGTATTGTATCGTATTCGAGATTGTTTATCGAATCCCGCAAGTAGATCCATATTGATTATCGTATATTTTTTATTGTTGTTCATCGTTGGGATACTATGGATTTATACAAGCGAACCCAAGTAGTAGTCTTGACTTCGTGCCGTCTTTTGCCTCCAATGTATAGAGATCTTGCTTGCATTCATGTAGTTAATTATCGAATATAGGAATAGGAATTACTATTGTATTTCATATCATGACATTACACAACTATTGTAGATTGTATACTAGTATTGATTGTTTATATGATTGATGTTGGTGTGCTAGTCGATTGTGATTAGTAGGGTTATGGACATTATATATCATAATACCATGTTCACATAGATATACCTTGCTGTGATTTATGTTGTCAACCCCTAATTCATCATTTATAAGATTTTAATTATTTCATTCATGAAGAATATGTTGAAATCCTGAAATTTATTACCATCCTGAACGTTGTCATGCTGTTTCGACCTAGATAATGTCATCAAAATTAATAACTTTATGAATATGAAATGTAGCCCCATATTTCTAGTTTCCAGAATAACCAGAATTTTTGAATTCTGACTTATATTTTATGAGTTATGAACTTTTTACTGCTGTTGCGCTGTATTTTCAGATTTATGCACATACCATGTTAAACTGATGAATTAGGTGAACTAATGATCAAATATTACCATAATAATTTCCAGATTGATAGCCAACATGCTTAGGGTAATGAAAATTATTTTTTACTAATTTTTACAATGAATATTTACTGCTTTTACGACTGAAACTAGCTAATACCGATAACAAGCCAAAAACAGTAACCTGTAAAGAACACTGAAATTCACCTAGCTAATGTTTTCGGAATTTGGACTTTAAATATGCGTTGGAACCGGGAAGGAGTCTAGTTTCTAGACCTTCTGCCGAATCCACATTTTCTATCCTATAGCAATGGGAATTCTGATTTTGGTACAACAACCTACTGCTGTCCAGAATTGGGTTTCTATGTTTAATAATATATAATTAAATCTATAATGTTGAATTTGGTGTATTTGATTGTATAGAGTACATTGCATGATCTTAGGGTTGTGTTGTCATCATCCTAGTGTCCCTTATTAATCGCCTTATCATTTCCCATTATCTCTGTCCCTATTGTTCCTTATTAGTATTGCATGTTAATTGAACAAGGAATGTTAATCAAACCGGGGTTAAAGGTTGACTAGGGTAGTTGATAATATAGTGACTATACTCGGCAATGTGGGCCTCATTCCCAAAATATCGTTATCTTCATTGTGCAAAAAATTGCAAATGACCAGTGTTATCGCCATTGTACAAGAAATTGCAAATGGCCAGTTTTATCGTCACTGTGCAAGAAATTACAAATGGCCAGTGTTATCGTCATTGTGCAAGAAATTGCAAATGGCCAGTGTTATCATCATTGTGCAAGAAATTGCTGCAATAGCCAGTGTTATATTGCATCGATTACATGACCTATAGAATCTACCACCTTAGTCTAAACGAAATTGATTGTATGCATCGAACCTATAGTATGGGATGCAGTAGTACGTACATTAGTTAGGATTAAAATGAATAATAGACTTAAGACTTCATCGCAATGTCATTGCATATTATCATCGTCATTGAACAGTGTTATCGTTATTGTATTGTTTATTGTTATCGTTATAAATCATCGTTATTACACATTGTACCGTTATCGTTTTGCCACTGTTCAATACTGTTGATTTTATCGTTCATTGAATTCATCGTTATACCGTTATTATCATTGTTCCTCTGTTTCTCTACTTGCTGTCCACGACTTGCTTTAAGGACATATTATTCTCTCTTTTAGATGAAAAACTTACAGGAAATCAAGGAGATTTGCCTGACGGACTAGAAGAGCAACAATGGCTGAAGAATTGTTTTGCTGCGCCGCTTAAATAATTATTGTTTCATTTTGAGAACTTTAATAATTGAACAATGTTGTTCTCTTTGTACTGTGGGATTTTGACCCGAATAATGTTTTGTTGATTCCAGATGTTCGATTGTTATTTTGTTGGTTATTTTATGCTTAAAATTGAAGTATTATTATTCAAGTGCTTACTCCTTTAATTCATGCGTGGTTGTATTACTTCCTGAAATAATGAATACAAGTGCAATCAACTATGCTTCAACAATAGCACGTGCGAACAACAAACACCAACCAACACAGTGGCAAACTGCTTCCCGAAATAATGCCAAACACAGAACTGCTGGATGAGGAGACTTCAGGATCGACACCAAACACAGTAAACAGCAAAAGAAACAGGGATCGCTCGATGACGAGAGATCGGGATCGACGACGGATCGGGAGGATCAGCGCGACTGCTTCGGGTGGCGGTGAAGGCGACGTGATCAATGGAGCTCGGTGGTGGTGAGGGTGGCGTGATCAATGGAGATCGGTGGTGGTGATGGTTGATTTGTGGTTTGGATTTCGGGGTTCGGATGTAGATGATTGAGGAAGATGATGGGAGGAAGACGATACCAGGTTGAGGAAGATGATGGGAGCTCGGGGTTCGAGGAGAATCGGTTCAAAGTCTCGATGAAGATGATGGGAGTTCGGGGTTAGGGTTTTTGGGGATCGACGAGGATCGGGTCGACGAGGATCGGGGTCAGCGATGGGAAATTTTGACGTGAGTGGGATCGGGGGTTTTTTAGGTCAAGAAGAAGAGGGATCAAGATCTTCTTCAGCTAGGATTTTTTATGACTCTGATACCATGTTGAAAACAGATTTGGGGAAAATAATTATTAATGTTATTCATCTTTTTCTGTACTGTATACATCTATATATAAGGATTACATTCTTGGAGGAGAAGAAAGGAGATTGATAGAAGAATGAGGGGTGAGAGATTTGGGGAATATGTTTCCTATAGATTAGGAAACAGAATATACACAATAGCACTTACTATATTTCAACAGCTTGTAGGTATTTTTTTGGTCATACAAGTTAATACCGTAAGTAGTCTAGTATGAAAATGTGTGTACTCTCATGATGATCCTATCCTGTTAGTTAAACCATTGACATCATCTGTTGATCATGAGTAGTTACAATAATTGACACCCGTTGCATGAAACAATTAGATTAGATGACACTTTGACAGTATGTTGTTTGTGACACTCCGTATGTTGTAGATGACTGTTACATAGATGTTTGTTGAATTTATGGTCTTATTATAGACCATTTATTCACATGCCGTGCTGATTGAGTAACACACATATAACATGTTTGTATGACATCTTAGATTGGACCGATTGTAGTTAAGTTGTTTGATAAAATGCATAAAAGAATTTTTGTTTTGCTGGGCCCTATTTTGTACGGTAATTTCGACCCTGTTAACATCAGTAAAATAATTAAGTTTGTGAACGTGATTTGTAGCCTTTGTTTTCTAGTTTCTAGAACTTTTTGACGGATTTGAATTCCGAGTTTTGATACATGAGTTATTGCTGTTTTACTGCAGTCGTAGCGTATATTCCAGACTCTGAACTATATATATTTTGTATGTAATTTTATTTTAAAACTGATATTAAAATTAGAATTTGAACTCTATATTTTGCTAAGTATGTTTAGATATGACTCGAATCAATAACTAATTTTTATGGAATTAATTATTGACTTTTATATCTCCTTTCATGCTTTCGAAATCAATCGAAATATTTCCAAACTGCGTGCTGTTCAGTAAAGAATTATGTTTTCAACCTGATTCTATTCGTTTTTGTAGAAAACTTTATGAATATAAAATGTAGCATGATTTGTCTATTTTGCGACCTTTTTGACGGATCTAGATTTTGAATTATATTTTGTGAATTATCTCAGTTTTGATACTGCTATGTCTGAACTTTCAGAATTGAGATTTTGTTGAATTACTCTGTTTTTCCAATTTTGTTGACCATACTATCTGTAATATAATTTTATGATATTTTATATTTTGAAACTAGATATGTTAGGGAATCTTTCAGATTTTTCTCAGATTTAATTATGATGATTTTAAACTCTTTTCATGCTTATAAACAAGATTTTACATTTTCTGGCTGAACATAAGTTCTGTATTAAACGCTGTTTCTGTGGCTGATATGTGACTTATATATATGTGCTGGAATCAGCAGAAAGTCTAGTTTCTATATTTTCTAACGGATCTATGTTTTCTGTTCTGTAGCAACGGAAATCTCGAATTTTGTACAGTAGTGTCTTGCTGTCCAGAATTGAAAGCTTCGTTGTTTTGACTATTATGAGTTGTTTTTATCAACCGTTGTAATTACTAATCCATCTTAGACTTAAAATTTTTTCATGCCATGTTTTTAGCCTATTGCGTTCATTCACACCTGTTGTTAATAATGAAAAGAAATCAAACCGGGGTTTTTAAGGGAAAAGATCGAGTAGTGGACAATATAGAAATGCATATTCAGAGGGAACTCTTTTTCCCTACTGTTTACTGTGGTACCTACTGTTTATCTCTGGATGCATGAGGGCATGATCCATGACACCATTTTTTGTTATAACTGTTACTGTTACTGTTTGTCCGAATATATTGCCCTATAGAAGTTCCATACGAAGTCTTAAAATGAAACGGTTTGCTGTAGCAACCATGTGTTATAATATGGGACGCATGAAGTGCTACCTAGTTAGTAATGAACATTAGACATAAGAATAACTGTTTACACTGTCACATCCTGTTGCTGTTGATTCACTGTTATTGTTGACCCTTACTGTTACTGTTATACTTTACTGTTATTCCGTTGTTTACTGCCATCTGCAGACTGTTATACTTACTGCTTTCTTCATATTAGTATTTCCTGTTTAGTTAGTTTTTTCCCCATTTCCTTACTTATACTGCTTGCGGCCCGGATTTGCATCTAACGGGCGTTATGTTTTCTTGTTTTCCTATTTTTCCTTGTAACTGTCATATGGGCAGGTTTTGCTGATCAATTGCCTACTGGAGTTGATGAGAAAAAGTTTTGAGCTGCACAATTGGATTTATTTGCTTAAAATGTTTTGATGAACTATTTATATTTGTGAACTGTACTGAGACTTGTATTTGGGCTTGTAGTCCCAGGATTATTATTTATTTCAGATCTTGTATTTGTTGGGATATTTATTATTGTTGCAATAAATACTGTTGAGTTATGATTGTTTATGTATGCTTGGTTGAAGTATACTGTTATATTTATTGTTGTGATGAGTCAACCAGATCTGTACAGCTTATGGATGGTGAAAACTATCCGCTGGGCTTAGTCACGTACCGTATTTCGTATTCCTTTTAGGAAGCGGGGCGTGACATCTACACATTCAGTTGTCTCTATTTTGTAACTCCTTGATGTAAGTTGTGAAAATAGAGTATTCAGGGTGTTGATGTGGTCAGTCACTGATGTCGATTCCGCCATTTGAAGAGTGTACAGTCTCCTCTTTAAGAAGATCTTGTTGTGAAGTGATTTGGCCTTGAACAGTCTTGTCAGAGTATCTCAATTCTCTTTTGCTATGTTCTTTTCTGCCACATTAGATAGCACTCCATCGGTTAGTGCCAAATGCAGATCGGCAATTGTGTTACTATCCATCTCGTTCCACTTTTCGTCGTCAGTGATCTCCGCTAGCCTATCTCCAATTGCTGTCAAGCAATTGTCCTTCCTCTAGATTGCCTTGATTTTTATTTTCCATAACGAGAAATTACTCTCATTGAATTTCTTAACATCGAATTTTGTTGTTGTCGACATTTATGCTTCACACCCCGCAACCAAAGCTCTGATACCACTGTTAGGAAACAATTTATGGGCAGAAACTACCTCACAACTAAAGTGAAGTTGAGAAGGTGAAGCTGAAGTGGACATAGATATTTTACGTGGAAAACCCCCAAAGACGACGGGGTAGAACCACGGGCAAGTGTACTAGGGATTACAATGCATTCTCTTTAAATATAAGCAGAGAACAATTTCACTCTCTCTTATAATAGGATAAACATGTCTCTCACACAAATTTGAGAAAAATATAAATTAGAAAAACTACATCAAAAAAAAATACAATATTATCTTTTTTTGAGAAAACTCTTGTAATACCTTGTTTTCTCTTAATTTCTCTTTCTTCTTCTTCCTCACTCTGGCAACTTTCTTCTTCCAACCCAGTTTGAGGTGAACATCCAGCTCTGGTTCGTACGGTCATATATTTCGTTTTGATCAAATTTTAAAAAATGTTTTTCTAATTTGGTGTTTGTTACTCATTTTTGCTTTAAAAAAAGAGAAGAAAAAACTTTTAGTTGCGTCTTAAAAAAGATTATGATTATGTTCATGACCTACAGTAAAACTGCATGGTTTGAATGATCTAGATAAACACTTATTAGGCATTTGAAGAACTTTTTAGCAATTGCTCGAGAGATAATGTTTATTGTAATGTGAAACTGGAGTTAGAAATGTTCAAAAACCATAATATTTCTTAATAAATGTTGCGAAATATCTGCAGTACATAGAGTGCATGTATCCAAGCACTTAACAAGAAAAATATATAACAAATGAAAATGAGTACTTGACTATCAGGAAAAGATCTACAGATCTTGTTGCTATCAGATACCCGTAACAATGCAAGGGCTAGCTGTCAATGCAGGGAGTCTAGGTTGAACACTTTGAACCAACCCAACCCAAACACCGACCCGTGCACTGCACTTTTTATTAAATACTAGTTTTGTCATTAGTTTAAGTAAACAACTTACCAGCATTAGTAAGTTGCCGTAACACTATTGTTAAGTACACTTAATTTACTATATTTAAGGTAGATACCTTTCTTTGTTCATCGAACCTAGATCCTTTCTTTTTTTTTCATCAAGTGTGCATTGTTTTATTAATAAAATAAAAACCGAACCCACCAGAGAGTTCTATTAGAATTGGACTGTACTCCAAACAGGCCTAATTTGCACCTTAATAGAATATTGAAAGTAATGACAATAATACGTTTCAAATCGAAATGACTTTTCTAGAGAGAGAAGGTCCCAAAAAAATTCAAAAACCAAAAACAAAAAACCAAAAACCTTAGATCTGAGCTTGTAGGCGGCCGGCGGCTAGGGTTTCATCCCCCCTCCCTGCTTCCTCTCAACCTCTCTCTCCCAATTATCATCTTCTCTTTCCCTCTTATTTCTTTCCCCATATCCTTACTTTTCTTCCTCGGTGCTACTTCTAACGGTGTTGGAATCGGAAACGGTTCGTTCCCGGCGTTCGTTCACGGTTCGAAGAACAACTGAAATCGACGGTGATGGACACGGGCGCGAATCTTGATGCAACGGCGGCGGCGGATCTGAGGAACAAGAGCACGATTCCGCTGGAAATAGAGATCGACATCAAGATCTAGAAGCTGATGATTCTGGCAGCGAAAGCTCCACCCCTTCATGTTCGATATGTCAACACAAAGCGCCTGTTTTTGGAAAACCTCCAAGGTGGTTCAGTTATGCTGAGCTGGAAATGGCTACTGGGGGATTCTCAAAGGCGTACTTTTTTGGCCGAGGGTGGGTTTGGGTCAGTTCATAGAGGAATCTTACCTAATGGCCAAGCAGTTGCAGTTAAACATCACAAACTGTTGAGCTCACAAGGGGATCTAGAGTATTGCTCTGAGGTTGAAGTTCTAAGCTGTGCACAACATCGGAATGTTGTGATGCTAATTGGGTTCTGTGTTGAAGATATGAGAAGGTTGTTGGTTTATGAATATATCTGCAATGGGTCACTGGATACCAATCTTTAAGATTCGGGGGGAATATTCCGTTTTCAGATCTTAAAAAAAGTGGTGCCATCGGTCGTCATTCGGGGTCTACTCCGGTGTAAGAGGGATGCGATGGCGAGGTCGTCATTTGGGGTCTACTCCGGTGTTGGAGAGGGATGCGACGGCGATGGTCGAGAACGCCGCATCTTTGGCGGGGCCGAAGGTGCCGCGCGGGGTGTGGTTCGCCGTTCGTGAATGTGGTTATGAGATGAGCTGACTGGGGCTGGAGTCATCGGGGATGGCGACGCAGATCGCAGCGGTGCTCGGACTGGCAGCGTCGGGCTGGTGGCGGGAGTGTTGCCTAGCGCCGGCGTGGAGCGGCGAGCGGCGAACTACGGGGTAGTCGAGGCTGTCGTGGAAGCATGTTGGGGAGGTCGGGGACAGAGTGGGGGGAGAGAGATTTCTGATTTGGGAGTGCGGCGGTAGGGGGAGATTTGAATTTCAAATTGAATTTTGAAATTTGAGTTGACGCAGTGGAGACCCTAAAATCCAAATTTGTCCTTAATATTCAAATTACAACCGACTTACAATTAGCAACAAAATGTATCCTAGTTGGTGTAGGCAATGATTGTCAGGCAATTTTATAGTTTGGGTTCTACTTTGACCTTGGTTGGTTAAAGTGAATGGTGCCTTTGGTTCTTTCATGTCAGAGGACTCGTAGGGGTCAGGTGCGACGTCTACCCTCGTTACGAGGTTGCGGTGAGAGTCATCGAGAGTGAAGCGAGGGGATGAGAACGAGGACTCAATCTTGACATGGAATGTCAGATTGGTGGAGTGCTTGCGGGGTCTCTAATATGGTGCTGTCGCTTATCGTATGGGTCACTGCTGGGGGCGACGAGGGAGAGCGTATGATAGTCGGAGAGGATAAACGGCGTACAAGCGAGGGACTGAGTGAGAGAGTGAGCCCAAATTGGCATGAGAAAGTTGTTCTGGCAGGGGTGGCCGATCAGTAGGACAACATTTCGTTGTATATTTGCTTGTTGGTTGGGGTGTATGAATTTCAGAACCCAGCCTGTTGGGATCTGAACTTCATAAGCCTATTTTTGGTTGTTTGTTTTGTTAAATTTTTTAATGAAACACGGGGGGGTTGGGGGGGGGGGGGGGGGGGGGGCAATTGCCAACCTTTTACCGTTTTACGATTAAAAAAAAAAGAAAGTAGAGACAATAGTAACAAACTTTTTGTTTTAAATTTTTAGAGTTGGTTACGTTCTATTACGAAAGTATAAGAAAATATGAAAATATGGCAATGCAATAGGCAGGGGCGGAGTTAACCCCCAAAAAAATAAAATAAAATAAAATATAATAAATAAATAAATAAAAATTAAAACCTTCTAAAATTATTGAAAATTTTGAAAAAAAACTCTCTTAAGTTTATTAAGTTTTATGCTTTAGCCTTCCCAATTAAAAGTATTAGTATTTTTCACGTGCGATGTACGTTTTGATAAGAGTTGGAGGATTTTCATATGCGATATACGTGTTAAGAAAGTGTTTTGGAGTTGGACGAGCGTTGCACATAACTGATAAAAATATTTTGAAGATAAAACTACAATTTATACGTGCAATGTACGTGTTCATAAGTCGAATTGGAGTTGTATGTGTAACATATGCGTTTGTTTGGTGTTAAAAAAATATTGAAAAAATATTTTGCACGTGCGTTGCACGTTTAAATCGGTGAAATTTTGTTTGTTTGTTTGTTTTTTATTTTTTTTTGTAATTAATGGGTGAGTTAAAGTTGCACGTGCAACGCACGGGTTTGTATGTTGACAAATTACAACTCCAACTCTTCCATTACATATAGAGAGATGTAAAATCCTCTATACATTTATGTATAGTTATAGGATTTTTTCGTGGCCCGGCAAAATTGTTCCGACTTTGTCTTTGGCATTAGGTTTGTTATTCTAATCTCTTTGGCTCCAATTTTATGAGGAAAATATGATTTTATACTTGTTTGCTATTGATTACACAGAGAAAGTTATGTGAAGCAAACTACACTGAATACCATGCAAAGCTTTTACAGTTTGAACCATTCTCTCTCTCAAACACACTTCAGAAGCTGTCACCAATAACTTTCTGTTCTAGAAGTGTAGTTGCTCATTTTCCTAAGCCAGCCCGTCTTTCAAATTAGTGTTGCGTAAAAGAGTAATGCTTCGACGTGGTTAAGAAGCTTTTATTTATTTATTTTGTTTCTGCCAACATTATATCTCTGTTAGTAAAGCAGTTTTTGTGTCGTTGCTCATCTCTCTTTATTCATTTATTTATTCTCTCATTTGAAGAATTGGTTGTGCTCTGGCATAGATTTAAACTTAAACTCTTTGTTTACTGCTATGAGGTTTTACTAATACTGAAGTAACTGAACCACTTAGAGTAGTGGGCCTTCCAGAAATGTTTATATCCTCGCTCTCCTGCATTGACCGAGGTCCTTGGGCACCGAGCAAACGCACCAAGATGCGTGCGAAAATTTTGCCGTACTGACCCACTTTTTGAAAGTATTTGACGCTCTGACCTACTTTCGAAAACAATTAGCGAACTGACACAGTTTTGGACACGTTAGCAAAAACCGTCATTGGAAAAAACAGCATAGGTTATTTACATGCCGTTTTCCCCAATAACGGCATCTATATTTAAAAAAAGTGTCATGCCGTTATTTAGAGTAACGGCATAGGTTATTTTGTTTTTGGACAACTTATAGTCTCCATTTAGAGAAAAATTGCAAGTGTGAAAACCTTATAACAGATGCCGTTTGAAATAATGGCATTCTCAATAAATTTTTTAATTTTTTTTAATAAAAAAGTAACTTATTATTCATCCTCTCTGACGAATAAGTTAATTTTAAAAAAAAAAAATTATAACTGATGTCGTTATTCCAAATAACGGCATCAGTTATAATTTTTTTTATTTTAAATTAACTTATTATTCATCCTCTCTGTTTCCAAACAACGACAACAGTTCATTTATATATAACTGACGTCGTTATTCAATAACGGCATCAGTCATTTGAATGTCGTTATTAGGGATAGCGGCATTATTTATAAGTTTTTTTCACACTTAGAATTTTTTTAAAGTTAGAAGATTCACACTTATAAAAGAAATATAAGTGTGAATCTCTCAATGTAACGGCATGGTAAAAAAAATGTAAAATAGGTGCCATTATTATTTATAATAACGATTTATGCTGACGTGTCCAAAATTATATCAGATCATTAATTGTTTTCGGAAGTGGGTCAGACTCTCAAATATTTTCAAAAAGTGGGTCAGTACTGCAAATCTCTCGATGTGTGCTTTCCATCAAAACAGGGAGACAAAGCAAACAGAGATAACACCACCCCACCCCCGCACCCCCCACCGGGCGCTTCTTTATCAAATACGTGCATTCCACGTGTAAATATTTAGTATATATAAAAGATGAAAATAGTAAGAGTCGACGTGGATGCAGTGCAACCTCTCCCTCTTCCATTATTCAATTCCATTTCCAAATTCAATTTCGATTCCAATTCATCAAAGTCCACAATGTTATATATATACAACCGAATGCTAGATCCGATCTTCGTCTTCCTCCTCTTCCCTATCGATTTTCATTTCTTATCGCTTTAAATTCCGTGCCCATCATCTCATTCTTCATCTTCCATTCCATTCCATTCCATTCTCCCGCTCACTTCTTGATTTGTCGTCAAATTTTCATTTTTTAATTCCAAAAACAGAAAAAAGATGTAAATTTCTTTTATGCGGATTCAAGAAAGGAGTCGCCTTTTTTTTCACAGGTAAAATTTCGCTCATTAGTTCGTAATTCTCAGTAAAATTCTACCGTATAAGCTTCATCAGATTTGCATTTTATGCTGATATTTTTCTTAGAAAGATCTGTTCTTCACTTAGTTTAATTAAGTCATGGGTAGTTATGTGTAATTATGTGTGTATAATTATGTGTATATGGTGTACATTATGTAAAGTTGGGGTCTTGAGGTTTTGGGCAAGTGGTAATGCATGTGAACAACAAGAAAGATTCATTCTTTAAAGAAAATTTATATATGCTCCATTTTGCTTCGATTCTATGAACAAGCATTTTTCCATATGGAATGATTGCTTCTAGTATATTGGTTGAAGTTATAATTTTTTAAAGGTAGACATAGTTAGTTGTGACTTACCGCAAATCGAATCGTTTGATTATTGCTTAAGTTCTCTATGTTGTTCACAACTTCACATTTAACAATGATGAGAACAATTCCTTAAGTACTTGAAGATATATTGATCTATTTTGTATAGAAAATATCATGAGATTATATATGTTTGTGTTCTAGCTTCTTATATACTTTATCATGAGATTTTGCAGTTGGATTTCTTAGCTACTTTCTAGGTTTTTTTTTCTTCGCTAATGTGTCTTTCTTTCTAAAATTTCATATCTTTAATTTTTCTTAAATTTCAGCACAAACTCTCTTTAGTTGTCCATCTATTTTTTAAAAAATCCTTTTGGGATTTCTCTTTAGTAATATTGTTCAGTGTATTTATTTTGGCATTTCTTCCTTAAAAAGTTTTGATTTATTAAAACTTTTAAAATATCTCAATTACTTGATTCTTTGTTTATTCTGATTTCCTCTTTGACTCAATGAAAATGTATAATACCTTTGATGTATGAAAATGTATAATACCTTTTGGGATTTTCTTAAGGATATCTAATGCTGTTCTATTCAATTTCATTAGGATATCTAATGCTGTTCTCTTGATCTTTCTCATATGTATTTCCTTTCACAGATTCATATGATATTGTAAATTCAGAAATGATATCTTTAATTCATTTTCAAAATCATTGGCCATTTGCTCCTCTTTTCAACTTATATAATTTTGCCAGCTTGGCCATTTAAGTCTCATATATCTTTGAATTATATTCGTTATATTGTTATTCAGTTTATATGATTCGACTCATTTTGTTGTACAGACTGCTTGGTAAATAACTAATAATGATATTCATAACTTGTTTTGGTAAAACTTTATCAGAATCATTTTATATATCTTCATATATTTTGTTCAGTTTTTTCTATTTGTTAGGAGGAAGTGTTTCCATCTTGTTCATAGTGTTTTTGAGATCCAACGTTATGGCTTGTATGTAAATGATTTTGTAGTAGCTAATGAAACTAGAAAGATTATAAGAGTCAGATAAATGCATGGTCCATTTGGAAATTAAAGAATTTGCAATTAGGACTAAGGCAGAATAAATGAGTTGAGGGTGAGGGTTGAGTATTTATATTAATTCTAACAAAGGAAAATTTTGTTAAACAACTATATATTGATCCATGTTGTTATGAGCAATTAAGAAACACTATATTCGGAAAATGTAAATACTCATACGGTTTAGTGCATTTATTTGGGCATTTCGTCCTTAAAAATTGTTTATATTACCCTCAACGCTTCATTTGTTCATTTTTTCTCTTTTTTTATAAATTTTCCCAATTGATGTATGTTGTCAAGATTTCTTGGTCACAAACCTTGCTTTTTTTTACTAATTCGTCTATTCCCGAGCAAGGAAAATCAAATATGACATAGATTTATCTGGCCACTGCTTTATTCAATTCAGTTGGATATCTAATGTCATTTTCATGATCTCTTTCATATGTATTATTTTTTCACAAAGTCCTGTGATATTATAGTTCTTAAATGATATCTTTAGTTTCATTCCATATAATGACCATTTGCTTCTCTATTCAACTAATATTCTTGCGAACTTTGACCATTTAAGTGTCCTATAATTTTTTTTATCTTCTTCTTGGAGTTAGATTCTTTATATCATTGTTGAGTTTTTTTGTCTGAAACCTCTTCCCATTTTTGTTGCTTAAATTATTTGGCAATAACAAATAATTTTGTTCATGACTTGCCTACAGGCTTTATTAGTATCATTTTATCTTCATTTGTTCAATTTTTCTATATGTTAATTACCAAGAAGTGTTTCCATCATGTTCAGAGTGTTTTGAGATCCAATGGTGTATCTTCTTTATGAATGATTTTAATGGAACTAGGAAGGTGATAGAACGTGATAAACGCAGGGATCTGGAACTAAAAAGAAAGTGTAAATAGGACCAGGACAGAACTCAAAAGAAAGTGTAATTAGGACCAAGACAGAATAAATGCGATGTGACATTAGCAAAAATGGGGAAGTGATTGATATATATCATAAATCAGTGCTCAAGTGATACCTTGATACAATTGCTTTCGGTATTGTACAAGTTATAAGGCGAGTATTGAGGAGGATATTGGATATATACTCAATGCTGGATGATTAATATAGAGAAGTGATTTTGAAGATATCTGTGACGAGGGAATACTATTGAAGTTGAAGGGAAATTTTATTTAAAAGTATATATTGATCCATGTTCATTATAAGGCAATTGAGAAACACTATATTCTATGTAAGATATTGTATTATATTTAGTCCCATATCGGGTTATGTATCAATTTAGCATTTGGTTCTCTTCTATATATATAGGAGATATTGTACTCAATTATAATCAGTCTAATAATCCAACAACATTTTTCAATCTCTCTGTTAACCTTAACATGGTATTAAAGCAATAATCCCTAACCCAACTTACTTTATTCCAAACCCTAATTATTCATCCACCTCAACAAATCCAATCAACAACTTCAATCAACAACTTCGACGACGTAATCCCAACTTTGGTGATTCACTCAACAACAATCTCCAGCACTCAGCGACCTGCAACCAACGACATCAACTCCTTCCAGTGATTCTTCCAACGACATCAACATCCCCACAGACATCACTCCCAAACTCCGGCAAGTGCAACCATCGACATCAACATCAACTTCCCCAACGACATCAATCCATCCAACAGCATCAGAAAATTTCCTCTCGAAATTGAACAATCCATCACCGAAACCCTAGCTGCTGGACCTCCTCGGCTACACCTCCTCTCCCTTATCCAAAACCCTAATTGCCCTCCCCTCCTCCCGGCATCATCCATAACCTTCCCCCACCCCTTTTTCCGACACTGGTAGCACCATCCAGTTCCCTATCCCGATCCCGACACCAGCAACATCTCCGTCCTCATTTCGATCCCTGCTATAGCGCCATCAGTCCCATTCCTCGTCGCAGTGCTTTTTCCCTTATCTTTTCGGCAATGACTATTACTCCGGCCTTGCTATCTCCTGCTGATTGGGCCAATCTTCAGCATCGCCTTGCTCAGCTGGAACTCCATCTTTTGGGTCAGTTTGTCACTGATGGCCCCTCTGCCCCTGCATTCTCTGTTACTCCTGGTATGAATTCTTTCTGAATTTTAGATTCTGGTGCATCACATCATCTTACTAGTAATTATACACTGCTCACCACCATTACTGCACTTTCCTCTCATTCTCCATCCCTTCATACAGTCGATGGTTCACAACTTCTCACTACACACTCGGGGTCTATTAGCTCTTCCACTTTCACATTGCCTTATGTTCTTTATACTTCTCATTTATCCATGAACCTTATTTCCATTAGTGCATTGTGTGATAGTGGTCTTGTCGTTACATTTGTTTCGTTAGGTTATATTATAGATTCACACACTGGTCAGGATTTGAACTTGCTAGTCGACTTGGTCATTTATATCACCTAGATTTTCTACATACACATACATCTGATCCTAATTTTGCTGGTGTTGTCCTCTGATGTTGATCTGTGGCACAGGCGTTTAGGTCATGTTAGTGAGTCTTGACTCAAGACTTTAGTCCGTAGTGGTGCCCTTGGTTCTCTTTCGTTTACACATTTGTCTGATTGTCAGAGTTGTCATTTGCCAAACATATAGCACTTTCTTTTAATAACAAACACTTCTCCAACCACCCATCCTTTTCAAATTGTTCACTCTGACATATGGAGACCCTCTCCTGTACATTCTCACAAATGTTATCTCTATTATGTTAATTTCATTGATGACTTTACTAGATACATATGAGTGTCTTATGCGCCAACGCTCTAAGATACCTGACATTTACCAGTTCTTTACAACTATGGTTCACACTCAATTTGGTGTGCGTATCAAAACTTTTTGCTCAGACGGTCCTCGTGAGTGCACTTCCGTTGCTATGAGATCGATCCTCCAATCTCATGGTATACTCTTTCAGCAATCATGTCTTCACACACATGAGTAGAATGATGTAGCTGAACGGAAACATCGTCACATCTTTGTGACGGCTCACGCTCTTCTACTCTCCTCTTCTGTTGCTCGTTCTTTCTAGGCTGAAGCTGTTATGACGTTTGTCAGTCTTATTAACATCACTCCCTCGTCTGTCCTATTTGGCACAACACCTTATGAGGCTCTTCGTCATTCACCACTGGACTACAGTATGCTCCATATTTTTGGGTGCACCTGTTATATTTTCTCTCCCACCGAGCGCACGAAGCTCACTGCCCGAGCTGCTAGGGTGTGTTCACCTAGGTCTCAGTCCTGAGCATAAAGGATATCGTTGTTTTGATCAAGTTGCAGGTCGTATTCCTATTTTTCGTCATGTTCCTTTGTGGAAGACTCTTCCTACTACTTGACCTTTCCTGAGGATGCTAGTTTTTTCGACTCTCCCATTGTTGGGCCTATCTCCCTGGACATACCTTCGTGAATTCCATTTGTTCAATCTCGTTTGACTCTTTTTCCATCTCATACTGACGTTCCACCTATTATTCCTTTTGCTGATATACCACCTACGTCACCACATTATCACGCTGCATGCACCCACCCCACCGACCTCACCCCCACACCCTGCCAATCTACCCCCGATTCGTCAGTCTACACGTTCCACTTTGGGAATCCCACCAGCATGTTATACACCTGAGGCCACTGGTCCTTCTGACCAATTTGGCTTTGCCACCCTAGCTTCTTACTCATCACAATTTCATGCATATCTCACTATCATACACTCCACACGTGAGCCCAGAACCTATCAGGAAGAAATTCAATATCCCGAGCGGATGGAAGCTATTGCAGAGGAGTTTAATGCATTTGATCAGATTAACACTTTGTATGTTGTTCCACTGCCTGTGGGAGTCCACCCTGTTAGCTGCAAGTGAATCTTCAAGGTTAAATATCGATCTGATGGTTGCATTGAGCGGCACAAGGCTCGTCTAGTTGCCCGAGGATATACTCAGGAGCATGACATTGATTATGATGAGACTTTTGCTCCGGCTGCACAGATGACTATAGTTCGCACTCTCCTTGCCGTTGCCATCGTTCGTCAGTGGTCGTTATACCAAATGGACGTGAAGAGTGCCTTTCTTCATGGTAATTTATCTGAGGTTGTTTACATGCATTCTCCTCCTGGCCTTACCACTCATCATGTTTGTCGTCTGTGTCGAGCTATATATGGTCTGAAACAGACTCCTCGAGCTTGGTTTGAGTGTTTTTGCAGTGTCATCACCCAGACTGGTTTCAGCCAGAGTTTACAGGACCACTCTATGTTTATGCGGTCATCACTGCAGGGGAGGTCCTATTATTATATGTTAATATGATTATTACTGGGGATGATTCTGCAGGCATTGCATCCACCTAAAAATATTTTCACCAACAGTTCCATATGAAAGATCTTGGCAGATTACGCTACTTTCTGGGTCTAGAGATTGCCCATGGATCTCGGGGGATATTTATTTCTCAACAGAAATATATATATCAGATATTATCTCCACTGCATGTCTTTCTGACAGTCGATCAGTCAATACTTCCTTAGAGCTTCATGTGAAGCTTTGTCCCATAGATGGTGAGCTCCTTCCCGACCCCACTAGATACAGGCAGATTGTTGGACAGCTTGTCTACTTATGCCTGACCAGACTCGATATTGCTCATGCGGTCAGTATTGTTAGTTGTTTATTTCCGCTCCTACATTAGTTCACTACAGTGTTCTTCTTTGGATCCTCAGATATCTTCAGGACACTATCACTCGCTTATTATTCATGCTTTCTATATCCATACTGGAGCTCAGTGCATATTCTAATTCAGATTGGGCGGGTGATCCTACCACCAAATGGTCCACCACATATTTCTATCTATTTTTTAGTGATTCGCTGATCTCATAGTGAAGCAGGAAACAGACAGTTGTTGCATGTTCTTTCACCGAAGCTGAGTACAGAGCAATGACAGTGACTACTAGAGATTGTTCATGTTCCTAGGCTGTAATTAGATATGAGTCACTCTTACAGGAGCTACTTCTCTTCATTGTGATTATCGAAGTGCATTGCATATTGCAAGCAACCCGGTCTTTCATGAGCGAACGAAGTACATAGAGATAGTTTGTCACTATGTTCGTGAGCGCTTTTGAAGCAGGGACCATTTAACTTCATTATGTTACCTTTTCACAACAGAAAGCAGACTTTACCAAATCCCACACTGTTCAGATATTTCGTTACTTGGAGGATAAACTCACACTGCTCGACCCACGATGAGTTTGAAAGAGGGTGTTAGATATTGTATTATTTTTAGTCTCATATCAGGTTATGTATTAGTTTAGTATTTGGTTCCTTCTTATATATATA
This sequence comes from Hemerocallis citrina, assembly GCA_017893485.1. Taxonomy (NCBI): domain Eukaryota; kingdom Viridiplantae; phylum Streptophyta; class Magnoliopsida; order Asparagales; family Asphodelaceae; genus Hemerocallis; species Hemerocallis citrina. The sequence continues at coordinate 225,956,020 of CM030366.1, read as the reverse complement.
GGAGACATTGTACTCAATTATAATCAATCCAATAATCCAACGACATTTTCCAATCTTTCTGTTAACCTCAACATTAAAAAAGTCATTTAGTAGAATGAGGATGCTGAGATGTATGCACACTGTGACAGATAATAAAATTAGAAATGATTACATTATATGAATTATAGAGATTAAAGATGGCAAAAATGAAATAGAAGATAGGTTTGGCCATTGTGTAATCAAGACCAATGAATGCATCTGTTAGGATGAGTGATAGAGTTGTCACTAACAGAGAAACGAGGTGAGGTAGGCTCATATAAGAAATCTGGACCTCTATTTAATAGTCTCCTTGTAAAGTTGTGTTGGGGGATGTCGACTAACACCAGACGCAGCGGAACTAATTAGAGCAATGAGGATGGTGAGGTAGATGAGACGAGTCAATCTAACAACCAAACAAACATATCCACCAATCTAACACAAACACACGATGATTTATCCCGGTTAGCTTTCGCTTAATCCGGAGGAAAATATAGGGAGATATAATATTCAACTAGGAGAGATTACAATGAGTTACTGATTCACTCAATACAAGGAATTCAATTCACTCACCAAGAACTATTTCTCAAGCCTCTCTTTGCAATGGAGAAAATATCAATGAAGTATTTCACCTCTTATATCGGAGGCTATTACAATAAATAGAAGAAGAATAGAGAAAACCTAGGTTAGTCTTGATATGTCAGTCGTCTGATATATCCTGTAGAAGAAGTCACTTAATATGAGTCGTACAATCTGACTTAGAGTTGAAGATTATGCTGAAACGATCAGCAAGACCTAGGCCCAAAATATTGCTGCAGCCGCGAATGGTCGATTGCACCTAAGTGCGGTCGACCGCATCTCACTAGTGCCCATACCCGATGGGTGTACAGCCGACTGTACCAGCCTCTGTTATTGTTTCTGCCCTATTTTCTACTTCACTGTCTTCGACTGCTTCGACTTGCGTGCTTTATCGTCTCTGCTTTTAACTGAACAACGAGTATACAAGACGTAATCCTAACAACCTCCACCTTGGATTGCATACGAGTGCTATCAACATGATGTGACTCTTCATCTCTGAACTCTACTAAACTCCAGTTGTGAACATAATTGGAACGATAGTTTCTTCAGCTAGTTGAACAAATCTTCTCCCCAATCTCACTGATCAGTAAACACCCTCAAGGGCACACCTCTGTAGGCGTTAACACGGAGCTGCCAACCTCCGCACAAACTCCACCTATCCCGAGGCACTCTCCACCTCTCGATGATATTTGAATATCGTGGTTTTGCTTCGATGATGCTAGTTACGACAAACTAGATGAGCTTGCAGAAATATCAGAAAAAGAAGCAACATTTGCGCAAGTATTTAGGATTCCCCTAAGCTTGTAGAGATTGCATTGGCTTGACCCAAAAACTCATACCTCTAATCACCTTATGACGACCATGAACAATAGACAGAACTCTACCTCGAGCTGTGTACCTACAGCCACGTGCTTCAAGAGTTTCCAATGAATTCAGATTCTTTTTCAGTAGAGAAATATGCAAGACTTTCCTTAGAGTGTACATGTTCACACCTGACATCTTGAACTCAACTATATCCTCACCATTACTTTACAAATCTCTCCAGTTCTCGTTCTCACACAATGCTCTGTAGTAGACTTATAAGAGAACAACTCCATCGTGGAGAAAATATGAGTAGAACTTTCTGAGTTAAGAAACCAACCAGTATCCACTTTTAAAGAATTTGAAACAAGAAGACACAAATCACCTGATTCAGAAGGGTAAACCACATTTGCAGTGAAATTGCCATCCTTGGCGCTCTTTTGATTCTTTCTTGATATGCCCTGATATCTTGCAATATCGGCAACAGCTCGATCCTTTTTTCATCGCACTTTGACTTTCAGTTGAAGGATCTTCCACTGCTAGACAACTTATAGGAGTGGCAGGGTCGGCCCCTGCCTTGAGGTAGGGGAGGAGGCTGCCTCGGGCCCCCAAATTTTGTGCATTTATAGGGTCCCCCAATTTTTTTCTTTGTATTTATATATATGTATTTTGCGTTTAATGTTTTTTAAGGCCCTAAATTTAACCTTTTTTTTCTTTTGTTTTTTAACTTAGTACTTGGGTTGTCTTATTTTAGTTGGGCTTGAGTTTGTACGGAGATTTTTTCTCAATCCCTAAATCTCCATCTATATCTTCATATATATATCTATTGTTATGAATTGTAGGAAAAAGTTTTTAAAAAAAATTTACCAATTTTTTTAAAAATAGAAATTTTGTATGGGGGCCCCCATTTCGGGAGTTCACCTCAGGCCCTCGTAAACTCAGGGCCGACCCTGGGGAGTAGATGATGATTTATGAGTCTCCTTTCTAAGTTGATTGTCCTTTAATACTTTGATTACACCATCTACCATAATACTCTCATTCGTAGATTTATTGTGCAGCATGGTAGTGATCAAATGCTGGTACGAATTTGACAGTAAACATATCAAGTTGAAAGTTTTATCTTCTTCACTCACATTTGGGTTTATCGCCTTGAGTTTCGATAGCACATTGTTGAACTCTGTGATGTGATCTTGAAGATCGGTATCTTCATTCTTTGACAAACGAAATAATTTCCTCCTCCAATGTATCCGATTTAATAACGACGAACTAGAGTATTACCTTTCGTTTCACTTTCTACTTTAATTAAGAGGTTTGTGGTACTCTTCCCATGTTACACTGCCTTTCTAAAGGCTTGGTGTGCTAAGTATGTATATAACGCCGAAATAGACCAATTTGATATCACCCTTCAATTCAACTTAGCAAAAGCCTGATCTACGACCACCAAGCTATAATAGGCTATTCAGCTATGTGTTTTTATCACAAACTCGCCACGCTGGTTTCTTCAAAAAATTTGCACTTGACCTCATCTGCTAATGATAGTCGGATTAGACTTACGGCTCTTTCACAAATATCTTCCTAAACATCCTCCTTCATATCGGATGACTTTTCCTTCTTCTTGACAGCTAACTGCAGACATTCTTGAACGCAGACATCATACATATCTTTCTTTCAAAGATTGAAGTTGATCTTTCCATCGAACCGCTTGTTCTTCAAAAGACTGTGACTTGTCATCTTCACGAAGGGACTCAGCAATATGAAGCTTTGATACCACTTTGCTGGGGATGTCGACGAACACCGGTGGCGCAGCGGAACTAATTAGAACAATGAGGATGGCAAGATAGATGAGACGAGTCAATCGAACAACCAAACAAATAGATCCACCAATCCAACACAAATACACGAGGATTTATCCCAGTTAGCTTTTGCTTAATTTGGAGGAATATATAGAGAGATATAATATTCAACTAGAAGAGATTACAAGGAGTTACTGATTCACTCAATATAAGAAATTAAACTCACTTACCAAGTATTATCTCTCAAGTTTCTCTTTGCAACGAAGAAAATATCAATAAAGTACTTCACCTCTCATATTGGAGGCTATTACAATAAATAAAAAAAGAATAGAAACAATCCTAGGTTAGTCTTGATATCTCAGTCATTTGATATATCATATAGAAGAAGTCACTGAATATGAGTCGTACGATCTGATTTGGAGTTGAAGATTGGACTGAAACGATCACCAAGACCTAGGCCCAAAACATTGCTGCAGCCGCGGTCGGGCGACTGCACCCAAGTGCAGTCGACTGCACCTCACTAGTGCCCAGACCCGAGGGGTGTATAGTCCACCGCACAGTCGACTGTACCAGCCTCTCTTGCTGTTGCTGCCCTATTTTCTACTTCACTCTCTGTCTCTTCTTTTAATAAGTTGGACCTGTAGTTTCTTGTAGAAAAATTTATATCATTCCTATTGTTTAGTTTGTCTACAAATTACATCTCTCTTCCTAAGTAGCCACCTACACATTATTGTACTTACAGCATATTGTTTATACTTTTAGATTGAGTGACTTCAATAAATACATATAATATTTTAGGAATTAAGTCGGTTTTTCTTTATTTTAGAATGTTTACTAACTTATATATGCAAACTTTTTATTAGTTCTTGAAGCAGGAGGCAGCATGATTGAGGCAGCACTTATGTAACTCGCGCAACTTGCAAGAAAAATCCATGGTACATCTCTACTGTAAGCAATAAACTAATCTGATCATTTTTACCAGATAGGATTAATTTCTTTCACTTGTCATAAGTATGACAATTTTAGCAGTCTTACCAATTAAATAAATGACTGAGATTTGAAGGGAACAGATGCACTAATGTGAATGCAACCTAGGACAAGAGATGAGTGATCCTATTATGAGATTTGAAGGGAACAGATGCGCTAATGTAAATGCAACCTAAAACCATGCACTTCTTGCAATATTTTTTATCGTATCTTATTTAAAGATCAACATTTCTATGATAATAACATTTACTTCCAGTGATGTTAATCTGTAAATGTAATGAATGTTATACATATGTTTCTTAAAGATGGACCTTTTTATTTTTTCCTTACAAATTGTTGGTTTAGATTTTTTAGCATATCAGCTATGAAGTTTTAGGTTTAGGTTACTCCAATCTCATTTTCTTCGTCATATATAAGCCTATTTTTTTCCATGACAGAAATCACAAAATATTATGTCTGGTTGTGGGCCTAAGATCAACTAATATATTTGCTGCCCAAGTACCACTATGGACAATAGTGGCTTGTCGTAATTCAAATTGACTATTCCGGACCCTGAAAGTATCCTAAACTGCATGAAACATGTAACAAGATGGAAGATGATAGATTTGCTTTGTTTGCTTTAGCAAACAAAGCAAGAGTCCCACAAAATTCACTCCTTTTTTTCCCCCTCTCTTTTCAAAGTCTCGGCTTACTACACTTCTATTTTAAATTGAACATCAGTATATCAGTATGCTTGAGTCATTGTTGCACTATTCATAATAGTTAAATTATTCTCTTCTCTTCTCAATATATTACCAGTAACCAGTGTCAGCTGTTCTCAACAGCTCCTATATTTTTAATGGCTGTATCTGATGTCGTAGTTGGTCATGTGTTAGATTTCTTTTTTACTCATGAACTCTATATTTGATAGTTGGAATTTTGCTGTTGATGCTACTATGTTAGACATCTTCGTGCTAATTCCAATTCCTATTAACTACCATATATATTATTAGTGCACATTAGAAATATTAAAAAACAATTGAGTTTTGAATAATTAAATTGGGAGCTCCAATGACCCATACCAAATGATTAATATAGACCTAACTTCTGCAAAGCAAATCAGTAATTCTTATCTTTTTGGTGAACACTACAAACAAAGAGTAAAATCCCGGCATTTTTTTTGGCCAATCCCGGTGTTTTTAAACGCTGGGCTTGAACGCGCAGCGTTTCAAAAAACGCCGTCGCAAGCGCCAAACGCCTGCCGGGGATGCAAAAAGGCTTTCCCGGCGTTTGTGCTATCCCGGTGTTTGAAAACGCCCGGATAGGCTAATTTTCAACTTTTTTAATTTTTCCATTAAAAACCCTATCCCGGCATTTTAAAACGCCGGGGTAGGCTATGTATTATTATTATTATTATTATTATTATTATTATTATTATTATTATTATTATTATTATTATTATTATTATTATTATTATTAATTTTTTGGGGTGTAGTTTTGGTTTAATAGTTGGGTTGAACTAACACAAAAATAGAAACTTGATCTTGAATCACTAGTGAATCGATTCTCTAGAGTGTACGGAAGATGTTAAGGATTCGAATTGAGGCCTGGGTTTTGGATGAGAACAGGATGGATTTGAGAGTAGATGAGATCAAGTTCGAGAGGGTTTTGGTTTGAGAGAGAATGTTGTTTTATACTTCGAAGAATCATTGGATCAGTTTTCATTCGTTACTCTTCCATCACTATTCCTTGCATTTGGGCTAGTGATTTATATATAGTTTCTTTCATTACGGTTAGTGTATTAAATTTTCTGTAGTATATTCTCTACCTTCCCTAAACAGTTTATTGTTTCATCAGCATTTGACATATTTTTGCCTTAACAAATTTTATCTGATTGGAAGATACTCTAACATTCCTTAAATTTATACACAGGTATATATGGATTGGTTTAGATGATTTTCTTGTAAGTTTTGTAGTTGCTGTCTCAAGCTTGCTGCCTCCCTCTGCGAGAACTAGTAAGTTGGGGCAAAAAGTTTTGATCATGCATATATTATTTATATAATAAATATAATGCCAACTAATAGAACCAAACTTCCACATGCATGCACACACAAAATATTGCTCACTGTAACTTTTTATCAAGGTATTGGATTCTTGTAAATTAAGTAAACTTTATATTAGCCTGGAAATTTCTTCTATAACTATTCAAAAATGATGTTTATCATAGTACTTGTTCCCTATTACTTTACATGAATACATACAATCCACAACCTGTTCAGTATTAAACTTTCCCTATAAAAACTCTATGAGGATAAGAAAAGGTCGATTGTCGCTTGCACGGACACTGACTTCATAACTCAGGACTGATCTGTAGGGCTCATAGTGTGAAGTGAATTACTGAAATCAGCAGATGCATGGAAAAGGGTTTTTGTCCACTTAATCCAACTGTCATTCGACCAAGTAGATTTTGACCCACCTTTGTACCTTAATCATGGCAAATCCTTCACATATTGTGCCAGTAACAATAGTGGTCAATAATCTACCCAATACCTTTGTACTTTAATCATGGCAAATCCTTCACATATTGTACCAATAACAATAGTGGTCAATAATCTACCCAATGCTTTTCAATGAAGGTTTCTCTTTTTATTTTTTTATTTTTTTTATTTTTTTATTTTTGTCTGTGTTTGGGGGGGGGGGGGGGGGGGGGGGGGGGGGTTGTTTATGTGACCTCCGGTCACCGATATCACTAGATACATCAGTTATGTGCACATTCACCTATGCATATTCTTATCTAAGCAGATTCTTACCAAGCAAATGCACATATCTGAATCGAGGGACTTTCTCTGCTCTTATCTATATAACTTATATTAATTTGTGATATGATCATATATGCTCCTAATATATCTTGTGCAGGATGTATTTCTAAGAAATGGATAATTGTTGAATCAGCCAGTGCACCATTCTATGTAGCATGAGTGGCAACCTAAAATTGTGCTGAAGTGTTGCAGTTGCATAGTATTTCATTCTTTTCCCGGATTCTTTCTTTTGCCCGAAGGGATGATTATAATGACAATTCCTTTGTTTTTTTTACTTTGCATTTTCTAAGGTAAACGTTATGAAATGAAAAGTTGTGTCAAATAAATTAGTATACAAGATTAAGGGGACGAAGTTAATTGTCGAGCAAGGGCCAAACAAGCATATGGAAGATGTCATTGATGGCTGGTTTGTAGCAGTCACTTTCTTGCAGCAAAATCTTCGGAAGCTGCAGGAGGCGGAAGCACTTGACGCCTGATGATCATGTGCACCTTACTTTCAGCAATATTCTATTTAACAAACTGGGTTACAGATTTCGGACAAAGATTTGGACATCTCTTCCACACAGTTCGACCCGCTGAGCATCAACTGACATTCAGTTTATACTGGACTGCCATTTGGTTGCAGCCTAGACCAGGGGAGTGCTACGAATTCTTGTGTTATTTCAAGTTTCAACTCGTAAGAGTGATTTTCTTAATAGTTACTTGTCACTATAAATAATTGCCTTTTTAGTAAAGCAAACAGCTGAATTATCAAACAAACCCAAATGCTTGTGCTATGTATGTGCAAGTTGTTAGGAAAGTTATGGGCAGAAGCTACCCTACAACTAAAGTGAAATTGAGAAAGTGGAAATAAAGTGGACACAAATATTTTACGTGGAAAACCCCCAAAGGAGAAGGGATAAAAACCACGGGCACGGTAGTGGGATTTTACTGCGAAAAGTAGGGATTACAATATTCTCTCTAAATATAAGGAGAGTACAATTTCCACCCTCTCTTATAATAGGAGAAACACTCTCTCACAAATTTGAGAAAAATACAAGTATACAAATTATCTCTACGGGGATACAATTTTATCCCTCTTGAGAACACTCTTGTAATACTCTCTTTCTTTTCTTAATCCCTCTTTCTTTTCTTAATCCTCACTGAGTTCTTGTTGCTCTGCTACTGCATTTCAATCCCTTTCCTCCAACTCCTATTTATAGTTTGGAAGAGGAAAGAGAGGAGTGGGAGAGAACGGAGAGGTTGGTGGCAACATCTACCTTCTGTCTCTAATTTCCACACATTGTTTGGCAGATGGTAGGTGGCTTTTGACTTCCACCCAAAGGTTGGTGGCATTTGGTGCTATCTGCCGACATTCTCCCACTTGGAGATTTGATTAAGGATTAATCATGTCTCCACACGATCCTTTCTACCTTGCTATTCTCATGCTACTTACGTTACTGCTAGGCCACATGAGGATCTACACCATTCGAACTGTCAGTGTTGACTGGCTTGATCATAACATCTGCTAGGTTCTCGTTAGTGTGAATTTTGTGCATATCCACACTTCCTTTCTCCACTACTTCTCGAATGAAGTGATACTGGACTCTTATGTGCTTTGTCCGTGAATGAAAGACTGGATTCCTTGCGATGTGCAAGACACTCTGACTGTCACAAAACAGAACAATCTTCTCATATATGTGCCCGAGCTCCTCCAATAACCTTTAACTCCAGACTGCTTCCTTGCAAGCTGCTGTAGTCGCCATGTATTCTGCTTCTGTTGTAGATAAAGCCACAACAGTCTGCAGTTTTGAAACCTAGCTTACAGCTCCTCCTGTAAGTGTAAATACATAGCCCGTAGTGGATTTACTTTTGTCGAGATCGCCTGCAATATCTGAGTCCACATAGCCTCTGACAGTTAATTCTGATCCTCCATAACATAATGCAGCATCTGAGGTTCCTCTGATGTATCTCAGAATCCTCTTCACTGTGCTCCAATGCTTTTTACCAGGATTCGCCATGTATCGACTAACCGCTCCTACTGCTTGTGCACTGTCTGGTCTTGTACATATCATAGCGAACATCAAACTTCCCACTGCTGATGCATACGGTACTCGAGACATCTTCTTCCTCTCTGCTTCATTGCTAGGACACATCTTGGAGGATAACTTGAAATTAACAGGAAGTGGGGTCGAAATTGGCTTACAATCTTGCATGTTGAAGCACTGCAAGATCTTGTTGAAGTAATTCTTCTGGGAAAGCCAAACCTTCCTGTTATTTCTGTCTCGGTGAATCTGCATCCCTAGAATCTTGTTTGTCGGTCCCAAGTCCTTCATGTCAAACTCCTTAGCCAACTGTGCCTTCATTTCTTGGATTCGATCTTTGTTGGGGCCTGCTACCAACATGTCATCCACATACAACAGGAGGATAATGAAGTCATCATCACCATCAAACCTTTTGTAGTACGTACAATGGTCTGAACTAAGTCTGTTGTATCCAAGGCTAATAATGAAGGAATCAAATCTCTTGTACCAACACCTCGGTGCCTGTTTGAGGCCGTACAGAGATTTGTTCAACCTGCAAACCAAGTTCTCTTTGCCTGTTTCAGCAAAACCTTTTGGTTAGAGCATATAGATTTCTTCTTCAAGATCTTCATGAAGAAAAGCAATCTTCATATCTAACTGCTCTAGATGTAGGTCAAGCGTAGCACACATCGCCAAGACTACTCTGACTGTCGTGAGTCGAACCACAGGTAAAAATATTTCATTGAAGTCGATACATTCTTTCTGAGCATATCCTTTCACCACCAACCTTGCATGATACCGCTCCACCTGGTCATTTTCATCGCGCTTGATCTTGTAGACCCATTTGTTGCCGATGGCCTTCCTTCCTTGTGGTAGCGTAACAAGATCCCACGTCTTGTTCTTGTGTAGAGCTTCAATTTCTTCCTGCATTGCTGTCATTCACAAGGATACATCTGAGCCTGTGATTGCCTCCTAGAAGGATGATGGCTCCCCATCCTCTGTTAGAAGACAGTATGCAACATTGCTCTCCGTAACATACTCCAAGTGCCAAGCTGGCTGTCTTCTCTCACGAGTTGACCGACGAACTTTTGGAGCATCAGACTCGACAGGTTCTTGTTCATCGTGCTCTGGTGCTGCTTCAGAAGAAACTAGATCTTCATCTGGTTTATCTTCCACCTGAACTGTAGTAGTTTCTGGATTCTCCTTTGACATGCTATCGCTTCCATCTTTCTTTTGTAGCTGATCTTCTACAAAGATCACATCCCTGCTGACAACAACCTTGTGGGCAGTGGGATCCTACAGGCGATACCCCTTCACTCCGTCAGCATACCCCAAGAACATGCACCTCCTGGATTTTGGATCTAGCTTCGTTCTTTCTTGGGTATTGTGCATCACGTACGCAGGACATCCGAACCAATGTAAAGTAGAGTAATTCGTCGGCTTGCCAGTCTACATCTCCATCGGTGTCTTTAGCTCAATTGCCGTTGATGGCGACCGATTTATGACATAACAGGCGGTTCTAGCTGCTTCTGCCCAAAAAGAGTTGGGCTGACCTGCAGTCCACAACATAGCTCTCATCCTTTCTGCTAGAGTCTTATTCATCCGCTCTGCCATGCCATTTTGCTGAGGTGTATATGGGACTGTGAACTGTCTTGTGATACCTTCTTGCTTACAAAGTGCAAGAAACTCGCCGTCTGTGTACTCCCTTCCATTATCTGTCCTCAAGCACTTGATCTTCTTCCCAGATTCAAGTTCCACCTGCGCTTTGAAGTCTTTGAACACTGGAAACACATCTGGCTTCTTCTTGATTGGATACACCCACAATTTCCTGGAGTAATTCTCAATGATAGACACAAAGTATTTTGCTCCTCCTAGGGACATTTCCGGTGATTCTCAGACATCAGAATGAATCAAGTCTAGAATGCATTTACTCCTGGCTTCAAATCTGCTGAACTGCAATCTATGCTGCTTACTTGTAACACAATGCTCACAAAATGGTAGATTCACCGATTTGAGCCCTAGAAGCAGCTTCCGGTCGGAGAGAATCTTCAAACCTCGTTCAGACATGTGGCCTAGTTTGAGATGCCACATCATTGCTGACTCTTCTCCCTTGCTAGACGATGCGACACATGCATCAGCTTCCTGCAGTATTTCTCCATTAAGCATGAATAGATTTGCCGCGATCTTTTCTGCCTTCATGACCACAAGCGCGCCCCTGACAATCTTCATGACCCCATTTTCGACATGGGTCTTGCATCCAAGGCTATCTATTTGTCCCAAAGACAATAGATTCTTCTTCAAGCCCTTCACATGTCGTACCTCCTAGATGGTGTGAACCGTACCATCAAACATTTTGAGCTTGACAGTACCAATACCAGCGATTTCCAAAGCATGATCATCTCCCATGTGTACAGAGCCTCCCGAGATTGGTTCGTATGTATGGAACCACTCTCTCCGAGAAGTCATGTGCCATGTTGCGCCTGAGTCCAGTAACCAGACGTCAGAGAACTGCTTTCTGCCTCCAACCACCGTTGTTGCTTTGCTGTATAGAACTTCACCATCATACCGGGTACTTGCCACATTTCCTTGAGCATTTGCTAACTCAATGTCTCCACTCATCTTCTTGAACCAACAATCCTTCTTGAAGTGCCCTTTTCTGCCCCAGTTGTGGCACTTGTAAGTCTTCTTACTTCTGAATTTTGATCTACCATGATTCTGACTCCCACTGGGGCCACGTTCCGTTGATCTTCCTCTCATCACCATCAAAGCTTCCACTTGCTGCGAACTTCCCTGTCTGTCTTCCTTGTTCTTGCGCCTGGTTTCTTCTTCCAAAATAGCAGCTGTAACTTCGTCGAAGACTAGATAGTCCGTCAGGATATTGTTCGTCAGGTTGATAATGAGTTGATCATACGAGTCAGGTAGACTTTGAAGTAGAAGCTCCGCACGTTCAGCTATCTCTATTTTGCAACTCATTGATGTAAGTTGCGAAAATAGGGTGTTCAGGGTGTTGATGTGGTCGGTCACCGATGTCGATTCCGCCATTCGAAGAGTGTACAATCTTCTTTTTAAGAAGATCTTGTTGTGAAGTGACTTGGCCTCATACAACCTTGTCAGAGTTTCCCAAATCTCCTTTGCTGTCTTTTTTTCAGCCACACTAGATAACACACCATCAGCTAGTGCCAAGTGCAGATCGGCAATTGCGTTTCCGTTCATCTCGTTCCACCTGCCGTCGTCGGTGATCTCCGCGGGTCTATCTCCGATTGCTGCCAAGCAATTGTCCTTCCTCAAGATTGCCTTGATCTTCATTTTCCACAACGAGAAATTGCTCCCGTTGAATTTCTCAACATCGAACTTTGTTGTAGTCGACATTTCTGCTCCACCCCCGACAACCAAAGCTCTGATACCACTGTTAGGAAAGTTATGGGCAGAAACTACCCCACAACTAAAGTGAAATTGAGAAAGTGAAAATAAAGTGAACACAAATATTTTACATAGAAAACCCCCAAAGGAGAAGGGGTAAAAACTACGGGCAAGGTAGTGGGATTTTACTGCTGAAAGTAGGGATTACAACATTCTCTCTAAATATAAGGAGAGTACAATTTCCACTCTCTCTTATAATAGGAGAAACACTTTCTCACAAATTTGAAGAAAATACAAGTATACAAATTATCTCTAAGAGGATACAATTTTATCCCTCTTGAGAACAATACTCTCTCTCTTTTCTTAATCCCTCTTTCTTTTTTTAATACTCACTGAGCTCTTGTTGCTCTGCTACTGCATTTCAAACCCTTTCCTCCAACTCATTTTTATAGTTTGGAAGAGGAAAAAGAGGAGTGGGAGAGAACGGAGAGGTTGGTGGCAACACCTACCTTCTGCCTCTAATTTCCACACATTGTTTGGCAGATGGTAGGTGGCTTTTGACTTCCATCCAAAGGTTGGTGGCATTTGGTGCTATCAGCCAACACAAGTAAATGTAACTAGCATTATTTGTACACAAACACAATATGTTACAATCAAACACTTATTTCAATGAAGGCCAAACCAATGAAGAACCACATTGAAAGCCAACATATGTCCCATCCAAACTATAACGTAAAGTTTTTCTTATTCAGCCTACATGGCCTCAAATGGGCACACTACAGTCTCCTCTGTGGGGCCTACCCTAACAACACTCCCCACCTCATCCCTTGACTTGTTGTTGCCTTACCCTCTTCGGCTGACTTCTTCCTCATTGATAATGGTAAAAATTGCATCAAATTAGGGCTCTGCGATTTCAACACAGATCTCAAAGTTTTTACGAACAAATTAATCGTAATGGGCTTCTCTAACAGGTTCGGGGCTTCTTCAGACTCCTCTACAAGACATGGGTTTCTTTCAAGTCCATAAAAAGTGACAGATTAGACTCACTAAGAGAGATCCAGCCAATGAAGGTTGTTAGTCAAATCTCTTATCCCTAAACAAGAGAGCTTATCTTTTGAGAGGGAGATTCAAATAGAAGATAAGCAATTCATATCGATCCAATGGATTCATGTCAATATCTTAATATGTTTCTCAGGCCTATAAATACTCTCCCTCCTCCACAGTTAGAAGGTAATCAACAGTTTCTCTCTCAAACTCTCTTTCTCTCTCTTGTTCTGACTTGAGTGTCGATGGTCTGTCACTGGGGTCAACCCCCGATGTTTGAGGCTTTGCAGGTCCATCGACCGCGTTAGCAACCGTCGGATTCAGATCACGGATTCAATCTCAGAAGCTCTAATTGCATTTTACGACAAAGATTAAAAGTTAGATTTTTAGTTGTTTTCATCAAATATTAACCGACTATTTGTTTGCTCTCACACCAAAATAAGAAGTAACGATTGGCGTCGTCTGTGGAAAACTACGCAAATCAGACTTACCGCCATACCACCAAGACTAAGAGGCAGAGCGGCGGCCTCAAGCCATCGCACCAACTCTCTTCGTCAACCATAACTCCTGCGGAAGATTCGATTCCTCCTTAACAGTCATCCCGACAGCCTAGTTATGCTCTTTTCAACAGAAATGCACCGGGGGGCTCCCGACATAGCCGTCATGAACAACATCCTCTCTCTTACCGCATATCATTCCATAATGTTACAACCGATCCATTGGCCTCGCGAAGCCCCCAGGAATCTAGAGATCTCCGCCAAATCATCAACGCTAGATAACAAGAAATTGATCTACGTATCCGCTTGGACAAGAGCCGCACCCGAATTGAGGCCCCCCGCTCAAAACATTAGGCAAACCGGAGAAGCAACTATCCTAGACGGAAATCAAGGCAATCCTCCTCTCACAGAGGGCGCACCGCAATATGAAGCCCGACTGGTGAGAGTCGAAAGCTTCTTAAGCAAAACAAAGAGAAAGATGCCCCAGTCACTAGGGCCGAATTGGATAAGTTCAAGCTCGACATCCTCTTAGCTATTCAAGGTAGTCTAGATCTAGGTCAGCCCCCAAAGAAGGATCTGTCGACTCAACTGGTCCAAGGGGAAGGATGACCAAGTCCTTTGCTTAGTCTAGATCAGATGAAGAATGAGAGGAACTGCTCCAGCATGGCTTACCTTAGTCGGCCCCCTTTCAGCAAATCCATCCTTGATGCACTCATTCCGAAGAACTTCAAAGCTCCTCATTTGAGTCCTACAATGGAGAATCAGACCTTGTGGACATATTGAGAGTTTTAAAATACTCATGATGGTCTATAACTCCACCAATGCGCTCATGTGTCATACTTTCCTTACAACTTTGAAAGGATCAACAAGCCAATGGTACTTGCGCTTAACTCCAAAGTTAATATTTTTCTTCGACCAGCTCGAGGCTCATTGTGCACTTCGTTACTAGCCGTAAGGTTTAAAAAACAAGGGCTTCTCTATTGGAATTGAAGCAAAGAGACGGAGAATTGTTAAAAGACTTTGTCAAGCGCTTCACAGCCGAAGCAAGGTCCATCTCCTCCTTAAATTCATCAGTGGTGGCTGACGTCTTCCGCCATAACGTCACTAACAAAGTCCTGAAAGCCTCCCTCGCAAAAAAGCCACCCAAAAATTTTACTGAGCTCCTGGAAAGGAATGACAAGTATATCAGGGTCTAGGAAGCTCTCTATCCTCAAGGTAAAAACGATTCATCTGCTGAGAACAAACAGAAGAATACAAGCGAGGAAGAATCCAGGAAGTTTCAGAAAGACGACGCAGGTCAACGCCGTCCACCTCCAGCAACACACTTCGGCAAGTTCACTCCTCTCAACGTAAGCATATCAGCCATCCTTATGGAAGTTGAGAAGGACAGAATAATCTGCCTTCCCCCAAAGATGTCAACGTCTAGCAAGAGAAGAGACAAAAATAAGTGGTGCGCATTTCAAAGAGATCATGGACACACTACTGACAACTGTCGAGCTCTTAAAGAAGAACTGGAAGCTATGATTCGCATGGGTTATCTCTCCAAATTCGTTCGGAAAGATCATCGAAAATCCTCCACCCCGGGGGGCTAATTAGCGTTAAGAGGGGCCATCTGATTCGCAAGACTCTGAACACATGGTCATTCTCCACTCCATTCAAGGAGGCCCGATGGGGGGGGGGGGGGATTTGAACTCCTCCCACAAAACTTTCGTGAGGAAAGTCAACTCCATAAATAACATCCCACCTACCAAGAGCACCGGGGTCCCGATATTTTTCTCCGACAAGGACTTAGAAGGTGTACGAATGCCTCACTATGACACATTGGTCATAAACCTTTGCATAGTGAATCATGAGGTACGCCGCATCTTGGTGGACAACGACAGCTTAGTAAACATCATTTTCATGAACACTTTCAATGGCTTCAAGCTCTCCCTAGACCGACTCAAGCAAGACGGTTATACACTCCATGGATTATCCGGTGTACCCGTTCAAGTAGAAGGAATCGTCACACTCGATGTGACAGTAGGAAAAGCACCCACAACTCAAACAGAAGCACTGGAATTTATAGTAGTCGATGTCAAAGCCGCATATAACGCAATATTCGGTCGTCCCGGCCTAGCGGCCTTCCATGCAGTTACTTCCAACTTCCAGATGACAATGAATTTTCCAACAACAATAGGGGTATGCCAAGTTGTAGGGAGCCAACAGGTAGCACAAACATGATACACCGCTATAATGGGGGGCTTGGTTCTCCTCCTCGACACCATAGAGCTACCACCGGAAAACAATCACAGTAACTCCAAGTTCGTGAACAAGCTTGAAGCCATTGCCACAAAAAATCCTGCCAAGAACTTCCAAACATGTCAAATCATCTCAAACCAAGTCCAAATTCGTTCTCATCAGAATACTCTTAAATCCCCCACCCGAAGCCACTCCGCTCATTCAACAGAAACAACTAGTCCTGCTAAAACACATTAGCGCATCAAAAGATCTCTCATTTTCTATGCAAAACAATGGGAGGATCGTTCCAAAACAGGCACGGCCTACCAAGTTGTTCGCCTAACGGATCATCAATTTGAAGACCCGGGGGGCAATGAGATATCAGCAGGGACCTGAAAAGTAGAATACCTTGTGAAGGTGAACGAGGGCATCTAAAACGTCATCTTTTAGTATTAGTAGCAAATTTTCTCAATTTGTAATAAAGGCCAGCCACTAAAGCAGCCGTTTAGTTTTACTTTTTAGTAAAGACCACTTTCACTACCGATCACTGCATGTAATAATTGCCAACCACTAAAGCAGCCGCTTAGATTTATTTTACAATAAAATGTAGTATGAATTTTTGCAAAATTCTTGTACAAATCAACAGATGCATACAATGAGTTGAGTGCCAAACTTATACACAAACGCCAAAAACTCATTAGAAGTTCCTTATGAGACGGGTTCGGAGTCCATACCCATGGCTCAAAATTGCTCTAGCAATTTGCAATAAAGTAAGTTCAGAGTTCGCTTTGTCATCCGATCTGCTTTTGCAATCCGTTAGCGCCTCGACGACAGGTTGGGAGTCCATACCCATTACTCAAAGTTACTTTAGCAACTTGTGACAAAGCAAGTCCAGAGTTCAACTCGCCATTCGATCTGCTCCTGCAACCTGTTAATACCTAAACTAACAAGTTTAGAATTCATACCCATGGCTCGAAATTACTTTAGCAACCTGCGATCAAGCACGTTCGGAGTTTAACTCGCCATTCGACCTGTTCCTGAAACTAGTTAAAATTCCTTAAAGACAGATTAGAGATCCAAAATCGTGATTGCAGTTACTCCAGTGAAACTGGCAAAAGCAACATTTAGAGTTCAACTCGCCACTCGATGTGACTCACAATTTGTTGGAGGACCGATACAGCAAGTTTGGTAAATAGCTCTCCTTCAGAGTTACTCCTACAACTAGCTTAGTACAATGTGGATAAGTTCAAACTCTGTTGCACATCATCGACAGTTCGTTAGCTACACATAACAGACTGGAGGCCCTTTAGCTGCAAAGAACTCAGTCGACGACCTATCAATCTAAACAACAAGGTGCATAATAAGGATAAAGTATATGAAGAGATTTCATCAACAATTACAGAACTATCGCGAACCCATATGCTTAGATCCAGTACCGCTACAAATATTTACAAATACAAAATGGTAAGACCAGAGTCCAACTTTGTCCAAAAGCAGCTCATACGACTAGCCAACCCCCAAGACGACGAATCACATGAAAAGACACTGGCATGTAGAAAACTTCTTATTTCATAAAGCACAAGTCTCGTCACAACTCCAGAATTACAATGGATCTACGTTTCATGTCCAAGAATCGCTACAAAAGTCTTGCGACCATGGTACAACGACCTGTCCTGCAAGTCATCCTCCAGCTACGCAACATAGATCCGCTTAAGAGACGCAACTTGTCACATGCCTTCTGCCAGCTAACAAATTCCCAGGGTCGCCTCAACTCTTGACGATAAAACTCAAGACAAGTCTCCTTTAGGCAGATAAGATCTAGGTTTATCCTACCACCTTCACCTGAGCAGGCTCCAACCCCGTCTCGCGTGAAGCTCTGCGCAAACAGACTTGTCCCAATGCCGTCAGGCATAGGGTATCACGAAGGAGAGCAAGCTCAATGTCCCGGGGACCTCGTTCGATGTACACAACTACTTGTCAGCAAAGAGAAGAACGGAACCACCTCAACGCTGAACAAACATAAGTGACTTCACTTCAATATTAAGAAGATTCAGAACATTCACAACTCATTTGCTCCACAAAATGAGTCTGGTGCTCCGCGCACCACTTGAGTTCCTTGGCCAACAACTCGTCAACTTTGAACAACGAGATCGACGCCTTGCGCCTCACTCAGGCTCCATCAAGCAACTCGTTGGCTCCAAACAACGAGTTTATTGCTCTGCTCTCAGCTCGAGCTCTATCAACAACTCGTTGGCTTCAAACAATGAGATCAATGCTCGGATCACCACTCGAGCTCCATCAACAACTCATTGGCTTTAAAAAAAGGAGTTCAACACTCTGCACCTCACTCAGGCTCAATCAAGCAACTCGTTGGCTCCAAACAGCGAGTTCAACGTTCTGCTCTCTGCTCGATCTCCCTCAACAACTCGTTGACTCCAAACAACAAGTTCAATGCTCTAATCACCGCTCGAGCTCCATCAACAACTTGTTGGCTCCAAACAACGAGTTCAACGTCTTGATCTTCGTCTAGGCTCCATCAACAACTCGTTGACTCTAAATAACAAGTTCAACGCATTGTTCTTCGCTCAGGCTCTATCAACAACTCAGTGGTTCCAAACAACGAGTTCAACGCTCCGCTCACCGCACGATCTCCATTAGCAACTCGTTGACTCTAAACAATGAGTTCACCACTTTGCTTTCCACCCAAGCTTTGACAACAACTTGTTTGCTCCAAACAACAAGTTCAATGCTCCGCTCACTGCACGAGCTCCATCCACAACTCATTGGCCCCAAACAACAAGTTCAACGCCCTGCTCTCTGCTCGAGATCCATCACCAACTTGTTGGCTCCAAACAACGAGTTCATCGCTCTGCTCACTGCCCGAGCTCCATCAATAACTCGTTGGCTCCAAACAACGAGTCCAGCGCTTTGCTCTCCGCTCGTGGTCCATCAAGCAACTCGTTGGCTCCAAACAACGAGTTTAACACCTTGCTCTTTACCCTCGAGCTCCATCAACAAACTCGTTGGCTCCAAACAACAAGTTCAACACCTTGTACTCTTTTCGAGCTCCATCAATAACTCGTTAACACTAAACAACGAGTTCGTTGCCCCGTTCATTGCTCGAGTCCTTCCAACAACCCCACAACTTCATGGAATAGGCTTGACATCCAACGTCAGCATAGAATTGTCTCTACAAACTTGCTAGGCGAAAACAGTGAGTCCAAACCTCAGCTCTGTCTCAGAGTTCTCCACAAACTTGTAGGGAACAAACAACAAAGTTCAACGTTCAACTCTCACGTAGTTGCCTCTACAAAATTTGTTGGGCGCAAACGATAGTTCAGATGTTCAACTCCGTTCCAGAATTGCCTCAACCAACTTGTTGGGATCAAACAACAAGTCTTCTACAACTCTTCTAGGTCATCTATATATACAAGATCCAACGATCAAAGCACTTTGCTCCTAGACCGACAGAATGCTTGTCCAACGATGAAAGGCTTGATCGACGAAACAAGCTAACAACACAACGCTTGGTCGAGAAAAGTGTGGTTCACCAAAACGAGCGACGAGATGTTTGATTGACAAGTACAATCAACAAAAACTCAAAGCGTCAAAGGGGGAGGAGAACAAATTCTTGCTACTTAGCTCAAATTCAGAAGATTTATCTCCTAACTCGACTACACACGAGCTGTTAGGTTTTGAAGGCAATCAAAAATTAAATACACAACGGAAAAATTACAAAAAAAAAATATCGAAACGTAGCCATGGATCCATGCGAAAACCATAAATCGTTTTTAAGAGTTATATCTTAAAGATGGATCTGCTCTCTGCACAATATGCGGATCACAACACTGT
Source organism: Hemerocallis citrina (assembly GCA_017893485.1). NCBI lineage: Eukaryota > Viridiplantae > Streptophyta > Magnoliopsida > Asparagales > Asphodelaceae > Hemerocallis > Hemerocallis citrina. The sequence goes on along the minus strand of CM030366.1, from coordinate 225,936,071 downwards.
AATATTGCGCTGCCTCTACGATATCCACAAGAACGGATTTAAAAACGACTCTCCCTCAGACCGCAGTGCTAGCTGCGGGAAGGGGTTGATCCTCACGATCTCTCTTTCTCACTTTCTGTAACAGCTAGGGTTTTTTACATGTGTCTTTTCCTCAGATACATATCATATATATAGGTTCAGAAAATCAACCCTAAGAGAGTAGTGAGGCTGTTGGGCTCACAATCTGATCTGAGTCAGATTCGTGTGTGGGCCTTTGAACATTAGTCGGCCCATTTAATCTAATTAAATGTCGAACCAGTGTCAGGAGTCCAAGTTTTACTTGGATCCCCAATTAAATTCATCTTATGAATTTAAATCCGAATTTCGATCCATTCTAAGCGTGTGACCCTGTAGGTTTCCATTACGTTGACAATAATACTAAAATCATATTCGAGTATTACAAATAGTGAGCAGTATCTAGCAATACATCACTGCTACTCAAGTAACGAGAATGTCAGTGATTTGACATAACCTATCCATGACCAATGCTACCTTGTAGTCTAGTCCCTTTGTCCAGATATCTTAATTGACCACAAGGTATAGAGCGTGCCACCCTTGTATAGTTCAATCTTTAGTTTCTTGATGTTCGAGTAGACTTACTAAAACAGAGGAGATCAATATCTCATATCGACTCATTTGTGCACGACCATGAATTTTGCAGTCTTACTCAATCAAGGGGCCTGTAGATATGGCTCATGTTATGTAAGAGGAACAAATCCTATCTAAGTCACTCACATCCCTTCGCATAATTTGTAGTATATTCAATAATCGACTTTATAATCACCTTATTACAGGCAACATTTGACGACATTAAAATATATAACTTCTCATGTAGGAAATCGTAATGACTTTAAGTCAAATGACTACATACACTATGGTCACTGAGAGAACCGCTTATGACACTCACGTAATGATCCATGCTGCGTTCTCATGGTGGATCAGTCCAGTACACCATTACTCTAATATATACCAATGTGAAGACTTGATATCTCATATCCATGACCCGTGAGATATGGTCATCACTCTATACACATACTAGTATCTATGTATTATTATTGTCTTAATTCACAATAATACTTGACTAAGGACATTTAAAAATAATGTTCTAATTTCAGTCAATATGATCTCACAATCAAGTCATGCACTTGATATCTCATGACATTAAACTTATTATTCTAAGGACTTCATTATGTTCATTTAATTCACAATAAATGAAATGCCTAAATATCAAATAAATGTCATGATACAATGTAAACTAGTAATGTAAATACACAATTGGCCTCTAGGACATACGCCAACACGAGCTCCTTGCAACTCCAAACTCCAAATAAAAAGAGAATGGAAGAAGCTCAAAACTCCAACTTCTGAAGGATACAAAACTTCGGGTCGGAGCCAAATTAACTCCAAAAGAAAAGAAGAAAAGAGTATTAAAGATAAACGGGTACACGGGTCTCTAACCCAAACCCGTTCACACTTCAATCCTCGAAATCCAAAAGTCCTTCAAAACTTATTTTTCAAAACCCTCATTCTTCAAAAGTATCCGACTCAGAGCCACCCTACCTCGACGAAATTCAAAAGCTCTACCTCCATATCTCGACCGCAGCTCCACTCCGCCAAATACCAACTCTAGGCCTCGACTTTAACTCTGCAAAAAGTTTCAAGAAGATCAACATGTGCTCCACAAGCTCAATTCCTGCTTCCAGACCCGAAGTCGAGTAACCATAGCTCACCCAAAAAATAGTTTGGCGAAGGAACTCCATAGCTCGGTGAAATGTGTGGCTCGACATGGGAATGATGATAGAAAGTTCATAGCTCGGCAAGATGATTCTATATCTTGCTGACAACGACGACAAGCCACATAGCTCGGCGAGATGAGTAGGTAGCTTGGCAAAAAGTTGTGAGAAGTTGAAGCCCGACCGAGCTTGACGAAGACTATTGCACGACCACCGTCGATGAAGACTTTAGCTCACCTAAGTTTGCAGCTCGATGAAGGGAAAGGGTCGATTTAAAACTCCGAAAACAGAGTCTCCCTTGAAAAACATAGCTCAACCTATAGCTTGGCAAGACGTTCAAAACACCATAGCGCGCTAACGTCATAGCTCGCCAAGACTTCATAGCTCGACCGCATGCCCATTACTTTGGTGGCGGCGAGAGCTCCATAGCTCTGCTACACCACCTCGTAGCTCAGCGAGAAATTCAAGAAGCTCATAGCTCGGCTGCGACGCGAACGCCATAGCTCGGCTAGGCGAAGGAGCTCCATAGCTGGACAACGTGTCTATAGCTCGGCAAAGAGTGTTGCTTCATAGTTCAACGAAGTTTTGAAGTCGACGAAGGAGATAGCTCGCCAATAATCGTAGCTCGGCGAGGCTCATAAGTCGACAAAGGTGGTAGTTTGGCGAAATCGTTCGAGTTCCCATAGCTCGGCGAGAAGGAGGAGCCCATAGCTCGACGACGAAGCGATGCCATAGCTCGGCCAAATCGTCGGCTGAGCTAGGGGGTCGTAGTGAGCAGTTGCTGGCCTTTGGATCACCACGAGAATCGCGCTCCCATGCAACCAACGCTTGAGACTGCGCCATGCCATCTTCGTCATTCCACTCTCCTTCTCCTCCATCGGATCCCACTTAGTGGACGAGCTGAGGCGTGATCGACGCATCAGATCAAGCCACGTCGTCATCACCATCATAGTGCCTTCGCAGCCATCTAATCCCACTCAGCGGATGAGCTGGGGCATGATTGATGCCCTTGATGTTGCCACGTAACCCCCTAATCAAATCTCTCTCATCACGACCGTTCAAGCACATCAGCGCGTGAACTCATCTTGATCAATGCTGCCGATGGAGCCAAAAATCGTGCCCAGGTCAGATAATTCATAAAAATTGCAAAATTTTATTTAAAATTTGAAAATTTAGTTAAAAAACCCAAAATTAATTATTTAAATTCGAACAATTAACATATATCTCCAAAAAATAATTTAAAATAGGGTTTATTAATTATAAAATTCAAAAAAGTTATTTTAAATTGGGGAAATTTTATTTTAAAATCTAGAAAAAATCAGAAAAATATGGAAAAATATGGAAAATTTTAGGTAAATATTCGCTGCCTTTAGAAGCCACTAATCAGTTCCAAGTATCTCGAAGCACCCTAAAAGCTAAGATTGTATCCAGAATTCAAAAATAAGGCGTACTACTCCCTGAAAGCCAATAAGATTGTCTTCCGGGAGTGGGGTTTAAGATAATGGTAAAAATCACAGCAAATCAGGGTCTTACGATTCCAACACAGATCTCAAAGCTTCTACATGCAGATTAATCGTAACAGACCTTTTTAACAGATCCAGGCCTTCTCCAGGCTCCTTTACATGTGTCTCTTTCAAGCCCATAAAAAGTGACAGATTAGGTCCATTAAGAGAGACCCAGCCCATGAAGGTTGTTAGTCAAACAAGATAGGTTATCTCTTGAGGGGGAGATTCAAACAGGAGATAAGGTATTCATATTGATCCAATTGATTCATGTCGATCTCTTGATATGTTTTCTAAGCCTATAAATACTCCCCCCCCCCCTCCTCCATAGTTACAAGGTAATCAACAGTTTCTCTCTCAAACTCTCTTTCTTTCTCTGCTTCTGACTTGAGTGTCAGAAGGTCTATCACCGGGGCCAACTCTCGGTGTTTCAGGCTTTTTGTAGGTCCATCGGCTGGATCAGCAACCATCGGATCTAGACCATGGTGTTCAATCAATGATCTAGATTCAATCTCAGGAGCTCTAACCGTATTTTACGGCAAAGATCAAATGTCAGAATTTTAGTATTTTCCATCAAATATTAACTCATTATCTGTTTGCTCGCACACCAAAATAAGCAGCAACACTCATTTCATCCATTACAAAGTACACATAAGTGTTCGATGTATTCCTTTGGCACCTCTCTAGAGGCCCTCATCCTCTTTCCTCTGAGGGACAACTTTTGCTCCACTTGGTCCAATATTGTAATCCAAAATATAGAATTCAAATCTTCAATTCCTTGGCCGTGCGGAGAACAGTGCCGTCGGCAAAGCAACCTTGTGGTACATTACAAAGTGGTTGATGGATGGGCAAAGGCCAAGGTGTTTGGTGAGCTTGTAATCAGCAATAGGCATTTCGATGGCACTTGTCGTGTAGAAGATGATGAGATGGGTGATGTGAGACTTAGGGTGGTTCCACTCCTTGATGGCGGCCAAGGCATCTACCATGCCGAGCTTGGGAACCTCATCGACAAGAATTTCTTTGCGGGTGTCTGAGAGAGGGAGCTGATATAAACTTAACCATAGGTAGAGAATTTTTCAAGAATATCAAAAGATTAAGTTTACCAACAAGTAATGCCGATTAAGTTAGAAATTAAAATTAATAATTGGTTTGATGGATTTTCAAGAATTGAAATAATTTTAACAAACCCAATTAAAAATTTAAGCCTACAATCAATAATTAAACCTAAATGTTCTTAGCAAGTAAAATATTCAATAATGATTCGTACCCTAACTAGCAAGTAGAAGCACGCACCTACAATATTTGTGGACGACAAAAAATTCAGATAATAATCTAGAGATGATAAAGCAGTATCACAAATATTTGAGAAGTGAACAAATCTCACCGGGATTTGATGGAGGGAATCGTCTCCAAGGATCTCAGATTGTTGTTGGCGTCGAAGGCAACAAGAGGCTGCCTGTTGTTGTCAGGGATGGGGGTGTGGTGGCGGAAGCAACCGGATAGACGGTCATCGGTGGTCGACAGACTAGAAATTTTGATTTCGGATTTGAAGTGGATTTAGGGAATTAGAGTTTGATGTGAAGAGATTTGGGGATTAGGGTTTCGAAATTGGGGAAGGGGACAGATGGGGGTGATCAGGAGAAGGGGGAGAGGCGCAGGCGCGGTCGTCGATGGTCAACGAGGGCATTCTGGGAGGTTTTCGCGGGTGTTTGGAGGAGGGTGGCTTTGCCGTCGGGGTTTCGGAAGAAGAGAGGGCAGGGGAAAAGAGTTTCAGTGTTGGATTTTGGAAGTCAACAACAAAGAGACAGAAGCAAACGAAGAGAGAGAAAGAAGTGGTGGGTTTGGGTTTGGCGGTTGTGTATAAGGAGAGGGAATTAGGTGTATTTTAATGGTGGCTGTAAGGATGAAGATGAGATCTATGATTTTTCACAAATCCTAATAATTTCTTATGGTATCACACACACAATAAAAGATTGCAGAACAATAATTCAACATAGTAATTTTTTAATCAATAATCACATACCTTCTCATTGTTCTCAAGACCGATATATAGGCTCAAAACAAAATCTCAATACAAATCTCCAAAATATTCTAATGCAGAAAGTAAATAGTGCAAATTATAAAACTATTACATATTGTTACAATGTCCAAAAATAAATAAAATGCTAAAATAAAGATAAATAGGCCAATAAAATAGCTATCCTAGATAACCCCTGCACTGATAGAAACGTCTGAGTCGTCAGAATCGATGTCCTCGTTAGGAACCATGGGGGTGCACATGTTGGGGTTCTCCTTCAAGTTGTGCTCGGTCAAATGTGTATATTTGCTTCTTGATCATTGAGCTATCACCTGTTGATATGCATATATATAAGAAATTATAAGTTGTGCTCGGTCAAATGTGTATATTTGCTTCTTGATCATTGAGCTATCACCTGTTGATATGCATATATATATAAGAGATATATAATTATATATTAAGAAAATAATTAAATGATAGTGAAAATTCTTATAGAAAAATTCTCTTTGCCATTGGATATGCGAAATTTGACCCTAAACACCTCCACTAGCTGGGCATGAAGAGTTATTATAGCACAAACTAGGATCTAATATTAGTATCCCAAATTATCTCAAAATTATCTTAAAAATTCACCAACTTCATGGACTGAACACTGTATAAAACAGCAACTCACAAGTTTAAGAATATTTTACCAAAATGACCCACGTTTTGAAAGAATTTACCAAACTGATCCACTTTTGAAAGTTTTTACCAAAACGACCTACTCGCTAACCTAGTTAGTGGCCCTAGTTAAAATAGGGTCACTAACTGAGATAGCGAGTGTATAATTGGCTATTTTCTTCAGCTTTCACCACTTGGAAAAAAACCTGAAGAAAAAAAGCCAAATATACACTCGCTGTCTCAGCTAGCGGCCTTTGTTTTCACTAGGGTCGCTAACTGAGATAGCGAGTGTCGATTGGAAATTCACTTAATACCACACTCGCTATCTCAGTTTCTTCTTCCCCTATCTCTCTCCACACTCCTTCTCCCACTCCGAAACCTTAGTGGCTCAAATCTCATCATTGTTCTACCCAGTATTCGTGTGGTATTTGTCATAACTCTTGCTATTTGATTTTTGGTTAATTTTGATGTAGGGTTAGATTTAGAATTGTGAGTTAATTTGAGATGTGTTCAACAATAAATTGAATGTTTTAGTTATACGAATTATGCCTAAATTGTACTAAGTGTGGATGATTAGTACTAAATTTATTTGTGTAATTAACCTAACATAACCTATATTGTACTAAGTTAGTTAGTGTTATTCGTGAAATATTAGTGTCAAGAAAAAGATCAAGTATAAACTCGTTATCTCATATAGCGATTGTGTTTGGACCACACTCGCCATCTCATGGTTGTATAGAAAAAAAAAAGAATAAAAATATCAAGTTTAGACTCGCTATCTCAGTTAGCGAGTATGTTTGTATCACACTTGCTAACTGAGATAGCGAGTCTAAACCAAAATATATTTTTCTTCAAGCCAATACACTCGCTATCTCAGTTAGCGAGTGTAGTACAAACACACCCGCTAACTGAGATAGCGAGTCTAAACCCTCATTTTTTAAAATTTCAAGTCAATACACTCGCTATTTCAATTAGCAAATGTGGTACAAACATACTCGTTATCTCAGTTATTGACGAGCCCTCAATTTCATTTATTATTGTTGTTGATGTTCTATTTTGTTTTATAGAACACTCTAATCTTGAGTTATTGAGCCACCGATTTTTTAATGATATTAATTCCCTTGAAGCTGTTTGACCTCTTACTATTGGTACATTTTTATCTCAGAGAGTGAGAGAGAGAAGGGGGGGGGGATATAAGGTTAATTACAAGCAATCAACCATATCAGAACTCCAGCAAGAACCTTTTTGATTGTTTACAAGCAATGATTTTGTAATCAGCATAATGGTATGATTGTTTACAAAAGAAAATGATTGTTTATTCACTTTTGCAGAAAAACAGTTTCGAGCAGTTCTGCATAAATTATGCTGATGAAAGGTTGCAGCAAAATTTTAATCGCCATTTATTTAAGTTGGAACAAGAGGTAACTTTCGGGTATTTATGATTGATAATTTATGTCATCTATATCTAATATTGTGACACTGTTATGATTTCTTATTCTAGGAATATCTTAATGACGACATAGACTGGAACAAAGTTGATTTTGAAGACAACCAGGATTGTCTGAATCTTTTCGAGAAAGTACGTATATTTATCCAGGGTAATGTTGTAGTTTCTGATAGTTTTTTAGGAAAGATGTTTAGTCATCAAAATAAAAAAAAAACAGGGGAATTTTTTTTTTCTTTGCTTCCAACTGCCAACATGTTTAAATATATTCATGTTTTATCACAAGCATGGACTATTGTAAAATTATATATTCATGTCTACAAGATTTCTGATCTCATATAAGGTTAGTGTTTGGATTGAAAATGCCTCAAATACCGGATATGCCATAAATTTCTGAACTTTTGTGCGGCCTACATTGCTCTGCTTGAATATCTCTCCGTCCAAGACTAGTATGTAAATATACTAAACAAGCCTCTTTGAGTCTTTGATCTATTTCCAAAATTACTTTTGCTAATTTTCTTCTGTATTTCCTTTCTTCGATAACCTTCCCTCTTTTGCTAGTTGCTTTCCTGAATTTCAAGTTTTCACTTAGCTTATTCTAAGATTTGTAGACACCACTTGATCTGAATTTTACAGTCATTAGTTACTCTTCCGCTATGTTGTAAAATGGGCACTTCTATCACGGAGCCACCCTCGTGTCAGACACAGAATTTTATGGACACTCGAACACATGTCAGATGTCTTAGAGTTCATTTTTTTATATGTTGAAACTTCTTAGACACATCTGAACACTTTTTGAACTCAAAATCAACTTTCATCACACACTTCTCTCACATTCTTATACTATTTAATTCTTATTACTTATGTATGAATTATGGATCTTCTCGAATATTGTAATCTGTGTGGACTATGCCCGTATTATTTCATTTACATGGGCTGCATATCTTTTATATTGATTATGTAACTCCATTACATTATTGGATGTCATTTGGTTTGTACAATTATATTATATAGTATTACAAATTTACAATCATGTTCTAGTGTCCTAACTTTTTAAAATTTGCAATGTCCCCATGTGGAAGTACCTGTGTCTTGTCTGGACATATATACATGCTTCCAAGCTCCTACATTGACATTTCAGTCTCCTAACTGTTACCCATATCATGCCCTGCCATCAGATCCCTATCCCTTGTTCATATTTTTCATTTTTTCAGTAAAGCTTATACTTGTTTTATTCAACAGAGTTACTATTGCTTTATAATTTTTTTGAATAATAAATTTTTGCTTTATAATTAGTCTCTAATATTTGATATTTATGCAGAAACCTTTAGGACTGTTGTCTTTGTTGGATGAGGAGTCGACATTATGAAATATTTTTGCATAAATTGCTTTCCATGGCTTAGTATACATTTGGTGTTTTCCATGGCTTTGCGAAAATTTATTTTATTTGCTTTTACTTTTACCTTTTGTTGTTTTATTAAAAAAATTACTAAAGGACAACAAAATATGAGTTTGGCTAGGGCAACCCGCATCTCCGAGCCGGCCCTGGTTGCAGAGAATTGCACAATTTAAGATCAATAAAGAAAGAACCAAGATACCGAAAAAAATGAAACTAAGAAATAATATTTTACATTAAAAACACTGTTGTTAAACTAAGCGCACAGATAACGAAAACCTTATTATAGAGGAGCAAACTGATAAAATGTGAACTAAAGGAGTTGGTATATTCTGTTTATTGCAAGTTGTTGTAGTTGCAATAAAGTTGCAAGATTTATTCTAATTGTAACCAAGTAAACAACTCAAAGGAATCTTATAACTTGAGTTTGCAGCTCCCTGCATCAAACGAACAGCTTTCCTTTAGTGTGTAAAGTGTAAACAAGGATGTTCCTCGAAAAAGGAAAAATTTCAATAAAATCACCTCACTCTTCACGAGTTTAGAGAAAATCCACCCAATTTTTTTTGTGTGGTTTGCTATACTATGAGTAAAAGTAGCTGCAGTTTGCAACCCAGTTATTTTATCAGTTAAATTTAAAGTATTTTTATTATTTATTTATATATATCTTAAGCTAATAGGCCTACCCCATATCTCATTTCTCTATTTTGAAATAGAGAAAGGAGAGCAAAAGTAGGAACTGACACGTGCAGCCCACACCAATTGCCAAAACAGAATTAATTAAAAAAAACACCAAAAAAAAAATATTTTCTCTTCCACATATCCCCAAAACCCACAAACCCTAACTCTCCCTACCCCAAAACCCACTCACATCTCCTCACCTGTCCGTCATAATGCCATCCGCCGTCCATCCCGCCTCAATCCTGCCCGTCTCTACCCTCCATCATCGCTGTCCGTCGTCGATCCCGCCCCGACCCCGTCGTCTCTACCCTCCACCGTAAGTTTCCTTTTTACTTAAGATTTTTTTATATTTCTCTACCCTCCACAGTAATTTTACGCTGCAAAAAGGGGCTGCAGAATTAAGGGGCCTATTAAAAAACACATGGTATAGCAAAATCAACTCAAAATTCACATGGTCATATCTATGACCAAACTATTTCCCAATAATAGTCTAGGTCATTGCCAGCAAGTACTATAAATTTCTTATTTATAATGGGTTAATTGTAAATTAGAGAAGAAACCCATGAATTATATCTTTGGTACGATCTCCATGGTTCATGATGCCAACCAACTGTTTGTCGAAATGCCCATTGGACACAAGTTGTTTATCTTTATGTAAATAGAACATGTAATGCACCCATTTCGAGTTTGTGTGGCTGAAAATGGTAATGTCTGTAACATGAATAGAATATATTTTGTTTTGGGGAGATGGGTATGATGGGTTATGTTTTACTTAAAAAAATATTCATGATGCCCAATCCTAAGATGTATTCTGTTCTGCTGAGAAAGAATGTTAAAGGTCATTCGTGATATGCCCGAGTCAATAACATGGTTTAGATAAGTTACGTAAGAAGCACCTAGGGATGATTATTCCTATCGAATTATGCTTTGAGAGGAATAAATCAGGTCATGGGGAATTATCTGATCAAGCAGATTAAACTTTTGTAGTTTTCTAATCTGTATAAAATGTACGTGGATCAAAGTTTCCATTATGAATATTTTTTTAACCTTGATTTATATTTGAAATGAGCATTTTAAAGATTTTTTATTTATTTTTTTAAGGGTTTTTAACATGTATGTCCCTAACAAATATGTGAATATCACATATACCCCTCACAAATGTGTATTTTCACATTTACCCCTAACAATGTGTATCCAACCTCCTAGTTATACCCTTATTGTAAGGATAGAAAACCCACCTCACTTTTTTTAATTGGCGGTTTATGTTTTAAAATTTTTGTAGTTATTATGTAATATTTCTCGCCGAAAACAAAAGCCCAAATTTTTTTAGTCATTATATATCTATCTATAACTATTATAATGGAAGAGATGGGGTTCTCAAACAAATAAACAATTTTTTATTCTTTTGTATATGTGTGTCAACACGTGCAGCGCACATATTGGTAGATTTTTTTTGTCCTTTTCATTCTCCCTCCCCATTTTTCCCACGTGCAGCGCACGTGTATAATATATAGATTTTTTTTTGTCCTTTTCATTTCCCTTCCCCATTTTCCCCACGTGCACCGCACGTGTATAATACATATTTTTAAAAAATACATCGTACGTGCATCGCACGTGCATTATACTAGTTGTTTTAATCATAAACAACATGGGTTAGTTTAGGCAGAAATACACACACAAAAAAAGACAGAAACAGTCATTTTTTGATGGAGTATGACAAACCGTAACTATTTTAGCCTGATATTATAGCAAACTGTTAAAAAAAGATGGGGTAGATTTTCTGCAAACTCGTCAAAAGTGGGGGTAGATTTACAGAAATTTCCCCCTCAATATTATGAATAAAAAAAAGGTAATGCTACACCTACTACCAAATCTACTACCTTTCCCTTTACAACCTTAGGTGGCACACTATTAGTGGAGGTTATTAGAGAATAGTTGGTACAAATATTTAATAATAATGTGCCACCTAAGGTAGTAAAGAGAAAGGTAGTAGATTTGGTAGTGGGTGTAGCATTACCCTTTCAGGCCTATATTCAAAAGAACCCCTAAAACTTTCATAAATAACTAAAGCTACGATTACTTTGTAGCTGAAGATGAACGACGAACCGCCTACAAATCTCCCAAAACCTCAATATTTACCTTCTTCTCTGCAGTAATTCTGGCGATGCAATTAGGAAACCTTTTTTCAGGTGATGCCCATTTCTGTAACATTATTTTTTATTTGTTAATTTGTTCTTTGCTTTTTACTCTTATCTGTATTATTGCTTGATTCATTACTCTATATTTTTGTTTCTTTATAATTTGGTATTGGGTTTATGCGATCTGTCTCAATTGCATCAGGTTTAAGTTTATTTTATCATATCGTCTGTTGTAAAGGGAATCATAAGTGTTTTATACACAACCTTCATAGTTATTAGCACCAATCATAAGCTAGATTAGATTTGTTTAATTTTACTCATATTGTTTTTAAATTTGTTTGTGTGAAGAGTTCCAGCTGTTTTGCCTTTAACAATGTGATCATATCACGTGCTTGTGTGGGTATGTGTCAAATGTAATGTAAATTATTCCTTAAGGTTTATGTATATACGAATCATGAGTAACTTGTGTGCGGGGATCAAGGGTAATGTATATTTCGTCTTTGATCATGAGTCAAATGTAATGTAAATGGGAAGCACGATTTTTTTTCTTCCCATTTAATTTTTGGGGATCAAGGGTATGTATATTTCGTCTAGTTCATATATTGCATGGTAGTTAGAATATAGAATTAAGTAGAAACACAATACTCAGAGCTAATGTGCGGAATGCGGGTTGGAGTTGAATGTTGAGTTATGGAGAGAACTTCCTTTATTGTGAAAACCCACTGAGAGACCAAAAAGTAGGGACAGATTTGAGAAGAATTTATGATTTAGAGACTTAGATGATGGTGAATGATCAATAAGGTTGAGAGCTAGGTTTTGAAAAGTTGCCAACTTGCCATCATCTTTACCTTCTCCTTTGTTCACTTGGGCGACCGTTTGTGAAGAAGCCACAGATAATGTTTCTGGTTACAAGGACAATAAGCGGTTGTGATATGTATTTCTCTGTTCCACAATCCTAGTTTTTCCATCAAATTTAGGCATGTATTCATACCCATTTCTTTTGCTCTGTTTACAACTATAGAAACATTGAGGATTCCTCTGGATTGAAGAATAGCACTCAGCTTTTCCATTCAAATATTACACCTTTGACTTGCATTTTCAGTCAAGGAAATGTTGCTATTACTACTAGTATCCCTTTTGGCCACTTAGTTGCAAAGGGAACAGTCATTTTGCAAGAGTGTATGATCTACACTCTTTTTTCCTTCTATTTTGTTTTCATTTTCCTTCTGCTTCTTATTCTTAGCTTTCTGAATAAGCAGGCTTTTAAACCCCCTTGAATGGTAACATTTGTTCTGCTACTAGCTTTAGTGCCAAATAGTCAACCAGTGCAGAGAAAAATTCTCTCTTTGCTTGCGTGCATGAGAGTAGGAAGGGAGGGATTGCCATGCAGTTAGTTATCCATAACAGTTTAAGAGATGATGACTTTTCGTATTTCTTAGTTGTGTTGACAAGTCCAATAATTTTGCAGCTCATTCCTCTACTCTTAAAAACGTCACTGGAGCTCTTAACTCTTAAGTATGATGCTGAAATGTAATTTTGTTCCCTACCGTTGCTAAACTAGTCATACTACTTAAGGTTACTGATCTACATTTAAATCCTTCCATTCCAAATTATTGTTTGTTTATAAAAACATTAATGGCCGGCATCATTTTTTCTTAGCAATACAGGACAATTTCCAACTATATTTGAATCAACTGGAGTCTTAATACACCTTATGCTGTTCCTTGCAGCATTTTAGCTTCTCATCAACAAGATTCCTCGGAACAACACCCATGATTTTCGAGTGACCATCTTAATTCAATTGAAGTCTGCTGCAAGGCTCAATACCATTTTCTTTATTAAAATTAGGATTGAAGAAACTTAGTACTAATTTATTTTTTGCAATAATACCCTAGCTGTGGAGTTTCTGCTTGTGATCTGTCTGTTTGATGTTGTGGTTGGCTGAGTACAAGTTGGACAGGGGCTTCATCTTCAGTGATGTTGGTACCATTTGGAACATGCGAGCCACAAATATGTCTCCCATTAATGAATCCCCTTGAAAGAACCTGGGGGAGATTGTTTCTTTTTGATTAGAACATAGGGAAATGCCATAATGTTTTATTTATGAAATGAATGTTCAACATTATTAGAGTATATATTGGTTGTATCTGAGGTGGAAAATTTAAGTTTTTGTTTTATACCATGTTGAGATTACAGTTGGGGAATGGAACAAAAAAAGAGATTATACTAACTATCAATGAGAGAGTGAGTACAGAACATATATTAGTAGTAATGTCTTCATTCTCTCAAATTTACCCAATCTGGGAGCTAAACAAGTATAAGAAAATACTCTTATATAATGGAGAAAATTACAAGATACTTTTTCTTAGCAGAAAGAATTTATTGATGTTTAGAATTGACTCATCCCTCCAGATGTCAAAATCGATTTGAAGATGCCCGCAACATGTTTTTTTTCTTCTCCACTTTAGTTAGGCAAAATTATATTATGTGTGAGGAGTATGCATTAACTTGTTTTAGCATGAGTTGTGAAGTGTAATACTCTATATTGGAGTTTATTGACACTATATTTCATTACCTTTTTGTGTAACTCCCTGTTTTCTTCAATAATAAGGTTTATCTTCCTCCAGAGTTCGATATTTTCTTGTTGTACATGGTTCCCCTGCAGTGAGACAGTTGAATATCCCGACTAATTAAATGCATAGTTATATATCATAAAAGGGTTGCTATATTTCTTTGTTCAGACCTTTTGATTTAGTTCTTGAATCTCACCCATCAAAATCTCGTCCTACATAATTGAAAAAAATAAATCCATTAGTGTATGGCTAAGATAATGAAGTAAACACAGTGATTTTTATGTCTAGGTACCTTCTTCAGTCTGATGCCACGCAGACTACATTCTAGTTTGCTTTCTAAGTTCTGTAGTTCATTGACACTTAGTCCTGAAAGCTCTTGCCCCATCAACTGCCTGTAATTATGAAAGCAATAGCTGCTAATGAAAATTAATATGATTAAGAAAAGTTGTGCTTTAAAGTTCTTTCTCCAGTTCATTTAGATGATAGAAATTATCTAATCATAAGTTTATAACTATAGATAATGTGGTCCATGCTGAATTAACATGGAAAATAATTCAAAGAAGTTGACGAATAATTTTCTTTTCCCCGTAGCCTCTAGAGGGAACGTTAGTGGTAGGTTCTGGGTTGATGGTTGTTGATAATTAGAATATGATGGGAGGTGATGTTTAATTAGCGATAGAGATCTTTGCAGCATTTACGCCAAATCCCTATTGCATTGAACTGGACCTTGTTCTAAAATGTGGATTATGTGGCCCAACATATGGATGTAACCGAAGACCTCGGATTTTTGGCAATTATTCAACAATACATGTAAAAGAAATACGTGGGCATGTAAAAATTATGCCTGCATATTGCTTATACAGTTAATACAATTTTATGAAAGGCGGTATGTAGGATTATGCATATTGGTCTCACACATACAGGATACATCGAATGGAGAGCATTAGGCAAAGGACTATGCTTATGCATGTGTGGCCAAACCATATAAATATACGAGAAAGAAGGTATTGTTAAAGGGTGAAGCATAGGTATGGGTAGCTTGCCATTTTCAATATTGAGTAGGGATGAAATATTGTAGAGAAGAGGGAGGGAGAATGTATGGGATGACAACTGCTGGGGAAATCAATGGTTGGATGCTTAGTAGAAGAGGAAACTCAAAACTTCCAGAGTGTTCAAGTGTATCGAACACACAAAATGAAAGAGAACCAAGGACACAAACACACTGAGAGAACACAGTGCAACCAATACATGAAACATCTAAACTACTTCATTGAAGCATTGTGTTGTCTATGTGTCTGACGCCAGGGTGCAAAGTGGTATGACTTGTAAAATAAAAGTGGCGTTGCTTCGTAGGCAGAGACAAGAGCCGAGTGTCCAAATATTCAAAACAATCAGGGATTCAATTTAGGCAGTTTTTGCTGCATCTGACTTTCCCTGGTAGCAGGCTTCTCACTGAAACCGGACAGGGCCAATCACCAATTAGGTTCTGATGTTCAGCAACTGAACCTTTTGCCAAACCAAAATCAGGAATTGTTGGGTCTTAGCCCCTAGTAGTGGTGTTTTAAGTAGTGGTGTTTTAAGTGAACATTTTAGTCCTTGTCGGTGGTGGATAAGAGTGAAAAAGGTGCTAATGGAAATATGACTGTTGTTTTGGGAGACGTGAGAGGATGTATGTTCTGGATATTTTGACATCAAAATATGTTGGTTAAGGTTGGTGATGAGTGAGAGAGGAGTGATGGTAGGTTATACTGGCTGTGGAAATTGATGTCAATACGAGGCAGACAACAGTTATTAAGGACAGAAGGGCAGATGACAGTAAATGCTTCTGGTGGATGTTGGCGTCAATTTTCAGGTGGCTCTTGGTTTAGGCCCTTTGGGGTCAAAGGGAGAGATCTGGCCATTGTAGTAGATGTTAGGAGCAAGGATTAGGGTGGATGCGAATACTATGGAGAAGAACGGGTGTAATGAGCTGGCAGTTGGTTCTGATGGAACAGAATCAGAAAGGTTGTAGGGCAGGGTAATGGATAAAATGATAAATATGGGACTAGGAGGAAATACTTCATAATTATCACCGAAGAAACATAGTACTCACGGACATACAATAAACACTACGCATATAAACTTCACTGTTGAGTTTTATCTTTTACTTTTCACTAGGACATATAATTCACTTTTTCCGTCTACTGTGTAACACCTCTTCATATAGAACACAACCCTTACTAATAGTAAGGAAATAATTATCTAATGATTATCTAATGTTAATATCAATTCTAATTTGCAACAGCAACCTGCAGGTTGAGTAGGGTAACCCAAAAGTACCACTGCACTCACAATCTAAGCTACCACTTTGCACTAATTTGAATGTCACAGAGATTTTATGCTTGGCTTTTCTTTGTAGATATCTATCTCTGCTCATGGGTCTGCAGATGTGCCGCACTACCTTCTTATGAGTTTCGCTGTTCATATATTCCTATTGCATCTTCACCTAATCAGCCTCTATAGATTAGTTGACCTAACTTTATTGATTTCATTAATATCTGTCGAGTTGTGCTATTTTTTCACTAAAGGTTAATTAAATTTGTTAGCACTTAGCAGTAGAATTCTTGGTTATCATTGTCAATGAAAGTTGCACTAGAGGACGCAATTTCAATCAATATAGGGTGTGCATACTAAACTGCATTCAATTTACGCATCTGATTGTATTATTAATATAGTTTCAGTAATAAAAATGTTACTTTCACGGGTCTTGGTATCCATTGCGTAAATAAGTTGTCAGCTGTAGCTTGATCAAAAAAATTCGCATGGTATATATTAGGTTTTATGCTAGCATTAACTACAAAATTGTATAATATGCCTAATAAATGGTTTTATTTATTATAATATAGGGAAAAGAACTGTACCGGTGATATTCTTGCAAGTTTTCCAGTTGTTGTCTCAAGTGTGCTGCCTCCCTCTGCCAAAACTGGTATGTAAAATGCAGTAGTTTTATTGGTATTGGCAATTAACACTAGTAGAATAGTAGTATGGTTAATGAGACAATCATATAAGAAGAGGTCTTTCCTCCCATAAGCTCTGGTCATACAAATTATATACATGATACTTTTTAGTTACAAAAACTATCCACTTCAAACAAAGCAAGCTTGATTTGACATCACAGTCGTGATTATTTTGTACACTCCACTGATTTTATTTTTATTTTTATATCGAACTGTTTGATTCAATTTTGTCAATATATCAATCCTTTATATATATATATATATATATATATATATATATATATATATATATATATATATAAACTTATACAGGTACTCAAATGAATTTTTATTTTGATTCAGAATCCAATATCTTTGGCTCACTTCTTTAATGGACAATCATAGTTAGTATCAATGATTTTTTTAACACTGAATCCTCTGTTATAGTTTCTGTAAATCTAGTAATGATAAATAAAGTTAGCCTATGAGGATCAGATATAAAAGTTCTGTTTTCTTCCTTTCTGGTTATAATCACAATTGTGGCCGAATTTTTTGTCCAAAATGTATGATAGCCCATGTATGCAAATCTTATCAAATGTATGTGGTTGGGGGAGTGGGTGCGTGTGCACACCATATGAAGTTCTGTTATCCCCTTCTTAGGTTTGAAATTGCAAATTCCTTTCAAATGAATGATGTGATTGAAAAGCCATCATATGTTTTCTGAGAGTGAATGTGCCAGCAACCGCGTGTGTTTTATTTATTATTTTTCAACCTTGTCATTGTATCAAATCTCCGAAGTTATGGTGACGGTTGTTAGAGATATATATTTTAACAATCTTCCGCAAGTGAAGTGCCCTTTTTGTCGTCTGGAACCTTGGTTTTGTGCAGCATATATGTTTTAAAATGTAGAAAGCAACAAATAGACACACACAACAACCAATTAATCAAAGAAACCAATAATCAAGGAAGAAGATAATCTGGGAGCAATAGAGATAGAAGAAGATTATCTTTAAATGTTACTTCTCAAAAGTACAAGGCATTTGGAGCATATATAGCTGCGGAAGACAAAAGGATACAGGCCTAGAGACTTCAAACATGGGGAATACAAAAGGGCAGCATGCTTCTTAAAACACAAAAAGACATCTACTAGATTATTCTGCAACTACTAGACTATTCTGCAGCTAACTGATTTGGGCTTGGTTTAACTTCCAACATCCTCCCTTAAACCAAGCTCTTCAAACTTCATCATCCCCATCATTTTCTTCAGCTTCAAAAATGCAGAAGAGTTGAGTGGCTTAGTAAGTATGTCTGCAACTTGGTCACCAGTTGGACAACACTGAACTTCAATGACCTTATCACTCACCAAGTCACGAATATAGTGCATCTTTGCATGAATGTGCTTGGTCCTCCCACGACAGATTGGATTCTTGGTTAATGCAATTGCTGACTTATTGTCACAGAAAATTGTTGTGGGAATTTTCTGTTCATGATGCAAAGTCTCCAATAATTTCCGCATCCACTGCGCATGAGTTGCACGGTAAGTGGCTGCATTGTACTCCGCTTCCGTAGACGAAAGCGCCACAACTTGCTGCTTCTTTCAAGACCAAGAAATAACCCTGGAACCAATATGGAAGGCAAAACCAGAAGTGCTTCTTGCCCTTTCAATATCTCCAGCCCAATCACTATCTGTGTATCCTTCAAGCTTCACTTCACGATTTGTCGGATAGAAAATTCCATCTCCTTGAGTACCTTTGATGTACCTTAGGATCCGCCTTGCTGCCTGCATATGTGACTGACGAGGAGCTTCCATGAATCTGCTAACAATTCCAACACCATATGTAATGTCAGGTCTAGTAGAAGTCAAGTAGCATAAACTTCCAACTAGCCTCTTGTACATAGTAGGATCAACAAGCTCTCCGCTGCCTTCTTTGTCCAACTTCAATTTTGTTTCAATCGGTGTCAAAATAGGCTTGCATGACTCCATCTTGAACCGCTTGAGAACATCTCCAGCATACTTTGTTTGAGAAATAAAAGTTCCCTGCTCCATTTGATTCACCTCAAGGCCAAGGAAGTAAGACATCAACCCCATATCAGTCATCTCAAATTGAGTTGACAGTGCCTCCATAAACTTTGCAACTGACTTTGGGTTGTTTCCTGTAATTATAAGATCATCCACGTACAAGCACACGATAACATCATCTCCCTGCACATCTGATTTCACATACAAAGTATGCTCATATGGACATCTTTGAAACCCTTGCTTCACAAAGTACTCATCAATTCTGGTGTAGCATGCTCTAGGCGCTTGTTTAAGGCCATATAAGGCCTTTTTCAGCTTATAAACCTTGCCAGCTTGTCCTTCCTTCACATAACCTGCAGGTGGTTCAACATAGACCTCTTCCTCCAATGGTCCATTTAAAAATGCTGACTTAACATCCATTTGAAATATTTTCCAAGCATTATGGGCAGCAAGAGAAATAACCATTCTAATAGTATCGAGTCTAGCAACAGGAGCAAATACTTCAAGATAATCGATACCTGGTTTTTGCTTGTAGCCCTTTGCTACTAACCTTGCTTTGAAGCGATCCACTTCTCCATTAGGCTTGTACTTTGTCCTGTACACCCACTTTACTCCAATGGCTTCTTTTCCTTCAGGAAGAGAAGTGAGCTCCCAAGTGTTATTTTTTTCAATTGCTTGGATTTCTTCATTCATAGCCTTCATCCAATGCTCCTCTTGACAAGCCTCATCAAAAATGAGAGGATCACAATCAGAATATAAAGCAAAGTTCACCAATTCTTCATCTAATGGGTCATTATCAGTACCCACCACATAATCTTGGAGATGACTCGGCAAGCGACGATCTCGTTGTGGTCTTCCAGGTACATTTCCTTGTTGGTGTTGAGCTGTTGGAGACTGATCAGTTGCTGGAACTTGAATTTCTGGAATATCTAGGGGCTGTTCGTCAACTGCACAGTCATCTTCATGTGTTGGAAGGTATGAAACTGATCTGCTTTCATCTGAACTCCAACCCCATGCACTTTGCTCATCAAAAGTGACATCTCGACTCACTATAACCTTCTTGGTATTCGGATTGAAGAGCTTGTACCCCTTTGTGACAGTGCTATACCCAATGAAAATGCACTTTTCAGCCTTCTCGTCAAGCTTCTTTCGAATATGGTCTGGAACATGAGAATAAGCAATGCACCTGAACACCCGCATATGTTGAATATTTGGCTTATGGCCACTCCACATTTCATATGGAGTTCTTCGATCCACACTTCTATTGGGGCATCTATTCAAGATATAGATAGCACAAGCTACAGCTTCTGCCCAAAAATACTTGGGCAAGTTCTGCAATTTCAGCATACATCTGACCATATCCATGATTGTTCTATTCTTCCTCTCCGCCACGCCGTTTTGCTGCGGTGTGTACCTTGCTGTCAATTGGTGTTTGATGCCATTTCTCTCAAGAAAATCATCACAAACAACATATTCTTGGCCTCTGTCAGTTCTCAGCACCTTTATCTTTTCTCCACTTTGATTTTCAACACAAGCTTTGAACCTTTTGATAGTTTCACATGCCTCTGACTTGTTTTTCAGAATATAAACCCAAGTTTTTCGACTGAAGTCATCAATGAAAGTAATGAAATACTTTCCTCCACCATGAGAAAGAACTTCTACAGAACACAAATCAGAATGTATGATTTCAAGGGGCTTAGAAGCTCTTTGAGCCTTTCCCTTTGGAAAGCTATCTTTATGTTTCTTTCCCATAACACAAGTCTCACATACTTTACTTGGGATATTAATCAAAGGCAAACCAGAGACCAAATTCTTACGAGCAAGATAATTTAGGATATGAAAGTTTAAATAACCAAATCGCATATGCCACAACCAATCATCATTATTTATCTCAGAACTAAGGCAAGGTAAATCATCATGCTGCATATATAATGGGAATAGACGATTAGAAGTCATCGTTACCTTTGCCACAAGTTCTTGTTGGGCATTCTTGATGGTGCACATGCCTCTAAAAATCCTCATATCATAGCCTTTCTCTGAGAGCTGCCCCATACTGAGAAGATTATGGCGGAGACCAGGTACATAGTATACATCAGATATGGTGTTGAATGCTCCAGTCTTCAGCGGAATAGCAATTCGCCCTTTTCCCTTCACCGGCATTTTAGTTGAGTTGCCGAAAGTGATGTCAGCTTCTACCGACTCGTTGAAATCAATGAACAACTCTATGTAACCACACATATGATTACTGCAACCTGTATCGAGAAACCATTTGTGTCTTTCTCCATCAACAACAGCATTAAAAGCCATCAACAAAGTCTCTTCATTCTCCTCCTTATTCTCTGCAATCTTGGCCTGAAACTCCTTATTCTCGAGCTTCTTCGATCTGCATTCACTCTTATAGTGTCCATATCCATGACAATTGAAGCATTGTACACCAGCCTTATCTCGAGATTGACTTCCCTGATCACCTCTTGGTTTTCCTCTTCGTACTCCAGACTTATTCTTCCAACCCTTCTTGTCGCTTGGAATCTGTTTTCTTTGAGAATTACTCCCTTCATTCCAACAAGCCTTTTTCAAATTCAATTTGGACTACAGCGCCTCTTCAATCACTGACTCTGACTTCTCGTTTCGTCTCTGCTCATATGCCTGCAAAGAACCCATTAGCTCATCAACTTTCATTGAGCTAATGTCCTGTGACTCTTCAATAGCAGTAACTTTGGCTTCGAACCGATCCGTCAAGGTCCGGAGGATCTTCTCCACAATCTGAAGCTCCTTGATTTCTTGCCCATTTGCTTTCATTTGATTTGCAATAGCCAAAGTACGTGAGAAGTAGTCAGAGATACTTTCATTTTTCTCCATCTGCAGAAGCTCAAATTGCCTCCGTAAAGTCTGCAGCCACACCTTCTTAACCTTGTCTCACCCCACATAGCAATTAATCAGACAATCCCATGCCTCCTTTGACGTAGAAGCATGCGCAATCTTCTCATATACATCTGACTCGATTGCTCCATACATATATATGAGGGCTCTGTTATCTTTCTTCCTGTTTCTGAATCAATTCCTCCCTTTGTTGTTGCGTGAGAGTTGCTTGGTCTCCAGGATCTGTGAACCCGTCAATTACGACATTGGTGTACTCCAACACTTTGAAGAAAAGCTCTATCTACGACCTCCAACGCTGGAAATTTCCCTTCCCGTCGAATTTTCCGACTGGGCATTGTGGGAACTCATTTCTGTTTGCAGCCATTCTCACACCACCGGGTAACTTCCTCCACACCTGGGATTACACCGCTCTGATACCAGATGTAGAAAGCAACAAATAGACACACACAACAACCAATTAATCAAAGAAACCAATAATCAAGGAAGAAGATAATCTGGGAGCAATAGAGATAGAAGAAGATAATCTTTTAATGTTACTTCTCAAAAGTACAAGGCATTTGGAGCATATATAGCTGCGGAAGACAAAAGGATACAGGCCTAGAGACTTCAAACATGGGGAATACAAAAGGGCAGCATGCTTCTTGAAACACAAAAAGATATCTACTAGATTATTCTGCAACTACTAGACTATTCTGCAGCTAACTGATTTGGGCTTGGTTTAACTTCCAACATAAAATAATAAAATCCGCATCTCATATGCATCTGGTGGGAGTTGAATTTGATACCATATAAAATATCCCTGCCACTGCACCAGTTCTCCAAAATTATGGAGGTTGTGAGGTTTCTATTTTAACTATTTACATTTTAACACTTGCACCTTTGAAAATTCGTAAAGATATATAGAAGGGTTATCCATACTATTGCAGTTACTTTTTGCTATAATTTTTTTAAGGGTTTTTTTCCGCACAGGTCCCCAACAAATATTGAAATTCCAGATTAATCCCCTGCAATATCCCTATTTCAACATTAGTCTCTTGGGTCAACTCCAAAAGTGATCAATGAGGGCCTCAATTGCAACGTCATGAAAATTTTGGTCCATTGAACCTACTTTCACGGAAAAAAAAAATTAACTGGAAGGGTCTCAGAGCATCTGTAGTCGTTTGAGGAAAAAATATGCATATATGCATAAATGAAAATAGCAATCGAAGTTTTGCTGCAGTCGTCAAAAGTTATTTTTTAGCTTTTTAGATTAAAATAATAAGCGACGGCACATGGGCACTTCATGTGCCGTCGGAGCGAAAAAAAAATTTTAAAAAAATTTAATTGGAGCGACGGCACTCGAAGTGCCGTCGGAGGAATAAAAAACAAAAAAAATTTAAAGCGGAAGGGAGGGACGGCACTCGAAGTGCCGTCCGACATAGATGGAAAAAATTTGCCCTCGAAGTGCAAATAAATTTTTTTTAAAAAAACATAAAAAATTACAAAAACATTTCAGAAATTACGAAAAAATTACAAAAATTTACAAAAACATTTCAGAATTTACAAAAAAATTACAAAAAACATTTCAGAAATTGCAAAAATAAATACAAAATTGCAAAAAACGCCGGACGGCACATGAAGTGCCGCCCGACATAGATGGAAAAAATTTGCCCTCATGTTGCAAATAAAAAATTACAAAAAAATATAAAAAATTACAAAAACATTTCAGAAATTACGAAAAAATTACAAAAATTTACAAAAAAAATTACAAAATTGCAACAAAAAAATAAATTTGCAAAAAGTCCGAACGGCACATGAAGTGCCGTCCGACAAAAGGGGGCCAAGGGACGGCACTTGAAGTGCCGTCCGATGATTTTTTTGCTATTTTTGGGGGTTTTTTAATTGAAAAAAATATTTTTTTTCCAAGCGACGGCACTGGAAGTGCCGTTCCAGTGCCGTCGGACGATAAAAAAATTAATTTTTTTTGTTGGACGGCACTTCGAGTGCCGTCTCTCATATATGAATAAATCTCAAATCCGCTCTCAGTTATGGCAATCGACTGTAGCGAAATATGCATAATATGCATATTTGGCCAACGACTGCAGCGTCGTTTTGAGCCAAATATGCATATTATGCATATTTGGCAAACGACTACAGATGCTCTCATGCTCTCAAAACAATCCATCTATTCTTTTGATCTTATTCTCTTCTAGACCATTCCACTTAAGATTTTTTCTCCAAAATTGGCTCAGCGTATCAAAATATTCATAATGCTGGACTTTGATCTCAAGTTGATCACTTTTGACCACTTCTAGACTTAATCAAGAGACTAATATGGAAATAGTGATTTGTTGGGGACCATTATGGAATTTCAATATTGGTTGGGAACCTGTTGGATTAAACCCAAAAATTTATCTCTGCTATTTTAATGGGAGAGTTGGGGTTTATAACAAACAAACCCTAACTTTGTAACTATATAAACACGTATAATACACGTTCAAATTATATCCAACAAATATAAATGTGCACCGCACGTGTAGCCCAAATCAAAACATTTGAATATAAACTATTTTTTTCTTATTCAATATATATTCATTTAATTTGATGACTTTACTTTTTTTTTTTAGACGTGCATCGCACGTACATTATACTAGAAAAGGCACAAAAATTTATTAAGATAACTATCCACAGAAGGTGAGTGTGATATAGAAAAGGCACAATATTTGACAACTGATAACACCATTCTGTCATACGGGAAACAACATCTAAACAGTAAATGCTTGTACCTTCAGCTCAGAGTTTGCACGCGATGTTAGTTGTTGCTGCTCCTCTTTTGTCTTGTTGTATCTGTCAATGACCGCCTTCATACTGAAATAAAACACGCTTAATGTAAAAATTATAAGAATGCATATAATGTCTAAAACACCTGGTATATAGTATATACACACATATACATCTTTACTTATATACTACTATAATGGGAGAAGGCCTTAGTGTAATTTGTCCATCTACCAACCAGTGCAACGCACGTGCATAACTATTGTAAATGAGGTTTTAGATCAAATCCAGACGTAGTCTGAGTTTTTACTTCTAAAAAAATTATATTTATTAAGACGTGCATCACACGTGTAAACCACTAGTATACATGATAGGAGAGTACAGATAATATGCATGCTCTCCACTTATGAAAGCACTCTAATTTTCATTTCTGCTGTCAAAAAATAGAAGCAGCAGATCTGTAGTAAACGAAACAATGAGATTACTTTCAACTGTATATTTGTTGGTCTATACAGTAAATCTATATTAGTTGCTCTATTAGTTATTTGTTTTTCTTTCTAATTTGTGCATACTTCTACCATTGCAATCATGGTTGCAGTAACTCTGCACATGTCTACTGTTCATGAGTTGGAGGAGATGCTGATCGACATTGTCTACTAGTCTGTCAATGGGTCTCAAGGTATCGAGCAACCCTCTGTCTACAATACTCAACCTTGCCCCACAGCCATCCAAGGGTCTCTTAAAGTCTTACCAAACATAATTTGAAGTGTTTCCAAAGGGAACTCAGCATAGATCATCAATATTCCTTTGCAATCCAACCCAATCATTGGAAGCAACCATGTCGACTAGAACCTGTCAACGGTTCCAGACTAGCCCCTTGTATACGATCACCATTCTGCTCTTACCCTGATTACGATACGAACTATGACTGTAGACAATCGCTACTATCTACTTTCCCCATCAACCTGCACTCACTAGTTCTAGAATCAGAGCCAACCCATGAATCTTAATCACACATCATACCGGAACAAAAATGCAGATTGTGAAGGTCAACATCCCAGAATTAGTTTTCAAGATGCAAGATGCCTCTTATAATTATTTGTCTTCAACAGCATCGATCATCACATGTTTGTCACGTCCGTTTTTTCCGTCATCAATCTTTTTTGGGGAGACATATTTCAAGAGGTCAGCATCTAATATGTTATTGGGTATGAATTTCATGCTTTTTTTTTAATAATTCTCTTTTGGTCAATTATGCAAATCATGTTCACTAGATTTTATCAATTATCTCAAAGATAATATGTCCGAGATGAGCATCCGAATAAATTCCATGAACTAATGCATGGAATGTTACAAACCCATGTAACTCAATAATTGCTGGTTTGAAGTCCTCAAATCAAGTCAGTGCATGAATTCTCAAGTTGTGTAGGCCTACGAGGTAGCATGCCAAGTAGAAGATAGATACTACTGTCAGTTCAGTTGTTTCTTTACAACTCTGCTTCCTTCCACTTGTACAGCAGACAAGGCCAACACTTCTCAAGTTCCTTCATAATATCACTGTCAGAAGTGAAGACATATTGCTTGCTTCTACTTGTAAACTGAAGAAGAAAATGAGAATATCATAGTTATTTTTTATATATCATATTGAGCATAATTGGAATCTCTTATTTATCTGACTAAGGTTCTGCCTCATCGAGGACTTGGACTCAAAATTGAGTTCAAGCAATACGAGTTTACTTCAAGAAAAACTGATTTGCCAACTACACTGCTATCTCCCACCATGCTTACAAATCAGTGTAAATGATGTCTCAGATCTACAGTCCACCATGAAGCCTGCAAAACTTTCTATCAATCAGACCGCAACCATAATCGAAGGAGATCCCAAGGCCTCAAAAACCATTTAATCGGTTGAAGCCAAGAATTGCAGCTTACTGAAGAACCCTTGCGTCAATTTGATTGACAATTGAATGAGACACATAAACCAACCACTGCTCAATAACAGAATCTGAACCCCAGATAGATAAGTTAGGAATGTAGGCTTAGCTTTCTAATTATTCTTCACTGTTCCGTTTAGGAACAGATCGATGTAATATTTCTGTACTACTTGCATCGTTAATTTCCTATTAATGAAGCGGTGACGATGTCACATTTTTTCTTTATATATATATATATATATATATATGAACCCCAGGGCAACAACTGTTGCTCGAGTCCTTTTGAATTGGGATTTGTATATTAAGTCAATAGTATCCTTGTCAATATCAGTCATGAGCATCCGAATTAAATAGTATTGAAATCAGATTTGAAAAAAAATTATATTTTCTTCTTATTATTATTTTTTCTACTGTGCACCTCTTTATATGTGTATATTATATTTTTGGAGAAGGGATACAATAAATTGAGGAAAAGATTAAGGAGATGAGAGATTTGTGAGAATTTGTTTTCTAATCTGTATGAAACCAAATTTACAGATTTATTCTTACTATATTTCAATACTCTCCCTCAAATTGGGGCATAGATATTGAATATGCCCAACTTGTCCATAAATTTCAAAAAGAGCCGATTCGAAACTGCATTGGTAAGAATGTTCACGAGTTGATCTTTTGACTTCACCTTAGCGATCTCAATAATTTTCGCATATAATTTCTCCTTGATGAAGAATCTATCAACTTCTACATGTTTCGCCTTATCATGTTGAATTGAATTGGCAGCAATATTACACGCCATTTGACTGTCATAATACACCTTAATAGGCTCATTCGGACAACAACATACATCATGCAATAAAAGTTTCAGGCATAAAACTTCAGTTATACTTAATGCTACTCCACGATACTCAGCCTCTGCAGTAGAGTGTGCCACGATATTCAGCTTTTTTGCTTCTCCATGTAACTGAATTTCCTCCAGTAAAGGTAAAGTATCCTGAGGTGGAGCGTCCATCAACACCAGATCCTGCCCAATCGACATCAGTATGTGCCTCAACCTTCAAGTGACCATGTTTCGCAAACATTACTCTTTTTCCTGGAGCAAACTTTATATATCTCAGAATTCTTATCACGGTATCCATGTGTTGTTCACGAGATGCATGCATAAACTGACTCACCACACTTAAGGCACATGACAAATCTGGTAGCGTATGTGTAGGATATTTCACCCGTCCTACCAATCTCTGATATCTTTCCTTATCACACGATACCTGATCTGGATCATTGCAAAGTTTCAGTCATTCTTCTAACGGTGTATCAATAGGCTGACAAGCAGACATTTCTGTTTTCTTCATCAAATCAAGAGCATACTTTCTTTGAGACATAAATATACCCTTTCTAGAGCAATAATCTTCAATACCAAAGAAATATCATAAAAGGGTTAAGATTCTTCATTTCGAACTCTTGCGATAAGTAACTCTGTAGTGCCTCTCTCCTCAGGATCATCTCCAGTTACTATCATATCATTCATATATATAATTAGAGCAGTAATGTTACATTTTTTTTCTTTTTATGAACATGGTATGATCTGAATTATTCTGACAATATTCGAATATCCTCATTGATTTTGTGAATCTCCTAAATCACGCCTTTGGCGACTGCTTGAGACAATACATTGCTGTCTTCAAATGACACACTTTATTACTATGTTGGACGAGTCTGTTTGATCCTGGTGGTAGATCCATATAAACATTTTCTGTCAATTTTCCATGCAAAAAAGCAGTTTTCACATCAAACTGTGTTGAACTTTGCCACAGGTGCAAATGTTTTATCATAATAAGTTTTGGTGTACCCTTTGGCAACCAACATTGCCTTGTATCGCTCTATTGAACCATCAGACTTATACTTCACCGTATAAATTCATCTGCATCCTACCGTTTCTTTTCAGCTGGCAGTTCGATTATCTCCCAAGTTTCCTTCTTCTTCAAGCACTTCATCTCCTCATCCATAGCTGGTTTCCACCTTGGATCGGCTAAGACTTCCTGCACACTGTTAGAAATTGATACAACAGATAATTGATTTACAAATGACTTATTTGACCCAAACTATCGGTGAGTGGACACATAATAACTCATGGGATACTTGAAATTACTAGTGAGATCAGACTCATAAGTAGATTTTGGGATATCTCTAGTAGTATGATTCGGGGGTTCTCTTCTTAGAGCTTTGGACAACGACGACGATTAGTTTTGAGGTTTTGACGGTGTTGGTGGTGAAGAGGACACTAGTGATGGCATGAATTCCGATGGCTCATCTTCAAGGAGGTACGACACCGATTGTAGTTCCTCGTGGAGGTATTCTCCCTCAATCAAATCTTCATTCGAGTGATCGTCACTACTTACATTATTCGAGTGATCGTCACTACTTACATCGAGATTTTCACCCCTTGTATCCAATTGTTCAGTCTGAATGGTAACCACTTCATCATAGGCAAGAGTCTGAACTTTACTTCGGTACTCCCCCTGAAGTTCAACCTCAGAGAAAAAATAAATCTCATTTTCATGAAACACAACATTCACAGTCACAAACATCCTTTGGGTTGGTGGGTGATAGCATTGATACCCTTTCTTATTGTAACTCCCGTTTTCATTTTTTCTTTTTCTGTTATTGATCCCAATTGTAATCTTCATTGCAATTATAATTCATTTCATTTGTCGCATTTTGCGTTAAATAATATTTATTCGAATGTTATTTATAAATTATTCCTCATCTCAATTGATCATTCAAAATCTACTCCTTGTATTCTAAATTCAGATTTAATTTTATAAAAATTTGCCTTATCTTCTTGGGTTGTGAATTGTCCTCCAATTGATCCACTTTGTACCCAAAGCCCAATATCCACCTTCTATTGGATCCTCACCCAAACCCAATAACCCAAATCAAACCCCCAAATTATCCTAACGGACTTATCCCTATGATTTCTCCTAATCACTCCCCACAATCTCCACAATCCGTAACTCCCCAAAAATTGAGTAACTAAATCCCTACTATTAAGCCCCTCAAATCTTTCCCATTACTAATTCAACCAATACTAAATACAGCAACTCCCCCCCCCCCCCCCCCCCCCTCTCTCACCCGTTCTCTCTTTCCCTCTGTTTCTAACCCAACACAGAAAAAAAAAAAATCCAAACCCCTCATCACCTTCGCCTCCACCGTCGTCAACTCCGACCGTCACCCTCATTGCCGTCGCCACCACCTCCGTTTCTTCATCACCACGATCACCCCACCGCCATCACATATCCACCATCGACTCAAACTCCGAACCCAACTCTCGACTCCGAAACCCATTTCCGCCACTACCCACCTCCATCCTCTCCGCCTGCGACCTCCACCCTACATCACCTTCGTCATCCCCACAATCGCCTCTGTCCACGCCGCTTGCACCCCGAACCCAATCCCTATTCCCTTCGCTCCTCCCCTGTTCGCAACCCACAACAGAGTCGCCCTCCTCAGTCGTCGCCGCCCCGTCACCGCCGTGCTACCCTATCGTCGCGTCGCTCCTCGACATAGAGCCGACGTCGAAGACCGCCGTCACACCTTCCCTCTCTCTCGCTCCTTGTTTCGTCGAAGAAGAGAACGAAGAAGGAGGATTGGGCGGGATTCGATCTCGACCATCGGATCGCATCAAGATCCGTGCGATCGAGCCCAGATCTGATCGCTGTCCCGTGTTCACCCACAACAGATCCGAAGATGCCGTTCCGTGTTCTGGCCAGATCCGCTGCATTGGAGCGATATGATTTGCTGCGTTCGGTGTTTGCCGTTTTGCCGTGCCAGAACGAGAATCGTTGTTTGCCGTTCTGTCCCGATCCTGTGTGGGATTTTGCTGAGTTGCTGACTTTGTTGCTTGGACTTCTTGCACGTATTTTGCGCGTAGTTTTCAGAACTCGCCGGATTATTCTCTTTCGAATCTAATCGTCAAAAGGGCAAGTCATTTCTTATCGAATATTTATTGTATCATATTCGATATTTTTATTGAATTCCGCAAGTGGATCCGTATTGAATATCGTAAAATGTTATTGTATCTATCGTTGAGATGCCACGGATTTACACGAGCGAATCCAAGTGGTAATTTCGACTTCGTGTCTTCTTTTTGCTTCTAATGTATAAGGATCTTACATACACCCATGTAGTTATAGTTATTGAATATAAAAATAGAAAATTATTGACACATTTCATATCATGACATTAATGACAACTAGCTATAGTAGATTGTATAAATTAGTTGATTGTTAATGTGATTGCTATTGATAAATTAGTTGAATTGTAATTATTAGAATTATGGTCATCATCTACCTTAATACCATGTTCACATAAGATTGACTCGCTGTGATTTATGATTATTAAACTCCAATTTATTATTCTTAACTTTTAACCGTTTTATTCAAAATGGACATGTTGACTATTCTGGAAATTACGCCAACCTGAATCTTATTGTGCTGTTTCGACCTAAATAACTTTATTAAAATCAGAAACTCCCTGAAGATGAAACGTAGCCCTATTTGTCTAGATGTCAATAGACACCAGAATTTCCGAATTCCGGTTTATATCGTCCGAGTTATGACCATTTTGCTACAGCTGCGCTGTAAATTCAGATTCATGTATATAACATGTTAGGCTAATAAATTAAGTGAACTAATGATTATATATGGCCAAGATAAATTTCAGATTTGTAGATAACATGTTTAGGGTGTTAAAAATTATTTTTACTGATTTTTGTATTGATTATTTACTGTCTTTACAATTAAAATTAGATAACACTGACACCCAGCCAGAAACTAAAATCTATAAAGATTACTGAATTTCGCCTAACTATCGTTGTCGGAATATAGACTTTAAGTATGCGTTGGAACCGGACAGGAGTCTAGTTTCTAGACCACCTGACGGATCCACTTTTGCTGCCCTGTAGCAACGAGAATTCTGGTTTTGGTGCAGCAACCTACTGCTGTCCAGAATTGGGTTCCTATGTTTAATAATGTATAATTATATCTCTAATGTTATATTTAGTGTATTTAATTGTATAGAGTATATTGCATGATCCTAGGGTTGTTTTGTCACCTTTACTAGCATTCCCTATTAATCGCATTATTGTATGATAATTGAATAAAGAAAGTAAAGCAAACCGGGGTTAAGGGTTGATTAGGGTAGTTGATGACATAGTGATTGTACTCGGAAGAGGGGCCCGTGTTTTTTTAATTATCGGTATATCGGTTATTGGTTATTGGTTATATCAGTCATCGGTTAATTGCAGATTATGACTTCAGTATCTCGATTGATTCGGTCATCGGTCATTATTAAATATTGTTCCTGAGTACATGAACTATAGAATCTGCCAGCTTAGTCTAAACGAAATTGATTGTATGCATCGAACCTGTGGTACGGCACACATGGGACACAGTAGTACGTGCATTAGCTAGGATTTAAAAATGAATAATAGACCTAAGGCTCTCATCACATTATCATTGCATATTGTTATCTTATTGAACAGTGTTATCGTTATTATTGCCATTATTGATATTGTTCATCATTATCGTGATAAATCATAGTTATTGCATATTATACTATTATTGTTTTGTCACTGTTCAACACTATTGATTTCATCGTTTATTGAATTCATTGCTATACCACTATTGCCATTGTTTCTCTGTTTCGCCACTTGCATGTCCACGACAGCTCTAAGGACTTTCTTTTTCCTCTCTTTAGATGAGCAACTTACAGGTATCCAAGGAGATCTACCTGACGGAATCGATGAGCAGACGTTCTAGGCCTTGCTTGGGAAAATCTTTTTCTAATCATTTCGTTTTGTAATTGAGTTATTTCATTTGTTGTTGCTTAAGACTTGTAACGGGCTGATGTTCCCGAGTTTTACCTTTTGTTCCAGACATTGAAAATATTTTGGATATTATTAATGTTTAAATTGTTTTCTGTTGCTTAATAAATTATTCATGCATGCTTGGTTGTATATATCTTGTTATATCCTTGTTGTGATGCTGAGTCGATCCTACAGCTTATGGATGATGTTAAAATCGTTCGTTGGGCTTCGTCATGCGCTCTTATTCCATGTTTTTGGGAAGCGGGGCATGACAAGGTTTTTAGTGGTATCAGAGCCAGGTTTGGCTAATGTGTTAGTCTGACTAATACATTAGACAGGCTTGACTCAGTCATGATTAACTCAACATTAAACAGGCCATGCAACCACATGAATAATTTAATAATCAACTCGATCTGGACACAAGTCTTATTCCATCCATTTTTATCCCTTCATATTCAATTCTTTGATTCATTGCTTCTTTCCATCTCTTGCATTCGTCCTGATTTGTTGGTTTCTTGTTGGGTACAATTCATTCTTTCCGTACCCATGTTATTTGGCTTCCGGTGCAAGCAATCTCTGATTTTCTGCTTGCCTCGCTAATCCCTTCTTATTCCAGCTTGTGTGTCGTTCATTGCTTTCCCTACCTTGCGTTCATTTTTATTTGTTGATTCATATTGAGTATCATGTTGGTTGTTCCTTCCCTGCCATATTCTCTTCAATTCCGATTTTGCCCTTGATTCCTCTTCCTTCATATTCGATTCCTTAACTTTCTTTTGTCCCTTCTAGTCATCCTCCCCTTTAACTCTTTATTGGGTATAGCTTTATTTTTTCTCCTACCTATTTTTCTCCTTAAAATTATTTTTCCCGAATACTTTCTATAGTTCGATTATTATTTGTTATATTTATTTTCGATCTTCTATAAAAATATTTCTCAACAAAGACTTTGTTGTTTCGAACAATGGTGTATTTTAACTTCATTTTTCATTTTTGATTGACTATATATTTCTACTGGATTATATTGATAAGACAAATTCTTATTTTGATGTATAATGCTATTATTACTACTATTAGTATTATTACTATTGTTTTCGTTATCATTACTAGTATTATTATTATTGTTACTACTATTGATATTCTTATTGTTGTTTTATTATTATTGTTAATATTAAATTACTTCCACAAAAATGTTGGGCACAAACTATATCTTGTCTTGCATTATTATTTTTACTAGTGTTGTTGATATTTTAATATTATTGCTATTATTATTATTATTATTATTATTATTATTATTATTATTATTATCATTCTTTTTGCGATTACTGTTATTATTACTGTTATGATCATTGTTATTATCATTGTTATTCTTATTGATATTAGTATCGATATTTTATTATTATTATTGTTATTGGCATTACTATTTTTATCGTTACTATTATTATTATTATTATTATTATTAATTTATTTCGAGCCTGAGCATGCTTAATTTTATATACATTTCACCACTTCGGTGTAACCTAACGTCAAGATGGCAAATATGCAACTCGATGTCAATGAAGACAAATTGCAACTGGATATCGGCGAGGCAAAATGTGCAGCCGAATATCCGTACGGCAACCTGCAACCTGATGTCGTGAAGGCAAACATGCAACTCGTTGTTAGGGAGGCAAGATTTTCTACCTATTACTAATTGATATTTCAAGACTCGTTACTTATGTAATGAACCCGATGGTAAATAAATATTAACTTTATGACATTTTGATTATACAATTACACTTTACGTTTTCATACAACTTGAACTAGTATAGCTGATTTATTTATAGAGTTGATAAGCCAATTCTTAATTTTGTTTTATAATGCTATTTTTAGTATTGCTAATGTTTTCATTATTATTATTATTATCTCTATTGCTGTTATTATTATTGTTTTCATTATCTTTATTGCTGTTATTATTATTATTATTATTATTATTATTATTACTGTTACTCTATTATTATTGGTATTATTGTTATTATTGCTATTATCATTAATATTGTTATCATTATTGATATTATTTTTAATGCTATCATTATTATTATTATTATTATTATTATTACATTATTTTCATGGATGTGTTGGATTCTATTATGTCATTTATGTATTACCATTATTATTAGTATTGTTGATATTTTTATTTTATTATATTATTATTGCATGTATGATTATGATGATTTTGATTATTGTTACTATTGTTGTTATTATTTTTGTTATTATTATTATTTATATTATGTTCATTATTACTTGTATCATTGTTGTTATTAATATTTTAGTATTATTGTTATTATTATTACATTTTGATTATTATCATTGTTATATTTATTTTTATTGTTATTATTATTATTCTACTACTATTGATATTATTATCATTGATATTTGTTGCTGTTATTATTTCTGTTAAAGCCATTAGTTTTGATTTGTATTATATCTTTTAATTATTTAGATTGAAGCTAAAAGCCTTACATTCACCTTGCATCATTGCTTATCTCTGTTGGAACCCATATTCTCTTTGATCTTGGTGCCTTATTCTTTTCTTTCTGCTCGGATCGTCGCTTGGTGTCACGTGGTCTACAACGACATGTCTGGAGCTTGGGACGTCGCCATCAGAGTAGCGCAGCAAAAGCGTGGTGGGCCCTATAACCCACAGGTCCCAGAATTTTCCTTATTGCTTTCCCTACCTTGCACTACTTGCTTTTCTTTCACACATTTGCATTGTCTTCATTCATTGAATCCCTATCTTATCTATGACTTGCGGGTTAAACTCGCCCGCAACCTGCTCGTTAAACCCGCCCGCAACCTGCTCGCAACCTGGCGGAAAATTATTGTTAAACCCGCCCGCAACTTGCTCATTTGACTTGCGGGTTGGCGCAGGTTGAATGTTCGACCTGCGGGTCCAACAGCTCTCTCTGCTGAGCCTGGCGCTGGTGCATGGCTCTCTGTTTGGGGAGGGGGTAGTTTTTTTAGTTTTTGGATTTTTGGGGGGTTTTTTTTCCTATAAAACCCCCCCTAACTTCAGCCAAATTTTTTTCACAGCTTTCTTACTCTCTTCGATTACTACTCAGTTCATTCAATTTCATTCATCAAAGAAGCAAGCAACAAAGAATTTACAATTTCGATCGTATCGAATTCGTGGTGATTCAACAATGCTCTCAACTACAACTCCCTCAACGAAGAAGCTCTTTCTCTATTTTCTACGACTACCGGATTACGACTACGTTTACTACACTTCTCAATCGACTACGCTTACTTCTACTATTATTTTTTCTTTCATTTATATATATGATTATTCCCGGAGTATGATATCAAAATTCACAATCTTCTCAACTATTTATTTTTGTTTTAGTTCTAATTTTTTGTTATGAATTATTTGTTGGTTTTTTGCATTTCTCTCTCTCAACTCCTCATACTATTTTTTAGAAATTTTTTTTAACATATCTCTCCTAGGTTGTTTTTTATTTTTTCGCATACACTATTAAAACAATAAATTGTTATTTTTTCACATACACTATTGTCATGTTTAGATTACGAGGTAGCGACCGTACCAAAGTGGGCAAGATTCCATCGATTCTTCACGTCAGCCTCCAATAGTCCCACAAATAGAGTCCGAATTTATGAATCCTGTGGTAGGATCTCACGATATCCCTTTACATGACATAGAAGAGGAAATGCATGATGTTGACACATAAACACAACAAGCCAAACCTACTACTAGTAGAAAAAATAGGGGAAAAACTAGTGATAGACACAACTGTTATGACTATATCCCTGAAGAAGATATTTCTGGTGTAGGACACACTACAAGAAATTTGCCATGTACCAACGGATACCTATAGTGACGGATCACTAAAACCGTGGGTATAGGCATCATATACCTACAGACGTATAGTAAACTGTGGGTATAGTCCAAAATTTATTTCCCTCCAACTTTTTCATTTTCCCTCTCCTCCCAAAATATTTCATTTATCCCTAACTCCTAAATCCCTCACCAAATCCAATCTCTAAATCGTTCTCCTCCTCCTCCCGAGTCCGCGTCGCCCTCCTCCCGCCGCCGTCGCCCTCACTTAAAGGAAGAAGACGATCTTCCCCCCGCATCCTCCTCTTCTTCCTCGGCGTCGATCTCGACGAGATCTTCCCCGCATCCGCCGCCGCCGCCTCCTCCTCCGCAGCTGGCGCAATTGGAGAGCTTTCAATTGTCAAGTATGGAGAAGACAAGGATATCCCAACCGTTGCCTTCCTCCACCTCTCCAACTTGCTCATTTTTGTTCTTGGTTTGCTTTCTCTCATCCGTCTACTCTTTTTTTTTTAAAAGTTTTAGTTTTGCATTATCTTGTAGCTATTCACCCACCTCATTCACGAAACTGACATTTATTTCAATTATCATCAAATATTGATCAAATTATCATTCACGAGTTTTTTTAAAAGTTTTTTTTTATTGTTTAATTATCATCAAATATTGATCTAGTTCTGTTACCAAAATTTTGAGGATGCCACGCCTTACTCCAAGATCTCTAAAGTTGTTGGTACCAAAATTTGCGCTCCATACATCCTTCCAAAACTTGATATCCTTGCATATAACCAACCGACATTTATATTTTTAGCAATATGACAATTGTTTTCCTGTTTCTTCTTTATGTAGGCAAGGCAAATTTCAGGTTTCTTTTCGTATAATCATCAATACCAGTACACACTAACGGATCCTTTTGTTCCATACATTCGCGAATGCGCAGAAATTAGAAGAGATTTATGTTTCTGATCCATCGATATATGAATGTAAAGCTGCTTTCCCTTTTTGAAGGTATACACATTTGATACATTCAGCATAATCATATACGGAAGAAGATATTTTGCTTACTCTTTATTGCTTTGTTTATGTTCATTCAATGTGCTAAATCATTTTGATCGGTTTGGGCCCAAGCGTGGTTTCCGGATATCCACATATGGTCTCTTCTGGATCAGGCATTCTATAACTCAATCTATGACAGTGTCAAGCTTTACCCATGTGTGCTTTGGCATCGAATCGGTATATGATATGCCCCAATTCATTCTATAGACATATTTCCTTTATTGTTCTACAATTCAGTCAGTAACTTCATTTTGTTATGGATTCCAGAAAGCATGAAGAAGCACTCGCAGAAAAACCGTTCTTGTCATGCAAATGGGTTATATTTTGTGAATTAAAAGGCTTACATTATTTTGCAGGTTAGACAAAAGATTCGGAAGGCAAAATTAGAGCTGATAGTCGAGCTTCGGAGATCTTCCAACAGAGGAAGAAATAATAGGCAGAATAGGAATCTCTGCAGAGAGATACCGTGATGTAATAAAGGCATCGAAATCAGTTTATTCTCTGAATGCAAGACATATTGTTACGCAAGAAGAATTTATCAACTGAATAAGTGATGATATTGATGGTGCAGGAGTTGACAAGCTTAGACAATCAACCCTTCTCAAATTTGCTCTTGATGATGTGGTATGTACCTCTTTTTAGGCAATAAAATTAGAGTGTACTTTGTCATCTTTTATGTATTTGACGACATGAAAATCCATTTTTTGCTGGAAACAGACAACTTGAAGTATGCATATTAATAGTTTTCAAAATATTTTTAGACACGTTTGTAAACATTTAGCAATAGGATGTCCACTCTGTTACTGTAACCATTATTGAAATGAAGATAAAAATACGAAATGCAACACAAAAGCTTTCAGCTTAAAGCAGAAAGTGTATATTACAGATATCTACCTAATATTTCACAAAATAGTAAATATTCTCACTAACCTTCCACACTTTTAAGAAGCTGGCACTTTGCACTTCAATTCATATATCATTATTTGTCTATATGATACTGATATATGCATTGCAGTATATAGTTTGCTAATCCTGACCACCTAAAATTCTAATTTGGTGTTTCTATTCGTTGTAATGCTTTGGGTTGTATGTAGATGCCAATGTTCATGTTCATCATAATCTTAAATTTTTTAGCATCATTGTATTCTGACCTATGTCAATTTACAATCTGTGCCAAGCATCATTGTACATTTGGCGTTGTTCCAAGCATCAAAATGTCCAGGTTCTAGGAAAATGACTGATGAGGGCTGCTATTTTCTCATACTTTTTTAGCATACTGTGTGGAATATCCTGGAAGGGTCAGAGTCTATTCATATTTACCATTTTGAAAATAGTGTTCAAAATGGGAAATTTCAATCTTGGCAGCAATTGAGCATTATAGAATTCTGAAAATTTTCAAAATTGAGTACTATGTCGTCGAATAACATTTATGTTATGAGAAGAGTAAACATGTCCTCTACTGGGATTTATGAGAAGAGTAAATTTATGTTATTTAAATAATTTTTGTAATTTGAATTTGACATGCTTGTAATATTTTGTAATACTTCATTAATTTTTAATATGATTGAAGTTTAATTTTATTTAATTTTGTTTCATAAACACATGTATTTATTTCATTGTGTATTTGGTTTATAATTGAATTAATATTATAAAAAAAATATTAAATTATCATACGCGTAATTAATAAGAAAAAAATTTGTATAGAGCGATGGGTATATATTCAAATAATTGGATGCTAAAACCATTGCTAAACCTATAGCAATGGAGTTTCAACCGTGGGTATAGGAAAGCAAAAGGTGTCTTTAAAACCTATACCAACGGATACGAAACCGTGGGTATAACACCGATACCTATACCAACGGGTGAAAAAACCGTCGCTATAGGCTATAGTGACGGCATTTTGCCGTGGGCATAGCTAATTAAAAACGACGGAAAAATATGTCCGTTGGTATACGTTTTACGGGCTATACCTACGGTTTTTCGCCTTTTACCCACGGATTTTTGCTGTCACTATATGTCAAATTCCTTGTAGTGACATAAGATTCATAAAACTTGTTCTAAGAGTTATTACAAATGGAGGAAGGGTGAGGGAACGAGTACAATTAAACGATACATTCAAAATATACACTGTAAGTCCTGTTTTCCCAAATACATATTTTCTGAATATTTCTTATATTTTGACTAATTATAAATTCACCTTGTTTTGAAATTTGTTTCAGATATTTTATTAAAGCGTTTTCTAATCGAAAACTATATTTTGTTCGAATAATGGCATATTTTAATTTCTATCTCTATTTGACCGGTTATTTGTATTTTTACTCAATTTAAATTTAAATGTGTTGTTGTTATGCTATTTTGATAAATGTATACTTTGTTATATAAATCTTATTATTATTACTTTTGTAAAGCCCGAATATGCTTATTTAGTTGTACTTTATTGTGTGATTTGATGTATATCATATGTACATTTTAAAAACAATATTTATTTGTTTATTTTATTGTAATATAAACCCTATTTAAAACTCTATTTTTCTTATTGGATATTTTCCCTAAACCCAATAGCCACTCTCCTATTGGATCATCTACC
Source organism: Hemerocallis citrina (assembly GCA_017893485.1). Classification (NCBI taxonomy): domain Eukaryota; kingdom Viridiplantae; phylum Streptophyta; class Magnoliopsida; order Asparagales; family Asphodelaceae; genus Hemerocallis; species Hemerocallis citrina. The sequence goes on along the minus strand of CM030366.1, from coordinate 225,896,002 downwards.
CATCTAAACCCAAACCCATAACCCTAACTATATAACCCTAAACCTACCCTAACCCCTATTACTGTGCAAACCCCAAAAACAGAACCGCCGCCTCTCTTCTTCCCCCGTCTCCTTCTTCCCCTCCATCTCATCGAAACCCAATCCCCGACACCTTCGCCCTCACCTCCTTCACCGCCACATCGCCTCCCCATCGTCGTCCCCTTTTTCCTGCTCTTCCTCGCCATCACCTCACCACCACCGCATCGCCCTCACTCCACTCCTTGCCGTCGCCTCCTTTGCTCCCGAAACCCATTCCATCGGAACCCATCACCTTGCCTTGCCAAACCTTCACTCATCGCGAACCCATTACCCCATCTCCTCATCACCCTCGACCTCCGCCAGCCACCGCCAACACCCCGAATCCAATCCCCCACTCTCCTTTATTTTCGAACCAAAGACAGAGCGCCGGTGCTGCGTTGCTTCCCGACCTTCCGCCACCTCACGACACCATCGCCAGCGTCGCGAGCCCGCCGCATCCCGTCGCAGTCGTCGCACCAGTCCTGCGTCGTTCACTCCCTCTCTCGCTGTCCTGAGGAAGAAGACAAACAGCGAGTGGTCGGTCTCGCTGTTCGGTGTTCGGGCGCCTTGGATCGTCGTCTGCTGTCCCGTGTTTTGGGCGGATCCACTATGAGGGAGATCCCCCATTGGTCGTTTTGCTGTCCCGCATTGTGTGCACAGCGGATCGAGTTGCTATCCGCTGTTCGGGGTGGGATCTGGTGTGGAGTTTCTCTAATTGCTGATTGACTCTTTGCGCGTGCTTCGTGCGTGCTTTTGGGAGATTTCGCCCGGGGTTTTCGATACCGTTTTTCCTCAAATTATCGAATCTAATTGTCGTCCTAAAAGCAAGTATTCTCCTTGTACAATTTATTGTCCTAGTACAAGTATTTAATTGAAAATACCACAAATAGGTTGTAGTTGTGACTCCTTCTTGTCTCATCATTTGTTGACCTTGAATATTTTACCGTCGATCCCTAAATCTTAAGAGTCACAACACCTTCATCATTATATTTACATTTATTTGGGCTCATTTTATCGCCTAGTCACATGAACACATGAAATTAAGAAACCCTAGATTTGTAGATGTGTGTTGTATCTTATATGTGATGATCTTGCACCCATTTGAGTTGAGAAATAGATGTTGCTTGCTGATTTGATAACCACTATACCTGCATTTGTATCACACATTAATCTAGACTCATAACAATCAATTATCATGCAACTTATACATGAAAGACATTCATACTTGTTACTGTCCTGAATTTTACTTGCTGTTTTAACCCCTTTAAAATCAGAATATGAATCTGAGCCCTGAACAGTAAATGTAGCTCTAGATGTTTAGATGTCGATAGCATCCAGAATTTTTGAATTCTGAGTTACGGTCTAGGAGATATCGCAGTTTTACTGCAGCTGGGTCGGTAGTCGCAGATTTACAAAACTGCTGCACTTTTTTAGTTTGCAAATTAATTTAACTATGTTAACAGTAAGAGTTTGACTTGAATTTTATATGCTGTTACTGGACACCCTAGAGAACATTTCCAAATTTTCTTAGAATTAATTAACAATGTCTCAACACTGTTTCACATGTATAAACTCAGATTCACAAATCCTGGCTGAACATAGAAGCAGTATAGGTTGCTGTTTTGACACATGTTACCACAAATTTTATGTACCTTAATTATATGCGTTAGAACCGGGCAGGAGTCTAGTTTCTAGATCTCCTAACGGATCCATATTTGCTATCTCGTAGCAACGGGAATCACAGTTTTGGTACAGCAACGTCGTGCTGTCCAGATTTGAGATTTTCGTTGTTCGTGATATTTTTATTCGTGTTGACCCTCGAATATGCTATATAAATATCTCAAACTTGTTCCATATCCATGATTATGTTTACTTGACTTGTTTCGCACACTTTCATGCTTACTTGATGATAATAATAAATAACAAGTCGGGGTTTAAGGGAAAGACCATAGTAGTGGACAATATAGGTAACTGTACTCGGAAGGGGGCCCGTGTTTTCCAAAATTTTATGTTGAATGGAACTAAGTGCCACGTAGAACTATGTGTCACGTCATGGGTGACGGGGGCCACCTCTAGAGCCCATTATAAGATTACATGATATATATTTGCGATCACATGGAACTAAGTGTCACGTAGAACTAAGTGTCACATCATGGATGACGGGGGCCACCTCTAGAGCCTACGGGGGCCACCTCTAGAGCCCATGGTTTGATCACTTGCTTGATACTTGATACCTGAGTACGCCGCCCTATAGACTCCATCACTAGGCCTAAACGAAATTGCATTAACTGTAGCAACCATACAGTAAAAGTATGGATGCATGAAGTGCTACCTAGATAGTAATGACCACAAGACTTGAAACATGAAACTTAAACTTGATACATGCTTACTCGATACTTGACTACTTGATACATGAAACCTGAGCTTGATACATGTTCACTTGATACTTGAAGACTTGATACATGAAACTTGATACTTGTACTTGACAACTTGACACTAGACTTGAGACTTGTTACCTGTTACCTGACACTTGTACTTGATACTTGTCACTTGATGTTGGATACTCTTATATGTCACTAGTCACTTGATCTATTATTAGTATTCGTTACCCAACCTGACCTCTGGAGTTGTCCTTCTTGCTAGTTAGTTCTTGAATTCCCACTACTTGTTGCAACTCTATTATATTCTTGGTTCTAAATTTTGTTCAATGTTTCTTGTACTCGTTTTTACAATTTGTGACCCTAACTTGTACTAAGAGCATTTTCTCTTGTTTTTCCTATTTTTCCCTTTTTATAATTATTAAACAGACTTTGGAGACGTGTTGCCTGCCGGAATTGGTGAACAGAGATTTTAGACTTCAAATGGAAAAAAGACAGCTTAGACGTTCCCGAGTTTTACATTTGATCCAGACTTGAAAACTATTTGGATATTATTAATTGTTTTCAATTGTTTTCTGTTGCTTAATAAATTATTCATGCATGCTTGGTGGTATATATATCTTGTTATATTCTTATTGTGATGCTGAGCCGATCCTACAGCTTATGGATGATGTTAAAATCATTCGCTGGGCTTCGTCATGCACTCGTATTCTGTGTTTTTGGGAAGCGGGGTGTGTCATACACAAGGATTTATTACAAGACCAACCCGGCCAACAAAAAATCCACCATAGGACCAGACATGTAGATAGCCACCATATGATACCGAAAATGTTCGACGGAAAATTGCCTTACTAGTTATTGAGGAGTTACCTTTTTCCTATTCCGATAGTAGGAATGTAGAGTCTTATAACCAAAATGTACTAAATCCTTATTTTAGATGATTCCCTAGAAACATACTTAAGGCCGATTATTTTAAACTTTACACCGAAATGAGACACTTTAATTGCACTCTTGTATTCTTTGGCTTGTAGAGTATCGTTAACTTCCAATTGTTGAAAAGGTTGTAGCGATATTCTAATGATGGACATAATTTGTCATTGAATCGATAGTGATTGGATGATTCAAAAGATGATCATATCACTTGCGGCTTTGTCGTATTCCCGTAGTGGTTTAGTAATGCAAATCATATTTTATAAGTTTGTGATTTCTTTCATATTCGTGATATAATTTTTTGTATTAGTTTTGATAATTCATCTAATAAAAATGCTTCAATTAGTATATTAAAAACACAATTAACTCTTCCATGTTTAGAAATTTTTCATGTTAGATGTATGTCGTATTTTAAATTTATGTGTTCAAGATGCATTGAAAATAACCGAACTATTTGTGCATAAATTAGAAATTGTGTACATTTTATTGCTTCAACAATTTAAACAATGGTGTAAGCTTAAGGGTGTACATTTTAGAAAATTTTCTAAGGATGTTTAACACTGATGGAACTCTACTCTTGATTTATTAAATATTGTTACTCAATATAAAGAGTGTATAAATGATTTTTGTCTTGCAAAAAATATGAAAAATTTTCAAATGATTGAATAATCATAATATTATACAAAATCTTTGTTACGATTTTTAGAATATTTTAAAACCGCAACTTTAAAATTTTCAAAATCTTATGATTCTACTTCTAGTAGTTTTTTATTTCACCATCTAAGAGCATCCACAGTCATTCAATGTAGAAAATGGCAAAATGCATATTTTGCCCATCCAATTCGACGAAACGCTACAGTCGTCGAATGGCAAAAAAATGCATAAGTTCGTTAAAAAAGAAACAGACGAAACATGATGTTTCGTTTGTAATTAAAAAAATAATTTAGACTGAGAAAATATTAATAAAAAATACGGGACAAAACATGATAAAAAGGGAAAAAATCGGAAGTTTTTTTTTGCAAAAAATAATTGCAAAAACAATTTTTTAAAATAGTTTGTAAATAATAATTGCAAAAACAATTAAAAAAATTGCAAAATAAATTTAAAAATTTGCAAAAACAACTTAAAATTTTACAAAATGTGCCAAAAGGTCCCACAAACCAGACGACACATCATGTGTCGTCCGGATTTGGTGGAAGTTTTTTTTGCAAAAAAAAATTGCAAAAACAATTAAAAAAGAAATTGTAAGTTTTTTTGCAAAAACAATTTAAAAATTTGCAAAATCAATTTAAATAATTGCAAAAAAAATTTAAAATTTACAAAATTAATTTTTTTAAACAAAATTGGATTGGGACGAAACATGATGTTTCGTCTCACATGGGACGAAACATCATGTTCATTCCCACGCTTAAATTCATTTAACGGTTATTTTATTTGGGGTTTTTTTTTATACTTCGGACGAAACATGATGTTTCGTCCGATTAATTAAAATAATAATTAAATAATCCAGACAAAACATGATGTTTCGTCTGCTATAATATGCATTTTGCTATATGGAATGCTATTCGCCCCTTTCTACTGTAGCGATTTTGCCAAAGAAATGGCAAAATAGCAAACGACTGTGTGAGCTACAGTAAAAAAAAATGAAAAAAATGGCAAATAAGCAAACGACTGTGGATGCTCTAATAACAATGCTTCGATTAGTACATTAAAAACACAATTAGCTCTTCCATGTTTAGAAATTTTTCATGTTAGATGTATGTCATATTTTAGATTTATGTGTTCAAGATGCATTGAAAATAACCGAATTATTTGTGCATAAATTAAAAATTGTGTACATTTTATCGCTTTAAGTGGCCATCTGCTTCAACAATTTAAAGAATGGTGTACGCTTAAGGGTGTACATTTTAGAAAATTTTCTTAGGATGTTAAACACTGATAGAACTCTACTCTTGATTTATTAAATATTGTTACTCAATATAAAGAGTGTATAAATGATTTTTGTCTTGCAAAAAATATGAAAAATTTTCAAATGATTGAATAATCATAATATTATACAAAATTTTTGTTATGATTTTTAGAACATTTTAAAACCATAACTTTAAAATTTTCAAAATCTTATGATTCTACTTCTAATAGTTTTTTATTTGACTAATTACTATGATGCAAACTTTTTATGAAATGATTGATGACATTTACATTAGTCATATTGTTAAACCCGCATACACTAAATTTTTGAAGTATTTTAGTCATTATTCTATGTTGTATTGTATTGCTATTGTTATGGATCATCGTTTCAAATTAGCGAGTACGAAGAGTTTGATTGAAATGTATTTTACATTACTTGGAGATGAATCTGAAATTAATTGCGAAGAATTTTTAGCTAGCTTTGAATCGACATTGAATAATTTGTATGATTATTATGATAGAACTTTTGCATTTAGTAGTACAACTAGTATATGTATGTTGTCTTCTTCTTCTTCTACTTCTAGAAGTAAGGGTAAGAGTAAATTAGACGATACCACTTTTAATTTACTTGCTCAAATTTAGTCAAAAAATCTAGGACTAATCAACCTAATGAATTTAATTGGTATAATCAACAAGATAGTGCGAGTTTTAGTGTTAAGATTGATGTGCTACAATGATGGAAAAACATGAACATCTTCATAATATTCTTAAGCATATGGCTAAAGATCTACTAACTCCTTATGTCTCTACAATTGCTTCAGAAAGTGCATTTTCAACAAGTGGCAGGATTCTAACAGATTACAAGAATCGCTTGAAGTCTCAATCGTTGGAGATGCTCGTGTGTACGGAAGACTGGATGAAGGCTGAAGATAGGACTCAAGGAATCGGGGTCGACACGTCAACAGGTGGAAGCAACTCGCCCGAAGACCAACAACAACAATAACAAATTGAAGACCAACAACTTCTAGCAAATTATATGTAAAAAAATTGTTTAAAAAATCATATATGTTCAAATGAATAATGTATATAATTTTCTTTCACACTTTCACTCTTTGACTCTTATTACAATTAGATATATATATTGAGTTGAAAAAAAAAATTAAAAACCCAAAAACGCAACTAGGCCAACTTGCGACTCGGATCGACCCAAAACGGGTTCAACCGTATAGGGTTCGCGGGTCGACCGGGTCGATATTTTCATTTCGAACTCGGCCCGGCCCGGTCCGGCCCGGCCCAGTTAAGCTCACGACCCGACTCGACCCCGCCCTAACTAGAGTTTACCCGTGCGGATCCGACCCGACCCAGCCCGATCGACCCGAATGCCATCCCTAATTCTTGGTGATTAAAGTATTAAACTTACATGTTATATTTATTGGTTATAGGCTTACGTTAGGATGGGAGGATGGACTTAAGTTTGCGAAGGCATGCATTATATATGCTTGGATTTTTTTTCCTGTTTACTTGAAATATGTCAAAGTAAGTTTTTGTATTTAGTTCTCATGAAATTTAACGTAATAGTGATTCTTCACAGGTTATCCTTAGGAGATGAGGGAGGAGATTACTTCAGGGCAGTTTTTCGTTAGTGCCTTTGCAAATTTTCCCTCTATTTTGTAATTTGTTATATGTAACCCCGTTGCGGGTTTGGTACCTTGCTAATAGTTAGTACAGTTAATTAAAGTAGGGGGCTTCATTTGAATGAAAAGCTTGCATTGAACAATGAGAAAGAAAAGTTGAAAGAAAAAAATTAGGGTCATCCGATTATTAGCTAATCTTGAAAGTGTACTTGCTCATCTCTATAATGGAAGATTGACTGAGATATTTTCGTATCTTGCTTTTTTCTACATTAATATTCTAACAATTTGCTAGAAGAGCACTAATCATATCGAAAAATAGGCAGCACCTTGATAGTAAGTTCTCATTTTGTAAAATTTCGGTTTTTCAATTACAAATATCTTTAGATGTACGTAGCCTATTAAGGTTAAAACACTACTTTAAATTTTGCTTTGGGTTGTTCATTTACTATAATCAGTACCCATTAAGTCTATGTTGCATCTTTTTATTTCTTAGTTCTCCTTGCATTTATTACTCTATATGATTCACAGACAGTTTATGATAATAAAATAAATTTTGCTAATTATTCAGGAATTTTTTTTTTGCTGAGTTGACCCATTTTTGAAACCAAATCCAATCCGGATATGACCCAACTTCCAAACTAATTTTTAGGGTGGACCAGTCCTTATAGAACACAGTTCACAACTGCAGCCTATTCGATTGCGAGTCCACAGTTATCAAGTGCGGTCTCAGTTAGTTTCATATTTGGGATAGAGAGACTTTGAGACTTTGACAAAAAAATTTAAGTTAAAATATGTTAAACACAACTACGGCCTAAATATAATAAATTTTGACTTTTAAATTTATGTTTAAGTTACGAAGTCTCTCTAGTTCAAATATAAAATAAAACGAACTAAGATCGTAGTTGGGAGATGTGGTCTCAAAAAAAAATATTGTGAGGAGGCCGCAGTTGAGAACTGCATCCTACCATCCTACCATGAGTGGTCGACTCTCGAAATTTGTTTGGAAAGTGGGTCATCTTCGGGTTTAGTTTCAAAAAGTGGGTCAAGTCAAGAAAAATTCAATAATTCAGAGAGTGCATCTACAATTTGCTCCATGAATGCTACGTATAATTTATTTCAGTTATATCTAGCTTTACAACACCGCTCTTATCATCCTCCAACCACTCCCTCTCAAGTAGGAATAAATTGTACAAGTATCTTATTTGTTTGCAATTTAAATCTCCAACTTTTCATCAGTTTTTGTCTTCTATTTTGCAGGTTAATGCAACGAAAACCTGCTAAAACATAGGTCCACTTCATGCATAAGAGAATTATCTTCTGCTTGATGTTTGAAAATCTTGGGGGTGTAAGAAATGTATTGTTTATGCCAATGTATAAAATATATGTAGCAAACTTACCCATCAAAGTATGATAAAAACTTTTGGTGTCATTTATTGTACTTTTCTGAGAAACATGAGTTTTGGGTGGTTAATGACTTATAATGTTTTGTGCCCACTATCCTGCGTGCTTGAAGTACATATTTTCTCTCATATATGCTATCTCTATCTCTATGCAATAGCAACAACGAATACCTTCCTGACTCAAAGAAGAAGACGTGAATACATCCTTCTTTCATCGGACAACTAAGAGATCCAACCTTATACAGTAGGTCCAAACATATTTCGGTACTATTCAAGAAGACGAGGTAGTGAAACAAATATTCTAAAATCACTACAAAAATCTATTTGGTCCAAACATATTTGGGCACTATTCAAGAAGACGAGGTAGTGACACAAATATTCCAAAATCACTACAAAAATCTATTTGGTAGCAAGCGGGAGTTTAGATCCCCACTTAGAGAGGACTTTTGGCAAGCAAGGTCAGATGGCCTTGATCATGCCCTTGTGGCTATCGATGTTGGAATTAATTTTTGCAGTTTTTCGGGCCGGATTCCGGCAGGCTCCTGCTACCAGCGGCGTCGGAAAATGAGTGGATTGCGATCCTCTCGACGAAAACTATTCCGTAGTATACTCACTTGCCAAAAACGAATTCCGTATGAATGAGAAATATTGGTCCAAAGTTGGGTACTTGAAAGGTACTAACTTGGCAATTTGGAGAAAATGGATAGTCCCATATCGGAAATTGGAAATTTTTTTTCTAGTATATATACTAGAAAACTGGACTAAAGGGCGTGGCCCGGGGGTTACCATTAATGTGTAGTGGAGAGAGGACTTAGCCAAAATGACAAACACACACGCGCCCGGTCCGGCCCCGGCTCGGTTCAGTTTGGCTTGGTTTGGCCAAAAAAAAAAAAAAAAAAAAAAACTCTTCCCCTACTGAACTGAAAAGGCTTTTCAGATTCAGTAACTGGTACCCATTACTCTGTAACAGCAGAGTAATGGCTCACCAATTATGAATCTGAAGAGTCGCCATTACTCTGCTGTTACAGAGTAATGACATCTGAACAGTCTCCAACTTTCTTCTATAAATCCAGACAGAGTCTTTTATACAGAATTTTTCATTTTGTTCTTCTTCTTCTCCTCTGCGTCAGTGTCAACTGAGAGTACACCACAGACAACAGTTCGCTGAATCTCTGAAGCAAGGGTGCTGCGTTCTTCAGAGAAGGTACAGTTGTATCCTGGGAAGCAATTTCCCGGTAACCGTTACACTGCGGGGCGAATTCTGCTTTAAGGACAGAGATTATCAGTCTCAACTCTGTGCAAATTCTTTAACTTACTGTTTTCTTCCCTGTATTTCATTTCTTCGCAATTTCTGTTGGGATTTTCTATTTTTATATATTCAGGTTCTAACAATCTTAAAGCAGAATTTTTTCCTCACATATTCTAACAGTTTTGTGAAGTCTATTTACAGGTGTTGTTCGGAAAAAACAACTAACAGTTTCTGTTTCAAACAATTTCAGAGAAAATAAAAACATGGAGAACACACCAACTGACATTGCTAATGGGCTTCTCAGTACCGAAACACCGGTGACCCAAAATGTGACTGCACAATCGGTTGCGGCACATTCGGTCGTTCTGCCCACGCCCATAACCGTGGGAGAAAAACCAGAGAAGTTCAATGGAACTGGATTAAAAAAGTGGCAAGGGAAGATGCAGTTCTACCTGACCACATTGAAGCTGGACAGATTTCTCACTGAATCTGCCTCGATGCTGGCGTCAATGGATGCACACTCCGTTGCTGCAGTTGATGCGTGGACTCAGGGCGACCATCTCTGCAGGAACTACATCCTGAATGGCTTGGTAGACCTCCTGTACAACGTCTATAGTGTCTTTAAGACGTCCAAACTCCTGTGGGGGTCCCTGGAAAAGAAGTACAAAACAGAAGACGCCGGGTCCAAGAAATTTGTTGTCGGCAAATTTCTGGACTACAAGATGATTGACTCCAAAACTGTGGTGAGTCAAGTCCAAGAACTGCAGGTTATAATGCACGACATTAATGCAGAGAATATGAAGTTGTGCGAACGATTCTAGGTTGCAGCGTTCATCGAAAAACTTCCACCTGGATGGAAAGACTTCAAGAACTACCTCAAACACAAGCGAAAGGAGATGTCTCTTGAAGACCTAATTGTCAGGTTGCGGATCGAAAAAGAGAATCACAAGGCTGACAGGTCCTATGGAAATCAGTACATAGAAAAGGCCAATGTGGTGGAGCACGAACAGAAGGGAAAGAAGAGGAAGTTTCTGCCACAGGCCTCAAACAAAAAACCTCTTGCAAAGAGGTTTGCTGGGAAATGCCACAAGTGTGGTAAGCTGGGGCACAAAATTTCTGAGTGCCGCAGCAAGGATAGTAATCGTTCAAGAACAGGACATGTAAAAGGGAATGAAAAATCCCACGCACACATAGCTGAGAACTTGTCCACTGGTCTCTCTGACCTGGACCTCTGTGCTGTAGTATCAGAGATAAATCTTGTGGGGAGCATTCCTCGTGAATGGTGGTACGATACTGGGGCCACCAAGCATATCTGCTCGGACAAGGAAATGTTCACCTCATACCAGAAGTGCAACAAAGATGAACAGCTATTCATGGGAAACTCTTCCACCTCTAAAATTGAAAGAACAGGGAAGATAGTGCTGAAAATGACTTCAGGCAAAGAGCTAACACTTACAAATGTGATGCATGTTCCAGACATTAGAAAAAACTTGATATCAGGTTCTTTGCTAAGCAAGAATGGGTTTAAGGTTATTTTTGTTTCTGATAATTTTGTACTGTCTAAAAATGGGGTATACTTGGGTAAAGGATATGTAAAGGATGGACTGTTCAAGTTTAATGTAATGACAGTCATCCCTAAAACTATTGTTCCTGCTGTTCCCAAGGTTAATGAAATAATTCCTATTGCCTATGTTGTTGAGTCTTCCTCTGTTTGGCATGGAAGACTAGGCCATGTTAATGTCAATTCTATGCGTAGACTAATTAACATGAATCTGCTACCAAAATTTAAGGTAGATAACTCAGATAAATGTGAAGTTTGCATGGAGGCCAAACTCACTAAAACTCCATCACGTTCTGTAGAAAGAAACACAGAAACTCTAGGTCCAATTCACACGGATCTGTGTGATTTAAAATATGTGCAGACCAGAGGTGGCAAAAAGTACTTTGTGACTTTCATAGACGATAGCACAAAATTCTGTTATGTATATTTGTTACATAGCAAAAATGAGGCTTTGGATAAATTCAAAGAATACAAACTTGAGGTTGAGAATCAACTAACGATTAAAATCGTTAGAAGTGATAGAGGAGGAGAATATGATGCACCATTTAACATGTTCTGCTCAGAACATGGAATAGTTCATCAGACAACTGCTCCTTACTCACCCGAATCAAACGGTACTGCCGAACACAAGAACTGAACTCTAAAGGAGATGATGAAATCCTTGCTATTGAATTCTGGCTTACCCCAAAACATGTGGGGGAAGCGTTGCTGACTGCCAACTATATTCTCAACAAAATACCTCACAAGAAAACCGGAAAGACACCATATGAACTGTGGAAAGGTAACTTACCTTCGTATAAATACCTCAAAGTGTGGGGGTGTCTAGCAAAAGTGGCAGTACCTAACACGAAATAGGTCACCATCGGACCTAAGACTATTGATTGCATATTCATAGGCTATGCACACAACAGTAGTGCATATCGGTTCTTGGTATACAAATCGGATATACCGGATATCCATGTGAATACAATAATGGAATCTAGGAATGCTTCCTTCTTTGAACACGTGTTTCTGTGCAAGGAAACTACGTACCCTAAACGTACACGTGAACAAGGGAATGCAAGCACTTCAGTTGATGAACCAGAACATGATACTGATGAGTCTAGACGAAGTAAACGGGCTAGAACATCAAAATCATTTGGTCCTGACATTGTGACTGTCTTTCTGTTAGAGAATGAGCCCAGAACTTTCAAGGAAGCCACGTCTATGCCTGATGCTCCTATGTGGAAGGAAGCAATCAAAAGTGAAATAGACTCCATTATGCAAAATCATACATGGGAGTTAGTCGACTTGCCTTCTGGATGTAAAGCTCTAGGATGCAATGGATTTTCAAACAAAAATTGAAACCCGATGGTTCAATAGAGAAGCATAAGGCAAGACTTGTGGTACAAAGATTTAGACAAAAGGAAGGCCTAGATTTCTTTGATACATATTCCCTAGTTACAAAAATAACATCCATAAGAATGTTGATAGCTATTGCAGCTCTACGTAACCTAGAAATACATCAAATGGATTTTAAAACTGCATTTCTAAATGGGGACTTAGAAGAAGAAATATACATGAAACAACCTAAGGTTTACGTAGTTCCTGGATAGGAAAACAAGGTGTGCAAACATGTAAAATCTCTGTACGGCCTGAAATAAGCTCCAAACCAGTGGCATGCAGAATTTGACAATGTTATGATGTCAAATGGTTTTAAAATAAATGAATGCGACAAGTGTATCTATATCAAAGATAGTCCAAATGGATACATTCTAATCTGTCTGTACGTAGACGACATGCTCATTATTGGAAGCAATAACGACATTATCAAACAAACTAAGATCATGCTTAGTGGCTAGTTTGACATGAAAGATTTAGGAGTAGCAGATGTCATATTAGGAATCAAAGTTTGCAGGACATCTGAAGGGATTACTTTGTCTCAAGCTCATTATGCTGAAAAAGTACTTGAAAGATTCAAGAATTACCAATGGGACAGCAAAAAGTCTCGTCGATCTAAGTCTTCACTTATTCAAAAACACAGGCGAAAGCATATCACAACTAGAATTGTAACACCCCGCAAAATTGAAAATTACAATTTTGCCCCTGGGTGTTACGCACGTATATTTTGTAATGTGTTTCACTACATATTTTGGATTCGTACTATTTATACATTTTCCGTATTGATTTCAGTCAACTAAAATATAATATTTCAATCCCTGGGATTTACGTGCTTTTTACGTATTTTGATACACGTGTTTCCACCGCTACATACAATGTTTTCTATAGGTTTAAATTATTTATTTTTATGTATTTAAATCTATTTTATAAAACGAAAATTTATTTTCCCCTATCTTGATTAAAATGTATTTTTTCGATTTTCTGCACATATAATGCACGTGTTGTGATTTCATCATGAAATATATGTATAAAATTAGTAAATATAATTTTTCTTACGTTATTTTTAAATAATTTCCGTTGATAAAAATCAATTCGCATTTTGATATTTTACGAGCGGCGCACGTGTTTTCGGTAAACCGTATTTAAGCATATTTATTTTTCAAAATAATTTTTGGAGTGTACGCAACACACGCGTGATCTCCAAAATAATATAAGTAGTATGATATTTATAGTATGTGTGTATGATGTTGTAGGCTAAAATAAAATGAAATTATGCATGCATGCATGCTGGAGAGTATAATATATACTTTATATAATACATATAAGGAAATAGTATATGTAGATACTATTCAGTAGAAAGTTATGATTAATATATATGATAGGATGTATATATAAGTGTGATGGTGAAGATGGGCCCACGGTAAATGTAGGCTGATGGGTTATATGGTATGTGATAAAATGAATAGTGATATGGTATAATGAATTAAAATGAATTATGAAGGGTAAAATGAATTGGGTTTGTATTTGGGTTGGAGGGGGCCCACGTGAATGTATGAGAAGAGGAGCCCACGATGGAGATCAAAACAGCACACAATTGTGCTGGATTGATTTTTTTGGCCGGGATTAAATTAAGAAAGAGAAGTGGGTAAGGAGAAAAGTTGTAGGTTATGGGAGTTGGGTTTTTGAAGAGGTGGGAAGATGAAAAGTGAGGAGTTAGGGGAGTTATGTATATGAAGAGTTGGGAGTTAGGAAAGTGAAGAGGTGAGAATTAAAATGAGAAATTATTAGGGTTGAAATTATGCAATATAGTCCCTAGCTTAGTCCTATAAATAGCCCCATCCTCTTCTCTTTTGTCCACACCAAAAAAATAAATAAGAATAAGAAAGAAAGAGAAGAAAGAAAGAAAGAAAGAAAAAAAAAGGGTGAGAGTTTGTGTTTGGAGGAGTCTTTCTAGAAGAAGAGGACCAAGGAAGTGCTAGAGGAGCTAGGAGGGCTTCAAGCAAATTGTTCGATCTACAACTAAGGTGGGTGATTTCTTACTTTCTAGTTGTAGAAATATCATGCTAAAAATTATAAATTAATCTTATGAGATGATATTGATATGTAGGTAATTTTTATGCTAAAATACATGCTATGAATAATATGGGATTTTGATACCATGATTCATGTTAAAACTTCATCTTGGGAGAATGTATGTTTTGAATGAGATATGAAAAGTAGATTTAATTTACACTGTTGTATGTGACGAAAAATGAGTAGTAAAACATAAAAATGGGTGTTCTCATTCTTTCTAATTTTAGAACTTTACATGATAGTGATAGTAAATGAGTATTATATTTTTATATGATAAAGTAGAATAAATCTATACATTGGTTGTAATGAAAGATGCTATCAATAATATGTTAGTTGGTGATTTTTATACTTTCTAAATTGTAGTACAAGCATGCCAATTTTGATAAACGAATTAGAGAAGATTAAAGTGATGGGATAAATATATTGTCTTTATGAATGGTAGAAATCTTGTTGAACAACTTGCCATCATGATAGTTAAAAATAATAAAATGAATTATTTTTCATAAATCATACTGGTATGCATGCTGATTGCTGAGTGGTAAATGTCGAAATTTATAATTTGTAGGAAGATGGTTGAGACTTCTCTTGTTGAAAAAATAAATATGTAGTGATTTCTGATTGGTGCAAATGGGTCCATAATATGGGTTTAAAAATAATTAGTTACTGTTTCTCACTAAATCTTAGTTTGGAAAAGAAGAAAAAAAAAATTTACAGTCCAAACTATACAGTAAGATTATTATTCTAAAAGATGTTAAAACATTGTAACATCTGTAACCATCAACATATAGAGTCTTATATCTCAAAGTGTATAGTTCATGTACCGAAACCGACGTCCACTTTCAAATATGGTATCAGATCCGCACATGTTTTAACTAGTGTGGTTAGAGTTCAAACTATACATTTTTTTTTGTTTGCGTTTTTAATAAAATTCAAACAGTGTAGTACTTTGTATATAGTTTTCAGTTCACCTTCGTAACACCAAAGTTCACTTGGACTAGTCGTCGGCGTGTTGTGCTTGGGCACTGTCTGGTCGGTCACGGGTTCGAGACTCTGTGGCCAAATTTATTTTATTGTTTTAATTTTTTTTATATGGGTATTGGGGAAAATTCGATTATTTCTATAAAATAAAATAGAAAAGAGGAAATTTGAGATAGAAAGCAAGTAATGATTGAGGATTTTATTATTAAAAAGGTATGACTTTGAAGAGTAAAAGAAATATACAATACGTGGATTAATTGTCTTTGATAAGATTATTCATTTATGTTGAATGCTTGATTATTATATGTGCATAAATTTGCAAATGAAATTACTATTGTTGTTGATTCATGAATGAACTATAAGAGAATTATGATTGATGCCAAATAAGACATAGATTGAATTGTGTATAAACTAGAGACATGAAAATATCTGAGTTAAGACATGTTTGATGAAGGGTATATGTACCCATGCTTCTTGTACATGAAAGTTTATGATTTAGAGTTAGTAAGACCTCGGTACCGGCATTATTGAAAGAAAGGATTTGAGAAATGATTCGGAGATATGGCTAAGGAGCTATCTCTTATTTGTTGATTAAGTCCAGTAGGAGGTAAAACTGATTCTATGAGTAGAAATTATTCATGTCTTGAACTTAAGAAAATTTAGGCACATAAGTGAAGATGTAATAAACTTAGGAAAACGTAAGTGGGTGCTCTATATAGTCGGCGGTGGACTCCAAGACTATAGACCCAGTTGGTGGACTGAGGTTGCCCTGTGGGAGACGGATTATTATATTTTAATCCGGGACTATGAGGACGGATCAGCGGTGGACTCCGGGATCTTGAGTAGTCGGACGGATGGGTTTTGTGTATACCGTCTCCAATGTATATATATATATATATACTGGGCTAGAGGGTCACATATGGGACGATTCGCACGATGTGGAATCTGTTATAACAGCCGGCGGTGGACTCCAAGGCTGGAATTCAAATTCGTGGAATAGTCTGAACTTTGTTTTGCTACCGGGTAGTTTTCATGGCGAGGGATCGAGCCCTTTATTGTGAAGAACGTAGGCACTTTCCCTCGGACCTATGCAGTATGGGATGCATAGAATCCGAACAAGTGTGCATTAGTGTCATCCTAGTGTAGAATGGTATGCATTAGGCATTAAGACATGACATACACTTATATTTAGAATAATCACTTTTGACACTCGTTCATTCAATCTTTTGTGATTTGTTAAAGTATGAGATCGTTATACTATTCCCGGCATAGAGGGGATAGCCGTGTATAACATTTCGTCAGTTGTAAGTAACTGACGTGCCCACAGATTAACATGCAGGTAATGGACTATTCATGGAGTTATAAAGTGGATATGCTTTTGCTGTTTAGAAGTTAAAGATGTTACAAATGATGTTAAAGTTATACAAGTTGTATTTCATTGTTGTAATCTTTTATTCTTCCGCTGTGTAAAAACCAAGTTGTAATCAAACTCTGATGTAATGTGAATGAAAAGTTTCAAATTCCTTGTAAAATTGTACGAAGTAAAGTAAAGATCCTGTGGAATCTCGAATTCGTCCTTATTTGGAATTCGGGGTGTTACAAATGGTATCAGAGCACGCTTCACAAGTAGTACAAGTTTATAAGGAACGACATCCTAGAGTGGACATTAGAGTGTGAGTTTTCAGTCTATAGAGATTTAAATGTAAGTGATTTACATTTGTGTTGCTCTATGCACTGATGTTTTCTCTCTCTTTTGGATAGCTGGAGTCGTGAATGAAGTTGTTATTGAACTTGCATTCAATTTCATTCATGATACACTCCTCTTATACATTAATATGAGAGTGTATGCGAGCACACTTTTCCCTGGATATCAGAGTGGCGCAGTAAAAGCGTGATTGGCTTGGACCGTCATTCATGATACCTAGACACTTTCCTCTCAAATTATTTTGTGGATTTTTATCATGGTCCTTTCTCCATATTCAGTATTTTTCGAATAAACATTTTCTTATGTTATTAAGTCATTTGAATATTTATCTATCTTCCTAAGTCTTGATATTTTAAACTTGTTTTTCAAACTTAAAATTTCGTCTTTCATATATTTATGTCACTTTATATTTACCCGTTTATATCTACTATTACTTTACGTATTTTGTCGAGTTTTAAATTGCCGTTTATTAAATTAATATTGAAACCACTATTTTCTTCATTTATTATTTTGGATTTTTCTTATAAAATTTTCTTATGAGCACTCATTTTATATGAGTTTGATTTCTATGAAACTATAGTATCTTATCCTATATGTTTCAAATTTTCTACCTATATAAATATGACCTACCATTTTTGTTTTATTTGTTTTCATTCGGTACTATTATTGCATATTTGTTTTGATATATTCATTTTTACTATTAATCGCTACTCAATACTTTTAAAGTTTTACACTTCTTTAATATAATGCATATACTCACTATTTATACATTATCTTTCTCAAATTTTAACTGTCTTTACATTCTTAGTTATTACTTATATTTTTCCAATGATCTCTCTATATATATCATATATTTCAATATTCTTATTATACATATCATTTTACCCTCGTCTAATTACTACATTAATATTTTTGTATATAATTGTTTATGTCTATTGTCCTAATTTGCTATACTATATAATTATTGTTTTCATTTGTATTTTCATCTTGTGTATGTGCCTTACACTATTTTGTCTTAATATTATAAATTATTTTTATTACTACAAATTTTTGTATATATATCTATTTTGATGTTTTACCGTCATAATTTCCAATTTCATTTACAACTTTTTCATTTCCTTATATATCACTGATTTCAAAATATAACGCCCAATATTCAAAGATTACATCTTTTCGTCTTCCATTTTGGTGCAACCTGATATCGAGAAGGCAAGTCTGTAGTTGGATACCAACGAGACGAACCTACACCAGAAGGAGATTGCCTACTTTAAATAAACCCCATTTTGTTTTCTATAATATTTACATACCCCTATTCTATTTTCGTACTAGCTTATACTAATTTATAATATTTTGCAATCCGGCATTATATTATTTAAACTGATTTCTATCCTACTTGTGTAATTACTATTTGATATCAACTATCTCCTTTCTAATATTTCAAATCTTTTCATACCTTTTTATCGTAATTTATTTTGCCACTAACTTATTGTAGATTTTGGTGTCTACTCAGCTAACAAATTGGTATTTATACTTTTCTTCAGTTTATAAGTTATTTCTATGTAATTAATTTTCGCACTATTTCGATAATATATTACTACTTTTACTACTATGATATTTGCTTTACTTCGACAAACTATTTATAATTTTCATGTCACACTATTCGTTGTCCCACTCTAAAAATTTTACGCCTATAAAATTTTATATATTGGTCTATTTGACAATTCAAAAATATTTCGACGTATGCCTTTTATTTTTTCAAATTGTGTGTATAATTGTTATAGTTACCTTACAAACTATTTTATTAATTGGTATACAATGTCATTTTATGTTTTCAACCAAGTCTCATTCCCATTTATTTTGCTAAACTCTTATTCAATGGTCTCGTTTTAAATTGTTAATTCAATTTCGTTATACACTTTACAAATTTTCTACAGTTTATTACATTGAGTGACTATGCTTTCTTCGCCACATTGTTTTCCGAACTACTTCGAAATTAACAACTTAATCAACTTTTCTCTTTTATCCAACAGCTTACCTAATACTATTTTTGTACGAAAATTTCTCTCAAAATATTCTGTCTACTGTCACATTTCATTTCTTATGCCATTTTCCTGTTTTTCTTGTTATGTCTTGTAATATTTGAATATTCATAATTTTCCAATATAGAGTTGTCTTGTTTTCCTCGTTGCATATTTTAAAGTTTGCAGTTTCCTAAATACAAGAATAATATTTTCTTTGGTGTATACAAAATACAATCTTTACCTTAGCGAGTTCCGAGGACGGAACTACTCTAAGGGGGGGAGAGTGTAACACCCCGCAAAATTGAAAATTACAATTTTGTCCCTGGGTGTTACGCACGTATATTTTATAATGTGTTTCACTACATATTTTGGATTCGTACTATTTATACATTTTCCGTATTGATTTCAGTCAACTAAAATATAATATTTCAATCCCGAGGATTTACGTGCTTTTTACGTATTTTGAAACACGTGTTTCCACCGCTACGTACAATGTTTTCTATAGGTTTAAATTATTTATTTTTATGTATTTAAATATATTTTATAAAACGAAAATTTATTTTTCCCTATCTTGATTAAAATGCATTTTTTCGATTTCCTGCACATATAATGCACGTGTTGTTATTTCATCATGAACTATATGTATAAAATTAGTAAATATAATTTTTCTTACGTTATTTTTAAATAATTTTCGTTGATAAAAATCAATCTCGCATTTTGATATTTTACGTGCGGCGCACGTGTTTTCGGTAAACCATATTTAAGCATATTTATTTTTCAAAATAATTTTTGGAGTGTACGCAACACACGCGTGATCTCTAGAATAATATAAGTAGTATGATATTTATAGTATGTGTGTATGATGTTGTAGGCTAAAATAAAATGAAATTATGCATGCATGCATGCTGGAGAGTATAATATATACTTTATATAATACATATAAGGAAATAGTATATGTCGATGCTATTCAGTAGAAAGTTATGATTAATATATATGGTAGGATGTATATATAAGTGTGATGGTGAAGATGGGCCCACGGTAAATGTAGGCTGATGGGTTATATGGTATGTGATAAAATGAATAGTGATATGGTATAATGAATTAAAATGAATTATGAAGGGTAAAATGAATTGGGTTTGTATTTGGGTTGGAGGGGGCCCACGTGAATGTATGAGAAGAGGAGCCCACGATGCAGATCAAAACAGCACACAATTGTGCTGGATTGATTTTTTTGGCCGGGATTAAATTAAGAGAGAGAAGTGGGTTAGGAGAAAAGTTGTAGGTTATGGGAGTTGGGTTTTTGAAGAGGTGGGAAGATGAAAAGTGAGGAGTTACGGAAGTTATGTATATGAAGAGTTGGGAGTTAGGAAAGTGAAGAGGTGAGAATTAAAATGAGAAATTATTAGGGTTGAAATTATGCAATATAGTCCCTAGCTTAGTCCTATAAATAGCCCCATCCTCTTCTCTTTTGTCCACACCAAAAAAATAAATAAGAATAAGAAAGAAAGAGAAGAAAGAAAGAAAGAAAGAAAAAAAAAGGGTGAGAGTTTGTGTTTGGAGGAGTCTTTCTAGAAGAAGAGGACCAAGGAAGTGCTAGAGGAGCTAGGAGGGCTTCAAGCAAATTGTTCGATCTACAACTAAGGTGGGTGATTTCTTACTTTCTAGTTGTAGAAATATCATGCTAAAAATTATAAATTAATCTTATGAGATGATATTGATATGTAGGTAATTTTTATGCTAAAATACATGCTATGAATAATATGGGATTTTGATACCATGATTCATGTTAAAACTTCATCTTGGGAGAATGTATGTTTTGAATGAGATATGAAAAGTAGATTTAATTTACACTTTTGTATGTGACGAAAAATGAGTAGTAAAACATAAAAATGGGTGTTCTCATTCTTTCTAATTTTAGAACTTTACATGGTAGTGATAGTAAATGAGTATTATATTTTTATATGATAAAGTAGAATAAATCTATACATTGGTTGTAATGAAAGATGCTATCAATAATATGTTAGTTGGTGATTTTTATACTTTCTAAATTGTAGTACAAGCATGCCAATTTTGATAAACGAATTAGAGAAGATTAAAGTGATGGGATAAATATATTGTCTTTATGAATGGTAGAAATCTTGTTGAACAACTTGCCATCATGATAGTTAAAAATAATAAAATGAATTATTTTTCATAAATCATACTGGTATGCATGCTGATTGTTGAGTGGTAAATGTCGAAATTTATAATTTGTAGGAAGATGGTTGAGACTTCTCTTGTTGACAAAATAAATATGTAGTGATTTCTGATTGGTGCAAATGGGTCCATAATATGGGTTTAAAAATAATTAGTTACTGTTTCTCACTAAATCTTAGTTTGGAAAAGAAGAAGAAAAAAAAATTTACAGTCCAAACTATACAGTAAGATTATTATTCTAAAAGATGTTAAAACATTGTAACATCTGTAACCATCAGCATATAGAGTCTTATATCTCAAAAGTGTATAGTTCATGTACCAAAACTGACGTCCACTTTCAAATATGGTATCACATCCGCACATGTTTTAACTAGTGTGGTTAGAGTTCAAACTATACATTTTTTTTGTTTGCGTTTTTAATAAAATTCAAACAGTGTAGTACTTTGTATATAGTTTTCAGTTCACCTTTGTAACATCAAAGTTCAATTGGACTAGTCGTCGGCAAGTTGTGCTTGGGAACTGTCTAGTCGGTCACAGGTTCGAGACTCTGTGCCCAAATTTATTTTATTGTTTTAATTTTTTTTATATGGGTAATGGGAAAAATTCGATTATTTCTATAAAATAAAATAGAAAAGAGGAAATTTGAGATAGAAAGCAAGTAATGATTGAGGATTTTATTATTAAAAAGGTATGACTTTGAAGAGTAAAAGAAATATACAATACGTGGATTAATTGTCTTTGATAAGATTATTCATCTATGTTGAATGCTTGATTATTATATGTGCTTAAATTTGCAAATGAAATTACTATTGTTGTTGATTCATGAATGAACTATAAGAGAATTATGATTGATGCCAAATAAAACATAGATTGAATTGTGTATAAGCTAGAGACATGAAAATTTCTAAGTTAAGACATGTTTGATGAAAGGTATATGTACCCATGCTTCTTGTACATGAAAGTTTATGATTTAGAGTTAGTAAGACCTCGGTACCGGCATTATTGAAAGAAAGGATTTGAGAAATGATTCGGAGATATGGCTAAGGAGCTATCTCGTATTTGTTGATTAAGTCCGGTAGGAGGTAAAACTGATTCTATGAGTAGAAATTATTCATGTCTTGAACTTAAGAAAATTTAGGCACATAAGTGAAGATGTAGTAAACTTAGGGAAACGTAAGTGGGGTGCTCTATATAGTCGGTGGTGGACTCCAAGTCTATAGACCCAGTTGGTGGACTGAGGTTGTCCTGTGGGAGACGGATTATTATATTTTAATCCGGGACTATGAGGACGGGTCAGCGGTGGACTCTGGGATCTTGAGTAGTCGGACGGATGGGTTTTGTGTATACCGTCTCCAATGTATATATATATATATATATATATATATATATATATATATATATATATATATATATACTGGGCTAGAGGGTCACATACGGGACGATTCGCACGATGTGGAATCTGTTATAACAGCCGGCGGTGGACTCCAAGGCTGGGATTCAAATTCGTGGAATAGTCTGAACTTTGTTTTGCTACCGGGTAGTTTTCATGGCGAGGGATCGAGCCCTTTATTGTGAAGAACGTAGGCACTTGCCCTCGGACCTATGTAGTATGGGATGCATAGAATCCGAACAAGTGTGCATTAGTGTCATCCTAGTGTAGAATGGTATGCATTAGGCATTAAGACATGACATACACTTATATTTAGAATAATCACTTTTGACACTCGTTCATTCAATCTTTTTGTGATTTGTTAAAGTATGAGATCGTTATACTATTCCCGGCATAGAGGGGATAGCCGTGTATAACATTTCGTCAGTTGTAAGTAACTGACGTGCCCACAGATTAACATGCAGGTAATGGACTATTCATGGAGTTATAAAGTGGATATGCTTTTACTGTTTAAAAGTTAAAGATATTGCAAATGATGTTAAAGTTATACAAGTTGTATTTCATTGTTGTAATCTTTTATTCTTCCGCTGTGTAAAAACCAAGTTGTAATCAAACTCTGATGTATTGTGAATGAAAAGTTTCAAATTCCTTGTAAAATTGTACGAAGTGAAGTAAAGATCCTGTGGAATCTTGAATTCGTCCTTATTTGGAATTCGGGGTGTTACAGATGGTATCAGAGCGTGCTTCACAAGTAGTACAAGTTTATAAGGAACGACACCCTAGAGTGGACATTAGAGTGTGAGTTTTCAGTCTATAGAGATTTAAATGTAAGTGATTTACATTTGTGTTGCTCTATGCACTGATGTTTTCTCTCTCTTTTGGATGGCTGGAGTCGTGAATGAAGTTGTTATTGAACTTGCATTCATTTTCATTCATGATACTCTCCTCTTATACATTAATATGAGAGTGTATGCGAGCACCCTTTTTCCTGGATATCAGAGTGGCGCAGTAAAAGCGTGATTGGCTTGGACCGTCATTCATGATACCTAGACACTTTTCTCTCAAATTATTTTGTGGATTTTTATCATGGTCCTTTCTCCATATTCAGTATTTTTCGAATAAACATTTTCTTATGTTATTAAGTCATTTGAATATTTATCTATCTTCCTTAGTCTTGATATTTTAAACTTGTTTTTCAAACTTAAAATTTCGTCTTTCATATACTTATGTCACTTTATATTTACCCGTTTATATCTACTATTACTTTATGTATTTTGTCGAGTTTTAAATTGCCGTTTATTAAATTAATATTGAAACCACTATTTTCTTCATTTATTATTTTGGATTTTTCTTATGAAATTTTCTTATGAGCACTCATTTTATATGAGTTTGATTTCTATGAAACTATAGTATCTTATCCTATATGTTTCAAATTTTCTACCTATATAAATATAACCTACCATTTTTGTTTTATTTGTTTACATTCGGTACTATTATTGCATATTTGTTTTGATATATTCATTTTTACTATTAATCGCTACTCATTACTTTTAAAGTTTTACACTTCTTTAATATAATGCATATACTCACTATTTATACATTATCTTTCTCAAATTTTAACTGTCTTTACATTCTTAGTTATTACTTATATTTTTCCAATGATCTCTATATATATATCATATATTTCACTATTCTTATTATACATATCATTTTACCCTCGTCTAATTACTACATTAATATTTTTGTATATAATTGTTTATGTCTATTGTCCTAATTTGCTATACTATATAATTATTGTTTTCAATTGTGTTTTCATCTCGTGTATGTGCCTTACACTATTTTGTCTTAATATTATAAATTATTTTTATTACTACAAATTTTTGTATATATATATCTATTTTGATGTTTTGCCGTCATAATTTTCAATTTCATTTACAACTTTTTCATTTCCTTATATATCACTGATTTCAAAATATAACGCCCAATATTCAAAGATTACATCTTTTCGTCTTCCATTTTGGTGCAACCTGATATCGAGAAGGCAAGTCTGTAGTTGGATACCAACGAGACGAACCTACACCAGAAGGAGATTGCCTACTTTAAATAAACCCTATTTTGTTTTCTATAATATTTACTTACCCCTATTCTATTTTCGTACTAGCTTATAGTAATTTATAATATTTTGCAATCCGGCATTATATTATTTAAACTGATTTCTATCCTACTTGTGTAATTACTATTTTATATCAACTATCTTCTTTCTAATATTTCAAATCTTTTCATACCATTTTATCGTAATTTATTTTGCCACTAAGTTATTGTAGATTTTGGTGTCTACTCAGCTAACAAATTGGTATTTATACTTTTCTTCAATTTATAAGCTATTTCTATGTAATTAGTTTTCGCACTATTTCGATAATATATTACTACTTTTACTACTATGATATTTGCTTTACTCCGACAAACTATTTATAATTTTCATTTCACACTATTCGTTGTCCCACTCTAAAAATTTTACGCCTATAAAATTTTATATATTGGTCTATTTGACAATTCAAAAGTATTTCGACGTATGCCTTTTATTTTTTCAAATTGTGTGTATAATTGTTATAGTTACCTTACAAACTATTTTATTAATTGGTATACAATGTCATTTTATGTTTTCAACCAAGTCTCATTCCCATTTATTTTGCCAAACTCTTATTCAATGGTCTCGTTTTAAATTGTTAATTCAATTTCATTATACACTTTGCAAATTTTCTACAGTTTATTACATTGAGTGACTATGCTTTCTTCGCCACATTGTTTTCCGAACTACTTCGAAATTAACAACTTAATCAACTTTTCTCTTTTATCCAATAGCTTACCTAATACTATTTTTGTACGAAAATTTCTCTCAAACTATTCTGTCTACTGTCACATTTCATTTCTTATGCCATTTTCCTATTTTTCTTGTTATGTCTTGTAACATTTGAATATTCATAATTTTCCTATATAGAGTTGTCTTGTTTTCCTCGTTGCATATTTTAAAGTTTGCAGTTTCCTAAATACAAGAATAATATTTTCTTTGGCGTGTACAAAATACAATCTTTACCTTAGCGAGTTTCGGGGACGGAACTACTCTAAGGGGGGGAGAGTGTAACACCCCGCAAAATTGAAAATTACAATTTTGCCCCTGGGTGTTACGCACGTATATTTTGTAATGTGTTTCACTACATATTTTGGATTCGTACTATTTATACATTTTCCGTATTGATTTCAGTCAACTAAAATATAATATTTCAATCCCGGGGATTTACGTGCTTTTTACGTATTTTGATACACGTGTTTCCACCGCTACGTACAATGTTTTCTATAGGTTTAAATTATTTATTTTTATGTATTTAAATCTATTTTATAAAACGAAAATTTATTTTCCCCTATCATGATTAAAATGCATTTTTTCCATTTCCTGCACATATAATGCACGTGTTGTGATTTCATCATGAAATATATGTATAAAATTAGTAAATATAATTTTTCTTACATTATTTTTAAATAACTTTCGTTGATAAAAATCAATCTCGCATTTTGATATTTTACGTGCGGCGCACGTGTTTTCGGTAAACCATATTTAAGCATATTTATTTTTCAAAATAATTTTTGGAGTGTACGCAACACACGCGTGATCTCCAAAATAATATAAGTAGTATGATGTTTATAGTATGTGTGTATGATGTTGTAGGCTAAAATAAAATGAAATTATGCATGCATGCATGCTGGAGAGTATAATATATACTTTATATAATACATATAAGGAAATAGTATATGTCGATACTATTCAGTAGAAAGTTATGATTAATATATATGGTAGGATGTATATATAAGTGTGATGGTGAAGATGGGCCCACGGTAAATGTAGGCTGATGGGTTATATGGTATGTGATAAAATGAATATAGTGATATGGTATAATGAATTAAAATGAATTATGAAGGGTAAAATGAATTGGGTTTGTATCAAAACAGCACACAATTGTGCTGGATTGATTTTTTTGGCCGGGATTAAATTAAGAGAGGGAAGTGGGTAAGGAGAAAAGTTGTAGGTTATGGGAATTGGGTTTTTGAAGAGGTGGGAAGATGAAAAGTGAGGAGTTAGGGGAGTTATGTATATGAAGAGTTGGGAGTTAGGAAAGTGAAGAGGTGAGAATTAAAATGAGAAATTATTAGGGTTGAAATTATGCAATATAGTCCCTAGCTTAGTCCTATAAATAGCCCCATCCTCTTCTCTTTTGTCCACACCAAAAAAATAAATAAGAATAAGAAAGAAAGAGAAGAAAGAAAGAAAGAAAGAAAAAAAAAAAGAAAAAAAAGAGTGAGAGTTTGTGTTTGGAGGAGTCTTTCTAGAAGAAGAGGACCAAGGAAGTGCTAGAGGAGCTAGGAGGGCTTCAAGCAAATTGTTTGATCTACAACTAAGGTGGGTGATTTCTTACTTTCTAGTTGTAGAAATATCATGCTAAAAATTATAAATTAATCTTATGAGATGATATTGATATGTAGGTAATTTTTATGCTAAAATACATGCTATGAATAATATGGGATTTTGATACCATGATTCATGTTAAAACTTCATCTTGGGAGAATGTATGTTTTGAATGAGATATGAAAAGTAGATTTAATTTACACTTTTGTATGTGATGAAAAATGAGTAGTAAAACATAAAAATGGGTGTTCTCATGCTTTCTAATTTTAGAACTTTACATGATAGTGATAGTAAATGAGTATTATATTTTTATATGATAAAGTAGAATAAATCTATACATTGGTTGTAATGAAAGATGCTATCAATAATATGTTAGTTGGTGATTTTTATACTTTCTAAATTGTAGTACAAGCATGCCAATTTTGATAAACGAATTAGAGAAGATTAAAGTGATGGGATAAATATATTGTCTTTATGAATGGTAGAAATCTTGTTGAACAACTTGCCATCATGATAGTTAAAAATAATAAAATGAATTATTTTTCATAAATCATACTGGTATGCATGCTGATTGCTGAGTGGTAAATGTCGAAATTTATAATTTGTAGGAAGATGGTTGAGACTTCTCTTGTTGACAAAATAAATATGTAGTGATTTCTGATTGGTGCAAATGGGTCCATAATATGGGTTTAAAAATAATTAGTTACTGTTTCTCACTAAATCTTAGTTTGGAAAAGAAGAAAAAAAAAATTTACAGTCCAAACTATACAGTAAGATTATTATTCTAAAAGATGTTAAAACATTGTAACATCTGTAACCATCAGCATATAGAGTCTTATATCTCAAAGTGTATAGTTCATGTACCCAAACCGACGTCCACTTTCAAATATGGTATCAGATCCGCACATGTTTTAACTAGTGTGGTTAGAGTTCAAACTATACATTTTTTTTTGTGTGCGTTTTTAATAAAATTCAAACAGTGTAGTACTTTGTATATAGTTTTCAGTTCACCTTCGTAACACCAAAGTTCACTTGGACTAGTCGTCGGCGAGTTGTGCTTGGGCACTGTCTGGTCGGTCACGGGTTCGAGACTCTGTGGCCAAATTTATTTTATTGTTTTAATTTTTTTTATATGAGTATTGGGGAAAATTCGATTATTTCTATAAAATAAAATAGAAAAGAGGAAATTTGAGATAGAAAGCAAGTAATGATTGAGGATTTTATTATTAAAAAGGTATGACTTTGAAGAGTAAAAGAAATATACAATACGTGGATTAATTGTCTTTGATAAGATTATTCATTTATGTTGAATGCTTGATTATTATATGTGCTTAAATTTGCAAATGAAATTACTATTGTTGTTGATTCATGAATGAACTATAAGAGAATTATGATTGATGCCAACCAAATAAGACATAGATTGAATTGTGTATAAACTAGAGACATGAAAATATCTAAGTTAAGACATGTTTGATGAAGGGTATATGTACCCATGCTTCTTGTACATGAAAGTTTATGATTTAGAGTTAGTAAGACCTCGGTACCGGCATTATTGAAAGAAATGATTTGAGAAATGATTCGGAGATATGGCTAAGGAGCTATCTCGTATTTGTTGATTAAGTCCGGTAGGAGGTAAAACTGATTCTATGAGTAGAAATTATTCATGTCTTGAACTTAAGAAAATTTAGGCACATAAGTGAAGATGTAATAAACTTAGGGAAACGTAAGTGGGTGCTCTATATAGTCGGCGGTGGACTCCAAGACTATAGACCCAGTTGGTGGACTGAGGTTGCCCTGTGGGAGACGGATTATTATATTTTAATCCGGGACTATGAGGACGGGTCAGCGGTGGACTCCGGGATCTTGAGTAGTCGGACGAATGGGTTTTGTGTATACCGTCTCCAATGTGTATATATATATATATATATATATATATATAGATATATATATATATATATATATATATATATATATACTGGGCTAGAGGGTCACATACGGGACGATTCGCACGATGTGGAATCTGTTATAACAGCCGGCGGTGGACTCCAAGGCTGAGATTCAA
This sequence comes from Hemerocallis citrina, assembly GCA_017893485.1. Lineage (NCBI taxonomy): Eukaryota > Viridiplantae > Streptophyta > Magnoliopsida > Asparagales > Asphodelaceae > Hemerocallis > Hemerocallis citrina. Next base: position 225,866,621 of record CM030366.1, on the reverse strand, counting down.
ATTCGTGGAATAGTCTGAACTTTGTTTTGCTACTGGGTAGTTTTCATGGCGAGGGATCGAGCCCTTTATTGTGAAGAACGTAGGCACTTGCCCTCGGACCTATGTAGTATGGGATGCATAGAATCCGAACAAGTGTGCATTAGTGTCATCCTAGTGTAGAATGGTATGCATTAGGCATTAAGACATGACATACACTTATATTTAGAATAATCACTTTTGACACTCGTTCATTCAATCTTTTTGTGATTTGTTAAAGTATGAGATCGTTATACTATTCCCGGCATAGAGGGGATAGCCGTGTATAACATTTCGTCAGTTGTAAGTAACTGACGTGCCCACAGATTAACATGCAGGTAATGGACTATTCATGGAGTTATAAAGTGGATATGCTTTTACTGTTTAAAAGTTAAAGATGTTGCAAATGATGTTAAAGTTATACAAGTTGTATTTCATTGTTGTAATCTTTTATTCTTCCGCTGTGTAAAAACCAAGTTGTAATCAAACTCTGATGTATTGTGAATGAAAAGTTTCAAATTCTTTGTAAAATTGTACGAAGTGAAGTAAAGATCCTGTGGAATCTCGAATTCGTCCTTATTTGGAATTCGGGGTGTTACAAGAATATGCATGTGTAATCGGTAGTCTGATGTACCTAACAAATTGTACAAGACCGGACCTAGCACATTCGGTAAATGTACTAAGCTGATACACGAGTAATCCAGGACGAAGTCACTGGAAAGGAATAACTAGAGTATTGAACTACTTGCGACATACTCAGAGTTATGCGCTGCATTACATCAGATATCCAGCAGTACTGGAAGGTTACAGTGATGCCAAGTGGATATCGGACTCCAAGAACTCAAAATCCACAAGTGGATATGTTTTCACACTTGGTGGTGCAGCTGTGTCATGGAAATCCTTTAAACATACGCTATTGGCCAGATCCACCATGGAATCTGAGTTTATTGCTTTAAACAAAGCGGCAGTGGAAGCAAAATGGCTTCGAAACTTCTTAGAGGATATTTCTGTGGGAAAAACCAGTTCCTGCCTTATGTGTATACTGTGACAGCCAATCAGCTATAGCACGGGCACGGAGTTGTATGTATAATGGTAAGTCTCGTCATATCAGAAGGCGACACAAAACCATCAGACAACTGTTCTCAAATGGAGTAATCTCTATAGAATATATAAAATCGGCCGACAACCTAGTGGATCCATTTACTAAAGGTCTGTCGCGAGAGCAGGTTGTGAGATCATCAAGAGGAATGAGTTTAAAGCCTATGACGAAAGAGGATACTTGATGGAAACCCTACCTAGGAATTGGAGATCCCAAGATCTAGGTTCAAAGGGACAACTAAATCTTGTTGAATCGACAGAAGCACTGAGAGATTAAAATCTCATACCCACTCTTAGGATGATAAAACAGTGCTGCCAGCAAAGAGTTAGGATAAACTTGGCTTTTAATGATTCTCATAGCTTTGAAATAAAAGTGGGGTATAGCAGGATACTCTTTATGGGCAATCACCTTGTGAGTGTGAAATGGGGCCGTTTCTAGGAGAATGAAGAGAGGCTACATTCTCCAAGTTCACTCACGATTAACCAGGGATGTTCAAGGCCAAAATGAACACAACAAGAGAACTTAGTTCTGTAAGGAGATGAAACTGTGTGATAGTTATTGTCTAGGTTCACATTAAAGCCTAGGTAGTTCAAGACATCATGATCACTACCTGGTCAGGTGAATCCGATAGCTAATTACTAAGGGTGGTTCAAAGTTGAAAAATTACTACCATTCCTGATGCAGTGATTTTCCGATTGTACTCTCAGAGTCTTTCTGTCATATTTTTTATTTTTCTGTCGTGTCTGGATTACATGGTCTGATAATTTCCATTCATGCAGGGGATTGTTGGAATTAATTTTTGCAGTTTTCTGAGCCGGATTCCGGCAAGGTCCGGTCATCGGCGGCGCCGAAAAATGAGTGGATTGCGATCCTCTCGACGAGTACTATTCCGTAGTATACTCACTTGCCAAAAACGAATTCCGTATGAATGAGAAATGTTGGTCCAAAGTTGGGTACTTGAAAAGTACTAACTTGGCAACTTGGAGAAAATGGATAGTCCCATATCGGAAATTGGAAAAGATTTTTTCTAGTATATATACTAGAAAACTGGACTAAAGGGCGTGGCCTGGGGGTTACCACTAACGTGTAGTGGAGAGAGGACTTAGCCAAAATGACAAACACACGCGCGCGCGCTCGGCCCGGCTCCGGCTCCGGCGCCGGCTCCGGCCCCAGCCCCGGCCTCGGCTTCGGCTCGGTTCGGTTCGGTTTGGTTCGGCTTGGCTTGGTTTGGTTTGGTTTGGTTTGGTCTGGTCTGGTCTGGCTTAAAAGGCTTTTCAGATTCAGTAACTGGTACCCATTACTTTGTAACAGCAGAGTAATGGCTCACCAGTTATGAATCTGAAGAGTCGCCATTACTCTGCTGTTACAGAGTAATGGCATCTGAACAGTCTCCAATTTTCTTCTATAAATCCAGACAGAGTCTTTTATACAGATACAGAATTTTTCATTTTGTTCTTCTTCTTCTTCTCCTCTGCGTCAGTGTCAACTGAGAGTACACCACAGACAACAGTTCACTGAATCTCTGAAGCAAGGGTGCTGCGTTCTTCAGAGAAGGTACAGTTGTATCCTGGAAAGTAATTCGCCGGTAACTATTACACTACGGGGCGAATTCTGCTTTAAGGACAGAGATTATCAGTCTCGACTCTGTGCAAATTCTTTAACTTACTGTTTTCTTCCATGTATTTCATTTCTTCGCAATTTCTGTTGGGATTTTCTATTTTTATATATTCAGGTTCTAACAATCAGAACATCGTTTACGGAGGAGGTGAAGGATGTTGTCTCTCATATGGGTAGGAAGAAAGCACTATGACCAAACAGATTTCCGATACTATTTTACCATATCTTATGGGAGGAAATTAAAACTGGCCTTATGGCGCTTCTGGCATAATTCTATGACCAACGACTAAAGCTGGACAGAATGAATTTTGCAGATGTAGTCCTTATTCCAAAAAAGAAAGATTCACATAGAGTAGGTGACTTCCGCCCCATAAGTCTTTCAACGGCTTCGTTAAAATCATTACGAAGATCCTCGCTAACAGACTAGGAGGGCTGATGAACAGATTGATTAGTAGAGAATAGATTGATTAGTACAGACCGAATTTATTAGAAGGAAATGTATTCTAGACTGTGTGGCTACAGTGGGATAAACCCTTTATCAATGCCACATTTCGAATGACAAGAGTTTCCTACTTAAACTCGACTTTAAGAAGGCATATGACTCGGTTGAGTTGGATTGTTTGTTGGAAGTGCTTAAAGACAGAGGGTTTTGAGACAGGTAGATCAGATGAATTCGTCACTGCCTCACTACTAGTAGGACGTCTATTCTGGTGAATGGAATGGCAGGTCAACCATTTTCTTGTAGACGAGGGTTGAGACAAGGAGATCCTCACTCCCCTCTACTTTATATAATCGTTGTGGACACCCTTAAGACTATGTTGGACATTTGCATGGAAGCTGGATGGATCTCCCTCGTAACCAAGGGGAGAAACCACCAAGGTTGTACTATACTGCAATACGCAGATGATACATTACTATTTGAAAATGGCGATCATGGGGAAACTATTACATGCCTTATACTGTTTTGAAGATCGGTCGAGGCTACGAGTTAATTTCCACAAGAGCGTTTTAATACCTATTGCCATGCCTGAGGAGGAGGCAAAGGAGCATGGAACCATTCTAAACTACCAACTTGACAACTTCCCTATTAAATACCTTGGGCTTCCAGTGAGACCAAGTAGACTAAAGAAGTCAGATTGGTTGCCAATTAATGACTGGGTGGAAGCTAGGTTAACAGGGTGGAAAGGTAAATTCATGTCGAGTTACTCTTATCAACTAGAAACTTTTCAACCTCCTAACTTATTAATTGTCCTTCTTTGAAATACCACGATGAGTTATTTAAAGGATCGACCGAATCGAAAGCACTTCATGTAGAAAGGGGCAGATCCTAATATGGGAAGTTATCACCTTATTAAGTGGGAAAAGGCATGCATGAAGAAATACATGGAGGTCTAGGCATCATTTATCTGCGAGATATGAACTTGACCCTACTTGGAAAGTGGTGGTGGAAAGTATTCCTCATGAACAGAGAAGGCTAATAAGAGTTTATTCATTCATATCTCCATAGTAAAGGGACACGAAGACTGGCTTCCGTGTTGGCCCAAAAGTCTCATGGTCCTGGAAACGAGTTTCCAAAGCCTATCATCTGTTTAACAACTAAGTTACATCCTTCATAGGCAATGGTTTCTCGACCAAATTTTGGTGGGATAAATGATGGAGAGCACATACCCTCAAAGAGTCCTTCCTATATCTTTATGAGCAATCAGCCCAACCATACATCATGGTCACTAAAACATGGAAAAGAGGGTCGTGGAGACCACCTTTCAGCTATCATCTCAACCAGGTGCTCCAACTTAAATTGGAGGAACTTCAACTACTTATAGCGCAAGCAGGGGTGAAATGCTCGCAAGGCCCATATCGGTGATCATGTGAGTTGGAAAAGACTGGAACATTTACGATCTGCTTACCCTATAACCGTATTCACTTCAAATGGACTAGACCGAAATGGTCATCAATAATTTGGAAGGCCAAAACTCTTCTCCAAGTAAGGGTTTTTCTTTGGCTTCGACGATGCGGTACTCACACGAAAAAAACCTCGTTAAAAGGCAACCTAACATTGTGACCAACTGTGAGTTTTGTAATGCGCCGGATGAATCTAGATACCAACTGTTCATAGAGTGTCATAGGAGCAACGCAGTTTGGGTAGAGGTCCCAATGGCACTCGGTACAAATGACTATCCCCAAACCTACGATGACGTGTGGGTAGTGTTAGGAATTTAAGGATCTTGTTGAGTCATTGACACAATCAACATAAACCACCAAGCAAAACTAGATCACACCAATTACACAAAGCACACAAGAATTGTCCTGGTTGAGGCTTTCGCCTTAATTCAGGGGAGGAAGAACCGAGAAATTATTTCAACTAGAGAAGATACAAGAATATTACAATTCTCACCACGAACCTCTCTCAAGCCTAATGGAACTTGATGCTGCTTACAATGGAGAAACTCTCTCACCCTCTCTATGAAGTACCCTCTTCTTCTATTCGGCACTCAATAGAATCATCTAGATCTATGAGCCGTTACAATTGTTATATAGATCTAAAGACAAACTCTAAGTTAATATCTTATTACAATAGCCAATATTGGATAGTACATAAGAGATAACCCTACGATAGGAGCCACACGATCTAACTTGAAGAGCAAGTTAGGCTTCTCACGAATCTGCCAGACTCAAGCTTGAAATTCATCAGCGCCGCTAACGGTCGACCGCACCAACAAGCCGGTCGATTGTCCTCTTCTCTAGAAGACTTCGTGCAGGGGTCAGTCAACCGCACATGAGTTGCGGTCGACCGCAACTTCTACTGTTGCTGTCGCTAACTGTTTCTCGCCTCCACTCTGTTTCCAATCGTCTTGATCTCCCCATCGTCTTCTTATCCAACATCATATGCAAGACATAAGCCCAACAAATCTCCACCTTGGAATACATACACATGAATCCATACCTGTGTGATTCAAAACTCTTCTAGACCTTTCTTCTCCGCTTTGTAAACAACATGTTTCTATGGCTTCTCCTGCTAGTTGAACAAACCGCCACCTGTTTTCCTCCAGCTGTATGCCCCCTCAAGGGCACACCCCTATAGATGTAATCATGGAGGTACCACCCTCCACATGAACTCCACCTACATCAAAACTCTCTTCACCTTCCAACGGTATTCGAATGTTGCAGTATCGATTTGGTAATTCTAGTGATGACTTATTAGATGATACTTTAGGAACAACGTGCTTCCATACACTCGGCCGAGTTTTTCTGCTCCTACAAAGCTGGTATAGGTTGTGCTGACCCTGCCCTTCATTACCTTATGAAGACTAGCCCAAACTGTCAAAACTCCACCTTGAGCTGTGTACCTGCAGCCACGAGCATCAAGAGTACCCAAGGATATAAGATTATGTTGTATCGAAGGAATATGCATGACCTTTTCTAGTGTGAACCCTTTACCATCTGGCCTTTCCAATTCAACTATTCCCTCACCCACTACTTCACAAATCTCTCCACTCTCTGTTCTCACACTACGACCTGTTGATGACTTGTAAGTAGAAAACATCTCCCTCTTGGGGCAAATATGAGAAGAACTTTTCGAATCAAGATACCAACTTGAATCCACATCAGAAGAACTTGAAATAAGAAGACAATAATCGTCATTATTACCTGACTCAGTTGCGATGACTATATGGGCTTGTTCCCCTTCTTTAGTAGCACTCTTCTGACTCAACCACTTGCGACAGTTTTTCTTATAATACTCAACTCCTCTACAGTAATGACAATGAATTTTACCATTGTGTGTCGCATCCCTTCCAATTGAAGTATCATCATCCACCACAAAATACCCTGTAGAAATAGACCCTCCTTTATGAGTCTCCTTTCTTAGTTTATCTTCCTTCAGACCCTTAATCACCCCGGCTACAGTAAGTGTCTCCTTGGCTGATTTCTCATATAGCATGGTAGTTATCAAGTCATCATAAGAAGTAGGCAGTGAATATATCAAGTTGAAAGTTTTATCCTCTTCGCTAAGATTATCAGTGTTAATCGCCTTCAATTCAGATATTACCATATTTAACTCCACAATATGATCTTGAAGATGGGTACCTTCCTTCATTGAGAACCTAAACAACTTTCTCTTCCAATACATCCGATCTATCAACGACGATCTCGAGTAGTCAGATTTGATTCTTGCCCACAGACTCGCCGCACTTTTCTCTTCAAGAATATTACACTTGATTTCGTCCACCAATTGCAACCGGATTAAACTCAAGGCCTTCAAACAAATCTCATCACACTTCTCCTACTTCACGTCGGTTGGCTTCTTCTCTTCTAGGGCAAGGTGCAAGTCCTTCTGAACCAAAACATCATACATGTCCACCATCCATAGATTGAAGTTGATCTTACCGTCAAACCAATTGATCTTCGTCTTTTGATCTGCCATCTCCAAAGAACTCGAACAAACCTACAAACTTGATTGCTCTGATACCACTTGTTAGGAATTTTAGGATCTTATTGAGTCTTTGACACAATCAACACAAACCACCAAGCAAAACTTGATCACACCAATTACACAAAGCACACAAGAATTGTTCTGGTTGGGGCTTTTGCCTTAATCCGAGGGAGGAAGAACCGAGATATTATTTCAACTAGAGAAGATATAAGAATATTATAATTCTCACCACGAACCACTCTCAAGCCTAATGGAACTTGATGTTGCTTACAATGGAGAAACTCTCTCACCCTCTCTATGAAGTACTCTCTTCTTCTCGGCACTCAATAGAATCATCTAGATCTATGAGCCGTTATAATTGTTTATATAGATCTAGAGGCAAACCCTAAGTTAATATCTTGTTACAATAGCCAATATTGGATAATACTTAAGCGATAACCCTACGATAGGAGGCACATGATCTAACTTGAAGAACAAGTTGGGCTTCTCCCAAATCTGCCAGACTCAAGCCCGAAATCCATCAGCGCCGCTAACGGTCGACCGCACCAACAAGCCGTTCGACTGTCCTCTTCTCTGGAAGACTTCGCGAAGGGGTCGATCGACCGCACATGAGTTGCGGTCGACCGCAACTTCTGCTGTTGCTGTCGCTGACTGTTTCTTGCCTCCACTCCGTTTCCAATCGTCTTGATCCCGCCATCGTCTTATCGTCTTCTTATCCAGCATTGTATGCAAGACATAAACCCAATATGTAGAGTCTAAGTTTGTTAGTATCCATACAAGAGATGAATGAAGCATGATATATCGTCATCGCCGCAACAACTTGGGTTTTTTAGCTTGACAGAAATAACTTTTGCTTTCGTGGGACTTGTAACAATATTTTTAGTTTATTGATTCATATCATGCATCTTTATTTGTCTGTGCAACAGCTACGGCAACAGGGCTGAGGAGGTAGATTGCAGAGCTTTACAGGTGGACGAGTACGATAACGAGGAGATATAGATTGAGCCAACATTTGACTAAGATTCTCACCCTCTAGGAAATTTGTTGGTAGGATCTCTAGTTAGTTTGCATATACTCTAGATGTTGCTTTTCTTTATTTAATTTGTCCCAACCCCCTCAAGCTACTAGAGGTTTTACTGTTTTACTTTATGTTCGCTTTTTATTCTTTTTTTGTACAATTACCTAGTTCTCTAGGTTTATTTCGTTACCAACTTATTAATGAAATAGAGTGGTTATACTATAACTTTCCCCCGAAAAAGAAAAAACTATACTTTGTTGAACTATGCACATTTGCAGTGTGCAAATGTAATACCCCGGATTGTACGACACTTCTATATATATATGTATATATGTATATTGTCTGTATGTGTGCATATGATTGCAATGTTTTGTTTGAATATATGAATGTTGGAGTGAGTCCATGTTCGCGGGATGGTTAATGAGAGCGGTTGCATTCTAAAAGATGCACGAAAATGAGGAGAACCGATACTGGTATAAACACTAATTTTTGGTACGACACCTATGCAAATATAGCATAGTATGATAATACGATGGATATATATTGCGTATGCTCGATAAACCCCTCGTCTCGCATCAAAGGAACCCATTTAAGAGTAAAATGGACAGCCAACACAATCCACCACAAAACCATTGGCTAATCCATGGTTTTGCTTCAAAACGACTCTACCACCCTACTCCTACTACCCTAGAAACCGGCCCACCTTCTCCCCCTCTTTCCTCCTTCACTTCTCCATCAAAACCCCTCATTTCCACCTCTCTTGCTCTGAAATTTCGGAACTCAATCAGGAAAAAAAAGAAGGGAAGGGGAGAAAGAAGAGAGATTGATGAAGGGACTCTAGGAGGGATTCTCAAGGAAAGCAAGCTCCAAGAAATCAATTACCCTACATCTACTTAGGGTGGGGAGTTACTCTAAACCTTTCTTATTGTTTCTTAATTAAATTTTTGCATGCATGTGTGGTAGTAAGTGCTAGGATGAACATCTAAGAAGTTTGGAAGATGAAATCAGAAACTGGAACTAGAATCTTGATCTATAGGCTATTTTTTAAATTTTTCCTAGAGCAAACCACATGGAATTAGACCATGAAATTTTTATATATTGTTCCTATATATGCTTATATGGTTCATGATTTATTTAGGATTTTTCTGAGAATTTTTGATATTTTAATAAAATCTAATTGTAGAACTGTGTCGTAAGGCAGAATTAACAGTTGGTTAACAGGATGTCTGAGATTGTTGGAATTTTCATAATTTATTGGAGCATGTTCTTAATCTAAAAATTTTACCCTGTATTTCCACTTGTGTCTAGATTCTACAGTAAAATCAGGAAAATATTTAGATGAATTTATAGGCATGTGAAAAATTTATCTTTAAATAGTAGCTAGAGTTGAACTGAAGAACATGATGATTTTCTGTGCTTAATTGAATTATATAGAACTCAGTGTAGACTTGGAATTTGGATATGAAACCTTTTGAATGTTGTTCACTATGATCTCTAGTTTCATCACTGTAAATTTTGTGTCAATTAGATAAGTATGAAATTTATGATGATTTTATTAGCATGTACTGTGCTGGTTTCAGCCAAATTTGATACCCTGTAGAGATGGTACATTTGAGGCTCATTAAGAGCAAAATTTAAGGAACTGTTTTTTAAGAGAATTGTAGTAGACATCAAGACCTTTCTAACAAGACCTATTTGAGGTGTTTCCAGTAAGTGGTTGATTTATTGTGAATTTTGTAATACTGGACAGAGATCAGAAAACGAGTTGAGTGCTCTGATTTAGAAAGTCCTAGTGTGTGACTTGGTACATTTGTGAGAAATGTGTGTGTTAGGGTGATCTATTGGTATATTTTGGACTCATGACCAACTACAGAGTTGTTGCAGACATCCACACCTTTCTATAGAACTTGGGTTTGTAACATTCTGATAAGTGAGTAGTGTTTTGTGCTAACGGTAAGGTGCAGCCCGTGTGCAGGAAATACACAGGCTAAGGCTTGAGAGACCATTTTGAGGACCTAAATGATGGAATTTGAGTTTATGATCAACTAGGAAGTTGTAGCATAGATTCTTACCTTTCCGTATTGGGCTCGTGTACTCCATTCAGAGTTGTATCAAGAAAGTTATGACCTTTCTAAGTTTCGGGTAGAAACTCCCCGTAGGTTGCTTAGTCTTGAGTGTTGACTAGGTATTGTGAGGACTTTTCCCCTGTGTACTACAATGTTGATAATTCTTGAATGGGGACGTTGGTATCTATTGTTGGTGTTGTTGACTCAATTTAGTCACAAGGGTAAGAGATACCTTGCATCTGTCGACCCTAAGTTATAAACTTCCACCGAAGCGTAGGACATCCGAACCGTGCCATTGATATAAGTTCATAGCTCGAGTTAGAGGTGAACATACATTTACAACCGGGTTAGGGGTGAATGTAGGCCGTAAGCTGGACAATTTCAAGCCGGAAAAGAGGCGAACCGGACCGGTATTGTCAGGGCCAGAGGTCGATAAGCAAGTTGGAAGCAAATTTTATCTTTACCCAAAGTGATTAGAGTAAGGCTAAGATTAGAATGACATATTAAGGAGTTGGGTAATTGCATTAGTCCTAAAAGATCATAGTCGGTGTTGTACATTCCTGTCGTAGGTATACGTTTTCAGCACTCATGAGTGAGTCCTCAGCTCGTATCTCGATCTGTTAATTCCTAAGGTTTTGCCGGAGTAAGGTATGGGAGGCTAGGGGGATTTAACCCCCGAGGCGCTCACGTTCCTATGCACGTGGGTTTTGTTATTTTTATAAGTTCATAGCCCGATTAGGGGTGAACATGCATGCGTCAGTCCATAGCCCGGGTTAGGGATGGACATGGGAATCACTCGGTCTTGCGACCGGATTCAATGCAGCTTTCTGAAGAGGTCTGTACGCGGGTACCAAGTGGCAAACACGACCACCATTTAGGCACTGTGGTGACAGAACTAGACCAACCAACTGCAACCTCCTTAGACGACGGACAATCTATTGGGAACAGGATGAGTACAAGGGTAGGATGCATGGCGAGGGATTGAACCCTACAATCAGGAGAGACGGACTCTTTGGAAAGTTTGTAGTATGGGATGCATACATTTTCATCGAAGTTGATTTCGGGAAAGTATGTAGTATGGGATGCATACGTTCCCAAATGAATTACATTAGAGTAGGCGCATCGTGTACATTCTTATTTTGTGCATTAGATTAGGCTATGCTTGGGTCTGGAACGCATATAGTATGGGATGCAGGCGGATCCAGAATCCCAAGTCTTACTTGCTTTAGAATAGGCTTGTGATTGATGCATTTAGTTATTAGATTATGGCATACACGAGTACTACATAATTTAGGATGCACGTTTCTCTTTCCATTCAAGATGGTTTGTGGTTGCTAGTTTGGAGGATCGCTGTTATTATCAGTATTGCATCAGTCAAAGTACTGACGTTCCCAACCTTTTAGGTACTGGTTCTACCTTTTGAGCAGGTGCAGAGAGGTCAGAGTCACGCAGCAGAAGACTCAAGCCGAGGAGCAAGTCCCAGGGAAGCAGATTGACCGTTTAGCGGAGCTTCGGCAGTGAGCCGTCAACTGCCATTCCGAAAGAAAATTGTTAGCTTTACAAAAGGAGTGATGTATGGTTGTAATAGGTTGTAATGAGTTTATGTAATTTGTATTCTTATTCAAGAACAAGACATTGGTTGTAATCAATGATGTAATGACTTTATTTGGCAATAAAAAGTTTTTAAATTTTCGTGTTATTACTGTGTTGAGATGCATTTGAAGGCAAAGATTCTGGTTATGTCACGGATATCCGGTAACGGGGATCCGGAGCGTTACAGCAAATACTGGCTAGCACGTGGTACGCATGTGAGGTGGGTTCTTTCTAGCTTCTATATTATTTTTAGTTATCGTCCTTTTTGAAAGAGTATGGTCTTATTACTTCTATGCTCTATTTGTTATTCCTTCTTCTAACACGATTGCATTATTGATAGCACTTGCAGATTGCTGCATTGCCTACGGGATTTTAACATGTAGAATACAGGCTAGCTGCCCCCCGCAATGCAGGGGGGGTTCCAGCTAGTAATATATGCTCCAGTTAGATTGTAGGTTCACATTACCCGTCTATTTATTTATTTATGACGAAAATGTGAAATCTAGTATGCAATGTCCGTTTACAAATTGTAAAATGGAGGAATCAGAAGTAAAGAAACTAATCCTATTTGGAAGACTTTCACTCCCACAAAAGTTAAAGCATTTCAATGGTTGGTGGTGAACGATGATATCTTATCCAGGGTCAGTTTACAGAAACAAGGACGTGAGATGTCCTAGATGCGGCAATGGGGATGCAGATACGAATCATATTTTATTTAGCTGTCCTAAGGCTAGGTTCGGTGTCTAGGTTTTGGGAGTATAGAGATACCGATCGAGCTCGAGTATAGAGGTGTGGGGACGGTGGAGAGAAAGCATAGTTAGAAAGAACGGCATAACAGTCTAGACATTTCAGTTGCCACTACCATATGGGGGTTATGGTTAGGTCGTAATGAACTGTGTTTTTGCAATACTACTAATAGATTTCTGGTTATGATGCATAAAATCTTTGTTTTTATTCATGCTTGGGCAGGACAGACAAGAGCAAAGAAAATGTTGCGAAGGGAGGAGGATGAGTAGCGCAGGAACAAAGGGAGCGTTCCGCAGGATGGAAGACTCAGTTCCTATGTGTGTTCTTTTGATTGGTCGATTGTAGTTGGTCGTTTTGTCATTAGGATTATGTAGGTTTTGATGTAATATGTACAACTTATTTCGTTAATTTATTATTAATGAAGTGATGATAAGGTCATCTTTTATCTATAAAAAAAATTATAAAATGAATTTTGTTCATTGTTTTTGTTTCTGAAAACCATTAAGAGGTGCTCTTTCTTGCAAAATTTCATTATTGGCTCTTTATTGAAATAAAGCAGTCGTTTTACCTTCTCTACATATCATAAGAATAATTTAAAAAAAAGAGATTAATATTTTCAAAATCCCAAGCAAATGATGTTGTTAGAATTAGGAATAGGAAAATATTCTTTTATTGATTGAATAAACTGAGTACAAATAAGACTCATACATATAGGAGAGAATAGAATACTAAACCAATACATTATTCAATGTGGGACTAAACTAATCTATCATCTAACACCCCCTCTCAAACTCAAGTTGGTTCAAGCAACAAGAGTTTGGAATACTGACGATGTTGATGTGGAAGGAACGACAAAATGTGATGCAGAAACGACGCTTGATGGCGTATGTGACGGAACTGAGAAGTAAACTAATGGGATCACCCTGACTTGAGACATAGTCGATGCTGGGATCTCATCCCGAAAATTAGAACTGGATGCAGATAATACCCCCTCTCAAACTTACGATCGATCAACCGGTGTTAGTTGACGATCTGGATGTAGAAGCACAAAAACCTATAAGAAATTTGTTTTTTTTCTTTTAATTTAAGAAAACAGCAGCAGCTAAAACAACTTTGTATTGAAATAAAATATTTGGAAAATCAACTGAAAGCAGAACTTCAACAGAAGCTTACAAGCTTCGTAATGCAATCTTCATAATGCTAGTACTCAAACCTGAAATGAAATGAAAACTAAAAGCTGGTGGTGATTGGGTTTTGGTGAGGGTGAGGGTAAGAAATTGGAGATGGGTTTTGAGATACACAGGGGAGAGGGAGAAGAGAGGGAGTCCAGATCTGAGATGCCATGAACTCGCCATCGGAAACCATTGATTTGGTATTTGATTGAAGAGGGGGAAATGAGGAGAGTGAGGGAGTCCAGATCTGTGAAACCAGATATTCTGGGTTAGGACGCTGCCTCCCTCGTTTTCATCCTCGTTTCCCCTCTCGAAAAATGACCGTAAGAAATCGAGGGTTAAGGCGCGCGGACGAAGAGGGTTAGGGATTCTGGTACGGAATGAGACGGAAGGAATGAGGGGATGGAAATTTTGGGGGGAGAAGGTGGAGAGATAGGGGGATAAGGAAGGGGGAGAGCGAGGAAGTGGCCATGGCTACTCGCGGGTAAGAGACAGAGGGCGGCTAGGGTTAGGATTAGGGTTTCGAAAATTTTTGGTAGATTTGGAGGATTTGATTGGGAGAGGAAAAAGGATGACAGCTAGGGTTTTGGGGGAGATTAGGTTTTTGGTATTTGATCGAGAGCGGAAGAGAGATGTCGGGAGGTGGAGTGATTCCGATGAAGACGAGAACCACTCCACCTCGACAACAAGGATAAAATTAGTATAAGTCTTATAGAACGATAGGCTCTGATACCATGTTAGAATTAGGAATAGAAAAATATTCTTTTAATTATTGAATAAACTGAGTACAATAAGACTAATACATAAAGGAGAGAATATAATACTAAATCAATACATTATTCAATGTGGAAAGATAAAGTCGGGGGGCTAGCAATAACTGGAAAATCGAGAAATTTAGTATCCTCGGGGGGAGGGGGGAAGATCAGATTGTAAGGAAAGTCTTCCACCAAGGATGCATGTCGAGAAATGTCGAGAATTGCAAGAATAATTAATGAATTAGTTAATAAGTGACTAGTGGGCACTTAATTAATTAGTCTCTCCCTCCTCCCTCCCTTTATCTTTCTTTCTATCAACCTTGCATAAATCGACAGAAACTCAAACTACACAGCTGAAGAGCAAGTACACTTGTCTTGAAAAGGAAAGCAATTTCCCCCTGTTCCATCTCATATTAAAAAACAACTACTGCAGCTAGCAAAAGAGATAGAACGTACGTACACAATATTCATAACACAAATTAACCCGAATTAGCTAAGTGAAAGAGTTGATACGAGCGATACCTGGTGCTAGCAAACTCATGCAGCCTCCCCGTACACGAAAAGATCACGAGTCCAACCTCAGCATCACAAAGGATGGCGAGCTCCTTCGCCTTCTTCAACAACCCGTTCCGCCTCTTGGAAAAGGTCACCTGCCTGCTTGTCGAGTTGTCTATCCTCCGGATCACGATCTTCCCTCTCCCCATTCGATCGATTCCTACAAAACTAATTAACCTAGCTAGCTTAATCAAAACTAACTAATTAATTAAGATCACAATCCAAGATTAATTGGATTGAATATCAGATCTGATCAGATTTTTTCAAAGGAGAGAAACAAAAAATATATATGTATGTATGCGCGCACCTGAGCTAGCTTCTGTTGCAGTTGACTGCTTCTAGCTCTAAGACTCGATCAGTACAAAATATATATGTTTAGAAAAAAAGAGAAGAAGGTGTAGGTAGGGCATCCGCCGCCGCATCCAGAATGGCAACTGTGGACTCATTAATTTGTGTTTAATTTGTACTGATCTCTACTGTGTGCAAATCAACTGTCTCTCTTTCTGACAGCTGCTGGTCACAACTGTAGATCGCCGACGCGTGCGGGTTATGGGAAAACTTTCTTTTATACCCACATGCTTCACTTCAATAATTATGTATATGTCCTTGTTTTCTAAATAGTTGTCATTATACCACCACCTTAATTTGTGTTGCATATTTAAGGCAAAATTAATTAAGTAAATAACTAAGTTGTATATATATATTATATCATACTATTGCAAGTGGCCTAGAGGTCCCGGCCGTAGTCAGTTTCTTCACTAATGAGTGTAAGTCCCTAAGTCCACGACGGGTATTTGAAGTCTGCTTGCATAAGTTCGTCGTCCAAACATGAAACTAGCTACAAGGGTACGTAATTTTATCTCCCTACTTTCAGACCAATTAATTTTTGTTTACTGGTTCAAAATTATGCATGAATAAATATATATATGCGATTGTTTTCTAAAATAGTTGTCATTATACCACCTTTGTGTAGAAATTGAAGACAAAGTTAAGTAAACATAATTGTAGTCATAAACTAGGAATACTGCCAGTGCCACTAGGTTTTAGTAGTAGTTATTCTTCAGGGTGAATCTCGCTTGCACTAATTTATTCATGGTCAAAGAGGAAGAACGCAAGAGAAAATTTCCTGGTTATATATCATAGGCTGCAAACGAGCCGAGCCGAATACCTTCAGGCTCGAGCTCGGCTCCAGCTCGGTTCGAGCCGAGCGTTGACTGTATTCGAGCCGAATAGCTTGCGAGCTTAGTCTTAAAAAAAAACCCAAGCTCGAGCTCGGCTCGTTAAGGAAACGAGCACGAGCTCGGTTCGAGCCAAGCTTTGATCGAGCTCGAGCCAAACTTTGACCGAGCTCGAGCCAAATAGCTTGCGAATAGCTCGATTCGTTTCCAGCCCTATATATCCACCTGGTCCAAAATTTTGGACATGACCTTGTTTTTTTTTTTTCAAAAACAAGTTGTTGTCGTCCATTTATGTAGCACATGTTAGACCATACAAGATTAACTGTCACAAGTGTCTTAGAATTCAGTGATTAGTCTGTTCGCGAATTAATGATCGGGTAAGAAATTTGTTCTACTAATTATTCTTTTATGAAATAAGAGTGCGGATATGTCTAACCTTTGAAAGTTGGTCAATTATAAACTTGATCATATAAATTGAGAGAGCAAATATCTCAAGAGAATAGATATATATTTCAAAATTAAGTACTACCTAGCGTACTTGTGCTGAGTTTAGAAGCTTCTAATATACTAAATGTCTAAATGGAAAATAGATATATACCAACATATTCAATATGTGATCATCTCGGAGGTTAAACAAAGAATCTTTTGTTTTTTTTGGTAAATTGTGTTTAAGATAATGTTTTATATAGACATTTTATTTTGTTCTTTCTAAGGCTGTGTTTGACATTGTTGTGGACCCAAAAGTGCGGTTAACAAAAAGCGTGTTTTAGAAATCAGAACTATTTGACAAAAAACAATTGTAAAACTACTGTCTGAACAATATTTTTTTTATAAAAAAATATTGTTTGGTAAATTGTTTTTTTTGGGGGGAAAGCTGTAGTGAGGTTATAAAAATTCTCTAATAACATAAATTAAAAATTTGCAAAAGAACTGATATGTTAACAAATTAAAATTTTCTTAAGTACTTTTTTAAAAATATTAATATTTCTGATTAATTGCATAGTTTAATAATTAATTTTTCTATTTTTTAATTACATAAGAAAATTAAAATATTAACTTTGGCATCATGAATTGAATTATAAAATTGTTTTCACCTAAAAATCATAAGCTTATAAAATGTTATATGTAAAAATATTTTGCTTATTTGTTCCCTAACCTAATTATTCATTTTGATGTTTTGATGTGGTTTAGGTTTAAAAGGAGGATTCTTTTTTTTTTTTTTTTTTGAGTAAGCATTATGATTGTAGTGTGGCTTCAAACCTAAGATGTCCCTTTAAGAAATAGGTTTTTTAGAAGCCCAAAATCTCAAATTGATGTGGTAAAATTTTGGAGAGAAAGATTTTGAAAATATCTTTTGCCCAAATGAGCTTTTTTATAGAAATTGACAAACACCTAATTTTTAATCCAAATCACTTTTACATCTTTAAAAGAGATTTGCCATGAGGTTCTCCAAAAGTATGCCAAAGGGAGTCTAATTGTGTGCTTAACTAGTCTATTATTCCAAAGAGATGCAAATATCTTTTTAGTTAATAAATATAGGAAACTCTACTCATCTCATTTTCATATTTATATTTATGATAGAAAAATCTAATTCTTTTACTACATTGTCCCTTGTAACAAGTGGAAACCCTTTGATTTCTTTTTCTCTAATCGACCAGCCTCCCCACAATTAGCTGTTATTAACTTAATTTATGCATTCAAAGAAGCTCAACCTTTTTCTTTTCTGATTTCGGGTTTTTAACTCAAAAGTGGCAAATCTAAGTCCATTAATAAAAATTAACCGAGACAACAGTTCAGATTAAAAAAACATTCTAAAATAACATATTTCTCTAATCTCTAATAATAATATTATAATGTGAGAATGTCATCTTTATCAAAAAAAAAAAAAAAAAAAAAGGAAAAGGAAAAGAAAAAGGTCTTAGTGTCATTTGTAAATCTACCAATATGTGCAACGCACGTACATAACTAATATAAACGAGATTTCAGGTTCGAGTTCTACCTACGTCAGAGTTTTTATTTTTATTTTTTAAAATTATTAAAACATGCATTGCTCAGTTCTGTTTTTTGGTGAGCAGGTAGGGCCTGGTTGTGGCGTTGTTTGGAGTGATCCCCGCTTCTTTTTTTTTAGTGTCCCTGTTTCTTTGGTGGTGTGTCTCTGTTCGATTTCAGGTATTTGGTTTGGGGCTATGCTATTGTCTGCGAGCTGTTGTTGACTTTGCCTGAGATCATTTTAGGGTCCCTTCATCGCGGCTCCTTTTAATTCATGTTGAGCTTCTTTTTGCATCGCTGGAGGCCAGTGCCTGCCGAGGAGTCCTGGTTGTGCTTCTTTTAGGCGCAGCCCTAGTAAATAGCCCTACTGTCTTGTTTGAGCCGCTGCCTGCTGATATTCTCTTTCCGATCGTTGTTGGGTCTTGTGGGGGGACGACTTGTTTTTTTGGTTGTATTTATTGATCGGCAAAGCTCTGCTTTGCTCTCTTCATTCTTGTGATATTTGTTGTTGTGTTTTTTTCTTGTTATTTTACCTCTTGTAAAATTTAGCGATGTACAAACTTATTTCTTTAACTTTTATATATATATATAACTGGAGTCTCAGGACTCTATCCGTGTTATTAAAAAATATATATATATATACATCACACGTGTAAATTATGGGCCAAAACAAATAAAAAAATAAGTATTTGCCTAGCCAAACATAATTTTCTATTCAAGTAAGATTACTTACAAAAATTATACCATCATCTCGTCCAAGTCAAGTAGAATTATGGGATGTCCTTCCTTCCACAAAGGGAAAGGCTCGATCAAATTCCAAGTACCATAATTAATGCAGCAAAAAGCAGCTAGCATAAAAAAAGATCTGGTATCAATCACCAAAAAATACTTAATAACAAGTATAGTAATTAATAAATATTTGGTATCAATCACCAAAAAATACTTAATAACAAGTATAGTAATTAATAAATATTTAATTAGCTATATCTTCTTATAGTGCTTTGAGACTGTCCATCCTTTAAACAATGTTTTTCTGAGTTCACTTTCCCTCTTCCCTACTGGCAGAGAGAACCACATGGTTCCTGTCCTACAGCTTAGTCTGCATTTTCAATGGAAGGTGGTGATTTTATTTAAACAAAAATAATTAAAATAATATTAATGAGCAATATTGCAAGTTGATTAATTAAATTAATTAACCTAGGACAAATGTCAATCATCGCCAATTACATGCAGAGTACATGCATGGATGATAGATATCAGAGCATCCACAGTTGTTTGCCAATTATCCATATAATGCATTTTATAGCAAACGATAAGCTGCAGTTGTTTGTTATTTATGCACATTTTGGCTAAAAAGCAACAGTAGATTGCTATAATTGAGAACGAATATGAGAATTACTGAATTATGCATATTTTAAATGACACAAAGTGAATTTGCGTCCCTCTAAAAAAAATATTATTTTAATTGTCAGACGAAACTTCGAGTTGCGTCCCTCTCCAAAAATACAATTTTTGGTAATAAAAAAAACCGAAAAAAATCAAAAATGGTCGGCCACAAAGTTACTTTGCATTCGAGACCCCCACAAAACTCGGACGCAAAGTCACTTGGCGTCTGTTCAAATTTCTTTTTTCTACCTTCGGACAAAAAGAGAAGCCGTTTAGCATTTTAAAAAATTATTAAATTCCTCCAACGCAACTTCAACCTCTGTCTAATATTATTATATATTAAATTGCTATAATATATCATTTGACGACTGCGACAAATTTTCAAAACGTTATATGTAAATATGCATTTATGCATTTTTAAACAATTACGACTGTTGGACGTTCTCATGAAAGGAACACCACGTACCTTGGAATTGGATGGATCCCTTCACTTTAGTTCCAACAAGTTCACTTTCAGAGTTGCTGCTTATTTTATTTATCGAGTTTTGTTCTATCTTTTTGGAGGACTAATATTGGGGAAGAAATCGTAAGGGAACCTTTAGTATTTGAAGCCTTATTAATTATTCAAGAAAGCATGTGTGAGATCTTGAACCAAGAGAGACCCTTTTAAAATTAAAGAGATCTTCTGTCTTTTTTTGTTTTGTTTCGTTTCGTTTCCCTCCTTTTTAGAAAATTTTGCCGTTATGTCCCATTTTTTGAAAATATTTAGGTAGCGTTTGGCCCATCTTATAATTAGCTTATCTTCTCCTACAGAAGGAGAAGCTTGGCCAAACACATATTTTGAAAAGTCCAAAAAAATAGAAGTAGCTTATTTTTTATAAAGAAAATGAGCTCCAAAAGAAGCCATCCAGATCTACTTCTGGCTTCTCCTTCTCTTTTTTTTTCTTCTACCGTTCTCTTTTTTTATCAAACCCAAATCCTAAGATCAAAAAAATTCCCCCTACCCCTTCCCCTTCCCCTTCCCCTTCCTCCCTTTCCTCGCCGAACACACCTTGACCGGGGGTCGCCCTTCCTCGCCGCCGTCAACCGGGGGTCGCCCTTCCTAGGCGCCGTCAACGAGGCCGAGATTGGCACGTGCGGAGTACGTGGATGGGAGGTTGGTTGTGACTGTGCCGAAAGGGATTTAGGGAGGAAGAGGACGAGAGGGATGAGTTTGGAATTGGGTTTGTTGTTGTTGTTGGGTTTTCGAAAAGAGTTGTTGTTGGGTTTTCGAAAAGATTGGTGATTGGTGATTGATTTTATGCAGTAGTGCAGTAAAAATCATTGATTTTATGCTTGTGTGAAATTTGGTTACTTTTGTTGGAATCTTTGATTTTGTTGGCTGGTTGCAAACAGTGAGAATCATTTTGCATATGGTTTCTTTGATTTCAAAATCGTTTATTATTGATGACTTATATATTGATTATCAAATTACAAATGAATACCAATCTAGGTAAACAAGTAAGAAAAATTATATTATAGCTACATATGCATTACTATTTCGATGAAATATTCAATTCAAGCCAATATGCAAATTACAATTGATATCTTATGCCAAACAACTTATACCTTAAAAGTAGCTTTAAAGTTAAAAAAAAGCTGAATATACAAACAGCTTCAGCTTTTAATTTCAAAACTCTACTTTCTGGCTTCTCCTTCTGAAGTAGCTTTAAAGCCCAAAAAAGCTAGGTCAAACGCACCCTTAGTGCTCTGTCTCACTTCCCAAAACAATTAGCCATATGTCCTTATTTAGAACACGTCAGCAAGAAACGTTATTGGGAAAAACGGCATAGGTAATTTCGATGCCGTTCTTCCCAATAACGGCATCTATTTTACATTTTTTTTTCATGCCGTTATTTGGAATAACGGCATCAGTATATTTCTCTTATAAGTGTGAATCTTCTAACTTTAAAAAGTTCTAAGTGTGAAAAAAACTTATAAATAATGTCGTTATCCCGAATAACGGCATTCGAATGACTGATGCCGTTATGGAGATAACGGCATTAGTTATATATAAATATGAACTATTGCCGTTGTTTGGAAACAGAGAAAATGAATAAAAAGTTATATATATATATATATATATATATATATATATATATATATATATATATATATATATATATATATATATATATAACTGATGCCGTTATTCCCCGGCATCAGTTATAATTTTTTTTTTTTTTTTTTAAACTTATTCGTCAGAGAGGATGAATAATAAGTTACTTTTTTATAAAAAAAAATTATAATTGATGCCGTTATTTGAAATAACGGCATCTGTTAGAAGGTTTTCACACTTGCAATTTTTCTCTAAGTGGAGACTACAAGCTGTCGAAAAACAAAACAACCTATGTCATTATTCCAAATAACGGCATGACATTTTTTTTTCAAACAGATGCCGTTATTGGGAAGAACGGCATTGAAATAATCTATGCCGTTTTTTCCAATAACGTTTCTTGCTGACGTGTCCTAAATAAGGGCATATCGCTAATTATTTTGGAAAGTGGACCAGAACGCTAAATATTTTCAAAAAGTGGGATAGTACGGGCAAAATTTTCTCCTTTTTCTCCCTTTCTTTCTGTTATATCTGCTGTGGGAATAATAATCAGAGAAAGAATAGCAATGGTGGTTGAGCAAACAATTAAAAGAAAAAAGGAAAAGGAAAAAGGAAACAAAAAGAGCGAATTAGGTACATGTAGCTAGCATGACATTTTTGTGTTTCTATATGGCTGAGTACTGAGGATCGATTCTCCATATAGACGACTGCAACCTAATGCATTCGGGGAGAGAAAAAGGAAGATGCCTTAAGTCAAGAAACACTTAAAAAGGTTCTGCATTATAACCAAAAAGATTGGTGGTCTATCACAGGTACAAGTCCAAGCAAAGGTTTGTTCACTTTTTTTTTATTTTTTTTTTATTATTAATTTTACTATTTTATTTTTTAAAAGAAAATGTGGAATATGGCCACCCTGTTTCATTAATAAGAAATTAACGATACAAACTCAGAGTATAATTACAAACTACAGACAGAAAATAGAACATACATGAAGCACAATGATCCGTACAGACAACAAGTCCCTCCAACAACCCTAGAGGGTAGGCCGACAAACAAGTACGGACCAGCAAAATTAAATCAGTTTAGCTTCGTACACGGTCTTCACAGCGCGTGCACACCCATCTGACATGATTTTATCACCTGCCGATCCCCTGTTCACTTGTTGCTAGTGAGAGTTCAAATCTATATGAACTGTCAATACAATTTGTTCAACATTGTAAGCTTCACTCATTTTATTACAGTAAACTTGCGTGACCTCGCTTGGCACAATCTTTTGGTTATACCTTTCTAGTTTTGTTGCTTTCATAAGATAGAGTTGGCCGGCTTTATTTTTTTGGAAGCCGTTTTTATTGATGAAACATCGTACTCCCCTGTTGACCGATGAGCATCTATCTTACAGCTTTTTTTTCTTCTAATAACAACAGTCTTCAACATTGTACTTGATTTCATTAAAAGCTTATTAATTAATAGAATTTGTGTTAGGATTGTATCTTGTATACTCGTTGTTTAAATTAAAAGAAGATAATATAAAGTACGGAGGTGGAAGCGTCGAAGCGGATAGAAGGAGAACAACAGCAGCAGCAGGTGCTGGAGAGTTACAGTCGACCGGTCATGGTGACAGTCGACTGCATCCCCGACCGCTCGTTATACTGGGAAGTCAGAGAGTGGTACGATCAATCGGTTTTGTTGGACGGTCGACCGCCCACGACGCTGATTCGTTTTTGGGCTTCGATTTGTTAGGTCGGTTCAGCCCAATCTTCAACTCCAAGTTAGATCGTGCGGCTCCTATTCAGTTACTTCTTTTTCAGGTTTTGTCGGACGACTGAGGATCAAGATTAGACCTAGGTTTTCTCTCTATTCTTCTATATATATTGTAAACTCCTCCAATATGAGAGGGAGTACTTCATAGATTCTTTTCTCCATTGCAAAGAGAGGCTCGAGAGAGAGATAGTTCTTGGTGGATGAGTTTAATTCCTTGTGTCAAGTGAATCAGTAACTCCTTGTAATCTGTTCTAGTTGAATATCAGATCTCCCTATATTTTCTTCTGGATTAAGCAAAAGCTAACCGGAATAAGTCATCGTTGTTGTATTTGTGTTAGTTTGGTGGATCTACTTGCTTGCTTAATTTATTCGCCTCATCTACTTCGACTTTCTCATTGCTCTATTAGTTCCGCTGCGACTAGAGGGCGTTTATTGACGCCCCAATCCCAACAACTGGTATCAGAGCTTCAGGTTGACGAGTTCCATGGTTAAGATGACATGCCATAGTATTTTGAAGATCAAGTAGTTCGATGGTAAGATCAATTTCAATCTTTGGAAGACTGACATGTAAGATGTTCTTGTTCAAGAACAGTTGCAGTCAGCAGTAAAGAAGAAGGAAAAGCCAACTGATATGAAGGATGACGTTTGGGAAGATATTCGTGAAAGAGCCATAAGTCTGATCCGACTATCCTTGGCGGACGAGGTCAAGTACAGATTTCTTGAAAAATCTGACGTGGCGAGTCTGTGGGAAAGACTCATAACTGACTACTCTGGTTCGTCATTATTAGATCGAATGCATTGGAAGAGGAAGTTGTTCCGTTTATCTATGAAGGAAGGTACCGATCTCCAAGAACACATTACAGAGTTCAATAAGGTATTATCTGAACTTAAGGTGATCAACGCAGATGTGTGTGAGGAAGATAAAGCATTCAACCTGATATATTCACTGTCGGATTCGTACGAGCCTTTGATCACGACCATGCTACACGGTAGATCTGCCAAGGAAAGTATTTCGGTAGATGGTGTAATTAAGCATTGAAGAAAAATCAACTTAGGAAGGAGGCCCATAAATCTGCATCGTTTATTCCTACAAGTTGTCTAGCAGTGGATGGTCCTTCGAGGGGAAGACAAAGTGCTTTGCAAAAGGATTCGATCCGTTGCCGATATTGCAAGAGGCCAGGGCATATCAAAAAAGACTGTTGGAAATTACAGAATCAAGAGAGCGCCAAGAACAGGAGTTCAGCCGCTAATGTAGTTAGTGTCTTTGGTGCCTTTGATTCAGGTGGTTCGTGTCTTCTTGTTTTAAATTCTTTAGAAGTGGATTCTAGTTGGTTTCTTGACTCAGGGAGTTCTTCTCATATTTGCTCCGAGAGGGAGTTATTTTCTACTTATAAGTCTACTACGGGGCGTTGTGTGACAACGGGAACTGGAGAGATTTGTGAAGTAGTGGGTGAGGGGACAGTTGAGTTGAAGATGCCAGGTTTAAATATGTTCACTTTAAGGGATGTTTTGCATATTCCTCTGCTGAAATAAAATCTAATTTTCTTGGGAACTCTTGATGCACGGGGCTGCAAGTACACAGCTCGAGGTGGAGTTCTGTCTGTTTTTTAGGGTCGTCGTAAGGTGATTAGAGGTATGAGAATGGTTGGGCCAAGCCAAAACAATCTCTACAAGCTTTGGGAAATTCGAAATACTTGCGCAAGTGTTGCTTATTTTCTCGGTATTCCCGCAAACTCAGCTAGTTTGCCGCAACTAGATTCATCAAGACGAGACCACGACATTCGAATATCGTCGAGAGGTGGAGAAAGCCTAAGGGTAAGTGGAGTTTGTGTGGAGTTTGACAACTTCGTGAGTACATTTATGGAGGTGGGCCTTTGAGGGCCTGCACTAGATTCGGTGAGATTGGGTAGAAATCAGTTCAACTAGAAGAAGAAGCTATTGTTCTACGTTTTTTTGCAAGTGAAATTTGTTAGAGTTTGGAGATGAGTAACACATCATGTGATAGCACTCGTATGCAATTCAAGGTGGAATTTGTTAGGATTGTGTCTTATATACTCGTTGTTCAGATTAAAAGAAGGTAATATGAAGCACGGAGGTCGAAGCACCGAAGCGAGTAGAAGGAGAACAGCAGCAGCAGTAGGTGCATGATAGTTGCGGTCGACCGGTCATGGTGACAGTCGACTGCACCCCCCGACCGCACCCCCGACCGCTCGTTGTACTGGGAAGTCAGAGAGTGGTACAGTCGACCGGTCTTGTTGGACGGTCGACCGCCCGCGGCGCTGATTCGTTTCTGGGCTTCGATTTGTTAGGTCGGTTCAGCCCAATCTTTAACTCCAAGTTAGATCGTGCGGCTCCTATTCAGTTACTTCTTTTCTAGGTTTTATCGGACGACTGAGGATTAAGATTAGACCTAGGTTTTCTCTCTATTCTTCTATATATATTGTAAACTCCTCCAATATGAGAGGAAGTACTTCATAGATTCTTTTCTCTATTGCAAAGAGAGGCTCGAGAGAGAGATAGTTCTTGGTGGGTGAGTTTAATTCCTTGTGTCAAGTGAATCAGTAACTCCTTGTAATCTCTTCTAGTTGAATATCAGATCTCCCTATATTTTCTCCTGGATAAAGCAAAAGCTAACTGGGATAAGTCATCGTTGTTGTGTTTGTGTTAGTTTGGTGGATCTACTTGCTTACTCAATTTATTCGCCTCGTCTACTTCGACTTCCTCATTGCTTTATTAGTTCCGCTACGACCAGAGGGCGTTTGTTGACGCCCCAATCCCAACAATTTGCAAGGAATTTGTTAGCGGTAGGTAGCACTGGTATCGGATCGGTTCTGCTCAAGCCCTGCACTATCCAGACCTGGACCCGGTCGTGGCTCTTTACAGGTCCAACTATTAGACCCAGACTCATCAGAACTCATTCTGGGTACACTTACACAATTTTACCCATCAGTTCTGGCAAGACGAGCGCGAGCGAAAGCTTGGGGGGGGGGTGTTGGATTGGGAGAGGGAGAGGGAGAGATGAAGAGGTATTTTATAATAATTAGAGTTTTTTTTATTATTATTAAACTCCATACTTTTTTTAATCATAAACAATGGGTCATAAACTCCCTGCATTTTATTATTATTTTTTAAAACAAAACAAACAATCAAGATGCAGAAAAATGATGTTCATGTGTCTCCACAAGCGGGCCATCATACTCATACCCCGTTC
This sequence comes from Hemerocallis citrina, assembly GCA_017893485.1. NCBI lineage: Eukaryota > Viridiplantae > Streptophyta > Magnoliopsida > Asparagales > Asphodelaceae > Hemerocallis > Hemerocallis citrina. Next base: position 225,839,932 of record CM030366.1, on the reverse strand, counting down.
AATAAAGAGAATCCATCCTATACAGGATAGATCACTACACATAAAACAATGTAGATACAGATAAATACATAACTACAAAGCAAATCATCCAAAAAGACCGGATCTACTCAAAAAGTTGCTAGCCCACAACTACCGGTCGATGATATGTGTCCTCCACATGCCAATCACTCGTCCTTGGTTGACCCTACCATTTTCTCGGACTGTGCTTCGTTAGGAGAGTTGTTCATATCTGTGTACATTTCCTTGATTTTATTTGACAGTTCTGCAACTGCCGTTTGAGACCAGAATATGATATTAACAATAATCTTGAATAACAATTGTTGGTTTAAACCCCATACTTTCCCTTTGGCTTCTAGAACATCCGAGGAGGTTAGGGTATTTTTATTCGGATCTGGGTCAGAATCATTTTTGAGCAGACTTAAAATGCAATGGGTCTCGTTTTAGAACCCTGACCCGATCCAACCTGGTCAATTAGGTTCAATGCCGGGTCCAGTTCTGTTTCGGGTATCAGATATTTTCACAGTGCTAGTGGTAGGGGTCCTTTTTTTGGCACTTGTCTTGGGCCTCCAAGTATTTATGGGCCACATCACCAACAAAATAGTGGGAAAAGATTTCTCAATATGGGCCTCCTTATTTTAGGCCGCTTTCTGTTCTTCTTGTAGCGCCCCGAATTTCTAATATGATATCTTAGAAAATACGTGGCACAATCCCAGCATCAACTTCAATGTAATATTACACATAGCCCAAAAACACAAATAATTTATTCCAAACTTTTATTACAACAATCTTTACAAACACAGCGGAATACAAAACAACTTGAATTGCGACATTCTTTTTACAACACTTCTTTTTACAAAATTTTACACAAAAGCTCTATTACACCAGTTTATCTCAAACGTCCAAACCTCCAAGCTCTAAGCAACAACCTGTAACACATGAGGCTAGAGATGATCCCTAACCCCCAAAACTAAAGGGGTCAGCCATAAAGGTGTGAGTGACATAAAAGACAAACAACATAAATGAACATTAAGCATGAATTCTTAAACAACATGTAATAAACAAGAATACATAAATAGGACATAGCAAGGAAACATGTAAACATCAAGTGAAGCTAAACTAAGTGTCAAGTGTATAAAACAGGAAAACACATATGTAAAACCAAGTCAAGAAAACACAAATCTATATGCTGACTCTCTAATGCGTACTTGTCGGATTCTATACATCTCATTCTACATAGGTCCGATGCAAGCCCTTAACGTCTCCACATTATAGGGTTCAATCCCCCGCTATGCAACTAATCCTACTACGGTGATGGAAAACAAGATTCAGAATACTCCGCAAATAGGCTCCCCAGCCCTCGACGCGCAAGCATCATGTAAGATAGCTCAAAGACCTGGAGAATCATCTCCCTGCCGTGTACCCCACGAATAAGGCTTGCAAAACCCTCGACGTGCAGATACACCAGGTACATTCCGTGAATAGGCCTGCTGACCCTCGACACGCGAATGCACCCTGCATGCTCCGTGAATCGGCCTGTAGACCCTCGATACGCGAACATACAAATGTCCTCTAGTTGGAATAACAAAACCATGAGCCTATACTTACGTTTCTCAAGTTTCATCACATCTCCACTAGTGCCTGTCCTTAAGTTGGTTATTATTAAAACACCAAAAATTCTCATCTCTAGAGTTAGTGTATCCTGCCAGGCTTAAATACTCAACAACAACTAAACCAAGACCCCTCAGGTCTAACTCAACAAATCTCAACTGCCGGTTCACAGAACTCCCACTCGAATCCTAGAGACTTCAACAGGACCAAAACTCACTAATCCATCGTCAAAACGATCAAAGGAGAAATCTCTCCACTCAACAAAACCCAAATCTTTATAAATTTTCAAGATCCAAATCCAACAATAAAATATCTTGAAAATATAGGTTCTGTAGAAAGAATAATATTTAGAATAGTAAGTTATAGATTCAAAACATTTAAAGAATTAGTCGTTTAAAGAACATCAGAATACCTTAGGAAAAGTATCAGAACCAGTCGACTGCAAAGGTCATCAGTCGACTGTCCAGAGCGAAAACTAACATCTTTAAGAAAAATAAAATCTAAGTATCTACAGTCGACTGCAAAACGCACCAGTCGACTGTCCAGAGAGAAATCCAGTAATTTTCGGAAAATAAGTCTAAGTGTAGCAGAAGTCGACTGCTAATAGTATAGGTCGACTGTTCAGAGGAAATCCAACAATCTTTTAAGAAATAATTCCAAGGGGTACCAGTCGACTGTAAAATTCCTCAGTCGACTGTCCAGAGAGAAAATTACGATAACTTTAAAAAAAATAATTCTAAGTGGCACCAGTCGACTGTTAATGTCGCCAGTCGACTGTCCAGACGAAATTTCCCAAAAAACTATTAAAAACAGTAGCCGGGTCGTTCCAGTCGACTGAGAATTCACAACAGTCGACTGTCGGCCTACAGTCTGCAGAATTTAGGTTGTGCACATGTCAAAACTAGAGTTTTTAAGAAATCATTCATACATCAAAAATAACTTAAGTTTATATTCCAAATCATATCAGTACCAAAATATCCAGATTTAAACTTAGCATTTGAGAAAAACTAATTTCGAACAACATTTTTCACAAAATCACAAATCCCCATTTTAAATCATCATAACTCAAATCCTCAAACATGGTCCTCTAAACCATTAATCATTCACAGAATTCCTTCGCTAAATCTCAACTATTCTCTATAGTTGATTCGTGAACAAAACAAACTTATCCTTAACATGGCCAAGTTGTATTCGACAACTCACCAATAGCCCGAAATCTCATCTATGCATAACATTCATCATTAGCATTAATCCAAAAGAAAAGCCTACTCATAATTTATTTCAGGTTCTCCAACACATCTAAAATCATTCATATGCAAATATCTAGGGTTCTTCTCAAAGATCCAATTTTTCATCCATCCATACATATACATATTTAACATCCAATCAATCTAAACATTCATATAGTTCTCATATGACATACACAAATCAAAGAAAAACAAACAAAACAACCAAACAATAATATCTACTCACCTACAACATACACAAAACAAAACAAAATAATGTCACTCACCTAGTTGGAGAGATCAAGCGAATATCACGAAGCAAAATGAAGAATCCCCTCTTTGCAAAGAATCCAAGATCTCCTCTTCTAAAACTTGTATTGTGCAGTGAATGACGGCTGCACACCCTCTTTTATACAGGCCGGGATTGAAAGGAATAGGGTTTTGAAACACTTTTGCAAAAGAATCTTTCCAAAATATAACTTTACATATATAACCCCTTTCTTAGTTAAAATAGGTTAACTAAATTAAAACCAAATCAAATCTTTTTATCACTGAGTTGTCCAGCAATCCAGTACAACCCAGTAAATAAGAAAATTTTGGATTTACAACTCAGGGTGGCGATTTTGCACAAAATCTCTCCCTTTTGTAATATTTGCAAATATATCATAAAATATTCATAAAAATCCAGAAAAATCAGAAATAATATCTAATAATACATATTATATTTTCCAATCAAAATATTTAACTTTTACTTTCCAGAAAACATTTGCACAAGATTCTACATAAATTCCATATTTGCAAAAACACCATATTTGTATAAATCTTTACCAAATCAACTCTAAATAAAGTTTAAATATACTTTAATTTAAATGATGACCATGGAAAGCCTAAAATCAGTAAAAATGAATTTTCATAATTTATTTCAGATCCAAACGGCTTTTTACATAAAAGCCCCTCTCTTTCGAGATATTTATAAAAATAGTTTCTTTACTCAGAAAAATCCCAAAATTTAGAATATACTCCATTATAAGTAGGAGAATTTACTAAAAATAAAAATTGATTATTTACACCAAAAATATTTGCACGTGTTTCGCACGTGTAAAAAGATAAATCTTTAGAAAATATTTATTAAATCTCCAGAAAATCATTTTAATTCATTTTCAAATCTTTAAAATAATATTTGAAAATATGGGGTTCTACACTTCTAATAAGGCCTTTATTTACGTTTGGGCCCATTATTTAATGTAGCCTCAATACAGCCATCAGATTAAACTCCGTAGCCGCTGGGCACGAAAATTGATGCAAAGCATTCTCTTCTCCTTCCTTCTCATTCTCTGTATCAAAATCACACACTTCAATTCCGCCATGGCCAAATTCTCTGAAACCCAAAACCCATCTATCTCCGTTCTCCAATCGACCTTCTTCTGTTAGAATTTAAAGTCAAATTTAGAATAAGTCATAGAATAAGTCATCAGTTCCTTTTTTTAACTTTTGAACTAGTAAACCTTCTGTTGAGAGTTGTTCCTTTTCTTTAGGATTGAACTAGTAAACTCTCTGTTAAGAGTTGTCCCTTTCTTTAGGAGAAATAATCTGAGGGAATGGTTGTAGTTGGCTGGCCTATATATAAAGACATTTGAGCTCATCACAATGATACCCATTAAGAAGTTATATAAACATCTTTTTCTTTCCTCTAAATAATTCTTTGATCTGTAGTGCATTGCAGTTTGTTTTCTTCAATTGGTATCAGAGCTAAGGATGAACGGATCAATTCAACCTCAACTTCCGAAGTTCAGCGGGAAGAACTTTGATCAATGGAGCATCCAGATCAAGGCACTGTTCGGTTTCCAAAAGCTATGGGAAATCGTCGAGCATGGGTACGTTGAACCGGCCGATCAAAGAGCACATGAAGCCCTCACTCAAGTCCAGAAGGATTGTTTGAGAGAAAATAGAAAGAAGGACAAGAAGGCATTATTCTTTCTCTATCAAGCTGTAGACGAGATGGTGTTTGAAAGAATCTCAAGTGCAACGATGGCTAAGGAAGTGTGGGATCTTCTGCAGAAATCCTACAAAGGTGATGCGAAGGTGAAGAGTGTAAAACTGCAAACTCTACGAGGTGAATTCGAAACTATTCATATGAAAAATTCTGAAAGCATTTCCGATTATTTTGATCGAATTCAATCTCTTGTGAATCAAATGCGGGTTAATGGTGAAAAATTTGATGATTTACGAATTGTTGAAAAAATAATGAGATCATTAACAAACCGTTTTGATTATGTTGTTGCTGCAATAGAAGAGGGAAAAGATCTCTCGACATTGTCAGTTGAAGGGCTGATGGGTTCTTTGAGTTCTCATGAACATAGGATGAACCAAAAGGCTGCATCCAGTTTAGAACATGCCATTGAGTGCTTCCAAACTAAGGCGGCGATGAACAATAAAAGTGGTTCCAACAATGAAGAAGGTTCAAGTCAAGGAAAGAGTGAAAAAATGAATGGCCGATACAGCAGTGCCTCAACAAAGGATCGAAACTCTAAGCAGCGAGCTACTGAAGGAAAAAGGTATGACAAATCCACAGTACAATGCTTTCGTTGTAAGAAATTCGGCCATTACAAATCAGAGTGTAGAATTAAGTTTTAAAGAAACAAAACTCATCATGTTAACAATGCTACTGAAAATTTGGAAGAGAAGGAAACTCTGTTGTTGGCCTGCAATGCCAGTGAAGAAGATCATATCAACAAATGGTATTTAGATACCGGGTGCAGTAATCACATGTGTGGAAAGAAGGAGCTATTCTCCCACTTAGATGAATCTGCACGTGGGGAAGTAAACTTTGGAAATAAATCCAAAGTTTCAATTATGGGAAAAGGTAAAATTCTCATACGCTTGAAAAATGGTTCTCAAGATTATATATCTGATGTCTATTATGTTCCTAGTTTACATTAGAATTTATTGAGTATGGGTCAGCTATCTGAAAAGGGACATAAAATCATTATTGATAATGGGGTGTGCACAATTGAGAATCGGCAAAACAAGTTAGTTGCTATAGTAAAGATGACAAAAAATTACATGTTTCCGCTATCATTGAAAACTGAATCAATTAATTCTTTTAATGCGATTGTTCTAGACAAAAATTGGTTATGGCATTTTCGGTTTGGTCATCTTAATTTCAATGGATTAAAATTGTTGTCTCAGAAGAATATGGTTACTGGCCTACCTTTGCTTGAATGTACTAATCAACTATGTGAAGGTTGTATTCTTGGAAAGCAACACAGGAATTCTTTTCCAGTTGGAAAGTCAACAAGGGCTACAAATAAGTTGGAGCTTGTGCACTCGGATATATGCGGGCCAATGGAGGCTGTATCACATGGAGGTAATAGGTATTTTATTACTTTCATAGATGTGTACAGTAGAAAAACTTGGATTTATTTTCTAAAGCAAAAATCTGAAGCTTTCGAAGTGTTTAAAGAGTTCAAAGTTTATGTTGAAAAACAAAGTGGTTGTTCTTTAAAGACACTAAGAACGGATAGAGGCGGAGAATATACCTCTAATTCGTTCGTTAATTTTTGCAAAGAAAATGGAATTAAACACCAAGTTACAGCTAGCTATTCGCCTCAACAGAATGGAGTCTCTGAAAGGAAGAATAGGACCATTGTTGAAATGGCTCGAAGCATGTTGAAAGGTAAGAATTTACCTAAAGATTTTTGGGCGGAAGCTGTTGCATGTTATGTTTATCTTTTGAACAGGTGTCCTACAAAAAGTGTGCAAAATATGACACCTGAGGATGCTTGGAGTGGTTATAAACCAAATGTAGAGAGCCATCGGGTATTTGGGTGTGTCGCATATGCCCATGTACCAAAAGAGAAAAGGAAAAAATTTGATGATAAAGGTGAGAAATGCATTTTCATTGGTTACAGTGATAAAACCAAGGGATATAAATTGTTTAATCCAAAAACAAGTTCAGTTGTCGTGAGCAGGGATGTAGAGTTCAACGAAGACGCATCTTGGCAGTGGACTACTGAAGAGAAGAAACATATGGGAATACATATAAAGGAATTACAACCAGTTGATGTTATTGAAATAGCACCACAGATTCATAGCACAACAACATCGCCTGTTCCTTCTCCGGTTCATGTTGAACGGACTCGTACTTCGAATCGTAATCGTGTTATGCCAGCACGGTTACAGGATTATGTTGTAACGAATGATAATCATGTTTCTGATGAAGAAATTATAAATTTTGCACTGTTTGCAGATTGTGATCCTCTCACTTTTGAAGAAGCAGCACAAGATGAAGGATGGCTTCAAGCTATGGATGAAGAAATTCGGTCGATAGAGAAGAATGATACTTGGGAGCTAACTTCTCTTCCTGAAGGAAAAAAATCGATCGGAGTCAAATGGGTGTTCAAAACAAAATACAAGCCAGATGGTCAGGTGGATCGTTTGAAGACCAGGCTAGTCGTGAAAGGCTACAAGCAAAAGCCAGGTATTGATTATTGTGAAGTTTTTGCACCCATTGCTAGACTTGATACCATTCGTATGGTGATTGCTTTAGCTGCAAAAAATAAATTGAAGATACATCAGATGGATGTTAAGTCTGCATTCTTGAATGGCTTTCTCAAAGAAGAAATCTATGTTGAATAGCCCACAGGATATGTCACTGAAGGACACGAAGACAAGGTTCTCAAGTTGAAAAAAGCCTTGTATGGCTTAAAACAAGCACCAAGGGCGTGGTACACACGCATCGACTCATATTTCTAAGAAAATGGTTTTCTTAAGTGTCCGTACGAACATACTTTGTATATCAAATCTAACTCACATGGAGATATGCTTATTGTCTGCCTATATGTCGATGATTTGATCTTCACAGGAAATAACCCAATTATGTTTGATGAATTCAAGAAGGCTATGAGTTGCAAGTTTGAGATGACTGATATGGGTTTTATGTCTTATTTTCTTGGAATTGAGGTTATGCAGACAGATGAAGGGATATTCATCTCACAGAAGAAATATGCAGCTGACATTTTGAAGCGTTTCAAGATGGCATCTTGCAATCCAATCAAGACTCCAGTTGAAGCAAGGTTATCTTTGGATAAGATTGGGAGTGGTGAGTTTGTTAATTCTACTTACTATCGAAGTTTGGTTGGTTGTCTACGTTATTTGACCTCCACAAGACCTGATATTGTTTATGGAGTTGGACTCATTAGTAGATTTATGGAGACACCAAGCCAAAGCCATTTGCAAGCTGCAAGAAGAATTTTGAGATACATCAAAGGTACTCAAAGTCATGGTATTTTTTATTCATGTGCTGACAATTGTGATCTTGTTGGATATACAGATAGTGATTGGACAGGTGATATGGAGGAAAGGAAAAGCACTTCCGGTTACCTGTTTCACATGGGCTCAGGGGTGTTCTCTTGGTCATCAAAGAAGCAGCAAGTTGTGGCATTATCAACTGCGGAAGCGGAATATATGGCAGCAGCCTTTAGTGCATGCCAAGCTGTTTGGTTGCGGCGGTTACTTGAAGAGTTGAACCAGAAGCAAGAATCTCCTACAAAAATCTACTGTGATAATAAGTCAGCAATTGCATTAGCAAAGAATCCAGTGTTTCATGGTAGAAGCAAGCACATCGGCATTAAGTATCACTACATTCGGGAGCTTGTTGAAGACAAGGAGATCGAGCTGGAATTTTGCAAATCTGAAGATCAAGTTGCGGATATCCTCACAAAGCCTTTGAAAGCTGAAGCATTTTACAGACTGAAGAAGATGATGGGCATGAGTTATTTTGATAAATTTGAGTTTAAGGGAGGCTGTTAGAATTTAAACTCAAATTTAGAATAAGTCATAGAATAAGTCATTAGTTCCTTTTTTTGTTGACTTTTGAACTAGTAAACTTTCTGTTGAGAGTTGTTCCTTTTCTTTAGGATTGAACTAGTAAACTCTCTGTTGAGAGTTGTCCCTTTCTTTAGGAGAGATAATCTAAGGGAATGGTTGTAGTTGGCTGGCCTATATATAAAGGCATTTGAGCTCATAACAATGATACCCATTAAGAAGTTATATAAACATCTTTTTCTTTCCTCTAAATAATTCTTTGATCTGTAGTGCATTGCAGTTTGTTTTCTTCATCTTCTTCGTCTTCCTCCTCCATTTGGTTCCTTGACCGTGGCCAAATTGGAATCATAGTAGTAGTTGCACACTACATGTTTGACGAAATGCCCAAAAGGAAATATGGAATCGTTAACCTTGTGGAATGTAAGTAATCCCTAATTTTTATTTTGAGCACATTCACATATATGATTCGTTGATTTGTTTTTGCCTGGATTGGATTCCAATCTAAACCTGCCCATAGAAAGCTGAAAATGCTTTCCTACACCAATCCAAAATAAGATTGACAAAAAAAACTTTTGAATTTTGAACTGACTAACAACATAGAAACAGTACAACATTCACATGATAAAACACAAGAAAAAGGTTGGAGAAACCATGTGTAGGTGGTGTAGCACTTTCATTGGGTTAGATCGGTTCCGAATACCATGGTATTAGGGATGTGCATCGGGTTGCTTTAACCTGAACCCAGACTGATCCAATCCGCGTGTGTTTTTTGTAAGCATAGTAAACCCACTGAACCAGAATGGATGGGTTCATAAAATCCATTTGGTTCGGGTTCGGTTTCTGTAAGAAACCCACCCAATGCAGAACTATTTTGGCCCCAATCTTTCCTGAATGGAACCCAACCTATCCCAAGGTGAATTAGTAAGTTCTAATTTATGTATATATAACTTACAAGGTATATAGATAAGTGGATTTGGTTTGAATCCATGTTTATGTAGTATAACAAGTTTAGTTTGAAGTTGGAAGTTTTTTTTTTGAGAAAAAGGTGACTCTGTCACCGCTTCATTAATAAAACATTAACGAAACAAGTAGTACAATAATTATATATCAATCCGCTCCTATAACGGAACAGTCGAGAACGATTACAAAGCTAAGCCTACATTCCTAACTAGTCCCTCCCCTAGCTACACTTATAGCCGAAGCATCTGCACCCTGTTCTCCCTCCTAACCCTCCAGAATTGATTTGAATTCCAAACAAATATAATTTGGCCTTCAAAATCCATCAAACAATCGCTCCACCCCAGAAAATCCGTCCACCTTCCCCCAAACGTCCACCGTGGCGTTAGCCACTGTTAGATCCTGAATGTAAAATAATATGAAACTCCAACAAAATTGTGAAGAAATCCAATACAAGAAGAAAAACAGTAAGTAAATAACTTGTACAGAGTCGAGATTTTAGAATCTCTGTCCTTAAAGCAGAATTCGCCCCGTAGTGTGACGGTTACCGGCGAATTACTTCCCAGGATACAACTGTACCTTCTCTGAAGAATGCAGCACCCTTGCTTCAGAGACAACGAACTGCTGTCTGTGTGTACTCTCAGTTGACAGACACTGACTCAGAGCAGAGGAAGAAGAGAGGAAAATGTCAAAAATCTGTATATCTGTATAGAAGACTTCTGTCTGGTTTTATAGAGGAAACTGGGACTGAGACTGTTCAGCAGTTGCCATTACTCTGTAACAGCAGAGTAATGGGGACTCTTCAGATTCATAACTGGTGAGCCATTACTCTGCTATTACAGAGTAATGGCCCCAGTTACTGAATCCGAAAAGCCTTTTCAGTTCAGTAGGGGAAGAGGCTGTCTGGGCAAAAAAGTAAACCAAACCAAACCAAGCCAAACCGAACCGAACCGAACCGAACCGAGCCGAGCCGAGCCGAGCCGAAGCTGAAGCCGAGGTCGAGGCCGGAGCCGGGCCGGGCGCGTGCGCGCGCGTGCGCACGTGTGTGTTTGTCATTTTGGCTAAGTCCTCTCTCCACTACACGTTAGTGGTAACCCCCGGGCCACGCCCTCTAGTCCAGTTTTCTAGTATATATACTAGTATAAATCTTTTCCAATTTCCGATATGGAACTATCCATTTGTTAAGTTGGTACCTTTCAAGTACCCAACTTTGGATCAACATTTCTCATTCATACGGAATTCGTTTTTGGCAAGTGAGTATACTACGGAATAGTACTCGACGAGAGGATCGCAATCCACTCATTTTCCGGTGCTGCCGGTGGCCGGAGCTTACCGGAATCCGGCCCGGAAAACTGCAAAAATTAATTCCAACAATCCCCCACATGAATGGAAATTACCAGACCATGTAATCCAGACACGACAGAAAAACAAAAAACATGACAGAAAGACTCTGAGAGTACAATCGGAAAATCACTGCATCAGGAATGGTAGTAATTTTTCAACTTTGAACCGCCCTTAGTAATTAGCTATCGGATTCACTTGACCAGGTAGTGATCATGATGTCTTGAACTACCCGGGCGTTCATGTGAACCTAGACAATAACTATCACACAGTTTCATCTCCTCACAGAACTAAGTTTTCTTGTTGTATTCATTTTGGCCATGAACATCCCTGGTTAATCGTGAGTGAACTTGGAGAATGTAGCCTTTCTTCATTCTCCTAGAAACGGCCCCATTTCACACTCACAAGGTGATTGCCCATAAAGAGTATCCTGCTATACTCCACTTTTATTTCAAAGCTATGGGAATCATTAAAAGCCAAGCTTATCCTAACTATTTGCAGGCAGCACTTGTTCTATCATCCTAAGAATGGGTATGAGATGTTAATCTCTCAGTGCTTTTGTTGATTCAACAAGATTTAGTTGTCCCTTTGAACCTAGATCTTGGGATCTCCAATTCCTAGGTAGGGTTTCCATCAAGTATCCTCTTTCGTCATAGGTTTTAAGCCCATTCCTCTTGATGATCTGACAACCTGCTCTCGCGACAGACCTTTAGTAAATAGATCCGCTAGGTTGTCGGCCGATTTTATATATTGTATAGAGATTACTCCATTTGAGAGCAGTTGTCTAATGGTTTTGTGTCGCCTTCTGATATGACGAGACTTACCATTATACATGCAACTCAGTGCCCGTGCTATAGCCGATTGGCTGTCACAGTGTACACATATGGCAGGCACTGGTTTTTCCCACATTGGAATATCCTCTAAGAAGTTTCGAAGCCATTCTGCTTCCTCTGCCGCTTTGTCTAAAGCAATAAACTCAGATTCCATGGTGGATCTGGCCAATAGCGTTTGTTTAGAGGATTTCCATGACACAGCTGCACCACCAAGTGTGAAAACATATTCACTTGTGGATTTTGAGTTCTTTGAGTCCGATATCCAGTTGGCATCACTGTAGCCTTCCAGTACTGCTGGATATCTGGTGTAATGCAGCGCATAACTCTGAGTATGTCGCAAGTAGTTCAATACTCTAGTTATTCCTTTCCAGTGACTTCGTCCTGGATTACTCGTGTATCGGCTCAGTACGTTTACCGAATGTGCTAAGTCCGGTCTTGTACAATTTGTTAGATACATCAGACTACCAATTACACGTGCATATTCCAGTTGTGATATGCTTTCGCCTGTATTTTTGAACAGGTGAAGACTTGGATCGATGGGACTTTTTGCTGTCCCATTGGAATAATTCTTGAATCTTTCAAGTATTTTCTCAGCATAATGAGCTTGAGACAAAGTAATCCTCTCAGATGTCCTGGAGACTTTGATTCCTAGTATGACATCTGCAACTCTCAAGTCTTTCATGTCAAACTTGCCACTAAGCATGCTCTTAGTTTGTTTGATAATGTCGTTATTGCTTCCAATAATGAGCATGTCGTCTACGTATAGACAGACCAGAATATATCCGTTTGGAGTATCTTTGATGTAGATACATTTATCACATTCATTTATTTTGAAACCATTTGACATCATAACATTGTCAAATTTTGCATGCCATTGCTTTGGAGCTTGTTTCAGGCCGTACAGTGATTTTACAAGCCTGCACACTTTATTTTCCTGTCCAGGAACTATGTAACCCTCAGGTTGTTTCATGTATATTTCTTCTTCTAAGTCCCCATTTAGAAATGCAGTTTTAACATCCATTTGATGTATTTCCAGGTTACGTAGAGCTGCAATAGCTATCAACATTCTTATGGATGTTATTCTTGTAACTGGGGAATATGTATCGAAGAAATCTAGGCCCTCTTTTTGCCTAAATCCTTGTACCACAAGTCTAGCCTTATGCTTCTCTATTGAACCATCTGGTTTCAATTTTTGTTTGCAAATCCATTTGCATCCTAGAGCTTTACATCCAGAAGGCAAATCGACTAACTCCCATGTATGATTTTGCATAATGGAGTCTATTTCACTTTTGATTGCTTCCTTCCACATAGGAGCATCAGGCATAGACATGGCTTCCTTGAACGTTCTGGGCTCATTCTCTAACAGAAAGGCCGTCACAAAGTCAGGACCAAATGATTTTGATGTTCTAGCCCGTTTACTTCGTCTAGGCTCATCGGTATCCTGTTCTGGTTCATCAACTAAAGTGCTTGCAGTCCCTTGTTCACGTGTACGTTTAGGGTACGTAGTATCCTTGCACGGAAACACGTGTTCAAAGAATGAAGCATTTCTTGATTCCATTATTGTATTTACATGGATATCCGGTATATCCGATTTGTATACCAAGAACCGATATGCACTACTGTTGTGTGCATAACCTATGAATATGCAATCAATCGTCTTAGGTCCGATGGTGACCTGTTTCGGATTAGGTACTGCCACTTTTGCTAGACACCCCCACACTTTGAGGTATTTATACGAAGGTAAGTTACCTTTCCACAATTCATATGGTGTCTTCCCGGTTTTCTTGTGAGGTATTTTGTTGAGAATGTAGTTGGCAGTCAACAATGCTTCCCCCCACATGTTTTGGGGTAGGCCAGAATTCAACAACAAGGCATTCATCATCTCCTTTAGAGTTCGGTTTTTGTGCTCGGCAGTACCGTTTGATTCGGGTGAGTAGGAAGCAGTTGTCTGATGAACTATTCCATGTTCCGAGCAGAACATGTTAAATGGTGCATCATATTCTCCTCCTCTATCACTTCTAACGATTTTAATCGTTTTACCAAGTTGATTCTCAACCTCAAGTTTATATTCTTTGAATTTATCCAAAGCCTCATTTTTGCTATGTAACAAATATACATAACAGAATTTTGTGCAATCGTCTATGAAAGTCACAAAGTACTTTTTGCCACCTCTGGTCTGCACATATTTTAAGTCACACAGATCCGTGTGAATTAGACCTAGAGTTTCTGTAATTTCTTTCTACAGAACGCGATGGAGTTTTAGTGAGTTTGGCCTCCGTGCAAACTTCACATTTTTCTGAGTTATCTACCTTAAACTTTGGTAGCAGATTCATGTTAACTAATCTACGCATAGAATTTACATTAACATGGCCTAGTCTTTCATGCCAAATAGAAGAAGACTCAACAACATAGGCAATAGGAGTTATTTCATTAACTTTGGGAACAGCAGGAACAATAGTTTTAGGGATGACTGTCATTACATTAAACTTGAACAGTCCATCCTTTACATATCCTTTACCCAAATATACCCCATTCTTGGACAGTACAAAATTATCAGAAACAAGTACAAGTTTGAACCCATTCTTACTTAGCAAAGAACCTGATATCAAGTTCTTTCTAATGTCTGGGACATGCAGCACATTTGTGAGTGTTAGCTCTTTGCCTGAAGTCATTTTCAGCACTATCTTTCCTGTTCCTTCAATTTTGGAGGTGGAAGAGTTTCCCATGAACAACTGTTCATCTTTGTTGCACTTCTGGTAGGAGGTGAACATTTCCTTGTCCAAGCAGATATGCTTGGTGGCCCCAGTATCGTACCACCATTCACGAGGATTGCTCCCCACAAGATTTACCTCTGAAACAACAGCACAGAGGTCCAGGTCAGAAAGACCAGTGGACAAGTTCTCAGCTATGTGTACATGGGATTTTTCATTCCCTTTTACATGTCCTGTTTTTGAATAATTACTGTCCTTACTGCGGCACTCAGAAATTTTGTGCCCCAGCTTACCACACTTGTGGCATTTTCCAGCAAACCCCTTTGCAAGAGATTTTTTGTTTGAGGCCTGTGGCAGAAACTTCCTCTTCTTGCCCTTCTGTTCATGCTCCACCACATTGGCCTTTTCTATGGACTGATTTCCATAGGACCTCTCGGCCTTGCGATTCTTTTCTTCGATCCGCAACCTGATAATTAGGTCTTCAAGAGACATCTCCTTTCGTTTGTGTTTGAGATAGTTCTTGAAATCTTTCCACCCAGGTGGAAGTTTTTCAATGAACGCTGCAACCTGGAATGGTTCGCACAGCGTCATATTCTCTGCAGCAATGTCGTGCATTATAACCTGCAGTTCTTGGACTTGACTCACCACTGTTTTGGAATCAATCATCTTATAGTCCAGAAATTTGCCGACAACAAATTTCTTGGACCCGGCGTCTTCTGTTTTGTACTTCTTTTCCAGGGACCCCCACAGGAGTTTGGACGTTTTGAAGACACAGTAGATGTTGTACAGAGAGTCTACCAGGCCATTCAGGATGTAGTTCCTGCACAGGTAGTCGCCCTGAGTCCACGCATCAACTGCAGCAACGGAGTGTGCTTCCATTGGCGCCAGCATCGGGGCAGATTCATTGAGGAATCTGTCCAGCTTCAATGTGGTCAGGTAGAACTGCATCTTCCCCTGCCACTTTTTGAACCCAGTTCCATTGAACTTCTCCGGTTTTTCTCCCACGCTTATGTGCGTGGGCAGAACGACCGAATGTGCCGCAACCGATTGTGCTGTCACATTCTGGGTCACCGGAGTTTGGGTACTGAGAAGCCCAGTAACAACTTCAGTTTGTGTGTTCTCCATGTTTTTGATTTTGTTCTTTTCTCTGAAATTGGTTGAAACAGAGATTGTTAGTCCTATTTTTTCCGAACAGAACCTGTAAACAAACTTCACAAAAATTGTTAGAATCTGTGAGGAAAAATTCTGCTTTAAGATTGTTAGATCCTGAATGTAAAATAATATGAAACTCCAACGAAATTGTGAAGAAATCCAATACAAGAAGACAAACAGTAAGTAAATAACTTGTACAGAGTCGAGATTTTAGAATCTCTGTCCTTAAAGCAGAATTCGCCCCGTAGTGTGATGGTTACCGGCGAATTGCTTCCCAGGATACAACTGTACCTTCTCTGAAGAATGCAGCACCCTTGCTTCAGAGACAACGAACTGCTGTCTGTGTGTACTCTCAGTTGACAGACACTGACTGAGAGCAGAGGAAGAAGAGAGGAAAATGTCAAAAATCTGTATAGAAGACTTCTATCTGGTTTTATAGAGGAAACTGGGACTGAGACTGTTCAGCAGCTGCTAATGGGGACTCTTCAGATTCATAACTGGTGAGCCATTACTCTGCTATTACAGAGTAATGGCCCCAGTTACTGAATCTGAAAAGCCTTTTCAGTTCAGTAGGGGAAGAGGCTGTCTGGGCAAAAAAGTAAAACAAACCAAGCAGAAGCCGGAGCCGGGCCGGGCGCGCGCGCGCGCGCGCGTGTGTGTTTGTCATTTTGGCTAAGTCCTCTCTCCACTACACGTTAGTGGTAACCCCCGGGCCACGCCCTCTAGTCCAGTTTTCTAGTATATATACTAGTATAAATCTTTTCCAATTTCCGATATGGGACTATCCATTTGTTAAGTTGGTACCTTTCAAGTACCCAACTTTGGATCAACATTTCTCATTCATACGGAATTCGTTTTTGGCAAGTGAGTATACTACAGAATAGTACTCGACGAGAGGATCGCAATCCACTCATTTTTCGGTGCCGCCGGTGGCCGGAGCTTGCCGGAATCCGGCCCGGAAAACTGCAAAAATTAATTCCAACAGCCACAACCACTGTCTGTTGCTGGCATGCTAACTCCTCTCTCCACGACGTTGCCGTCATGTGTCCGTCAAACTAACCCTACTGCGACTCCATCTTTCGATTGCATCAAATTCAGTTCTCAACAGTAGCCGAACGTCACCGCCTATCAAATGAGACGCTTGTACTTTCCGTTCACTCCATCACTTATAGTTTGAGTTTCAAACAACATCTAGTTTGAAATTCAAATTACACCAAGAATTCTCCTCACATCTCCCCCCACTAAAATTTGAATTTCAAGAATCTATGTTGAAATTCAACGTTCACGGAATCACCCCTACCACACTTCCAAATCAAATTGAATTTCGAAACTCTAATTCAAAATTCAAATTTGAATAACGCAACCTTAATTCGAAATTCAAAAACTGAATTTCAAAATCCGGCTCCTCTTCCCCTCTCCATCATCCGCTCAGTCCATCATCGAAGTCGAACTCACCTCCACTCCTACCAGAATTCCTGTCGTGCACCTCCGTCGTTCGTCACTCCACCAAGTTGCCATCAACTTATGACACATCCAAACGACCTACAACCCCTTTGACAACCCTGCCGTAACTCCGATGATGCCACCCTTGACATCACCGAAGCAAACGAGCCTCCCGACACACCAACGCTCTCTGCGCCGTCCGTCGACCAGGCCCAACTCCTTTCCTCATCGCGTCAATCTCTAATTGGAATCTCGACGAGCAAAAGCATAACCTCCGGCTAGCCACAATCTTGCGCCACTCCGACGAACCCTAGTTAGAGCCTTGCTGCGCTCTAACCCGACAATAAACATCACCGACCCACCGAAACCTCCCTCCAGCCGACCCCTTACCCAATAGCGCGCTCAGCGCACCAAACTCAACTCGATGAGCCCACCCCGATGCACCTAACTCCGCAGAAAGTCGCCACACACCAGATCGACAACAACAAAAAGAGATACACAAAAGCAAGCAAGCAGGCAAAGCCGCTGCTGCTTCTTCCTGCCCTTCCCCTTTTGACTTCTCCCCAAATAAATCTCAATCCATCCTCCCAAAATCAAACCCATGTCCCAAAAGTGCTTTTAGTTTTTTGTTCCTTCAATCAAACAATCAAAGACTCAAGCAATCCACTCCAAACCCATGGGCAACTGCTGTGCCTCCCCTTCTCCAACTTTCGACGAAAGCCCCAAACAAAAGCCCTGGAAGAACTTGGTGCCCAACCCCTACTCCATCAAATACACCAAAGGCCCTCGACAACCGCCCCAAACTGCTCCCCCTCGCACCCTACTCCTCTCCAGACGGCACCGCTCCGCTGTCGACCTAGTCCCCTTAGTATCGAACCTCCTCACAGCGCCGTCCCTCTCCAAAATATCCGAACAGACAAAACTAGGTCGTCAACACACCTCCCCGCACCTCTATGGCGTCGGAGGGTGGAGAAGGGGGAAGGGGGAAGAGGATGGGGAGGACGAGGGAGTCCTCCCCCCTCCCCGATCAGATCTAGAATTTGGGTTTTTTTTTGGGGGTTTTCTTTTTTTAGGATGCTAAGTTACGAAGTTGGAAGTTTTGTGTCTTTGAATATTAGTTATGTGATTCCATTGTTCGGAAGAACATTTGTTTGTTTGTTTGTTTGTTTGTTTGTTTGTGTGTGTGTGTGAATAAAAGATGGCCAAAGATTAGGAAGGATAT
Organism: Hemerocallis citrina; assembly: GCA_017893485.1. Taxonomy (NCBI): domain Eukaryota; kingdom Viridiplantae; phylum Streptophyta; class Magnoliopsida; order Asparagales; family Asphodelaceae; genus Hemerocallis; species Hemerocallis citrina. The sequence goes on along the minus strand of CM030366.1, from coordinate 225,821,613 downwards.
CTGATATGTAATCATTTAATGTTATTTGTACTATAAATAGAAGGTTTGACGAAATTACTTTCATACATATTTATTGTATTTGTATTTATTACCATAAATTTTTTTTTTTTGATGAGAACGGATAGAGTCTCTCGACTCCAGCCACATCAAAACGCATATATTATAAACAAAATGTACATAATAAAGCTTTACAAGAAGTAAAACTCAGACAATAAGTAATGATACAGACCCAAACACCAATGTACAAACAGGAGCAGAAAAAGTATACATCCAAAGAACCACCTAGAAAACAAATAAACAATAAGAGGGCAGTAAAACAACGCCGAGAATGATCGAACTCTCGCGAGCAGAAGCTAGCAGCAGCAGCCAAAACGAACCGATGACCATGCGCCAGGGGCAGAAGAGACGGACCACGACAGAAACGGATGGTTGCTGCAGCCTCCTTGCCAAAAACCAAACCGGAGCCATACACCAGAGCAAAAGAAACCATGCCTCTCGAATTGGACATGGCAAAACAGACAGCTCAATAACCAACGTGGAAGCGAAGCAACCTCAGACAGTAAAAGCCCAGAGAAACACAACGAAAGAAACAAATAAAAGGTAGTCGGCAGATCTGAAGAAAAGCTAGCCCGAGCAAGTCATAGAGGGCAGCTAAGACCCATCTCAAACAAGAGAGCCAAGTAGGCTCAAAACCACCATAACCCGGAGCAAACTCAGAGAAAAAAAAAGAGCTTAGAAGAGAGGGAAAGATCAATAAGCTGCTACCTACCTTACAACCAAAGGCCAAAAGAGAGAGAGGCGAGCTAAAAACATCTCAGAAGTGATGCACTAAAAACCAGAGGATAAAGGATCCATCACCAGAAGGGCCCTTGAATAATCAAGACCCAAAGCACATAAATGGCTCAAACAGCCAAGCACCAACAACAAGCAGCATACAATATTATGTAACCATCGCAGTGAAAAGAAAAAGCAACAAGCATCGCAACTGGAGGCCCAGGCATCAAACTACAACAGCCATCAACCATCAGCCAATACACAAACAGGGGAAGGCCAACTGCTAAAAGAGAAGTGAGAGAGATTCAAACTAAACAGTATAACCTGTGCAAGAACCACCGAAAAGCAAGGAGGCTGCTAAAACAAGACCATACATCTATCAGGCATAACATTAAAGCAGTAACTAAAACATCCAGAGAGAAGATGTTCTAAATAAAAACAGAAAGGTGGTAACAAAATTAAAGCTGTAGCTGGAGCGTCATAACCCTAAAATAACATCAGCCAGCAAGAACTCAAAATAAGAGAAGATTAACTGAAGTAAGCTATCAGCCCTGGTCAAAAAAAGAGGGGGAGAGAACAGACGCACAGTAAAAACAACAGAGAAGATAGCTGAAAGTCACAAATGAGGCAGTCATTAATCCTGCAATAAGAAAAGACGAGAGCAAACTAGTTATAAAGAAAATATGAGAAAAGTAATCCAAATTATACCGCATGAAGAGAACGAAGACAATGGTAAGCATTGTTTAATAAGCTGAAAGGACAATCGACTGAATCTTTGGCCCTCAATTCCGAAGACCAAAGTTTAAAAAGAAAGAGAAATTCTTCAATAAACGCTGTAGCAGAAGCGCTACGCTTCTGGAATAATCTGCAATTCCTTTCCTTCCAAATGACCCAAATAATGGTATGAATCGACAAAATCCTAGCACTCCGGTAAGGACAATTAGAACGTATGGAGGACCATACGGTGGGTAAGTCTAGGGGAGTAGATCCAGTACCCCAAGCCAGAGAGGTAATCTTCCAAAGGGAGATAATAGTAGGACATTGAGTGAAGAGATGGTTACCATCTTCAGCATGTTGAGTGCACAACGCACAGCGTTGGCCCCAAGCTAAGTTCCTTTTGTTAAGATTGTCGACCGTGAGAAGCTTGTTATTGAAAGCAAGCCAAGATGTGATTTTAACCTTAAGAGGCGCCCACGAGTCCCAGAAATAAGTGGCTGTAGGCGAGCGAACTCCTCTCGAGTTAATGAAATTGTAAAAAGATTTAACAGAAAAAGAGCCAGACGTAGACCAGCGCCAACCGATGCCTTCACAAGATCTCCATTCATAGGAGTTGAGGAGAGAAATGAGTTGATCAAAAATATCATTCAAAGATGGAGGGAGAACAATTGAGAAGGGTATAAACCAGTATCGAACACCGTCAATCAAAGTGAAAGAGTCGGCAATAGTAGCCTTGGGCAAAACTGCCAGACTGAAAAGATGAGGAAAAGCCGTTGCAAGCGCGGTATTGCCAATCCATAGATCAGACCAGAGTTTGGCTCTAGAACCATCATGGCAAATACGATAGGAACTACACTGGAAGGCAGCAGCAGCCTTCCATACACCTTTCCAGAAGGGAGAAGCAAGGCGATGAGGCGCCTCCGGAAACTCCCATAATTTTATATCAATAATTTTTCTTAGCCTTATGATTATTTTTGATGTCTTTATTCAGTTGAAAAACTAGGGGTAAAACAATATGAGCCAAAGAAACCAATTTAACCAATGCATGAGAACTCAGAAATATCTTGCATGGATAAGGATATTTTCATCTTCCACATTAAGGAGGGGTAATCCCAACAAACTCCCTACCTTTGGCTCCAATGCCACTTGTTGGGAAAATTAGGTCTATGCGTAAACAATGAAAAGTGATAATAATAGAATATAAAAAGTAAACGAGCGCAAGCACACATCAGGCACACATCAAATGTACATCGAAAACCCCTCCAATGTGAAGGAAAAACCATAGGACTCTAACCCACTAAATTCTTCCACTATAAAAATGAGATTACAATTTCCGTCTTTTTTCTTCTCTAGATACAACTAGGGGATCAACATCTACACCAAAGAAGTGAATTACAACAAGAATATTGGTTGCCTTCACTGAAGAGCCTATCTCCCGTCGCCTTGGATGAATCTCACTTAAAGTGGATAACGACATAGAACTTCCACCAAACTCTCTCTATTACCCACCGGTAGAGAGGCTTAGTTGGATGGGATGACCATCTTGAGTTGGCCTGTCACACACATAGAATGAGAGCACCAAGGGATCCTTTTATTGGCAAGGTTCATCCTTGGTCTCTTCACCATCATTGTGTAATCTCCTTTGAATCATAAGAGTCAAAAACTCTACATCTATTCCATGACATGTTCAATGTGATGCATTCTTTACCAACCAAAATAGTCAACCTTTGTATGTTGAACCTATTAGTTCCATGAGAACTCTTAAATATCTTGCATTGCTAAGGATATCTTTTTATCCTCATATATAGGGATAATACCAAAATAGGTGTCGGTCCAGATAATTTAGAAGTATCTAGATGCTATATAATTTTTCGGGTCTGGCTTGGGGTCCGGGTCCTGTAGCACCGAGTACTTTTTATTATCCGTATACATATTATTAAAAAAAGTTTACTACTACTTATTAGAAATACCTAGACTTGGATGAATTAAAATTTATACTTAAGTAGTAAAAACTTAGGTTTAAACTTTTTATTGAAGTAGTAAAATATGAATTGAAGTTAGGCTTTAACATTTTTAGTAAAGTAGTAAAATTAGAAGTGCTTCAGTAAACTTTTACTTTAGGAGTATGTTTGGAAACATTTAAGTTGGGAAATGGAAAGGAATGGAATGAAAATGAATGGAGAGGAATGGAAAGAAATGGAAAGAGATGAATTAACTTTATAAGTTGTGTGTGTTTGGCAAAAGGTGGAATGGAATTGACTTTTTTTTCCATTCCCTGGTCTTATTTGGCAAACAATGAAATACTATGGATTACGACATTTTAAACTCACCTACGACCTCTACAGCTTCGCATTCTTGATTGTTTTTTGGAGGCCAACAAAGGTTTCACATGAAGATGAAAATAACCACTTATTCTACGAAAATAACAACAACAACAATAAAGTCTTTTTGGCTTTATTCCCAACTAGTTGATGCACTACTTATTCTCAAATTAAAAAGGAAGCAGCATTATTCATAACTTAAGAACTATCTGTAAGAAATCAATGCATCAGCTCCACCAAAACATACTACCACTCTAAGTAGTGCAGAGCCATGACAAATTCAACAATATTTGTACACAAACAGCAAGGAGGCAACAGACAATTTTCCTTGTGCTTCCTCTCGTTCCTTCTACTGCTATTTACAATTGTCTGAGAAATTCTGATGCCTACTCTTGCTTATGCCTGTACTCCAAAAAAGACTGTCCTCTCGATGCACCATTAACTGCAGATGCCTTGTTCCCCATCTTCTTAGTGTGATAATTGTCCACCTTTCCACCATGGGTGGTTGAGCTCCCATTGCAATCAGCTGTATACTTAGGCGAGGAATTGTCACTACCACTATTCCCATTTGGCAGATCCATTCCAATCTCAGCCTCTGCTGACGTTACCACTGTCTCTTGAGGGAAGCTGGTTTCAACGTTAGAATGCTGCAGCTGATGGTGATTACGAGGTGGAGAATGCACGGAACCCGATGCAGGAAGGAAAACACCAGTGCCTGGGGCAGGAGGGCGAGGAGATGCATGCCTCGGTGGGGCTGTCCTCAAACACCGGGAACAAGACAACAGGTGGCCCGTCTCAACTCTCTTTCCATTCCTTTACGCAGCTTTCCGAGGGGGTGGGGCTGGAATAGAAATTGGCTGAAATCTTTCTCTAGGAAATGAAATTTAGTTATTTCATTTGTTTTCTTTTTCAAAACAAACAAGCTGTGGAATAGGATAAGATAGGCCTATCCGCAGTATTCCATTCCTTTCCCTAGTTTTTTGGGTTTCCAAACGCGCCCTAGATTTAAACTTTATGTAGGTTTACTAAAGTTAGATTCTTTAATCTTATTAGAAGTAAAATTTGTGTCTGGGTCCTATAGTGTCGAGTACTGCTTGTTAGAAGTATCTAGACCATTTTACTTATTCATCATTATCTATACAATAAAACACAAAGGAAGCTATCAAGTGGCTCTCCTTCAATCCCCAAAAATCAAAGGCCCAGATCTAATCTCATAAAACATATTTTTCTCCCCAAAAGTTTTCCCCCAAAATTCAAATTCAAATCCCCCACCCAAAACAACTCCTATATTTATTAAAAAAAAAATTTTCCTCTCTCTCTCTCTCCCTCCTTCTTCTATTCAAAAAATTAAGAAAATGAAAAATTTAAAATTTAAAAAAAATTTAAAAATAAAGAAATTATAAATTTAAAAACTTAAAAAATAATTCAAAAAAAAAAATCAAAAAAAATCATATAATATATTTTTTACTGGACTCCCAAAAGTTTCTCATATAATATGTTTGCTACTTCAATTAATTTGCTGGACCTCCAAAACTATTTTATATGATCAAACAAGGTGCACCATTATGAAGACGTGCCGTAGGCACGTGTCAACGGGCAAACCTAGTTATTATCTAATATGCCTGACTAATATCTGTATTTGATTTGATTTCAAATCCATTTGTTCAAATATGGTTATTGAGATGCCTATTTGAGTAATATCAGTATACATATTCATATATGAGGAAAAAAGCAAATACAGATATGGTTACACTAATAATTGCCCTTTATCTGATTGAATTGCATTGTGGTCATGCTTCCAAGGAAAGTCATCCTTCTACTGGTTGAGCCAAGATTATGGCAAGCCATTTCTCCATCAGGAACCAAGGCATAAACCACCTCCCACATTGTCAACCAGTTTTGCTTCCCACTAAAGCACCGCCACTGTCAACAACAATGATGGGGAAAACAACTTTGATCTGTGGCTTAGAATATCACCAGATGACCATAACTAGAATAAGTCATGTTAGCACTAGCTCTGAAATGTAGTGCCTTCATGCCTTGTTGAAACCTGCAACCGCAAATATCCATATGTGAACCCCTTAACAGGACCATGATTGAAGGAGATACTTCTCAGTTTGCTCAAACAAATAGGAAAAAGATGTAGACACTGGTCTCTGCCATCTTGTATCTTGGAAGAACTAAAAACTACGATATTAGATAACTAAGAGCATCCACAGTCGTTCAATGGAAAAAATGGCAAAATGCATATTTTAGCATTGCATTTCAAAGAAATGCTGCAGTCGTTGACTGGTAAAAAATGCATAAATTCGTTAGAATGGGAAAAGACGAATAATAAAAAATAATTTATACTTAGAAATTAATAATAAAAAATACGGGACGAAACATGATGTTTCGTCCCAAAGAAGAAAAATAATTCAAAATAACCGGACGAAACATGATGTTTCATCTAAGTTTTAAGGAAGTTTTCTTTGCAAAAAAATTTGCAAAGACAATTTTTAAAAATAGTTTGTAAAAAATATTTGCAAAAACAATTTAAAAATTTGCAAAAACAATTTAAAACTTTACAAAATTAATTTTAAAAATTATTTTTTTTATAAAAGATGGATTGGGACGAAACATCATGTTTCTTCCCACATAGGAAGAAACATGATGTTTATTCCCACCATTAAATTCATTTAACCATTTAATTTATTTGGTTTTTAATTTTTTTTTTAATTCGGACGAAACATTATGTTTCGTCCGATCAATTAAAAATATAATTAAATAATTCAGATGAAACATCATGTTTCGTCCGATCAATTAAAAATATAATTAAATAATCCAGACGAAACATGATGTTTCGTCAGCTATAATATGCATTTTGCTATTTCGAATGCTATTTATCCCTTTCTACTGTAGACGAATTGCCAAAAAATGGCAAAATAACAAACGACTGTGTGCGCTACAGTATATAAAAAATGACAAAAATGATAAAAAAGCAAACGACTGTGGATGCTCTAACAACCCCAACCTCACACCATGGCCAACCTTTTTAACTCTCAACCCTATGTGGCCCTGTGAATGGATCATCTATTTTTATTCAATTTGGATGAGGGAGAGGAGAGTTTGAGGGGGGAAGAGACCGATGGATTACCTCATCATCCCCCAGATGAGATCTAAAGAGGTTTGAGAGAAAGATTGAAAGAGAGGGAGGTTCTACTTTAAGTTGTATTGTTGAACATTCTTCCAAAATTTGAGGATTAATTATCACTCTTATATTTAGAGATGATATTCACCTATATATCACTCTTACATGTGACTGATCTTTTCAACATCATGGCATCTCAGGTCATGTGGCCAAAATGTATGTTCAAAAGATTACCCATAAGAAAAAACAACAACCATGTTGGATGATTATTTTGATGATTTTCGCACCAATCTTCATTGGTAAATAAACCTCATTCCTCCCGTTTCTTCACACCAATTTATTTCACCTCTCCTTTAAATCATTCTCATCCTAGGCTCTAGCAAATTTATTAGATTGAAGAATACCTAAATTTTCTACTCCAGCTTTGAAGAATCCAGTGCAACTCCTTCTCCAAGTCCGGGTCATCTCAAATCTTCAGTTCCGTTCCTTCATGAGCAACAATAAGAGCAAGAGTACAACGTTGATGATGATACCGTCATTTCTAGCCAACCTCCACACCTTACCGGATCGATTCTTGTAGTTAACAGACACATGATGTATCGATTACAATTTCTTTAGCATTTAAGTCTGAGCACTCTTAACCACCATATACACAAACACAATTTTCCCTACAAGATTTCTCAAGCTTTTCCAGTTGGACAGTTTTATTGATAACATGATTTTTCTCAATGACAACAAGATGTTATCAACTAACATCCTTCACAAGAAAATACTTCCAGAACATTGTTTTTGTGTGTGTGGGGGGGAAATACTTGAATTTTTTGCAGTACGAGGCTACTTTTTGAAACCTTTTGCGATTTTAGGCCACATCCCAAACTATTAGCACTTTTGGTTAGCAAGTGCCACGTCAGCAGCGGCCGCTATTGGGAATAGCGGCATTTTCATAGCGACCAACACATTGGACTCCCACACTTGGCAAATTTGTATAATTGCAAACCACTTGGAGTAACGGAGGTCGCTATTGTCAATAGCGACCTTGTATAACTAAGGTCACTATTCCCAATAGCGACCACAGGTTGACCCAATCGCTTTTAGGCACAACTGAGGTCGCTATTGGGAATAGCGACCTTAGTTATACAATAGCGACCTTAGTGAAATTGGTTTCCAATAGCGGCCGCTGCTGATGTGGCACTTGCTAGCCAAAAGTGCTAATAGTTTGTCAACTGGCCTAAAATCGCAAAAAGTTTTAAAAAGTAGCCCCGTAATGCAAAAAATTCGAAATACTTCCAAATAATTTTTTTGTAGGGTAGCAATTCCCTTGTTTTCTGTACTTGATTTTTTTCATTCATTGTTTTCCTTTATTGTTTGCCAATAGAATAGTATGTCTTTTTTATCAAAAAAAAAGTATGTCTCTTATTGGTGAAAGTGAAATTCTCAAGATAAATTGCACGTAGCCTAATTTTAAAAGAATGGAGTGATTTGTGCTCGAGCCTCATAAGTTTTGACTCTTTTTGTAACCAAGAGCAAAGAGATTTCCCAACCATATGAATGGCCATTCTGGAGTTGGACCTGCTCCCACTAACCTGAATTATATAATTATATTCAGCTATACAGCTATACCATACGCACACAAGGGAAATTCTAATATTATATCTACCCAATGGCTGTAGTTAACATTGTAATTCATACATTATAGGAGGGTCATATTCTCTTTAAAATTGAGATCATGAAGAGCACATAATTATAGAGATCCGTTACTCCCTTGTCTCTGGGGTATATGATTTTTTTGCCGCATATAATGAATTTGAAGCCACTTCATTTTTGTTCCTTGCTTATCTTTATTGTTTGCTAATAGATTAGCTTGTGTTTTTTATCGGTGAAATTGAAATACAATAACAACAACAACAACAACAACAACAACAACAAAGCTTTTTTCCCAACTAGTCGGGGTCGGTTACATGAATCCTGGTTTTTCATTCTGCTCGATTTAGTGGAATATCTTCTGTAAGGCCATAAACTATTATATATTTTCTCACCATTTTCACCCAAGTAAGTTAGGGTCTTTCCCTACCCCTAACTCTACCCTCAATACTATCAAATCACTCTTTCTAACGAGGGCAATACTAAGCCTACGTGTGCTATGTCTAAACCACTTGAGGCGATTATCTCATAATTTATCTTGGATAGAGGCTACCTTTACCATGTCTCGTATATGCTTGTTTCTAATTCTATCATTTCTGGTTTTACCACACATCCATCTTACCATTCTTATCTCTGCTACGCTCATTATTTGGACATGTTGTTTCTTTGTTGCCCAACACTCTGCTCCATATATTATTGATGGTCTAACAGTCGTCCTATAAAATTTTTCCTTCAACTTCAAAGGTATACGTTTGTCACACAAAACACCACTGTCACTTCTCCATTAAAGCCACCATGCTTGGATCCTATGTATAACATTTTCACAAATCTTTCCATCTCTTTGTATAATCAAGTCTAAATATCGGAAACGGTCTCTTTTAGGTATCTCTTGACCATCAAGCTTCACTAATTCCCTATTTGTGTTCCGAATATCACTAAAATTTTTACTCTATTTTAGTTCTGCTTATTCTAAAGCCTATAGCTTCCAAAGTTTCTCTCAACAATTCTAATATAGGTAAGGCTGGCAATTGACCCGAGCCCGACCCGAGCTCGATCAAATCCGACCTGTTTTTAGTAGGATTCGGGCCTGATTTGTTTCAAATTTTTCAGACCCAGGCTCAACAATTAAGCCCGAATTAATTTTCAGGCCGGGTTCGGGTTTGTATAGGTCCGACCCGAACCCGACCCGATTTAAAAATACATATTATACAGTAAAAAAACCAAGCTCTACCTCTTTATATTCCTGTCTCTTATCTCTAACTTTCTCCACCCCAAATTCCCACTCCCAATCCCCTCGATCAAAACCCTACTTCGATCTCTTCATTCTAAACACCGAATTGCTCTCTTGATCTCCTCGTTCAAAACCCTAGTTTGTTCTCGATCCTCGTTATAATCATCCTTCTAATCTCTGAATCATGTCGGGTTCACCTGAGGTTTGAAATTGGGGTTTGTTCCATTGAAGCACTATTTTCTTCTTTGATTATTTTTAATAATCAGATACATTTTTAGAATTTGCTCTTCGGATTTGATTTGGGTATCTGGCTATTTCCATCTTGAATAGAATTTGCTCTTCGGATTTGATTTGGGTATCTGGCTATTTCCATCAAATTCAAGATTTTGCTTGATTTTCTTTGGATTTCTTAGTTTTTTAATCTTCATCTAATCTTTTCTCTTGTTTGTGGGTTTGGGCAAAAATGGATTCATCTTGGATACAAGTGGTCAAGAAATACATGCCCATTTAGCCCATTACTCATGTTTTTTGCTATCAGTACTCTATTTTGCTAGCTTACTCCTGAAATCTCTAATAAGATAGATCGTCCTAATACTTATGGTTTGATTACTATGATAGAAGGAGATATTGTGTGATTATATTAATCTGAATACTTTGATTTTGTGAGAACTCTAGGATTTTAATGTATTTGAGATATTTTTTTAGGATTCGGGTCGGGCTCGGGTTTTTTTGGGTTTATTTGGGCTCGGGCTTGGACCTGAATTTTGGAGCCCGACTCTAAATCGGGCCGAGCTTGGATCCTACAAAAAATTTCGGGCTCGGGCTTGTATGAGTCTGGCCCAAACCCGGCCTGTTGTCGGCCCTAAATTTAGCATTAATTTCTGCTCTAGTCTCGTTCACTAAAACGACGTCATTGACAAAATGCATACACCAAGGCACCTCATCTTGTATTCTTTGCATCAATTCATCCATAACCAAGACAAAGAGGTAGGGGCTTAAAGCTGAACCTTGGTGTAAAGCTACTGTAGCAAGAAAATCACTGGTCTTTCCTGTGATTGTTCTAATTGTGGTCTTTACCTCTTCATCCATATCCTTGATTACCGCAATATACCGAATAGTTACTCTTTTATTATTTAACTCCCACCATACTGTCTTTATGGACTTTATCATATGCTTTTTCTAAATGTATAAACATCATATGTAGATCTTTCTTATTCTCCCTACCATAAGTCTCCTCAGTATATAAATTATTTTTATTGTTGACTTCTCAGACATAAATCCAAACCGATTTTCAGATACTATAGTTTCTTAGTCTCTCAGTTTATGTTCGATCACTCTCTCACAAATTTTCATCGTATGACTCATTAATTTAATTCCTTGGTAGTTGGAGCAACTTTGTATATCTCCTTTATTTTTATATATAGGTACTGAAATACTCTTCCTCCATTCATCGGGCATCTTCTTAGTCCTCAAAATCTCTTTAAATAATTTTGTTAGCTAACCTAATTCTACATCCCCAAGACACTTTCAAACTTCAATGGGTATACCATCCGGTTCTAAAGCTTTTCTTATTTTCATCATACCTAGAGCATTTTCAACCTCAAAGGTCATAATTCTACTGAAAACATATGCTCTCGACTCTTCCTCGAGTCCTCTATATTTAAGTTACCCACAACTTTTTCATTTAATAATTTTTCAAAGTAATTTCGCCATATTTCCTTAATTTCTTCATCATTTACTAAGACTTTTGCATCTTCGCTCTTAATACACCTGATTGTATCCAAATATTTTGTTTTCCTATCCCTTTGTTTAGCAAGCTTATAGATGTTATTCTCATTCTTTCGTTCCTAATTTTGTGTATAAATCATCATAAGTTTTTTCTTTTGCATCTTTTTCTGCTTTCCTAACTTCTTTTCTAACCATTTTATTTCTCTCCAAATCCTCTTCATTTCTACTCTTTTGTCATATTTTGAAGATTGATCTTTTCTCTCACAATATTTTGGAGTTCTTCTTGCCGCTACCATGTTTATTTAGTTTGCAATCTTCTACCTTTAGATTCTTCAAGTACCTCCTTTGAGATTTCTTTTATGCACGTAGCCATTTTAGTCCACATCATATTTGTCTCCCCTTCCCAATTTCATGTCGCTACTTTAAAGACTTTATCTCTAAAAAGCGCTAGTTTATCTCCCTTCAAGTTCCACCACTTAATTCTTGGGTTTCTAGTCTCCTTTCTCGCACATATGTGTTTTTTAATCTTAACATCGAGTACCATTAATCTATGGTGTGAGATTAAACATTTTTTCAGTATAACTTTACAATCTTTACATGTCAAACGATTTACCTATCTAGTAATAAAAAAATTAATCTGGCTCTATTTGCCCCACTTTAAAGATTATCAAATATTCATCCCTCTTCCTAAAATAAGTATTTGCTAGTATAAAATCATACAAAGCCGCAAAATCTAATAGAGCCTATCCATCATTGTTCTTATTTCCAAATCCATGTCCTCTATGCTCTCTCTCATATCTCATGTTATCTTCTTCTACACGTCTATTGAAATCTCCTCCTATAAATAATTTTTCACCTAAGGGTACTCCTTGAGTTATCTCATCTATATCTTCGCAAAATTTATTTTTAGTTTGTGCATCTAATCGATTAATCTTACTTGGGGTCCATAAGCACTAATGATATAATTTATGTTTTCCCCTAATACAAGCTTAATTTGTATTATTATATCTTCTTTCATATGAACACCTACTACATCTCCTTTGAATTTCTTATCTACTAAAGTCCGACTCCATTTCTATTTTTAATTTTACCTGTATAATATAATTTAAAACCATCTATCTTTTTAGCTTTCTCCTCTATCCACTTTGTTTCTTGTAAACAAGCTATATTAATATTTATTCTAATCAATATATCTACTAGTTCTATGCATTTTTCTGTCAATGTTCCTATGTTCCATGTCGCTAACCTAAGCTGATTTTCCTGGACTAGCTTTTTTATCCGCACACTTCCAGATTGGTGCAAGAACCCTTGCCCATTTTTTACCGCACCCGGGGGCCGGTGCGATGCCCCTTACACATTTTTCGAAGCACTTGGAGGCAGACACAACGCATTGCTTCCACAGAATGCCCAAGCATTTGCTTATATATTTTTAGGATTCATGTTCATAGGATTTGGTGAAGTTTTATGCTGGCTATCAACTACCTAATACAACCCTCCTTATCCGGTTTATGGCTTGAGACAGGCAATGGCAGAGTTTCGGTGAAATTGAAATATTGAACATAAATTGCAATTAGCTTTACTTTAAATTCTGATGTGATTTGTATTCCGAGCCGAATAGTTGTTACCGTATGTAACCAAGGGATGTTCCAATCTGTTCCAAGACCATTGCCGACCGGTTGGTTGGAAGCTCCGCCTCTTCTCCTCGGCATCAAAATCCACCTGCAAGCTAAGCTAGGCAGAGACACGAGAGGAAGAAGATGATGAACAGTGGAAATGACTCAATTCTATTCATAGTTGATTGGGTTACAACGGCTATTTATGCGAAGGCATAACATGTACTAGCATGGATCTGGACATGAACAACCAACCGAATTCGGTTAGAATGGGCCCCGCTCCCAACCAACAACCAACCTGATTATTACAGCTGTCTTATACATGCAATGCGCACTGTTATCATGAGGACTTTAATGAAAGAGACCATACACTTCACAAATAAACCCTACAAAGAAGTTTATTAACCCAGGGACTGACATGCGATATACTTGGACTGATATGTACAATCAGCTAACTTCTTTCTCATTGTCGCAGGTCTTCCTCCAAAGCTCATGGTGGGACTAGCGTCGCGTGGGTTGTTGCAGATCCAATTTCGGTTGTTGCAGATCCAATTCCTGGACTTGGATCACAATCACATATGAATGGTCATTCTTGACCCTTTCCGGTCTCCTTGATATCTATATTCATCATACACACACACAAGGGGAAAAAAAGGTCATATCTACTCCCATGGGTTTATTTGACATCATATATGATAGGAGGATTATGATCTCCTCAAATCTGACGAGATCATGTAGCTTGCGAAAATTAAGGAGACCAATACCCCCTTGCTATACCATAGGGTTATATGAATTGTCTTCCCTCACATAAAGAGCCTGGAGCCACTTTGACAGCAAAAAAAATTCTCCCTACCAGCTACATGTCAAGACAGCAACAGTTCATTAAAATAAACCCCACCCACTCTACAGCTGACACGATTTCAACTACTGCTAATCTTGATTTCTTAAATCCCAAAACCAAAGGAGTAAGTGGTGGCCAAAGGATACTTTAGGCCATAAATATATTTGTATATTGCAGTGGAACCACTCTTGTCCCTTAGATATTTTCATCTCTTCTCATGAACAGAGAGAACAAGATGGATACCGATGGACTGAGTTTTTTTTTTTTATCCCATTCCATTATTTTTTAAATACAAAGTCTCAATCATCCCTGCAACACTAGTGTCTTTTATGAAGATATTTTCCCGTCCTGAATTTTGGGCTTTGATTGTTGTTATGAAATGTGTACTACCAATACAAGAATCGCATAAAAAATTTAAAACAGTCCACAATGGCGTTGGGAATCAATATGTATGAACCCTTGCTCTGTACCTGATTATATAGTCCTTACATGAATTATTCTTCTCCTAGATATTTTGCACAAACTCTTCTAATTAATTCTCTTTCTTTCTCTCTCTGGTCCCCTTCTCACTCTCTTTAAATTCTTCGACATGCCAGATCCATTCTTCTCAGTCTTCTTCTTCTTCATCTTCCTCCTGATTTAGATCTCTTTTTCTTCATCTTGTTACATTCTATACTTTTGTGAGAAGTTTGAGTAGAGCTTCGGCACACAAAAAAGGTGAGGAATGTTCATTGCTCTTCTTTAGTACATTTCATGATTCTGCTGTATAGCTACTCAATTTGATTACGAGCACATTATTTGTGATTTGTTGCTGTGGGCTTCTCTGCATTATTTGTTGTTTACAAGGTCCATTTTACTAGGCTTGTTATACAGATTTAAGGGTGCATTTTTGTTTGTTTGCTATTTCGCGGTGTTTGGATTGTATGTCTCATCTGGTTAAGCATTAAATTATTCAGGTAGATTTGAGGCAAGTTTATTGGGTATCATGTTTCTATGTACGGAAATAAATTGTTATCTAGATTCCCTTCGTGGATGGAGGCATAATTTTGTTCATTGTTCTTCTCTATTCATCTTATTTACTTGATCTGGTAGATATTAGTGAAAACCCTGCCACTACACTGAAACTTCAAAGAAAGTTGTAGGAAAGGGTGAAGGGAATAACCCTTGTATTCATATATTAAAGGTGCTAAGAACTGAAGGAGATATCTCTGAACAGTTGACATTTAAGTTTGTCATTTATCTCAGTTGCAAATGTATAGAATATATCACAACTTAGGGTAGTTGCATTTACCGTGAACCAAATTCTAACGGTCCTAACCTGATCCGTTACCATAGTGTACCTGTTTTTCTTGGATATTTACTAGGCTTACTGTCTTCTTGGTGAAGGATTGTACCTGAACCTGGACTCAGAGTGGACGGCCATGTTTATAGGGTTCAAGTACTAAGTGCTTCTACGCAGACCAAATATTGATCTGCTTAGAGATATGTTGTAAATGTTAGCAGTAAAAAGCACCCAGGAAGTGTTGATATTCCTTTTAAAGTTTTTGTCCTGTTTATGCAGACTATTGGAATATTTTGAGTTGGTATTAGAGTTGTGACAAAAATTTTAAACATAATAATAATAATTCTTCTAGAATTTATTAGTTTTGAATTGTATTTGTAGCAGCTGAATTTGAACAAAGGGGTGTTGGAGTATTCAATTTCACCACTTTAATACTTGATATTTATCTTTTTTATACGTAAGGGTCATATACCCCTTTGGGTTCATGAACTTTCCCTATGTTTCTGGAGGCCATGGTTCTCTAAGAGGGGTAGAAACAGATGCTGAAACGAAGATATGTAATTGTAATATTTGGTGCTCTTAAAATTTGACATATTTAAAATTTGACATCGCTATCCCTAACTGAATTTATAAAATATTTTTTAGAAACTTTCTAATAGTTTTCAATAAAAAGGAAATTATTTAAATCTTTCTACTGACTTACTAATTGATACTTCCATAATTTAAAAGAATGTCGAGCTAATCTTAAACAATGTAATTCAAACTCCAGTTAGCTTTGTACTTTTCAATTCTTAGAACATCGCTACTAGGTAAACGGACCATTACAGGAATCTCTGTTATTTTCTTGTGAGGTTTTAATTTCTTTGAGCTAATTAGCTTTTGCTTGTAAAGAAATTTATGTTTCTTTTTGTTTAAATTAGGTCAAAAAATTCTTCGATTTAGATCTCCCATAAATCCGATCTGCTTTCTGATTTAATTATATTATATCTTTTGTTGATATACCTTCTGATGTCATTTATATTTTGTTCAAAACTTGGGACATACCTACACTGCCCGTGATACCAAATCTTGCATCTTCCACCTGTATGTATAGTACTAAATTGTCGAATGACTTTGGTGTGGGAGGAATATGTTAGGCTTGGAACTATTAGGACTTCAGGTATTAATAGCAGAGTACAGCAATATTTTTTGTATAATAAACATTCTCTAACAATTGCATGACCGAGAGCTAAATGTAACTTAATAGTATCTAAGATATTGGTTTGATCCTTTTAAGAATTATGCTGGGGCTTGGAGGTTTTCTTCAAATTTAAAGGTAGCCCATGCTTGCTAATATTTTTGAGATATTACTAAGCAGTTACAATGTGAAATGGTTAACTGTTTGGTGATATCTTACAACAGAGACAACTAAGTAGTTGGAATGAATGGTATTAATTGGTGATTTTTTACAATAAAGATGCATAAGTAGTTGCAGTATGAAGTGGTTATTTATCTGGTGATATTTTACAGTAGAGACACCATCGAAGTTGCAATATGAAACGGTTGTACATCATGTTTTAGAAATATCAAGCTCTGATATTTTTCTCTTTGCGTGTTCCCATATATTTATTCTCATAATTGTCCCAGCATAAACTAATACATGGGAATTACCCTTATAGTTCTGGAAGGAGGAGGCAGTTAGTCTGAGGCTGCAGCTGTGTAACTTGCAAGAACTCAACGGTACGTCTTCTTACCTTAACCATACTTTTATTAGTTTGAAAATCTACTGAAATTAATCCTGTACTTCTGAAGTGTTATCTTTGAAACACTTGAACAAATTAATTTGAGCACTTGCAACCTGACTTGTGAAGCAATTTATTTGTTACAAACGCAACTTCTTTACTGAAATGAGGTATATATATCTAGTAGTGATTCAAGTTTATGCCTCAGTACAGTGACCATGCTTGAAGAAGTTCAGCATTTTAAAGTACACCCATAATATTGTGAGACTTAAATAATGCATGCATATAAGAGGCAAACACAATCTTTAACATTATGGGAATTCTTATCAATTCTTTTGCTGTCATTTGATACCAATTGAGAGTTGTAGCTCCATTTATTATGTTACAGTAAATTGTTCTGAACTAGATATACTGATACATGTGTTGAAAGGTCAAATGATGCAATCATGAACTAAAGTTTATGATGCAATCATGAACTAGAGTTTCTACTTCAACTTAAAGGTGCACTATACTCAGAATGTGAGACATAATGTGTGCAGATAACCAAACACAATCTGTAATATTAGGTGAATGCTTATCAATCATTGCATTCTCTTTTATTCCAATTGACAGTTACTTAGAGGCTCCATGCATTTAGTTTTTTGCAATTGTTTTCGTAGATTACATGTCTTGTAAGTTAAAATGATGCAGTCGTGAACTAGATTTTGCATTCTACTTCCATTTAGATGCTAACAGAATATATGGAATGTACTTACTCCTCATGAACTAAACAGAATTGAGGTTTTGATCGTTGCTTGAAAATAATAGGTTAATTAACACACATAAAAATGAATTGATTGTTGTCATTACTAATTATTAAATATAACCTATCTTTTGATAGTCAGGTATTAGCATTGATGTTTTTCTTCTGACACAGTTCACTTTGTTGAATGGACTTTAGGGAAATGGATGGTACCAGTGATGTTCTTGTAAGTTATGCAGTTATGCAATTGCTGCCTCAAGCTTGCTGCCTCCCTCTACCTGAACTTGTGGGTATAATTTATAAGCTCGTTATAACCTATAGTTTTGACAAGTGATTATATATTACATTTACATTCCCTCCATGATGTTAAATCAAGCATTCGGATGCTCCCATTCGTGCTAAATAATTATTAAGTTTTATCACTAAATCTCAGTTAAAGCTATTCAACAAGCTCCTTTTATTTCGCTTTTGATGGAAAATCAAGCCGGTTGTTATTGATACTTTCTTTTCAATTAAATTGGGAAGGTGCATAAGTAATCAGGTGTTTAATATAGTACAAGTGAAAACTATCACAGATAATCAACCAACGATCGGTGAAGTTATATTATATCTAGAACCTTCTCTCGAGTAAATAATGGGAAGGCGAATGATCATATATCATATCTACGACCTTTTCTCAAGTAATATCGCCCTTTTTCATTCTGATTTTCAAGGGGAACTACTGCTATTTTAAGTAGTGTTCCCAAAAATGAGTTACTTAACACTTAACAGAGGACTTTTTTTAAAAAAATTGTTAATCTCCAAATGAAATAATGGTTCAACATGTAGATAAACCTGAGCTTAATCATCTCAGTAGGGTGGTATAGGCTTTGTGCCATTTCTCTCCCAAATAGAAGTCCTAAATTAAGTGAGAATCTTGGAACAAAGTCATGTGAAGAACAGTCAGAAAAACACAACCTTACAAATGTTGTGTAAGGTGCTGACTGTGTGTTTTCTGGTTAGCTGCCAATTGAATGGTTGCCAAGTATCTAGAATTTAGAGAGTCAATATGACACAGTACGACGGAAATATGAATGAAAAGGGTTTAGAAAGGGGATTTGAAGAGTTAGGGAACAAAAAGAAATTTAGAGAGAGAGAGGGGAGAAGAGGACAATGGCATGCAGTCCGAAGCACGTGCTTTCAATGTTTACTCAAAATCAAGTCTATTTTATTCAATAATAAACTAGCCTTTGGATAGGCTTATAAGAAAATCAAATAAAATCCTAAATTATTCTTGGCTTATCAAAATAAAGTAAAATAGCAACCAAATAATTAAAAATACTGGCTTTTGGATAGGCTTGAAATGTTTTTCTCCAAATCCAAGCTTACTTTGTTCAATATTAAACTGGCGTTTGACTAGGCTTATATAACAAAATCAAATGAAATCCCAAATTATTCCTGTCTTATTAAAAAAAAAAAACTAATATAGCAACCAAATAATTTAAAATTCTTATTAAATAAAGAACAATAAACTTTCTTCTTTTTCTAGACTCTTCTCCAATCTATTTCCAATCACGGTATGGATCAGTTCAGAAGAATAGAATCAAACTCCTAGCTAGAATTTTCCTTTATATGTGGGAAAAGCTTGAGGAGTTCTTTAAGTATCCCATTGATGTATCTTTGAGATGATTTGTCTCGCCTAGTTAGACACGGTCTAGATATACTGGCAAGATATCTTAAGAGTTTTTGTTAACAAACTCAAGAACACTATGCACTTAGAATACTTGAATGATTATTTGTTGTTGAATCAAAAGAAACTGAGGCTTTAAATAGCCAATACAGAGAAACAGAATGCTAAAAGATAGTTCACTCTCTAACAACTCTAAAGTAGTTGCTGAGGACTAGGTCTGATTGAAACAAACTCACTCCAACAGAATGGTCCTATTAGATAGGAACTTATTAACAGAACACTAAAAAAACTGGAACTGAATTCAAATGCAGCATCATCATCCAACGGTCTGAACAATTCTTCCCCTAAACTGAACATGCTTGATGCATTTCAGTTTATCTCCATAACAGATTTCACATCAAGAGCCTTCCTGAGTTTCTCAAACACTTCCAACTTCAAAGGCTTAGTCATGATATCTGCTAATTGCTCACTGGTACCACAGTGTTTCATATCAACAGCTTCATCTTTTGTGAGATTTCGTAAGAAGTGAAACCTCACATCAATGTGTTTGCTTCTACCATGAAAAACTGGATTCTTTGCAAGCTTAATGGTAGAAGAATTATCACATTAAACTATAACACAATTACTTTGAGTACCTCCAATTTGCTTAAGAATCCGCTTCACCCAAATGCTCTGACATGCACATGAAGCTGCTGCCACGTACTCTGCCTCTGTGGTAGAAAGAGTCACCACCGGTTGTTTCTTGGATGCCCAGGTCACTGCTCTGCCACTTAACATAAACACATAACCAGAAGTACTTTTCCGGTCATCTAAATCCCCAGCATAATCACTATTTGTGTAGGCTAGCAACTTATTTTCACAACCTTTCTTGTAGAAAATACCAAGCTCGCTGGTTTCTCTTAAATACCTGAGGATTCTTTTGGCTGCAAGCATGTGTGATTCCATAGGATTCGACATGAACCGGCTGATGAGACACACACTAAACATTAAATCTGGTCTAGTAGCAGTCATGTACATCAAACTCCCCACCATTTGCTTGAACAAAGTTGCATTAGCTTTCTTCCCTTCTTCTTGTTTGGATAACTTGCTTCATGGAACCATTGGATTCTTGACCCCAATCCCATTACAATTCTCCAAACCAAACCTTTCAAGTATCTCTTCTGCATATTTTCTTTGGCTAATGAAAATGTCATTGGAGCTTTGATGCACTTCAACCCCC
The DNA here is from genome assembly GCA_017893485.1 of Hemerocallis citrina. Classification (NCBI taxonomy): domain Eukaryota; kingdom Viridiplantae; phylum Streptophyta; class Magnoliopsida; order Asparagales; family Asphodelaceae; genus Hemerocallis; species Hemerocallis citrina. The sequence goes on along the minus strand of CM030366.1, from coordinate 225,800,984 downwards.
AGAAAGTACTTCATCTCACCAAGATCAGTCATCTCGAACTCCTTTTTCATTGAACTCTTAAAACACTCCATCATATCAGAATCATTACTAGTGAATACAAGATCATCGACATAGAGACTTACAATCAGAATTTTTCCATTCTCTTCTTTCTTGATGAACAAAGTGTATTCATAGTAGCTCCTTTCGAATCCTTGCTTCAGAAAGTAACCTTCAATCTTGCTAAACCACGCCCTTGGTGCCTGCTTCAACCCGTACAACGCCTTCTTCAGTTTATAAACTTTATCTTCTTCTCCGTGCACCACATAGCCTTGTGGTTGTTCAATGTAGACTACCTCACTCAGCTCACCGTGGAGAAAGGCGGATTTGACATCGAGCTGAAAGAGTTTCCAACCATTCCTTGCTGCCAAGGCTATCACCATTCGAATTTTGTCCCATCGAGCAACCGGTGCGAAGACCTTATTGTAATCTATTCATCTTTCTTGAGCATACCCCTTTGCCACAAGCCTTGCTTTGCATTTGTCCACGTCACCATTTTCATTCAGCTTGGTCCGGTAGATCCACTTCACACCAATTACTTTAGCCTTCTTAGGTGCATCCACAAGCTGCCATGTTTCATTCTTTACAATAGCCCCAATCTCCATATCCATAGCATCTCTCCATTTCTTGCTTTGTACTGCTTCTTCATAACAAATAGGGTCATCTGAAGACATAAACATAACCAAATTTTGTACATCTTCTTCTGAAAGACCTTCACCGCTGGTGTAGTCTTGTAGATAGGCTGGAGCTCTTGTCATTCTTCTTTCATGCAGAGGTGTTTCATCACCTTGAGAGGTTGAAGCATCACTTGAGCTGCTCCCATGCTCTTTATCATCATCGTGCTCTTCATCACTTGAGTCATATAGGTCTCCGTCGACTTCTCCCCAATCAAGCACATCATTCTTGATCTCTTCTGCAGTCCTCCCCCAATCCCAGCATTCTTCTTCTTCAAACACTGCATCCCTACTCACTACTACCTTCTTTGTCACTGGATTAAATATTTTGTAACCTTTTGATTCTTCACCGAACCCTAGTAACACACATTTTTGACTCCTAGCATCCAACTTCAATCTTCTTGCCTCAGGTACATGCACATTTTCCACACATCCAAACACTTTAAAATGATCAACACTCGGCTTCACACCGCTCCAACATTCTTCAGGAGTCTTGTTCTTTACAGCCGAGGTAGGGCTTTGATTGAGTACATGACTTATCCACTTCACTGCTTCAGGCCAAAATGACGTAGGCATTTTCTTTTCTTCCAGCAAACATCGTACCATGTTTAGAACAGTACGATTTTTGCGCTCTGCTACTCCATTTAGTTGGGGGGTGTAGGCTGTAGTGAGTTGGCGTTTGATGCCGTGCAGCCTACAAAACTCCATGAAGTCCTTTGAGGTGAACTCTCCTCCCCTATCTGTCCTCCATCCACACATAAACAGTCCAGACTCCTTTTCCACATTATTCTTACAGCCTTTGAATGTTGTAAAAGCTTCACTCTTTTCATTCAAGAAATATACCCAAAGCTTACGGCTGAAGTCATCAATGAATGTCAAAAGGTACCTCTTATTGCTGTGTGACACAGGAGTGATCGGACCGCAAATATTTGAGTGAATGAGTTGAAGCTGCTTTGTGGCTCTCCATTTGCTCTTCTTCGGAATGGCTCACGATGTTGCTTTCCTACCATGCAGCTTGTGCACACCTTGCTTGGCATGTTGAACTTAGGAAGCCCTCGGACAAGTTCCTTTTGTTGCAGCATTTTCAGATCATTGTAGTTCAGATGCCCATATCTCTTGTGCCATAGATCACCCAACTCCTCCGTGTGAACATTGAGACACGTAGAGGACTGCATGGCAACTTTAGCCAACACTACAAACATTCTATTTGCAGTCATCCTAGTTTCAATAATGCAACCCCTACTAGGATGATATACTTTACAAATCTCATGCTTAATCAAAATAGCCAGTCCCATTTCTTGTAATTGACCAATGCTAAGAAGATTGTTTTTCAAGTCAGGTACGTAGAACACATCTCTTACAGTTTGAGTTGTCCCTCCAACTTCGAACTTGATGTTTCCCGTTCCCATGACCATCATCCTGGAGTCATTACCAAGCTTCACAGAGTGTCTGAACTCCTCATCCAGCTTTGTGAACCATTGCTTGTTGCTTGACATGTGATTCGAACACCCAGAATCAAGAAACCAAATCCCTTCGCGTTATGCATCATTGAGATCTACATGTGCCATCAACAACATCTCTTCTTCATTCAGCTCCGCATAGTTGGCCCGCTTTTCCCAACTAGGACACTCATATTGAAAGTGTCTTAAGTTGTGGCATTTGTAGCATTCTACCAAGGCCTTGTTGAAAGACTGTCTTCCTCTCCCTCTTCCTTGAGCTCCTCTGATCACGCCTCTTCCTCTTCCTCTTTCGGCTCTATCTTCATGAGTCACCTTCGGCACTTGTTCTTCCTCATACTGATTCTTCATCCTCTGCTCATGAATGAGCAAGCTACTTTGGAGCTCATCAACTGACATTGATTCCATATCATTGGACTCCTCGATGGCACAGACAACGTAGTTGAACTTTGGCACTAAAGACCTCATGATCTTCTCCGTAATCACACTTTCCTCCATCCTCTCTCCAGACGCTTTCATGCGTTTGGCTATGGAGAGAGCACGTCCGAAATATGCATTCACGGTTTCTCCTTCCTTCATCCCGAGTAATTCGAACTCAGCCTTCAATGCCTGTAGTTGAGCTCGCTTCACCCTGTCTATGTACAAGTAATTTTTATTATAGCACTTTTTAGTATCCCACTGAAGTGTCCATGATATCAGCTACCCTAACCCCCAGCATTCTCCCTGGAGAAATTCGATGATAAGTCAAACGTTATGATTTGACTGATAACGGTAAAATACCTTCTTGTCAAAGAGAAAGGAAATGTGAAGGCTAAGACCTAAAGGGGTACCTCTCTGGCGGTGTAGTTTACAGTGTATTGGGAGGGACTATAATAACATCTATATGGCGAAAACTTGAGTTACTATGTGTGACTCTTTTGACCAACGCACCCTGCCTCAAGCAAAATCTGTAGTGGTTGATTATGAAAGAAGGTACACCTATATGAAAGAACTTGAATCTATGAGAAATATTCTTCATAAATATGCTAGTATTCTTCAACTTATGGATGTATTAGACTGGTTTTGGAGGATGAGAAAAGAGGGGCATATCTCCCTTCTTGATCCTCCCTTGCTACCTAATCAGTTGATCTTTATCTTGGGGGAGGAGTGTTATCTGGATGTGTTCAGGCTGTTAAGAAGATAGTGGGATAAAGATCAACTGATTTGGTGTTAGCCACTGGTGCTTATTATAGGGAGATATCTGACACATCGTTCTTCATGATAACAAGTTTGGTGTTAGCCATGAAGAATTTGTGGCTGCTTTGATGAGGTAGTTGCGTGGTTAATGAGCGCATGAACACATGACCTTGCTAGGGGGATTCTGTGACCCGGCCTTGGCAAAGTGTTCAAAAGCCCGATTTTAGGCTATAAGATTTTCTTAAATATTTACAATTGTTAAAGGTTGGCCCCTCCATAAAATATTTCAAAAGTACTAGTATGATATATTGGCGTGTGTTTGTCAGTAAATTGAGAGGTTGGGGGTTCGAGTCTAGTGATTTTTAATTATTCTTTTAATATGAGATATAATTAATTATTTTTTGGCCCCCTTTTGCACAGTCCTGGCTCTGCCCGAGCCCAATTGGAAGTAGAGAAGAATTATCGTGGTGCTTTGGAGGTAGATGTTTCTCATTATTTGTGAGATATGAGCTCATCGCAAGGGGCGGGCTTCTGGTGGCTGGCGTGAGCATGTGATTCAATTCGTGTTTCCTGGAAAAACCTTCAACACTTGGAGTAAATAAACTACTCTTATTTTCCTTCTTTTCAGTGATTTCTTTTAGATACTTCCAGATCCTTGGTCTCTTTCTCGTAAATTGGTACCAGTTTCACTACATTGAGGATCTAGGAGAGGAACATACGAATAGTATCTACATGGGTTGAGCCGAACATCTAATTCTCCCTATACTGTCGAGAAGATAGTGGCATAATACTGTGAGCATTCTCTCTAAAATATTGCAGGGAACAATGCAAGGCATAATGCAGCGTGTTGCAGGAAACCCAGCTCGAGCAACCTTCATTTTCTGATGCTTTAGAAGAGAGGGGTGAGGTGGAGATGCTATGTATTTTCCTTATTTTTGTGGTTTTAGGTACATGTTAATTATTTGTATTTATATTATTGACGAAGATCGGAAGATGTGTTTACCCGAAAATGCATATTTCTTCGGTTGCATTTGTGTTCCATTCATCTCATATACTGTTTCTTGAGGAAATGTATATACACTGTTGTGATTACATGCCTCTGCTCTCCTGTACCGTTGCAACTTAAAAGGAGCCATAATCAAGATTTGAGAAACCATATTATTATTTATTAATTTTTTTTTTTTTTGAATAAAAGATGACGAGTGTCATCACTTCATTAACGATTAATTAACGAAACATAGTACATCGATAAAAATATTTATTATTATATGCCTGAAAATTATTGTTTTTTTATAATCACATGATGGATGGGCAAATGAATTTTAAATGATTTGATTTTACATATTTAGACTAATTTAGATGTGTAGATTAATGTGAACAGTTCGGATCGTCAATACGAATGCGGGGAGGCCGAGTACACACCGAGTACACACAGGTCTAGTGCACAACGGAATATATATATATATATATATATATATATATATATATATATATATATAAGCCTTCTTCCGTTGTAAACGGGTCGGAAGCGGGTATGTTCCCACACACCCGAGCGAACTTTGATCTGGACCGTTGGATCAAAGATCCAACGGCCCATATTTTTTTTAATAAAATTTTGCCTTAACCCGTCATCCCTAACGACGGGTTAAGGCAAATTTTTATTTTAAAAAATAGCCTTAACCCGTCCTTCCCAAGAACGGGTTAAGACTATCTATATTCATTTGTATTTCCATTCAGTTCGTCTTCTTCGGCGATTTCTCTCTCGCTCCTTCTTTCTTCGACGAACCCAACGGCAAAAAAAACCCTAGCTCCGAAGAAGACTTGCTCGACATCTCCGTCCGCTCCCCCTCCTCTCTCCCAACTCCAAAGATCGAAACCCTACTCTCTCATCCCCTTTTTGAAACGGAATACAAACCCTAGTTCTCCTCTGAATCGATCGTTTGGCTTGATTTGGACCTATTTTGTAAGGTACAGACTTTTTTTTTTACCACAATAATCTATATTTGTGTTTTTTTTCAATTTGTATGTAGTAAATTATTTACAAATTGGGGACAAATTTATATGCCTTAGTAGATTTTAGATGTAGAATCGGGTTGACTTCAAGTATATTTAATTGCCGAATTCTGTTGCTTGCGTTAGTAATCTGTAGAATTACAATTGTATATACGAAATTAGTTAGAAAGTTTTCAGTGCGGTTATGGTTGAAAACGCTGCAAACGACTGTAAAAAAATACGAAACTTTGTGAGTAGGTTCGTCTCACGTAGTACAAGCCACTCCAATTTATAGAAGCAAGTTTCGACTCACGGTTTGAGAGATACGGTCGCGTATCGCTTTCGGTTGAAAAAAACCAAGTAAAGCGGTACACGGCCGTATCTCCCGAACTGTGACTCGAATCTCGCTTCTATAAGTTCGGGTGGCTTGCCCTACGTGAATTCGACCAAGTCGGAAAGTTTTATAATTTTCGGATGCCGTTTGTGCGGTTTTCTTCAATTCCTCGCATGAGAAGGTTTTCACTTAGAATTTTGTAAGTGCGGTTAGAGTTGAAAACCCTTCAAACGACCTCCAAAAAATTTAAAACTTTGCGAGTTGGTTGGTGTCCACTATGAGAAGCCAACCCAAGTTGTGGAAGCGAGTTTCGACTCACGGTTCGACAGATACGGCCGCGTATCGCTTTCGGTTGAAAAAAACCAAGTAAAAGCGATAAACGGCTGTATCTCCCGAACCGTGACTTGAAACTCGCTTCTACAAGTTCGGGTGGCTTGCCCTACATGAATTCAACCTAGTCGAAAAGTTTTATAATTTTCGAATGCCGTTTGTGCGGTTTTCTTTAATTCCTCAAATGAGAAGTTTTTGACTTAGAATTTTCTAAGTGAGGTTAGATTAGAAAATACTTCAAACGATCTCCAAAAAATACGAAACTTTGTGAGTTGGTTCGTCTCACGTATGAAAAGTCATCCCAAGTTGTAGAAGTGAGTTTTGACTCACGGTTCGAGAGATACGGCCGCGTATCGCTTTCGGTTGGAAAAAAACAACTAAAGCCGGTACACGGCCGTATCTCGCAAACCGTGACTCGAAAGTCGCTTCTACAAATTCGGGTGGCTTGCCCTACGTATATCAGACCAAGTCAGAAAGTTTTATAATTTTCGGATGCCGTTTTTGCGGTTTTCTCAACTTCCTCGCATGAGAAGTTTTTGACTTAGAATTTTGTAAGTGCGGTTAGAGTTGAAAACACTTCAAACCACCTCCAAAAAATACGAAACGTAGCGAGTCGGTTGGTGTCCCCTATGAGAAGCCAAACCAACTTGTAGAAGTGAGTTTTTGACTCACGGTTCAAGAAATACGGATGCGTATCACTTTCGGTTGGAAAAAACCAAGTATAGCGGTACACAGCTGTATCTCGCAAACCGCGACTCGAAACTTGCTTCTACAAGTTCTGCTGGCTTGCCCTACGTGAATTCGACCAATTGGAAAAGGTTTATAAATTTTCGGATGCCGTTTGTGCGGTTTTCTCACGTTCCTCGCATTATAAGTTAATGACTTCCAATATTTTTGTGCAGTTAGAGTTGAAAACCTTGCAAACGTTCTCCAAAAAATATGAAACTTTGCGAGTAAGCTGATCTCACTCAACACAACCCACCTCAACATGTAGAAGTGGGTTTCGTGTTACGGTTCGAGATATACGGCCGTGTATCGGTTTATTTGGGTTTTTTTTACAACCTAAACCATCTTACACGCCCGTATCTCTTCAACCAAGATTTGAAACTCACTTCCACAAGTTGGGGTGACTTATGCTACGTGAATTCAACCAATTTCACCTTCAGTCCTTTTTTTGTTTTCATTTGTGCGTTTTTTCCCACAATCTCGGTATGTTTGTTTTGTTGTCGTTTGTACCAACCACATTTTAAATTTTTTATCAGATAGATAAATGGCTAGAACAAGGCAACCGAGAAGCCCGTCCGGTAACACTAGTGGCGCACCAACTACTGAGGTAAGATTGATTATTATTATTGGTTTTAAATATGAATATGTAACATTATCTCAATAATAATATTTGTTATCTTTATTCGTGTAGGTTGGTGGCCGTCAATCCACATCTGCTGAGGCAGGTCCGTCGTCCTCGGTTCCCGTTACATCACCCGGACCCGTGGACACAAGCATACTCACCTTGCAACCCAAACACTGATCCGAAGCCGTGTGGAATGGGTCCGATAAAAAATTTAATTTTCGGAAGCACGCAGTTCTTCCTTTCGACCTCCGTATCACGCCGTACTTGGTGGAGGCCGGTTTCTACGAAGCAAGATTCATGGGTTCAGTGAAGCTAGATCGGCCACTACTTACAGCTCTAGTCGAGCGATGGAGGTCGGAGACCCACACATTCCACCTACCAGTGGGTGAGATGACTGTGACCCTGCAAGATGTGGCAATGATAACTGGACTACCAATAGATGGGGTTGCCGTGACGGAAAACATGGACTTCGATCGAGTTGAAGTTATTCGTGACTTACTCGGTATCGACCTGCAGTTGATAGTTCTCCAAAGAAAAGAGGCCGTTGAAAAAGAAATCCTCGATAATGTGCCCGCAAATTTTGATGAAGATTTATTGTATGAACAAATAGAAGCTGCGAAAGATAAAGCGGAGGCTGAAGTGATGGATGAAACTTTCGATGGTAAATCACTGTACATCAGCTGGTTAAAATTTCAGTTCGAGGAGGAATATTTGGCCCCCGATTCGGACGAGCAAACCCTAACGTACTATGCACGTGCATACATTTTTAGTTTGATAGGGGGAGTGATTTTCCCGAACTCATCCGGATCAACCGTGCCTCTAATGTACCTACGGTTGTTGAAGAATTTTCGGTATGCGGGTCGTTTTAGTTCAGGGAGTGCGGCACTGGCGCTACTATATACGAATTTGTGCACATGTTCTTTAGGTAGCGTACAGATGGGTGGCCCAATGGTGCTACTGCAGATCTGGAGTTGGGAACGCATCCACATCGGACGTCCCCGTATTATTCAGGTTACACCGGATTGGTTGGCCGACCCGGGGGCAGCGGAGTTGTTACCTCTTCTAGGAGCATATTGGGCGAGCCGGCACACGTGGGTCGATAACCCATGCCAATCTTTAACCTACTACAGAGATGAGTTAGACAACCTGCTAGACGAGTTCGTCAATTGGGAACCGTACTCGACTGCCAGGTTGCAACGGGTTCCTCCAGTCTGCGTAGACAATGCCCTTTGGTTGACGGCTGCACCTCTTGTAAATTTTGAAGTTTTCGAGTTCCAGTATCCTGATAGAGTCTTACGGCAATTTGGATATCAACAAAAGATTCCCGAGGTCAGGTCTTATGATAAAAAGTTGCACGAGGTGAGGGAAACGGAACGAGTGCCCAACTTCGATTGGGCTGATTACCATCGTTACCATGTAGCCAACTGGAATACCATGCGGCGGCAAATGACACCGAATATGATATTCGTCGCGATACCGTATGATGGCTCCCTCCAGTAGGCATACATGATGTGGTACAAGCGAATAACACGGTTGTATGTTTCTCCAAAGGCCATTGTACCAGCTGGTGTGCAACTTCCGATTCCCCCTACCCAGGCAGAACCAGCTCCAGTATATTCCTCCTCCCAGCCGATGTACTAACCAAGGGATGAGACATATCGAAAAAAGGTTAGTCAAATTTCATATAGTTCGTATGCATGTACTGTAATTAAGTGATGCCGTTAAGTATGAATGATGTTTAAATTGGAATTTTTCATCAAATGTAGATTGAAAACACATGGAAGAACGTTCGAACAGCTGCTCGCGTCTTGAAGACTAGGGTACTCGAGAGCTTCAAGGAGGTAATGCGGGAGATGCTAGCGCCGTGCCGTCGTACTCTTGAGGACGTGGGTGAAGGTCCACAACTTGAGGCATATTTGAGAGCGAACTTGCCAGCAACGGGTTCTAGGCAAAAACAAACTGTGACTAGGCCGAGAATTCGCATCGCCAAGCCACAACAAGCCAGAGAACAGCCAAATCTCGAAGATGTTGATGAGGAACAGTGGTCGGATGATCCTGATCCCATCCAGACACAAGGCAGACGGCGAAATCCTCAAAGGAAGCGGAACCCTCCCGATCAATTCACACCAAGCGGTCGCAAGCCGAGTGGTCGTAGACGGTAGTCTCTAATACTCTGTAATAGCGTATCTTTTGGTTGGTGATTTTGTTATTGCAGTAACTAATGTATAGTTTGTTTCTATGTTGATAAATTATTGTAGGTGAATACCGAGCATGGTGAGCAAGCCAAAGTGGACAACGCCTTCATTTGTAATTTTTATATTTTGGACATGTGTAACTTGATATGTATAATTTTTCTGTAAATTTTTGAAAATTGAATTCATTTCAATTAATTATGTGGTTTGCTTGACATTGTACATTTGTACGCCTTCAAATTTCTTGTGAAGATATCTATTGTATTATTTACTTTGATGTGATGTTGTAGGTGAATTTGTGAACAACATTTGATGAAGTTGTTTCTGTATCAAAAAAAATGTACACAACCAAACATAAACAAAAGTGCTGCACAAATATCTATACTTAACCCGTTATTGACGATAACGGGTTATTTGAGCTTAACCCGTTATCACTAAGGATGGGTTAGGTAGAGAGATATTGACAGTCCTTTGGAAGCCTACAGACCATGTCTTAATAAAGTTCTGCTAATATGGCTCTTCTTAACCCGTCATTGTGAACAACGTGTAATGTGACCTTAACCCGTTCTTCACGACAACGTGTTAGGTAGAGCGATATTGGCAGTCCTTTAACTCCTACAGACCAAAGCACTGCCAATATCGCTCTCTTTAATCCGTTCTTGTGAATAACGGGTTAAGTTCACTTAACCCGTCGTTCACAAGAACGAGTTAGGTAGAGAGTTATTGAGAGGACCTTATCCAAGTTTTCAAAATATACTGCCAAAATCTACTTACTTAACCCGTTCTTATGAATAACAGGTTAAGGTCACTTAACCCGTTCTTATGAATAACGGGTTAGGGAGTTTGAAATTTTGGGTTTTCTACAAAATTCTCTTCACTCTTTGCAAGAATTGTCTCATGAACTGTACAAAGTAACATTAATATGCCCATAATTATTTATATTTTTTATTAATTTCTATTTACTGCCACGTAACTTACCACTATAAATTTCAACTTGTTATAGGTGGTGTAAAAGTTCAAAAAATAAATTATGAGATTTCAAACCAAGGGTTAGGGTTAGGGTTAGGTTAAGATAGGGTTAGTGTAGGGTTAGGGTTAGTAGTGAGTGTTTGTTTTTTGTTTTGATTAATTAGGTTAATATTTGTAGATCCCCACATTTAGATTTTACTTTGCAACATGTGGAACCACATGTACAACATAGCAATAATCTTAACTTGTAATACAAGTCGTTAACTTGTAGTACATTAACGGGACGTTCTAAATTCCCAGATTAATGAATCCATCCATCCATCAGTCAATCAATTTGACGCTCCCGCCTTGCTCTCTCTCTTTATCATAACCACACGTGATTTCTGAATTTCATTCAAATCCCCCAAATCTCGTAGTTGTGAACAAAATCATCCAAAACCCTATAATCTCTCTTCAATCATCAATGGAGTTTCCAAAATCGAGATGAAAGTACGGGAATGAAGGTTCAAATCAGGTCTAATCAAATATATCTTCTCCCAAGCCAGCCTATACTCAGACTCAGCTCGCAAATTAATTCTGCTTCCTCCCTTTCCACAATTATATAGGCTACATTTCCACAATCTAGAGTGTAGGCCGTTGTCTCCACCAAAGAAGTGGTGTTGTCCTCTAAGCCAAGTGACCACCACAAGCCAGAAAACTTTGAACATACACCTAAGTGGGAAAAATCACCAAGCTAAACAAGCAGAACTCAACACCCGCCTACTATTATTGCAGACACTTTAATATGGAAAAAACCTAAACTACATAATCACATGTATATCCCCACATGTAGCTTATATATGGAAAAAACCCTATGTACAGATCCAGTTCATGATGGCCAATTTGAAATCGCGTAACGAACATCTATGGAAAGTTGATTATATAAAATTTTATGAGCAGATTTTAGTATGGTCAAAGTGGTGTTTAAATAATTTATCATAAATTGTTTTCATTAAGTGAACTACTTTATATGTTATATTTACAAACTTGTTTACACATTTTTTTCGTTCGATTTAATAATTTTCAATACTGTCGATATAGGTACACTTAACCCGTTATTTACGATAACGGGTTATGTACTTAACCCGTTATCTTCAATAACGGTATAAGTTAACGTATATTGGCAGAACTTCGCCATCTATTTATGCATGTAGCCATAAACTTCTGCAAATATAAGTGTACTTAACCCGTCGTTGGTGATAACGATTTTTGTTAACTTAACCCGTTATCCGTAACAACGGGTTACGTTGACAAATATTGGCAGTGGTTCATCATGTAGAGACCAAGTATTGGCATAGACCAAGTATACTTAACCCGTTCTTGGTACCGACGGGTTAAGTGTACTTAACCCGTTGTCACCAACAACGGGTTATGCAGATGTAATTTGTAGACATGATCTGTACATTTTGAGATGTGTATCAATTTGGTGGAGACAATTGCTGTCCTTGCTGCTGTTTTTTGGAGACTTGTATCATACTTTTTGATTTTTGTATCAGTGTGAATTGAAGTGTATCAAGGATTTTACCTTCTTGTCTTCTTCTTCTTCTTGTTTTGATCCCTTCTTGTCTTCTTCTTCTTCTTGTTTTGATCCCATGTTGTTTGATGGGCATTGGTCTGTACATGATAGCTGTCATGTCATGCACCCCTCCTTCTAATCTTCCCTATAACTGAGCATATTGAGTTCATAACTCAAATGAGAATGAACTCAATGTAGAGAAGAAAGGGAAAAAAATAGGGAGGAGACACTTCAAATAAGTCATTCTCCAAAAAAAGTATGAGGAGCCAATCTTTTATTCTTCTCTTCAAGATAATCTTTTCTTCTTGAAGGGGGGAAGAAGTTTGAGTTATAAAAGAAATTTGAGTTCAAAGATGGTCGCCTACAATTGTTGTTCTTGTGTACGAAGATGCAGGAGTAGAGAGACTTGTGCATGAATATTTCATTGTACAAGTGCATGCTCGGTTTCTCTCAAGGGGTAGGGAGGGCCGCCGACTCTGCCTTTTTTTTTCTCCTTCATTTTCCTTAGTCTTCTTTTTTCTAGCTTTTAGATGTGTTTGCATAAGTAGCAATTGTCCTCCTTTCATACACATTCATTCTCTATTGTTACACAAAGTTTAAAAATTCTCTGCTTCGTAGGACGGAGTATTGGTGGGTGCCACAGTGTATTCATGCTACTTGTCAGCTTCTTGGCATGCACACCTCACAATTGTGCAACAAATAGTACGAATATGAGGAGTGCATGTCAAGAAGTTGTCAAGTACTTTGAATATACGGTTACACCCACTACTACTCTATCCCACGAAGCGGAGAATTTTTATCTCTATGTAATAGTAGTGAACTAAATTGTATGCAGGGGGGATAACTGCTACTTATGCATTCAAAAAAAGGCAGAGTCAGCAATCCTTCCTATCACTTTGAGAAGAAACCGACCATGTACTTGTATACTAAATTATATACAAACAACTTGTTCTTGCCTTCACTCCGCATTCTATGTATCTTCAAACAACTTGTTGATGAACTCAAGAATATTCACATTTAGGAGCAATAATCTTATTGCAAATGTACATCTAAAAGCTCTATATGTGGTATTTTACTCTTCTTTTCTCTTTTCCATAGGAAACAACCAAAAGCAGCAAAACGAAGCAGATTCCAGACTATACAGACTGAGAAGATGATATACAGGGAACTGCAGTGCAACAGTCGACTTGCTCTTCATCAGTCGACCGGACAGAGAGATTACTGGGGCTCGGCACAGTCGACTGCCTCAACGTCAGTCGACTTGACTGAGGAATCATGAAGCCACAGATGTCTCAGCATCAGTCGACTCACACCCAACATAAGTCGACTGGTATGCGGCAGAGTGAAAAGATAAGATGCAGCCGTATCTAGATCCAAATCTATCTGAACCCAGGCTATATGCGAAAAATAACTTCTCCAACAAATCAAAGCTAGAGACAGGGGATTGGCAAGAGCACGTGGTTAGCAGATAAGGAAGAAAAGCGGAAAAGAGAAAGAAATAATCGCCAATAAAATAAAGAAGGAAAGAGGAGGATTTTCCTGAAAAAGTGGCAAACCCTAATTCTTGTGCCGTGTTTATAAATATCAGTCAAGAGGCATTATTGGGGCTTTCCTCCGACTCTCTCCTCCGAACTCCTCCGCTTTCGCTCCCAACCCCAGAATCACGAAATCACAAAAGTTCCAGAATCATCAACACATCAACCAAGAGCAATACTTTATCAGCATAGAAGAAGGAGAAAGGAGATCAAGTACTAAGAAGAGAACGGCCGGTCGACTGTGTGACAGCCAGCCGACCCATCTAGCCGAACTACATCAGTTTATTCCTTCTCTTTCTAATTCTTTTATGTTAATCATGTATTCGAACTTGTTGATCAATAAAAGTCTTATTATGTGGAACTAATTTCATAGTTGGGTAGATTGAAACCGTAGTTATGTAATGCTAAGTTTTTCTGAATGTTACTCTTTTACTTATTGATTAAACCTGATTGAAAGAATAAAAATTTACATGAATCAAACTTGTTTGGAGTTTTAAGGATAGTCGACTGACATACAGAACTTTAGATTATCAAGTTGTGTAGTGTAGATCTGAATCTGTTATATGAGCATATTGAGACGACCCGTATCTCGTGCTCGTAACTTGTAACACAGGAGTCCTTAGGGGTTCTTGGTTTAATCAACTTGAGGGATCTAGATCTGATACCAATTTCTAGAACCTTGAGTGTTTGTTCATTTCCACTGTTCTTATGTTTTCTTTAAGTGCAACTTAGTAGATACCATGCTAAATACTGAAGGAAAGAAACGAATTAGAGTAGATACCATGCCTAATTCTTGGCTTAGGGAAACATTACTTTAAGGAGTATATACCATGTCCTTGAAGAGAACAAACATGAGTAATAAGAAGAAGTACAGAAGGTGACTTAGCATTATTGACTATTGGTAGAAATCAAAACCCAACTACTTAATAAATATTTGTGATTCAGAACTTCTTGATTTAGTTTTAATCCTTTCCTTTTCTTTTAGAACAATCCTTTACCATCCTTATTTCTATTTTATTGGTTTAATAAGTTAAATTCTACAATCTCTGTGGGATCGACCCTTGCTCATCACTACACTTCTCCAAACGATTCGTACACTTGCGAGGTTTTAATTTGTGTCTAGTTTAGATCATCTAGATCGCACAACAAGTTTTTGGTGTCGCTGTAGGGGATTGTTCGCATTTTAACTTACAAATCAGTAAATCTTTTCTTTTATTTTGTTTTCTTTTATTAATAAATATCTTCTCTTTTAGGTTACAGGATTTTGGTGGATGCACGGACGGAGATCACTTCGTCCAGAGCTACTACCTATTGACGCAGAAACAGAACGCACACTGCACAGACTAGGTCGGCTGTCTGCGTCCAACCAGTCGACTGCTACACGGAACCAGTCGACTGCACTGAGATCCAATTCACGAGCAATAATGGCTGAGGAAGTACCAAATCGAGTACCAATGCAGGACAAATTCACGCCTAAGAATATTGAGCAACCTTCCTGCATTGCTTATCAACCTAATGTCACAGGGAATATGCATCTCTCTCCCCAATTACTTAGCATGGTTCCCCACTTTAGTGGCAAACCAGACGAAGAGCCTCACCTCCATCTGCAAGACTTCTTTGATCTTTGCAGAACACAAAGTGTCCAAGGGCTTACCCCCGAACAAATCAGGTTAATCTTGTTTCCATTTTCTTTAAAACTTAATGCTAAATTGTGGTACAATTCTTTGGAACCAGGATCAATTAATTCATGGGAGCAATTGGCAACAAAATTCTTGAAAGAATTCTTTCCAGCCCAGAAGACCAAACAACTAAAGAGGGAGATTCAACTCTTCCAATAAAAAGATGGAGATTTATTCTTCGAAGCATGGAAGGATTTCAAGAACAAGCTCCTCAAGTGTCCTACACACAACATGCCTAAAGATGATCAGGTACAAGCTTTTTATGAGGGTTTAAATGATACTAATAAGGCAATTGTGGATTCAGCTTGCAACGAGATCTTGATGAGGAAAAGTGGTGAGGAGGCCATCGAATTATTTGAAGAACTTAGCGAGAACTCACATCAATTCTCAACAAGGGGAAGAGGCATTTCTAAAAAACAGGGAGTTTATGAAATTTCTGGTAGTAATAACATACAATTGGAAATGGCAAACATGAATAAAAAAATTGATATGCTTGTTAATGCAATAACAACAATAGGCAGTGTAAAAAATCAAACAAAAGAAATTTGTGCAATTTGTTCTCATTTTGATCATACAACTGACACATGTCCCATGTCTTCGTTCACAGATCAGGAGCATGCAAACTATGTGGGACAAGGAGTGTTTCCACCAAAGAACAACCCATTCTCGAACACATACAACCCAGGGTGGAGGAATCATCCGAATTTCTCATGAAGCAATAATCAAGGCACTCAATCATCGCAAGGACATGCACGGAACTTCCAAATGGGAAGTGTGTTTGATAGGCCAGTTCAAGAACAGATGAAGTTGGATTTTGAATCCACCGTTCTTCAATTGCTCCAACAACAACATCAAACAAGCAACCAACAAGGGCAAGCAATTCAGAAATTGGAAACTCAAATCGGGCAAATCGCAAAGGAGTTGAGTGAGAGAAAGGCAGGAGAACTCCCTTCACAAACCATACCAAATCCTAGAGGCCAAGAACAACTCAAATCAGTAACAACTCTGAGAAGTGGTAAGACAATTGAAAACAAGGTTGGAACACACACCGAAGAAGCAGAAACACAACCATCAAAAGTTTTGGGTTCCAACAAGGTAAGTGAAAAAGAAAGAACAGTTTTGCTACCATTCCCTCAAAGGTTAGTCAAGCAAAAGAAAGAACAACATTTATTTGACATCTTTGAAACTCTCAGAAAGGTAGAAATTAATATCCCCCTACTTGATGCTATTTAAAAAAAATCCTTCATATGCTAAATTTTTGAAAGAATGTTGTACTCACAAAAGAACATTTCAGGTTAGGGAGGATGTGGCTTTGACAGAAGAAGTGAGCACTGTTTTGTTAAGGAAACTACCTTCTAAATTAAAGGACCCAGGTAGTTTTACCATTCCTTGCAGGATTGGTGAGCACTTCTTTGAGAAAGCACTACTAGACTTGGGGGCAAGCATCAACCTCCTCCCATACACCGTTTATGAAAAGCTAGGATTGGGGGAACTCCAACCAACATCCATCACGTTGCAGTTGGCGGATCGCAACATCAAAAGACCTAGAGGTATTTTGGAAGATGTCCTAGTTCAGGTAAACGATTTCATTTTGCCTGCTGATTTTGTTGTGTTAGACATGGAGGACTCTTCAATGCCATCTTCTCTACCAATCATTCTAGGTAGGCCCTTTATGAGTACGGCTGATATAAAAATTTGTGTTAAAAAGGGTACCATAAGTATGAAAATAAACAGAAAAAAGGTTGAATTTAAAATGTTTGATACACTAAAATTACCACATGATGACCATGAATGCTATAATGTTGATGTGGTACAGGAGATTGTTGATCAAACATTTCAGGTACATAGCATTGAACCACTACAAGCTGCAATTACACAGTCTCTAACATTGTCTAATGTTGAACAGGAAAACGATGACTGGAGGATAGCAGAAACAGTACATCACCTCGAAACTCCAAAGTCATATTCAGGTAAACTCGCGCCTGCATTTGAAAATATTGTGACTAATGACACTTGTGTTTCCTCGGACCAGTCGACTGGTGGACAGGAAGTCGACTGTCCCGACCACTACCAGGAACCAGTCGACTGTACCGAGACTTCCAGACATAGAGCTGAAGCCGCTGCCCGACCATTTGAAGCACGCATATTTGGGTGAAAACCAGACTCTACCAGTGATAGTTGCTGCAAATTTGAGTGCACAGGAAGAAGAGAAGTTGCGAGGGTACTGCGAGAACACAAAGGTGCAATAGGATGGACCATTGCAGATATCAAGGAAATAAGTCCATCCAAATGCATGCATAGAATACTTCTTGAAGACAACGCAAAACCAAGCAGGAAAACACAGAGAAGGCTTAACCCACACATGAAGGAAGTGGTAAGAACAAAGGTCTTGAAGCTATTAGATGTTGGCATCATTTACCCGATCTCAGATAGCAAGTGGGTGAGCCCTATACATGTGGTGCCTAAGAAAAGTGGAGTCACAGTGGTGAAGAATGAAGAGAATGAGCTTATCCCTACTAGAGTGACTACAGGATGGAGGGTATGCATTGACTACAGGAAGCTGAATAACGAAACCAGGAAAGATCACTTCCCTCTTCCTTTTATTGATCAAATGTTAGAACGATTAGCAGGATATAGTCATTATTGTTTTTTAGATGGTTATAGTGGCTATAATCAAATTGCTATTGCTCCAGAAGATCAAGAAAAAACCACTTTTACATGTCCTTTTGGTACTTTTGCATACAGGAGAATGCCCTTTGGATTGTGCAATGCACCAGCTACATTTCAGAGATGCATGATGAGTATATTTTCAGACATGGTGGAAAGGTTCATCGAGGTATTTATGGATGATTTTAGTGTTTTTGGATCTTGTTTTGATGAATGCCTTAACCATTTGCAGCTTGTGCTTAAGAGATGTGAAGAATGCAATTTAGTGCTGAATTGGGAAAAGTGCCATTTTATGGTACAACAAGGTATTGTGTTGGGACATGTGGTGTCAAAAAGAGGCATAGAGGTGGACAAGGCAAAAATTGACATCATATCAAAGCTACCCCCTCCCACTACAGTCAAGGGTGTTAGGAGTTTTCTTGGACATGCAGGGTTCTATAGAAGATTTATAAAAGATTTCTCAAAAATCTCCAAACCCCTTTGTGATTTATTGGCTAAGGATGTTGAGTTTGCATGGACAGAAGAGTGCACAAATGCTTTTATTACATTGAAAAATCTTCTCTTTCTGCACCTATTGTCATGGCACCAGATTGGAGCCATCCTTTCGAGCTTATGTGTGATGCAAGTGATTATGCTTTAGGAGCTGTTTTAGGTCAGAGAATCAATAAGGTACCCCATGTTATTTATTATGCTTCTCGAACTTTAAATGATGCACAACTTAATTATTCCACTACTGAAAAAGAAATGTTAGCTGTTATTTTTGCTGTAGAGAAGTTTAGATCATATTTGATTGGTTCTAAAGTTATTGTTTTCACTGGCCATGCTGCGTTGAGATATTTGTTTGCTAAAAAGAATGCTAAGCCTAGGTTGATCAGATGGGTGCTGTTACTTCAAGAATTTGACCTTGAGATTAGAGACAAGAAAGGAAGTGACAATGTTGTGGCAGATCACATGTCCAGACTACTGCATGAGGAAGAAAGAATTGTCCCACTTAATGAAGATTTCCCAGATGAACATTTATTTGAAATAAACATACAACGGGAGCAGTCGACTGGTAACAGAACCAGTCGACTGGTATCTCACTGCTCATATTTTCCATGGTTTGCAGATATTGTAAATTATCTCACTGCTCATGTTTTCCCTCCAGGTATGACAAGTCAGGAAAGAAAGAGACTGGTGGCCATGTGCAGGCACTATTATTGGGATGATCCTTATTTGTTCAAATTTGCCCTGATCAAATTATAAGAAGATGTGTGGCAGAAGAAGAGCAAATGAGTATTCTACAACATTGTCACCAGTATGCATGTGGAGGACACTTTAGACCTAAAAGAACAGCACTCAAGGTATTACAATCTAGATTTTATTGGCCTAATGTATTCAAAGATGCTTTTTCTTTTTGTAGGACTTGTGACAAATGCCAAAGGACGGGCAACATCTCTTCCAGAAATCAAATGTCACTGCAAAACATCCAAGTAATCGAGCTTTTTGATGTGTGGGGGATTGACTTCATGGGTCCCTTTCCTAACTCATTTGGTTATTTATATATTCTTGTTGGTGTGGATTATGTGTCTAAATGGGTCGAGGCTGTCCCCTCAAAAACTAATGATCACAAAGTTGTTGTCAAGTTTTTGCAGGAAAACATTTTCACTAGGTTTGGTACACCACGAGCAATAATTAGTGATGGAGAGAGCCACTTTAATAACTTTCCATTTGCTTCTTTGATGAAGAAATATGGTATTACACATAGAGTGGGCACTCCATATCATCCTCAAACTAGTGGGCAGGTGGAGATTAGCAACAGAGAAATCAAGAGCATTTTGGAAAAGACAGTAAATACAAGGAGAAAGGATTGGTCGCTGCGCTTGAATGATGCATTATGGGCCTACCGAACAGCATACAAAACACCCATCGGCATGTCACCATACCGTTTGGTTTTTGGAAAAGCCTGTCATCTACCAGTGGAGTTGGAACACAAAGCCTATTGGGCCATTAAAAGGTTCAATTTTGATATGAAACAAGCAGGCGACAAAAGGAGATTACAACTGAATGAGCTTGAAGAGTTGAGGCACGACGCATATGAAAATGCACAACTGTACAAGGAAAGGACCAAGTTGTACCATGATAAACAGCTAGCAAGGAAGGAGTTTTATGAAGGATAGAAGGTATTGATATACAACTCAAGATTAAGACTCTTTCCAGGCAAGCTTATGTCAAGATGGTATGGACCATACATTGTCACAAGAGTCTTTCCACATGGTGCATTGGAGGTGCATAGCAAAGAGAAAAATCAAACATTCAAGGTGAATGGGCATAGGGCAAAGCCGTACATTGAGATGAGTCTAGAGCCGCACGAGGAAGATGTGAATCTTCAAACCATTCAATACATTGCATGAACTCATCATGTCTAGCTGAAGACAGAAAACACAGCGCTTATTGGGAGGCAACCCAATTTTTCAGGGGAGTACTTACACTCTCTATTTATTTTATTTCTTTAATCATTTCTTTATTTCTTTATTTTCTCTCCTTCAAACTAGTTGGTAACACATGCCTACATTTTAAGTTTTGTGCGAACATTGAGGACAATGTTCCATCTAAGTTTGGGGGTATTAGTTAGTTACATTCGAAGTCTTTTGATTTTTTTTAGGATAAACAATTTATTATAAAGTAAGAGTAAGGATACTTATTTACTTTAGGATTGTTGAGTTTCATAATGCCTTACAAAATTATATGAGTCATGCGATTAAACATAAAAAAAAATTGTGATGCTTTTTCTAGTGATTATTCCCTTTGATCTAGTCCTAAACAGAGTTTAAGTAAATAGAGTAAAAATGAAAAGAATATATATATGAATAACGTCAATCTACTCCAATATTTTGAGTGCTTAGTAACAAGGGGTATTCATCACCAATGTTTACCTTTACGTCAAACGGCAACTTGAAATATGAGTATGCAAAGCACTAAAAGTTTGTGACTTGTTGAGTAACCGGGTGGATTCATCACAAATGTCTTGCAGTCGTGTCAAAAGGCAAGTGACGACTTAAAGAAGAGACTATAAAAAAAATAAAAAAAAATAAAAAAAAAATAAAAAAAAACTCTAGTTTGCTACTCGGTTTGTAGTAGAGAAAAGGGATAATCACAGATTGGGTAGTTACATACTATAACTATAATTAATTGCATGACAAGTGTGGTTGAGTTTGGAGTTATGAATAGACAATTGCACTAGAGAAAGTGGGTATGCTTGTTTTTATTTTATTTGCAAATTGTTTATAATTTTGATTGCAAAATTTTGATGCCTGCATAATGAGACATTTTCTTGGTATGATGGGTTGAGACTATTATTTTTCCCCTTGTTCATAATCTCACTTTTTGCTTGAGGACAAGCAAAAGCTAAGTTTGGGGGTATTTGATGAACTCAAGCATATTCACATTTAGGAGCAATAATCTTATTGCAAATGTACATCTAAAAGCTCTATATGTGGTATTTTACTCTTCTTTTCTCTTTTCCATAGGAAACAACCAAAAGCAGCAAAACGAAGCAGATTCCAGACTATACAGACTGAGAAGATGATATACAGGGAACTACAGTGCAACAGTCGACTTGCTCTTCATCAGTCGACCGGACAGAGAGATTACTGGGGCTCGGCACAGTCGACTGCCTCAACGTCAGTCGACT
Organism: Hemerocallis citrina; assembly: GCA_017893485.1. NCBI lineage: Eukaryota > Viridiplantae > Streptophyta > Magnoliopsida > Asparagales > Asphodelaceae > Hemerocallis > Hemerocallis citrina. Next base: position 225,779,364 of record CM030366.1, on the reverse strand, counting down.
TGACTAAGGAATCATGAAGCCATAGATGTCTCAGCATCAGTCGACTCACACCCAACATAAGTCGACTGGTATGCGGCGGAGTGAAAAGATAAGATGCAGCCGTATCTAGATCCAAATCTATCTGAACCCAGGCTATATGCAAAAAAATAACTTCTCCAACAAATCAAAGCTAGAGACAGGGGATTGGCAAGAGCACGTGGTTAGCAGATAAGGAAGAAAAGCGGAAAAGAGAAAGAAATAAATCGCCAATAAAATAAAGAAGGAAAGAGGAGGATTTTCCTGAAAAAGTGGCAAACCCTAATTCTTGTGCCGTGTTTATAAATATCAGTCAAGAGGCATTATTGGGGCTCTCCTCCGACTCTCTCCTCCGAACTCCTCCGCTTTCGCTCCCAACCCCAGAATCACGAAATCACAAGAGTTCCAGAATCATCAACACATCAACCAAGAGCAATACTTTATCAGCATAGAAGAAGGAGAAAGGAGATCAAGTACTAAGAAGAGAACGGCCGGTCGACTGTGTGACAGCCAGCCGACCCATCTAGCCGAACTACATCATTTTATTCCTTGTCTTTCTAATTCTTTTATGTTAATCATGTATTCGAACTTGTTGATCAATAAAAGTCTTATTATGTGGAACTAATTTCATAGTTGGGTAAATTGAAACCGTAGTTATGTAATGCTAAGTTTTTCTGAATGTTACTCTTTTACTTATTGATTAAACCTGATTGAAAGAATAAAAATTTACATGAATCAAACTTGTTTGGAGTTTTAAGGACAGTCGACTGAAGTGACAGCCAGTCGACTGACATACAGAACTTTAGATTATCAAGTTGTGCAGTGTAGATCTGAATCTGTTATATGAGCATATTGAGACGACCCATATCTCGTGCTCGTAACTTGTAACACAAGAGTCCTTAGGGGTTCTTGGTTTAATCAACTTGAGGGATCTAGATCTGATACCAATTTCTAGAACCTTGAGTGTTTGTTCATTTCCACTGTTCTTATGTTTTCTTTAAGTGCAACTTAGTAGATACCATGCTAAATACTGAAGGAAAGAAACGAATTAGAGTAGATACCATGCCTAATTCTTGGCTTAGGGAAACATTACTTTAAGGAGTAGATACCATGTCCTTGAAGAGAATAAACATGAGTAATAAGAGGAAGTACAGAAGGTGACTTAGCATTATTGACTATTGGTGGAAATCAAAACCCAACTACTTAATAAATATTTGTGATTCAAAACTTCTTGATTTAGTTTTAATCCTTTCCTTTTCTTTTAGAACAATCCTTTACCATCCTTATTTCTATTTTATTGGTTAGTAAGTTAAATTCTACAATCTCTGTGGGATCGACCCTTGCTCGTCACTACACTTCTCCAAACGATTCGTACACTTGCGAGGTTTTAATTTCTGTCTAGTTTAGATCATCTAGATAGCACAACACTTGTTCTTGCCAGTTTGTAATGTTTGATATATGAATAAATTTGTTGTTGCAAATGGCATGCTGTGAATGAACAAATTTGTATATGTATCAACAAAAGAAGATATAACCAACACAGACGAAAGTTCATTAACATATTTGTTGTGAATGAACAAATATGTATATATATCAACAAAAGAAGATATAGTCCACAAAGTGGAAAGTTCTGTAAATAAATCTCAACCTAACCCGTCATTGGTAATAACAGGTTAGGTGATATACAACCGTCAACGCCAATAACGGCTTAAGTGGAGAGATATTGGCCGAACTTCATCTCCTACATGTGAAGTATTGGTTAAGGACTGCCAATATCTATCTCCTTAACCCGTCATTGGTAATAACGGGTTAGGTGATATACAACCGTCAACGCCAATAATGGATTAAGTGGGGAGTTATTGGCCGAACTTCATCCCCTACATGTGAAGTATTGGTTAAGGACTGCCAATATCTATCTCCTTAACCCGTTATTCAAGATGACGGGTTACGTTATTGTAACCCGTTATCCCCAATAACGGGTTTAGTAGAGAGTATCTGGCAGCATCTTTTCTTCAATACTGCATACATTTTGACAATTTTCCACAATATAGATATATCATCCAGAAAATACACAATCTCCCACACAAATAATAAATCTGTTCACATCGGCATCCAGACAATTTTCATTACCAAAAAATTCACAAACAGATCGAGTTGCCCAAATTGCACACATCTTCAAAATTCACAAATTTCGACATAAATAAACATTCGCTACCCAAATACAAGATCAAAATCCATAGCAACATATGTAGTTCACAAATACACAAAATAAACCGACATACAGAGATTACAATCTGATTAAATACATCATTAATTTAGTTGTACCAAACAGATACATTCAATTAACCATATATATACAATCAAAAGTAACGAATTTTTCAATGCATTGCTTCTTTCCATTGGGCTTTTTTTGTTTCATTCTGGACCTACACCAAAAAATAAAAAAAATAAAAGTTAATATTCGAGTCGAAATTAATAATTATCTGCATAACAAAATAAAAAATCAAGCAATTATTCGGTGATTATCTTGAAAGTTTGATATGACATACATATTACTAAAAACCCTCTAGCACGAACATTCACCTTCATCATCATCACTCTCTACAGCGTTTGGAGCTTCTTCATTCCCTACCGATCCACTAAATAAGGAAGAATAATAAGTTAGTACCGACTACAACAAGTTTACATTCATTGAGTCCAATTAACAAATACAAAATCTATGATATAATACCTTGCTACATTTTTTGGGCAATTCCATGAATCGTGACCTACGACACGAAGGCATGTCCTGCAAAATCTTGGCCTCTTCATTTTTTGGCCTTCTCTTATAGACTTCAACTGTTTCCCTTTAGGCCTCCCCTTTGTGGTGCACTGCATAGGGTCTCCTACATGTGCATGTGCATGTGCATGCCCACCACTCTCAGGTTGTGCACTACCTTCGTGTGGTGTGCTGTTCACTGATTCAGTATTAGTAAAGCCTTCGATTCCCTTGAGCATGTGGTCAAGCATGTACTTGTACCCTCGCTCTGAAGAACAACCAAGATCGACCAAATGTCTTGAGTGCATAGTCAGTTCACAATAACGAGAGGCAAAATTATTGGGAACCGGTATACTACTTCTTCTCAGTTGATCCCTGGTCCATCACTTGCAAATATATTGCTCGGGTAGTGCGGTGTGATCTGTGAACCAAATAACTGCCAGTAGATGTTTGCAAGGAATGTTTACGAAGCTGTACATGACACAAGGGCATTTAGCAATTTTAGTGATTTTACAATAAGAAATCACCCTCTCCGGTTCTGCATTTCCACAAACTGTTACAGAATAAGCTGTACTATCTGGTGTATCCATACTCGCAATTAAACTCACATTAAGTAATAAGCTTTTTACAACTTCTTGTTGAAATTTGTAGAAAATCTTCAGTGTGTATGTTCCCGCCATTTGTGACTCCAACGCCCATTTGGTCTTCAATTTTGGCCTCTCCTCGCGATTACGATGTGTTTCTTTAAGTTCATCGTGTCTTTGTTTTACTAAGAGTCGGTCAAAGATGACGGCAAATTCATGTAATGAGTACTTCTTATGAGTATGGTGCTTCAAGGATGAATGTAGCGATTCGCTACATTGGGTACTCAACATGCCACCCCAAAATGAGTCTCTTGCGTACACGGGAGCCCATTTTTCGTGGATCTCAAATTTTTCCTTCAACCATTTGTTATTCTCAAGTTTGTACTGGGAGATCAAATTTTTTCACTTCTATTCAAATTCTGTTTTAAATTCCGCCATATAAATGATAGTCTTCAAAGCATCCCTGAACTCGTCAACGTTATTCTGCATACGCACTTCATGCGGTAACTTATCCAAAATATGCCAAATGCAATATCTACGTGACGTGGCTGGGAAAACTTTAGAAACTGCAGAAGTTATTCCACGATCCTCATCTGTCACGATGTTCATCGGATCGAATGCCATTGCTTCTCGCCACTTTTCAAAGAACCACTCAAATGAGGATGCCTTCTCATTGGGAATGAACCCACAACCTAGGAATATTAATTGCCAGTGATGGTTGAATCCAACAAATGGTACGAACAATATTCCATATCGATTTGTGTTGTAGGTAGCATCAAAGCAGAGAACATCCCCAAATACTTCATAATTCTTTCTACCGATACCATCTACCCAGACACAATGGGACAATCGCCATTCGGAATCCCATTGGTAATCAAAATAGAATAAAGGATCAGTCTCCTTTTTGGATTTAAAGAACTCAAGTAGCATTTGCCCATCGTGTCCTTTTAAACCCTCCATCTCGTCTCTCCTGAAATTTCTGACATCGGTTTCAGTGAAACCAATTATCTCGTTACCTCCACTTGCACCTTCGAAGAATAGCATTTGTTTGCATATAGGGACATTAGATTCGGTAAGTTGACCAATTACTTTTTTATCTGTCTTAGTCAATTCACGGTTTCGAGGTAGCAAGTGACGTCTACCGGGTGAAGTAAATTTATGATTGTGTGCTTCATTTAACGAATAAAGAATCCACAAATTACTTTGTGAATTACTTTGTGGGTTTAGTTTGACACGAACGAAAGCTTTGCAACCCATTCTAGAAGTTGTTCCTCGTCTAGCTTCATTATGATTATTCGATGACTCCCCAGCTTTATTACAAACATATGATTTATCCACTACATCGTTTTCCTTATATTTATTTCCACCCTTACGCATAGTGAATTCTGCACAGTTGCAATAAGATGAATAAAATTTTTTCGCTTCCTCTAGAGTGGGAAATGTCATACCAATCTTCGGTTTTAGGTGCTCGTCAACATGAGGAACAAACTCGCCAATTTATTTTGCACGAACAAATTTCTCTCCGACAACAGAACTTTCTTCAAAACTTTCCATACCTAGAAAACCGTGAAAGAAGAATAGTTAGGGGTACTAAACCATTGTATTTGGTGTTTTCATAACCAAAAGCGACACACGATTGTATTCACGTAGTGCAAGCCACCACAACTTGTACAAGTCTGTTTCGACGAACGGTTCGAGAAATACGGCCGTGTATTACTTTATTTGCGTTTTTTTCAATCGAAAGCGTTACACGGCCGTATCTCTCTAACCGTGAGTCCAAATTGACTACTACAAGTGCGGGTTGCTTGTGCTACATGACATCATCCTACTCGCAAAGTTTCGTATTTTTTGGAGGTCATTTGAAGGGTTTTCTAATCTAACCGCAATTAAAAATTTCTAAGTCACTATCTTCTAATGTTAGGAACGTCACGAAACCGCACAGACGGCAACCAAAATTATTACATCAGTGCACCATGCTTGAATTCACGTAGCACAAGCCACCCCAACTTATACAAGTGAGTTTCGACTCACGGTTAGAGAGATACGGCCGTATATCACTTTATTTGGCTTCTTATCAGCCGAAAGCGATACACGGCCGTATCTCTCTGACCGTGAGTCGAAATTGACTTATACAAGTTCTGGTTGCTTGTGCTAGGGGGCACCAACCAACTCGCAAAGTTTCAAATTTTTTGGATACGTTTGAAGGGTTTTCAACTCAAACCGCACTTACAAAATTCTAAGTGAAAAACTTCTCATATGAGGAACTTGAGAAAACCGCACAAACGATATCCGAAAATTATAAAACTTTCCGACTTGGTCAAATTCACGTAGCACAAGCCACCCGACCTTGTAGAACCGAGTTTCGAGTCACGGTTTGCGAGATACGGCCGTGTACCGCTTTACTTGGTTTTTTTCAACCGAAAACGATACGTGGCCGTATCTCTTGAACCGTGAGTCGAAACTCAATTCTACAACTTGGGTTGGCTTCTCATAGGGGACACCAACCAACTAGCAAAGTTTCAAATTTTTTGGATATCGTTTGAAGGGTTTTCTAATCTAATCTAACCGCACTTACAAAATTCTAAGTCAAAAAATTCTCATGCGAAGAAGTTGAGAAAACTGCACAAACGGTATCCCAAAATTATAAAACTTTCCAACTTGGTCGAATTCACGTAGGGCAAGCCATCCGAACTTGTAGAAGTGAGTTTCGAGTCACGGTTTGCGAGATACGGCCGTGCACCGCTATACTTGATTTTTTCAACCGAAAGCGATACGCGGCCATATCTCTCAAACCGTGAGTCAAAACTCACTTCTACAAGTTGGGTTGGCTTCTCATAGGGGACACCAACCAACTAACAAAGTTTCAAATTTTTGGATATCGTTTGAAGGGTTTTCAACTCTAACCGCACTTACAAAATTCTAAGTGGAAAAATTCTCATACGAGGATGTTGAGAAAACCGCACAAACGGCATCCCAAAATTATAAAACTTTCAGACTTGGTCGAATTCACGTAGGGCAAGCCACCCGAACTTGTAGAAGCGAGTTTCGAGTCACGGTTTGCGAGATACGGCCGTGTACCGCTTTAGTTGGTTTTTTTCAACCGAAAGCGATAAGCGGCCGTATCTCTCGAACCGTGAGTTGAAACTCACTTCTACAACTTGGGGTGGCTTGTACTACGTGAGACGAACCTACTCGCCAAGTTTCGTATTTTTTTACGGTCGTTTGCGGGATTTTCAACCATAACCGCACTGAAAATTTTCTAACTATTTTCGTATATACGATTCTAGTTCTACAAATTACTAACGCAAGCAAAAAAATTCGGCAATTGAATATAGTTAAAGTCATCTCAATTCTACATCTAAAATCTATTAAGGCAAAATATTTTTTTCCCACTATCTAAATATTTTAATATACACAAATTTAAAAATAAACACAAATATAGATTACTGAGGTAAATAAATAGTCTATACCTTACAAATTAGGTCCAAATGAAGCCAAAGAATCGATTTGGAGGAGAACTAGGGTTTTGATTTTGTTTCGAAGAGGGGATGAGAGAGTAGGGTTTCAAACTTTGGAGTAGAGAGGAGGGAGTGCGGACGGAGGAGGGCAAATTTGGGTGTAGACGAAGGATAAGGGTTTTTTTCAAAATGGGTTCGTCGAAGAAAGAAGCAAGAGCGAGAGAGAAATCGCCGAAGAAGACAATCTGAATGCAAATACAAATGAATATAGATTGCCTTAACTCGTTCTTGGGAAGGACGGGTTAAGGCTATTTTTTTAAATAAAATTTAGCCTTAATCCGTCATTCCCAACGACCGGTTAAGATAAATTTTTACAAAAAAATCTGGACCGTTGGATCAAAGATCCAACGGTGTGATCCAACGGCTCAGATCAAAATTCGCACGGGTCTATGCGAACAGATCCGCTTGCAATCCGTTTGTAACGGAAGAAAGCTCTCTCTCTTTATATATATATATATATATATATATATATTCACCTGTTTATAGTGTCTGGTAACTGTCTCTTTCTCTTTATGCATATTGCATACATTGGTTAGCGAAACTGGTGGGGTTTTTTGAATTTGAATTTAAATTTTGTATGTGCGTCCTGTCTCGATTGGCTGATAGCCACATGACTATGTTCCTCAACCTCATTAACTAATTTACAGATTTTAAATATAATTAGAGAAACTTTACAAGTGTCAATCATCAGCATGATAACCCAAAAAGTTTTTTTAGGTTTCTTCAACTTCGGGATTCTTGTATGTTGACAGTGAGAACATATAGAGTGGTCTCACAAGCCATGCTTAGTTATGGAAAACCTTAGCATTTCCTATTTTGGGTACAATTAATTTTGGTATTTTAATTGAGGTAATATATGCTGTCGCTTTTCCTCCCCCACATATAGAGAAACTTTTGTCTTTCTATCGCTTTCTCCACTTCTGTTGTCACGTGTAGCGCTCATGACTTCGTACGACCAACTGGTTGATGCGTGCATCTTTGATGAGCCAATAACAAAAGACTAACTAGGAGCATCCACAGTCGTTTTTCTCATATGTTATAAAATGGCAGCTACAGTAATAGTAAATACAATCGATCGCTGCAGTCGTCATTTGCTATATTGTTTCTCATTTTTTTGAAATAAGCGAGCGATGGTATATGATATACCGTCTGATCGTTTAAAATAAATTAAAAAAAGTTAATTACTTATTAACTATTAAACTATATTAATTAACTAATTAAATAATATAATAATAACTATACCTAATTAATATACTACATAAACCTAATAACTACTCCTAATTATACCCAATCATCATTAATGAGACACTGTGGATGCTTTTTCTTGGACGGGGATACATTCCCCGTCCGAGGAATCATTCCCCGGCCCACCTATTTGTTTTTTTTTTTTGTTTTTTTTTCTAATCTTCCAATCTGGCCGTTCATTTATTTAAAAAAAAAAAAAGGAGAGACGGGGTTACATACCCCGGCCGGGGTATGTTTCCCCGTCTGAGGGAATTCTAAAAAAAAAAAAAAATTTTAAGTGGGGGAGACGGGGTATCATATCCCGGACAGGGAATGTATCATTCCCCGTCCTTTATAATTTGAGAATCGCTATTCTGTTTCTCATATATGAGAAACGAATATAGCATCTTTGCTATAAAATGGCAAAATGATAAACGATTGCAGAGGTTCGTTTGCTATAATATGGCAAAATGGCATATATAGCAAACGACTGTGGATGCTCTAAGAGCATCCACAATCGCAATTCTTATTTTTTGGCAAAATAGAACGAATAGAAATGGAATAGATCGAAAGGTCTGCAGTGATCGTTTGCTATATTTTGCTAAAATTTGAGTTGGACGAGACAACTTGTTTCGTCTGTTTTTTTTTTATAGATTTAATTAATTACCGATTAACTATTAAAATATATATCTTAATTAAATAAATTAAATATTAAAATATACCCTAATCCTATTTAAACACCTACTAAACTATTAATTAAACCTTAAAACCCACTAAATCCCCCCCCCCCCCCCCCAATACCATGTCCCGTCTGTGGGTATTTTTTGATTTTTTTTTTCTTTTTTGTCGAATAGTCTGATCCGTTGATCAGTTGAAAAAATTGGAAAAAAAAATTATTTTGGGAAGGACGATACAACATGTATCGTCCGACCCTATTTAAATATATATATATATATATATATATATATATATATATATACGGGACGAGACAAGTTGTCTCGTCCGATTGTAATAAAAAATATTAAATATATTGAGACGATACATCATGTATCGTCTTCTATATTCTCAAATTCGCTAGCCCACTTCTCAAATATGAGAATCGATTGTAGCTCGCTTGCTATTTTTTAACAAAATAGCAAAGGACTGCAGAGGTCGATTCTCATATTATTCTCATAATATGAGAATTTGAGAAATATAGCAAACGACTGTGGATGCTCTACGAACCGGTTACAGAATTAAAGTCTAATGAAGATATCGGTTTGGTTTTGTTTTATTTTGAGATTTAGCCAGATATAATAGTTTTGCAATTTGTACCATTTATTTTCTACATTAGAATATTTTGAAGATTTGTATTGAGAATTTGTTTTGAGCTTATATATAGGTTTTGAGAATAATGAGAAGGTATACTATTCTTCATTAAAAAATTATAGTGTTGAGTTATTACTCTGGATTCTTTTCTTGTGCATGTAAGACCATATAAATAATTATTAGGGTTTGTGAGAAGCTCTAATTACACCCCTAATCCCCAATTAATCAACCCCCCCACCCCCCAAAACTCTCTTCATCTTCTTCTCTCTTTCTTCTCTGAAACTCATCGAAACCCTAGTTGTCTCCGTCGACGGCCGCTAGCAACCCCGTTGGCTCCCTCTCCGTCGTTGAAACCCCCCGCTAGCGGCGCACCACCATAGCAGCTCCCTCACTCTGCTCTATCCTTCTCCTCGATGGCCACATACTCATCCCCGACCCTCGTCGACTCCACTGCTTCCTTCCCCCTATCACCTCCTCGATTTGTTGCCCACCATCGACGGCCCCGTCAACAGCTCCGCCCTTACCAGCCGATGCTATCCCCTCAACTTCGAAACCTTAATACCCCAAATTCAATCAACTTCGAAACCCTAACTCCAAATCGACCAGCACCCCTCGATGCAGCCTGGCCTCCTCCTTTGGCAGCCACCCGAGCCACCTTGTTGCTGACACTTTCGAGCACCGCAACTCTGACTGTCTCTTCCCTCTAGACTCACCCCGCCACCCTCCAACAGTCGGCAGCTCCAACTCGAGACCCCGACATTTCTTTGAGCCCGATAACTTCTTTCCAATCTCCATTATTTGTGATATCGCTTATCATCTCTATAATATTATTTGATTTATCTGTCGTCCACAAATATTGAGAGCATGTGCTTCTACTTGTTAATTAGAGTATAAATCATTATTGCATGTTTTAATTTCTAAGAACACTTAGGTATATAATTATTGATTACTGGGATTGAAAAAAAAAAAACTTAAGTGCATTTAGGACACATTTCCTAAAATTTCAGTAAACACCCGTCCCCACAACCCCTGTTTTTCCACCGGTGGTGAATGCGTTTTCGCAGCACCATCACAAATCTCAACGAGCCTTTCTTGTCACTCCCAAACTACCTAATCAGAAATCCTAGAAATCAACGAGTCCCCTCTCGAACTGAAATGGATAACTCTGATATTTCCACTACACTCGCTGTCATTCAAGCAACTCTTGCCAATATCAATCAGAAGCTAGAGCAAGTGGAATTGAATCAAAATGTTGTCCCTGAGCTTTATCGTCAGATCCCTCAAGGGAATGATCGTGACGACTGACGTCAAGATCGTGACCCTGACGAACAATACAAGAAGAATGTTAAGGCTGACATTCCCCACTTTGAAGGCCATATGGAACCCTAAGCTTATCTCGATTGGATCCGTACCATGGACCACTACTTCATGTGGTTTGACACGAGCGAAGTCCTGAAGGTTAAATTTGTCACAATAAAATTGACTGGTAAATCTCAACAATATTGGATCAATTTTGAACATGCCCGTAGAGACCGAGGCCTGACACCCATAACCACTTTGGAAGCCATGAAGGAGAATCTTGTTAGAACATGAATTTCATAAAACAGAAAATGCTAACAATATTTGTAAAGAATTACAAATACAGGAAATGAAAGAACAGACCATACAGTACAATACATAGTCGAGATTTCAATATCTCTGTCCTTAAAGCAAAATTCGCCCCGTAGTGTGACGGTGGTTGACGAATTGCCTCCCAGGATACAACTGTATTACCTTTCACTGAAGAGCAGCACCCTAACTTCGGAGATCTCAGCGAACCGGAGCTATGTTGTATTTTCAGACTGTGACTCAGAGGAAGAAGAAGAAGAAGATTCAGAAATATTTTTGAACCATTACTCTGCTGTTACAGAGTAATGGGCCCAACAGTTACAGAATTTGAAAAGCCTCAACAATAACTGGGGAAAAAATTTAGAGCGGAGCAAAAAAAATATAGGCCAGAGTCGAGCCAAGCCAGGCCAGGCCAGATCGAGCCGAAGCTGAGGTCGAGGCCGGAGCCGGAGCCGGGCCGGGCCGGGCACGCGCGCGCGCGTGTTTGTTATTTTGGCTATGTCCTCTCCCCACTACATGTTAGTGGTAACCCCAGGGCTATGCCCTTTAATCCATTTCTTTAGCTTATATACTAGAGAAAATCTTTTCCATCTTCCGATGTGGGATTATTCATTCCAACTGTCCAAGTTAGTACATTTTGAGTACCCAACTTTGGACCTACATTTCTCATTCATACATAAACCGTTTTTTGCAAGTGAGTACATTACGGAATAGTACTCGACGAGAGGAACATGATCTAATCGATTTCCGGTGCCACCGGTGGCCGGAGCCCACCGGATCCGGCCAGAAAAATATGTAAAAACTTTTTCCAACAATCCCCTACATGAATGAAAATGACCAGACCATGTAATCCAGACATGACAGAAAAACACATGACAGAAAAAGATTCTGAGAATACAATCGGAAAATCACTGCATCAGGAATGACATTAATTTTTCCACTTTGAATCACCCTTAGTGAGTAGCCATCGGATTCACTTGACCAGGTAGTGAACATGATTAGCACTATCACATTTACCTGATACCCGGACCCGACATTGGACCGGAACCGACCCGACCTATACGGTTCCGAGTCCGGGTCCTAAAATAAGACCCGATGCACTTTCGGGTCTGGGTTCGGGTCCGCTCAAAATAGAACCAACCCAGACCCGTTAAAAAATACCCCCAAACATATAGAATTTGAATAATAGGGTTATAGGAATATACATATTTAAAAAATTGTTGAAGATAGATATGTAAATATAATATTAATTCATGTACTCAAGTGCAAAAATTGTTAGAATCGTAGGGTATCGGGTGCAACAATACTTAAGTGCAAATAGTTATTCTTTACTATCGGACCCGATGGGTAATTTTTTTAACTAGGACCCAGACCCGGATCCGGACCCGGTTCTTGCAAGTCCAGGTCCGGGTCCAATTTTTGGACTTGTGAGGTACCGGGTTCGGGTCCGGGTAGTGGAGGACCCGACCCGATAGGACCCGATACCAGCTCTAAACATGATGTCTTGAACTATCCGGGCTTTGATGTGAACCTAGACAATAACTATCACACGGTTTTATCTCCTCACAGAACTAGGTTCTCTTGTTGTGTTCATTTTGGCCTTGAACAACCCTGGTTAATCGTGAGTGAACTTAGAGAATGTAACATCTCTTCATTCTCCTAGAAACGGCCCAATTTCACACTCATAAGGTGATTGCCAATAAAGAGTATCCTGCCATACCCCACTTTTATTTCAAAGTTATGCGAATCATTAAAAGTCAAGCTTATCCTAACTCTTTGCAGGCAGCACTGTTTTATCATCCTAAGAGTGGGTATGAGATTTTAATCTCTCAGTGCTCCCGTTGATTCAGCAAGATTTTGTTGTCCCCTTGAACCTAGATCTTGGGATCTCCAATTTCTAGATAGGGTTTCCATCAAGTATCCTCTTTCGTCATAGGCTTTAAACCCATTCCTCTTGATGATCTCACAACTTGCTCTCGTGACAAACTTTTAGTAAATGGACCTACTAGGTTGTCGGCCGATTTTATATACTCTACAGAGATTATTCCATTAGAGAGCAGTTGTCTAATGGTTTTGTGTCGCCTTCTTATATGATGAGACTTACCATTATACATACAACTCAGTGCCCTTGCTATAGTTGATTGGCAGTCACAGTGTACACATATAGCAGACACTGGTTTTTTCCACATGGGAATATCCTCTAAAAAGTTTCGAAGCCACTCTGCTTCCTCTGCCGCTTTGTCTAAAGCAATAAACTGAGATTTCATCGTGGATCTGGCTAGTAGCATTTGTTTAGAGGATTTCCATAATATAGCTGCACCACCAAGAGTGAAGACGTACCCACTTGTGGATTTCGAGTTCTTGGAGTCCGATATCCAGTTTGCATCACTGTAGCCTTCTAGTACTGCTGGATATGTGGTGTAATGCAGTACTTAACTCTGAGTATGTCGCAAGTAGTTCAATACTTTAGTTATTCCTTTTCAGTTACTTCGTTCTGGATTATTTGTGTAGCGGCTCAGTACATTTACTGAATGTGCCAGATCCGGTCTTGTACAATATGTTAAGTACATCAGATTATCGATTACACGTACATATTTTAATTGTGATATGCTGTCACCCATGTTTTTGAACAAGTGAAGACTGGGATCCACTGGATTTTTAGCAGTTCCATTGGAGTAATTCTTGAATCTTTCAAGTATTTTCTCAGCGTAATAAGCTTGAGACAAAGTAATTTCTTCAGACGTCTAGGAAACTTTGATTCCTAGTATGACGTTTGCAACTCCCAAATCTTTCATATCAAATTGCCACTAAGCATGTTCTTAGTTTGTTTGATGATGTCATTATTGCTCCCAATAATGAGCATGTCATCTACATACAGACACACCAGAATGTATCCATTTGGAGTATCTTTGATGTAGATATACTTATCACATTCATTTATTTTGAAACCATTTGACATCATAACATTGTCAAATTTTGCATGCCACTGCTTTGGAGCTTGTTTCAGGCCGTACAAGGATTTTACAAGCCTGCACACCTTATTTTTCTGTCCAGGAACTACGTCACCCTCTGGTTGTTTCATGTATATTTTTTCTTCTAAATCCCCATTTAGAAATACAGTTTTAACATCCATTTGATGTATTTCTAGATTACGTAGAGCTGCAATAGCCATCAACATTCTTATGGAAGTTATTCTTGTGACCGGAAAATATGTATCAAAGAAGTCTAGGCCTTTCTTTTGCCTAAATCCTTGTACCACAAGTCTCGACTTATGTTTCTCTATTGAACCACCTGGTTTCAATTTTTGTTTGAAAATCCATTTGCATCCTAGAGCTTTACATCCAGAAGGCAAATCGACCAACTCCAATGTATGATTTTGCATAATGGAGTCTATTTCACTTTTGATTGCTTCCTTCCACATAGGAGCATCAGGAGAGGACATGGCTTCCTTGAATGTTCTGAGCTCATTCTCTAACAGAAAAGCCATTACAAAGTCAGGACCAAATGATTTTGATATTCTATCCCGTTTACTACGTCTAGGCTCATCATTATCATGTTCTGGTTCATCAACCGAAATGCTTGCATTTCCTTGTTTACGTGTACAATTGGGATACGTAGTATCCTTGCACGGAAACACGTGTTCAAAGAAGGAAGCATTCCTTGATTACATTATTGTATTCACATGGATATCCAGTATATCCGATTTATATACCAAGAACCGATATGTACTACTGTTGTGTGCATAGCCTATGAATATGCAATCAATAGTCTTAGGTCCTATTGTGACCTGTTTTGGATTAGGTACTGCCACTTTTTCTAGACACCCCCACACTTTGAGGTATTTATACGAAGGTAAATTACCTTTCCACAGTTCGTATGGTGTCTTGCAAGTTTTCTTATGAGATATTTTATTGAGAATGTAGTTGGCAGTCAGCAACGCTTCCCCCCACATATTTTGGGGTAACCCAGAATTCAACAATAATGCATTCATCATCTCCTTTAGAGTTCGGTTCTTGCGCTCGGCAGTACCGTTTGATTCAGGTGAGTAAGGAGCAATTGTCTGATGAACTATTCCATGTTCAGAGCAGAACATATTAAATGGTACATCATATTCTCCTCCTCTGTCACTCCTAACGATTTTAATCGTTTTTCCAAGTTGATTCTCAACCTCAAGCTTATATTCTTTGAATTTATCAAAAGCCTCATTTTTGCTATGTAACAAGTATACATAACAGAATTTTGTGCAATCGTCTATAAATATCACAAATTACTTTTTGCCACCTCTGGTCTGCACGTATTTTAAATCACACAGATCCGTATAAATTAGACTTAGAGTTTCTGTGTTTCTTTCTACAGAACGGGATGGAGTTTTAGTGAGTTTGGTGTCTATGCAAACTTCACATTTTTCACTGTTGTCTACCTTAAATTTTGGTAGCAAATTCATGTTAATTAATCTACGCATAGAATTGAAATTAACATGGCCTAATCTTTCATTCCAACCGGAAGAAGAATCAACAACATAAGCAACATGAGTAATTTCATTAACTTTGAAACATGCAAATTTGAACAGTCCATCCTTTACTTATCCTTTACCCAAGTACACCCCATTCTTAGACAATACAAAATTATCAAAAGCAAGAACAATCTTAAATCCATTCTTGCGTAGCAAAGATTCTGATACCAAGTTCTTTCTAATATCTGGAACATGCAACACATTTGTGAGTGTTAGTTCCTTGCCTGAAGTCATTTTCAGTACTATCTTCCCCATTCCTGTAATTACGGAGGTGGAAGAATTATCCATGAACAGCTGTTCATCCTTGTTGCACTTCTGGTATAAAGTGAACATCTCCTTGTCTGACCAGATGTGCTTGGTGGCCCTAGTGTCGTACCACCACTCTCAATGATTGCTCCCCACCAGATTCACCTCTGATATAACAGTACAGAGGTCCAGGTCAGAGAGACCGGTGGACAAGTTCTCAACTATGTGTGCATGGGATCTGTCAGTCCCTTTTTCCTGTCCAGTTCCAGTACGGTTGTTGTCCTTGCTGCGGCATTTAGAAATTATGTGGCCCAGCTTACCACACTTGTGGCATTTTCTAGCAAACCTCTTTGCTGTCGGTTTTTTGTTCGAGGTCTGTGGTACGAACTTTCTTTTTTTGCCTTTCTGTTCATGCTCCACCATGTTTGCATTTTCTATGGACTGATTTCCATAGGACCGGTCAGCCCTGCGATTCTCCGCTTCGATACGCAACCTGACAATGAGGTCTTCAAGAGACATCTCCTTTCACTTGTGCTTAAGGTAAGCTTCTCGATGAACGCTGCAACCTAGAATGGTTCGCATAGCGTCATATTCTCTGTAGCGATTTCATGCATTATCACCTGCAGTTCCTGAATTTGACTCACAGCTGTCTTGGAGTCAACCATCTTGTAGTCCAGAAATTGCTGACTACAAACTTCTTGGAGCTAGCGTCTTCTGTTTTGCACTTCTTCTCCAAAGACCTCCACAGAAGTTTGGAAGTCTTGAAGACACAGTAGACATTTTACAGTGGGTCTACCAAGCCGTTCAGGATGTAATTTCTGCAGAGATAATTACCCTGAGTCCATGCATCAGCTGCCGCAACGGAGTGTGCATCCATAGGTGCCAGCATAGGGGCAGATTTGGTGAGAAATCTGTCCAGCTTCAAGGTGGTCAGGTAGAACTGCATCTTTCCTTGCCACTTCTTAAATCCAGTTCCATTGAACTTCTCTGGTTTTTCTCCCAGAGTTATATGTATGGGTAGAACGACCGTCTGTGCCGCAATCGATTGTGCAGTCACAGTTTGGGTCACTTGTGTTTGTTCACTGATAAGTTCACTGACATTATCGTTATGTGTGTTTTTCATGTTCTGAAACAGTTGAAATAGAACTGTTAGTTATTTTGTTTTTTCGAAGTGTAACAGTACCTGTAAAGAATCTTCACAAAAACTATTAGAATAGAAGAAGAATTTTGCTTTAAGATTGCTAGAACATGAATTTCATAAAACAGAAAATGCTAACAATATTTGTGAAGAATTACAAATACAGGAAATGAAAGAACAAACCATACAGTACAATACAGAGTCGAGATTTTAATATCTCTTTCCTTAAAGTAAAATTTGCCCCGTAGTGTGACAGTGGTTGACGAATTGCCTCCCAGGATACAACTGTATTACTTTTCTCTGAAGAGCAGCACCCTAACTTCAGAGATCTCAGCGAACCGAAGCTGTGTTGTATTCTCAGACTGTGACTCTGAGGAAGAAGAAGAAGTACATTCAGCATTCAGAAATGTTTTTGAAACTGTGTGTAATGGTAGAAAAAAGTTGCTGGTTTTATAGGAGACTGAGAGTAACTGAAGGGTCCATTACTCTGTAACAGTAGAGTAATGGTTCAAAAACATAACTGATGAGCCATTACTCCAGGCCAGGCCAGGCCGGGCCAAGCTGAAGCCGAAGCCGAAGCCGAAGCTGGGGCCGGAGCCGGGCCGGGCCGGTTGCGCGTGCATGTGTTATTTGGCTAGGTCCTCTCCCCACTACACGTTAGTGGTAACCCCAGGGCTACGCCATTTAGTCCATTTCTTTAGCTTATATACTAGAAGAAAAAAAATTCCATCGTCCGATGTGAGATTATTCATTTCAGCTGTCCAAGTTAGTACATTTCGAGTACCCAATTTTGGACCTACATTTCTCATTCATACGGAAACCATTTTTTGCAAATGAGTACATTACGGAATAGTACTTGACGAGAGGAACATGATCCAATCAATTTCTGGCGCCGCCGGTGGCCGGAGCCCACCGGAATCCAGCCCGAAAAATATGCAAAAACTTTTTTCCAACAAATTTGACTAAGAGATATGTGTCGTTATCATTCCATACCGAATTTCTAGGTTCGTGGAACCAACTCTATCAAGAAAGCAAATTCACTGAAAGGTATGTTGATAACTTTGATGACTTCCTTATTCGGTGCAATGCCTTAGGTAAAGAAGCGAAGAACAAACTCTCTCTAATTTCAGAGATGGACTACGAGCCGATCTTAGGAATAAGCTAATTCACTGAAATGTGGAGTCATTGGTAGCAATTTATGCCCTTATCCTTGATATGGATTCCCTAAAAATAAGTTCCAATTCCAAGTCCAGCGATTTGAGAGATCATTCCTCTAGAATGACCTCTACTGAGCCCTCTAGGCCTGAGCCCTCCTCTTCTCAGTATCCAAATAAGTCTTACCCAAGCCAACCTACTTCAAATTTCTATCCACCTAAAAATGACAATATGGGTAAGAACAGTGAAAGAAACTACTCTAAGATTTATCATCTCACTAAGTTCTATAAATGCAAGGGATATGGCCATATTGCTGGCAACTATCCCAGTCCCAGTAGGATCAACATCGTAGAAGGCACCGCTGTCATTGCTGATGAGTCCGACAATGAGTTTACCTATGAACCTTATGTAAGAGATGACTTCAGTGAAGAAGAGGATGACCTGTCTCTCAACTATATTCGGTTGATCCAATCACCTCCATTGAATATACTTGAGTCTCCCATCCCTTCCCAAGTCACTTGGCAACCTATAGATTTTATTCCTGTGTTAGAGCATCATAGAGTCTCAGAATCTGTATCCACATTTCATCCCGCATTCATGATTTGCATAGAGAAAATTTCAAGAAAATTAATAAAAATAATTTTAACTATAAGTTAATAGCAGATAGTAGAAGAAAATTTAAAACTCTTGATGTTGGTGGCGAAGTGATGATTCGGATTCGTCCGGAACGGTTTCTAGGTGGACCCATTAAGAAATTGAACACATGTGCTGCAGGCCCATTTAAAATTCTACATAAAATCAATGATAATGCCTACGTCGTTGACCTACCTGAAGGTTTTGATATAAGTAAGACTCAATGTTGAGGATCTAGTATCCTATGAAGACCCAGAATTGAACCCTAGAAATCATCATATAGATGAGACTACCCTGCAGCCTAATGGTGAAATTTTCACATTTTCCCCTCTACCTAATACTACTTACCCACCGACAGAAAAATTGAATAATATTTTAGATGATCAGATAATCTCTACTAGAGATTTTGGTATTCATAGTTATGTGTTAAGATGGGAAAACAAGTCAGAGTCAAAGGACACTTGGATTGATTGTGAGGAGGTCCAACACTTGTATCCAGATCTTTTGGAGCATTAGCTCTCTCCCACCCGGATAGAATGATGAGGACATCGATTCTGCTCTGTTTTATTTTGAGATATAGCCAAATATAATAGTTTTGCAATTTGCACCATTTATTTTATGCATTAGAATATTTTAAATATTTGTATTGAGATTTTGTTTTGAGCCTATATATAGACCTTGAGAATAATGAGAATGTATGCTATTGTGTTGAGTTATTACTCTGCATTCATTTCTTGTGCGTGTGAGACCATAAGAAATTATTAGGGTTTATGAGAAATCCTACGAAAGTATTAGGGTTTGTGAGAAGCTCTAATTACACCTCAAATCCCCAATTAATGAAAACCATAGCCCCCCCCCCCCCCCCCCCATCTTCTCCTCTCTTTCTTCTCCGAAACCCATCGAAACCCTAGCTGTCTCCATCGACAGCCGCCAGCAACCCCGTCGACTCCCTCATCGTCATCGAAACCCCCCGCCAGCGCCGCACCACCACAACAACCCCCTCACTCCGCTCTCTTCCCCTCCTCGACGCCCACACACTCATCCCCGACCCTCGTCGACTCCAGTGCCTCCATCCCCCTATCACCTCCTCGATCCGTCACCCACCATCGACGGCCTGTCAACAGCTTCGCCTTTACCCGCCGACGCCATCTCCTCAACTTCGAAACCCTAATACCTCAAATTCCATCAACTTAGAAACCCTAACTCCAAATCGACCAGCACCCCTCGACGCAGCTTGCCCTCCTCCTTTGGCAGCCACCCGAGCCACCTTGTCGCTGCCACTTTCGAGCACCGCAGTCCTGACTGTCTCTTCCCCCGATACTCACCCCGCCACCCTCCAGCAGCCGGCAGCTCCAACTCGAGACCCCGACGTTTCTTTGATCCCGATAGCTTCTTTCGATTCTCCATTATTTGTGATATCGCTTATCGTCTCTATAATATTATTTGATTTATCTGTCGTTCACAAATATTGAGAGTGTGTAGTTCTACTTGTTAATTAGAGTACAAATCATTATTGTATATTTTACTTGCTAAGAACACTTAGGTATATAATTATTGATTGTTATAATTGAATCTTTAATTTGGCTTGTTAAACTATTTCATATTTTGAAAATCCATCAAACCAATTAGTAGTTTTAATTTTTTGCTTAATCTATTTTACGTATTAGGTAAACTTAATCTTTTAAAATTTTTAGAAATTCTCTACTTATGGTTAAGTTTACATCAAAGTCAGTATCCACCGTGAAAGAGAGAAGCAAAAGGTACACCGGTAACAATAAAAAGTCATCCTCCGAAAGCTTTTGTTGTTATGTTATTGGGTATGCTAATTCTTCATTTTACAGGGTTGTCCAGGTTCACTTAATGTTTCATCTGATGCTGTGAACAAGGAAACATCCGTTCATCTGAAACTGAGCCCACCACAACATGAACAGATAGGATGGTGGCACAAGCTCCAAACTTGGGGTAATTTGAAGTTCAGATTTCCTTATTTCTTAATGTTAGTTTAGAAACATTAATCAATTTCGCCGGATATTGCTTGCAGACTTGTGTTGAATTGAAGTGGTTGATTCAAGAACTGGTCGATGGTGGACTCTGGTGCAAAGGAGAAGGCGGAATCAATTAGTAATTAGAGAGAACTATGTGAAGCTAACAATTAATGTCATCAATTACTTGATCAGGATTCACTTATTATGTCTAGTAGTGAAAATGAAACAACTTTTATATAGTACAATAAACGTCGGATGTACAAGTTAAATGTGTCTGATGGTCATTTAAATATGGTGTGATGGAAAGTAAGAAATTGTCGATCTCCTGTAAAATAATCATCTGATTAAACATCAGTATTTATTTGCGAGTAACTTTTTTTTTTTTCTTTTTCTATGAAATTTTTCGACAAATTATTGTGAAGGAATAGAATAGAGATATATGCACCAATCTCAAACCTACTTCACCGGATCTCTGATTTCTAACATGCAATAGTTGTTAGAACATGAATTTCATAAAACAGAAAATACTAACAATATTTGTAAAGAATTACAAATACAGAAAATGAAAGAACAAACCATACAGTACAATACAGATCCAAGATTTTAATATCTCTGTTCTTAAAGCAAAATTTGTCCCGTAGTGTGACGGTGGCTGGCGAATTGCCTTCCAGGATACAACTATATTACCTTTCCCTGAAGAGCAACACCCTAACTTCAGAGATCTCAGCGAACCTGTCGCTGTGTTGCACTCCCAGATTTTGAACCAGAGGAAGAAGAAGAAGAAGGAGATTCATATTACTAAAACTGTGTATTTTGACAGACAGAATTTCCTGGTCTTATAGGAGAAGTGGAGCAACTGATGGGAGAGAGTAATGGTACCAGTTACTGAATTTGAAAAACCTTAACAGTACAGTATACTGGGGAAATTTTTTTTTGACTGGGGCAAAAAAATATAGGCCAGAGCCAAGCTAGACCCGAGCTGAGATGAGCCGAGCCGGAAGCGGGTCCGGGCCGGGCGTGCGTGTGTGTTTGTCATTTTGGCTAAGTTCTCTCTCCACTACACGTTAGTGGTAACCCCCGAGCCACGCACTTTAGTCCATTTTTTAGTATATATACTAGAAAACACTTTCCCCATTTTCGATATGGGACTATCCATTTTCTCCAAATTTCCAAGTTAGTACATTTCGAGTACCCAACTTTGGACCAACATTTTTCATTCATACGGAATTCATTTTTGGCAAATGAGTACATCACGGAATAGTACTCGACGAGAGGTTCGCAATCCAATCATTATCTGGCATCGCCGGTGGCCGGAGGACACCGGAATCCGGCCCGGAAAGTAAGCCAAAAATTATTCCAACAATCCCCTACATGAATGAAAATGACCAGATTATGTAATCCAGACACGGCAGACTAGACATGACAGAAAAAACTCTGAGAGTACAATCGGAAAATTACTACATCAGGAATGGTAGTAATTTTTCAACTTTGAACCACCCTTAGTAATTAGCTATCCGATTCACTTAACCAGGTAGTGAACATGATGTCTTGAACTATCCAGACTTTGATGTGAACCTAGACAATAACTATCACACAGTTTTATCTCCTTACAGAACTAGGTTCTCTTGTTGTGTTCATTTTGGCCTTGAACAATCCTGGTTAATCGTGAGTGAATTTGGAGAATGTAGCCTCTCTTCATTCTCCTATAAATGGCCACATTTCACACTCACAAGGTGATTGCCCATAAAGAGTATCCTGCCACACCCCACTTTTATTTCAAAGCTATAGGAATCATTAAAAGCCAAACTTATCCTAACTCTTTGCAGACAACGCTGTTTTTTCATCCTAAGAGTGGGTACGAGATTTTAATCTCTCAGTGCTCATGTCGAATCAACAAGATTTGGTTGTCCCCTTGAACCTAGATCTTGGGATCTCCAATTCCTAGGTAGGGTTTCCATCAAGTATCCTCTTTCTTCACAGGCTTTAAACCCATTCCTCTTGATGATCTTACAACATACTCTCATGACAAACCTTTAGTAAAAGGATCCGCTAGGTTGTCGGCCTATTTTATATACTCTATAGAGATTACTCCATTTGAGAGCAGTTGTCTAATGGTTTTGTGTCGCCTTCTGATATGACAAGACTTACCATTATACATACAACTCAGTGCCCGTACTATAGCCGATTGGCTGTTACAGTGTACACATAAAGTAGGCACAGGTTTTTCCCATATGGAGATATCCTCTAAAAAGTTTCGAAGCCATTCTGCTTCCTCTGCCGCTTTGCCTAAAGCAATAAACTCAGATTCCATGGTGGATCTGGCCAATAACGTTTGTTTAGAGGATTTCCATGACACAGCTGCACAACCAAGTGTGAAGACATACCCATTTGTGGTTTTGAGTTCTTGGAGTTCGATATCCAGTTGGCATCATTGTAGCATTCTAGTACTGCTGGGTATCTGGTGTAATGCAGCGAATAACTCTGAGTATATCGCAAGTAGTTCAATACTCTAGTTATTCCTTTCTAGTGAATTCGTCCTGGATTACTTGTGTAGCAGCTCAGTACATTTACTGAATGGGCCAAGTTTGGTCTTGTACAATTTGTTAAGTACATCAGACTACCAATTACATGTGCATAATCTAATTGTGATATGCTTTCACCTGTATTTTTGAACAAGTGAAGACTGGAATCCACTGGACTTTTGGCAATCCCATTGGAGTAATTCTTGAATCTTTCAAGTACTTTCTGAGCGTAATGAGCTTAAGACAAAGTAATTCCCTCAGACGTCCTGGATACTTTGATTCCTAGTATGACATCTGCAACTTCCAAATCTTTCATATCGAACTTACCACTAAGCATGTTCTTTATTTGTTTGATAATATTATTATTACTACCAATAATGAGCATGTCATCTACATACAGACATACCAGAATATATCCATTTGGAGTATCTTTGATGTAGATACACTTATCACATTCATTTATTTTGAAACCATTTGACATCATAACAATGTCAAATTTTGTGTGCCACTGCTTTGGAGCTTGTTTCAGTCTGTACAATGATTTTACAAGCCTGCACACCTTGTTTTTCTGTCCAGAAACTACGTAACCCTCTGGTTATTTCATGTATATTTTCTCTTCTAAATCTCCATTTAGAAAGGCAATTTTTACATCCATTTGATGTATTTCGAGGTTACGTAGAGTTGAATAGCTATCAGCATTCTTATAGAAGTTATTCTCGTGATCGTTGAATAAGTATCAAAAAAATCTAGGCCTTCCTTTTGCCTAAATCCTTGTACCACGAGTCTCGCCTTATGTTCCTCTATTGAACCGTCGGGTTTCAATTTCTTTTTGAAAATCCATTTGCTTCCTAGAGCCTTACACCTAGAAGGCAAATCGACCAACTCCCATGTATGATTTTGCATAATGAAGTCTATTTCACTTTTGATTGCTTCCTTCCACAAAGAAGCATTAGGCGTAGACAAGACTTCCTTGAATGTTCTGGGCTCATTCTCTAACAGAAAGGCCATTACAAAGTCATGACCAAATGATTTTGATGTTCTAGCCCGTTTACTTCGTCTAGGTTCATCATCATCATGTCCTGGTTCATCAACCGAAGTGCTTACATTCCCTTGCTCACGTATTCATTCGGGATACGTAGCATCCTTGCACAGAAATACATGTTCATAGAAGGACGCATTCCTTGATTCCATTATTGTATTTACATGGATATTCGGTATATCCGATTTATATACTAAGAACTGATATGCATTACTGTTGTGTGCATAGCCTATGAATATGCAATCAATAGTCTTAGGTTCTATTGTGGCCTGTTTTGGATTAGGTACTGCCACTTTTGCTAGACACCCCCACACTTTGAGGTATTTATACGAAGGTACAGCGTCTTTTTACAGTTTGTATGGTGTCTTGCCAGTTTTCTTGTGAGGTATTTTATTGAGAATGTAGTTGGCAGTCAGCAACGCTTCCCCCAACATGTTTTGGGGGTAAATTCAACAATAAGGCATTCATCATCTCCTTCAGAGTTCGGTTCTTACGCTCGGCAGTACCGTTTGATTCAGATGAGTAAGGAGTAGTTGTCTGATGAACTATTCCATGTTCAGAGCAGAACATATTAAATGGTGCATCATATTCTCCTCCTCTATCATTCCTAACGATTTTAATCATTTTTCCAAGTTGATTCTCAACCTCAAGCTTATATTCTTTGAATTTATCCAAAGCCTCATTTTCGCTATGTAACAAATATACATAACAGAATTTTGTGCAATCGTCTATGAATGTTACAAAGTACTTTTTGCCGCCTCTGATCTGCACATATTTTAAATCACACAGATCCATGTAAATTAGACCAGTATCTGTGTGTCTTTCTATAGATCATGATTGAGTTTTAGTGAGTTTAGCCTCTGTGCAAACTTCGCATTTTTCATTGTTGGCTACTTTAAATTTTGGTAGCAAATTCATGTTAATTAATCTACGCATAGAATTGAAATTAACATGGCCTAGTCTTTCATTTCAAACAGAAGAAGACTCAACAATATATGCAATAGGAGTAATTTCATTAACTTTGGGAACAAAAGGAACAACAATTTTAGGGATGATTGTCGTTACATTAAACTTGAACAGTCCATCCTTTACATATCCTTTACCTATGTACACCTTATGCTTAGACAATACAAAGTTATCAGAAGCAAGAACAACCTTAAATCCATTCTTGCTTAGCAAAGATCCTGATACCAAGTTCTTTCTAATATCTGGAACATGCAACACATTTGTGAGTGTTAGTTCCTTGCCTGAAGTCATCTTCAGCACTATCTTCCATGTTCCTACAATTTTGGAGGCGGAAGAATTACCCATGAACAGCTGTTCATCCTTGTTGCACTTTCGGTATGAAGTGAACATCTCCTTGTCCGAGCAGATGTGCTTAGTGGCCCCAGTGTCGTACCACCACTTTCGAGAATTACTCCCCACCAGATTCACCTATGATACAACAGCACAGAGGTCCAGGTCAGAGAAACCGGTGAACAAGTTCTCAGCTATGTGTGCATGGGATCTTTCAGTCCCTTCTTGCTTGTCCTGTTCCAACATGGTTGTTGTCCTTGCTGCAGCATTCAGAAATTCTGTGGCCCTGCTTACCACACTTGTGGCATTTTCCAGCAAACCTCTTTGCTGCCGATTTTTTGTTCGAGGCCTGTGGCAAGAACTTTCTCTTTTGCCTTTTTGTTCATGCTCCACCATGTTTGCCTTTTCTATGGATTGATTTCCATAGAACATGTCAGCCTTGCGATTCTCTTCTTCGATATGCAACCTGGCAATGAGGTCTTCAAGAGATATCTCCTTTCGCTTGTGCTTGAGGTAATTCTTGAAGTCCTTCCATCTAGGTGGAAGCTTCTCGATGAACCCTGCAACCTGGAATAGTTCACACAGTGTCATGTTCTCTGCAGTGATATCGTGCAGTATCACATACAGTTCCTGAATTTGACTCAAAACTGTCTTCAAGTCAATCATCTTGTAGTCCAGAAATTTGCCGATTACAAACTTTTTGGACCTGGCATTTTCTATTTTGTACTTCTTCTCCAAAGACCTCCACAGCAGTTTGGACATCTTAAAGACGCAGTAGACGTTGTATAGCGGGTCTACCAAGCCATTCAGGATGTAGTTTCTGCAGAGATAGTTACCCTGAGTCCATGCATCAACCGCAGCAACGGAGTGTGTATCCATTGGTGCCAGCATAGGGGCAGATTTAGCATAGGGGCAGATTCAAGTAGAACTGCATCTTCCCTTGCCACTTCTTGAATCCAGTTCCATTAAACTTCTCTGGTTTTTCTCCCACAGTTATATGTGTGGGCAGAACGACCGAATGTGTCGCAATCGATTGTGCAGTCACATTTTGTTTCACTGGAGTTTTGACACTGATAAACCCATTGATACTTTCGTTTTGTGTGTTTTCCATTTTCTGAAACAGTTGAAATAGAACTGTTAGTTGTGTTTTTTCGAAATGATAACAGTACCTGTAAAAATTCTTCACAAAATTGTTAGAATACAGGAAAAATTTTGCTTTAAGATTGTTAAAACATGAATTTCATAAAACAGAAAATACTAACAATATTTGTGAAGAATTACAAATATAGGAAATGAAAGAACAAACCATACAGTACAATACAGATTTGAGATTTTAATATCTCTGTCCTTAAAGCAAAATTCGCCCCATAGTGTGGCAGTTTGGCATGGAAAATTCTTACCCTAAACCCCCAAAATTGGTTGTGAGTCCTTTCTCAGATAATGGAGATGTTCTTAATTGGTTATTTCAAATTTAGCATTATTTCGATATATATGTATCAAATTTTGGGGGAAGAGAAGGTCAGGGTAGATTATATTTTCTTGAAGGAAGATGTTGTGCAGTGGTGTAGGTGGTTTCTTAAAACCAATGAAGGTGTCGTAATATGGAAACAATTCAGGGAGGGTATTTGCAACATGTTTAGGCCTGAAGTTTATGAAAATGCAGCTAGAACTTTGTATAGATTGGAACAAACTACTACTGTATTAGAGTATCAGGAGAAATTTGAGAAGCTGCATTATTTAGTGGATTGTGTGAGTGAACCATACATAGTATAGTAGTTCGTCATTGGCCTTAAAGAAGAGTTACAATATCATGTATCACTGGAAGAACCACAATCTCTCAGTCACGCATTCAAGGTGACTGTGAAATATGAAAAGAAGTTTAATGCCCATAAACACCTATACAAGAATGCATATAAACCTCAGTTTAAAAATACATTCCATACTCAGGGATCCATTCCTTCACATGCTCAACCATCTTCTATGTTTCAACCACTAAAACCCCTGAATGCTACAAACCTTAGTATGAAGAAGTTAACTAACTCCAAACGAGATTTGGGAAAGAAGGAAAAAAAAATGATTGTGTTTTCACTATGATGAAAAATATGACATGTTTGTAAGACAAAGAGTTATATGTGTATAGAAGGAGGGTGGGATCTGTTCAGCATTCAAGATAAAGAGGAATAAATCAACTGTTGGCATTGGAAGAAGATAAGGGGGTGTCATGTGATGTTGAGAAGTGCCTACTAGTAGCTGTTGCACTGAGCACTGGTGTGAATACTGACTGTTTGATTCTCAAAGGATAGGTCAATGATTAAGATGTGCAAATACTGTTGAACATTGGTGCTACTCACAATTACATTAACCCTTATATCTTAGAGAAAACTAGAACACAACTCTCAATTAAGCAAAACTTTAATGTGTGGGTTGTTGGAGGGAGAGAAGTTGGGGGCAGTGGTCTATGTTTAGAGGTAGAGAAGTTGGGGGTAGTGGTCTATGTTTAGAGGTAGAGATCAATTGTCAAAAGTATAAAATTGTTGACGTTTTCTTGGTTTTCCCTATTGGTGGACATGATATTGTGTTTGAGGCCAAATTGATGAGAAAGGTTAAGGAAGTGACTATAAACATGATTGAGAAGAAGTTTGAAGTTTACTCACAAGGGAAAGACTGGGTGCTACATGGTTTACAACCTAACCTACTCAGATGTTGAATAAGAGAGAAGTCAACAAAATTGCTTTGCAAACTCAGAGAAGCTTTGTTTTGTACTTGATGAATTCTGTAGCCCTCAAGGTGCACAAACAAGTTTACTAGTTGATATGAACTTCCTATTGGATGAATTTCAAGGGGTATTTGTTGAACCAAAGTGTTTACTGTTAGAAATGAGTGTATTAACACCATTTCTGAACCAGTTTTTGAGCAATTTTTTGAGTAAGATCCTCAATGAATTATTAAGAGATCTTGATTGATTTGTATTCTCCTTCGTGAGTAGATAAAAATCATATATTTATTTGCTAAAAAACGGTTAAGGGGTGAATGAGAAATTGTCTCTCAAAGTGAGACATTTTCATTTATGAAAATGGGTTAAGGGAACATAGTCCTACATCGGAAAAATCAAAGGAATTAAAAAAGGATATATAATAACCTTCTTCTTAGCATTGTAAAATAGCTAGACAAGAGGATCCCTGTCGCGCGTGCAGGGGGGTGCAAATCTCGGACCGGATTACATGCTACTTGTGTGCGCCCGCACGTCCTGCGAACACGAGTGCCAGACCGACATAACCCTACCCCGTGCAGATCCACTTTTTGCTATAGTTTTGATTTTTTTCCTTTGTAAACGGCTTAAATAAATGCAGAAACAGTTCTTTCTACCGTTTCAGTGCAGTATTAAACATTTTGTCTGCCGTTACAGTGTACACATTCAATTGATTGTTTGTAGTTACACTGAAGGCATTCAAAGACATTAACTTCTGGGAGACAGACACCTCAACTAGCTCTAGCACCTGGACGAGACGAAAACTATTTTAAGGAGATTGTGTGCTACACAAGCCTCGACGCTCCTCTGCTTAAATAATCAAATCGGTTTGATTTTATTATTTTTATTTTTATTTCATTTTATTGATTTTGTTACTCTCCTCCTTCTCTGATTTTTTGTGCCTCTCAATCATTTGGATTTATGCCAAACATTCTGTAACATTTACCTCCAAATAGGTCTTGTGATCATCAGATTCCACTAATAGCAGATTGAAAGTTAATTTGTATCAAACCTTATAGACATTCTTTTGAGCAAAAGAATGCAATTTAGAAAATTATTGCTGACATGTTGTCTTAGGGAGTCATCAAGCCCAACACTATTTCTTATTCTTCCCCTGTGGTGTTAGTAAAGATGCATGATGTATCGTGGAGGCAGTGTGAATTAAGGGCACTAAATCAGCGAACTATTAAACTCAAATACCTTATTCCGATAATAGATGATTTGCTTGATGAATTGCATGGATCAAATTTTTTCACTAATCTTATTATGAGACCAGAGTATCATTAAATCAGAATGAATAAGAGTGACATTGCTAAAACTGCTTTTAGAACTCACAGCGTACATTATGAGTTCTTGGTTAAGCCACATTTTAGTGCCTTATGAATGATACATTTAGGCCATATTCGGGGAAGTTTGTGCTGGTTTTCTTTGATGACATGCTAGGCTTTAGTAGTTCTTGACAGGAGCATATGATGCATCTCAAAGAAATGCTGCAAGTTCTTCAAAATAATCAATTGTATGTTAAGAAATCAAAGTGAGAGTTTGGTATAAAAAAAAGTGAAATACTTGGGTCATCTGGTCTCCGATTGTGGGATTGTTGTTGATGCTGGGAAGGTGGTTGCAGTTCAAGAATGACCTTTACCTAAAAATGTGAAAGCATTAAGTAGAATTTTAGGTCTCACATGGTATTACAGAAAATTTATTAAGAATTATGGGCGATTGCTGCTCCTTGCTAAGCTAACAAAGAAGGAGGGTTTCCATTGGACTAAGAGAGCTACTCAGGTATTTGAACTCTTAAAGAGAGCCTTCATGAAAACACCAGTATTGTAGTTGCCTAACTTTGAGGACACTTTTGTGGTAGAGTGTGATGCTTGCAAAGAAGGAGCTGATGTTGTGCTTGTAAAGAAGAATCATCCCATTGTATATATCAGTCAGGGTATTTAAGGCAAATGTCTGCTTTGGTCAACATATAAGAAGTAGATGTTGGTTATATTATTGGCAGTAAAGAAGTGGAAGCCGTATTTATTTGGTAGGAAATTTA
The DNA here is from genome assembly GCA_017893485.1 of Hemerocallis citrina. NCBI lineage: Eukaryota > Viridiplantae > Streptophyta > Magnoliopsida > Asparagales > Asphodelaceae > Hemerocallis > Hemerocallis citrina. Next base: position 225,749,032 of record CM030366.1, on the reverse strand, counting down.
TAATCAGAACTTATCATCAATCCTTAAAATTGTAACATCCCCAAAAATAATAAAATTTATTTTTATATTTTACACATCAATTGCACGTGCAAATTTTAAGCAATTTGGTCCATAAAGAATTTCCAAGAATCATGCATATCTATTCTCATTTTTTTAGTTATTTACTTTGATTTTAAATCCATAGGCCTTAATCTATTTTAAAAGCCCAAAAAAACTAATTGCAAAATAGAAGCCCAAGAATTTTTGTTATTAAATACACATTTAAATTTGTCACCACACTTGTCATGTAACAAATATATACATTGAACTATAAACAAATAATTAAATAAATGAGAGTGTGTGCACGTAGAGTGCACGTGCACAAGTATGCACATGTGGGAAAGACCAAGGGTTGGCCAGCCATAGGTTAGGAATGGGGAGAGTTGTGTGAGTGGGCAATTAAGTTGTGAGTGGGTATTTATGTAGGGTAGTGGGGGTCCTTTCATCTACCTAAATGACCCAATAAATAGCCCCTCCTATTTCATGAACAATTCACAAGAATCAAAAGAAAGAAGAGAAAAAGAGAAGAAAAGAAAGAAAGAAAAGAAAGAGAAAAAAGAGAGTACTTGGATTTCCTCAAGGAAGAGGGCTTGGGCTTGCCTTGCTAGGAGGAGAAGCCTCGCATCTTGTTTGTAACGCCTCGAATTTTCAATATGATATCTTAGAAATACGTGGCACAATTTCCAGCATCAACCTCAATTGTAAAGTAAATATAGCCAAAACACAGATAAACTTTTTCAACTTTTGTTACATTAATTCGTTACAAAGCACAATGGAAAACAAACACCTTAGATTACAAATTCTTTCTTTACAATACATTCTTTTACAATTTACATAAGCCATAACATCAATTCTAGCACAAGCATCCAAATCCCAAGTTATAAGCACCTACCTGTAAAACATGAGGCTAGAGATAACCCTAACCTCCAAAACTACAGGGATTAGCCATAACGGTGTGAGTGACATAAAAATAAATGCAACATAAATAAAACATAAGGTATAGAGTCATAAACAACATGTATCAATAGTAAGAATAAAAGAAATAAAAAATAACAATAGGTAAAACATGAAAACATCAAGTGAAACTAGCCAAAGTGTCAAGTGTAGAAAAACAGGAAAACAGCATGCATAAAACTAAGTCAAAAAAATATCAATGCTATATGCTGACTCTCTAATGCATACTTGTCGAATTCTATGCATCCCACTCTACATAGGTCTGGTGCAAGCCTTTAACGTTCTCCACTTGATAGGGTTTAATCCCCCGCTATGCAACTAATCCTACTACGATGACTACTACGAGATATAAATAAACTGTGAGTATTATCCCATGCCTCGATAATTTCGGAGGTCAATCTCTATCCACAGATAATTCTGGAGACTATTTCACTCACACCTGGGAATCTTCGAGAATACCCCACACTGCAAGCAATGACGCCTCATCACACGAATACCCCATGAGCGTTGACTCGATCCAAATAATTCTGGAGATCAATCCCGCACCGCAGGTAATTCCGGAGACTATTTCACTCACACCTCGATAATTTCGGGGATTATCTCACACCGCAAGCAATACTGAGGTCCATAACCCATGTTCCCATTTCATCATATCACCATTTAGTGCATGTCCTTATTTTGTTAAGTTAATTAATTAATTACTAATCTCTTAGAGTTTGTGTACCCTATCGGACTTAACGCAACTGATCAACAACAAGGTTACAACTGGACAAACCACAAAACCCCAACTGCCGGTGCCTAGGGTCCCACACAATCTTTAAAGACTCAAAACTCAACCATCACACCAAAACTTTTCAATAAAACTCACAAATAAATTTATCAAAACGTTTATAATAAGAAAACAACAAAAACATAAATCCATTTGATGTACTCATAAAATTTCAGAATTATTAACTAAAAATATTAAATTTATTAAATAGCAGAAATCATATCTTTAAGTCGTAGAATATCACGAAACATCAATTCCTTTAAAAATCACACATATCTCTCTTTATAAAGTCATAGGAATGTAATTTAAATTCTATTGGAAACAAAATATAACTTTCTGTAAAATACGGTAATCTGTAGCAAAATGTCATTTAAAAATAGTAGATTAATAACCCACAATATCGAAGAACCAATCGTTTAAGGAAAATATCAGAAAACTCAAGAAATCATCAGTCAGAGCAATGGCAGTCGACTGTTGAAAAAATCCGAAAACTATAAAAAACCATCAGTCAGGACAGTTACAGTTGACTATTGAGCATGGTCAGTCGACTGTCCTGAAAAAATCCAAAAAGAACTCAAAGAACCCATCAGTCAGGATGGTGACAGTCGACAATGGACAGTCGACTGTTGATCCCTACCGACTCCAGATTTGAAAGTTGTGCATGTTTTACTGATACATTGATTTACTTCATTAAAACGCAAATTTGTAAAAAAACTAAATTCCTGAGATAGTTGGATATAACTTGCATAACATATAGGAGTTTATAAAACACATCAAAATCTCAAAATAAGAATTTTTCACAAAATCTTCAAAAATCAGCAAGGTAAGTATGTATATGTTAATATGAGTGTTTAAAGCATCAGTTATGCATCAAAATAACATTGCATATAGATAATATATCGTTCAAAACTATCTCAGTACTCAAAAATCAAGATTCAAATCAAAACCCCAGAAAAACACTCAAAAACCCCAATTCTTCAAAATAGTATGAGTGTATATGTATGTATAGGTGTAGTTAGTGTATGTTCACATCGGAACTTCAAGAAAACTCATTGTAGATCTATAGTATGAAGTTCAAAACCATCTCAGCAATAAAACCAATCAAATCCAATCGAAAAACTTTGCGAAAACACAAAACCCAAAATTTCGGCTAATTACACACAGACCCGAAGCAAGCCTCTTTCCAATGCTTCAAACTTAATCTTTTTTTATCCAACGAAACCTTATAATCTTTTTATACACATACCCAATTCTTACATTAGTTTACCCATGAATAATACGCAATTACAACATGCATATAATCAAGTTTGCACATCAAAATATCAACACAGAGTGTATGTTGGCACAATCAACAATAAAGATAGGGTTATGATTCATGCCTTAATATGACTATCAAAACTCTATGACGTCATATGCACACACATACACAACCACGTGAAGATGTCGGCGCTTCACCTAGCCACCGGAGCTTCACCGTACCTCTCCCACTCCTCTTCTTCATAAGCTACCACCCCTTCTTCTTCCTCTTGTCAAAGCTATACAAACCCATCACCCTGCATACCAAAATCCTTCACCCCCATTCTTTTCCTCCTTCTTCGTCCTGCCCTCTCCCCCTTCTTCCGACACAGCGACACAGTGAGACCCAATGCTCTTGAAGCCCGAACTCAGTGGGTGCGGGCCCAATGAGAGGGCCCGACACCCACTCGTCATCCCTCCATCTGTTATTGACGACATTTCTAAGGCTTCTACTCCGCCTCCACCCCCCTCCTCCCCTCAACAGACCATCCCACCGGAGGGGGAGGCCCAAAGGCTCAGATGGGCGCATTTCCCAGTGCGAGCACACCGTAGTGCACCTCAGCGACGGGAGGGGAATGGCTCTCATCACCGCCACCATGGGGAGCTGCACAGGGGATGAGCCCATAGAGGGGGTCCTCTTACTGACCGCTATGGGCGTAAGAAGACCCCTCCCCCCCATAGACCAGCATCGCCCTCACAGAGGGGGACGCGCTCAAGAGCACAGGTGCCACTGTCAACCAGAATACGATAACAGATCTCGTTACCAACATAGGAGTTCAGTTCACCTCAGCAAGTACTCAGATTCTACCCACCACCACCAACCTCAGAGATAACACCACCTCAAACCTTATCAAACCCCTGCCAGATCTGAACATCAATCCAACCACCACTCTCCACCACCTCAAAGGAACCCCCCTCCCACACCTAGTTCCACCATTGAGTGGGCCCATAATAGGGAGCCGCAAAAGAGGGCCAATGCGGAGGCAGAGCCGCCTGAAGATGGGGAGAGGTGGGTTCTTATTACCAGCAAATGAAATGGAAGGCAGACCAAGTCCCCAACTTCTCCACTCCAACAAAAAAAAATACCAACAGAAGAGTTCATCTCACTACAACAAAACCTCAGAAGCTACCCATCACCACCAAGCCCAAAGTCAACACCTTCACAATTCGTCTCAAAAACCCCCCACGACTGAACACTAATCCAACCACCACTCATCACCACCTCAAAGTAACCCCTCACCTGTGCCTAAATCCAGCATTGAGCGGGCCATCGAAGGGGGGCCGCATAATGGGATTACAGCGGAAGCGGAGTCACCTTAAGACAGGGATCGAGGGGTTCAAAATACCAACAACAGAAACAAAAGACAGAGCATTTCCCCAACCCCTCACCTCGAACAAAAAAAGAAACAGTGAAAAGGGAAGCACAAGCCAATATTGTGCTTCAATTGCGGAGACTTGGGCCACTACAGGAAGGATTGCACAAAAGAAGTCAGATGCCTCATATGCATGAAGTGAGGGCACCTCGCCTATGTGTGTACAAATATGGTTGAAACCAACGATGGCGATGAAAGACCGGTGAGCAGAGGAAGATCCCCCACCTACATTAGGCTAGCAAAGAACCTGGACATTATCAAGAACGAGGAAAGATGGCTTCGCCAATGGTGCGCTATAGCAAGAGTAAGGTCAGGAAGACCGTCGGAGACACACCTCCTCCAAGCATTGAACGAAAGGTGGCCTATGAGAGCTCATAGAGACTGGGTAGCGAAGAAGATGTGCCATCTCCAGTTCCTCGTCTCCTTCCCATCACCGGAAAAGGTTGTTGAAGTCACCAATATGGGCACAATTGATTTTGGCCACTTCAAACTGGATTTCTACGCGTGGTCTCCTAGCTTCGGTGCGGAGCTTCTACAGGGAGACAAATTCTAGATTAGGATCCATAACGTACCTCTCCACTTTTAGAAATGAAAGGCACTCCAAGTGATCATCGCCAACTTTGGTTCCATCAAAGAGATCGACGAGAAGACTGTGCACCGCTCGGAGATAGTTTCAGCGAGGATTCTCATAAGAAGTGCTGACATCGCCTTAATGCCACGTTTTGCCATGGTGTTCTCCTTCGAGGAGTCCTACCTGATCCGATTCATGCTCGACAGGCGAGCGGAGTCAGAGGTGGAGCACTCGGCCATCACGTCCCCCAATCCCTCCTCCGTACTCAGAGATGCTCGCTCATACAGACATGTGGTCTCACCTTGTAGCGCCCCGAATTTCTAATATGATATCTTAGAAAATACGTGGCACAATTCCCAGCATCAACTTCAATGTAATAGTATACATAGCCCAAAAACACGAATAATTTTATTCCAAACTTTTATTACAACAATCATTTACAAACACAGCGGGATACAAAACACCTTGAATTACAACATTCTTTTTACAACACTTCTTTTTACAATTGTTTTACACAAAGCTCTATTACATTAGTTTAACTCAAAACTATCTCAAGCATCCAACCTCCAAACTCTAAGCAACAACCTGCAACACATGAGGCTAGAGATGACCCTAACCCCCAAAACTAAAGGGGTCAGCCATAAATGGTGTGAGTGACATAAAACAACAAACAACATAAATAAACGATAAGCATGGATTCTTAAACAACATGTACTGAACGAGAGAAAAATAAACTAAACATGTATTGTGAAGTAAGAAATGACAGGAAAACATGAAAACAGCAAGTGTAGCTTAACTAGGTGGTAGTAGCAGAAAATAGGAAAACACATGCATAAAACCAAGTCAAGAAAACACAATTTGTAGCGCCCCAAATTTCTAATATGAGAGCTTAGAAAATAAGTGGCGAAATCCCAGCAATCCACTTCAATAGAACAATAAACACCAACAACACCACTAAAATTTTCCAATTATCTCAAACTGCCCACTCAAGCATCCAACCTCCAATCTAGGCAATAACCTGCAACATGTGAGGCTAGAGTTGAACCCTAACCCCAAAACTACGGGGTCAGCCATAAATGGTGTGAGTGGTAACAAATCAAACAAATAGCATAAATGAACTTAAAACATAAAATCCAACAAATAATAATCAAACACTAAGGTATGAAGTACGACAAAGAATAATGGGTGATACCAAAACCAAAAGCCAAGTGTGTAAAAACAGGAAATTTGAATGCATAAAAGTGATTCAAGAAAACATCATGACTACATGCTGACAACGATGACTACTAAGAGATGAAGATAAACTATGATAATTTGCCCATGCTTGATCATTCCGGAGATTGATCCCACATCACAGGTATTTTCCCTGGATAATTCAGGAGATCGTCCCACATCTAAACATAGACTCGTCATCACAATAATATCCCAAAAGCGTCGCCTCGACTCCGATAATTCCGTAGTTCAATCCCACATCACAAGATAATTACTTGGATAATTCAGGAGAAATATCTCGCATCACAGGTTAACTGCCTGGATAATTCCGGAGATAGATCACACATCACAAGTTAACTACTTGGATAATTCAGGAGATTAAATCCTACATCAAAAGCCATACTGAGGTGCATAACTCAAGTTCTCATTCATCATGACACTACTAAATGCTTGTCCTTATCAATTTGGGTTACTGAACAAATCTCCTAGAGTAGTGTACCCTACCGGACTAAAAATCTGAATAACTGAAAATGTGCCTCAATGGGCCTCAACAAATAACTGAATAAACACCGGTATACCAGGGTCACCTACCTCTAGAGACTCAAAAACAAATATCTGAACAAATTCCACTTAACAAGTGGCTCAACAAAATATCTCAAAATCATGTTCTTAACTGAACATCTCAAAATCAAATACTGAACAAATATCTCAAAATCAAACACTAAACAAAATATCTCAATTCAAATACAAAGATCCTTCAGGACCAGTCGACTGCCTAAGGGACCAGTCGACTGTCCAGAGGACATATCCCAACATTTTACGAAAAATAATCTAAGTATTTGAGTCGACTGAAAGGTCATAGGTCGACTGTCCCGAAAGGACTGAACAAAATTACAAACAGAGGACCAGTCGACTGACCTCAGTCTAGGTCGACTGTCCCGAACAAATCTCAAAGACTAAAAATACACAGTAGGCTCGTACCAGTCGACTGCTCTATAGGCCAGACGACTGTCGACTACAGATTTCTAAAAATAGGTCTGAACACAAATCAAACAGGGGTTTTCTAAAGATTCACTGATCATAAAATTAAAATTGTGTCCAGGCAAATAAACATCTCTCAATAATCTCCATCATGGATACATTATTCCATCAATCAATTACTCAAATCTCACATATTCACGATCTAAACTCTTAATCCTTTCATTAGGGTTTTTCTCTTCAAAATGTCTTCCTCAACTCAATCAAAAATCTGAACTACACTCACAAGATCCAGATGTTTATCATCTGATCACGACATAATCAATTCTTAATATGTCTTCCATCAATACGATCTCATAAATCAACATTTCCTCAACAAATCTTAGTATTCCTCATACATGACCCAATTATCAATAAGAGTTCTCATCCTCCATATCAACTAATAGATCCATATCATATTTACAATGAGACTAACAAATAATGGCATAATGATCACAAACAAGCATAACAAGGATCTTACGTCATCCATCAATCAAGACAAACAAAACAAGCAAAGCAAACAAAACAACAAAACAAACCACTCACCTTTGTTTTGAAGAAAAGATTCACAAAAGCTCCTCCTTGCTAGATCCAAGAATTCTCCTTTGTTCTTCCAAAATAATCTCAAGAAATTCTGAATATACTCAATGACGGCTGGGAAAGAATTTCCCTCAAATATGCCGGGGTAAAATATTAGGGTTATATTCCCACTTTACAAAATAACCCTTTTAAGAATACAATTTTACATACATAAGTTTAGTCTTGAAAATTCAATCAAATATCATTTAAATTAGGATCTAATAGAAGAATATACTTCCAAACCTCAAAAAATACTGATCGTAATGTCCAGCAAATACATTTTGCATTATAATCCCTCAAAATGTCAGTTTTGCAAATAAGTCCCTCTTTTCTCAAAAATTGCAAATAGTACTAATTAATTTCAGAAAAATCTGGAAAAATACTAAATAATTTTCAAATAATGAATAATGATTTTTCATAGAGAAAACTTAATTTTCCAAACTTCTAAAAAGTCATTTGCACGTGTTTTGCACGTGTACAAAAGATAAATTTCTTAGAAAATATTTATTTAAATCCTCAAAAATTATTTAAATTCATTTTCAAATAATTAAAATAATATTTGAAAATACGGGGTTCTAAATCACTCCCTCCTTAGAAGAGTTCTGTCCTCAGAACTACTACTAATGAGTTCAAACACATACCAATAAAAGGAAACAATACTTCATAAATAGATCATAATCCAAATAATTTCATATAACATCACAATCAAATAAAGGATTACATCATGTATCAATCAATGGTACAATCATTCAAAGAATTACAATCACATACAGGAAAATACATTCATACAAACAATCCAGGAAAATCCTTCTGCATGCGATCCTCTGACTCCCATGTAGCCTCCTCGAACTGTTGATTCCTCCACAATACTTTGACCATAGGTATCACCTTGCTTCTAAGGACTTTCTCCCTACGATCAACGATCTCAACAGGCTGTTCCTTGTAACTCAGGTTCACCTGTAGATCTTCAGGAACTTCCACCAACTGATGCTTCTGATCGGCCACATACTTCCTTAGTAATGATACATGAAACACATCATGCACCTGAGCCAACTCCTCTGGAAGCTTCAATCTGTACGCGGTCTTGCCAATCCGCTCCACGATCCTGTATGGCCCAATATACCTTGGCGCCAACTTGCCACCCTTACCAAATCTGATCACTCCTTTGGTCGGAGAAACCTTGAGAAAAACTGCATCCCCAACCTCAAACTCCAAATCTCTTCGTCGAGTGTCAGCATAACTCTTCTACCGACTCTGAGCTTCAACCAATCTCTTGCGAATCAGCTCAATCTGCTCTGACGTCTGCTGCACGATCTCAGGGCCATACATCTGCCTCTCGCCAACCTCATACCAACATACAGGTGTCCTGCACCTCCGCCCGTACAAAGCCTCATACGGTGCCATCCCAATACTTGCATGGTAACTGTTGTTATAAGCAAACTCAACCAATGCCAAGTATCTCTCCCAACTACCACCAAAGTCCATAACACAAGCTCGCAACATATCTTCCAGCACTCGATTCACCCTCTCCGTCTGACCATCTGTCTGCGGATGGAATGCTGTACTGAAATCAGTCCTGGTGCCCAAAGCTGCTTGTAAACTTCTCCAAAACCTTGATGTAAACCTCGGATCTCTGTCAGACACAATCGAAACAGGAACTCCATGAAGTCTCACAATCTCTTCAATGTATAACTCAGCCAATTTCTCCATCGACCAAGTAATCTTCATGGCTAGAAAATGTGCCGACTTAGTCAATCGGTCCACCACAACCCAAATCGAGTCATTGCCCTTCGAACTCCTCGGCAAACCCGTAATAAAGTCCATGCTGATATTCTCCCACTTCCACTCCGGAATGGGTAACGGCTGCAACAAACCTCCAGGTCTCTGGTTCTCTGCCTTGATCTGCTGACAAGTCAGACACCTTGTCACAAAATCTGCTACATCTCGCTTCATGCCAGACCACCAAAAGTGGGGTCTGATATCCCTGTACATCTTCGTACCTCCTGGATGAACTGATAATAATGTGCTGTGTGCCTCCTACAAGATACTCTCTCTCAACTCTGCATTATCTGGAACACACAACCTCTTACCCAACCAAAGAACTCCATCTTGGACACGAAATTCTGATAACTTGCCTTCCTGCATCAAGACACAACCCAAACCTCTGAGAGATGCATCGCTGTAGATGTCATAATCCTTCCTTGCTTGCGGCAATGCTAATATGGGTGCAGTAGTCAGTCTTTCCTTTAACTCAAGGAAACTCTCCTCGCACTTATCTGTCCACACAAATGCCACACTCTTCCGGGTCAAACCTGTCAATAGAACTGCAATCTGAGAATATCCCTGAATAAACCTCCTGTAGTAACCAGCTAATCCCAAGAAGCTTCTGACTTCCTTCACTGACGTCGGCCTGGGCCAATCCCTCACTGCTTCCACTTTCTGAGGATCAGTAGCCACTCCCTCCTTAGAAAGAATGTGACCAAGGAAAGCTACCTCAGACTTCCAGAATTCACACTTCGACAATTTGGCATACAAGCTGTGCTCCTGCAATGTCTGTAATACCGCTGTCAAGTGCTTAGAATGATCCTCCTCCGACTTCGAATACACCAAGATATCATCGATGAAGACCACCACGAAGGAATCAATGAATGGCCTCAATACCCGATTCATCATATCCATGAAAACTGCTGGCGCATTCGTCAACCCGAATGGCATCACCAAAAACTCATACAGCCCATGACGAGTCCTGAACGCTGTCTTGCTCACATCTTCTACCTTGACTCGCACCTGATGATATCCTGACCTCAAGTCAATCTTCGAAAATACCGCTGCTCCTCGAAGTCTGTCGAACAAATCATCTATCCGCGGCAGTGGGTACTTGTTCTGAATAGTCACCCTATTCAACTCCCTGTAGTCAATGCACATCCTCATCGACCCATCCTTCTTCTTGACCAACAACACTGGCGCTCCCCACGGAGAAGAACTCGGTCTGATAAGCCCTTTGCTCAAAAGCTCCTCAATCTGCTTCTTCACTTCATCCTGCTCTACAGGTGCCATCCTGTACGGAGCTTTGGAAATCGGTGCACTCCCCGGCTGAATATTGATGCAAAACTCCACATCTCTCTGCGGCGGTAATCCTGGAAAATCATCCAAGAACACCTGAGGAAACTTTCGAACCACCGGAATGCCCTTGACTTCATCTGCAATAGACTTCTTAGATACCATTGCAGCCACCTGCGGGATCTTCTTCTTCCCTTGGAAAGTTACTGCAGGTCCACCTGGTGCTTTCACCAACACCTCCTTCTGCTTGCAATCAATCGTGGCATCATAAATAGCCATCCAATCGATGCCTACGATGACATCCACTCCCAACACTTGTAGCTCGATCAAGTCGATGCCGAACATCCTTCCACCAATCTCGATATCACAGCCCTCGTAATATCGATCCGCTACTAGCTCTTCACCTGACGGCGTTGCCACCGACAAAACCCTGCCTGGAAATAACTTAGGTTCCAAACCTAAGATCTTTGCAAAACTTGGCGATACAAATGTATGCGATGAACCAGTGTCAAACAAAACCTTTGCTTTTATTCCATTTATTAAAACAACTCCTGTTACAATAAGAATGATACTCAATCTTAAATTATTCTGAAACAAAAGCTTTTATTCATTACACTGATTCAAAAAAATGAAAGAAATCAAAATTCCTGCATACCCTGTATTACATCTTCCGAGTTTCTCGCATCCTCCTCGGTCAATGCAAATACTCGCCCTTGCCTCTTCGGGACTTTGCTTCCACCCGAACCATCTTTCTTCAGTTGTGGACAATAGGGCTTTGAGTGTCCGGTCTGCCCACACTGAGAACAAACATGCTCTGCCAACTTCGAACATGCTGACCTGTAATGTCCTACTTCCTTGCAGTAGTAGCAGGTCACTCCCTGAGCTCCAGGTGCCTTCTGCACCGGTCCACTGAACTTCGCCTGCTTCGCGGGGAATCCCTTCCCACTCTGGCCTGATGCTGGCCTCTTGTTCCGGTTCCAAGTATCCTGCTTCTTCTGAAACAGTTTCATATCCTCTTCAGTCATTGCTGCCCTCCTGACCAGGTTGTCAAATCTTCTAATGCCCAATGGAACCATCCTTGACCGCAAGTTTGGCCTCAAGCCCTGCTCAAACTTTTTGGCCTTCTTTGCTTCATCCGTGACCAACTCTGGCGCATACCTCGAAAGTTGAGCAAATTTCGTCTCATACTCCCGAACAGTCATGCTCCCCTGCTGAAGGTTCATGAACTCAGTCGCCTTCTTCTCCTGAACATCAAGAGGAAAGAAGCGATCTCTGAACTCCTCCAGAAAAGCTTCCCATGTCAAAGGCTGATCTCCCAGAGTCCTCTTCAGTGACTCCCACCAGACACCAGCGTCTTTCTCGAGCTGCATAGAAGCCAACTTCACCTTGCTGGCTGCTGGAGTCTCCGATACTTCGAAGATCGTCTCCATCTTCCGAATCCAATCGTCTGCTGCTGTTGGATCAGCTTGCCCTTCAAAGACTGGCGGCCTCATCCTCTTAAAGTATTCAATCTGCTTGATGGGGTCGGCATTCACCAATCCATGCCCAGCTCCATGATTGGGCGGCAGATTCTGCTGCTGCGCTTGCTGCTGCGCCACATTGAGTGCCATCAATGTGTTCAAGGTCTGATAAACCTTAGCAAACTCAGCCTCTAGGTCAATTCCCGCTCCTCGAGAACTACCCGATCCATCCTCATTATTGCCACCATTTCTACCTCTGGGTGCAACCATTTTGAATACTGCAAAACGAGGGTAAAGTTAGAGCACACATACAATTCAAACTCAAATCATTACCCTATGGCGAAGCCATAACCATACCCCAAATCATAATTTCAAACCAAACATTATAATTTAATTCTATGTGATACTCACACTATGATGTCCACACCTAGGTACTCACTCTCTAGTGTCCACACCTAGGTTGGTTGTCATACTAAGTCTATTATTACATTGAAGCAGAGCTCTGATACCAATCTCTGTAGCGCCCCAAATTTTTAATATGAGAGCTTAGAAAATAAGTGGCGAAATCCCAGCAATCCACTTCAATAGAACAATAAACACCAACAACACCACTAAAATTTTTCAATTATCTCAAACTGCCCACTCAAGCATCCAACCTCCAATCTAGGCAATAACCTGCAACATGTGAGGCTAGAGTTGAACCCTAACCCCAAAACTACGGGGTCAGCCATAAATGGTGTGAGTGGTAACAAATCAAACAAATAGCATAAATGAACTTAAAACATAAAATCCAACAAATAATAATCAAACACTAAGGTATGAAGTACGACAAAGAATAATGGGTGATACCAAAACCAAAAGCCAAGTGTGTAAAAACAGGAAATTTGAATGCATAAAAGTGATTCAAGAAAACATCATGACTACATGCTGACAACGATGACTACTAAGAGATGAAGATAAACTATGATAATTTGCCCATGCTTGATCATTCCGGAGATTGATCCCACATCACAGGTATTTTCCCTGGATAATTCAGGAGATCGTCCCACATCTAAACATAGACTCGTCATCACAATAATATCCCAAAAGCGTCGCCTCGACTCCGATAATTCCGTAGTTCAATCCCACATCACAAGATAATTACTTGGATAATTCAGGAGAAATATCTCGCATCACAGGTTAACTGCCTGGATAATTCCGGAGATAGATCACACATCACAAGTTAACTACTTGGATAATTCAGGAGATTAAATCCTACATCAAAAGCCATACTGAGGTGCATAACTCAAGTTCTCATTCATCATGACACTACTAAATGCTTGTCCTTATCAATTTGGGTTACTGAACAAATCTCCTAGAGTAGTGTACCCTACCGGACTAAAAATCTGAATAACTGAAAATGTGCCTCAATGGGCCTCAACAAATAACTGAATAAACACCGGTATACCAGGGTCACCTACCTCTAGAGACTCAAAAACAAATATCTGAACAAATTCCACTTAACAAGTGGCTCAACAAAATATCTCAAAATCATGTTCTTAACTGAACATCTCAAAATCAAATACTGAACAAATATCTCAAAATCAAACACTAAACAAAATATCTCAATTCAAATACAAAGATCCTTCAGGACCAGTCGACTGCCTAAGGGACCAGTCGACTGTCCAGAGGACATATCCCAACATTTTACGAAAAATAATCTAAGTATTTGAGTCGACTGAAAGGTCATAGGTCGACTGTCCCGAAAGGACTGAACAAAATTACAAACAGAGGACCAGTCGACTGACCTCAGTCTAGGTCGACTGTCCCGAACAAATCTCAAAGACTAAAAATACACAGTAGGCTCGTACCAGTCGACTGCTCTATAGGCCAGACGACTGTCGACTACAGATTTCTAAAAATAGGTCTGAACACAAATCAAACAGGGGTTTTCTAAAGATTCACTGATCATAAAATTAAAATTGTGTCCAGGCAAATAAACATCTCTCAATAATCTCCATCATGGATACATTATTCCATCAATCAATTACTCAAATCTCACATATTCACGATCTAAACTCTTAATCCTTTCATTAGGGTTTTTCTCTTCAAAATGTCTTCCTCAACTCAATCAAAAATCTGAACTACACTCACAAGATCCAGATGTTTATCATCTGATCACGACATAATCAATTCTTAATATGTCTTCCATCAATACGATCTCATAAATCAACATTTCCTCAACAAATCTTAGTATTCCTCATACATGACCCAATTATCAATAAGAGTTCTCATCCTCCATATCAACTAATAGATCCATATCATATTTACAATGAGACTAACAAATAATGGCATAATGATCACAAACAAGCATAACAAGGATCTTACGTCATCCATCAATCAAGACAAACAAAACAAGCAAAGCAAACAAAACAACAAAACAAACCACTCACCTTTGTTTTGAAGAAAAGATTCACAAAAGCTCCTCCTTGCTAGATCCAAGAATTCTCCTTTGTTCTTCCAAAATAATCTCAAGAAATTCTGAATATACTCAATGACGGCTGGGAAAGAATTTCCCTCAAATATGCCGGGGTAAAATATTAGGGTTATATTCCCACTTTACAAAATAACCCTTTTAAGAATACAATTTTACATACATAAGTTTAGTCTTGAAAATTCAATCAAATATCATTTAAATTAGGATCTAATAGAAGAATATACTTCCAAACCTCAAAAAATACTGATCGTAATGTCCAGCAAATACATTTTGCATTATAATCCCTCAAAATGTCAGTTTTGCAAATAAGTCCCTCTTTTCTCAAAAATTGCAAATAGTACTAATTAATTTCAGAAAAATCTGGAAAAATACTAAATAATTTTCAAATAATGAATAATGATTTTTCATAGAGAAAACTTAATTTTCCAAACTTCTAAAAAGTCATTTGCACGTGTTTTGCACGTGTACAAAAGATAAATTTCTTAGAAAATATTTATTTAAATCCTCAAAAATTATTTAAATTCATTTTCAAATAATTAAAATAATATTTGAAAATACGGGGTTCTACACAATTTCTATATGCGGACTCTCTAATGCATACTTGTCGGAGTCTATGTATCCCATTCTACATAGGTCCGGTGCAAGCCCTTAACGTCTTCATGTAATAGGGTGCAATAGAAGAAAAAGGTACAAGTAGTCATAGATCAAACTATTCAACACCGCAGTTCGGATACCCGGCTATCAGTCACTCTCAACATCACAGATCGGATACCCGGTTATCAGTCACTCTCAACACTGCAGATCGGATACCCGGTTATCAATCACTCTCAGTGATTCTCAACACCGCAGAGTATACCCAACCCCAGAGATCAATGACTCTCAACACCGCAGAATATACCCGACTATCAATCACTCTCGATACCACAGATCGGATACCCGGTTATCAGTCACTCTCAACACCGCAGATCGGATACCCGGTTATCAATCACTCTCAGTGATTCTCAACACCGCAGAGTATACCCAACCCCAGAGATCAATGACTCTCAACACCGCAGAATATACCCGACTATCAATCACTCTCGATACCACAGATCGGATACCCGGTTATCAGTCACTCTCAACACCGTAGATCAGATACCCGGTTATCAATCACTCTCAGTGATTCTCAACACCGCAGAGTATACCCAACCCCGGTGATCAATGACTCTCAACACCGCAGAACATACCCGACTATCAATTACTCTCGATACCACAGATCGGATATCCGGTTATCAGTCACTCTCAACACCGCAGATCGAATACCAGGTTATCAATCACTCTCAGTGATTCTCAACACCGCAGTGTATACCCAACCCCGGAGATCAATGACTCTCAACACCGCAGAACATACCCGACCCCAAAGGTCAATAACTTGAAGGAACATTCATAGATATAAGCATACATCAGTACCAGTCGACTAATACGGAAGTAAGTCGACTGTCCAGAAGGGAAGAATCCATGATTTTAAGAAAATAAACTAAGTGTTATAAGTTGACTTATAAAAATCATAAGTTGACTTACCCGATCATAAGTTGACTTATAAAAACATAAGTCGACTTACCAGATCATAAGTTGACTTATAAAAACATAAGTCGACTTACCAGATCATAAGTTGACTTATAAAAACATAAGTCGACTTACCAGAGAGAAATTCCAGAAATCTTTAAGAAAATATTCTAAGTGTTATAAGTCGACTTAAAATAGAATATAAGTCGACTTAAAAGGTCATAAGTTGACTTACCAGAGAAAAATCTACGATAACTTTGAAAAATAAATTCTAAGTGTACCAGTCGACTGAAAATGGTCTAAGTCGACTGTCCCGGACGGATTTTCAAGAAAACTAAGGATACAGCAGATGGGTCGTGGCAGTCGACTGATAGGTCTGCCAGTCGACTGTCGGCCTACAGTCTGCATAGTTTTGGTTGTTCATGATAATCAAAATTAGAGTTTTCTAAAAGAAATCATTGTTTATGAAAATAATTCGTATTCAGGTAAAAATGACAATCTCAAATAATCCTCATTATAGATACCATTCCTCAAATCAACCAATATCTCAAAACTTAATTCTCATGTTCTTAATTCCTAATTCTTCCATTAGGGTTTCTCAATACTGAATTTCTTCCACAACTCATAACCAAAAATCTTATTTGTAATCACAAGATCCAGATGTTCATCCATCCAATCCCTTATTGTCATAGTCATACTCAAATCTTAAACATGCTTTCTAGCAATAACAAATTTATTAACCAAGATCTACTAAACGTTCATAGATTTCTCATACATAATACAAACAACAACCATTGCATCGCTCACATGCAAAAATATACTAAATAAACAAACATATCGAAACAAACAACGAAATAATCATTCATGTAAATCAAAACAACAACCAAATTTACATTATTCACATAAAGCAAACAACAAAAACAAAGTTCATGTCACTCACCTAGAAATGAAGAGATCCGACAAGAAAGTCTTCCTTTTAGCGAGATCCAAAATCCTCCTCTTGATCCTTAAAAATCACAAGATATACTGTTGTGCAGTGAATGACGGCTGCACACCCACTTATATAGGCCGGAAATAATGATTTAGGATTTTAGAAATGTATTTGCAAAATAGTCCTTCCAAAATATAACTTTACATACATAGCTCTATTCTTGGAAACTCAATAAAAGTCATTTAAATTAGGATTTAAAAGTAAAATATAATCCTAAATCTCAACCGGTGCTGTTCAAAACGTCCAGAAAATAGATTTTGCATTTTAACCCCTAAAATGACAAATTTGCAAAAAGGTCATTCTTTTCTCAAAATTTGCAAATAGATCCAATTAATTTCAGAAAAATCTGGAAAAATAATAAATAAATTCCAAATATTAAATAATGATTTTTCATAAAGAAAATTTGACTATTAACTTCTCAAGAAAGTATTTGCACGTGTTTTGCACGTGTAAAAAGATAAATCTTTAGAAAATATTTATTAAATCTCCAGAAAATTATTTTAATTCATTTTCTAATATTTAAAATAATATTTGAAAATACGGTCTACACACCTTACAGAGAGCTGACCCTAGACGGGGCCCACGAGGTGGAGCGCGCTCATAGGGAGCTCATCAGTGCGGCGAAAGGGAAAGAACATGACCATGATCTCACGGTGGAGGGATCAGAACCGGGGCAGGATTCTCCGATCAAAGGTGGTCGAGAACGAGGCTTGACCATCAGGTCCAACAGTGCAGTTCTAACAATTTCAAAGCACCCAACAGAGCCAACGGTGGATCAACCCAAATTTCCTGATTTGGGCAGTCTCATCGCTTAAGACAGGTTTCTTCAAAAGGAGGGGCAGAAAGGTGCCCAAAGTGGCAGTCAACACCTCAGAGTAGGTAGTGGGAACCTGCGAGAGGAGCAGAGAGTGGAGACAGACTGCGAAAGGGCCAAAAAGGGCAAAAGCGACCTGGAAATCGACATGCAAGACGACATGCATAGTCGAAACCCAAAAGAGCAAGAGTTGGTGGTATTGGGTCGAGGGTCGAGAAGGGAGACTGCCAAGTTGGGATACAAGACGAACAAAGGACGGAACCTTGACAGTGGCTTCGCCCAAATTGAGAGAGACACAGGAGTAGAGGCTGTAACGCTCGAAAAGAGGAAAGCTCAAAGAAGGAAAAAGGGGAAGGAGTTGGTAATTGCAATGAAGAAGAAAGCAGAGGAAGAGATAAGGATTCTTTCAACGCGTTGCATCCCACGCTCTATGCATCGAGCGCAGAGCCAGCCTTTCAGATGGAGCCACGTGCCCCACTTCCGCTAGCGACAGGTACAGAACACAAGGAGACCGTTGTTCTAGCTCGCGAAGGAGAAATGAACATAACCGACTCTCTTATAGCTGAGAGTGGTGTACGGGGGGTATTGTATAAGAATGTTATTGGGCCCAAAGAGGGGCCCAAGATACATTATATTATTGTTGGGCCATCTGAGACTACGGTTATTCACAATGAGCAGCGGCAAGTGGCGAATAGTGGGCCAATAGAGGGGTCCACTATGGAAGTTCTCACTAGTCAGGCTGAAACGGCGACAAGTTATGGGCCAATCGAGGGGTCCACTACAGGAGCACCTACCTTGCAGTTGGCAAACAATTATGATGAGCACGATCGCGAAGACAGACTGAACCTTGACGATGACTTCGTCCACTCAGAAGAGGAGTTTGTGGAGTCAGAGGACTATGATTTCGATGTTGATTTCCGTGCCACTTCCCCTAAGTTTGTCCCTTCCACCTACCCACCGTCCCAACCGAACATAGGTTTCCTAGTTCAGAGAGTGGCAAAGATGACTAATGAGGAGTCCCTAGATGATTACCTGGAAATTGCGGCGGCAGCAAAATTCGTTAAGATTGGCGACGGAGGTACGCGTTCCTTCTTAGCATCGATTTTTAATTTTATGACTGATAATGAAATCTGTAGTCTAGCCAATACCTGTGGTCTTGCGGTAGGCGATATCGAGCGGATTGCATTTCTCCTGAATAAGATCAGGGGATGGGAATCTGATAGGGTTAGCCTTTATTTGAACTCGTCAACCAGTGCGAGTCACGATCCCTCCTCTATCCGTCATTAATGGAGGCCCTATTCTGGAACGTTAGAGGCCTAGGTAGGGGGCAAGCGTGAAATGGTTAGGGAAGTCATAGCCAGGTCAAAGGCTAACATTGTGGGTCTCTAAGAGACCAAACTCTCACACATGTCTAGACTTAGGAGAGTAGAGGAAAGCGAATCTCTGAATGGAGGATGTCCCCATCTGTTGGGGCATCTGGGGGCATCGCTCTAGGTCTTGACCCCGACTCATTCTCTTGTCTAGATGAGCTCCACGGGCAATTTTCTTTGTCAGTATTGCTCTAATGTAAATCCGACCAGTGGAGTCACTCGGTTACGGTGGTCTATGGACCGCATACGTCTGCCTCTATAATGGTCTTCTGGATGGAACTTAGAGCGATCAAAGCCCGCTGGCCACACCCTTGGGTGGTGGGGGGCGACTTTAACATCACTAGATTCGCCTCAGAGCATAGAGGCAGAGTATCCAGTGAAGTCGACAGGGAAGCGTTTAATGAGGTTATCACGGACCTAGACTTGGTTGATATCCCCATCTTTGATAGGCTGTTCACCTGGTCTAACATGCAAACGACGCCCATTCTAGCAAAGTTAGATAGAATCTTGGTCTCCACGGCCTGGGAGACCAAATTCCCTCTGACAATGGCTAAATCACTTCCTAAACCAACCTCGGATCATGTGCCTATTTTCATATCTTCTGGGGGAAAAAAACCCAGGAAAACGGCGAAGTTTCGATTCGAGAAAGTATGGTTAGAGATCCAAGGCTTCCACCATATGGTCAATGAGAGTTGGTCTCGCCCGACCATGGGTTGTGAGGCGGCCGCAGTATGGTGTGAAAAAATCAGAAGGCTCAGGGGAAAGCTCAGAAAATGGAACCAGACCAGATTTGCGCTGATTTGGAGAGCGAAGGATTCCCTTTTTGAAGGTATTGAGGAACTGGAGAAGACTGAAGAGACTAGGGATCTGCTACAGGAAGAGCAGAATCACTAACTCCAGTTCAGACAAGAAATTGACCAGCTCTACAGGATTGAGGAAATCAAATGGCAACAGCGATCCAGAATTTCGTGGCTCAAAGAGGGAGACGCGAACACAACATTCTTCCACCGAGTTGCCAGTGCCGGCGTAGAGCTAACCTTATTCACTCGATCCACTCGGACTCCGGCATGGTGCAAGGCGACGATGATATTAAATTGGCTTTCCAGTCCCACTTCAAGCATCTCTTTGGCTGCAAAACAGATGTGAGAGTCCCTCTCCAACATGATTTCATGCAAGACCAGACAGGCAGCTCCGACCCTGGTTTGCAGTCCCTCGAGGCACCCTTCACTGAGAAGGAGGTATAGGAGGCTGTCCAACAGTTGGGCAAAGATAAAGCCCCTGGCCCAGATGGTTTTCCGATACTGTTCTATCAGATATTCTGGGAGGAGTTCAAAGGTGACTTACTAAAGATGTTCGTAGACTTCTACGATCACAAACTCAAACTAGGAAGATTCAATTCCGCGGAGGTAGTAATGATTCTGAAGAAAGATGATTCAAGACGAGTCGGAGACTTCCGCCCAATAAGCCTACTGAACTGCTCGGTAAAGATCATTACCAAGATGCTCGCTAACAGGCTGGGTAAGGTAATGGATGGTCTCATTAGTCAAGACCAGACGGGATTCATCAAAGGACATTGTATTCAGGACAGTATAGCAATGGCTAAGAAAACTATCCATCAATGCCACATTTCGAACTCCAAGAGCTACCTCCTAAATCTGGATTTCGAGAAAGCCTATGATTCCGTTGAATGGGAATGTTTTTTAGAAGCCCTTGCTGGAAGAGGTTTTGGGGTGAGATGGATCAGATGGATCCACGCATGTCTTACCACCAGCAGAATGGCTATCTTGGTAAATGGGATGTTAGGCCACCCATTTTCCTGCAAACGGGGGCTCAGACAAGGAGATCAGCTCTCACCCCTCCTATTTACAATTGTGGCAGATGTACTAAGGTCCATGATGACCAAGTGCAGTAGAGCTGGGTGGATCGTACTAATGGCCAAGGGAGTCAATCGCCAAGGGTGCTCTATTCTCCAATACGCAGATGATACTCTTCTTTTTGGCAATGGCAACCTAGGGAAAACTACCGCCTTCAAAGGAAGCCTGTATTGCTTTGAAGCATGGTCAGGCCTCAAGGTAAACTTCCACAAATGTGCTCTCATTCCCATCACCCTAACACCGGAAGAGGCTCTCGAGCATGCCACTATCCTCAACTGTTCCATTGAGAGTTTTCCCACTCAGTATCTTGGTTTACCACTAAGACCAGGGAAACTCAAAAAGGCAGATTGGCTACCTATTATTGACCGAGTTGAGATACGACTTGCAGGATGGAAAGGCTCTTTCTTTGGGAGGAAGAATCACGCTCATTAATGTAGTCCTCTCAAACCTTTCTACCTATTACCTCACCTTCTTTGAAATGCCACGATGGGTGATCCAGAGAATTGACCGGACTAGAAAACGCTTCTTATGGAAAGGGGCAGACCCAGACCGAGGAGGATATCACCGCATCGGATGGGAGAAGGCGTGCATGAAAAAGATTCATGGGGGCTTAGGGATTATTGATCTTCCTGATATGAATCTGGCACTACTGGAGAAATGGTGGTGGAAAGTGTTCCACCCTAATGGAGAAGGGTGGCAACAGTTTGTACAAGGATATATGCATAGAAATGGTACGAGAAACCTTGGCTTCAGGGTAGGCCCTCGGGTCTCCTGGTTCTGGAAAGGCATAATTAAGGCATACGAACCCTTCAATAGCTGTGTGAAATCAGTTATCGGTAACGGCAGACTCACCAGATTCTGGTGGGATAAGTGGTGTGCTGACCATACAATCAGAACTCGGTTCCCCAATTTATATGAACAAACGTCACACCCACACTGCACGGTAGCCGCAGCCTAGAAAAGAGGCACCTGGAAGCCACCTTTCAAACAATCGCTTGACCCAGGATCTCAGCTTAGACTGATAGAACTTTAGACTTACATCACCAGTGCTGGATTTGGCTGCTCCCAAGGTCCTGATAAGAAATCCTGGGAATTGGGAAAAAATGGCAAGTTCACCGTTCTTTCCATGTATAACCGCATCCACTTTAGGGGGTGTTTCCCAAAGTGGTCAGCCGTCATCTGGATAACGAAAGCCCTGCTAAAAATCAAAGCTTTCTTATGGTTGGTACTGAATGATGCGATCCTAACTAGGGAAAACCTCGCCAAGCACCAACCGAGTGTGGACTCTTAATGTAGGTTTTGCCACGCTACCCTGGAAACCAGAAACCACCTTTTGCTACAATATCCTAGGAGCAAAGCGGTACTCGGAGAGGTACTCAGCACCCTAGGGTCGACTAAGTATCCTACCGTGTATGAGGACCTGTGGGTAGGTCCAATGTTCGCATCGGAGAGAGGATCTTTGAGAGAAACATGGTATATCGCCATCACCGCAACGACCTGGGTTCTTTGGCTAGACAGAAATAATCTTTACTTTCATAGTACCTGCAATAGTATTTCTGGCAATTTGACTCACATAATGCATTTTATTTTATTTTGGGCTAATGGCCACAGCAGGTCCCAGGGGGAGGATTGCGAGCATATTCCAGGTTGAGGAGCACGTTGATGAGGAAATCTAGATCGGTCTGACGATCGATTGAGTGCCAACACTGCAGATTCTGATCATAGACACCCACCACCCCAGGGTTTGTTGGGGGGAATGATGTATTTTCTGCAGTTACTCTAGTTTGCTTTTGTCACACCCCCTATGTTTGGGG
Organism: Hemerocallis citrina; assembly: GCA_017893485.1. Classification (NCBI taxonomy): domain Eukaryota; kingdom Viridiplantae; phylum Streptophyta; class Magnoliopsida; order Asparagales; family Asphodelaceae; genus Hemerocallis; species Hemerocallis citrina. Next base: position 225,725,818 of record CM030366.1, on the reverse strand, counting down.
TGGAGTTTATGTACTTTTGTTCTAGTTATTTGTAGTGAGCTCAGTACTCTGAGTTTGTTTTGTTAATCTCTTATTAATGAAACAGGGTGGCCAAACTCCACCTTTTCTTCAACAAAAAAAAAACAATAAAGATAGGGTTTTGTTCACTTTTATGCAATGATCAGTACATAACTCATCTTATGCAAGCCAAACAGCAAATATTTGATAAAAATAACATACCCATGATTTATATTAGGTTCTTTGACAATCACAAGTCATCAAATTAGGTTTTTAGTCATCAATGGCGTAGTTTCATGAAAAGATTCACTTTTAATTCATCTACTCATCAAAACTCATTATATCTTCATACCATCATCTAACATGCTTTCTAATAGATAAATCATCACATACAACATGCTTAGAACAATAAGAAAATAAACACAAGTCACTCACCTTATTAAAGAATCAACTGAAGATAATAAAGGAATAAGAAAAATCCCTCCTTTCGCAAGAAAACCAAGATCCTCGCTTTAAAACTCCAAGAAAATAATAATAATAAGAAGTCTCTTTATGTTGTGCAGTAGAGAGATGGCTGCACCTCACCCTATATAGGCCGAAAATTAAGAGTATCTAGGGTTTTGAATAGATTTGTAAAATACCTTTCTAAAAAAAATATATCTTTACATATATAGATCCTTATACTTGGAAATTAAATAAAACCAACTTAATTGAGATTTAAAAAAAAAATTCCTATAACCAACTGGCACTGTTCTGAAAACCCAGAAAATGAATTTGCATTTTTGCCCTTCTAAATGGCAATTTTGCAAAAAGACCCTTCTTTATCAAAACTTGCAAAATAAACCAAATTTATTAAAATAAAAAGTAAAATCTTTACCTCTGAGTTGACTAGGCATCATGCCCAACCCAAAAATCCAAAAATTTGGAGTTTTTACTCCAAGTGGTAACTTTGCGCAAAAGTCCATCTTTTTGTAATATTTGCAAATGGTCCAATAATTATCAGAAAAATCTAAAATTTTCACAAATAATATCTAATAATAAATAATGAGTTTCTCCAAAATAATTTTTGATTTTGAACTTCTCAAGAAAATATTTGCACGTGTTTTGCACGTGTAAAAAGGGAAATTTCAGAAAAATATTTATTAAATCACCAAAAATCATTTTATTTCATTTATTAATCTTTAAAAAATTATTTAAAATATGGGGTATTACATTGTTGGAGCTAGGAGAAATCTTCTAGGAGTTCCTAATTTCTTATTCATCAAACTAAGGTGGGTGATTTCTTGAACTTTCTAAATGTAGTAGCACGCATGTGTAGGAAAATTGATGCATAAAATTGATATTTCATATGAGTGTTAATTAATTTTGTGATGCTATGTGATGATGTTATGTTTATGAAAGAAACTGCATGCTAATTGAAAGATGCCATGTAAATAATGTTGTTGGATGCACGATAATACATCATGATTATAATAATTGAATTGGATATAAATTTGTGCACAAAGTTGTCAATTTGTGTAATGGAAGTTGTTGTTTTAAGTTTTATTTGCACTTCAGAAAATCATATTTAATAAACTGGATAGAATCTTGAACTAAAACTTTTATGGGAGCATATTGTATATGTCAGGAGTATCTCTTTAAATTTTCAAAAGATTTGGAGGTCGTTTACTAATTTAATAAAATCTAAACTTAGGACTGGTTGGCAGTCGAATAGATGCTGAAAATCTGTACACATTTCGGTTTTTTATCATTTCATCATCGAAAATGAAGTAATTTGAGAAAAGTCAGAACTAATAACTTGTATCAGACTCGTTAAACTTTCTATAAAGTCTAAGAAATTAAATTTTCACAAAAAATTGAATTTATAATGAATTTTACAAGACTGAACAAAGTGGCAGTATTTCAATATTTTGACCTTACTGTAGATTTCGAAGAATTCAGGGTTATAGATACAATATTTTGGAGAAACGTATAACTAAGAAATTGTAGTAGACTTGTATACCTTTATTTTGATCTAAAGAACATAAAGTTTCATTAAGTAAATAATTTTCTATGATTTTTACAAGAAACATGAACTGCAATTTTCTGGTTTTAAACTTTCGGTTTTGCAAATGAATTTAGATGAAGTAATTGAAGATGATTCTAAGATTTTTTAACTACAAAGTTATAGTAGAAACTTTTATGAAAATAATGAATCTATCCTTTGAATAGAATTGAGATTTATAATTGAAATATAGATGAATATGAAAGGTTTTTTTAAAAATCAAAATGAACTTTGTATTCAGAATATATTCTTCAAGAATAAATATATGTGAAAATGAGCTTATGTTAATCAAAAGGACTTGGTAATGAATTGTTAGTTGTGTGATCAACCAAGAAGTGTATACTTCATGATTAGTAAATGAGAATGAATGAAAGAATTTGAATGAAATATGAATACATGAACATGAGTTATAAGGATATGAGTACCCAAAGTTGTCGAACATGAAAAGATGTTGATTCTAGAGCTTTAGTGAGACCTAGGTACCAGCAAAAGTAATGAAAATAATTATTGATTTTGAGAAAGGGCCAGTATGGGCTATCGTTCTCGGTATTTTTGTGTAAGCCCAGTAAGGGGTAAGCTAGCTCTAGTTGTATTAAATATTCATGTTTCAAACTTAAGAATAGGCACTAAGGGGAGATGTAATAAAACTTAGGCAAACGTAAGTGGGGTGCGTCTATATAGTCGGCCGTGGATTCCGGGACTATAGACCCAGTCAAGCGGTGGATTCCAGGACTCCGGTTGCTTGCGGAGCAAGACGAGCCTTAATTAAATCTGGGATTATGATTGATCGAGCGGTGGATTTCAGGATCATGATTAGTCAGGCGAGTAGGAGGCAGATCTCCAATATATTTCGGGGCTATAACTGCACTTGCGGGATGTTCGCACGATGAGGATTTCCATATAAGCCTGACTGTGAACTCCAGGGCTGGGGTCCGTACTCGTAGGATACCTAAAACTTAATTTTGTTACCGAGTAATTTTCATGGCGAGAGATTAAACCCTTTAATGTGGAGTACGTAGGTGCTTGCCCTCGGACCTATGTAGGATGGGGTGCATAGAATCCGAACAAGTATGCATTAGTACTATTGTAGTATAACATCTGCATTAAGTATTAAGTCATATTATATATTGACATATTTAGAATAGTCACTTTTTACACTTTTATATGCACTCAAGTTTGTGTTTTCTAAAGTAAGAGATTTCGTTATAATACAGTATAGAAAGGATCGCTGTTTATAACATTGCGTCGGTTGTAAGCAACTGACGTGCCCACAGATTTTTCAGTGCAAGGCTTGATTGGCAGGAACTTAAAGACGATTGATGCTAAAGATTATATTCATGAATAAAGCTGCTAATGTTAGATTTGTATATATATTCCATGTTGTATTTTATTTAACATCCGTTGTGTAATTCTGAAACAAATAATGTGTATAAAAAGTTTTTAATTTCCTTGTAAAATTGTATGGATTGAAGTAAAAGATTCTGTTGTACTACGAATTACATATAAATGGAATTCGGGGTGTTACAAAATATCTCTTGGATCAGAGACGGTCTACAGAAGATCAATATTCTTGGTTACTGAATTTATATGGATTCAGTTTTGAAATTGAATAAGAAAAGGAGAGACGATATTCCTCCAGACATATTTCTAAAAGAGATATGGAGTGGTACTTTGTGCAGTTAGCTGTTATGGTTCTTGATTGATGGAAACAGATAGTAGAGATGAATGTATCTGATGTCTATTTCAAAGAGTTGTCTACTAAGTTGTCAAAAAAAACATAACAGTAAGTTCAATCAGGTAAGAGGGATTTGGTACAAAGCAGAGAAGGCTGCCACCAGCCCTTCAAGAGCATTTAGGCAAGTTTGATTCAAGAGCATCATGATTCACCTGTTGATGGTCATTCTGGGTATGATAAAACACTGCAGAGGTTGAGAATATCATTTTGGTGGAAATGAATTAAAAGGAATGTGCAACAACATGTCAAAGAGTGTAGTACTTATCAAACTAGCAAGTATGTATGTCAGGCACCTTCAGGGTTGTTGCAACCCTTGCTTATACCTGATAAGGTCTGCGAACATGCCAGCTTGGGCTTCACTGAAGGACTTCCTCACAGTTATGATTTTGGTGGTGGTGGACAGATTGATCAAGTGTGTTCATTTTTTCCCTAGTGCAGCACCATTTTTTTGATGCAGACATCGTTCACATTTTGGTTGAGGGGGTTTTTAAGCTCTATGGCATGCCTATATCCATAGTATGTGATATGGGATCATTGTTTGCTAGTGCCTTGATGAAAGAGTCCTTGGGAATGCAAGGAACTATGCTCAGAATTTCAACAACATACCGTCCACAAACTGATGGTCACCACAAACTGGAGACTTACTTTAGGTGTTTGTGTCACCACAAACCCAATGAGTGGAGTAAATATTTGTAGTGGGCTGAATATTGGTATAATACAACTTGGCACAGTGCTATAAAATCTACTCCCTATGAATTTTTGTATGGTAGAGCTCCTCCAACTTTAGCCTCTCACATTCCACATACTGCAAAGTGTTCACAAGTTGGGGAGTCTTTATTAGCTAGAGATGTTCACTTGCAATTGTCAAAGGATTATTTGTTGCATGCACAAAATAGAATGAAGAAGCAAGCTGGCAGTCATAGAGTGGAGTGGATATGGAGTTTGTTATGGGGGATTTGGTTTCTTTGAAGCTCCAATCCTATAGATGGGTCACATTAGCTGCAAAGGCTGTGCAAAAGCTTTATGCACTATACTATGGCTCTTATCAGATCACTGAGAGGGTGGAGCAGTTTCTTAGAGGCTAGCATTGCCTACTACTACTAAAGTGCACCCTATATTCCATATATCTCAACTCAGAAAGCATGTAGGTCCTGCAGTGGAGATACAAGGGTCAACTCCCGCTAATGTCTTCATTGCTTTGCTGGAACCATAACGTATTCTAGATAGAAGGTCTGTGATGAAGGGGAAAAAGTTAGTTTATAAGGTTTTGATCAAGTGGAGGTTGCAACCTGTTGAAGAAGCTACCTGGGAAGCTTGTTGGGATTTGGTAAAAAAATTCCCTCTATTCGACCCTAAGGCAAGGTCATAAAACATGGGGGAGGATTTAATACACACCAGAAAGAGTTAAGTTGAAGAGAGGAAGAGAGTTGGAGTGAAAATAGTTGTATCAATATTTTTAGAGTGTTTTAGTGTCAATTTCTTTGCATATCGATCCTTTGTGGTTATGTATCCTGGTGCCTTGTATGGCCCCATTTGGAAGGTGACAAGTTTCTTTCCTCCATGCATGGGGGGGTTCATAAGGAGAGAGTTCATGTCAGGTGTGTAATGACTTGTCTGATATGGCTGCTAGCAACAGACCAATCTTTCAGACCAAAAGAGGAGAACAATGCTTTAAAGTGATTTAGGTTAGTTAGGTATGTCTGTTGATTCTTGATTTTGATTATCACAACACACTGCACATGTATCTATGCTAAACTTACAGCTACTATACACAAAGGACTTACTACTATACAGCTGAACAAATGAACAAGCACAAAAGTTCCAGATAAAAACAATGGTTAAAGCTTCATTCAAGACTTAAGACTCAAGACTCAAGACTCAAGACTCAAGCTCAAATGTGTCAATAAATTGTCATGTCTTATAAACAATGTAATTTTACTTTTGTTGAGTCTTAGTATGTTGTAAAGCCTTGTCACACACACATACACTCACTATTTTATAATGTGTGTTTTTCAAAAACAACAAAAAGAGTCAAAACAGTTTGAAATAATTTAACTGTTGAGTACCAGTCGACTGATGCCTCTGGCGACTGATGCCTCTGGCAGTCGACTGGCAGTACAAAACTATTTAAATTTATTCAAACTCTGACCAGTCGACTCATTATGGCAACCCAGTCGACTGTTCGAGTGCTTTTGACCGTTTTCTGTTTTCAAAATCGATTTTTCAAATTCAAAAGCTTTAAGATCCGTTGGTTGACAGTTGGAATAACTGTCTCCCAATGTCCAGGAGTTCTAACTCTATAAATAGAGTTCAGAACTCACTGAAAAAGATCTTACAACACTTTTTAAGATCTCCAAGCATTCTTGAGCATTTCTAAGTGAAAAAGAGAAAAAGCTTTCAAGTTTCAAAATCTCTGGTTCTCTACACTCAGTCCAGTATAACATCGGAATTCGTTCTGGACTGGGTATAGAAGTCGACCTTTGTTTAGCCACGTTCTACAACACATAACACTAACAAGGCTATAGGTTGACTGTAAAGTTTTTCTGTTTTCTTTTTGCTCTCGGTTGGAGAGTTAAACTCTAAGGTGTAGAGTCGGTCGTTTCACTCTAGGTAGTAGAGTGGGTCTGCTTTCTCTGGTTGAGAGAAAGGACTACGGGTTAGACAAGGTTGTTGTCTTAACGCCGTAGGATATTCTTGTAAACTTGTTTTCAAGAATAGTGGAAATCTCAAGTGGGTTGCTTGGGGACTGGATGTAGGTCGGAAGGACCGAATCAGGATATATCGAGTGTACTCTGTGATTGCTTCTCTTGTCCTTGCATTTACTTTTTGTTTACTTAAGTTCTGTGAAACTTGTCTGGACAGTCGACTCCTTGCATTATCAGTCGACTGGTCAGTCTCGTATAAGTTGTACTTTAACTGTGTCTTTAGTCGCCTGTCTCAACTTTAAGTCGACTGTACAGAGTTGTTTATATTTGATTTTATTTGGTCATATCAGTCGACTGGTTCACAACTAAGTCGACTGCACCGACGAAAAAATTATTTATTCCGCAGTTTATTTTAATTAACTTTATTCACCCCCCCCCCCTCTAGTGTTTGTTGCCTCGCCTATAGGATCCAACACTTGGTATCAGAGCAAGGTTACAGGCTATGGCAACTACTTCAAATGCTAATCAGTACCATGAAGGCCAATCTACACAATGGCCACCGCTATTCGATGGAACAAACTACAATTATTGGAAGTGCAGAATGAGAATCTACCTCCAATCAATCAACTACGAAATATGGCACATAACGGAGACGGAATTCACTGCCCCTACTATACCATATGCACAATGGAATGATGATCAAAAGAACCAAACTATGAACAATGCCAAAGCAATGAATGCATTATTTTGTGCACTCACAAAGGAAGAATTCAACCGTGTATCAAATGCTACAACCGCACATCAAATCTGGCATACACTCGAGGTAACACATGAAGGAACAAATAAAGTGAAAGAGTCTAAAATCTCTGTTCTTGTTCACAAGTTTGAGATGTTCCGAATGAAGAACAATAAAACTGTGTCAGAGATGATCACCAGATTTACTGATATTACAAACTCTCTTGTGGCATTTGGAAAGACATACACTCAAGCAGAAATGGTTAGAAAAGTCCATCGTGCACTCACTCCAGAATGGGAAAAGAAGACCACGGCAATAGAAGAAGCAAATGATTTGTCACAACTTTCTCTTGAGAATCTTGTATGAAATCTCATGGCATACGAGGTTCAACTTGAAGATCGAAAGAAGGATGCAGAATCACACCAAGCAAAGAAGAAATCATTGGCTTTTAAAGCCATGACAGACTCAGAAGATGAGGAAGAAGATGAAGAGAAGATAGCAATGTTCACTCGAAGATTCAAAAAATTCTTAAAGAATGGTAAGTTTAATTCAAAAAATAGAGATTCTAATGACCCTCCTACTTGTTTCAGGTGTAATAAAACAGGTCACATGAAGAAGGATTGTCCGCTAGAAAATGCAAAGAACAAGGGAAAACCATCCAACTTCAAGAAGGACAAATACTCAAAGAATAAGTTTGCCAAGAACAAGAAGGCCTATCAAGCAACATGGGATGATAGTGATTCGTCTTTCGAAGAAGAAACGGATGAAAACAATGAAGTTGCAAACATGTGCTTTATGGCTTCACAAGATCATGTAAGTAATGACTTCGATTCAGAAGATTTACTTGATGCCTTTAATGAAATATTTCAAGAGTTAAAAAAGGAAAAGATTAGAGTTAAGAATCTAGAGAAAGTTAATCAAATACTTTCTCAAGAAAATCTTAACCTTGATAAGGAAGTAAAATCTTTAAATTCTCGCATTGCAAGTTTAGATACTGATCTTGAATCTCTCAAAAAGAATTATGAAGAGATATCAAAGAACGTATCTAAGTTTAACAAAGGCAAAGAGAATTTAAATGATGTCCTTCATCATCAAGTAAAATCTAGTCAAAAATACGGTCTTGGTTTCAAAAATTCTTCTATAAAAGAATCTTCTTCTAAAAATACTAGTAGAAATAAGTCAGCATCTATTTCTAGTGTTACACATAAATTATATGAATTTTTTGAAAAGCCTAAGGTAGTAAATTTTAGTGATAAAAGCAAGTCTGACGTTCGGTTAAGTCGACTGAGCCCATCTATCAAAACCTCATATAAGTCGACCTAGTGTACCATCCAGTCGACTGACTCACACTAGAAGTCGACTGAAGGACACTGTCAAATCGACTGGACAGAACAAGTTTGTATGGGTTCCAGTCAACTTAAATCAGAATGATAGAATTGCGTATATTAATTCATATGTATTAAATGTGTGTAATTCTATTAATTATATTCCTGCTTATAGAGGAAAATCAAACTCTTTATGGGTTTGGTTTCCCCCAAACTAATATGTTTTGGACCCAATAAAAAGGGTACCATATTTATCTTGAATTTTTTATAGGTACCCAAGAAAGATCGCTGGATACTCGACAGCAGATGTTCAAAACATATGACAGGACATGCCAACCTTCTATCCACCATCCAAAGCATAGATGGAGGAACAGTTACCTTTGGTGATAACAACAAAGGAAAAGTCATAGGAATCGGCATGGTTAGTAAAAATTCTAACCCTACTATAGAAAATGTGTTATTAGTTAGTGGATTAAAGCATAATCTATTAAGTATTAGTCAATTGTGTGATAAAGGGTATAAAATAGTATTTGAAAAAGATGCATGTTTGATTTATGACTCTACTATGCAAAATATTATTTTTCAAGGTTTTCGCAAAAACAATATTTATGAATTGTGTTTGAATACAATTGAGTTTTCAAATGATTTTTGTTTAATAGCTTCTAACAATGAATCTTGGCTTTGGCATAGAAGATTTGGACATGTGAATATAAAGAATCTCTCAAAATTATCTAAGTATAACCTAGTTAAAGGATTGCTAAAACTATCCTTTAAAAAGGATAAGTTATGTGATGCATGTCAACTAGGAAAACAAATCAAATCCACTTTTAAAACAAAAGAAGTAATTTCTACTAGTAGGCCACTCGAATTAATTCATATGGATTTATTTGGCCCTACTAGAGTTGCTTCTTTAAATAAAAGTAGAGATGTATTTGTTTTAGTAGATGATTTTTTAAGATTCACTTGGACATTCTTTTTAAAACATAAAAATGATGCTTTTGATGAATTTACAAATTTTTGTAAACGTATTCAAAATCAAAGATCTCTAACCATAGTCACTATTAGAAGTGATCATGGTGGAGAATTTGAGAATGAAACATTTACAGAATATTGCAACAAGAATGGTATAACACATTCATTTGCATTTCCTAGAGCTTCACCACAAAATGGAGTGGTTGAAAGGAAGAATAGGACTTTGCAAGAATGCGCACGTACCATGCTTGTTGAAAGCAATTTACCAAAGTACTTTTGGGCTGAAGCTGTTGCTACAGCTTGTTATGTTTTAAATAGGATTCTTATAAGACCTAAGCTAAAGAAGACTTGTTATGAGTTGTTTTTTAACAAAATTCCTAAAGTCTCTTATTTTAAGACATTTGGTTGTAAGTGTTTTATTCTGAACACTAAAGATAATTTAGACAAATTTGATCCTAGATCTAATGAGGGTATCTTTTTAGGATACTCAAATAGGAGTAAAGCATATAGAATTTTCAGTAAGTCTACAATGACTATTGAAGAGTCAATGCATGTTACATTCGATGAATCTCTGCCTTCATCAAATTTAAATAAAGATGATGAAACTGATTCATCACCTTTAAATAATGTGATTAAATCTTTAGAACAAACTAGTCTAGCTGATAAGTCGACTGATAAGGACTCCCAGTCGACTGAAGTAAAGCAGTCGACTGAAGAACCTGTCAAGTCGACTGATCCTATTGTGATATCTTCAACTTTACCAAAATCATTTGTTGAAGTTAAAGATCATCCTCATGACTTAATAATTGGTGACAGCTTCCATGGTATTCAGACACGATCACATGTTAATATGATTTCTCATACAGCATTCTTGTCGGATTTTGAACCGAAAAATATACAAGAAGCTTGTGAGAATGAATTTTGGATGAATGTCATGCAAGATGAATTAAACCAATTTATAAGGAATGATGTATGGGATTTAGTCCCACGACCTCCTGATCAGACTATTATTGGTACCAAATGGGTATTCAAAAATAAGTTAGATGAATCAGGACAGGTTGTAAGGAACAAAGCTAGATTAGTTGCTCAAAGGTATAATCAAGAAGAAGGTATAGATTCTGATGAAACATATGCTCCTGTTGCTAGATTAGAATCAATTCGTATTTTACTATCTTTTGCTTGTTTCATGAATTTTATACTTTATCAAATGGATATTAAAAGTGCTTTTCTTAATGGGTTTATTAAAGAAAATGTTTATGTTAAACAACCACCAGGTTTTGAACATGAACAATTTCCAGATCATGTTTATAAATTGAAAAAGGCTTTATACGGTCTTAAACAAGCACCTCGTGCTTGGTATGATCGTCTGAAAACTTTTCTTTTAGAAACAGGATTTGAAATAGGTAAAGTAGACACTACCTTGTTTATTAAGAGAGTTAAGAATGATATCTTAATCATACAAATATATGTTGATGATATAATCTTTGGTTCTACTAATAATAATCTATGTCAAGAGTTTGCTAATACCATGAAAAACGAGTTTGAGATGAGTCACATGGGTGAACTCAATTATTTTCTTGGACTTCAAATTAAACAGTCCTCAAATGGCATATTTATTAATCAAGGAAAATAGGCAAAGGAATTACTCAAACGTTTTAACATGGATAGTACTAGTAGTAAATCCACACATATGGCTACTACTACTACCCTTGACAAAGATATATTAGGTAAGAGTGTTGATCAAAAACTCTATCGAGGTATGATTGGTTCACTCTTATATATTACCGCAAGTAGACCAGATATTATGTTCAGCGTATGTTTATGTGCTAGATATTAGTCTAGTCCTAAAAAGTCTCATTTAAAAGCTGTGAAACGAATTTTAAGATACATTAAAGGCACATCTGAATATGGTTTATTTTATCCACGCACCGATAATTTTTAACTTTTGTCATATAGCGATGCTGATTTTGCTGGTAGTAAAACTGATCGCAAGAGCACTAGTGGGACATGTCACTTTTTGGGACATTCACTAGTTTCTTGGTGCGGTAAAAAGCAAAATTCAGTATCCCTATCAACTACAGAAGCTGAGTATTTCGCTGCAAGTTTGGCATGTGCACAAATCTTGTGGATTAAACAAACTTTATTAGATTATGGTATTTCCTTTGAAAAACCTTCAATTATGTGTGATAATACCAGTGCAATTAATCTGTCTAAAAATTCGATTCAACATTCACGTACGAAACATATTGATATTCGACATCATTTTCTACGTGATCATGTTTTAAAAGGAGATATATCTTTAGACTTTATCTCTACTGATAAACAAGTAGCAGACATCTTTACCAAACCCCTTAAAGAAGATACTTTTATTAACTTAAGAAGAGAACTAGGAATATGTAATTTTATTGACATTTGTTGAAAATTTCATCTGTTAGGTCGACTGTGTTTTGATTAAGTCGACTGTACTGTATTTTAATATATACCTATTTTTTTCTCTGACCAGTCGCCTGATCCTTATTCAAGTCGACTGATCAGCAGATGTAAAAATTTAAGTCTCTTCTCGACTAAGTCGACTACTATACCCTACCAGTCGACTGTCGCGAGTTCAACTATCTTCAGCGACGACTCATCACAGCTTTTAAGATAAAAATTTCATCTCTTTTCACCCGTGACTACTCATATTAGCCGTCGATCTCTACCCTTTCAATATCAGCCTTCAATCTCCAGTTAAAAATCCCTTTAACAGCCCCCTTCTTCACCTTTTACCGATCTCCCCGTTTTCCCCCAAATTTCGAAACCCTAATCAGAGAAGAAGAAGAAGTCGACTCAATTTACTGCTGCTCGACTCCTTGTTGAGCTCTCTCTTTTCTCTTGGTAAAATCCTTCCTACACTCTTTTGTTATGGCTCCCAAACATTCTAAGAGGTCTCATGATGCTAGCTCATCTCAAGATTATTCCCAATATTTGTTGAGTCCGGATCTATTAGAACGTTGGCACTTAATGTGTAGCATTGTTATTTTTCCGGGTCGTTTTGTCAATTTTGGTGATTTGGATAGATTTAACCTTGTTCCCCTATTCCAAAATTGTAGTCTCTATGAATATCTCTCTTTAGTTAATCAACCCGACTATTACCCACAACTAATCTATCTTTTCTATACGAACATGAGAGTTGTTCAATTGAAAGATGGAGATGTTGTGATTCGTTCTTCAGTCAAAAATACCAAGATGACTCTCACACCCGAGAGAATCAATCTAATAATGGGTATTGATGACGAGGGACTTGATCTAGGTGACATTGTCCTTGATGATTTCTCTATTTTATCTAAAATATTTTTACCCAATCAAGGACCCCCAATGACTAGTAAAAATATAATACCTGTTGCAAAATTAGTTGCAAGAATACTTGCTTATAACATCCTTCCCAAAAGAGGAAGTTATGATCAGTATTCTATGGAATTGCAACAAGCTGTTTATGCCATTTTTGGTAAAATAAGTATTAATTGGGGTCGTGTCATTTTCTCTAAACTTGAATAGCATCATATTCATTTCCTACCCTTTGGAGGTCTCCTTACCAGGGTCTTTCAAGCTTATAATATTGATCTCGACTCTGAGACCAATGTCGTTAAGCAGTATAAATGCTTCGATCGTGCTAGTTTAGCACGTATGAAGCTTCTTGATCCTGCTCCTAGAATAACCCCTAGGTCTCCTCCTCCTTCTTAAGTTCCTTTGGCTTCTACTGCTAGACCATCAGCCTCTTCTAGCTCCTCTCGTCCCCATGCTAGATATGAAGATCCATCCACTCTTTATGAATGTGTAAATTACCTTATGAAACATTCAGAGACTGTTGATTCTCAGCTTGACTCCATTGACACCAAAATTACCCACTTAACCAATCTATTCACTTCTCAATTTCCACCTCCATCTTAAGCTGCTGATGAAGACTCAGAAGAGGACGATTGAAGCTTATTTTTTGTTATTATGTAATTTTTATTTCCTATGTATTGATGAACTTATTTTCCTATGTCTGAGACATTTATTTCTGTGTTCTTTAATGCAAAAGACTGGTTATTTTTTGTTTTTGTTGATGAGAAAGGGGGAGAAATATCTCTCTTATTTATTTACTGTGTTTGTATGTGTCTTATTTATTTACTGTGTTTGTATGTTGTGTGTATTTTTTATCTCTGATAAGTCGAATGATATCAGTATAAGTCGACTGATCTTCCTGTATTTGTGTTTCACATATGTCCTGTGTATTCTTTATCTGTTCAGCCGACTGCCTCATTTTATAAGTCGACTGATACATCTACTTTATGATACATCTTTATGTATGCATGTTGTGTATGCATGTTGTGTTTTTGATTGGGGGAGCATATCATTACTATGCTTGTATATTTTCTGTTATTATCAACTATTGTGTTGTCATCATCAAAAAGGGGGAGAATGTTGATTCTTGATTTTGATGATCACAACACACTGCACATGTATCTATGCTAAACTTATAGGTGCTATACACAAAGGACTTACTACTATACAGCTGAACAAATGAACAAGCACAAAAGCTCCAGATAAAGACAATGGTTAAAGCTTCATTCAAGACTCAAGACTCAAGACTCAAGACTCAAGCTCAAATGTGTCAATAAATTGTCATGTCTTATAAACAATGTAATTTTACTTTTGTTGAGTCTTAGTATGTTGTAAAGCCTTGTCACACACACATACACTCACTATTTTATAATGTGTGTTTTTCAAAAACAACAAAAAGAGTTAAAACAGTTTGAAATAATTTAACTGTTGAGTACCAGTCGACTGATGCCTCTGGCAGTCGACTGGCAGTACAAAACTGTTTAAATTTATTCAAACTCTGACCAGTCGACTCATTATGGCAACCCAGTCGACTGTTCGAGTGCTTTTGATCGTTTTCTGTTTTCAAAATCGATTTTTCAAATTCAAAAGCTTTAAGATCCATTGGTTGACAGTTGGAATAACTGTCTCCCAATGCCCAGGAGTTCTAACTCTATAAATAGAGTTCAGAACTCACTGAAAAAGATCTTACAACACTTTTTAAGATCTCCAAGCATTCTTGAGCATTTCTAAGTGACAAAGAGAAAAAGCTTTCAAGTTTCAAAATCTCTTGTTCTCTACACTCAGTCCAGTATAACATCGGAATTCGTTCTGAACTGGGTATAGAAGTCGACCTTTGTTTAGCCACGTTCTACAACACATAACACCAACAAGGCTATAGGTTGACTGTAAAGTTTTTCTGTTTTCTTTTTGCTCTCGGTTGGAGAGTTAGACTCTAGGGTATAGAGTCGGTCGTTTCACTCTTGATAGTAGAGTGGGTCTGCTTTCTCTGGTTGAGAGAAAGGACTACGGGTTAGACAAGGTTGTTGTCTTAACGCCGTAGGGTATTCTTGTAAACTTGTTTTCAAGAATAGTGGAAATCTCAAGTGGGTTGCTTGGGGACTGGATGTAGGTCGGAAGGACCGAACCAGGATATATCGGGTGTACTCTGTGATTGCTTCTCTTGTCCTTGCATTTACTTTTTGTTTACTTAAGTTCTGTGAAACTTGTCTGGACAGTCGACTCCTTGCATTATCAGTCGACTGGTCAGTCTCGTATAAGTTGTACTTTAACTGTGTCTTCAGTCACCTGTCTCAACTTTAAGTCGACTGTACAGAGTTGTTTATATTTGATTTTATTTGGTCATATCAGTCGACTGGTTCACAACTAAGTCGACTGAACCGAAGAAAAAATTATTTATTCCGCAGTTTATTTTAATTAACACTATTCACCCCCCCTAGTGTTTGTTGCCTCGCCTACAGGATCCAACAATGTCTTGTTGAAATATAGTAATTGTATATTCTGTTTTCTAATCTATAGGAGACAAATTCTCCAAATCTCTCATCTCCCCAATCTTCTCTCAATCTCCTTTCTTCTTCTCCAAGAATGTAACTCTTATATATAGATGTATACAGTAGAGAAATAAATGAATAAGAATAAAATTTATTTTCCCAAAATATGTTTTCAACATGGTATCAGAGCCTAAAATATCCTAGGCTACGTGAAGAAGAGGAAGAAGAAGAGGCGTGTTCAGCCTTACCGATCACCAATCTCAAATCCGAACCTAAACCCTGAAACCCTGACTTCGTCCAATGTCTTCATCGACTGGACCCCGATTCAGTCATTGATCCTGTCGTCGATCTCATCTTCGACCCCAAAAACCAACTGCTGACGCCCTAACCCTTGAAACCAACCGCGGCCCCTTCCCTTCCAACTCCGACAGCACCTCCACCGCAATTCCCTCCATCGTCCTCCTCCTCGAACCCATCGCCATCTCCACCTTTGCAAGCAACCCCACAACCTCGTCCCCGCAACCTCGTCACCATTTCCAATGCCGACCACACCGCCCAACCCCTCCCTCCCTCCGCCGCTCCCTATTCCCTATCGAAAACACCCCTTCCGCCCAAACCCCCACGCCACCGTCGATGCCCCCATCGTCGACCCTGCTGTCCACCGCCAACCAGACCCGAGTACCCCCTTGGCTGCTCCTTCCTCCCGTTGACACCCTGATCAGACCTCACTACACCTCAGCCTCCCTCAATCGACCGTGTAACACCCCGAATCCCAAATACAATTGAATTCGAGTTCCACAGGATCTTTTCACTTCTATTCATACAATTTTACAAGGAAATAAAACTTTACTTTACATCAGAGTTACATTTACATTAACTTTTATACAGCGGAAGCAAATTTTACATCAATGAATGAAATACAATAATAGTTGAATAATCTTTAAGCATCAGGTTTTCTTTAGTCTTTTTCATGTGCGTTACCCTGCATAGAAACTGTGGGCACGTCAGTTCATTCAACTGACAAAATATTATACACGGTCATCCTCTCTATGCCGAAAATAGTATAACGATTATCAATACTTAACAAACCACAAACTTGTTCACAAACAAAGCTAAAGGGACTATTCTATTGATGTCGTGTTTTGAATGTGCACTTAGTCCTTAATGCAATTATTTCTGTTATATGACACTAATGCGCACTTGTTCAGAGCCTATGCAGCCCATACTACATAGGTCTGATGGCAAGTCCTTAACCGTTCTTCATCTTGTAGGGTTCAATCCCTCGCCATGACTTAATCTACTATTGTAACTACGGTAAGTATCCTAGATGTTCTATGACCTACGAACTCATGTCTAGGCGCCCTGGAGAGAATCCCAACGCACTGTCACATGATTCATCATGCAGGCATCCTGTGGTAATTCACCTCTTACCATAGACATGACACCCCCTGCAGTCACCAAACACCCCACGAGCGTCGCCACCGGGACGGTACTCTAGAGCAGTATCTACGTCCTATTCATGACGCATCATGGGACATCCTGTGAATACTCTCACGCCGCCAATTCAATGGCCCTCATACTCAATATTTTTCTCTTACTTTCATCACATCTTCACTATGCATCTAATCCTTACTTTAATTGAATCATGAACAAAATCAATCCCTTAGGGTTAGCACTCCCACTATACCGGTCTTATTCATTCATTTCACATGACCCAACTCTTGGTCTTTTCATTTCAAATTTCATCTCAACATTTATTTTATTGCCGGTATAAGGCTTAGCTACACCCTAGTTCTTAATTCCAACTAATAATTACAACATTGAGTTTTTTTCATACTCACAAGTTCTCTTTTTCATGGTTAACAATAATTTTTATTTCATGTTCACATCACTTGTATATTCATAAATTCATTAAGTCATTCAATTTCCATTTCATGTTCACATCACTTGTATATTCATAAATTCATCAAGTCATTCAATTTCCATTTCATGTGCACGTCATGCATAAATAAATAATTACAATAAGTCAAACTCAAATAGTTTATTCTTTCCACAAAACTTTCTTAATCTTATTTTAATCAACACTAACCTTATTCTTTCCACAAAACTCAAATAGTTTATTCTTTCCTACTAATGTTCATTTCATTTATCTAATTCAAAGGCATGAAGTTGTATTTTCATTCATAAACAATACTTAATTTAACAATGAGAGTCCATAGCTAACACACTTGAATCTTCTTTCTTCTAAAAATTATCCTTTATCTCTTAGTATAATTTCTCCAAAAATAGATTACTTTTATAGTTAACGAAAATACAATTTTCTATGGGATTCTACCCAATTTTCACCTCTAACTCATTTTTACTTTGTCTAAATAGTGTTCAAATATTTTTCACAAGATCTACATATTTTTAGAATAACTATAGTATTTTTTTGGAATTTTTAAAAGTCAAAAATTCAATTTTAAACTCGAAAAAACCAAAAAAAAAAAATGTCAAGTTTGCCGATAGCCAGATTCAAACCTGCAACCTGGACCAAGTCAACCGCCACTGCAAGCCAATTGGGCTAAGGCGCTTATGCGATATGAAAGGGGGTTTTAGTGGGATAAGTTTGCTCTTGGATTTTGGGTTTTTACTAAAAAAATAAAAAAATAAAATGCAAAGCTTGGGTTTCGAACCCGAGACCTGAAGGGTCTGACCACGATTACAGTAAAAGCCACCGCACCACTAGCCACTTGGTCTAAGGGACCAGATTGTCTCAAAGAGTAATGGGTTGTTTATAACCCAGTTCTCTGCTCAAATCTAAATTTTATAAATCTCAAAACGATTTTGTTTCTTTTTCTTCTCTTTTGAAAACAAAAAGCTCCAGATTTTACCAAACATTAATTTACAGTAAACTAGTATTTTTATAAGTATTTTGACCCTACTTTATGTTCTATGTCCATAATTTTGACTTTGAGAACAAACACCATATTTCTTCATAACTTAGAGTTAAATTTCCACAACTACTACATTTCATTGTTCTTTTATTCATTAACCACCTACAATAATTTAGAGACAATTTCTCACCTTTCTACAACAAAGAAACTTTATTTTAAGCAATCAATGACACAAAAAGGCATTTAATTCAACTAGTTGTCTCATAAGCACAAATTTTACCATAGCATTCAATTAGAACATGTAGCACAACAATATGGTGATTTCTAGCACTTTAATTCACAATTCATCCATTAGCAATCATTCTATCAAACATTCTCTAAGTTACCATTCCATTTTTAATTAAACAAGCATGGTTCCAATTTCAACTAATTGATTCATAATAATTTTATTAAATCATCCCTAGCATGGCATCTAGTTCTAGAAGTATGAAAAATACCCACCTATTGGAGAAAACGAAATGAAAAACTCCTAGAGTCTCCTAGAATGCAAGAAAGTAGCCTTCTCCTCCTAAATTGTGTTGCAAGATGCTCCTCTTCCTTGCTTCTTGGTGCAACCCGAGCCTCCTCCTTGTGCTTGATGATGGGCCGGCCTCCTCTTGGAATGAACACACACAAATATGCACACTCAATCTTTTACTCACTTAAACTTCTCAATCTTTTTCTCACTAGCCTTTTCTTCTCTTAGCAATTTGTTATGCATAAATGAGAAGAAACTAGGGGTATTTATACACTTTTAGGATGAGATTGAATGGATAGGAATAATCAAGGAGTTAGAGATCAAGGATCAAGATGAAAAGGGAAGTTGTAGCAACTTTCATGACCTCAATAATTACCCCTCAACTCAACTCCACTCCTCCACTCTTTTCTAGTCACATCCGGCCTCCCTTGGGTGTGCAATGCACACACAAGTGCATGCACGTGTCCCAATTAGTGTCCCCTATTTAAAGTTGTACAAATTTAATTAATCAATTGTTCACTAATTGTGTCTACATGACAAGTATGACAATTAAAATATTAATTAAGTTTGTGGGCCTCAAAATAGTGGGCTTTAGGCTCATGCGCTATTTAATAAAATATTTAATTATTAGAGTGGGCTTAAAATAAGAAAACAAGTTTAGGCTTTATAAAATAGGCTTTTTAGAAAGATAAATAGAAAGAAAGAAATAATTGTCCATGTTATAAAATATAATTTTATAAGAAAATATGTATACAAAATTTTTGCACGTGCACAACACGTGAAAATCAACATTTCTCATTAAATAAAAATTCAGGGTATTACAGACCGAAGCTCAGATCCAGGAAGGGGTGAATCTTCGATTGCTGTTTGTTTTTCACTTGGTGGTTGTTGATCAAATCTGTGTTGCTGTTGTGCTCTTTTGGTGTGTGCTGTTTTGGGGAGAGTGATGTTTGTTGTTTTTGATCCCGTCTGTTGTTTAGTATTTGGATCATTGGTTCTGCTCGTTGTGCTGTTTGTTGTGTTGCTATGGGACAATATCCATATGAGTCAAGGAAGTGTACTCATTGTGGCAAGATTGGCCACACGAAAGCTCGTTGTTATAACATTATCGGCTAACCGGAGATCTGGGATCATAGCAGGGATATTAGGGAGAAGACTTGCAATCAACCTACTGTCGCAGTTGGAGTTGGTGATCGTGCTGCTGCAGGTAATGATGGTAAGGTTTTTAATATTTCTGGCTCTGTTATGAATAATACATGGATAATTGATTCGGGTGCTACCGACCATATGACTTTTGATTCTAGACAAGTTCAAAATTTTCAACCTTCCACCAAATCAAATGTGTCCACTGCCAATGGTGATCCTGCCACTGTTACTGACGAAGGTACCATACCTCTCACAAACAATCTAACCTTAGATATTGCCATAGTTGTGCCATCCTTGAATTTTAACCTATTATCTGTTGCTTAAATAACTACTGTCTTATATTGTATTGTAGTCTTTTGGTCTTCACATTGTGTGTTTAAGGATATTCGGACTCGCAAGACAATTGGTTATGGGGTTAGACATGGGAAGCTCTATTACCTAGATTTAGAATATGAAAGTTCAAGTAAGTTGACTCAAGCTCCAAGTGTGGAAGATTCCGAAGATGAGAAGAAGAAATCAGATATTTGGTTATGGCATCGACGTCTAGGGCATGCTTCTTTTGATTATTTGAAGAAATTATTTCCAAGTTTATTTTTGAAGTTGGATATTTCTGCCTTTCGGTGTGATGTGTGTGAACTCGCAAAAAGTCACCGTGTCTCTTTTCTTCCAAGTCCAAGTAGAAGCTCTCTTCCATTTATGATTATCCATTCTGATGTTTGGGGTCCATCCAAAACCACTACATTTGGAGGAGCCAAATTGTCATGCTCCGCTTCCCAAAAATAGAATACGAAATACGAATATGTGACTAAGTCCAACGAATGATTTTCATCATCCATAAGCTGTCAGGATCTTTACAACAAGCACAAAAATAATCAGAGTGGGAAGTAAGAGAAGTCAACCACGCATGCACATATGAATCAATATACCAATAGAAATTTACTTCAAAAAAATTTAATAATCTCAAATAAACCAGATCTGAACAATTCATTAATTCTGGGTCACATTACCCAATACAAAAAAATAATCCAAGTAACCAAGTACAATTATTCAAGATAAGCAACAAGAAATAAAAATAATAGTAGCAAGAACTCCAGCAACTAGAATCTCAGATCACCTACTCCATCGGACAGCTGATCTTCAAAATTTGCAATTTAATAAATTACAGGAAGAGGAAAAAAGAAAACAAACTCTCGTCAATGCAAGTTACGGGCCGCTTGTAATGCAGGCACAAGTACAGGGGAAAATAAACAAATATGGGGTAATAGCGGAAGCAAGCATAGCATGGAATGTAGCGCCCCGAATTCCTAATATGATATCTTAGAAATAAGTGGCACAATTTCCAACATCAACTTCAAATGTAATATTAAACACAGCCAAATACCAATAAAAATTTTCAACTTTTGTTACATTAATCTTTACATAGCACAGCGGAATACAATACACCTTAAATTACAAATTTCTTTCCTTACAACAATTTCTTTTACAAATTACATAACCCATTGCACCACTTTAACTCATGCATCCAAATCCTAAGCTACAAGTAATCACCTGTAAAATATAAGACTAGAGATAACCCTAACCCCCAAAACTAAAGGGGTCAGCCATAAAGATGTGAGTGACATAAAACAACAACATAGGTAAAGCATAGTATCATAAATGACATGAAATAAACAAGAATACATAAGATATGACATAGCGAGGAAACACGAACATCAAGTGAGACTAGACTAAGTGTCAAGTGTAGAAAACAGGAAAACACATGCATGAAACCAAGTCAAGAAAGCACAATTTTATATGCTGACTCTCTAATGCGTACTTGTCGAAATCTATGCATCCCACTCTACATAGGTCCGGTGCAAGCCCTTAATGTCTCCGCATTGTAGGGTTTAATCCCCCGCTATGCAACTAATCCTGACACGATGACTACTACGAGATAAAGATAAACTACGAGTATTAGACCATGCCCCGATAATTCCGGAGGTCAATCTCTATCCACAGATAATTCCAGAGACTATTTCACTCACACCTGGGAATCTTTGAGAATACCCCACACCGTAAGCGATGGCACCTCATCACACGAATACCACATATGCATTGTCTCGACCCCGATAATTCCGGAGATCAATCCCACACCACAGGTAATTCCGGAGACTATTTCACTCACACCTAGATAATTCCGGGGATTATCTCACACCGCAAGCCATCCTGAGGTCCATAACCCATGTTCTCGTTCATCATATCACCACTAGTGCCTGTCCTTATCATTTTAGGTTATTCAATTACTTTACGAATCTCCTAGAGTTGGTGTACCCTACCGGACTTAACTAACAACTGATCAACTAAAATTGCCTCAACAGGCCTAAACATAAATGTCCCAACTGCCGGTATACTAAGGTCACACACACCCTCTAGAGACTCACACCCAAATATCCAAACAAAACTTCCAACAAAAATTGCTCAGTTAACTCACTTAAAAATATATGTTCAGTAGAAGATAAAATATAGAATAGTAAGTTGTAGATTAAAAACATTTAGAGGATAAATCATTTAAAAGAACATTAAAATATGTATAGATATATCAGTATTAGTCGACTACAAAAGCCATCGGTCGACTGTCCAGAGAGAAAATCCAATAACTTTGAGAAAATAATTCTAAGTATTATAAGTCGACTCAAAAAGGTCATAGGTCGACTGTCCAGAACAAAATTTCAAGAAAACTAGATAACACAGCAGCCAGGTGCGTCGGTCAACTGTGAAGTCACACCGGTCGACTGTCGACCTACAGACTGCAGACTTTTGGTTGTGCACATTTCAACCGATACGTATATTTACTTTATGAAAACGATTTCTACAAAAAGTATATTTCTTATATGATCATTTACAACCTATAGGGTTTATAATAACCCACCAAACTAATTCAAAGTTACTTGAATTCATAAAAGTAGTGATTTGTTGATTTCTTTCGATTAAAATATAGATTGTGCATATAGTCAAAAATAGAGTTTCTAAAAAGTTGTAGATCATTGAAATAGTTTCATATTCAGATCCAAACCATATCAATACCGAATTATCAAAAGATCCCCAATTTAGTTGTGTTCATCAACTCAATCCAATTTATCTCAAATCCGGTTCTCAAGACATGATCTCCTAACTCATCAATCCTTCTCAACATTTCCTCAATTCAATCACCATTACGAACTCATAAACATGAACAATTCTAACATTTCTATAGTCAAGTTGTGTTCATCCAAACTCAACGATAATAAAAACTCACATCATCCACATGCAATTCTATCCAAAGATAATTAGGGTTCGTAACAGATCAATTTCAAATTCATCCATCCATTCAATCCATCGTGTGCATATTCATACTCAAACCCTAATATGCTTTCTAGTAGATGAAGTACTACACACAACATACACAAAATAAAAATAAAACAAACAAGTCACTCACCTCAAATGACGAAATCTAACAAGAAAAGTCTTTCTTTTGCGAAATCCAAGATCCCCTCCTTAATTCTCCAAGAAAACAATAAAACCTTTGTGTTGTGCAGCGAAAGACGGCTGCACTCCACTTCTTTTATATAGCCGAAAAAGGAGAATTAGGGTTTTTAAACACATTTGCAAAATAACCCATTTAAATATATATAACTTTACATAAATAAATCCCTATACTTGGAAACTTGATAAAATCAATTTAATTGAGATTTAAAAGCAAAATAAACTCTTTATTTCTAGCCGGCACTGTTTGTAAAGTCTAGAAAACAGTTTTGTACTTTCATCCTTCAAAATGATAATTTTGCAAAAAGATCCTTCTTTTCGTAATATTTGCAAGTACGTCCAATTAATATCAGAAAAAATTAGAAAAATTACAAATAAATCCCAAATAATAAATAATGATTTTTCATAAAAGAAATTTTGGCTTATGAACTTCTCAAGGAAATATTTGCACGTGTTTTGCAAGTGTAGAAAGATAAATCTTCATAAAAATATTTATTAAATCTCCAAAAATCATTTTAATTCATTTATAAATCTTTAAAATAATATTTAAAAAATATGGGGTACTACATGAAATAAATATGATAACAAAATAGAAAAACTAGCCTGGCAAGATGAATGAGTACAAGTGGCATGTAACAAGTGTCAAGTAAACAAGTATCAAGTAAACAACTAACGAGTAACAAGTAACGAGTGTCAAGAATCAAGTATCATGTACAAGTAACAAGTACCAAGTGTCAAGTGATCATGTTCAAGTCTTGTGTTAAATCTATCTAGGTAGCACTTCATGCGTCCCAAACTTTTACCACATGGTTGCTACATTCAAACAGTTTCGTTTTAAATTTCATAGTAGATCATAGAGGATAGTGTACTCAGGAAAGTATCAAGTAATCAAGTATCAAGTATCAAACCTCAAGTATCAAGTATCAAGTATCAAGTATCAAGTATCAAGCCTCATGTATCAAGCCTCAAGCCTCAAGCCTCAAGTATCAAGTATCAAGTATCAAATATCAAGTATCAAGTAATCATGTAGGATCTATAGATCCCCTTTCGAGTACACGTTTTTGTATTTTCCACTATTAGATCTTTTCCTTTAAACCCCAGCTTTGTTATTTATTATTATTATCAAATAAGCATGTATGTGTCACAAACAGGGCAAGTATAACATGGTATAAACAAGTAACAGGTTCAGATTGAAAAATAACATGCACAGGTGAAAGACAACACATAAAAGATTGGGACAACGAAAACTCTAGTTCAGAACAGCAAGACAGTACTGCACTAAATTTGAAATTTTCGTTGCCACAAATATGCAAATCTGGATCGTCAGAAGATCTAGAAAATAGACTCCCAGCCGAATCCAGCAAATATATATAAGTCATATGGTATTTCACAAAAATAATTCTCAAAACAGATTTGTATCCAGAAAATATGTTCAGCCAGAAATCAGAAGTTTGTATTCATAATCAAAAGAGCAGCATAAAAACTCGCTGATTAAATCCAAGAAAAATCTGGAGTATTTCCTAGTATGTTTAGTATCAGAAAATAAAGTTTCATAATTTTCCAACATAGATAAAGTAGTTAAGAAAAATCAGAAAGTAGTCAGTTACAGCAGTTTTGTAAATCTTGAATCATAAACATAGTAGTACTAAAATAACAATATCTCACAAAATATAAATCGAAATCCTGATCCGTCAAAAGGGTGATAAAATAGATACAATAGGCTATAATTCATATTCACAAAATTTTTATATTAAGCAAATAGAATCAGGTCGAAATTAAGTTTCTTTACTGAACAGCATGAAAATTTTGTAAGTATAGTAGTTGTTTGCAAGTATAGAATAGTTTGTAAAAAGTTATCAATTAAATCCTGAAAAATAGGGGTTAATCCCAACCAATTCTAGTTGTACTCAGAAAAATATTAGATCAAAATATTATCTTTAGCATCAGTAAAAAAAATAAATTACCATACAGAATTCGTATAAAACTGGATCTGGAATTTTGAACACATCTGTAGTAAAATAGTCATAACTTGCAACTCATAAATCGAAACTGAGATCTGTAAGAAAATATGAAAAGTAGACAGAATTATCTATAATTTATATTCACAAATAATTTTCATATACTGACCTTAATAGGGTCTAAAATACTGAACAAAAACGGAGAAGCGGAAAAACAGAAATTATCGTTCATGCACAAAATCAACTAGTTCATATGAAACTCATCCAAATCATAACAAAACATGAAATAGGGTATACTAGATGTCCAAGCAACATGGTATAGGGTATTTCACAAGTCTACAGCAAGTTATACTACTATCAACACATCAAGCATACGAAATCATACAACAAGTCATGGACAACATACATGTATACAACAAGAAGTGGTCATTCCTAAGTTGTTTCATGTCATGTATGTAATAAGGCAACTACGGGCGGGTCAACACAATAGAGACAAAATATAATAGGAGTTTTGCACAAGAATTGTCTCTAGAATATAACTACACTACAGGCGATATTTAGTACTTGTATTACACAAAGAAAAGAATACAAGTTACTTGCCTTATAGATGATGACGAAAACGATGATGTAAAGAGAATAATGGGAATGGATTCCTGGGCATGAACACATCCCAACGAATGGACCGAGCACACGAGCAATGAACACACGAACCCAATGATATCACACGCACACACACACAAGCTTACACCTGCATACAAGGAAGATAGAGAGAGTCAGGAGACTAGAGGTGAGGATGATGGCGGCCAAGGCTTTCTTGCAACATAGGAGGCGGCGCTAGGAGGTTGGGGCGACGCGACTGCAGGGCGACAGGGCAGCAGGAGAGGTCAGTGGTCGGTGTGGTCGCCGGAGAAGATGACAACAGCGACGGGAAGGCCGAGATAGGGGGCTGGCTGGCATCGGGAAGGTTCACAGGGCAGAGGGAGAGAGAACGAGAGGTGTAGTGGTGTAAAGCAGAGCATAGGGCGACGGGGAACAGAGAGGTTGGCAGGCATCGACTTCGTCGTCGAGGGGAGCACAGGGATGAGAGATCGGGATGGGGTTGAAGAAGCGGTTGTGGGTTTGAGACGTGAATAGGGGGTATGCAGCATGGGTAATATATAGGGTAGAGATGAAGTTAGGGTTAGGTGTTAAGTGATGACGGCTGATAGGTAATGTGGGTTTTGGGTATGCCAACGGGTAGGGGGTGCAAACGGGTTTGGGTTAGATAAATAATGGGTATTTAATGGATTATGAATAGGATTAGGGTTTAATTAAATAGAATACAAGGTTTTGGGTATGAATAAATCAAAATAAAAAGAAATATAGTGATCCAAAAATAATGAAATGGGCACAAAATGGATCAATAAAATAGGGCATGAACGATTAAAACAAAGGGGATTAAGAAACACAACTCGATCAAACAGAGATAAAATAATATGAGACAATTGAATCAAGAAGATCAAATAAGAGATAAAAATCAAATAAATGAATATATAGAAAAAGAACATCCAATACACGGTCCAAGAAGAGATACAAGGTGAATAAATGCCCAAAAAGAAGGAAAAAAAATACACTCAAAAATACAGAAAATAGAAAACAAGGGTTACACAAATGGTTTGTGATATTTATTGATAACTGTACTCGTATGACCTGGATTTGTTTGATGAAGTCAAAAAGTGAAGTTAGTGGTTTATTTCAAAAATTTCACAAGCATGTTATGATTCAGTATAAATCACAGATTTAAGTTCTTATGAGTGATAACGGCAGAGAGTACCTGAGTTCGAATCTGCAATAATATTTGGTGGAACACGGCATTGTTCACCAGACTACATGCTCATATACACCTCAGCAGAATGGGATGGCAGAAAGAAAAAATGGACACTTGCTCAAGGTGGTCCGTACTTCTCTTATCCATGAAAATATGTCACTCATTTATTGGGGGGAATCTCTTGCTTCTGCTGCATACTTAATCAACCGATTTCTCTTAGTATCCTAAACTTCTCCACACCATTTCAAGCATTAACTGAAGCTGTGAATGCACCAAAAGTCATCAACTTGCCTCCTCGTGTGTTTGGGTGTGTTGCATTTGTTCATCTTCATCAACATGAACGCAATAAGTTAACTCTCGAGCTATCCACTGTGTTTTCGTAGGATATGCACAGGATAAGAAAGGTTTCGGTGCTATCACCCACCAACTCAAAGGATATTTGTGATTATGGATGTTGTGTTCCATGAAGATGAGATATATTTTTCTTCTTCTATGACTGAACTTCAGGGGGAGTACCGAAGTGAAGTTCAAACTCCTGGATATGATAAAGGGGTTAGTGAAGTTCAGACTCTTGGGTTTCATGAAGTAACTACCAGTCAGAACGAACAACTGGATACAAATAATGGCGAACACTTGAATGAAGACCTAGCAAGGGAGGAAGACCCTCATGAAGAAGTGCAACCAAGGGAAGAAGCCCCTCTTGAAGAAGACCCTCTTGAAGAATTACAATCAGTATCGAATTTCAGAAAGAGTGAACCGTCAGAACCCCAAAATCAATCGTCATCGTTGTCCAAAGATCCTAGAAGAGAACTCCCACACCGTACTAATAGAGGTATTCCAAAACCCACTTATGAACCTGATCCCACTAGTAACGTCAAATATCCCATGAGTAATTATGTATCCACTCACCGTTTTTTGGAATCAAATAAGTCATTTGTAAATTAATTATCTACTGATTCTATTCCTAACAGTGTGCATGAAGCCCTTACTGATCCAAGGTGGAAAATAGCTATGGATGAGGAGATAAAGTCCTTAAAAAAGAATGAGACTTGGGAGATAGTCGAGCTGCCAGTAAGGAAGAAGCCAGTAGGATGCAGATGAATTTATACGGTGAAGTATAAGTCTGATGGTTCAATAGAGCGATACAAAGTAAGGCTGGCTACCAAAGGATACACTCAAACGTATGGAATTGATTATGAAGATACATTCGCACCTGGGCAGAATTCAATACTGTTCGAGTCCTACTGTCACTTGTTGTAAATTTTGACTAGCTGTTGGAGCAATTTGATATGAAGAATACATTTTTGCATGGAGAATTGACAGAAGAGGTTTATATGGATCTTCCACCAAGGTCGAACAAACCAGTCCAACACAGCAATAAAGTATGTCGCTTGAAGAAAGCATTGTATTGACTTAAGCAGTCACCAAGTGCTTGGTTTGGGAGATTTACAAAATCAATGAGGACATTCGGATACTATCAGAGTAATTCAGATCATACTCTGTTCCTAAAAATGAAATAAGATAAAATTACTGCTCTCATTATTTATGTGGATGATATGATAGTAACTAGTGATGATCCTAAGGAGATGAAGGCATTAAAGAACCATTTGTCACAAGAGTTTGAAATAAAAGATCTTGGCTCTTTGAGATACTTCCTTGGTATTGAAGTTTCTCGCTCAAGAAAGAGGATATTTTTGTCTCAAAGAAAGTATGGTCTTGATTTATTAAAGGAAACTGGAATGTTTGCTTGTTAGTCGATTAGTAAATGGTTAGAAGAAGGACTGAAACTGTGCAACGAAGCTGATCACGTACCTTGTGATAAGGAAAGATATCAGAGATTGGTTGGACGGCTGATGTATCTTGCACATATACAGCCAGATTTGTCATATACTTTAAGTGTTGTAAGTCAGTTTATGCATGCGCCTCGGGAACAACATATGGATACGGTGATGAGAATTATGAGATATATTAAGTCTACTCCAGGAAAAGGGATCTTATTTGCGAAACATGGTCACTTAAAGGTTGAGGCATATACTGATGCTGATTGGACAGGATCTATAATTGATAGGCGCTCCACTTCAGGATACTTCATCTTTGTTGGAGGAAATTTAGTTACATAGAGGAGCAAGAAGCAAAATATTGTTACGCGTTCTAGTGCAGAAACTGAGTATCGCTGAGTAGCTTTAAGTATAGCGAAAACTTTATGGCTGAAACTCTTGTGGTCTGAATGAATCTATGAAAGTATATTGTGATAGTCAAGCAGCGTGTGATATTGCTGCTAACCCGGTTCAGCATGATAGAACGAAATATGTGGAGGTGGACAGACTCTTCATCAAAGAAAAAATAGATGAGAAAGTCAATGAGATATCGAAAGTGAAGTCAGAAGATCAGCTCGCAGATATCCTAACCAAGGCAGTTTCGAATCGGCTCTTTTTGAAATTTGTTGAAAAGTTGGGCATGTTCAATATCTATACACCAACTTGAGGGGGCGTGTTGAAATATAGTAATTGTATATTCTGTTTCCAAATCTATAGGAGACATAGTCCCCAAATCTCTCATCTCCTCAATCTTCTCTCAATCTCCTTTCTTCTTCTCCAATAATATAACTCTTATATTTAGATGTATACAGTAGAGAAATAAATGAATAAGAATAAAATTTATTTTCCTAAAATTTGTTTTCAACATGTCTGTCAACCCCCTTCTCTCTTGGCCAGTCAGGAGAGCGTTTCTCCTCCAACATGGAGGTGTAGTACTCATGACCTGGGAAAGTTCTAAGGATTTTTGTGTAAAAAATGAAAATATAACGGTTGGGTGTGAGACCAAACTTAAGTGGTTTAGTTTAGGCCGTTGGATCCAGAGTTGTGGCCGATGGATTAAGTGTGTGAGCTCTACTTCTATAACTGCCCAACTAATTGCTGTAATAAATCTTAGCTCGAATTAATGATTGGACAGGTACAGCAGGGGAGAGGAAGAAGCCTCGTACGGATGGACAGTAGTTTGTTTCAGGGTTACGGAGCCACCGACGAGTTCCAGAAGGGCGGTCTTCATATTTTGAGAGCCAGTCTTTTATGGTTTGCTGGCAGTTGATTATGTACTCGTTTGTAGTTACATTGTAGACTGTTTTTAACTTGGACTGTAATATTTTGGACTCGGTGTTTCGTTAATTGCTCATTAATGAAACAGGTGACCAGGTGTCATTTTTATTTCAAAAAAAAAAAACATGTGAACTGCACATGGTTTGAATTCAATAAATAAACACTAGCAAACTATTTCTAGAGTTAGCTATTGATTTGAGAATTTTATCAATTCACTCATTCTTCATTTTGTTAGGAATTAGGAATTTCTTCTAAACCCTAATTCACCTTCTATTCTTCAATTCATTTGCATCTTCTAGCTTCTTGAATCTATGATAACTAAGAAGTCCTTCAAAACTGCGGCCATGGTGGTGCCTCCTTCGGGGTTGCACCACCAAAACCGTACCCTAGTTAACAACAGGCACCAAGTTGGGGGCAACACTATGATTCTCACCACCACCTTTATCTTTGTGCAAGCACTTATCTTGTTCTTCAACTTGCATTCAACTTATAGAAAGAAATGCCCATGTGATGTGGTATGTAGTGGTTGTCCCAATCGGGAAGCGAGCTAGAGAGAGAAGGCAACATCATGTGTTTCAGTATTGAGGACATTTCCAAATGCACTAGCATTCAGGTGATAAAGGCGATAAGGTTAATTATTAATTAATTAATTAATTAATATAGGGAAGCATATTTGTTGGGGTTACAAACATTTTAGTCTAGGCCATGTTCTCGTCTACACCCATGATTTGTTTGTTTCAGGTCAAAGTAATTAACTACGTATATTTTAACTTTTTAGGCCAAAAGTTAAGATATTTACATGACAGCAAGTATAAATCCCGAACAATTCTAAGCATATGTTGGTAGTAATAACTGAGTTATGGATAATATCCTCATCGTCAAACTCCTGTAATAAATTCGTAGCATAAAGATGCTGTGGATCATTTTCATCAGGCCTAAAGCTGCATAGACAGGAAAAAAAATGCATAATATGAATTACCAAGATCGAAAATATTAGTACTTTTCCTACATAATAAAAAGTTATTCTTATTTAATCAAAGCATTCAAGTCGTCATCAAAATCACAATGAATTGAACTATGTCTATCTCATAGTACTTCTATTTCTTTTTTTATCGTTTAACGATTGGTTGAAAGCCCCCCGCATTTTTTTAAAAGAATTAACAAAACATAAAATCAAAAATAAGACTTATGAGAATCAGCTTTCAAAAATTGGGTTCTGAAACTCATATACCTCCAACCAACCAAAAAAAAAAAAAAACAAAGTACTTCTATTTCTTATAACTGCCTTTCCAAAAGTTCTCATAACGGTCACTTAATCCGAAGTATCTCACGTTTTTATCTGCTGTTTCTGAATTCATATATTTCTCTCCCGATATCATAAATATAAAGTACAAAAATTAATAATACAACTAACTAGCATCACTCAAGTTATCTGATCATGCTAAATTACTGAAAATTTTGCCGTGCTGTACCACTTTTTGAAAATATTTAGCGCTCTGCCCCAATTCCGAAAATAATTAGCGATCTGCCCCTGTTTAGGACATGTCAGCATAAACCGTTATTAAAAATAACGACATTGGTTATTTACATGCCGTTATTTTCAATAACGGCATCTATTTTACATTTTTTTTCATGCCGTTATTTAGAATGACGGCATCAGTATGTTTCTCTTATAAGAAAGAGAGAGAGAGAGAGAGAGAGAGTGAGTTGGTGTGGGTGTAATGTAGCTGTAGAGAGAGTGAGTGGGTTGGGTTATTAAACAGACTAGCTCGAGGAACAAATTAAAACTTAATTGGACCCACACCCACTCACTGTCTCTCTCTCTCTTTAGGTAGCAATCAAAGTTATTTTTTTTAGAAATTTTTTATAACTGATGCCGTTATTTGGAATAACGGCATCAGTTATAAATTTTTTTTTAAAAAATTAATTTATTATTCATTCTCTCGTTTCCAAACAACGGCAAGAGTTCATTTATATATAACTGATGCCGTTATTGGAGATAACGGCATCAGTCATTCGAATGCCGTTATTCAGGATAACGACATTATTTATAAGTTATTTTCACACTTAGAATTTTTTAAAGTTAGAAGATTCACACTTGTAAGAAAAATATACTAATGCCGTTATTCCAAATAACGGCATGGAAAAAAAATATAAAATAGATGCCGTTACTGAAAATAACGGCACGTAAATAACATATGCCTTTATTTTTAATAACGGTTTATGCTGACGTGTCTTAAACAGGGACAGATCGCTAATTGTTTTCGGAAGTAGGTCAGAGCGCCAAATATTTTTCAAAAGTGGGTCAGTACGGCAAAATTTTCCTAAATTACTCCACCATGACAAACAATCATATACTACATGATCAAGTCTCTGCCAACGAATCCTTCTTCCGGATCCGTTCCCATATCGATCAACGGCCGATCCCAACCCTGTAGCCATTATGCACGGGATATAATAAGTACTGTAAATAATCACAAAACTATAGCAAACTAGTATTTTACACATGCAATGCATGTCTTAATAAATATAATTTTTTTAAAAGTAAAAATTCAGACGTAGTCTGAAATTGATCTAAAACCTCATTTACAATAGTTATGCATATGTATTGTACGGGTTGGTAGACGGACAAATTACACTAAGGTCTTCTCTCATTGTATAGTAGAGATTAATTGATTGGGTAAGAAAATTGGTAATACGTACATTAGCATCCCCTGCCACGTGTCAGCAATCGACAAGGTAGGCGGCCCAAGTACTCTGTAAACACCAGAGAGAGAGAGAGAGAGAGAGAGAGAGAGAGAGAGTGGTGGGTGGGTGGGTTGTGTTGTCTGAGAGAGAGAGAGAGAAAGAGAGAGAGGGTGGGTGGGTGGGTTGTGTTGTCTTTTATCCCACAAATAGAAAGAGAGGAAGAGAGCAAGAAAGGGAAAGGAGCATAGGGTTTGTCTCTCAATCACACAAGGAAAGTCGAAAGAAGAAGGAAAAAAGAAAAAGAAAAAAAAACCTAGTATGAAACATGATACTAGTACGATGAATTAATTAAAAAGAGACCCACAAATCTCTTTCTAATTATCATCATTACCAAAAATAGCTAATAGTAGTACACTATTAGTTCTGATCTGAGGTAGGTTTTTACCTAATTCTTTTCTTCTTATTCTTCTAATTAATCACTTCTCTTAGTCTTATATATAATAATAATAATAATTATCCTTAATTTTGCTTGCTTCTTGATTAGTATACCCTAGCACGTTAATTTTTCAGAGATTTTAGATCCATATCAAATGGCGAGAGGGAAGATCGTGATCCGGAGGATCGACAACTCCACGAGCAGGCAGGTGACCTTTTCGAAGAGGAGGAACGGGTTGTTGAAGAAGGCGAAAGAGCTCGCTATTCTTTGTGATGCCGAGGTTGGCCTCATGATCTTTTCCAGCACCGGCAGACTGTATGAGTTCTCTAGCTCCAGGTTTTACATCTCTCTCTTTTTCTCGATCCATCGATTTTATTTTATTTAATTATATAAAAAAATGATGTAGCTAGGATTGATTCATAATTTGTTTCTCTTATTATAATTTTTTTTTTTCATCCTATATATAATATATGTGTATGTGAAGTAATTAATGAGGCCGGCGTAGATTAGATGATTTGATCAAGAAGAGAAATTGTCTAAATTTATGAGTTAAATTTATTAGAGAATGGAATATGGATAATTTTATTTAATTTTTGGCTTGCTAAAATAAGAAAGAATGAATGGATAATAAAAGGAATAAAGTGTCTGCATTAAACATGGAGTACAGTACATAGTTATTCTTAATTAGAATATATATATATATAGTATGGTGATGAAAGAAGCTGCAATCTTTTATTATGGTCAAGTGTAATAGTGCCATGCATAAGATGAAAGCATGGACAAGAGAGAAGGATGAAATTAAGCCAATTAATCCAAAGAGAGAGAGAGAGAGAGGTGTAGAAGGGGAATTGATTGCTTCAATCACTCTCTTGATTAGATCGACTTTTATTGCACTTGCTTGTCTCTCTAATGTGAAATGCATCACAGGTGCAAAAAAGACACCAGAAATAATTCTAAAACTCCTATAGTACACATGCACTACATATATCGAGATTTTGCAACAAGGAAGATGGGGAGAATGTAGCCACATTGAGAAGAGATAAATATATGGCTTACAAGGTTACATATATATGAAGAAGTACTAACTCCATTTTTTTAAGGTATATATATATCTCAGAAGTACAATCAGCCCTTGGGCCGGCTTTAAACATCTCTACAACCAACTAGTAATTCGCATGACATGGTGTTTTATAGGTTAGGGTTAGGGTGTCAAGAAAACTTGGGAACAAGAGAGCTAGCATACTTTCGTTGTAATATGAAGAAAAAAAACACACCACTTTATAGTATATTGGTGTAATGGTAGAGATGCTTCACATGTGTTTTAGACAGTTAAGTCAGACAAGTGTCAATAGTTAATTGTCTGCATATTTGAGGTTCGATTTTTTTTTTTTTTTTTGGTCGTGTGTGACTTATTTAAGAATGTTTTTGCATATTATGATAGAAAGTTTCATCCCAATTCCATGTTCGTAGAAAGTATTAAATTATGTCCTTTTCTAAACAAAAATGTATTTACAACATCTCTTACTAACTCTTGTGCTTGTTCTCATCATGCACTTCTTTGGATAACCCTCTTACTCTATTATCAAGGTCATATCAATAATTGTGGGTTGAGGATGAAGATGGATTAAAGCTTTGGAATAAAACTTCAATCTCATGTTCAAGGATATATACCTAGTAAAAAGATCATATATAAAAACAAAGGGTCTCATAATATTAGCTGGTCCATGTTAGTATTTTTCATCCCACTCGCACCAACTGAAGGAGGGTTAAGACTAGCTAGTTTTCTTTTGAAAGGTCAGTTAAAAGACTAACCTTCTTTTTTAATTTAATGAACGACTACGTCGTAGCATGCTCTTGAATCTGAGATCTCCTTTACTCATCCCAATCTTTTCAAGTTAAAGACTAGCTAACTTGTAGTGAGTAATTACTAAATAACTCTCAGCGATCTACCCATGCATCTATATTTCTTTCTAACTAATTACTTCTCAAACTCAAAATTTCTGTCAACCGATTCATGTTTTCTAAAACAACCTTCTACTCCATCAATACCCTCTACTTAGAAACCTTATTCCTTTTCAAATTTGTTACTTCCCCAAATTCATCTACCCTAATATGATAGAGTTAGAGAAGAGATATAGTTTAGTTAAAATTAGAGGAGATAAAGGGGGCCATATAACCCTCAAAAGCTCAAATACTGTTAATCAAAGACTAAAAGTTCCTCCCAAATAGTGGTCTCATGTTAACCAGAGGAACAAATATGGCATCACTGTCATGAATTGAAGGATTAATAAATAGATTAATACCAAGATTTTGAGGGACCGATAAACAATTTCAAAGATCTAAAGGACAACTACTTTACAAAAAATTAAGCATTAAGAAATTGAGAAGAAAGCCAAACACTTGTAGTACATTTGTCAAGACTTTTTTAGTCTTAAGCCAGAGGTGATAGGTTTGATTTCAAACTCAAATATAATTAATCTTGACTGTTAAGAAAAAAATTGTCTCTCCAATTTAGGTGGAAACAACCGAATGCCCAAAACAAACAAACAAAAAAAATTTGAAAGAGAAAAGGGGATAAGAGGTGGGGTACCATAAACCATGAATATAACATGAACATAAATACAAGTAAAGAAAGAAGAGCTAGGATTTTCAATAATGATAGAAAAAGAATATTTGGTTTAGGAATCTCCCTCTGTTTGATGTTTTTAGGGTTTCTGGCAAAAGTAGAAACTAGAAAGAAAACAAAATGTAAGTTCTCTCTAATCTAGTCACTACAGTTCTCTCCTTCTATGTTGTTGCTGCTACTACTGTTTGGAGGCTAATCCTTCATTAGCTTTGTTTCTATGTTATGTTTGCTTTTTGTGTTTGTTGCGGATATGTTTGGGTTGCTTTCAATTTGTCCTCTTGTAAACTGTTTTTATTGTACAGTTCTTGTGTTTAATATAATTGTTTCTGAGCTGAAGTCTTAGGCTCTATCCTGTTTCTAAAAAGAAAGAAAAAAAAAAATCAGTACAGTTTATAATACTTAGCAAAAATATATAGTGTTTTTTTTTTTAAGATACTAGTCCCTAATAAAATATTTATTTTTTCAAGTTACACTGCCAGATTATGTTTTTAGTATTAGGTCCTCTGATTAAGCTCCGTCAAATTAAGTCCAAATTCGTGGTTTTCATCCAAATCTCTAATATTATAATAGGAGAAGACCTTAGTGTCGTTTGTCATTTTGTTATTCAACCAACATGTGCAACGTACGTACATAACTAATATAAAAAGGTTTCCGGTTCAAATCCTCCCTACGTTTTTTATTTTTATTTTTTGAAATTATTAAAACGTGCATCGCACGTGTAAATTACTAGTCTGGTAATTAATTGTGGTTCAAAAGCTCAGTAGAGTTACAAAAAAGATGAAAAATAACTTCTCATCCCCTTCTTCAATCTCCAAAGAAACCCAAATGCAAATCCTAATTAACCGTAATTCCCCAATTTTCTTTTCTAATAGTAATTTCATCAACCTCCTTCTCTTCCACAAATATGGCCGCCCAAAACTCACCCCTTCCGTAGCCTTTTCCACGCCTGCCTCCCCTTCATCTTCTTTATTTAAAATGCCCACTCCCTATAAATAACACCACCAACTTTAATATATATAAAATTAAAATCAAAAACTTAAATTCATGCAACTTGTTGAAGTTGTGACTGAAATAATAGTT
Source organism: Hemerocallis citrina (assembly GCA_017893485.1). NCBI lineage: Eukaryota > Viridiplantae > Streptophyta > Magnoliopsida > Asparagales > Asphodelaceae > Hemerocallis > Hemerocallis citrina. The sequence goes on along the minus strand of CM030366.1, from coordinate 225,688,782 downwards.
TAACATGAAAAAAAAAAATTAATTCGATGGATATATAGTTAAATTACATTAGACCCTAGACACTAATAAGGATGTCCCTTTTGAGTCGTATAGGACAATAATTAATTTACCAAATATCCATATGGACCAGTAGATCGAAATTAATAGGTATGTACATAGTTGTAACACTACCCCCCCTAATCTCAATGGCCCTTCAACTACCACCCCCCCTCCCCTTTTTTTCCTCTTTTTTTTTTAAGATAAAAGTGATCCACCGGTCACCTATTAATGAGCAGTTAAAAAAACACAGAGATACAAAATATTACAGTTCTCCAGACCTACAATCTAGAACACATCATCTAACCACCCAATACATCCAAAAGTAATACAATAAACATAAAGCATAAAGCAAGCATAAAACCCCTCCGAAAGACTGAAGTGCGCAAGACCAATCACCCGCACCCATCCATATACCGACTACTCGGCCAGATCTGGTTGCAACCTCCTCTTCACACCTGCCTTCGCTATCCAGACATTAATAAGATTCAGAAGTTTATATAGCAACAAGTCAAATCTGCATCTAGAATGACGAAAATATGTATAATTTCTGTCTAGCCAAAACACCTGCCTTCTCCTCCTTCTTTACCACCTCTTTCATCAATCATTACCACCACCCTCTCAAACCTGGCACCCATTCCTCAAATCCTAACCCTAATTCTTCAAACCCCATGCAACCATTGTCGAAATCCGTCCCCGAAGCTCTCTCTTCCATCCTATATGCTTCCCTTTTTCTTTTTTTTTTGATGTTTAAATGATAACATATTGACATAGAGACGTGATTGTCTGAAGAAGAAGGATGTTGAAATGGAGTTGGAGAGGCTCTATTAGAGAACGACTAGCAAGTCCTCAGACACGAAAGGAAAACAATTTTTTCCAAGGTATTTTCATTTATTAGTTCCTAAAAAAATGTTAATTTTCTAAACTACTCCTCTTTGGAGGGAGTAACAATTAAAGGGAAGAGCTAGTTTAACACTTTAACTGTGTTTGGCAAAATTCAGTGCATATTTGTAATTATTAGCTTTACTAGGAACCTAATATATAGCATCTCTAATCTCGAATATATAATAATATTATAATGGGAGAAAGCCTCAGTGTCATTTGTCAATCTACCAACACATGCATTGCACGTGCATAATTAATATGATGGTAGTCTCAGGTTCGAGTCCTCACTATGTCAAATTTTTTACTTATTTTTTTATATTAAATATGCATCATATGTGTAAATTAATATCCATCTATCTATGTATAATATAATATAACTACTTACTATTTAATGTAAGAGTTTGTTACAGATAAACAGTTTAAATATTTTTTTGTCTCAAAAGAAACTCTAATTTTGTCACCAAACAAACATGTCTATCGCACGTGCAACTTCAAATCTATTTTTCAACACGTGCTTCGCACGTACACATCAAAGTTTTTCCTTCTTAAGTTTTAAAAAATACGTGTATCGCCAGTTCAGCTCCATTTTTTTTTTAAATAAGACATTCATTGCACGTGCTAATTACTGTAGACTTCTATGTATCGCACGTTTAACTTCAACTCTTTATCAAAACGTGCATCGCAAATATTATAATCGGAGAAGACCTTAGTGTCATTTGTCAATCTACCAACGCATACCTTGCACGTGTAGAACTCATATGAATGAGGTCTCAGGTTCGAGTCCTCACTATGTCAGATTTTTTACTTTAATTTTTTTAATATATTAAATGTGCATCACACGTGTAAATTACTATCTATCTATCTATAATATAATATATAATAACTATTATAATAGAAGAGTTGGAGTTGTAAATCTACCTACTTACGTGCAATACACGTGCCGCTCCAACTCTTCTATTATAGTCTTCACATTTACTTTTTAACAATATATAATCATATTTACTAAGACATGCATTAGCACGTGTAAATCAGAATTTCACTTTAAATTATTTTAAAAATTAATATGCACATTGCACATGTATATTACTAGTATAATGTAAAATGGGAGTCTAGTTTAAAAATAGACATTTCATAAAGGCCTAAATCTAAGAAATCGAAATATAACATATTGATGTAGCTAGAACTAGGAAAGAGAACAACATATTCAAAATTGAATTTTGGCATACTAGGCCACTTTTTGAAAATATTTGCGGTTACGGGTTAGTTTCGAAACTATTAGCACTCATGGGGTACTTGATGTCACGTCAGCAGCGGCCGCTATTCTCATTAGCAGCCTGTTTTTTAGAGGTCGTTAATGAAAATAGTGGCCTCTTTTTAAAAAAAAATTGAAATTTTTGGTTATTGTCGCTATTTCTATTAGCGATCAAAACATATATGAAGTCGTTAATGGGATTAGCGACCTCAATGAACTCTTTTCCAACACTTAGCAAAATCTAGAGAGTTTTTGCTCTCTGAAAAATAACAATCAATTTATTTTTGAAACCGAGGTCGCTATTCAGAATAGCGATCTTAACTGTCCAAAGGTCGCTATTCGGAACTAGAGGTCTTAATTGTACTAAGGTCGTTACTCCGAATAGAGGCGTTAGTTGTATAACTATTTTACAAATTTTTCAAAGAACAAGGAGATTGAGTTTCCTACTGAGGTCGCTATTGCGAATAGCGACCAAAGTATACTAGGGTCACTATTCCCAATAGCGACCCTAGTTGGATGATTATTTTGTAAATCTTACAGAGAGCAAGGAGATTTAGTATTCTACTAAGGTCGCTATTCGGACTAGCGACCTCAGTTTTTAACTTTTTTTTCCTAAGATAGCAAAGTTATCTGGAATTCACTAAGTGTCTCAATACATTCATTTGAGCTCGCTAAGCGACCTCATATATACTTTGGTTGCTAGCAGGAATAGCGACAACAAATAAAAAATTACAAATCTTTTAAAACAGTGGCCTCAATTCCTATTAGCGACCACTAATGAGAAGAGCGGCCGCTGCTGACTGTTAGGATTGTGTCTTGAATACTCGTTGGTCAGATTCGAAGAAGGTAAGATGAAGCACGGAGGTCGAAGCGTTGAAGAGAGTAGAAGAAAACAGCAGCCGCAAGGTGCAAGCTATGTTGCGGTCGACCGTACCCCCCGAAAACAGTTGTACTAGGTTTGGTCGAGAGGTGGACGATCAACCGGTCTTGTTGGACGGTCGACCGTCCGCAGTGCTGTGTTTGTTTTGGGCTTCGATTTGTTAGGTCGTTTCAGCCCAATCTTCAACTCCAAGTTAGATCGTACGACTCCTATTCAGTTACTTCTTTTTCAGATTGTATCGGACGACTGAGAATCAAGATTAGACCTAAGTTTCTCTCTATTATTCTATATATATTGTAAACTCCTCCTTTATGAGAGAATAGTACTTCATAGATTATTTTCTCCATTGCAAAGAGAGGCTCGAGAGAGAGATAGTTCTTGGTGAGTGAGTTTAATTTTTTGTATTGAGTGAATCAAAAACTCCTTGTAATATCTTCTAGTTGAATATTAGATCTCCCTATATTTCCCCCGGAATTAAGCAAAAGCTAACCGGGATAAATCATCGTTGTATTTATATTAGTTTGGTAGATCTACTTGCTTGCTCAATTGATTCGTCTCATCTACTTTGACTTCCTCATTGCGCTATTAGTTCCGCTGCGACAATGGGCATTGGTTGACGCCCCAATCCCAACAACTGGTATTAGAGCTTCAGGTTGCCGAGTTTCTTGGTTAAGATGACAGGCCACAGTATTTTGAAGATCAAGCAGTTCGATGGAAAGATCAATTTCAATCTTTGGAAGACTGACATGTATGATGTCCTTGTTCAAGAACGTTTGCAGTTAGCCGTTAAGAAGAAAGAAAAGACAACTGATATGAAGGATGACGGTTGGGAAGATAGTCGTGAAAGAGACATAAGTCTGATCTGACTATCCTTGGCGGACGAGGTCAAGTGCAACTTTCTTGAAGAAACTGATGTGGCGAGTTTGTGGAAAAAACTCATAGCTGACTACTCTTGTTCGTCGTTATTAGATCGGATGCATTGGAAGAGAAAGTTGTTCCGTTTATCTATGAAGGAAGGATCTCCAAGACCACATTACAGAGTTCAATAAGGTATTATCTGAACTTAAGGCGATCAACGCAGATGTGTGTGAGGAAGATAAAGCTTTCAACCTGATATATTCACTGCCGGATTCGTACGAGACTTTGATCACCACCATGCTACACGGTAGATCTGCCAAGGAGAGTATTTCGGTAGATGGTGTCATTAAAGTATTGAAAGAAAATCAACTTAGGAAGGAGACTCAAAAATCACCGTCTATTCTCACAAGTTGTCTAGCAGTGGATGGTCCTTCAGGGGGAAGACAAAGTGCTTTGCAAAAGGATTCGATCAGTTGCCGATATTGCAAGAGGTCAGGGCATATCAAGAAAGACTATTAGAAGTTGCAGAATCAAAAGAGCGCAAAGAATGGGAATTCAGCCGGTGATGTGGTTAGTGTTTTTGATTCAGGTGATTCGCGTCTTCTTGTTTCAAATTCTTTAGAAGTGGATTCTAGTTGGTTTCTTGACTCAGGGAACTCTTCTCATATTTGCTCCGAGAGGAAGTTGTTTTCTACTTATAAGTCGACTACAGGGCATTGTGTGACAACGGAAACTAAGGAGATTTGTGAAGTAATAGGTGAAAGGACAGTTGAGTTGAAGATGTCAGGTCTAAATATGTTCACTTTAAGGGATGTTTTGCATATTCCTCTGCTGAAATGGAATTTGATTTCCTTAGAAACTCTTGATGCACGGAACTGTAGGTACACAGCTCGAGATGAAGTTCTGTCTATTTTTTAAGGTCGTCGTAAGGTGATTAGAGGTATGAGAGTAGTTGGGCCAAGCCAAAACAATCTCTACAAGATTTAGGGAATCCGAAATACTTGCGCAAGTGTTGCTTCTTTTTCCATTATTCCCGCAAGCTCATCTAGTTTGCTGCAACTAGATTCATCAAGACGAGACCACGACATTCGAATATCGTCGAGAGGTGGAGAAAGCCTAAGGGTAGGTGGAGTTCGTACGGAGTTAGGCAATTTCGTGAGTACATCTACGGAGGTGTACCCTTGAAGTGTTATACTGGATTCGGTGAGATTGGGTAGAGATCATTTCAACTAGAAGAAGAAGCTATTGTTCTAAGTCCTTTTTTGCAAGTGGAATTTATTAGAGTTTGGAGATGAATAACACATTATGTGATGGCACTCGTATACAATCCAAGGTGGAGTTTGTTAGGATTGTGTCTTGAATACTCGTTGTTCAGATTCGAAGAAGGTAAGATGAAGCACGGAGGTCGAAGCGTCGAAGAGAGTAGAAGAAAATAGCAACAGCAAGGTGCAGGCTATGTTGCGGTCAACTGTCCTGTGTTGCAGTCGACCGCACCCCCCGACCGCAGTTGCACTGGGTTTGGCCGAGAGGTGGATAGTCGACCGCCCGCGGCACTGTGTTTGTTTTGGGCTTCGATTTGTTAGGTCGTTTCAGCCCAATCTTCAACTCCAAGTTAGATCGTACGGCTCCTATTCAGTTACTTCTTTTCCAGGTTATATCGGACGACTGAGAATCAAGATTAGACCTAGATTTCTCTCTATTCTTCTATATATATTGTAAACTCCTCCTTTATGAGAGAATAGTACTTCATAGATTATTTTTTCCATTGCAAAGAGAGGTTCGAGAGAGTAATAGTTCTTGGTGAGTGAGTTTAATTCCTTATATTGAGTGAATCAATAACTCTTTATAATCTCTTCTAGTTGAATATCAAATCTCCATATATTTCCTCCTGGATTAAACAAAAGCTAACCGGGATAAGTCATCGTTGTGTTTGGGTTAGTTTGGTGGATCTACTTGCTTGCTTAATTGATTCGTCTCATCTACTTCGACTTCCTCATTGCTTTATTAGTTCCACTGCGACAACGGGCGTTGGTTGACACCCCAATTCCAACAATGACGTGGCATCAAGTAGCCCACGAGTACGTAATCGTTTCGAAACTGACCCATAATCATAAATATTTTTAAAAAGTGACTTAGTACGGCAAAAAATTATTCAAAATATAACATATTGATGTAACTAGCACTCAGAAAGAGACACAAAAGAAATGCGACAACAGCATATCTCTCTCTCTCTTTTTCTTTCACTAGTATTATACACGTGTCTTGCACGTGGGAAATTTTTTTTTAAGGAGAGGATGAAAAGAGAAAAAAATTACGTGATTTGCACGTGGGGAAATTTTTTTTTGGTGGGGGAGATGAAAAGGACGAAAAAAAAAAATTTCCAACACATACGTTGCACGAGTTGGGTTAAGGACTAAGGCCTTCTCCCATTATAGTAGTAGAGATATCGTATGGCCATTCTCTGCCAAATTAATACTCCGTTAAAGGGAGAGGAGCATCCTTCTAGGTACATGAATCAATGTAAACTAGTAAAACTAACATATTTATGAAACTAGCACTCGGAAAGAGACACAAAAGTTAGGTTTTTGGGATAAATGATTACAAAGTGGTTTTAAAGTTAGGTGCTAGCCAAACATGGTTTTAAAATTATTGTAATTTGATTGAAATCACACTTGCCATGATTTTTAAAATTCAACTATCTTACTTTAAAATCATACTTCTAACTATGTGAAATTTCAAATCATGATAAAATGATATACATGTTAACTTTCCTATTTCTATAATAATAAAACAATAAAATAAATCACCTCAAATTTATATTCGGTGATTTCTAACTCATACTAGGAGTATATTTAAGAGTTACAATAAAATCACATGTATTTACAAAATTACCATGATTTATTATTGAAATCACCTTGATTTAAAAATCATCCTACGTTTTCAAAATTCCTTCCGACTAACACATAATGAGGTCATACTTGAATAGTGAACAACAAGTTAATCCACATATAGCTAACAAAATGTACATGTCAAACACAATTTCATTTTGCATAGTCTGAAAATTTGTTGAGAAATTAATTAGTAGACCTGAATGCCCAAGTTAACCTTCTGAAAGCACCGTACAGTTCTTGAATGGATTAATCGATCAACTTTAACCGCAACAGGAAGAAAGTGTGAGAACGGCTCGATGCATGGATTGAACTTTCTTTAAGAAGCTATTCGGCCGATTCTAGAGATGAATCGTTGATCACCAAATACTTTCCCCAAGATACAACGACCTTCTGTTTACAGTGTTGCCTGATACTCCAATGGCAACACGTACCAACTTCAACCCAAAAAAGAAAAGGAATCGCTCAATAACTGAAAAGAGGAGGAAATACTATTTTTCTCTACTTTTTCTTTTTAACAAAAATCCTCTTTTTATAACCAAATGAGAGAAAAATGTTTTCTTTATTTTTTCCATTAAAACCATGATTTATTTCATTATATTAGATTCTTTAAATGTCATAAAAATGTTTCGTTGATTTTTCTTTACTGGTCGAAAACAGCTAGTAGCATTTGATGAGAAAAATATTTTTTTTGATCTGTTCCAAATCTGAAAATTTAAAACCAGTAAAAAACAATTTATTTACTTACTTTCAAGAGACCCCTAAGACCCGCCTTGGTCAAAGATATGTGTGTGTGTGTGTGTGTCTGTGTGAGTGAGTGTGTGTATGGAAGATGAGAATTGATCCTCCAACCTCATGTGAGCCCAAAACTTTAACCATTGGGCCACAAGACAATGTTGACAATAAACAATAAAATAAGTGTTTTAAATGTATACTAACTTCCAACAAAATTGGATTAAGAAAATGACTCCCACGGGTCTAGAGGTGATCATCATCAATGATATAACACTTAACTCTACCGTTTTTTTGTGAAATTTCGTATTTCATTGTTTTGGTCATTTTTTGTGGGCTATAGTCCATAATTTTCGGCAATATTTGCGAAATTCTGTATTTCATTATTTTGACCACATTTTGTGATTTATAATCTTCAGGTAGGTTTTTTTTTTTTTTTTGCAAATTTCCTTTTTTTTCTTTTTGGCCACATTTTTGGGGCTAGAATCCATAGTTTTTTGCTCTTTTTTCGTGGAATTATGTATTCCAGTGTTTTAGCCACTTTTTATAAGCTACATTTTACTGTTTTCGGTGGTTTTCATGAAATTCCGTATTTCAATGTGTGATCACTTTTTGGTTGCTATAGTTTCGACAGTTTTAAAGAAATTTTGTATTTCAATATTTTGGCATTTAGTTAAACTAGTCCATAGTTTTTAGCAGTTTTCACTAAATTCCGTATTTCGCTATTTTTTGTCATATTTTGTTGACTAAAATCCATAGTTTTTCGATTGTTTTCGCGAAAATTTTATATTTAATTATTTTGGCAAAGGCAGTTTTCAATTGTTTTAAAGCAGTTCTATATTTTACCATTTTACTACATTTTGTGAGATATATAGTCCACAGTTTTCGCTCGTTTTTGCAAATTTTGGTATTTCAATATTTTGGTGACATTTTGTGAGTCATAGTTCACAGTTTCCGATTGTTTCAAAGAAATTTCATATTTCACCTTTTTATGCCACATTTTGTGAGTTATTGTCCAAAATTTTGGGTCATTTCAAACCAAGTCCATATTTCACCACTTTGGCTACATTTTGTGAGCTATAGCCCACATTTTATGTCCATTTTTGCGACTTTCCATATTTCAGTGTTTTTGCTACTTTTCGTGGACTTATAGTCCACAATTTTGGCCATTTCATGAACTTCTATATTTCAATATTTTGGCGTGTTTTAATTGTCCATAGTCCATAATTTTCGATCCTTTTAAAGCAATTCTATATGTTAATGTTTTGACACATTTTGTGGGTGACCACGGTTATTAGCCATTTTCGCGAAAATTTCTATTTCATTTTTTCGGCCACATTTTGTGAGCTATCAACAATTTTCGACTGTTATTACTTAAAAAAATCCATATTTCATTGTTTTGGCCGCATTATGTGAGCTTATAGCCCATAGTTTTTTGTGGTATTTTTTTTGCGAAATTCTGTATTTTATTGTTTTGGCGACATTTTGTGGCTATCCCACAACTTTTGGTCGTTTCAAACCAAATCAATATTTCCCCGTTTTGGCTACGTTTTATGAGGTATAGTCCACAGCTTTAAGTCGTTTAAAACAATTACATATTTCAATATTTTGGCACATTTTTTATCTATAGTCCATAGTTTTCGGTCATTTAAATGAAATTTCGTACACTGTTTTGGCACATTATTTCGAGGTATACTCCACAATTTTTTTTCCTTTTGTGAAATTCTGTATTTCACTATATGCCACATTTTGTGAGTTTTAGTCCAGTGTTTGCAAAATTTTGTATTTCACTATTTCGGCAACATCTTGTCAGCCACAGTCCACAATTTTCAGTTGTTTCGTCAAACCAATTACATATTTCACCGTTTTGGTACATTTTGTGAGCTATTGTTCATAGTTTTCGGTAGTTTTAAATCCATTCCATACTTCAATGTATTGGCACATTGTTTTAGCTATAGTCCACAGTTTTCGGTCGATTTGAAGAAATTTTGTATTTCAATATTTGGCACATTTTGTAAGCTATAGCCCACATCTTCAAGACGTTTTCGCAAAATTTCATATTTCATTGGTTTAGCCACAATTTGGGAGCTATAGTCCATTGTTTTCGACCGTATTAAAGAAATAATGTATTTCACTGTTTTGACACATTTTTTAGCAATAGTCCACAGCTTTCGGCTGCTTCGCAACATTCTGTATTTAATTATTTTGGTGACATTTTTGGACTATAGTCTCCATTTTTTGGCTATTTTAAGGAAAATCTGTATTTCACCATTAGCACATATTCTTAGCTAGAGTCCAAACTTTTCGGTCATTTTTGCGAAATTCCGTATTCCATGTTTTGGTCACATTTTGTGAGTTATAGTCCATAGTTTTCGATTTTTTTGAAATTCCATATTTTACTGTGTTGGGCCTATTGGCCATATTTTGTGAGTTAGTGATAGAATTATTAGATGAGAATAATTCTTTATTGATTGGTTGAATAATAAACTGAATAGAATATGACTCATACATATAAGAGAGAATAGAAGACTAAACTGATACATAACCAATATGGGACTAAACTAATATATCATCTAATAGCCCATCTCAAACTCAAGTTGGTTCAAGCAACAAGAGTTTGGAATACTGACGATGTTGATGTGGAAGGAATGACAAACTGTGGTGCAGTGACGGCGCTTGATGGCGCATGTGACGGAACTGAGAAGTAGAGTGTTGCGAAAGGAAGTAGTGGTGGCACACTATTAAGATCTCACCCCGAACAGTGACGGGATCTCCATATCCCGATCAGCGATGGGATCTCACCCCTGACTTGAGTCATAGTCGATGATGGGATCTCACCCCTAAACTGAGAAATAGACTAATGGGATCTCATCCCAAACTTGAGACATAATCGATGATGGGATCTCACCCCTGAACTGAGAAATAGACTGATGGGATTTCACCCCTGACTTGAGAATAGTCGATGATAGGATCTCACCCCGGACTTGAGAATTGTCGGTGTGGTGGGATATCATCCCTGAACTGAGAAATGGATGCTGATAATACCCCCTCTCAAACTCACGATCAATCAACCGGAGTGAGTTGACGATCTGGATGTAGAAGCACAAGAACCTACAAGAAAGGGTTTTTTTTCATTTTAAAATCGGGTCGAGTATGAGAGTTGGGTATTGGATCTTAATCAACAGCAGCACCAACAAGACAACAACTGGATCTTAACAATTTTGCATCCACATCTGAATCAACTACACATGGGTTCGGATCTGGCTCAAAATAGCAGCACCCACAACTGGATCTAATGCGCTGGTCCAAATAGGAAACAGTAACCCCCGACCAATTGGAACGTCGAATATGATCAAGCAGCGGCAGTGTAGTGGATCCTGTCCTTGGGCTAAACACGAAACAGCGGACTGCAGCTAATGAGAAACTTTATAGATCTAATATGGATCTGGGACTTCTCTGATTCATTCTGTTGACAGTGGACTGCGACGGCGACAGCGGCACTGGCGGCAAAGGTTGGATTCCGAAGAATGGGGTGACATCGATGAAGATCTTGTTGGGGGTGGAGGAGGAGGAATCAAATGTTGGGATTTGAAGTTCGACGGCGAGGGGTGAGTTGGTGAGCGAGAGGGCAGACGTGATAACCGCCTGTTTGAGTGGGAACTCGAAATGGGGCCCACCGCCACCTCGACCGTTGGTGGGTCTGGTTGATGACGATGATGGGGTTTGGGTTTTGAGCGGCGTTGGCAGTTAGGAGGGAGATTGAACTAGAATCCGCCATTACTGATGGCATCCATTACGGGGAGGAAGGAGACGGAGCGAGCTTGTAGAGGAGCTCTGGGTCGTTGTAGGGGCAGGAGAAGGATCCAGAAGGAGACGCGGCCGAGGAAGTTGCGGTTGGAGGAGACGAATTCCTCAAGGAGGAAGGAGAGGATGTCGAGGCTGGTTCAGAGGTGGGGCCCACGTCGGAGACTCGGAGATTAGAGATCCATTAATTAAGGAGACAAAGAGGATCCAGGACCCAGAGGGGGGAAGGATGGCGCCGGAATTGATGAAGTTGTTGTTGTAGATGGCAGTTAGGGTTTTGGGAGAGGTAGGAGATGACGGCTAGGATTTTTTGGAGAAATAGGAGATAACGGCTAGGTTTTTTTTTTTTTTGAGATTTAGGGTTTTGATCAAAGATCAGGAGAGAAAAAGAGATGTAGGGAGGTGGAGTGATTCCGATGAAGACGAGAATCACTCCATCTCGATGACGATGATCAAATTAGTATAGGCCTTATAGGACGATAGGCTCTGATTTTATGATAGAATTATTAGATGAGAATAATTCATTATTGATTGGAATAATAAACTGAATACAATATGACTCATACATATAGGAGAGAATAGAAGACTAAACTGATACATAACCAATATGGGACTATACTAATATATCATCTAGCAGTCCACAGTTTCGAAGGTTTTCAAAAAATTACATATTTTTTGGTTTGACCACATTTTGTGAGCTACAGTCTATAGGTTTCTGCAATTTTCGCGAATTTTGTATTTCAAGAAAGCAGAAAAGAAGTGCCAATTCATTTTCTTTGTAGACTATTGAAAATTTCATCTCTACAATAACACCTAATACGATAATAAAGAATGAAGTTTTTAAAAATGATGAAATTTAACAATATAAGGTTGAGTAATGCTTTAGCCACTACTAATTTCACTACCATTTCCTTCACTACCTTAGGTGGCATACTCTTATTGGAGAGTTCTCCCACCTACTCTATCATCCCCTACCTATTGGAGTGTGCCACCTAAGGTAGTGAAGAGAAATGTAGTGAAATTGGTAGTGGCTCTAGCATTACTCTATAAGGTTTGTCATTGATCAATATTAAGGTGCCACACTATCCCCGTAATTCTGTAAACAAAAGAAAACAACTTTACCATTATAAAAGCTATAGTTAGGTCAAGTAATCAATTCAGATAGATAGAAGGAAGCCTCATATTTATAGTATGATGTGATTTTCTCCTATTGAGTATTTATAACTACTTTTTTTTCCTTTTTTGGAAATGCGTATATAACTTGTTTTTGATAATAAAGATGACTATAGTCATCGTTTCATTAATGGAAGTTTAACGAAACAAAGTAGGATCAATTGCACAGCCCGAACAAAGAACAGCAAAACATCAAGCATCTCTACCTACTGATGCTTGGACAATCAAAATAAAATAGAACAAAGTACAAAAATAAAGAGACAATCTTCAATTATGGGACTCGAACACCGCCATCTAGCCCACCGTAGTCGTTTACTCTTTTTCCATTCGCAGCTTTTTCCTGAGCCCTGCTTTGCCTGTCCAAGCATGAATAAAACCGAATAATTTATGCATAAATACAGGAAATCTTTGATTGCAGTTATGAAATCATAAATTATTTCGATCTAGCCACAAGGACCATATAGTTCCCGCAACCGCTATATCCCAAGCCTCTCTATCCTCTTTTCGAATCCCCCCCCCCTCTTCCCTAACTCCCAAGCCTGAGAGAAAGAGCATGGACTATCTAAACACCCAAACCCGAGATAGATAACTTCCCACGCTAGTCTAGCTCTTTGACAGTTGAAAAGAATGTGTTGAGTGTCTTCGTCACCATTGTTACATCTTAGACAGGCCCCCTCAATCTGCATGCCTCGCTTTTGTAGATTGATTTTTGATAAGATTGCGTCATTCATGACCAACCACAGGAATGCCTTAATCTTCAAGGGCACCTAAATAGTCCAAATAATCTGACCATCCTTGCATCTGATTCCTCCATCATTTAGATTTCTGTATTGGGATGATACCGAAAAGTTTCCATCTGGTTCTAGGCTCCATGTTCTTCCATCTTCTGTGCCCTGAGCGAACCTTCCTTCCATTCTAGTGAAGTTCATTAAGCTGTGTAGTTGTATGACCCCATCCTGCGTTAGTTCACCCCCCGTGTGAATTTTGATCCTGTCATGTCTCCAAACCTCCGAGACTAGTGAGTCTATCTTAGTCGTGCTCCTAGCTGCTTCTGAAAACATACTTTGCAAGGTATTGTTACCACACCATTTATCTTTCCAGAATCTTGTTCCTTTTCAATTTTCAATAGTGCAGGTGGTATTTGTGTGATATATCTCTCCTACTCTTGCCACCCCCTTCCACATATAGGATGTTATTCCATATACGGTTCTTTCTCCATATCTCACCTTCTTCCTTGTTCGATAGTTTTGGAATGATTTGCACCACCATGCATTTCGCCTCCTGCCCATTTTTCACCACCACAGACTGAGGAGTGCCCTATTCATATCCCAGAGATCAATAATTCCTAGGCCACCAAACTCTTTTCTCTTGCACACTCTTCCCCATTTAACCAAATGGAATCTCTTTCCAGTTTCATTTGCTCCTTTCCAAAGAAATCTTCTCCTACATCGATCGATTTTGTTGATAACCCACTTTGGTAGTTCAAAAATCGATAGATACATTGGTAGACTGCTAAGGACTAAGTTAATCAGTGTGATCCTTCTCCTAAAAGAGAGTGATTTACCTTTCCAACAGGCCAGCCTCTTTTCTACCTTCTCTATAAGAGGTTCCCAGTCCTCATTAAGAAGTTTCCCTGGCCTGATAGGCGTTCCAAGATATGTGAGCGGGTAACTCGCTACCTCACATCCAAGCATGGCCTTGATGGAGGTTATCGAAGTGGATAAGTTACTACAAAGTGGTATGACACAACTCTTAGACAGATTCACTTTTAACCCTGCCCATGCCTGAATACATTTTGGTATGATTTTAGTCACGAAAACCTCCTCTCCCCTAGCTTCCCCAAAAATTAGTGTGTCATCCGCATACTGTAGAATCGAGATGGCTTCTGAAACCCCTTGCACACGCACCCCTTAAATGATTCCTACCTCTCTTCCTATCCTGATCATTTCTGCTATACCATCAGCGACTAAGGCAAAAATTAGAGCTGATAGTGGGTCTCCCTGCCGTAGCCCTCTCCGACATCTGATTTCCTTCCCAGATTGTCCGTTAAACTGAACATTCGATTTGCCTCCTCGAACGTATTTCATGATCCAAAAAATCCATTTATCTCCAAATCCCTTTAGCCTGAGTACCTCTTCTACGCAATCCCATTCAACCGAATTGTAGGCTTTTTCAAAATCAAGCTTTAACATAAATCCATCGGCCTTGTCCCTGCATCCTCTGTAGGTTATTTCATGAGCGGACGCCGCACTATCCATAATATCTCTTCCTTTGATGAACCCACTTTGAGAGTCGCCTATCACATCATTTAGATGAGGTGCTAGCCTTGCAGCCAGCACCTTCGTGATAATCTTGAAAGATCTGTTGAGGAAGCTAATAGGCCTTAGGTCCTCACATCTTCGCACCTCGCTCTTTTGGGGGATGAGTATTACCTTTGCATAGTTGAGCCTGTTGATATCAGCTGTGGCATTGTAAAACTCCTAAAAAATCTCCATTAGATCTGTCTTGATGATATTCCAGTAAAGCCTATAGAAAAAAAATAAGGAAATCCGTCTCGGCCCGGATATTTGTCTTGCCCTAGACCTTTGATTGCCTAGGGGACCTCCTCCTCTGTCAATGGTCCCTCTATTCCTTCACTACCATCTATTCTTGATCCATCCCAGAACTCAGGTTGTAGCTCGCATTTATTCCTCTTTGATTGTCCCAATAACTCCCTATATTTATCATCTATGTGTCTTGTGATCTCCTCTTCATTCTCTGTCCACCTGCTTCCCACTTGAAGTCCATTAATGCGATTTCGCCTTCGTCTTCCATTTGCTACCTTGTGGAAAAACATTGTGTTCGCATCCCCTTCTTGCAGCCATTGAACCCTTGAGCGCTACCTCCAGTACTGTTCCTCCATCTCTGAGAGCTGATGTATTTGTAGTCTGCTATTCTCCAACTCTTCGACTTTCGAAGTCAGTAGATCTTTTTCCTCCTTTACCTCTTCTAAAACCTTGACTCTATCTCCTAGCTCTTCCAATCTTCTTTTCATCTGCCCAAACTTTTGTCTAGCCCAATCTGTTGGAAGGAAATTTTAGGTGGTTGGAGGAAGTGTTTAAAAATGGGAGAGATTAGAGACTTTAGAAAAAGGAAGACTACTTGTATTATTGAGTGTTTCTAATTTTTGGCTTGATTCAGATACAAAGACACCACCCCTATTTATACTAGTGGCATTACCCAACCAATGGTTAGGATTTTGCCAACACAACTCTAATCTAATGGCTATAATTATCTCTCTAGAATTTTCTCTACAAGTCTAAGGTTATCCTTATCTTCTAGATAACTCCTAAGACTAATCTAGAAAAAACTTCTAGATAAGATTTCTCTATAGTAAGTTTCTAGAAGTTTGGCTTATTACATTAAATACATAAGATAACATATCTATCTGGCCTAAGACCCAAATCAAGTTAATATTTCAACACCCCCCCTTAAACTTGATTTGTTACTCCAATCAAACTTCTTAACCTTATGAAGTCTTCGTGCTTGAGAGGCTTGGTAAAGATATCAGCTACTTGATCATGAGACTTCACGTACTCCAGTTGTATGTCCTTTCTAGTGATGCACTCTCTAATATAGTAATAGCGTGTATCAATGTGCTTACTTCGATCATGGAAGAGTGGGTTCTTTGCCAAAGCTATTGTTGACTTGTTGTCCACAAAAATCTTGGTCGGCTCCTCTTGTGGCAAACTCAACTCCTTCAACAGGTTTCGTAACCAAACTGCATGAAAAACACATGAAGTAGCAGCTACGTACTCTGCTTCGCATGTGGAAAGAGTGACAATTGGCTACTTCTTTGACATCCATGTGAAGGCCATGTCTCCCATGTAGAACACGAAGCCACTTGTGCTCTTGCGGTCATCCATATCTCCACTCCAATCGCTATCGCAATATCCAACAAGCTTGTAATTGATAGAAATAGAATAGTACAAGCCAAAGTTTGTTGTACCTTTGACATAGCGAAGAATCCTCTTTGCCGCCTTCAAATGAGTTGTTGTTGGATTCTCCATGTATCGACTGACAACTCCAACTGCATATAGAATATCGGGTCTTGTGCAAGTTAAATATTGCAGACTTCCGACCAAGCTCTTAAAGAGTGTTGGATCCACCCTTTCTCCTTCCTCGTGTTTTGACAACTTGAGTCCACATTCCATTGGCATGCCAACCGGGTTAGAGTCATCCATCTTGAACTTCTTGAATATCTCCTTAGTATAGCCTTCTTGAGTGATTAGGATGCCTTTGTCTTTTTGCTTCACTTCAATGCCGAGGTAGTAAGACATGAGCCCAATATCCGTCATCTAGAACTCCTTCGTTATCTCTTTCTTAAATTTGCCAAACATGCTTGGATTGCTACCTGTGAAGATCAAGTCATCTACATACATGCATACAATCAATATATCATTGTTCTGGATTTTGATATAGAGTGCATGCTCGTATGGACACTTGGTAAACTTTCTCCCTTGGAAGTATTTGTCAATTCGAGCATTCCAAGCTGTTGGAGCTTGTTTCAACCCATAGAGTGCCTTTTTCAGCTTCAAGACCTTGCCTTCTTCTCCTTTCACTTCGTAGCCTTGTGGTTACTCAATGTAGACTTCTTCTTCGAAGACTCCATTTAAGAATGCAGATTTGACATCCATTTGATGTATCCTCCAATTATTTTGAGCTGCCAATGAAATTATTAGTCTAACAGTTTCTAGTCGAGCAACCGGAGCAAATACCTCGTCATAGTCGATGCCCGCTCTTTGACTGTAGCCTTTTACCACCAATCTCACCTTGTATCTTTCAACTTCTCCTTTGGCATTCTTCTTTGCTTTGTATACCCACTTCACACCGATTGCCTTGTGCCCTTTTGGAAGTGAAGCTAACTCCCATGTGTCATTCTTCTTGATTGCCTTTATCTCTTCATCCATAGCATTTCTCCAACTCTTCTTTTCCATAGCTTTTTGGAAGTTCATGGGCTCACAATCTGCAAATAGGCAAAGGAGAGCAAGATTGTCTTGATTTTCAGTTACCTCGTAAAGTTCTTGTAGGCTTCTAAAGTGCGGAGTCCTTTCACTTGAGCTTTCATCTCCTTGATAACTCGCGGCTGGTGAAGCTGGTGGGATAGCAGGCTCCTCTCTTGGTTGCCCTATCCTTGATTGCTCCATGTCTTCTTCTTCAAAATGTGGAAAGAAGTTGTAGTCTTCATTATGTGTGCTCCAATCCCATTCTCCTTCTTCATCGAACACGACATCTCGACTGATGATTGTCTTTTCCGTATCAGGATTGTAGAGCTTGTAGCCTTTGGAGTTGGTGTCGTAGCCAATGAAAATGTACTTCTCACTTTTATCATCTAACTTGCTTCGCTTCTCATCCGGTATGTGTACGTGTGTTATGCTTCCAAAGACTCTTAGGTGGGAAATGACGGGCTTCCTTCCACTCCATGTTTCTTGTGGTGTTTTTTCCCATACGCTCCTTGTCGGAGATCGTTTTGATAGGTAAACCGCGCACGCAACCACTTTCGCCCAAAACTCCTTTGGCGGCCTCTTGCTTTTAAGCATGCTCCTTGCCATCTCAAGGATTATCCTATTCTTCCATTCTGCTACTCCATTTTGTTGGGGGGACCTTGGTACCGTCAGTTGTCATCGAATTCCATTATCTTCACAAAACTTTTGGAATTCTTTTGATGTGAACTCTCCTCCACGGTTGTATCTCATGGCTTTGATCATAAGACCACTTTCCTTTTCAACATGAGCTTTGAACTTCTTGAAGTTCTTGAACACCTCTGATTTATCCTTCCAAAAATATACCCATATTTTTCTTGAAAAATCATCGATAAAAAGAAGGAAATAGTTACTCTTACCAAGTGATCTTGGCTTGATCGGACCACACACGTCCGTGTGTATGAGTTCCAACGGCTTTTGAGCTCTAGATTTCGACTCCTTTGGAAAGCTCATTTTGAATTGCTTTTGAAGTAGACATCCTTCGCACACTTGATCGGGGTGGTTGATGCAAGGTAATCCACTTACCATTTCCTTCTTGGAAAGCAACTCTAATCCTCCGAAATTGAGATGTCCAAATCGAAGATGCCATAGCCAAGACACATCTTTGTAACACATCTTAAGACATTGTGCGATATCATTTTTAATGTTGAGCACGAACATTCTATTTCTTGACATCGGCACCTTAGCAATGAAATTGCTTGCATTGTCTCTTATAGAAAGGTTACTATCTTTCAATCGAATATCATAACCTTTCTCTAATAGTTGTCCTAGGCTCAAGATGTTACTCTTCATGTTTGGCACGTAGTAAACATTTAAAATGAATTGGTGGTCTTCATTCTTCATTCGGATTAGAACATTTCCTTTACCTTTCACCACCACCTTTGATTCATCTCCGAAAGCTACATTGCCCTTGACCGATTCATCAAGCTCCACGAACATGCTTTTTCTTCCGCACATATTGTTGCTTGCACCGCTGTCTAGGTACCATTGATTCTCCACGCCTCTTCCATTATCCTTATAAGCCAACAGTAAGGTACCATCTTCTTGACTTCTTTCTTCAACGTAGTTGGCCTACTCTTCGACTCTATTGTTGCTAGGAACTCTGCATTCTGAAGCATAATGTCCAAACTTCTCATAATTGTAGCATTTGACGCGTGACTTGTCATACCTTGATTTTGATTTTCCTCTCCCACGACCTCTTCTTGAGCTTTCTCCTCTTTGGTTTTTGTTGTTGTCGTTGTCGTCATTGGGCCTCCAACCTCGTCCGTGTCCATGTCCATGACCTCGTTCTCGACCGCAACCTCGTCTTTATTGGCTTCAACCGCTTTCTTCTTTTGTTGAATCAACCCGCGTCTTGAGTACTTGCTCCACGATCTCTTCCTTCTTCTTTTTCTTTTCTTCATAAGCTTGCAACGAGCCGAGAATTTGCTCCATTTTCATGGCCTCCAAGTCGTTTGTCTCTTCGATGATGGCGACAATGTGTTCGAACTTTGTATCTAAAGATCTAAGAATCTTCTTCATAATTCTCACATCATCTAACTTCTCTCCGTTTCATTTTAGGTTATTAGTAACCGTTAAAATTCTTGAGAAGTAATCGGAGACAAGCTCACCTTCTTTCATATGCAAAGCTTCAAACTCTCCTCTTAAAGTTTGAAGACGTACTTTCTTGACTTGATCGGCTCCCTTGTATGAGGTTCGAAGCTTCTCCCATGCTTCCTTGGCCGATTTTGCTCCCGAAACCTTCTTAAACGTATCTTCATCTAATCCTTGATAGATTAGACAGAGAGCCTTCTTGTCTCTCTTCCATGAGTCTCTCAAACTATCCCTTTCAGCTTGAGATAGACTACCTTCATTCTCCGGTTCGGTGAGACCTTTCTCAACCATCTCCCACACATCGTGTGCTCCAAGGAGAGCAATCATCCTTAAGCTCCAATTGTCATAGTTGCTCTTGGTGAGCATCGGGTCTTGGAAGGGAATACCGCTATTCACCATCTCTAGGATGATCTTCAAGCTCTGTTACCACTTTGTTGGAAGAAAATTTTAGGTGGTTGGAGGAAGTGTTTAAAAATAGGAGAGATTAGACATTTTAGAAAAAGGAAGACTACTTGTATTATTGAGTGTTTCTAATTTTTGGCTTGATTCAAACACAAAGATACCACCCCTATTTATGCTAGTGGCATTACCCAACCAATGGTTAGGATTTTGCCAACACAACTCTAATTTAATGGCTATAATTATCTCTATAGAATTTTCTCCACAAGCCTAAGGTTATCCTTATCTTCTAGATAACTCCTAAAACTTATCTAGAAAAAACTTCTAGATAAGATTTCTCTAGAGTAAGTTTCTAAAAGTTTGGCCTATTACATTAAATACATAAGATAACATATCTATTTGGGCTAAGACCCAAATCAAGTTAATATTTCAACACAATCTTTGATATGCCTGCGCAGCCTCCTAGTTTTCGTGATCCAAATTTCAATAGCTCCCGATGTGGTGGTCCCTGCGTTCCATGACTCCTCTATAATCCCTCTGAGGTTGTTATTTGCGGTCCATGCCTTCTCAAACCTAAACTGGTGTCGTATATTTCCGTTGCCCTCTCCAAATTGTAATGCCAAGGGAGTGTGGTCCGATGTAAATCTCGCAATGGTCCTGACCGTCGCTAGCGGAAAGGCATCCTCCCAATCCGCAGATACAAAAATCCTATCCAGCTTGGCTAAGATCGGAATTTTTTGCATGTTCGTCCAAGTTAGCAACCAAGCTTGGCTAAGATCGGAAATGCGTATATAACTTGTTGGACAAACATGCAAAAAAACTGATACTAAACTAATACATAACCAAGCTTGGCTAAGAACGGAAATGTGTATATAACTTGTTACATGCTAGGGTACAACACTTCAAATTATCATTTTTTTTTATAAAAACATTTGAATTTTTCATTACTTTTGCTCTTCTCTTGAGTCCTAATACTTTTTAGTGTTGAAAAATAATCTATGTGGGCTCACATATGTGAGTAAATGTATGATTGCTATCCTAAAGTCTAACCCAAATTAAAGTGATCTAATCAAGATTATGTAATGGGTTAAAAGCATATAATGTTAAGTGTGATATAACACGTGTAGAGACCGTAAAGTAGATTTCTTATTTTGTGATGGGCAAAATTGGAAATCAATAATTATCAATTAGGGTTATGGTCCCCTATATATACGCATCTTCTTATTCCATCTGCCATCCATCAACAGAAGAATAGAGAGACATCTCATAGAAGTGCGTATCATATAGGAAGATCCAAACCCTCTGCACAATCTCCATCAATGGCTTCAGGTTAGTGCTTCCGCTTTTAATTTTGTTCTTCTTTTGATTTAGCAAAGATCTATAGTTTCATGATTTAGAATTTTATATTAAAGCACTTTTGTAACATGATTAAGATCTAGATTCATGGAAACATGTTTTCGATTGTTATTAATATTTTATGCATGTTCTTAAGTGTTTATAAAATTCCAACAATTGGTATCAGAGCAATCTTTGCTGAATTAATTGAAGAAAATTTAGGGTTTATTGTTTAAAGGAAATTTAAGAAATTTATGGTTTTCTTTTGATCTTCCTTTTATGGTATTTGATCTTCCTGTTTAAGAAATTCAGATTCATAATTTTAGATATTAAAAAAAAAAAAAAAAAAAAAACCGGTCAGATCTGAAGTGTTGAATACGATTTTGGATCTTAATAAATTGCTTCAGATCTGGAACAAACAAAAAAAAAAAAAAAAAAAAGGAAGAAAGGGTCAAAACCGTAACCTTCAAAATATGGTTTTGGACCTGATTTTCTTACCCATCACATTAATGGCTTCAGATAATAGATAGGTAGTTTATGTGAATAAATAAGGGGCTAGTTGTGCTTGAACTAATTAATGAAGATGATAATCAGCCGTAAGTGCTGATTAAATATGGGATGATTGTTTGCAATTTATTTTTTTTTTTTTTTTTTTTGGGCAAAGAAGGGCCCACGGAGCAACAGTTGTGTTGCTTGGTTGTTGGACATGTGGGTGTGATGGGTGTGGGGCCAGCCCGGTTGGGACAGTTGGTATTGCTGTGCTCTGGCTGGTGTGGCACATGAAGTGGGGCCCGCTCGGGTTTGAAGGTAGCAAATGCTACCACTGTTGTTGACATGGGCATACTCACGGGAAATAGCTTTGGTTTTCTTTTGTTTTGCCCGTTACTGTCACCCACCCACGTGGGTGACGTGGCAGTGGTGGGGGCCATCCGGTGGTATTCAGATTATCTATGTATTCAGATAATCAAATTTTTTGTATTAAATTTCTGTTAATCAGAAGGATCTACAATTATCAACAAACAGTAGGATATGGGATTAACTAATTTTTAATTATGTTATCATTTTTTTGTTATGGTTTTGTTATCTTTTTAAATAGATTTTATCTTAACATTATCCATCTACAAATAAAGTAGAATTATGATATTAAGGAAAAGAAAAAAAAATTTTTTTTTTTTTTTTTTTTTTTTTTGGAAACAATTAAATTCAAAATATGGTTTTGGTTTTCTTATGAATGTCTAATATTTTGAATAGTTTAATTGAAACAAAATGTCGCCAAAGTGACCTCTTTTGTGTAGATTAATTTATTTAAAATATCAAGATGATTGTGTGTTTGTAATTCATGCATTTATTAACTGACCCAAAGGTAAGTTGATATTTGGCCGAATTTCATACACATCTGTGGTAATAAATATGTGACAATTATAAGGTATTCCATGTGAACAATAAGTCAGTCCAAAGAATGACTTGTTGTTTGACAGGATTTATTGTCAATATTTGATTACTACAACAAGAGTACCGCTTACAGTTAATGTTACTGTCCAAAGACTTGATATTAACGTTGTGCTTGGTATCTTGAGATGGGATTAACCATTATTTGAATTTATTGTTTTATATGGATTTTCATGTGAGCTTATTTTGTTTTTTTTTGTTCTATATTCAGCTAGTTTATCATCTACTGCCTCAATAACTGCTAACATCAATTCTATTCCCATGCTTAATGGGACAAATTTCAAGGAATGGAAAGGGACCCTACTGATAACTCTTGGCTGTATGGAATTAGACCATGCGTTAAGGGAAGAACAACCTCCATCTCTCACTGCGGAAAGCACTCCTGATGATAAAAGGGTATTTGAGAGATGGGATCGTTCAAATCGCATGAGTCTAATGATTATGAAACACAGCATTCCAGAAGTCTTTAGGGGCACAGAATCCGATAGGATTACTAAAGCCATAGATTTTCTAGATCAAATTGAGAAACGTTTTGCTAAAAACAATAAGCTTGAAATGACTTTGGTCTGTTCTGAAGTTAATTTATCTTCAGTACCTAGAAACACTTGGTGGATAGATTCTGGTGCTACTACTCACATAAGTGTTTCTATGCATGGTTGTTTGAGCTGCCGAAAGCCAAATGATGGTGAAAGATACATCTTTGTGGGCGATGGAAAATCGGTAGAAGTGGAAACAGTTGGGCATTTTAGGTTGTTATTAGGAACTGGTTTTTATTTGGATTTAAAAGACACTTTTGTTATTCCGTCTTTTAGACGAAATTTAATTTCTGTTTCCTTGTTGGACAAATCTGGTTATTATTGTTCATTTGGAAACAATCAATTCAGTTTGTCTTTAAATTCAAATGTTGTTGGAACTGGTTACTTGAATGTTTATGACAACCTTTATTTGCTTGAAACAATTGCATCCTATAATGAAACCTTGCATGTAGAGTCACATGGTACTAAACGTAAATTAAATAAAGAAAATTCAGCGTCATTATGGCATAAGCGCTTAGGTCATATCTCAAAAGGTAGAGTTGAGCGTCTTGTGTCTGATGGCATTTTGGAGTCCTTGGACTTCACAGACTTTGATATCTGTGTAGACTGCATAAAGGAAAAACAGACCAAAACTAAGAGATTAGGTGCCAATAGATCTTCAGGCGTCTTAGAATTGATTCATACAGATATTTGTGGGCCATTCCCTACGGGATCTTGGAATGGTCAACAATATTTTATATCATTCATAGACGATTACTCACGTTATGGGTATTTATATCTCATTCATGAAAAATCACAGTCTATGGACGTGTTCAAAGCATATAAAGCTGAAGTTGAGAATCAACTCAACAAAAGGATTAAAATTGTCAGATCTGATCGTGGTGGTGAGTACTACGGCAGATATGATGGCTCAGGTGAACAACGTCCAGGACCGTTTGCTAAATTCCTAGAGGAATGCGGTATTGTACCACAGTACACCATGCCAGGATCACCTAACATGAATGGTGTTGCTGAAAGACGAAATAGGACTCTTAAGGATATGGTAAGGAGTATGATTGCTCATTCCACCTTACCTGAGTCCCTCTGGGGAGAAGCATTAAAGACTGCAGCTTACATTCTCAATAGAGTACCAACTAAAGCAGCTGCCAAAACACCTTATGAGCTTTGGACAGGTCGAAAGCCTAGTCTAAAGCACTTTCACATTTGGGGATGTCCAGCTGAGGCAAGGCCTTACAGGCCATATGAAAAGAAATTGGACTCCAAAACAGTGAGCAGCTACTTTATTGGTTATTCTGAACGATCTAGGGGCTATAAGTTTTATGATCCCATGCTTAGGAATATTTTTGAGACGGGAACTGCAACATTTTTTGAGGAAGTTGAGTTTGGGGGGAGAAATAAAGTCAGGAACATTGCTTTTGAGGAGGAATTGGATTCAATTCCTACTATCACTTTTGACAATATACAGGTTCCCACACCTATTATTGATCAAGAAGTGAATCTGGAACCTCAACAAGACAATGTTGAACAACCCCCCATTCAAGATGAGGTAATTGTTCCAGAAGAACAAACTCAACAACCTCAAGAACCAGTGCCATTAAGGAGATCCACGAGAGAAAGGAGGAATGCTATTCCGGATGATTATATTGCATTTCTCCAAGAACATGAGGATGACAATGGAATGATGGAAGATGATCCAATCACATTTCATCAGGCCATGAAAGGTTGTAACTCTCAAAAGTGGATTAATGCCATGAATGAGGAGTATAAGTCTATGCAAGACAATAAAGTTTGGGAACTTGTCCCATTACCAGAAGGTGCAAAACCAATTGGTTGTAAATGGATATTTAAGACCAAGAGGGATGCAAATGGTAATGTGGAGAGGTATAAGGCACGTCTTGTAGCTAAAGGCTATACTCAGAAAGAAGGCATTGATTTTACAGAGACTTTCTCTCCAGTTTCATCGAAAGACTCATTTAGGATAATTATGGCAATTGTTGCTCATCTCGATCTTGAGCTACATCAGATGGATGTCAAGACGGCGTTTCTCAATGGTGACATTGACGAGACAATTTATATGGTGCAACCAGAAAACTTTGTGTCGGAAGATCCAAAGAATATGGTTTGCAAATTGACAAAATCCATCTATGGACTCAAGCAAGCTTCTCGTCAATGGTACCACAAGTTTCATCAAGTAATTATCTCATTTGGTTTCGAGATGAATATAGTTGATGATTGTGTGTATCACAAGTTCAGTGGGAGCAAGCATATATTCTTAGTCCTATATGTCGATGACATATTGCTTGCCACTAATGATATAGATTTATTGCACGAAACTAAAAGGTTTCTGTCCAAGCATTTTGAGATGAAGGATCTTGGGGATGCCTCTTTTGTATTAGGAATTCAGATACACCGAGATCGTTCTCGAGGTATTCTAGGATTATCACAAAAGGGATATATCGATAAAGTACTCAAAAGGTTTGGCATGCAAGATTGTAGACCAGGGGATACCCCTGTTGCTAAAGGAGACAAATTTAGTCTCAACCAGTGTCCTAAAAGTAACCTTGAAATTCAGGAAATGCAAAAGATCCCCTATGCATCAGCTATTGGGAGTCTAATGTATGCTCAAGTATGTACGCGTCCGGATATTGCGTACATTGTTGGGATGTTAGGCAGGTATTTAAGCAAACCTGGTATGGACCATTGGATAGCAGCCAAGAGGGTTATGAGGTATCTTCAGAGAACAAAGGATTACATGCTCACATATAGGAAATCAGATCATTTGGAGGTCGTAGGATATTCTGATTCTGATTTCGCTGGGTGCCAAGATAGCAGAAAGTCTACATCGGGCTATATTTACATGTTAGCTGGAGGAGCTATATCCTGGAAAAGTGTCAAACAGACACTCATAGCTTCTTCCACTATGGCAGCAGAGTATGTAGCATGTTATGAGGCATCAAATCATGGAATATGGCTGCGGAATTTTGTCACTGGGCTACGCATTTTGGAAAATATAGAAAGACCACTCAAGTTATTTTGTGACAATAAGTCGGCAGTGATGTATTCCAACAACAACAGGAGTTCGACAAAGTCGAAGCATATTGACATAAAGTTCCTAGTTGTGAAAGAAAGAGTGCAAAGTGGACAGATATCCATAGAGCACATTGGGACAAACTCCATGATAGCGGATCCGCTTACAAAGGGATTACCACCCAAGGTCTTTCATGAGCACACTGCTCATATGGGTGTTGTATTATTTGAGGATATCATGATTTAGTGGGAGTTTGTATTTGCATTATGTTGTGTGAGACATTTATACATTTGGTTATTTTCTGATCAGAAATAAAGAATTCAGTTTTCTCACTCATTTGTCATGTTTTGGTTCTGACCTCACTCAAGTTTTAAAGAGGACCAGTTGGAAATAGGCATGTGTATAGATCACATTACATGAAATTTCCATGCTACACATTCACACTTGATCTATGTCATTTGATTATGTTGATATATGTGACCATTGATGAATTTAGTTACGATAAATGTAACGAAAATTGCTTTGATCCTATATTTACATGATTAATGGACGAGATTGTTTGGCTATGCTTTTGGTTATGATAGCAAAATTTTGAGCTCATAAAGTATGTACATTTATAAGGAGTAACATATGTGGCCCAAGTGGGAGATTGTTGGAAAATAATCTATGTGGGCTCACATATGTGAGTAAATGTATGATTGCTATCCTAAAGTCTAACCCAAATTAAAGTGATCTAATCAAGATTATGTAATGGGTTAAAAGCATATAATGTTAAGTGTGATATAACACGTGTAGAGACCGTAAAGTAGATTTCTTATTTTGTGATGGGCAAAATTGGAAATCAATAATTATCAATTAGGGTTATGGTCCCCTATATATACGCATCTTCTTATTCCATCTGCCATCCATCAACAGAAGAATAGAGAGACATCTCATAGAAGTGCGTATCATATAGGAAGATCCAAACCCTCTGCACAATCTCCATCAATGGCTTCAGGTTAGTGCTTCCGCTTTTAATTTTGTTCTTCTTTTGATTTAGCAAAGATCTATAGTTTCATGATTTAGAATTTTATATTAAAGCACTTTTGTAACATGATTAAGATCTAGATTCATGGAAACATGTTTTCGATTGTTATTAATATTTTATGCATGTTCTTAAGTGTTTATAAAATTCCAACATTTAGTTCCAAGTTGTTGACTTGTTCCCTTCCATGATTTAGTAGGTTTATTCATACATGCAGTGCATGCGCTTGCCTATTGCTGCTATCAAAGAGAACTAGTAAACGTGACACTTTTATAATTCATTTCTCATTAGTTTCCATTTTGTGCGTACTGAGTTAAAATGCGCAATGCATGTGCAAATAAATGCAACAATGTGGTAGAGGACCTCAGAGACGGTCATAAGATGCCAGTCTCAATTATATAAGAGTCTAAATACTTAGTTACATATTATATGCATGTTAAGAAAAAGTGAAAACATGACTTTCAGTGGTTTTCTAAGTAAAAGAATTACATGGCCTGAACTCCTTAATATAATATTACAAAACTAAATTGATAAATGTACGAAGATTATCAGCAATAACTCCTAAACAGTGTTTTGTCTCTTCCTGCACACTCTGTTATTTGCATAAGGTCGTAAATTAGATTAATGATATTAAAGAAAATTATACCCCCTCTCATGGATTTGTGAATGTGTCGTGCATGTATTAGTATCCAAGTCTGCATGTATTTATGTAAGTACGAAAATATATTCTATGCTTGATTTTTCTGTGCATATTTTCATTTAATTTGTTTACTAATGTATGTATCTTGAATTTCTTGAATTTCAGTATGAGGTCTGTGATCGATCGATACAAAAAGGCAAAAGAGGAGCAGCAACAAGTAGCGGTGAATGTAAACTCAGAAGTTAAGGTACGGATTGTATCTTTGGATGGTAATGCTAGAAATAGCACAACGTGACACAACTCTTGTGCACTATAGATATTTGGACAGTCTTCATAGACTATTTAGAGAAAACCTTTATCTATTGGGCAGAGTATATGAAACTTCAACGACAGAAAAGATAATGAGGGAAAGATATATGCTAGTAGAACCCCAATGCATGTGTTTTCCCTTTTAAGTTGCACACTGTCATTAACCATCAATTCTATTGAACAAGCTTATCCTCAAAGCAAAGGACCCATGGACCTATAATTATGTCAATATATTTGTTGGAAATGTACGAAGCATGATCACAGTCACAGATACAAGAGACAATGGTATATG
Source organism: Hemerocallis citrina (assembly GCA_017893485.1). Lineage (NCBI taxonomy): Eukaryota > Viridiplantae > Streptophyta > Magnoliopsida > Asparagales > Asphodelaceae > Hemerocallis > Hemerocallis citrina. The sequence continues at coordinate 225,660,147 of CM030366.1, read as the reverse complement.
ACACTTAAAAACACGAGTATATGGTACCACTTCGATGAGGAACATACATACATCACAAAATATATATGATAGTACCATTCCTCTGGATTAAGATTCAGCAGTTCAAATGGAAGGTGGTGATCACAAAGTATTCTAGGAGAAATGGAGTCATATAAGAAGAGGATTGCAGACTCTGCAAGTTGGAAAAGAAAGGAGATGCAGAGTCATACGAAGCACAGACACTTCTGTTTTGGTAGCCATATCATGTCGGATACACGAATCTAGTTTAGGATAGTTTTTCAAAATCTTCCACGTGTTGGTATCGTGTCGCATCGTGCACGTGCTGATGTGTTCATGCCCTTGCTTCTTAGGCAGAATCAGGTTCCAAGAATTCATGAACAGTGATTAGCAGTGAACAGACTGAGAATTGGAGAAGGCAGTTCATTTGTGTTTTTGGTTGTCTTAACGATGGTAGATAAGGGCCGCAGTTGGGCGCATGATTAGAACAATGGCATTGGCATACTCAATTTTGATACGGTCCAGGTTTACGATGAGGTAGAAAAGAGTAAAATAAGGTAATTTGAATCAAGATCTCAGAAATAGCAAAAAGGGCTATGTACTAGGTGTTAATGCATTCTCGCGTGCTTCAACAATATTGAATCACGTTAGTGTTCAGATGGATCAATAGTTGCAGGAGAAAATTTCAATAGTTGCAGGAGAAAACTACAATCTATTCTCAGGATAGATTGTTCTTATTCTTAATTACATTATGCTTTTCTGAGAAGATGTTCTCTCTGTCCTTTCTTAGCTCAGAATCTATTCTCTGTTTTATAGACCTTTACTAGTCATTGCCACAAAGGAAATAAAGGGGAAAAATCGAAATAACAGTTCAACTTCATCACTGAGTTGTACCTAAGACAGTAAAAGGGAGGGATGTGTAAAGGGAGGTCTCAGGTTCAAAACCAAAACCAAAACCAGACTTTGATATAGCCCTTTATTCAAAGAAAAAAAAAAGACTCACGATGAGGACATCGGTTCAACAACGATTCGGGCATTTCTATCAGCGCAGGCATCGTCTAGAATGGTTGTTCCATTAGTTTAGTATTTTATTTCAGCACTCATATTTGTTTTTGGAAATCATAGTCATATGTGTTAGATATTATTATAGTCTCATATTAGTTATAGAGTTGTTTTCATATTTGTACTCCTCCTATATATAGGTGGTATTGTACTTGGTTGAACTCAATTCAATATATTCAGTATTGTTTTCATCTCTCTGATTTATCTTAATATGGTATCAGAGTCTATCGTCCTATAAGCCCTATACTAATTTGATTCTCGTCGTCGAGGTGGGGTGGTTCTCGTCTTCATCTGAATCACTCCACCTCCTGACATTCCTCTCCTGATCTTGATCAAAACCCTAATCTCCCCCAAAACCCTAAATCTCCAAAACCTAGCCGTCATCTAACAACAAGATCCAAAAACCCTAGCCGTCATCTCCTATCTCTCAAATCCCAAAATCCTAATTATCCCTCACCTCCTTTCACCCGCCATTTCTCCTCCTGCTTATTGTTCTCCTTCCCTTCTCCCCGAACCCAACAGTCAGCGACGATCTCTCTCCTCATTTCTCCCTCTTCAATCAAATACCAAATCAATGGTTTCCGATGGCGAGTTCATGGTGTTTCGCAGATCTGGACTCCCTCTCTCTCTCCTCATTTCTCCCTCTTCAATCAAATACCAAATCAATGGTTTCCGATGGCGAGTTCATGGCGTCTCAGATCTGGACTCCCTCTCTTCTCCCTCTCCCCTGTGTATCTCAGAACCCTCATCTTCTTCCACCTTCTCTTTCTCCTCGTCCTCCTCTTCATCTTCCTCTTTCTCGTTCAGATCGGCGCCTTCTTTTCCTTTTGGTGCTGCTTCTGCTTCTTCATCTTTTTCCTCTTTCGGGACCTCATCATCATCATCATCATCATCCCCTTCCCCCCCTTTCGGTACTGGTAATGGTACAACAACATCATTATCAATTCCTAGCCCTTGTTCAGATCTTCAGCCTTTTTCCAATTTTAACTGAGAGACTTCTGTTCTAAAGTTGGTTGGAAATTTGATGCCTTCATTAAGTTGGATGTTTGGAATCTGGTCTTTTTCCATTATATACTTGATGTCGTTATTGTTGAAGTTTTTAGTACTGTTTTTGAAAAGAAAAAAAAAATCAATCTTGCAGCTTCTTGTGCTTCTATTATCCAGATCGTCAACTCACTCCGGTTGATCAATCGTGATTTTGAGAGGGGGTGTTATCAACATCAAGGTCTCAGTCATCGACAATTCTCAAGTCAGGGGTGAGATCCCAGCATCGACTATGTCTCAAGTCAGGGGTGAGATCCCATCAGTCTATTTCTCAGTTTAGGGGTGAGATCCCAGCATCGACTATGTCTCAAGTCAGGGGTGAGATCCCATCAGTCTACTTCTCAGTTTTCGTCACATGCGCCATCAAGCGTCGTTTCTGCATCACTGTTTGTAGTTTCTGTTAAGATAAATCAGAGAGATGAAAACAATACTGAATATTGAATTGAGTTCAACCAAGTACAATACCACCTATATATAGGAGGAGTACAAATATCAAAACAACTCTACAACTAATATGGGACTATAATAATATCTAACACCTCCACTCAAACTCACGATGGGTCAAACAGTGTGAGTTTGCCTACTAAGTATCTAAATCTCTGAACAGTATGAGATTTGGTGAAGAAGTCTGCAGTCTGCTGGGAAGATGTAACAGAATGGAGAGAAATGGTCCCTACCTCAAAGCGCTCACGAACAGAATGAGAGACCAGGTTGCTTGCAATGTGCAATGCACTCCGGTTATCACAATAAAGATGAGTAGCTCCTGTAAGAGTGATACCCATATTTGATAACAGCTAACGAACATGAACAATCTCTCTAGTAGTAGCTGTCATTGCTCTGTACTCAGCTTCTGTCGAAGAACATGCAACAACTACCTGTTTCTTACTTCGCCATGAGATCAGCGAATCACCAAGAAATGGACAGAAACCGGTGGTAGACCATCTGGTAGTAGGATCACCTGCCCAATCTGAATCAGAATATTCACTCAGCTCTAGTTTGGATGTAACAGACATGAATAATGAGCGAGTAATAGTGCCCGAAGATATCTGAGAATCCGAAGAAGAGCACCATAGTGAACTGATGTAGGAGCAGAAACAAACTGACTGAAAACACTGACTGCGTGAGCAATATCGGGCCTGGTCATGCATAAGTAGACAAGTTGTCCAACAATCTGTCTGTATCTAGTGGGATCAGGAAGGAGCTCACCATCAGTGGGACGAAGCTTCACATAAAGCTCTAAGGGTGTATCGGCAGATCTACTGCCAAAAAGGCATGCAGCGGAGATAATATCCTATGTGTATTTCTGTTGAGAAATGAGTATCCCCCGAGATCCATGAGCAATTTCTAGGCCCAAAAAATAACGTAGTCTGCCAAGGTCTTTCATATGGAACTGCTGATGAAGGTATTTCTGGGTGGATGAAATGCCCGCAGAGTCATCCCCATTAATGATCATATCGTCAACATAGAGTAGTAGAATTATCCTCCCCTGCGATGATGACCGCATAAATATAAAATGGTCCTGAGAACTCTGACTAAAACCAGTCTTGGTGATGGCAAGGCAAAAACACTCAAACCAGGCTCGAGGGGCCTGCTTCAAACCATATATAGCCCGACGCAACCGGCAAACATGACGAGGAGAAGTAGGGATGCCAGGAGGAGGATCCATATAAACAACCTCAGATAAGGTACCATGAAGAAAAGCATTCTTCACGTCCATCTGATATAACGGCCATTGGCGGATGGCTGCAACAGCAAGAAGAGTGCGAACAGTAGTCATCTGTGCAACGGGAGCAAAGGTCTCATCATAATCAATGTCATGTTCCTGAGTAAATCCTCAGGCTACTAGACGAGCCTTGTGCCGCTTAATAGATCTATCAGGTTGATATTTGACCTTGAAGATCCACTTGCAGCTAATAGGATAAACGCCTTCTGGCAGAGGAATAACATCCCAAGTACCAATCTGATCAAATTCACTAAATTCCTCTGCAATAGCTTTCCTCCATTCAGGATATTGAATTGCGTTTTGATAGGTTCTGGGCTCACGTGTAGAGTATATAGCAATAAGATATGCATGAAATTGTGGTGAGTAGGAAGCTAGGATGGCAAAACCAAACTAGTCGGAAGGACCAGTGGCATCAGGTGTATAACGTACCGGAGGAATACCAGAAGTGGAACGGGTAGACTGACGAAGAGGTGGGACTGACAGGGTGTGGGGGTAAGGACGGTGGAGTAGGTGCATGTGTCGGTGGGGAAGTAGGTGGGATGGGTGCTGGCTGCTGTGGGGATGCAGGTGGTGGTTCGGTAGGGAGAACAACAGGTGTAAGGACTGCAGGAGATGTGAATGGAGCCAGAGGAGTGGGATCAAAAGGAATGCAAGAAGATAAAGTCGGGGGGCTAGCAACAACTTGGGATTCGAGAAATCTAGTATCCTCGGGGGAGTCATGTAGTAAGGAGAGTCTTCCACAAAGGATACATGTCGAGAAATGCGGACACGATCCGCTGATGGATCAAAACAACGATAACCTTTGTGTTCAGGACTGAGACCTAGGTGAACGCACTTAGCAGCACGAGCAAGAGAGCTTCGTGCGCTCAGTAGGAGGGAGAATGACGTAACAGGTGCACCCAAAGTACGAAGCATACTGTAGTCGGGAGGTGAATGATAAAGAGCCTTATAAGGTGTTGTACCAGCTAGGGCAGACGAGGGAGTAATGTTGATGAGACTAACAGAGTTCATGATAGCTTCAGCCCTAGAAAGAACGAGGAGCGGAAGAGGAGAGAAAAAGAGCGCGAGCCATCTCAAGGATGTGATGATGCTTGCGTTCAGCTACACCATTCTGCTCATGTGTGTGAGGGCATGATTGCTGAAAAAGGGTGCCGTGAGACTGAAGGATCGATCTCATACTGGTGGAAGTGTACTCACGTGCACCGTCTGATCGAAAATTCTTAATGCGCACACCGAACTGAGTGTGAATAATAGTTGTAAAGAATCAGTAAATATCAGGTATCTCAGATCGCTGACGCATAAGAAAAACCCATGTATGTTTAGTGAAGTCATCGATGAAGGTAACATAATAGAGATAGCCTTTCTACGAAGGTACGGGAGAGGGTCCCCATATGTCAGAATTAACAAGTTGAAAAGGGAAAGTGATTTCAGAAGTTCTTTTGTGACAAAAGGGTAGGGCAATGTGTTTGGCCAAATGACAACCCTGACAATCAGATAAATGTTCAAAAGTGAGAGAACCAAGGGCACCACTGCGAGCTATAGTCTGGAGTCGTGATGCGCTAATATGACCTAAACGTCTGTACCACAGATCAGCATCAGAGGAAACAATACCGGCAAAACTAGAAGAAGAGTGATGTGTATGAAGAAAATCTAAATAATATAGACGACCCTGATGACTAGCACGCCCAAACTCCTCACCAGGTGGAGGAATCAGTAATAGAACAACCTAAAGAGTCAAAAGTAACTACAAGACCACTATCGCACAATGCACTAATAGAAATAAGTTTTATTGATAGATGAGGAGCATAGAGAACATATGGTAATGAGAGAGTGGGAGAGTTAATTGTCCCTCAGTGTGTAATAAGAAGTGGTGAGCCATCAGCTGTGTGTAGAGATGGAGAGCGAGAGGGAAGTGCTGTGCAGATGGTGAACAGTGTTTGATTACTAGTGAGATGATGTGATGCACCAGAATATCTAAAATCCAGAACGAATTCATACTGGGAGTGGCAAAAAGTGCAGGAGCAGATAAGCCAGCATTGATAGACTGACCCATGAGCTGTAGTTCCAGCTGAGTAAGGCGTTGCTGAAGATTAGCCCAATCAGCAAGAGACGGCAAGGCCGGAGTGACGGGCATGGCCGAGGATGTGAGGGAAGAAGCACTGCGAGGAGAAATAAGACTGGCACTGCTGTGACTGAGAGCATAATATGGAGTGAGATGTTGCTGGTGTTTGAATCTGTGTAGGGAACAGGACGGTGCTACCGGTGTCAGAAGTAGAGGTGATGTAGGGTGAGGAATGATGTTAGGAGAAGGTAGGAGGCTGGAGGCAGACTGAAAGTGGCGCTGCTGCTATTTGAATCTGGAAGAGGAACGAGAGGCGGTTGCATCGGGAAGTCAGTGGAGGCGAAAATATGTGGGAGAGACTGAGATTCCATCATTCCATCAAGTAGTAGTACCTGTATATATATATATATATATATATATATATATATATATATATATATATATATATAATAATAAAAATAATAATAATTTTTATTACTTTTTTTTGGATTTTTTTTTATTTTGATTTTTTTTTAACAGAGAAGAAAGAAACAGAAAGGGGAGAGGCGGGTAGGGTTTCAACATTGGATACAACTTACAAAATGAAGTAAATGGGTTTCAGCATTGCGACGGAAGCAGCGAACGGTCAGGGATGGCTTCGACGGGATCGATGATGGAAGACGAGGGTCGAGGTGGCTGTGGGTGAGTGGGAAGGTAGCGGCGCTAGGAGGACGCCGGAGGGAGGAGGAGAGGGTTTCGAGCTTGACATCTTCGTGTGGCTTCGAACGACGGATCTTCGTGTGGCTTCGAACGGCGAATTTGGGAATGAAGATGGTAATGATGAATTTGGGGTCAGGGTTTCTGTGGGAGAGGACGATGAACAGGAATTAAGCTTGACGATCTTCCTGTGGCTTCGAACGGCGGATTTGGGAATGAAGATGGTAATGATGAATTTGGGGTTAGGGTTTCTGTAGGAGAGGACGATGAACAGGGATTTTTTATTATTATTATTTTATTTTTTTTGAGATCTAGGGTTTTGAGAAGAAATTTGTATAACTTGGCTGTTGGGATTTGAGAATTTTTGTAGAGGGAATTTAAGAAGGGAAAATTTGGATAATTGGTTCTGATACCATGTTAGAATTAGGGATAGGAAAATATTCTTTATTGATTGATTAAACTGAGTACAATATGTCTCTTATATATAGGAGAGAATAGAATATTAAACCAATACATTATTCAATATGGGACTAAACTAATCTATCATCTAACAATATGTAGTAGTTTTATGATTTGCACCCTTTATTTTATGCAATAAAATATTTTTGAGATTTGTATCAAGATTTGTTTTGAGGCTATATATAGACCTTGAGAATAATGAGAAAGTATGTAATTCTTAATTTAAAAAATTATTGTTTTGAGTTATTGCTCTTCACCTCTTTTTGTGTAAGACAATTGAGAGAATTATTAGGGTTTGTAATAAACTCTAAAACTACACTCAAATCCCAAAATCCACTTCAATTCTCAAATCCTAATCCCTAAATCAAACTCAAATCCAAACCCTAATTAACTCTTCTTCTCGTTCTTCTTCTTCCTGTTCTCTTATCCCGAAACCCAACCACCTCCCCCCCCCCCCCCCCCGTCGCCTTCTCTTCCCCGTTCGACCTCCAAAACCATCACTCGCCACACCGCCTCCCTCCGGCCTCCAACATCGACGCTTTTACTTGCTAACAACACTTAGGTATATAATTATTGATTGTTAGAACTGAATCGTTAATTGGGCTTGTTAATCTTAATTCAATTCTTGAAAATCCATCGAACAGATTAACTATTTTAATTTCTAACTTGATCTGCGTTACATGTTAGGAAAAAGGCTTTGTTGTTGTTGTATCCGCGTTACATGTTGGTAAACTTAATCTATTAATATTCTTGGAAATTCTCTCATTAGGGTTAAGTTTACATCATTTTGATATCAGAGCGAAGGCTTTAAAAACTCTAGTTCTTGCATCATTTAGCTATAGTTTTTGCATTCTCTTAGGAATTATTTGCATTCAGCACTTTTAGTTCATTTAGGATCGTTTAGAGTCTTTATTTTTCTTTCTTTCTTTTAGATCATTTCAGATTTTAAAAAAAAACTTGAGTGCATTTAGAACACGTGTCCCCAAACTTTATCAAACACACATTCCCACGACCCCTGGTTTTTATCGTTGGTGAATGCGTCTTCGTAGCACCATCACAAATTTCGAAGAGCCTTTCTTGTCCCTCCCAAACCACCCAATTAAGAACCCTAGAATTCCGCAAACCCCTCCTCGAACTGAGATAGACAACTCTGATATTTCCACTACCCTAGCTGCTATTCAAGCAACTCTTCCCAATATCAATCAGAGGCTTGAGCAAATAGAATTGAATCAAAATGTTTTCCATGAGCTTCATCATCAGATCCCTCGAGGGAATGTTCGTGACGATTGACATCAAGAACATGACCCTGACGAACAATACAAGAAGACCGTCAAGGCTGGCGTTCCCCACTTTGAAGGCCATATGGAACTCCAAGCTTATCTCGATTGGATCTGTGCCATGGACCACTATTTCATGTGGTTTGACATGAACAAAGCCCTGAAGGTTAAATTTGCCACTATGGAACTGACTGGTAAAGATCAACAACATTGGATCAATCTTGAACACACCTATAGAGGCCGAGGCCTGACACCCATAGCCATTTGGGAAGCCATGAAATAGAAGCTCACTGAGAGATATGTGTTGTTATCGTTCCACACCCGATTGCTAGATTCGTGGAACCAACTCTATCAAAGAAGCAAATCCACTCAAGAGTATGTTGAAAGTTTGACAACTTCTTTATTCGGTGCAATGCCTTAGGTAAAGAGAGCGAAGAACAAACTCTCTCTAGGTTCATAGGAAGACCACAAGCCGATCTTAGGAACTAGCCAATTCATAGAAATTTTGATTCATTGGCAGCAGCTTATGCTCTTGTTCTCGATAGATTCCCTTATAGCAAGTTCTCCCTACAAATCCAGCAATTCGAGAGATCATTCCTCTAGAATGACCTCTACTGAGCCCTCTAGACCTGAGCCCCCTCTTCTCAACACCCCAACAAACCTTACCCAAGCAAGCCAACTTCAAATCCCTAGTCACTTAGACATGACAACACGAGTAAGAACACTAAAAGAGACTATTCGAAGATTGACCCTCTCACTGAGTGCTATAAATGCAAAGGATACGGTCATATTGCTGGTAGCTATCCCAGCCTCGTAGCCCGTAGGATCAATATTGTAAAAGGTACCGCTGTCATCGCTGATGAGGCCGACAATGAGTTTACCTATGAACCTCATGTAAGTGATGACTTTGATGAAGATGATGATGACCAGGCTCTCCACTGTATTCGATCTATCCAATCACCTCCATTGAATGTATCTGAGTCACCCATTCCTTCTCAAGTCACTTGGCATCCTATAGATCTTATCCCCATGTAAGAACACATCACAGAGTTTCAAAGTCTGCATCTACATTAGCATCCCGTATTCATGAGTTGCATAGAAAAAATTTCAAGAAAATTAATGAGAATAATTTTAACTACAAGCTAAGAACAATTATTAGAAGAAAATTTAAAACTTTTAATGTGGGTGACGAAGTGATGGTTCAGATTCGTCCGGGATGGTTTTTAGCTAGATCCGTTAGTAAATTGAATGCACGTGCTGCAGGGCCATTTAAAATTCTGCATAAAATCAATAATAATACCTATGTCGTTGACCTTCCTGAAGATCTTCGCATAAGTGAGACTTTCAATATTGAGGATCTAGTACCCTATGAAGGCCAAGAATTTGACCCTCGAAATTCTCTTATATATGAGCCTACCCTACAGCCTACTGGTGAGACTTCAACATTACCCCCACTACCTGGTACTACCTTACCCACCGATATAAAAATTGGATAATATTTTAGATGGTCAGATAATTCTACTATAGGTGGTGGTATTTATAGATATTTGGTAAGATGGAGAAACAATGCGGAGTCAGAGGATACTTGGATAGACAATGAAAAACTCAAATGCTTGGATCCAGACCTTTTGGAGCACTACGACAGGAGGACTGGTTTTGACTCGACTGGGCCGAGCCCTCTCCTACCCGGAAAGAATGATGGGGACATCGGTTCAAGGCGATTCGGGCGTTTCTATCAGTGCAGGCATCGTCTAGGATGGCTGTTCCATTAGTTTAGTATTTTATTTCAATAATCATATTTATTTTTGGTAATTATAGCCATATGTAGTAGTTTTACGATTTGCACTTTTTAGTTTATGTATTATAATATTTTTGAGATTTGTATCAAGATTTATTTTAAACATATATATAGGCCTTGAGAATAATGAGAAAGTATGTTATTCTTAATTAAAAAAATTATTGTGTTGAGTTATTGCGCTTCATTTCTCTTTTTGTGTGAAACGATTGAGAGAATTATTAGGGTTCGTGAAAAATCCTAATAAAGTATTAGGGTTTATGATAAACTCTAAAACTACACCCAAATCTCCAAATCCACTTCAATTCCTAAACCCTAATCTCCAAATCAAACTCAAATCCAAACCCTAATTAACTCTTCTTCTTCTTCTTCCTGTTCTCTTATCCTGAACCCCCCCCCCCCCCCCCTGTGTTCCTCTCTTCCTCGCTCGACCTCCGAACCCATCACTCGCCACGCCGCCTCCCTCCGGCCAACCACCAGCCTCAACATCCGCCACCTCCTCTCCTTCCACTGCAGTCGTACTGCTGCTCGACAACCACTGCCCCACCACCAGCAACCCTTGACAGCCACCCCTTCCCTCTTCGCCTTTTCCTTCGTCGACCCGAAAGCCCCCCCCCCCCCCCCCCCCCCGTCGACGCCTCCCTTCACCATTCACCCGACCCACCGTCGACAACCCCGATCCGGATGGCCTCCCGTCGTTCCCTGGCTGCCTGCATCTACCCCCCCCCGCCCCTCGACACCTGCAGTCGCAGCCCGCTACTCCTCTTCCGTAATTACACACAGCCTGCAACCTCGTTATACTCTTTCATCTTCTCAAATATTTGTGTTACTGCTTATCATCCATATAATATTATTTGATTTATCTGTCGTCCAAAAATATTGAGAGTGTATTTCTACTTGGCAATTAGAGTACAAGTCATTATTGTATCTTTTACTTGCTAAGAATACTTAGGTATATAATTATTGATTGTTAGAACTGAATCATTAATTGGACTTGTTAAACTTAATTCAATTCTTAAAAAATCCATCGAACCGATTAACTATTTTAATTTCTTACCTGATCCGCGTTACATGTTGATAAACATAATTTTTTAATATTCTTGGAAATTCTCTCATTGGGTTAAGTTTAAATGAGTTCAACTTCAAGCTTTTCCAACCCCGGTTTTATTATTGTTTCCAACCTATATATATATCTTGCTCAGTTTTCTCTTTCCATGTGTATTAGCATGTATCTTCAAATTTATAACAATCTAAAATATCATATTTTCCATGACAATTACAATACAAACTGTCTTACATTTCTGATAAAATATGTTCACATAGATGTTTCATTATTGATCATTCTAGCGTTGGCTTAGATTCCTACTTTATTAAAGGATATACTGCATAAACTAAATATCGCGCACTTTATTCCCTAGTTCTGGCAAAGGGAGGCAGCAAGATTGAGACAGCAACTGCAGAACTTAAAAGAACATCACAGGTAAGATTCTTTTTCCTGTTATGTGTGTGCGCTTACAATTAAAAGAATTGCAGAATTTTATTAACAGTACTGCAAAAAAAACGATGACAGGAAGTTGACGGGAGAAGAGCTTTCAGGCCTAAACATCGAAGATCTTCAAAGTTTAGAGGTCCAACTAGAACAGAGTTTACGTAATATCCGAATGAAGAAGGTCTTTCAAACCGACTTATTACCAAAATTCATTTAATTATCTTAGCTATCTGCACTAGTATTGCTAATCTAATGGATTTTTCCAATATGTAGGACCATGCTTTGATGGAAGAAATTCAAGAACTAAATCGGAAGGTATAGACAAAATACTTTTACTAATTTTCTCATAGTATATAGCAATTGAATTTAGTATTATATGTTTTCCTGTTTTGTTACAGGGAATCCTCATCCACCAAGAAAACATGGAACTTTATGAACAGTTAAGCCTCCTTCGCGAAGAAAACATGAAACTAAATGAGAAGGTAATAAATTCAGGAATCAACAAACATCAAACATCTACTAAAATATTTAGTGGACTTAATGTTCCAAATGAAGATACCATGGAAGAAGCCGAAAGCGTACCTACTCATCTTGAACTTAGCCAGCCACTGCAACAAACAGATAGGTCGCCACGGGAAGATCCTAAATTGGGGTATTACTTTTTACGATAACTATTAGCATTTGAATTCATTTTGTCCAAAATTCTAATCACGGAAAATGTTATTGACCATTGCAGCAGATTTCACTTGAATTAGGCTGGCCGGTACCCTATTGATATTGTTGGTGTGAAGCCTATAAGAGGAAATCAGTGAATGAATAAGAATAACAGAAGTATTTAGAACTTAAATATGCGATCTTGTATTTCAAAGGAGACAATGGCTCCATTCATAAACATTAAACAAAGCTATTTGGTTGTGTAAAGACTGAAAATGCATCCTCCATAATACAGTCAAGAGATTCAATCAAGTTCCTTGAGGAATATATAAGCAGCCAGCAGCCAACAGACAACATGTCCAAGAGTTATGTGAATAGAAAATATTTTAAGTTTTGAGTTTCTTTTTATTTTCATGTTTAGTGTAGACCAAGTTCAACTGACTAGTTTGCCATATTAAATGATCCATAACATATATAACATGTATTACCGGCCGGTAGAATTTTGAGAAAGTTCGACATATATGTAAGTTGGCCCTCGTTCCATAAGAACAGTCAGAGGAGGGTTCAAGAAAATCTTCGAACATCTAAAGTTTTTTTTTTTTTGAAGGAAAAGGTGGAATATGGCCACACCCTGTTTCATTAATATGTTTCATTAATAAGAGCTTAACGAAACAAACCCAGAGTACTGGCCCAGATTACAAACTACGGCCAGAAAATATTGAACAGCTAAAGTTAACAATACAAGTAGTCAGGGTCGGATAATTATTTCTTTGGAGAAGGGATATGTTCCTATGGCGTTCACTTCTTCATTGCAACCTTGACTATGAGTTAATTTGTGATAATGGGTCGAATCCAAACAACTCAAGGTAGAACAGAGAACAGACCTCTGTGATACTCGATGTTCAACTGTAAGTTGCTAATGCCTCATAAAGGTTGCCAATGCCAACTAAGTAAGGGGCTAGAAGACTGATCATTTACTGTTCAAGTTGGCATGAAAGGAAAGGGAACACATAGATCAGAACGCAAGTATAGAGATGATAAAAGAAACTACATTAACGCAAATGCAACAGTTTACATCACCGTCGTCTCTTGTCCGAGATGCGGGAGCAATATTGAGACTATTAGCCACTTGTTCCTTGAATGCGTGCATAGTAAAATTATTTGGGAATTTCTCCTCTTAGGATTTGGCCTATCCAGTATTCCTGTATGTGTGTCCCACCTGTGACATGAGTTTAGAGATTTTGAGATAGTTCGGAGACGTCGAAGGGAGTGGGATTGCTTAGTGGCTCCTTCTTTATGGGTCATTTGGATTAATAGGAACGATGTCTGCTTTAAATTTTATTTTTGTAATTTTATTCAAATGATGTATAAAATCTTCTCTCTCACGTCTTCTTGGTTGGCTTTCCCAGGGGCGAGGAAGAAAGCACGCACAGGCCCTCTTTTCTCTTCCACTGTTGCGGGGCCTGGTTTCGGCAAATAAAGATGGGAGTGGTGGTCCACACTTGACCTTAGGTTGGAGGCCGGGTGGTGGCAGATTTGGGCGCTGGACTTTTGTGGTCGACATGGTGGCTTTTGTAGTTATTTTGATATTTGTACGAGGTTGCCGTTGTATGAGAGTATTTTGTGGTCTTACATTGCTTTTGTAATGAGACTTATTGATGTATTAACTAAGTTTATTTATGAGAATCAGGACAATTCTCTTGCCTTTTATTTCAAAAAAAACAGTATACATCAACAAAACCATAAGATCATTCCAAAACTAAATTTAAACAAGAAAGTTTGAGGAAATGTTCTTTACCTGAACAAGGCCCTCTCTAAATTTTCCCATCCTGGCCTGCAGAATCACAACACAAGAAGTAGTAAAGAACAAAAGAGTTCAAGAACTCAATGGTGAGCAATGGAACATATAAGATCAGAAGAGAAAAACCCTTCATTTCCTGGAAAATTTTGCCGAAATGCCCCTATTTTTGAAAATAATTAGCGAAATGCCCTTGTTTCGAAAACATTTAGCCATCTGCCCTTGTCTGTGACACGTCAGCAACAAACGTTATTGGGAATCACGGCATCAGCTAATTACATGCCGTGATTCCCAATAACGGCATCTCTATTTGAGAAAATTGCCATGCCGTTATTCCCAATAACGGCATTGGTTAATTTTAGTTTAGAACTCTACTTTGTTAATCTTGTCTCGAGATTGGAAAGCAAAAAAGGAATGAACTGATGCCGTTATTCCGGAGAACGGCATCGTTTGTACTGATGCCGTTTTTCAGAATAACGGCATCAGTTATTTACTTTTTGCACAAATCCCTATAAGCGTAACCCCCTTTCTTCTCCCCTATTCTTCCCCTTCTGATTTGTAAAACGCATCTCTCTCACATCACCCCTTTTACCCACAAACCCTAGATCTCATAATCAAAAATTTTCAACCATTTGAGTCCTATCAAATTCCATACATCCTAATTCCTCACTCCCACTCTCATTTTCAGTCTTCCTCATCAACGAAAACCTTGCCGGTGGTTTTTTTGGTATCATTTGAAAGGTATTATCATACTAACCTTATGTTTGATTTTTATTTCAAAGATTCGTCACATTTTGAGTAGTGAATGATTTGAATATGTTTTAATTTGTATGCATAGGTATGGAATTTGATATCCCTATATGGTTATATTTTGGGGGTGAAGTTATTAAGGATCCAAAAATTGGATATTCTTATAGTGACGTCGATCCTGTAATGATTTGGGCTACCCCCAATTTTGGTTACTCAGAATTAACAGATAAGATATATGAAGTAACCAAGTGGGACAGAAGTGAAATGACTCTGAGTTTGAGAGCCCGTTATTCTGCTGGTAAAGGGGATGGGCAGTACTTCATGTTGGTATCCATAGACAGTGACAGTTCTCTGAGGTCTGTCCTGCTTAGGACACTTCATCCAAGTTGTGGTTGGAATATAGTTGAGTTATATGTTGATCAAACGAGGCTTCCAAATTCTACAAGAGTTGTTATCGACGGTCCAAGGCCAACTAGGATTCTGAGACCATCTGAAGAGTCACACGCAAGGATTTCTAATACTGTTGGAGATACTAGCACAACTCCAACGGAACCTGTTTCCTCCGAATACGAGCCGCTACATCCGACCCCATTGCCACAAAATTTTTTGGTAGCTGGCATTGCTTTGACAGACTTTGATATCGCCGTTGTAAATAACGACTTGGTAGAAGAGGAAGAAGATGAGGTACGCGGTCTCGAGGATGATGATGAGGAGATCGCCCTTGAAGCTCCAGTTGTTGCTGCCAATGTTCAAGTGCCGGTTGTTGATGCCAATGTTCATGTGCCGGTTAACAATGCCCGCGTGTTGCCAAGTCAGGACACAGGTCCAGCTATGCGTGGATCGCAGTCAAGTGAATGGATGTCCCGTGCCACCGTACATGAACATGGCCAGTCTTCCATTGGGTCTTCCAACTTGGATGAACTCTTCATAGGTCAAAGATTTCCATCCAAAGATGCTCTACAACATCAAGTCAAGATGTATGCCGTGAAGAACCACAGGGAATTCGTGACGGTAAAATCAGATCGTTGTCTGTACCATGTGAGATGTAAATACGCTCCCATCAACCGTTCAGCCGAGCAGATTGCAGAAAATATAGTCGGTTGTCCATGGCGCTTGCGTGCAATTATTCCCAAAGGTCGTGATTATTTTGTGGTGAAACAACTTGAAGGTGTACACACATGTGTGAATCCTACATTGACTCAGGATCACAGCAAAATTGACTCGACGGTTGTATCGATGCTGATAATAGATACTCTGAGGGAACAACTCACAGTAACACCAAGAGCCATAATTGGGCAGGTGAAGGGTAGGCTCCAATACACAATATCGTATTGGAAAGCTTGGAAGGCAAAACATAAAGCAATTGAGAAACTATATGGTTCTTTTGAAACAGCGTACACTAAATTACCATACCTATTCAATGCAATTCAAGCTTCGAATCCGGGTACGGCTGTACAGTGGGCGAAAACTACGACTGGGCCGGGTATAGAAACATTTAAGAGTGTTTTTTGGTCATTCGGTCCCTCGATTGAAGGATTCAAATCATGTAGACCAGTTATAAGTGTTGACGGTACTCATTTGTACGGAAAATACAAAGGCTGTTTGTTGATTGCGGTTTCACCAGACGCAAACGGTAGGTTGTTTCCGTTTGCATTTGCACTTGTTGACGGCGAAAGTATAGAAACATGGACATGGTTCATGAACTGTATTCGGTGCTATGTGATAGAACGTGAAGGTCTTTGCGTCATCTCGGATCGACATGCCGGTATTTTATCAGCAATGGGAAATGAGTTTGGCACATGGAGGGAACCTTTTGCATATCATCGGTATTGTATGCGGCACTTTGCTAGCAATTTTCATAAAAAATTTGGTTCGAAATTTTTGATGAATAAATTAAAGGTAATTGCTAGTGAAAATCAGTGGAGAAAGTATGAGGAAAAGATGGCACAACTTGAAGCTAGCAATGCTGATGCGGCTAATTGGGTTAAGGAGAAAGCAATTGAGAAGTGGGCACTTACTGCTGATGGTGGGCGTAGATATGGTATTATGACAACAAATCTGTCCGAAGTGTTCAACTCGGTTCTAAAAGGTGTTCGTAGCTTACCTGTCACCGCAATTGTGGAGCAAATATTTTTCCGTCTGAACATGTATTTCACCGACCGCCGTGAGGCCGCACAGACACTTATCGCTGAAGGTAAACTATGGGCACCACGAATCCAGGATCTTATTGATGCCCGGCGTGAAAAATCAAATTTACATGAAGCCATAATGTTCAATAATCGCGATGGTGTCTTTGGGGTGAAAACGGGCATTAGAATGGTCGGTGGATATCAAAAGGGTGGGCATTGGCATACGGTGGACCTAGAAGGCCGAACTTGTACGTGTGGGAAATTTCAATTGTTCCACGTTCCATGCTCTCATGTGTTAGCGGCATGTGCTTCCCGGGCGCTTGATTATCAACCATACATAGATCCTTTCTACTCTACAGACGCGTTAGCAAAAACATGGGCACCATCTTTCAATCCTTTCCCTGACGAATCTTATTGGCCTACCCAAAGCGCACCGGTACTAATTGTTGATCCTAGTCTTCGCCGGGTCAAAGGAAGGCCTAAGAGTACTCGTATCCGCAATGACATGGACGCTCGAGAAGGAGGGACTAGTGGAAAAGTATGTTCAAAATGTGGTGTGAGCGGACACAATAGACGCAGTTGTAAGAATGTACAAAGTGTGGGGACTTCACAATCTACCCGCACTTGAATATTTTGCTTAGTTGTCATATGTTAGTTGAATGTTTTCATGTTGTCTGTTGTTTGTTGAGTAATGTACGTTTGAATTATCTGGATTATTTTCATGTTTGAATTATTTTCATGTTGTTTGTTTACGTTTGAATTACTTGAATTATTTTCATGTTGTTTGTTGCCTACGTATCCACTTTTTGTAATTGTTTGTATGAACTAATTTAGATCATTATCTGTGTCGTACCTCTCTATAATTGTTATTGTTTATTATGATAAGTGTTGTGTGATTTGTATGTTTAAATTGAGTGGTGGGTATGATTAGATTTGTTCCAAACTACCATAAGTTCAGAAAACATGCACAGAAAACATGCACAGATCTTTGAACTGGTGCCGTGCTCATGAATAACGGCATGTTATTTGCATGCCGTTATTCTGAAGAACGACTGTGGAGACAGTATGTTTGCCAGATTGCTCAAAAAATCAAATTTTGTTGCATAACTAATGCCGTTTTTCTGAATAACGGCATTCATAACTAATGCCGTGCTTCAGAATAACGGCATGCTTGATAGATGCCGTTATTCTGAAACACGTCTGTGGAGACAGAAACTTTTGGCAGGAAGTATAAATTTTCTAATTTCCCCTATATGAAGATGCCGTGTTCCGCAATAACGTTACAGGATTACTATGCCGTTATTGTGAATAACGGCATCGTTTATTCTCTCTTTTTGACTTTACAGACATGCTTCAAACTCAGATTTCATCCATACTTCAAATTCAATTTTAAACTCAGACATGCTTCAATTTCAGCTTCATTCATACTTCAAATTTTAAACTCAGATACATTCAGTTCTCAATTCAATTTCAGCTTCATTCATACTTCAAATTTTAAACTCAGATACATTCATTCATCAATTTCAGATACATTCATTCAAAGCTTCATTCATTCAGATACATTCAAACTCAAACTCACAGATTCAAACCCAAAATCACAGACTTCACAGATTTCAACTCAAAGTCACAGATTTCAACTCAAACTTCACAGATTGGAACTCAAACTCACAGATTTCAAACTCACAGAATTCTGTATCTGAGAATTCAAAAATGCAACATTCAAAAATGCATCAGTCAGAATTCAAAAATCAAAAAAAATCAAATAACTTCAAATATACACAGATACATGCACAGATACACATCAACTACTATTTATTTTTTGGCATGCACGGATATACAAAAAAAATAAATGAACTGATGCATTTTGTGAGTTGAATTCAAAAAAACAAAAATCAAATTTTCTGATTTATATACACAGATACATGCACAGAATTCCTCAAGTTCAATAAGTACTAAATCAACTTCAACTTCAAATACAAAGTTCAATAAGTACTACATCAACTTCCGCTTGGACAAATTTAAACAAAACTCCACATACATTCGACTTCAAATTTATGGTGGAGGTGAAGCTTGGCTCCACTTGGACCAGCTCCTCCTTCTTCGCCACCTCCTCCTTCTTCAATCTCCGGATTTGCCAATTGGCTTTGCGGTGGAGGATCACGAACGGTCTTGTGTCTTCGACGCTCTGATGGGGGTCCCAATTGCAAAGCTGGTTGTGGTGGAGGTGAAGCTTGGCTAGCGGTAGGCCGTTCTTGATGGCGTGGAGCTTCGGTTGAACGCATAAGTTCATTGAAACGAGGACCATCTCCAACCTCTTCAAGAGAGGTACGACAATTGCACAGGAGGTCTCGTGCCAATTCTTTGCATGCCTTATTGGCATTGCTCTTCAACACATTCGCACATTTTCTAGCCATGTCCCATGTGCTTTCTATCTATAATAGTAAACGATATATATTGTAAGTGAAGATGCGTAAGTAGAACGGAACGAAATAATTCAAATTTAACAAACAATCTAACTTACCATTATACGGTATGATGAGGCCTTCGGTTGGTACATCGGCTGTGATGACGAAAATGCGGGTGGTGGTTCAACATGAATCGCGGGTATAGGTTCTTGGATGCCGGCTGGAAAATCCGTTTTGGGTTGGATATAAACTCGCGTTATGCGACGGTACCACGCCATATAAGTAGTTTGCATTGATCCATCGTACGGATACTCAACACCCTCGACTACCAACTCATACCTCCGCTCATTCCATGCTCCTACATACGCGCGGTGGTGATCGGCCCAATCCATGTTCGGTAAACGACCTTGGCCCGTGATGTTGTGTAGTCTACGATCGTATAATGTGTTCACGGGGACGGGTTGTTGTGCATTGAATTGCCGAAGAACACGGCCGGGATAATAAAACTCCACTACTGAGAAATTTACCAGCGGAGCTAAGGTCAACCACAACTGCGCATGAGCAGTGCAAATAGGTGGTAGACGAGCCAGTCTCTCATCCGTGTACGGGGTCCAATTGACGAGCTCTTCCCTCAATTGATCTAGCTCGTCCCTGTAATAAGTTAGGACACCACGTGGGTTATCCCTCCACGTACGCTTCCCCGCCCAGTATGCACCAAGAGGAGCTCTCATCACGGGATTATCATGTACATCCCTCCAACTCTCTGATAGTACCGTCACACGGGGTCGGCCGAGATGTATTCTTTCCCAACACCAAATCTGCAGGATGGACATCGGCCCGGTCATCTGAATCGAACCCAACGAACAGTTGCAGAGTGCACGATAAAGGGAGGCTAGAGCTGCACTTCCCCAACTATACCTGCCGGCTGTCTGTAGGTCAGCTATCAATGGAAGATACATGAAGTGGACTACGTCACCTGAAGAGTTAGGGAATAGGATCCCTCCAATCATCGACAGTACGTATGCCCGCGTGTAGTTCTGGATCTCGATGTCCGTATGCACAGGTGCGACTCGAATGTGAGTGAAACTATCTTCTAGGAATGAACGCCTAATGGATTCCCCAACCCATATGCCGTGGTCAACTTCATCAACATCCAACCCCAAATAATCTCGTGCTAGTGCAACCTTGTTGAACATCAGATTGCCTGTGACGGCCACCCCGTCAATTGGAAGACCCGAAATCACCGCTACATCTTGTAGGGTGACCGTCATCTCGCCGCACGGTAAGTGGAAGGTGTGTGTCTCCGGCCTCCATCGCTCTACCAGTGCGGTAAGCAAGGCGTGATCACACTGTATCTTGGTCAGCTTTGACATACCGCTAAACCCACTGCTAACTAAATAATGTTCCATAGCAATACAGTTCTTGAGGACAGGCATGACCTTGTGCGTCCTAAAACTCATCTTCTCCACATCCCCGGTCCAAACGGCCTGTGAACGGTGGTCTTCCTGGAGAAACAGAACTGTAGGATCTAATGGACCCGGATGTCCCCGTGGTCCAAATGAAGGCGTAGACGAAGCACCAACACCATGCGAAGAAGATGGTTGTGCAGGATCCATTGGCCTGTACACATTAACGAAGACTAATCAGCAACATTTTCAGTAGAAAAAATGAGTGCATGAGCAGAGATCTGCTAGTGAATTAGGATTTTCAATAAGTAAGAAGCACCAAAGATGAGTGTATTAGGATATCCCCGTGAATTAGGAAAATTGAGTGCATGAGCAACAAGTACCAAAATTAAGTGTATCAGGATCTTCATAACCCCGACTTCAAACGTAAATCACTTGAATATTTAAGAAATTGAGCATCTCAAAAACTCAACATTTAGTAAACCCTAACCTACAATACTTGAAGTACTTCCAAAATTACTACTTCAATAACCCTAACCTACAATATTTGTACTATACTACATAATAAAACAGTCAAAATCAACTATACAAAAAACAAATTAGGGTTTTTAGTTACTTACAAAGATTTCGGAATCGGAATGAGAATGAACTCTGGATGAAGGATTGAGGAGTACACTCCGAAATAGAAGTCAACAACACACCGAAAGATCTAGTGGATTTTTTTTTCAGATCGTCTAGGGTTTTCGTCTAGGGTTTCTGTTTGGAAATGAGGAAGGCACGAGCGGAAGAGAAAGGGGGGAGAGGAAGGGTTTTTCGAGTATATTACTGCAAAAAGTAAATAACTGATGCCGTTATTCTGAAGAACGGCATCAGTTATAAACGATGCCGTTATTCTGAATAACGGCATCAGTTTATTTCATATTTGGAATTAATCTCGAGTCAAGATTAATAAAGTAGAGCTCTATTTTTTAAAATTAACCAATGCCGTTATTGGGAATAACGGCATGACAATTTTCTCAAATAGAGATGCCGTTATTGGGAATCACGGCATGCAATTAGCTGATGCCGTGATTCCCAATAACGTTTGTTGCTGACGTGTCACAGACAAGGGCAGATGGCTAAATATTTTCGAAACAAGGGCAGTTCGCTAATTATTTTCAAAAATAGGGGCATTTCGGCAAAATTTTCCATTTCCTGCTTCGTCACACCTTCTATTTAATAACAATATTCATTGTTTGATCAAATTAAGGTGCTCCAAACTTTGAAGCACGTTAACAAATCAAAGGAATTGAAATTTAGGGTGCGTTTGTTTTGATATTTTGAATAGAGTATTCTGAATTGAGTATTCTGAATAGAGTATTCTGAATAGAGTTATTCTGAATATGAGCCAAAAAGCTGTTTGTTTAGCCTATATTCTGAATATTGATATTCTGAAAGCTGTTTATCTGAAAAAGAGAGTTTAGAAGCTGTTCGGTTATATTTCTAGCTGAAAACTGTATTCTGAAAGCTGTTTTTCTGAAAATGAGTGTTTAAAAGCTGTTCGGTTATATTTCTAGCTGAAAACAGTTATCTGAAAGCTGTTTTTCTGAAAAAGAGAGTTTAAAAGCTGTTCGGTTATATTTCTAGCTGAAAACTGTTATCTGAAAGCTGTTTTTTCTGAAAAAGAGTGTTTAAAAGCTGTTCGGTTATATTTCTAGCTGAAAATTGTTATCTGAAAGCTGTTTTTCTGAAAAAGAGAGTTTAAAAGCTGTTCGGTTATATTTCTAGCTGAAAACTGTTATCTGAAAGCTGTTTTTTCTAAAAAAGAGTGTTTAAAAGCTGTTCGGTTATATTTCTAACTGAAAACTATTATCTGAAAGCTGTTTTTCTGAAAAAGAGAGTTTAAAAGCTGTTCTGCTATATTTCTAGCTGAAAACTGTTATCTGAAAGCTGTTTTTCTGAAAAAGAGTGTTTAAAAGCTGTTCGGTTATATTTTTAGCTGAAAACTGTTATCTTAAAGCTGTTTTTCTGAAAAAGAGTGTTTAAAAGCTGTTCGGTTATATTTCTAGCTGAAAACTTTTATCTGAAAGCTGTTTTTCTGAAAAAGAGTGTTTAAAAGCTGTTCGGTTATATTTTTAGCTGAAAACTATTATCTGAAAGCTGTTTCTCTGAAAAAGAGTGTTTAAAAGCTGTTCGGTTATATTTCTAGCTGAAAACTATTATTTGAAAGCTGTTTTTCTGAAAAAGAGTGTTTAAAAGCTGTTCGGTTATATTTTTAGCTGAAAACTATTATCTGAAAGCTGTTTTTCTGAAAAAGAGAGTTTAAAAGCTGTTCGGCTATATTTCTGACAATTTTGAATATCAATTTGAATATCAATTTTGAATAAGCTGTTTTTCTGAAAAAGAGTGTTTAAAAGCTGTTCGGTTATATTTCTAGCTGAAAATTATTATCTGAAAGCTGTTTTTCTGAAAAAGAGAGTTTAAAAGCTGTTCTGCTATATATCTGACAATTTTGAATATCAATTTGAATAATAATAATAATAATAATAATAATAATAATAATAATAATAATAATAATAATAATAATAATAATAATAATAATAATATTATATATAATAATAATAATAATAATATATAATAATAATAATAATATATATAATATATATAATAATAATAATAATAATAATAATATATATAATATATATAATAATAATAATAATAATAATAATAATAATAATAATAATAATAATAATATATAATAATAATAATAATAATAATAATAATAATAATAATAATAATAATAATAATATATATAATAATAATAATATATATAATAATAATAATATATATAATAATAATAATAATAATAATAATAATAATATATATATATATATAATAATAATAATAATAATAATAATAATAATAATAATATATAATAATAATAATAATAATAATAATAATAATAATAATAATAATAATAATATATTATAATAATAATAATAATAATAATAATAATAATAATAATATATATATAATAATAATAATAATAATAATAATAATAATAATAATAATAATAATAATAATAATAATATATATATAATAATAATAATAATAATAATAATAATAATAATAATAATAATAATAATATATAATAATAATAATAATAATAATAATAATAATATATAATAATAATAATAATAATATATAATAATAATAATAATAATAATATATATAATAATAATAATGATAATAATAATAATATATATAATAATAATAATAATAATAATAATAATATATAATAATATATAATAATAATAATAATAATAATAATAATAATAATAATAATAATAATAATAATAATAATAATAATAATAATATATAATAATAAAAATAATAATAATAATAATAATAATAATAATAATAATATATATAATAATATATATAATAATAATAATAATAATAATAATAATAATAATAATATTAATAATAATAATAATAATAATAATAATATATAATAATAATAATATATATAATAATAATAATAATAATAATAATAATAATAATAATAATAATAATAATAATAATAATAATAATAAATAATAATATATATAATAATAATAATAATAATAATAATAATAATAATAATAATAATATATATAATATATAATAATAATAATAATAATAATAATAATAATAATAATATATACAATAATAATAATAATAATAATAATAATAATATATGTAATAATAATATATATAATAATAATAATAATAATAATATTAATAATAATAATAATAATAATAATAATATATAATAATAATAATAATAATAATAATAATAATAATATATATAATAATAATATATATAATAATAATAATAATAATAATAATAATAATAATAATAATAATAATAATAATAATATATAATAATAATAATAATAATAATAATAATAATAATAATAATAATAATAATAATAATAATAATAATAATAATATATATATAATAATAATAATTATTATTATTATTATTATTATAATAATAATAATAATAATAATAATAATAATAATAATATTCTGAATAGAGAGTAAAAGAGGTGTGAGAAGAGAGTAAAGGAGGTGTTTTGGAAAATAGGGGGTATGAGTATTCTGAATAGAGATTGGGAATAAGACGTAAAACAAACGCCAACTCAGAATAGAGTATTCTGAATACTCTATTCTGAGTTGCAAAACAAACGGACCCTTAAACTCTCAAGTTTAACTAATGAGTAATGATGTAGGTAGAATGTACGTGGCAGTTCTAGGATTAGGTTGAACTAACGAAATTTTCATAGGTACTTAGGAGTAATTAGTTTAAGGTGATTAGGAGTATAGGCGTCCTGTTTTGATTAGTGGGGAGTCTAAAGACTAGTTGAATTTTTGACGAGTGTTTAAGACTCTAGTTTGTGGTCTACGATGGTTAGTTTTATAATGTTCATAGAAGGTATACAAGTAACCAAATGTCTCCTTTGTGGTGGCAATCCTATCAAACACTTTTTGAGTTTTTAAGGAATGACATGTAGAGATTTGACCATATTTCTCAAGTGTGAGAAGGTAGAAACAATAAAATATCTTCATTTCTTTACCCTTGTCTCTCATCCCCAATTGGGTCATAGAAAAAGGAGTAATGCTTCATTCACTACCAATTTCACTATCATTTTGTTCACTACCTTAGGTGGCATATTTCTATTGGAGAGTTCTCCCACCTACTCTATCTCTCTCTACCTATTGGAGTGTGTCACCTAAAATAGAGAACAAAATGGTAGCGATATTGGTAGTGGATGTAGCATTACTCTAGAAAAAGATAAACCCTTGATTTTCCTCAAATATCGAGTTTCGTTTATAATTTTTCGGATCTTGGGGAGTTTCTAAAAGGGTAACGGTGTGATTTTAGAGTAGAATCAAAGGTTGGGATCTTTTGTCATAGTCTTTTTTTTTTTAATGTAGACCAGTATAACCTTGTACAATATATTATACATATTTGTTAAAATGAAAAATTTAACAAAAGTATTCTTAAAAAAAATTCTAATAACATCTATACAATATTGCACGATTTTTAAGGTTTGATTAAGAGATAGGATTTCAGTTCAAAATTTAGATGGAGAAAAAGTGAGAAGTTGACTCCTACATTTACTCTTCTTTTTTAAAAAATAAATAAATAAATTAGAAAAATCTTTAGACCAAAATTAGTTTAGCATAATATACCATTACATAAAATAGTAAAGCAAAATATAAGTTATTAGCCAATAACTTGTATTAATGAATCGATGACTTAGTGTCATCTTTATAAAAAAAATTAAAAAAAAAACAAACTTATATCATGGTCTTGCAAATAATCAATTGTGATTCTTCACTGAAAGTCTGAAAGAAACAAACTGAAGTAAATAAACTCATTCCGTGATCAAGACCATGAGTCTCCATACAACTTTATTCATCCATTTCCACCATCGTAGTATACCCAAAAACCATCTTTCTAATCTCAACCAAGATTGACAACTTTGTCACAATTTTTTCTATGCCCAAATAAGCATATACTTTCTCTGTCCTAGTGGATGTTGTACTTTGTCTCGTTATTATTCTATTTTTTTTTTAAGATAAAAGTTACGCACGTTACCAAATTCATTAATGAAACATTAACGAAGTACAAACTTAATACAAACTACATCTAGAAGCTCAGTCTAACAATTACACCACAAGAAACCAAAATACCCCCCAAAATACAAAGAACCAAGCCCTAAATGACCATCCAAGAAGAAAAGACAACCATACATGATACATCCCTTGTAGAACTACCAACAGCAAGCCATCTCCTGACTCCACAACCGCCCGATCCACTACTTCGACGTGGCCGACGATACAAGCCTCGTACAGCTACCCCGCATTATCCATGCGCAGCTTCTTCCTTGTTCCTGTCGTACCTGTCCAATCATTGATTAAAGACCCAATTTTATGCAATAATACACGGGAAGTATAGTTTATGCTACGAAAGCACGAGTCATTTCTATCTAGCAACAAAGCCATCTCCTGTCTCTTTATTATTCTATTATCTGTCATTAAATCAACATTGCGATTATGTTACTTTTCGATTAAAATAAAAGAGAGAAAGAAAAAATAAGAATCTACATTGCCTCCTTCGCGATTTGTGTTTTCTCAACATGAAAAAGTGTTTTCCTACTCAACACCAACTGAATTTATCCAAGCGTCTTCTGATCCAAACAATTCCAAACCACCAACACAACTTTATTTACCTCCGCTCATTCTGGGTTCATGTCAAACAATGGATCATCTAGATATTTCTGTCAAAGATAAGCTATCATCTCGATCTTCCAAACCGAGAGGAAAACAAATAATCGAAATCAAAGAAAGACATACAAATGTAGCCAACAACTCGCATACACATGAGATTTTTATCGAGGTTCACCCAGTTCAATGACCACATACTTTCCTGCGCAGAGGTACTCCTGTGATTTCCACTAGAGAATATGAAGGAAAAAAACAAGTTTACAATCACTCAATATACCACCCTCAAGGTGTAGGATTTTTCTCCTCTCTAATCTCTCAAGAACGGCGGCTCAAACACTCTTTAAATGTTGGAATAACCCAAAAAATTGTACACCATATATATATGTAAAATTACAAAGAAATAGATCTCGGTCATAGATCCATATCCACAATCTGGCATCGTTATGGTCGATTGCATATAGTTACACCGACTGCTTTGAGAGTCCAGGAGCTCAGAGGAGCTTCCTGGAAGCCTTGGTTGACTGCTCTCTTAGTCGAGAGTAGTTCTACTACTTGCAGTCGACTACAATTTAATATAGCCGACTATCAAGTCTGCTGCTGCTGCAACCTGCTACTGTTAATGTTGCCTGCTGCTGCTCTCACTGCTGCTACTACTTCTTCTCCTTCTTCAAACCCTCGTACTATGTGTATTGGATCCATCGATTCCAACAATCTCTCACTTGGTGACATATACACGAAGTCTCTAATATGTTCTTCATTTCTCTCTTGGCCTATTCAAGGTCTGTGCCTCTGCGAGTCTCCTATCATTCAATTGGGAGACAATTCGACAGCGGAATAGCAAAACTGATGTTTCTTGCTATACACTACCTTTGTAAGCATGTCAGCCGGAATCCTTGTGCCCCGATTTTTTGATAGCTTCAACCACTTTTCTTCAACTGTCATCTTGATAAAGTGATACATCATCTTTATATGTCAAGTCCTAGCATGAAACATCGAGTTCTTTGCCAAGAATACTGAACTCTGAATGTCACACCATAGATCCCCTGCATGTTGCTTTATACACAACTGATCCATAAGTTCTGAAATCCATAACCTGTCCTTCGAAGACTCTATAAGTGTCATATATTCTAACTATGTCGTTGAATGCACTACAACCTTTTGTAACTGAAGAGCCTAACTTACAGTTGTACCACCAACTGTGAACACAAATCCTAAGCACTTCTACAACCATCACGATCACCGCAAAAGTTTGCATCGACATAACCATATATCTGCAATGAATCACCTCCAAAACATAGAGAATTATCTGAAGTGCCTGCAAGATATCTAAGAATCCACTTCAATGCATTCCAATGCTCTTTACTTGGATTCTTCATATACCGGCTAACAACTCATACTGCATGTGTGATATCTGGTCTTGTAGAAACCATCGCATACATAAGACTACCAATGGCTTAGGTTTAAGGAACTACTAAAGACTAAAGATTAAAGATCACTAATTAAATACATAAGATTAAAGATTACTAATTAAATCCTCTATTTTTCATATTCCTAAATAAAACTAATTTCTACTTAATGTAGCAAAGAAAATAAGAGAGAAGCACACTGCAGTATGGCTTGAAAACCTCTTCTCTTCCACCAGCCTATGAAGTAATCGTAATAAATCGTTTGCACCAACAAAACCAGGGTAGCCATGACCTTAACTTCTTTGTGATTGCTTAGACCCACCGTTAAAAAAAAGAAGGAAAAAAAAAACTTCTTTGTGATTGCTTATCTGGTTGCGTCTATATACAGCAGGTTTGAAATAAGCACATAAATGTTTTCATGATTACTGAAGTCAGGTTGGCCTCTCAAGGCTTCGCTTATTGCTTTCTGAGATCACATCTTATGTTAACAGCTATTAACTTCAAATACAACTGCCTTCACAAATCTTCAGTAAAACATCTAATGATTCTTTGTTCCTTTCTACTAGTGGATGAATGCCAGTTTTCTCCTTGGATACATTGCATTGTTTGTGGCATTGTGTCCAATGCCACTTTCTGATCAAATTTTTGTCCAATAAATTCTGAAACTTAGCTGCTTATCTCTCAGTTAAGTGTAACGTTCAGTAGAAGACTGCACTGTCTCATCCTATATTCCATTCTGGTATCTTTATGCTTGATATTTATTACACAGTGCTACTTTTGTTTTCATTTAATCATTTAGAGCCAAGTCATATTCATGATCTATTCTGTGAAGATCTTTTAAGGAATTTTGAGGATTCCTTGATATCCAAGATATTGATGACACAATGTGCGCATAAAAGGTTCCGTCGAGTGATGCTTTAGCTACAGTAGTCTGCACCTAATTTTGCAACTAATTTGGGGAACTGATAGGGTAGCTACATTACCGTATTATGTGTACTATATGCTTATATGTGGTTATTAGAAGCCAGTCTTTGAACCTTTAGAAAAGCACCATTTGCTGGTAACATTAACAGTTCAGTGCTCGACCAAATGATGCACAGCAGCTCCATGGGCTCTCAGAATATCATATGACGGGGATCCAAGATTTGGATCCCCGTCATGAAGCTATACTGAAAACTGAAATTTTGAAAAAGACTATTCTAAATAAAGTACGAGAATGACTTCCTTATTCTTCTATTTCTGTTAGTTTGTAATGAATAGGGAGATACTGCATTGTCTTTCATAAATTTTATTATGGATTCAATATTAATCAGAATGTGTGGCTCTTGCAATGTAAGCATGCTTTTGCAAACTTCTGAAATTATTTACTGATTAACAATTGATCCTTATTTTCAGGGATATTATCATGGCATTTCTTAGCTTTGTTATGTATTCGGAAGTAAATGGTGAGGAAATGATATAAAAAGTGATGCAAATGATCACCTTGATACCTGTTGTTGCCGCTACATGGTACGATACATGATGCATTAGTTAGAAAAATGGATCTTCGGAGATCAGCTCCTTCTGATAATAATGGAAACATAAGCACATTCCTTGGAATGCTGGTAAATCTTCATCTGAAGCTCAGGCTCTCAAAACAGTCAATATGTTGAAACCTTTCTGATCCACAGAAGTTCGTGCTGATCGAAAGATTTGCTGTACTGGCCCACTTTTTGAAAATATTTGGGGGTCTGACCCACTTTCGAAAACAATTAGCGATCTGACCCAGTTTTGAACATGTCAGCATAAATTATTATTGAAAATAACGGCATAGGTGATTTTTTTGAAATAAAAGTGACCGAAGTCACCGATCTCATTAATGAAAGATTAACGGGATTACAACAAAAGTCCTACAACATCTCATACATCATACTGTGCATGTCGGCACTAAATACCACAATTCTAATACAACATAACAACTATGATAAAGCCAAGTAACAAGCCCTAAGGCATCCAAAAGGTAATTGTCGTGCCGGGTCACAGCTATCTCCTCCATGATCGGTCTCAAAAGTACTAGTCAGTGGATCCATGCTGCCCGGCCCAACCCGATCACTCTGCCCCGTCGACTCTGCTTCTCTTCTTGGATCCTGTATGACCTGCCCAATCATGTATAAGGACTACAATTTTGCACAGTAAAATATGAAATTGACATCTAATATTACAAATGCATAAGTCATTTCTATTCCTCCATAAAGCCCAGATAATCGCCCCAGCGGTGATATCCCATAGTGTCTTCTATTCTTTCCTAATATTATTATTTCTCCAGGCTCCCCATATGTCTTGTATACTCTTTGGCATCTCTACCGTGTGAAAACCCAACCCAAAAATTTTCCAAACTAAGGCGGCTCTAAGGCAGTGTATGAATAGATGGTTAATGTCCTCCTCCTCCAGGTTACACTGTTGGCATGTTATGTCTATCGTGATATTACGCTTCCTTAGATTTGTTTTGGTCAAATCGTGTTGTAGAGGACTAGCCAAGCGAATGCTTTGACCTTGCTTGGAACTTGCGACTTCCATATGATCTTCTCATGATTGTTTCTGATTCCCCCGTCGTTAAGTACTCCGTACATGGACGATACAGTGAACGTCGACGTTTTTCCTCTAATCCACTCTTTACCGTCAGGGACCCCTGTAATTGGCCAATCTGCCCCTCTCAACAATTCTTTCAAATCTCCCAGTTGATTCTGTCCCCTACTTGTTAGATTTTTTCCGTCTAGAAGTCTCCATCTTCATTCCTCCATCTTTCGTTGACAATGTCCTCCCCCGTGTCTACTTCGTTAGCAAGATCTGGGAAAAGCGATTGTAACATTTTTCCCCACACCATTTATCGTTCCAGAATCTAGTGTTCTTCCTATTTCCCATCTTGCATAACGTGTTAGAATGGAAAGCTTCCCCCAGTCTTTCAATCCCTTTCTATAGAAATGATGTCTTGTCATGTCTGCTCCTTCCTCCAAATCTGAAGATTTTCTGTCTTCTATATCTCATGAATGAATTGCTCCACCACGCTTTCCTTTGTTTGTGCATCTTCCACCACCATTTGGACAGAAGTGCATTATTCATATCTCTTAGGTTGACAATCTCCATCCCTCCAAACTCCTTCTTGCACACTCGTTCCCATTTCATCAGGGGGGTCCCCTTCCCAACCCCATTTCCTTTCCATAGAAATCGCCGCCTGTACCTATCAATTCTTTTAATCACCCAGGTGGGGATCTCATATATGGACATAAGGTAAGTTGGCAGGCTACTGAGAATAGAGTTGGTTAGAGTGATCCTACCTCCCAATGAGAGAAACTTTCCTTTCCATCCGGCCAATTTCTTCTCAATTTTTTCAATTAGTGGCTCCCAATCCTCCTTTTTCATTTTACCCAGTCTTATAGGCGTCCCTAGGTAACGGATTAGGTATTCTCCTTGCCCGCACCCTATTAAAGATGAGGTGACCTCAATCGAGTTCGCTCTGTTATCGCTCAAACTCACCACACAACTCTTTTGTAGATTGACTGCCAATCCCGACCACTACTCAAAACATCCCAGTAGAATTCTAATAGACAAAATTTCCTCCACTTTGGCCACCCCGAACAATAGGGTGTCGTCTGCGTACTGCAAGATTGAAAGTGGTACCGCTATCCCTTTCACTTTGACCCCCTTGATTATATCTCTTTCTATTCCTCTTTTATTCATCTCTGTCATTCCATCGGCTACGATCGAAAAAATCAGTGGCGACAATGGGTCTCCCTGCCTGAGGCCCCTCTTGCATCTAATTTCCGCCCCACTCTCTCCGTTAACTTGGATAAAAGATTTTTCGTTCTCATACACATCTTCATCCATCTCTTCCATTTATCTCCGAACCCTTTAAGGTGGAATGCTTCATCAACACAGTCCCATTCCACCGTATCATATGCTTTTTCGAAGTCTAGTTTAAGCAGGAATCCATCTATTTTATCTTTATTTCCTCGGAAGACCAATTCATGAGCTGATGCAATACTGTCCAAAATATCCCTTCCTTTAACGAATCCATTTTGCGACGCATCTACGATGTCCACCAGGTGTGGTGATAGCCTGTTGGCCAACACTTTGGTGATGATTTTGAACGAGCCATTAAGAAGACTAATAGGTCGTAGGTCTGTAACCCTAAGAACCTCTGCCTTTTTTGGGATGAGCACAACATTAGCATAGTTTAACCACTCAATCTGAGTCTCATGATCGTGAAACTCTTGGAAAATATCTAGGAAATCCGTCCTGGTGATGGGCCAGTAACATTTGTAAAAGAAGATAGGAAATCCATCAGGCCCCGGAGCCATGCCCTGCCCCAGGCTCTTGATTGCCGTTAAGATTTCCTCTTCGCAGAAGGGCCCCTCCAAGCTCTCGCATCCATCGATTCTCGACTCGCTCCACATTTCACGGTCAAGTTCGCACCTACTCCTTCTTTTCTTTCCTAATAACTCTTTGTATGAGGTATCTATATGACTTCTAATGGCCGCACTATCCTCCGACCACACTTCTCCTACCAGTAATCCCCCTATATGGTTGTGACGCCTTCTCCTGTTAGCCACTTTGTGGAAAAAGGCCGTGTTCGCGTCCCCCTCCCTTAACCACTGAATGCTGGATCTTTGTTTCCAGTAGCATTCCTCCCTTTCCCCAATTAGATGAAGTTCGGCTCTACATGAGGCCAGCTCTCGGAA
The DNA here is from genome assembly GCA_017893485.1 of Hemerocallis citrina. NCBI lineage: Eukaryota > Viridiplantae > Streptophyta > Magnoliopsida > Asparagales > Asphodelaceae > Hemerocallis > Hemerocallis citrina. Next base: position 225,627,019 of record CM030366.1, on the reverse strand, counting down.
TTCCACATGTTGCAAGACTCTGTCTTCCACCATGGATTCCAATTCCTATGCCCTTATGACCAGCCACTCTTTTCTTCTCCTGTTCTCCTCATTTTCTTTCCTCGTCCAAATTCGAAGGCATTTCCATAGCCTTCTAAGTTTGAGAATCCAGTTCGATATCGCATCGCCTGCGGATGTAGGTTCTTCCCAAGACATCTGTACAGTCTTCCTGAGATCCGCATTGAATGACCATGCTTTCTCAAACCTAAACTATCGTGTTTGTCCTCTTGACTCTCTTTCCCCTTCCAAGATGAGAGGAATATGATCTGAAGTGGACCTAGGAATTGATCTCACTGATGCCAGTGGGAAGAGGTCCTCCCAGTCCGTTGACACCAGTATGCGATCTAACTTGGCCAAAGTCGGATTAGCCTGCATGTTAGACCAGGTAAACTTTCTGTCGTTCTCCTGGATGTCAATGAGATTAAGGTCGTTAATGGTCTGGTTAAATCGTTGTCTGTCTCTTTCCTACGGTCCCCTCCCTCTATGTTCGCCTCTAAATCTTGTTAGATTGATGTCCCCCCAATCACCCATGGGCCAACCCATGAGTTTCTGATAGCCCGAATTTCCTCCCAAAATTCATCTCTGCGATTAGAGTTGCATGGGTCGTATACCGTCGAGACCATATGCTCCCACCCATCCCTTTTACGCCTAATCCTAATGGTAACCGAGAAGTTCCCCACGTTTTCATCTATAAAATCAAAATACTTGGAATCTACCCTCAATGCAATCCCTCCCGACATACCTACTAATGTCTTGAATCGCCATTCGAAGTCTCTAAGCGAAGACAGGCCTTGAAAGTCATTGGCCTGTAGGTCGACCATCTTCGTTTCAAGAAGCGCGCATATTTTTGGTTTGATCCTAGTAATGGTGTCATTAACTAATCTAGCCTTAACCTTCGATCTCATCTCTCTAACATTCCAACAGATGTAACACATGAATAAACGCTAAGGATCAATCTACCCCTACCTTCCTAGCCGCCAATTAGACCCGCTCTATATTGCAAGTCTGTACGCCTCTTCTCTAATTACATTAACTCTCTTAAGTTGATCAGAGTAGGAAGAGCCCATATCCAACCCAAGAATGCACGCATAATAAATAAGATTATCATCTGAAATGAAATTCAAAATAGGGAACATACCTTCGCACGCGGATGTTGGCTCCTTCGCCTTAGCGGCCGATCTAATAAGATCCCCCTCGCTTGGGCCCGTCGCCCCCCAACGATCCATTTGTCTCTTGCTCTTCCTTTTGACCTCGTCCATGGCTCTATCCCCATCGTCTGTTTCTATACTGTCACCTACCCCCGAAGTGAGCGCCTTTACTCTACTCTCGAACTCTCCCTCTGAGTCCGAGTACTGACTGCCAACTTCTTCTAAAGTGCCAATTCTTTCATCCTGCAATGTCGCATCCCCTACGTACTCATTTTCTTTTTTCGATAACTCGCAAATAGCTTTCCCCCCCTTGTGCCCAACATCTCCTATGTCTGTGAACACCTCGCCTGCCACCCCTTCTTCGTCGAGATCCCGCTGAAGCTCGCCCTGCTCGGATCCATCTACATCCGAATGCTGGAAAACTTCGTTCCCCCCTGAAGAATGTCCCCTTTCAATTACACCTCTCGGAATATGAGGCCCATCAAGCTTAGGCCCATCCCCAACTTGATATGGGCCTGGGCCTCTGTTAACGAAACTGTCTGTAATGTCCCTCACAGCGTTTTCCACTGCACACCTGAACTCTGAGTTTGACATGTTGATGACGTCGAGCTGTCTCTTCGTGGGCCCCCCTGTCTCTGTCAGCATGATACTTGATTGACGCGCCGCTTCGGCCCTCGTACCTCGTAGCGCCGCTGAGGGTCGCTTCACTGTCCCTTCATGGTGTGACTGCAGCTTAGAAGGGACTTCTGACCTTTTGTTAATTCCTGCGCCCCCCAGATCCAGTGCACCCCCACCATCAGCTGTTAGCTATTTTGGACGAACGAGATGACTCCTAACCTGATCTAATGGCTTCGGAAATTTTGCACGCTGAAACCCCATCAGACGCTCCTGATTCACTCTCGACAAATCCGATGGCTTACCTTCATCGTCTAGCTTGAGAGTTGATCTGACCTCAATTTCAGAATTCGATCCAGCTCGCTCTAGCGAGTCTTTGAAGGATGCCATCTTTTTCCGTTCTATGAGTATCTTAATCTCGTATCTCTTCTCATCGAACTGCGCTATGATCCCCGAGGGGATCAAACTCGTATCTTCTACTCCTATCTGGATCCTCACAAACTCTCTCCTATCCAGAGTGGTCTAGCTCTATCGATGCTGATGAGATCTCCAAACCCATGAACCAGGTTTTGAAACCCAGACTTCACCCAGCACTGGAGCGGGACATTGAACATCCGAATCCACACCGCTGAACGAGAGTCGATGCTCATCGCCCCCATTTTCCTCGACCACCTACTCATGGTGATGTAAAACTCATCCCCTTCGAGGCTCCCGCTGGCCAGTAGTTCCTTCGTTATTTCATCCGTTTTGCAATAAACCATCAACGAATCCTCTTTTACTTTCTTGATGATCCAGTCCAACCATGAACATGGTCGAACCACTGCTGAAAGAAGTTCCTTGATTGCTTCTATGGACAGATGACCAGTGTGTATCTTCAGCATAACAGATTGACTCAATCGTCCATCAAACTCCGCCATAATGGGTGTCGGAGTGATAATCGCCCTAGCGATCTTCCTCCGGCAGTCGTTGCTTTCCTCCGACTTGATGTGCTCTGTTTTGGTCCCCTCTCCACTGCTCTGGTTCAAGGAGCCGGAGTGTGTGGTGGCAGTCACCTTGGTCGACCTGTCGACAGGCTTGAACTTTGTGCAATTCTTAGAAATGTGGCCGAACCTCTTGCACGCGTAGCAAAACCAATCATTGGTATATTCGTGGATCGTATGACCCTTCCCCGCACACTTGTGGAAAAGTGGCTGCTTCGGCGATCATGCAAGAGCGGAGGACGACAAGGAGCTCAGTGCTTCCGCCTTTCTTTCCGCCTTCTTTACTCATTTGGGTTTATACAAAATCCATTCCCCTTCCTCGTCCTCTTTCTTCTTCATTATCTCCGTCTCCATCGAAGCCCCCACTCTGCGAGCCTCATCACCTCCGAACTCACCCATTGCCCTCTTCGTGGCTTGTAGGTACGATCCTCTATAGGTGTGCGGCGCACCTTGTGGAGCTCTCTCCCCTACCGTCGACGCTCTCTGTGAGTTCCCCTTCGTAGAGACTCTATGTCCCTCTTCTTCAGACCCCCTGTTCGCCGGACCTCTATGGCCACGATGACCCTCTCTCGAGCGCTGGCGCGAAGATCCTCTAGTTTCCTTCCCTCTAACAGAACCCCTTCCTCTCACTTGAACCCATCGCTCAGCTTCCTCGTCCCTACCCCTCTTCATCATTGGGTGTTGCGAGTGGATGTCTTCTTGGTGGACTTTGGAACCTGTCGACCTGCGATAGAGAGCTGCCTGGTTTCTCCTCTCTTCTCGTCTCTTCTCTTCTCCTTTCATAGCTTAGTTCTATTGGTTGTTGTTGGCATAGGTGATTACCATGCCGTTCTTCCAAAAAGCGGCATCATTTTACATTTTTTTTTAGTATGTCGTTATTTGGAATAACGGTTTCTGTATATTTCTCATACAAGTGTGAATCTTCTGACTTGTAAAAAAATTCTAAGTGTGGAAACAGCTTATAAATAATGCTGTTATCCCCAATAACGGCATTCGAATTACTGATGCCGTTAGATAACGGCATCAGTTATAATAAAATCAGTTACTGATGCCGTTATTTTATTATAACTGATGTCGTTATCTCCAATAACGGCATCAGTAATTCGAATGCCATTATTGGGGATAATGGTATTATTTATAAGCTGTTTCAACACTTAGAAAATTTTTACAAGTCAGAAGATTCACACTTGTATTAGAAATATACAGCCGTTATTCCAAATAACGACATGCTAAAAAAATGTAAAATGATGCCGCTTTTTGGAAGAACGGCATGGTAATCATCTATGACGTTATTTTCAATAACGGTTTATGCTGACGTGTCCAAAACTAGGTCAGATTGCTAATTATTTTCGAAAGTGGGCCAGACCCCCAAATATTTTTAAAAAGTGGGTCATTACGACAAAAAATTCGTGCTGATCCTCATATAGGGAGTCTCCTCTTGCTCTTGTATATTTTTACTTGCAATATATAAAGAACCCCTCATACCCTCCCTGCAGCACAATGTACAAATATGAGAATTACTAGTTTTATTTGGAAGATGTTTTCTCACCCAACAATTACCTGCTTAGTCATGAAAACGATACTAGAACACTCTACAATCATTCCATTTCTCATATAACTCTAATTCTCCCCCCTCCCCCTATTCTCTACACAATTCGAAAAACCAACCCAAACATAAAATTCAATTCCCACATTATTCTACTATTTCATATCAAAAGCTCCATAACAAATCCAAAGCCTATATACTCATAAAGCCATTATCACATATCCCTTCCACTCATTATAATTTCTTTTCAAAAATAATAATAATCAAACTACCAACAACAACTTCAATCGAACTAAAGATTTAGCATCGCGAACCTTCATCAATGCAGCGCTTAGACTGCTCCATCAGCTCCCCAATGAACATCACTGTCGATGTCGTCCTGTCCCCGCTCGTATCGTCCTACGCCACCACGTGGTGTCCTCGCAATCATAATTGCCATCTTGTTTTGTGTTCATGTGCCGACGATTTGTTGAGGACCTCGGCGTTGGGGTTCAGAACGCAGGTTGACATTTTCGTAGCTTTGAGTCAGGGCCGGCCCTAGGATTTTAGGGGCCTGAAGCAAACTCTCAAAAAGAGGTCCCACATATACCCAAAAAAAAATAAAAAATCATGTATTAGAAAAAAAAATAAAAAATGTATACATGAGAAATCATGAATTTTAGGGGCCTGAAGCTAATATAAAATCATGAAAAAAATAAAACGATTCATGAATTTTAGGGGCCTGAAGCTAACATAAATTTTTTTTTCTTTTCTGAAAACGGGGGCCCTGAAGCTAATATAAAAATTTTATAAAAAATCTTTTCTAAAAACGGGGGCCCTTTTTTTTTATGATTTTGGGGGCCTGATGCAAGTGCATCACTTGCATCCATATAAAGCCGGCCTGCCGGGCCTGCTTCGAGTTCGATCTAGAATTTTGGAGGAAGAAGAAGAAGATGATGATGATGATTCGAAGGTTATCGAAGCCTAGTGGGAAGTCGGGCACGATTTTTAAAGAGGAAATGGGAAATTAGGAGCACGGCGAGGGGGAGAGAGTCGGCGGCAGCGGCGAAGGGTGAGAGTGGAGTGAGGAGGAGAGAGAGAGAGATTGGGGGAAATGAAAAATATGGTGGGGGATTGGATTGGGAAATAGATAGGAGTTTTATTTATTTATTTTTTATTTTGTGAGATATTGCGGTGTTTCTAATATAAATGACGTATAAAAGAAGCTTTTCCCTGGATTTTTTTTATCAATGCCGGGATATGTCTCCTCTGTAACGGTATTTTTTTCAAACGCCGGGATAGATATGCAAAAAAAAATAATGCTCTTTATCCCGGCGTTGGGATTAAACATCGGGATAGAAACACGGTTATAGCTCTTGCGATTTGTAGTGATTCTTTAATATCAAGACTATTTGCAAGCTTGCGAACTTGCACATTACATAAATGATGTTTCTCATCGTAGTAAATTCAAGAATCCCTTTATATATGAATTATGTCAAGCATTAGGAAAAAAACAAAAAGTCAACCATCTATCCACTTGTTGATAGATTGATTATGCTTGTACTTACATTATCAGTTTTTACTGTAACTACTGAGAAGGCATTTCCAGTGATGAATTTGAGGAAAAACAAACTTCGCAATAAGATGGATAATGACTATCTTTTGGACTATTTGATGGTTTACATTGAAAGAGAAATAGTAGATACAACGATCAAAGAATTTGCTTCTATGAATACACGTACATCACAGTTCTTCTAGGCTATACATGTTTTTTTCACTGAATTTAGCAATTACACTTTTGGGTTTTAACAAAGAAAAAAAAAAAACAAATATACTTTTGAAATTTTGTAAGACATGATAGTTTGAATTTTTTATTTTTTTTGTCTATTTTTGTTTAAAAGTCTTTGGAAAACTTGAACTCTATGCAAAATTTATAATTACTTTATAATTAGTTGTGATTTTTTATTTATTTCTAAAATTATTTATTGCTTGGCCCATTCGATAAAATTGCTCTGACTTCCTTCATGTCTAGCATTGTTATTCCCATCAAATTTCTGTGAGAAAAAAAGATGAAAAGGAAAAAAGAAACAATAAAGAACATGCATACCCTAACATAAATAAACTTCAAACGTACCAATGATGATATAACATGAGAATGTGATTTGTTCACAGGTCCAATCTTTTAGAAAAAAATAAAATAATATTTACATCTAAATCTAAATGAAATGATGCTAGAGAAAGAAAATCTAATGATAAATAAATAAATAAATAAATAAATAACTCTATATTTTGTTTTGTTCAACTCGTTTCACTGCCCCATCTCTGTTCATCTCAGTCAGTACTAGACAAAAGAACTTGGCCAGCTCTATCCTCCACTCTTCCTCAATGCAGAATGGTACATTGTTTATACTAGGCACATTATCTTATCTTTTCCATCACTATCTCTGTCCTAAACTAGGAATCCAATGAAACACTGCTACTGCATAATTGCAACTAAGTCCGATAACTTTTCATAGTTAAATTCTTCACTGTTTTGCAAATTTAGGTGTTTCTTCTTTTGAAGAAGAGATTTAGTTTTAATTTGGATTAGTTCATTCTGATTTCTGAGTTACTAACATTTATGCACAAAATTTAAAATAAGGTTCGAATTTTTCTTGGAATAAAGGGCTATAATATAGTCTGGTCTAAAATCTGATACATCTATTTACTCATTCTAAATTCTTACCACGTGGGATGCGTGCTACAACTCAAAGATCGAACACTTAGATATTTGAGTAAGTTAAACTAGCTAAACTACTCCCCAGACTTAATTGCTCAAAACTTAATATCAAGAAAGTTTGATCAAGACTAATGAGTCAACTAATTAAGCACTTGTGCAATCTACAAAACATGTAGCGTATCACCATATCTTTCCATGAAATTTCAGTCTTTCCTAGACTTAATAACTGTAACTATTGAAGTATGAATTCAATTAAAAGTTTTAAAACATATAAAAGTCATTGGTTTGGAAAAAACTGTACAACGTAAATGGCAAAATGTATGTTGTATTACAGAAGTTCATTTTAATACACTCCTCTATATTATTGAGTATGATAAATAGATATGAGAAGTTATAGTTAGCAAAGTTTGAGTATGATAATACACTTTCTCATGATTGGAATGTAATCACAGATGGAAAGAAGCGAATGCGTCTGGGAGACGACGAGTAGGTACGAATGCTTCTCAGGATTGATTTTGGCAGCATCGATATGTAAACCTTTTGTTGTTACTGTGCTCAGATATGTTGTACTGAGTTTGTAATATAGACTTCGATGTACTGTATTTTGTTGTACTATGTTTCGTTAATTAATCGTTAATGAAGCGAGACTTTAGTCACCTTTTGTAAAAAAAAAAAAAAAAAAAAAAAAATTGAGGCAACTGAAGCAACAACCCAAGCCCTCTAGATGAAAACAGAAATATTTTCAAAATATATAAGATAGTGCAATATGTTTTCAATCAAAAAAGTACATTTCATGATTTAGTATTTCAATTTTCACACTACAAGGAGCTAGCTGTTATAAAATAACAGAGAATAACAATTTGCCCATTAAAATACCACAAATTCAGAATCTCATGCACTAACTTTCATACATTGATCCTAGACGTTACACCACACCACCAACGTACGTCTTCACACTGACGGACCAATCTCCAGATACCAGAGTCCAAAAATGCCGACTAAAAATCACATGGCAACCAATTAACTGACATCCAATTTTAGCCAGCAGCACAATCAGTGAACTTGAATCCCAGGCGCGAATCTCGACGATCAAACACCATCTCGAACCCCTGCTGCATCAAGTTCCCGATCACCCCAAACCCACCACCACTCACCACCGCCTGTATCCCTAAACACCTCACCCCCTCCTCCACCTCCACCATGTAATTCCTCGTCGGAGGCGACATCCTCCCACCACCCTTCAAATGCCAGCGCAATCTGGGCAAAGCCATCTTCAACCGCGAATATTCACGCACAGATCAAACCCAGGTGGCCCTCTCACCAGCAACGCCGATCTCGGAATGGCTCTCCTCATAGCTCTGACAATCTCCTTACAAGCCGGTTTGGGTAGGAAGCTCAGAGTCGTCCCTGAATCGACAATCACCCCGCCATTGCCAGTCACGCTGTCGATATCCCACACAGATGGTGGAATAGGTAACATTTTCCCGTTGACAGACACGCCGAGAATGTGTATATAATAGAAAGTTGGCGACAGTGGGTTGGAGACGAAGGGGGTGAAGGTGAGTCTGCTGCGCGTTGAGTTGAGGAGGGCTCCTGCTTGTGTGCCGATGCCGATGGTGAGGTAACTGGTTGGAGGAGGCGAGATTGTGTAGTCACTGAGACAGTAGGAGAAGACGTTGCCGAACTTGTTGGCGAGCTGGGAGGGGAATGAGATGGGGCCTTTGCCCAGGCCCATGACGCCGTGGACGGCGGTGAAGGTGTGGGTGGAGGAGGGCGAGGAGACGGAGAAGGCGCAGCCGAAATGGAGCTGCTGGTTAGCGAAGACAGCTGCAGGTGTTGTGATTTTGTCGTAGGAGAAGAAGCCGGAGGAGGAGGAGAGGTCGGAGTAGGAGTAGGAGTAGCGGCAGGGGGAGTGGAGGAGGGAGTGGTTGCATGTGGGGCGGTGGGGGTGGGGGAGGAGGTGGCAGGAGGGGGAGAAGCAGTGGAGGGGGTGGAAGGAGGAGGAGAGGAGGGGGTGGAAGGAGGGGGCCGAATGGGAGTGGGTGCGGGTGCGGGTGCGGGTGCAACGGGTGAAGATGAGGTCCGACCCGGTATCGGCGATGAGACGGAGGGGTTGAGGAGGGGAGCCTAGGGAGAGGTGGACGAGGTATTGGCCCGAACCGAGAGGAGCGCCGGAGAGGAGGGGGAGGTGTGGGTGTGGGTGGGGGTGGGGGTGGGGGGAGTGGAGGAGGGAGGGGTGGGGAGAGGGGAAGGGGAAGATGGGGAGTTTGAGGAGGGTGGAGGTGGTGGTGGTGGTGAGGAGGAGGAAGAGGAGGAGGAGGGGGAAGTGCATTGTGGTCCGACCGAGTGATTGGTTTGGGGAGTGCAAACTGAAAAGGAGAGTGTGATGAGGCCATGAGGGGAAGGAATCAAATAAAATTTTGCCTTACTGACCCACTTTTTAAAAATATTTGACACGTCAGCATAAATCGTTATTGGAAATAATGTCATAGATTATTTACGTGCCATTATTTTTAATAACGGCATCTATATTTTAAAAAAAAATATCATGCCGTTATTTGGAGTAACGGCACAGGTTATTTTGTTTTTCGACAGCTTACAGTCTTCATTTAGAGAAAAAAATTGTAAGTATGAAAACCTAATAACAGATGCCGTTATTCCAAATTGAGAATGCCGTTATTTGAAATAGCGGCATCTGTTATAATTTTTTTATATAAAAAAGTAAATTATTATTCATCCTCTTTGAGGAATAAGTTAATTTTAAAATTAAAAAAAAATTATAACTAATGTCGTTATTTCAAATAACGGCATCAGTTATAATTTTTATAAAAAAAAATTAACTTATTATTCATCCTCTCTGTTTCTAAACAACGGCAAGAGTTCATTTATATATAACTGGTGTCGTTATCTCCAGTAACGACATCAGTCATTCGAATGCCGTTATTGGGGATAACGGCATTATTTATAAGTTTTTTTCACCCTTATAATTTTTTAAAGTTAGAAGATTCACACTTGTAAGAGAAATATACTGATGTCGTTATTCCAAATAACGGCATGAAAAAAAATGTAAAATAGATACCATTATTAAAAATAACGGCACGTAAATAATCTATGCCGTTATTTTCAATAACGATTTATGCTGACGTGTCCTAAACAATGGCAGATCGCTAATTGCTTTTGGAAGTGGGCAGAGCGCCAGATATTTTTAAAAAGTGGGGGCAGTACGGTAAAATTTTCGGAATAAAATGGGAAAGTGGGTCCTACTCTCACATGCATTCACCTGCACTAGGGATCAGTTAGCTACTTCATTGCAAATGCTACTTTCTGTTTACTTTCAGATCAATTAGATACGTGAATGCTAGTCCTTGGAGTATCACTGGTTGATGCTATATTTTAGATATTTGAAAATATAGAAATGGAAATAGAAGAGTTGAGATGTTAAAGTTAAAATTTGAGTTAAAAAAATTATAAAATATACAGATAAAAGAACATCATCCGTCTAATAAAAAAACTAAATTTTTTAATACCCCAAATTAAATAGACGGAAGATCATGTTCCATTTTACAATAATTTTTGATAAAAAAAAATAAAAAAAAATTGAGCCAGACGGAAGATCTTCCATCTGGTCACGCGACGAATTAAAAAAGTAAAAAAATTACCTGAACGGATGAAGATCTTCCGTTTGGCAGGTATTTTTTTTATTTTTTTTTATTTTTTATTTTTATTATTATTTATTTATTATGCCCAACCGGAAGATCTTCTTCCGTACGGGCATATAATTTTTTTTTAAGGAAAAGGACAAAAAAGTATTTTTTTTTTAAATTCGCCTGCCGCTTTTCCCATGTCTCTTTCCTATTTATAAAAATTTCGTAAAAAAAATAAAAATGAGAGGGACGAAAGAAGATCTTCCATCTCTCCATTTTTTTAAAATTTTTTTTAAAGTCTTTTTACTAGATGGAAGATCCGTCTTCTATATTTTGCATATGCTATTTGACTCTGCTATATAAGGCAGAGTGCTGTTCACGCTTCGACCATAAAATAGGTTTTTAGCCAACGATCGTGGCATTTTTTTCTCAAATTTTTCATTTTTTAAGTTTATAGCAGACTATAGTGGATGCTTTTATTATTAATTTTTTCAAGAAGAAGAAACGGTTTTTTTTTAAAAACAAAAAAAGGGTAAAGTACCACTTATAATGCCGAATAACATCCACAAGATCTAGATTTATTAATAACAAAATTTGATCACCACAAATGTAATATCTCACAAATAAAACTAAATAAAATAATATAAGATAGAGAGTCAATATTTGTTATTACTCATGAAATATAAAAATGTAAAAAGAAAAAACTCTGCTTACATTTGGTAGCACTCCCCACAAGATTTATCTTGAAATTACTTCAGTTATGATTGGTACAAACTCTAGGACTACACTCTTAACACGGTTGACTGCAATTAGAAGTCTTCAATGTAGAGAGTTTGCGCACTCGACTGCAAACCCTACAATCGACTACCACTCGCTGTCGGTTGACTGATATCCTAATTATTGTTGTTCTGCTCACTGCATCTTCTTCCTGTGTTCTCATTCGCGAACTCAAATATTGTGATTGTGTATTTGAGTACAAATCCTAACATCACCATCATAATTGGGTACTACGGAAATATACAAAATTGGAGTCGAGATTCACCTCATAGTACCTCAATATTGTCATGGATTACAGTGAAACCAAATGCATCGTTTGCACTCAACGCGGCCCGTTCATTTCAAAGAAGGATGGGCCCGTAGTTTAGGCCCAGCTAAATTTAGTTAAAGAACCGACCCGGCCCGGCCCTTTCCCTCTCGAATCTGATAAACTGCAGTCCCCACCCAAAATAGATTTCCCCCCAAATGAGACCACTTTTAAAAACTAATTTTCAAAATAAATCACTTTCCAAGCTAATTTCGAAGATAAACTACTCGCAGTTGAAAAGTGCAGCCTGTTCAATTGTGAGGCCGTAGTTGGAAACTGCGACATCTTTAAAAATATGGTTTTTCGAGACCACGTTTCTCAGCCACAGCCTTAGTTCATTTCATTTTTGGCTTAAAATAACTTTTAAGAATTAAACAAATTTTTCTAAGTGAAAATGTGTTAAATAGTGGCCGTAGTTCCCAACTGCGGCTTAATTATAACAGAGGCCGCAGTTGTGAACTGCGACTTCAGTTATATATAACCAAATCAGTTCTCTCTCTCTCTCTCTCTCTCTCTCTCTCTCTCTATATATATATATATATATATAAAGAAGAAAAAAATTATAACATATGCTGCAATTCTCAATTGCGACTTCTATCATTTTTAGGCCGTAGTTGGGAACTGTGGTTTCTATTTAACATTTTTACTTGAAAAAAAATTCTGAAAGTCACTTTATGCCAAATATAAAATGAACTAAGGCTGTAGTTGGAAACTGCGGTCTCGAAAATACCCATTTTAAAGAGGCCGCAGTAGGGAACTGCAGACTCGTTTTCGAAGAGACCGTAATTCGGTACTGTGAGTATGTCTATCTTAAGAATTTGTTTTGAAAGTGGTCCATTTTAGAAATTAGTTTTAAAAAGTGGCCTATTTCGGGGAAAAATCCCAAAATATAATCCACCATGGCCGTCGCCGGCCGTTCATTCCAAACAGAAAATGGAGCTCCTCATCCCAAACTCCGCTCATCTCCATTCGACAGTTTCCAGTCCCCCTTTCTTCCTCTCCCCTCTCAGAACCACCACCACCGCAATCTCCTTCAAACCCCACCATTCTCCCACCACCCTTCCCCGCCTCAGAACCAGAGCTCCGCCGCCGATCACCGCCAACATCTCCGCCGCAATTCCGCCGCCTTCTTCGCCGGCATCCGCGCCGCCGCCTTCTACTGGATGGATGGTTGTGATGAAGCCGCCACCGAATGCGGAGTCAGCGACCAAGGTGGAGGTGGTCAATTACTTCGTCCAAACCCTAGCCTCGGTGCTGCCAAGGCAAGTTCTTGAATTCTGCTTTAAATTTTTCCATGCCCGTGCAGTGCACGTGTTTTCAAGATTACCTTATCTCTACGATTTTAAAATCGGGAGAGTTGGGGTTTGTAACCAATAAACTCTAACTTTGTAACTATATAAACACGTATAATACATGTTCAAACAATATTCAACAAATATAAATGTGCACAGCACGTGTGGCCCAAATCAAAACATTCAAATATAAACTCTTTTTTTTCTTATTCAATACATATTCATTTATTTTGATGACTTTATTTTTTTAGACGTGCATCGTACGTACATTATACTAGTATCGTAGAATTGGACAACCCAAAACCTCTTCGTATTATATGATGGTGTATGTATTTGTGTATAATGGGATATTTGCAATGCGTTGAAACATAAGAGTATGCAGCTGCCAAGGTCTGATGAGTGTATGTTTTGGCAGTGAGAAGGAAGCTCAGATGTGCATTTACAGCGCGTCTTGGCAAAAGGATTTCTTCTTCTGCTGTGACATCGATGAGCAGACTTCTCGTGAGCTTGCCTGTAAGTTCAGTTGGTAAATGATACTGAATTGTATGTTTCAGTTGCATCTATGGGTAGAACTGGAATGTTGGTGCTGAAAGCTAGTGGTTAACCTTTGGAACATAAAGAATCATTTTCATGTTTCCCATCTTATGCATGTTTGTACTCAATGCATAGACCGATAGACGCGAAGCTAAGAGTTACTTGGGTCTTTCCCTGCCTTGGGCAACTTAATGTTTTGTGTTACACCATTATACTCCAGTAGATGGCTGATCCCGTAACGATTTTCATTTTACTACTGCTTTTGTTTTTCACTTTTCTTGTTGGAGCCATGATCCTTTTCCAGAAGTTTCATCGTGATAAAACTATAGCAGTAATATTTTGTAAGTAACTCTGGGTATGATGAGGATAAAAAAGTTTCTCTAGCAGGACTAATTGTTGGGCAGGAAATGCTAGACATTATGATCTGTGTAAGATTTGCATGAATAGCAGAAGGGGCAGGTGTGCTAACAAGAAGAAGGGATTGGGGAAAACCATAATAAACTTATTTAACACTCCTAACTACACCAGCTAAAGATAATATCCAAATGACTATAAAAACAACAATATTAAAAACTCGTATAAAGAGATAAAACTCTACAAATCCAGCTAAGTTAGAAATGATTCTTGTCCACTATAACGAAATTAGTTATGCCTAGAATGAAATCTGAAATCCCTAACTGGATGCGCTTCATAGACTCATATGAGTATAAATTTGTCAAGTTAATGAGAGAGAAAGCATTGACAAACTAGTACATGAGTTCAAGAAAAAGGTGGCATAACTGTGGAAAAGTAAGAAGCTCAGATTGGATAACACATGAAATTTGAAGAGGAATGATTCTGGTAAAAAACAAAAATGTATATTCTTCAACTGGTAATCATCTGGTATTGGGACTTGTTCTACACTATATGTTTTTTCTATTATTGATTCACTGTCGATCTTGTTGACTCATATGCATGCTCGATTTACATTCTTATGTTTATAAATTTGGGTAAAATTTGATCCTTTGGCATTTCATAGCCCTGGCCAATACCTAATAGAATTTAGAGGCTCGTTTTTTCCTTTAATGATACAAGTTCTTAATATGAATTAAAGAGACCTGCAGAGTTCAGAAAGAGTTTTACTGAATTTCTTGACAATGCTTTATTCTGAACTTCTGTTTCTGGTGTCTATATTCAACTTTTCATGATTACTAGGTTTAATAATTTTTAATTCACGTTATACCAATTAAACTTTTGAAAATTTAAGGTATATCTGCATTTCCCCTATTGTTCTTGTGGATATTTAACAAAGCAGCAGTGCATTATATTATACAGATTTTCATCTGGACAAGCTCAATTGATTGATTCCATGTAGAAGAGCTGTACCAGTTTTACAAGAATCACATTTTTTTTGGCATCAACTTATTATTTAACCTGGTAGGGTATCACCAAAATATAAATGGAGTCTTAAGTATGAAATATCACATGCAAACTACCTAATGTTTGTGCAGGTAAAGTACATTTTAGTGCTTTTGCTTCATATTGACAACTGACATTGTCTTACTTACTGTCGGTTTCCTTTTTACCAGCATGCTTATATTGTCATCAATTTGTAATATGAATTCAATTGGCACAGTTTTTCTATTCCTGATTCACTTTCATGCTTTTTTTTAATCCCAAACATGACACTATAAAATTCTCCTACATTAGTGAGATAGTATACATCTCCTGGATTTTGCAGTCTATTTTGAGTATAGGAGATTGGTGTTTATTGGTAGTCAAGAGGTCTGATGGGTAAGATATGATATATGCCACCACCTTCTTATTCAGAAAGACTGAGTTTCTCATGTTCATTCATATATCTTTTATATGTTAGTTTCTAATTTTCTTATGATGTTTTCTCATAAAAACACGTCTGTGGTCCATATGGTTTACTGCGGGTACTATTCTTTTCTCATTGTAGGTATTCCTGAGGTTTTATCTGTTAGGCCTGACAGGAATTTGGAAACACTAAAGGAGGATAACTTTTCAAACCTTTTGTTACCTCAACAAGCCACTTCTGATACTCATTCTTCTAGATTTCGGCCTTCGGGGCAGAACTGTAATTATTGGCTTGTTAAGATGGAGAAACCTGGAGTTGAAGTTGTCACAAAAGCACAAATGGTTGACTACTTTGCTCAGACCCTTACAAAAGTCTTGGGGAAGTGAGTGTTTATAGTGCTTTATCTTCCCTCTCAATCCCTTCTAATTTTCTGTGTTCTGAGAGTGAGTTTCTGCAGTGAGAACGATGCACAAGTTTGCATATATCATATCTCATGGGAGAAGGACTATGGATTTTGTTGCCAAATTGACGAGGAATGTGCGCGTGAACTTTCTGGTGAGTATGTACATAACATAGGACATACGCAAAGTTCTTTTCTCCCTTTGGAGTCTGATGACTTTTTTAAATGCATTGAAGATGTGCCAGGCGTGCTGTTTGTGGAGCCTGATGTGAATTTTGAATCAGAAAACAAAAATTACAAAGGTTTGTTTTGTTTCTACTGGTTGCATAATGTTACTATTTTTATTTTGATAGATTTCTTAAGAACAATTCTAATTAATGCGAGTTTTACATGCATAAACATTAAACAATGTATCATACTCTTTACTTTAATGCATATGAAATTTTAGAATATTTTCAGATTATCAATTCAAATTGTGTCACAAATGTTAATGTTAACTAACTCATTAAGTTGAAAAAGTTCAGCAGCATTAGGCATAGTCTAATAGCATTATTATGCTTAAGATGCTTAAAATCCCAATTCTACCTTTATAAATGTTTATCCAATGCTACTCTTGTTTCTTTATGTACAATGGGTAGGATCTCAATGCTGAATCTCAAAATCTAGCTAAGTAGGAGATGGTTCGAGACCTATCTGTTAAAACGTTCAGCAGCATTAGGCATAGTCTAATAGCATTATTATGCTTAAGATGCTTAAAATCTCAATTCTACCTTTATAGATGTTTATGCAATGCTACTCTTGTTTCTTTATGTACAATGGATAGGATCTCAATGCTGAATCACAAAATCTAGCTAAGTAGGAGATGGTTCGAGACCTATCTGAACATATAACGATTGTTGATACCAAATTTCATTAGACTTCCTGCTATTTTTTCGTATCCAACTAATGAAACACTGAATGAATCATGATGGTAAAGTTTTTCAGTAAAAAGTTTCCGGCTCAAGGAGGATTATTTATAGCTGCAACAACAACAATATATCTAGACTGCAAACTCTTTTTTCCTGTACTTAATTTTGTTAAGGTTCACCTCCATTATCAAATTAACTACTAAGATTCTTTTAACCAATTAATTTCATGTAATAAGGTTACTTCTAGTAATCATTTCTGCATCAATTACAGCTCTATTGTTCACAGTTCACTCTACTGCACTTATTTGTCTCTACTCCACATAGCCGAAGTTCTGAGTTCATTCTTCCTTCATTTTATCTTCAACATAAATTTCGAAGGATGTACTTATAAGATAGCATATTGCCACTCCTCATCTCAACATTATCATTAAGCGATGCTTTTATTTTGGATGTGTCCTTAATAGTCACAGTTAAATTTTAATCGTGAAGCATGACTTTTATAGCTTTCCTGTAATATTGCCCCTTAAATTTATTACATTTTAAGTTTTAACCCTGAAACTGAATCATGGGATGAAGGGTGGTGCAACACAAATAACACATAAGAATTAGCATAGGTTATGCTTAAAAATTAAAATATGGTTCATTTATCAGTTTATTTTAATTTCTTGTAGTAGCGACATTTATGTAAAAGGTACTAGAGCTACCTTAACGGATATTAGGAGATGCTCGGCCTTGAGCACCATCATGTGACTCTTTATAATAGAATTGTAAGTGATATGGGTAAAAATAGAACAAAATCAGGACCGTTTAAATTGTGCACGAATCTCACAACTCTCAGGGGTAAAACAGTAAATTTCAACATATACAGGCTCGACGAGAGCGACTGGGCCGTTTTCACGCCCATCGACCCAATCCAGCATGTAATAGAGACTGTTGCAATAACCCTACAGCAAAGGAGTTCAGATTCATCGAACCCAGTTTAAACCCCCTATTTCTAGAAGGTAACCGATTCTATCCTTCCATACACAAGAGAGAGTTTGAAAACTCTTTATCTCCTCGTCAATAAAAGAGTCTAGACTCGATCTCTTCAAATGGAGGTAATAACCAACTCTATCCAAATACTGGAAGTAGAGATGGATGAATATCTTGAAACTGGCCCCCCTCAGTGACTATATTCCTCAAGACCTCCTTAGAAACCAGGTAATTGCAAATTCCGTTCTAAGAACCCACCGTATCTTCAAGTTTTTGACTTGGGCATCGAAGGGTCTATCGTCGGGGCCATCCTCGGTGTTTCAGACTTGTTTGCAGGTCCACGGGAGTGATATCAACCATTCCTGACAATCAGATACCGGAGTCAAGTGAGTTTTTGACTATCAACATCGACGAAAGTAAAAGGTCAAATCTTTATTGTTTTCATTAAAAGAATTCACACATCTGTTTGGTCCCACACAGAATAAGCGACAACAGTAAGCGATGTGTGAAAGGAGCAAAATTATTTCACAAGACCTTCTAGATCAACTATCTCTTGTTGGCATTGATATTAAAGGAAGCATCGACCTCAACCATGAAACTAAAGAGATATGGACCCAAACCACTTGATAATTACTTATGTTATGGTGTTTTATATCTGAAAGTGACCCATTGTTTCTTTGCCTACCAAAATTTAGATATCCTGAGATTATTGCACAAAGATGATGTCTGAAGACTTATTAAATAACTCTTTAGGAGGCATTTGATACACAGATTGGAGGATTCTCGAGAATGAGAGGATTGTTAGGAATGTGAGGGTGGGAATGAAGATTCCCGGGAATGTTGCATTACCGCATTTGGTATAATACATTGCCTTCCCAGAATCTTTATTATTAGTATTTTGAATTGTTTTATTATTTGTTATTGTAATTTCATGGGAATCCTCAAATCTCATGGTTTTAAGGAGGGGTGTTAGGATTGTGGCCTCAAATATACGTAGGCATGGAGTTGAAGTTGGAAAGGAAGAGAAGATGAAGACAGCAGCAACTGAAGGAGTTGCAGTCGATTGCAAGAAGTGCAGTCGACTGTGTAGTCGACTGCCCTGCTTTTGGGTCTTTGTGAGGCTCATTGCAGTCGAACGCAATTGGGTGTGGTCGACTGTAGCAGGTGTTGTATGTTATATTTGGGCTACGGATTTTGGGTCCAATAAACTGTATTTGTGTATATCTTTTAGGATTTGCTTGAGGGCTATATATATAGCAATATATGTGATTATGTGAACTCTAGGGTTAAGAACTGAAGAAAGAATCATGGTGAGCTGTTATCAAGTACAACTTTAAGAGAGGTGAGTGCCGAGTGTTTCAAAGGTAAGAGAGATTGAAAGTTTTGGTGTAATCTTTGTATTTATTGAGGATTAAGAAGTATTGGTTATTTCTGCATATTATTGTGTTCGTATGGTTGTGAGATCTTCTGATTATTGTGGTGGCTTGTTCTTAGTGCATCTAGGTCTTGAGCATTTCTGTTTTTTGTGGTGTGTGTTCTGCTATTAGCACTACAAGTGGTATTAGAACAAATGTTTCGTGATGGCCGATAGCAAGTCGAATGTCGAAAGATTCGATGGGAGTAATTTCGCAATGTGAAGATTCAAATGATAGCATATCTTCGTCAGAAAGATTTAGATGGTCCATTGTTTGATGAGAAGCCAAAAGGTGCATACCAGGATGCGAAGATCTTGGCAGCATGAAATCGTTTGGATCAAAAGGCATTGGGGCAGATTCAGTTAGGACTGTGCACAAATGCATTCTTTCATGTCTCGAAGACAAAGACCACAAAGGAGGCTATGGAAATTCTCACGGATATGTATGAGAAACCGTTGGCATCTAATCAAAATTTTTATCTAAAGAAGTTGGTTAATATGAAGTTGAGGGAAGGGGGTTCAGTAGCAGAACATGTGAACAATTACTGTATGGTTTACAACCAGATAAAAGTTGTAGGATTGAAGTTTTCAGGAAGAAGACAGTCATTGTTACTTTTATATACTTTGTCTGATAGTTATGATACGGTAGAACAGACTATTACAGATAAAATGATAGATTCGATGATTTTACAGGATGTGGTGAGTAGCATTATGAACGAGGAGGTGAGAAGGGTGAGAAACTGAGGGTTTTCATCATCTTCTAAGGATTCCGCAATGTCAGTTGAAAAGAGACGTGAAAGATCTAAGAGCATTCAAAGAAAGAATCAGAGTAGTTCGTTTGAGAGTGGGTTGGATGACATCAACGGGGGACATGGACCTAAGCATTGATATTGCCACCAGAGGGTCACATTATGCGTAGTTGTAAGGCCTATATGAAGAAGTAGGAAAAACCAAAGGAAGCAAATGTGGTGTCCATTGAAAATGGTGGGTTATGCTTGTTAGCTAGGGTGGAGTTGGACACACAAGATTGGTGTATTAATTTGGGAGCTTCTTCTCATTGCACTTGAGGAGGGAGGTGTTTGGGGACTACAAAGAGGGTTGTTTTGGAGATGTGATCGTGGAAAACGGTCAGAGGTGTTTGGTAAGTGGGGTTGGTACCGTTCGTGTGAAAGCCAGTGATAATCAGAGTATTGTCTTGCGGGAGACAAGATATGTTCCAAACTTGAAGAAAAATCTTATCTCGATGAAAATGCTCGACAAAGAGAGTTTGTCAACTATATTTGGTAGTGAGGAGTGGTGTATAGCTGCAAGGGTGATAGCAGGAAGAAAGCGTGAGGGAACGATGTATTTGCTTAGAGATGTGATGGACGTTTCTCCTGTAGTTGACTCTCAGCCGGGATCACGTAGTAGGTTGTGTGGGGTGCAACAATGTTCTTTCAGTTGTGGGGCGGTTTCAGTGGACGTTACACATTTAGTGGGAGTTGCTGACCATGAGGAGAATCCTAGAGAGCAAGACGTTGCTGCGATAAACATTCTTTGTAATATGGCGGAAAAAGCTTCAAGTCGCTCTTGTGAGGTAAAGAGTACTGGTATCGATATGCTGGGTGATATCGATGAATGTAACCGAAATGGGACTATAGGGGTTGAGCAGTCTGCGAATTT
The DNA here is from genome assembly GCA_017893485.1 of Hemerocallis citrina. Lineage (NCBI taxonomy): Eukaryota > Viridiplantae > Streptophyta > Magnoliopsida > Asparagales > Asphodelaceae > Hemerocallis > Hemerocallis citrina. Next base: position 225,606,282 of record CM030366.1, on the reverse strand, counting down.
TGTGGTGTCATACACTGAGACTTCTACTGCAGAGGGTGCATTGAGAGGCTTTGAACCATATCTGGTGTTAATGGAGATTCTGCAAATTGGAGTCTTGTAACACGGAATTCGACACAGGAGATTGTTTCTCCGTTATTCGTGCCCTATGCGATTGGTGGGGCACATCCTTCATGAGTCTATGAGGGTGATTGGTGCACCCCATGTAGTGGAGTGGCGAAGAGCTCTTCATGAGAGTGAGGAGTACTTGGGTCTTTCCTGAGTTGTGGAAGACTGACAGAGATAATGTGAGGTAAAGATACAATAACTTTGAAGCGTTGTGTATTTAGTCCAAGTGAGAGATTGTTAGAATTGTGACCTCAAATACACGTAGGCATGGAGTTGAAGTTCGAGAGGAAGAGGAGAAGACAAAGACAGCTGAGAGTTGACAGCAGCAACTGAAGGAGTTGCAGTCGACTGCAAGAAGTGCAGTTAACTGCAGTGGATAGTTGACTGTGCAGTCGACTGCCTGGCTCTCGGGTGTTGGCGAGATTCATTGCAGTCGACCGCTTGATACAAGCCAATAAATAGTAGCTCAAGCCATGGGGGAGAAGAAACAATCAAGAAGTAAGCAGCAGTTGAGAGAAGTGGTTGAGTATCTGATGTATCAGTCGAATATGAAATAAATAGTAGTGTTGGGTTTAAATGTAAAAGTTAGACTGAATCGGTATCCTTAGATACCGATCGTTGGATGTTAAGTGAGTGTTGTAGGAGCCGTTCATCTCTGTGGGACCCACTGGTTCAAACCGTTGTAACTGAATGTTCATGTACAGAACTTCACTATAAATAAATGGATTGATCAGCTCAGCTGATCAATCAGACATTAGTGCTTCTTCTTCTTCCCCAATTCTTGAATCCTTCTCTTTCTCAACCTCCATTTCCCTTCCAGTCTTGATTCTAACCATCTTGATTTCTGCCATGGCAAAGTACAAAACCAGAGGTGTAACAATGGTATCAATCGGGTGCGGTCGACCACAACGGCGCTGTATATTATATTTGGGCTACAGGTTTCGAGTCAAATAAGCTGTATTTGTGGATATTTTTTAGGGTTTGTTTGGGGGATATATCATGGTTTTAAATTTCGGATTTCGGACTCGTCTCGGAAAGGGGTGTTTCGTCTCGGATCAGAGATATCGGAGGAGATCTCGGGGAAATGTGATCATATCGATGTTCATTTCCTATACTCAATATTTTTTTTGGTTACTAAATAAGATATTATATGTCATGCATGTCATTTATCATATAAAATACTGTATACTATAACTAATGACATGAATCAATTACGGTAAATATTCGCAAAATTTAACAATAATATAAGAGCAATGCTCCATTGCAAATGGGTGGTATGCAAACCATTGAAGCCGCTATTGGAAACAATGGCTTAGGTTATAAACATAAGCCATTGTTGGAGTCCAACGACGGCTTATGTTATAACCTAAGCCATTGTTGGGAACAACAGCTTAGGTCAACAACGACTTCAGTGGTTTGCAATGGAGCATTGCTCATAATATAAAAGAGAATATAATATAAGTATATAACTAAATTGAATTTGCATTAATTAGAAAAAATGTATTAGTTAATAAACTTACTTGACTTTGCATATATACGAACATTAGTGAGACGAAATTCTCATATTATCTTAGCTTAAGGTTCTATATTAAAAGACATATATGCAAAAAGTAAAAATAATTTTATTTATTTATTCACTATTTGTGTCTATTTCGGCTGATATTTCGCCAATTTCGACAATATTTCGGCCGATATTTTGGCAATTTTGGCCGAAATCTATACATTTCGGTCTAAAATGATATAGAGTATAAAATATGTGATTTCGTATCGGCAAGCTAGCCAAAACGAAATATCGACCGAAATTTCGGCCGTATCGGAGGAAATTTAAAACAGTGGGCTATATATATAGCAACAGTTGTGAACTCTAGGGTTAAGAACTGAAGAAATAATCAAGGTGAGCCGTTATCAAGTACAACTTCGAGGGTAGTGAGTGCCGAGTGTTTCAAAGGTGAGAGTGAGAGATTGAGAGTTTGGATCTCTTTGTAATCTTTGTATTTCTTGAGGATTAAAAAGTATCGGTTATCTCTGCATTTTATTGTGTTCGTGTGGTTGTGAGATCTTGCGATTACTGTAGTGGCTTGGCCTTGGTGCATCTAGGTCTTGGGCAAATCTGTTTCTTGTAGTGCGTGTTCCGCTATTAGCACTACAAAGAGTTTTGATTCCCATGGGAATCAATCATTTCTTCCAAAAATATGCTTGGACACTTACCAAAAATATGCTTTCAAAAAATATGCTTAACAAGGTAATCTAGGAGGAATTTGTGATTCCCTTGCACATTTCCTCGTACCAAACACCTCCGGAGAACTAGTGATCATAGTGGAAGCTTGAGGCCTTGAGTTGTTGGATAAAGTTTAGTGCTAAATATTTTCAAATTATTTTCCATATATTGGCTGGTCATTTACTTCGTGTAGCAGCTTTATTATTTGAAATTGTTATAGTAGAGAGTACTGGTAATTGTAATGAGTCCTTTTGCCTTGCGTGAGATGAGATGGTGGTGAATATGGCGGTGCCTCATTTTGTAAATATTTGTTTGGTAAAACATTTGGGAGGGGAGGTGCATCTTCTTGTCCCCCCCCCCCCAATCAACTTGCATCGTTATGAGCTTACTTTTATTAGGTTATCGACAAATTTTTTGCTATTTGCTATTTGCTACATAAGACATCTGTAAATAATTTGTTGATTGATGAGTACTTGAATTCACTATAATTTTTATGTTTGTAAATGCAAAACTTGATATTTATCTTCGAATTTCTGCTAGGTTAATTTATATATAGCATAAATGCATAATGATAATATTATTTTGCAGCTGATGATACGCCACTGGAGACGAATGATTCTCGAGAAACAAGCTCACCACCTATTGTTAAGACTAAAAGGCTTTTTGTGACTGGTAATTTACTTGGTCCTTTACTTTTCTACATCTTCTTCCTTTTATTAGTACTTCTAATTGCTAATTAAGCTACAATATTTATTTAACATTACCAATCAATTGCGTATTCATTATCTTTTAATTATCTTTCATCATATTAGATACTTTTAGTCCCTCGGAAAAGAATACATAACTAAGATTTAGTTAATTATGTATGGATATATTCCTATCAAATAAATTTTCGTAGGTAAATATGACGGAGTATTTGAATGTACTTATAGATCACAAAATATATTCAACTTTGAATTTTATTTTATTTTTTTATTGTTTGTGAATTTCTCAAAGAAATTTTTAATTGTTGAAAATTTTTCTACTTGGATAAACATTTTAAATTTTATTGTTCTCTCTTTTGATTACAATCACAAAGGTTGTAACACCCTACTTTAGCGTTTATGAGCATAACCGTGTGAGCCTATTCACTTAGGGGTTGTTTGGTTGGTTGTAAAAGAAATCAAGAGAGAGAGGAACACTGTAGCGAAAGCAAATCCTTAGATTTGATTTCTTGAAATAGTTGTAGCAGAAGAATTTTCCATGAAATATTAGCTTTGTTTGAGTTGTAAGAATACTGTAGTTTAAAATACTTTTTAATTTAAAATACTGTAGTGTAAGAATACCGTGATTTAAAATACTTTTTAATTTTTTTTGTTTTATTTGAAATTAATCTCAATTAATTAGGGTTTAAACTAATTAAACTAAATTGATCTTAATTAAATTAAACAAAAAAAACCAAAACCCAATTAACATATCTTAATTAAATTAATCATAATTAAATTAAACTCAAAAAAACCAAACCAAAAAAACAAAGCGAAAAAAAACGGAGAAAAAAAAAACCAAGACAAAAAAACGAGCAAAAAAACCCAAAGCTCATGTGGGGACTTAGTCCCACATCGGCGAGGGGCAGTTAGGTGGTTTAAATAGAGTTTTGTGAAATGTATGAGAGACAGAAAATTTAGAAGTGGAGAGAGAGAGAGAGAGAGTGTGTGTGAGAAATAAAAGTATAAAATAATTATGAGCAGTGTTGCACGAGTGTTTTCCGAGCAAATATTGCGGAAATGAAAACGGGCAAAAAGTACACAATTATGCATTAGTGCAGCTAAGGTAATATTACAAAAAAAAATTCAACTGCACCCAACCAAAATACTGCTATAGTGCTCCCCGAAGGAATTTATTTTTTGCAGCTCCTTTACATCCAACCAAACCATCTCTTAGTCAGGACCATTAACTTTAAGACGGTTATCAACTTTATCTTTAAAAAAAGAGCTTATAAGCCGGTCGAAGTTGGCCCTTACAGGGTTTAGCATCGGATCTACTCATTTAGATATTGCATGAATAATGGAAAATGTATTCATACTTATTTGTGTAGGAAATATTAACTTTGAGAATTATTATTAAAAGAACACTAGTAATACATGTTTGTTACTTGTACTTGTGTGCTCTAGATACCACTGCTTTTAAATATTAAAATTGCGATCTCGAAGAAGGTTGAATTACAGTTGATTGACAGTGCAGTTGTAATAATATACTTTGAATGACCTTGAGTAGTATTTGCTATAGTTTATAGAACTGTTGACAAATAATTGATACTGTTCTAGATGAAGTGATAAATCTCTTAGTTGTTTTTTTTTGAATAATCTCTTAGTTGTTGATGGTAATATATGGCAGCATGTAGGATGAAGTATATATTCCCAACTCAACCCAAACCAACACATAAAACAATGTGGATCAATGTAATTAATATCCTTTCTCATTTTTTCCCAGGTTAAATGGGTGTGTTTCGTTATTCTCTTTAATGAAACAAAGTCTCTATACTCACATTTTCTTCACACACACACACACACACACACACACACACACACACAGAGACACACAATCAATGTAATTAATATCAAATTACATACATTTCTGCTACTTTCTTATGATTGATACTCTGGCTGCTGTACCAGTAGACTTATATGTTATCGATGTTATCTTTATGGACTTTTTTTTTTTGCAGGACTTTCTTTCTATACTTCCGAGAAAACATTGCGTGCAAATTTTGAACCATATGGCGAGCTTGTTGAAGGTGAGTATTTGTGTAAATTTTGAACCATTTGGCCATGCTAATCATCATCATCATCATCATCATCATCATCATCATCATCTTGCCACTTGTTGATGTAACTATTTACTTCAACAGTTAAAATTATAATGGACAAGATATCTAAAAGGTCGAAAGGGTATGCCTTCATAGAATACACAACTGAAGAAGCTGCAAGTGTAGCTCTCAAGGAAATGAATGGAAAGGTACCTGTGCATTATTTTTTACTCTTGTAGATATAATAGTAAAGGATCCTCTCGGGTTTCATTGTAACTTTGTTTTTATTCATTTTACATGCAGATCATTAATGGTTGGATGATAGTTGTTGATGTCGCTAAAACTAACCCGCCAAAATACAGCAGACGGCCTCCACAACAACCATCTAGTTCATCATCATTGCCATACACTTAATATCCAGAGCTCAAAGGGAAGAAGAAACTGGGGGGATGCTTAATTGCCTTTCTTGGGGTATACTTCTGTCCTGCCACAAGCAAAGCTAGGCATTTGTGAACCAAGTATATCTCAAAATTGTACCATTGTATCTACAATTTTGTCCTTTATAAATGGCACTGCTGTTGATATCAAAAGAAAAGTTGGTGGCTGTATCGGATACAAACTATACATCTCTGAAATCAGCTAGTTATGGATTTTAGAGTTGATGAGGGATCCATGGGAGTTTTGTATTAGATTTATTGTGTATAATGGCATGGTAAACAGTTATTTGTTTGCTGTTAAATGCTGTACACCTTTTACAGCTAGTCTGTATACTGTATACGTACCACCGAATCTGTATACATACTTTCGAGATGGAGTTTCCGTTTGGGTTTTGGGTTTGCAATCGAGTTATTTGTTTATACTTTGCAGTGACTAACAGGGGAAGAAGTTTGGTGCACCATGGTGTGTACAGCAGGTTGGTTCTACACCATAGAACGAAAAAACGCACTTGTGGTGTGATCGAGTAGGGGGGGCATCTTTTTCGATGTGCATGCAATGTTTGTTAACCTACCCGCTGTACACACGGAGTGCGCTAAATATTTCCTACCTAAGCTAAGATGAATTCTTAGGGAAGACAATGTGACAATTGCTTTGAGATTTTGATGTAACTTGTGTTAATAGGCAAATTGAACAAGACCTTTGGAATTGTACAGGCCCAATCAACAAAATTCTATCAGGCCTGTTTAAATATGTAGACATGTTTTTTCCAGGATCATAGCCAGATTAACCTCTGTATTTGCATATTTCTTATTAGTTCACCTAATTTTCCTTCTTTTTAAGACAAAGCCCATAAACTAATATGGCCTTTACCCTGCAAAGAGATAGAATTGGTGCAAGCGGGATTTAAATACTGTTGTTGCTAGTTTTGGTGTCGGAGCAAATAGATAATTTGTGAATTCTTCTGGAACCAATAAAAGCTAACATTTTTACTACTTGCCGATGTTGACCGTTCTCAACGCCGCTGCTGACCTGCAAAAAGTTCGAAACACCGGAATTGATCCCGGCAATGAACCATAAGACCCTCAAGTCAGAGGAGTATTTATAATCGCCTTTGGGACCGGTTTTGAGATAATCTTTTATCTCTACTTCCCGGTATTTTTGGATAAGAAATAGAGTTAAAATTTCTTCACGATAAGAGATTTGGTTTAAACCGTCTCTTAGGGAAAATCATGAATTTAATAACTCTTTAAATGAGATGGGTTTACTCATAGTGGGTTGTTATCTTGACCCAATAAGGCAGACCCTTTTTTGGGTTATTGGGCTTGGAAAAGACCAAGTTCCCATTTTCAGACCCGTTTGTAGTGGAAATTACCATTTCACCCCTAAGAGCTTTGAGATTTGTGCCCGATTTGAACGGTCCCGAAGAGGAGTGGTAAGAGCATTCGTTGGCAAACCGCGCACGATAGGCACCTAGCTCGAATCAGACTGAGCCCTACTGATCCTTGTATGTTTTTCGTTTCTTTTTCCTTGCATATTTTTTCCTTCGTTCTCACAACTAGATTTTCTTTCGCAACAATGAACGACGCCAAAATCGAGCAGAGGAGGGCTCAGTTGGAGAAGAAGGTTGTCTAACAGTCGAAGCACAAGAAGAGGCCACCCCAAGGAGGCTCTAGAAGGGACTTCAGATCCAAAATCTAAGAAGTCAAAGGTTTCCACGGTATCGGGACCCCCGAGGTCGACGAAGATGGTACCGAGCTCCAGCAACCTTAAGTTGCGGAGTTGCTGACAAAGGGCGTCCTGCCCCTTGAAGCCCTCGGCGCAAGAGATGGTCGGCGAGGCTGGGCTCCTACCATGGGCCCCCTGACTGGTCGGAGAAGGTAGCAGACTCACTGACCGAAGGGCCGATAGCGGTTGAGGTGGTGGAGCACCTTGCCCTGCCACGTAACTGAGAGGGCTTCGCCACCGAGACGACCGAGTCATGTTATATGAGATGAGCTCAGGCTGATGTGGTAGTAAGTACTAACGAACTTCGTAACTTCCATTTCCTTTGTCCTGCAAATTTCTAAGTCTTGGCACCTCGCTTGCAGGCGACGATTGTCGGGGCCCAGTTGAGAAGACTGCACGCTCAGGAGCTCCAGCGTGAAGTCGAGAACATTCAACGTTATGAGCGTGAAATGAAGGAGCTAAAGTTGCGGCTTGGTGAAACTGGGGTCACGAATGTGCTCTTCGAGCAGAGCTGACCTCCCTGGCCTAACGTCATACTTGGAGGAAGAAGGAGATGGAGGCGGAGATCGAGAGGAATCTCACTGAGGTGAGGGTCTCCACGATGGACAAGGTCATCGAGTCCCAAAACGAAGCCTACCATCGGGCTATCGAGCATGTGCTTCGTCGGTACCCTCAGTGTGACCTCAAGGACATCCATTACTCGATGAAGTTCGACGAGCATCCCCCCCCCCTCCTAGAGGTGACGAGGAGGAGTAGCTGGCGGTAGAACCCGAAGCCGACATCGGGGGAAACGATGAGGTGCTCCCCTCCACTCAGTAGTAGCTTTCTCTTGTTTTATGTTTTATATATATATCTATATAATCTACATAATAAAACACAAAGAAAGCTATCAAGTGGTTCTCCTTCAATCTCCCCTAAAACCAATGGTCCAGATTGATTCTCACAAAACATATTTTCCCGCTCAAAAATTTCAAACCCCAAAACACATTAACTCAAACACCCCTCCCTGTCTCTCTCTCTTCCCTTTCTCTCATCCATCCCGTGAACAAAAATTCCCCAAACAAAAAACAAAAATAACCAGTGAATGACCCAAACCTAAAACCCCAACTCGAAAGTCTCCCTCTTCTTCCTCTTCATTGTAAAGAAGAAAACTCCGATCTGCCATTAATGGCGGCGTCACCAAGCGGGTTGTCAAACCACCGCGCGGGCATACCAAGAAGAAAACTCCGATCCGCCATCAAACCACCAAGCGCGCTGCGCAACGCGTTCGGCGGCATCCTTTGCTTCTTTATCCTCCTCCTCATCGGCGTTCTCGCCTTTTCGATCCGTCTATTCTCTGTAAGTTTATCGGTTCTTGATGCCTTCTTGAATTGAAACTCTCTATCTGAGTTAGTGAGAATCTGGTGGATGTTTTCTTCTTGAATTGAAACCCTAGATCTGAGTTGTGAGAATCTGGTGGATGTTTTTTTGTTAAATTTTTTTTTTGGGGCAGGTTATCAAGTACGAAAGCGTGATCCATGAGTTCGATCCGTACTTCAATTACAGAGTAACTCAGGTCAGATCTCATTTTCCATGGCAAAAATGGGTATGTCTAAATTGGCTTCTTTTGTGATGGGTAATGCGTAGTTTTTTTGATTTGGTGGAGTTTTAGCATCTGGGCATGTGTCAATTGTGGGTTATTTTGCTTAGAAATGGAGTTTTAGATGTATTAGAGCACTTGGGGTGTGTGAGTAGGGTTTATATCTATGCCTGCATTCATTTGTTTGGAGATTGGTTGTAGTTGAACTTTGCGAAATTTGTGATTGAGATTGAGAACACTTTGAAACAACTGGGAATGTGAATGTTGACATGTAGTTTGTTTAGATTGAATTGTTATTGCATTTAATGTGGATGGAGAGCTGAACACATTGATTAGAGATGGTTTGTTTCATTGTCCACTTTTCTGTTTTTGTTTGTTTAAGCTATACTTCGCAGTATATATTTTTATATTATGAGTTTGTGCAATGGTGTAGTAATTTGATATGGCGATTTGGAATGAGTATTTCTTCTTCTACTTCTTCATGTTTTCAATATAATCAAAACGAATTTAACAATTCAATAATCTTTAACGGAGAGTGTATGAGTCAAAATTGTGATGCAAGGAGTAGGAACTCTCTTTTGTGAAAATTCCAGTTAAATTCTGCATAAATTGATTGTTGTAAATGTGTTTGAGGTCTTTGTATATATATGGGGATCATCGAGTGTGGTTGCAATGCTTAGTTGAATATGTTTTGCATCAAAGAGCGCAAAGTCAAACTTTTAATGTTAAAAGCTTCTTTTTAGCAACAATAATCCAGTCCAAATTAGCAAAACTTTCAAATATGTTGAGAGGAAGCATATGTACGTAGGACAAAGACCAGGGAAGCAAATTTTTGTCTTTGGTATGGGTTATCTGTTGCTGTGGATCGGTAATATTTGGAGTGAGTTACATAACGTGAGTATCGGTAAGAATTTTTTTAGTCTGGCCCCGGTCAATCCATCTTGGTATTGAATGAGATGTGATACCTATCTAAAACCTCTCAAGTTTTCACATGAACGCCAATATGATTGGTATTAAAGTTGGGTCTTCTAGAATCTACTACTATTTTCTGATGTAGTGCTTTAATTGCAGTTTCTTACAAAGAAGGGAATCTATGATTTCTGGAACTGGTTTGATGATCGAACCTGGTACACGATCCAAGTCCATAATTTATTTCTCATATTTATGCTGAGTATTAAGCATGTAGTAAAGCTCTAATTTGTCTACTATTATGTATCCTCTTGGATGTGTCATAGATGGAGCTATGTACCTTGGTTTGACTTTGACAACTGGTTCTATGTGGTGGTATGTTGTTAATTTACTTTTAAGCTAAACCCTAATCTGCATATCATAATTTTAATGATACCTGCTGTATTGGAATCCTTGGTTTTCCAAAAACACATTCCCCCCCCCCCCCCCCCCACAAAAAATCTTCCCAAAACTAAAAAAAAAAAAACTCATTACTTTATTACCATCTCTCTTTTCTCTCTTCACTTTTTCATATTTCTCTTTTGTTATCTCTCTCTCCCATTCTTTTTTTATTTACTTGGAAATTTAGATTTTAAGTTTAAAGTTTGTAAATTTTCAGAATTTTATGTTTTTTTTATTGTACATGTTATATTGAAAATAGCAATTATAATTATTTTTATTGTACAGTTAAATTTCATCATTTTCCACACTTACAGTTCTAAGAAGTTAGATTTTACACCCCTATTTATAATTATTTTTCAACATATAGTAATGGAAACATGGACTTTTATTTACAACTAATTATTGTCATACTATTTAAACTTGAGCTACATAATTGTTGTTTTACTTTTTACAAGGATTTTCCTGTTTTGTATCGTTCCGAAGATGTGCCGTAGGCACGTGCCCACGGGCAAATCTGGGTTAAACATTGATAGTACAGGAAATTTTGTTTTCCTTTAAAGTTAAATTGACTTATACCTTGAGTTGTGTTACAGATTCTGACAGTGAAAGTTCTTCTGCGCGATCCGATGCATCTGATGCAACTCAATCACCGAGAACGTAAACCATAATTCAGGTAAGAATTAGTATTATTTGAGAAATTTATTTTGTACGGTAATTTACTGTGTTGATACTATTTATGTTGTGTTCTGTAACTCCAAATTTCTTTAGTTTCTATAGTATGTTCACTGTTGCAATATAAAAACCATCTATACTTTTCACCATGTGCCTTACAGTGCCTTACGTTATACAACTTGCTAGAATATTTCACCATGTGCCTTACAGTATACAACTTGCTTTTTCTCATTGACAAACAAAACAATTCTTTTTCTCATTCCATTTGATGCTTGAAGTCGAGATATTTGCGGTTGAATGCTATTTGCATTGTTCGTAGTGCGAATTTTGATGAGTATGAATTCTAATTTGAGAAGAAAGGATAAAGCTTGAATCTTTTGAATCTTTCATGTTTGTTTTGTTCATTTTAGTTTTATGTGCCCATAAAAGTATATAGTTCATTTTAGTTTCATGTCTAAATCTAATCTTGATTGTCAGTGATTAGAGAAGAAAAATACGATCAGAGTTTCTCAGATTTAGTAGAAATTTAGGGTATACAACTTGCTTTTTCTCATTTCTAATTTCTTTTTGTTGTGTTTTGTCACAGGGCTTTCGTTTTTTTCCAGTTCGCCTGTATCTAAAGATTTGGTCTCCTACATAGAGAGTGACCCAAGTGTCTTGCCTTGCATAGGTGCACTCAGTGAGGTTAAGCTTTTTTCTTTTTTTTCCATTTCCTGACTTGCCAAAAAAAATAAAAAGAAGAAGAATTACATCATGGAGTAGGGTTGAATATTCATGGTTATTGTTTGTTGTCCAAACTAATGCTGGATGCCACATCTAGCTGTTACACTTGACAATGTCAGAAGTCTCTTGCTTACCCCACTGTGAATCTTCTATGTGATCTTATCTCAGCAGAGTCTAGATATACTTTCATGTAACTAAGGAGTAGAATATGCAACTTTGTAGGTATCCTGAGAAGAATAACTCTGTAACTAAGGAGTAGAATATGCAACTTCAATAAAAAAAATTCATACTCTAACTAATGAACCTTACTTGATTAAAACTTTTTATTCAGTTAGATAATCTCCATAAACTCAAGTCACCAATATTTATTATAACTATTCAATTAGAAGACTTAAGATAGCAACATTTTCTCTAAATAGTGTTATGGATGATCCACAAACTATTAAATTTCACCAACCACAATTAAGAAATGCATCTAAATTAAGAATGCTACCACTACCATACTCTCAGCACATCCTCTCAACTATACAGTGTCTAAATTTCCTTTGCATTTGTAAGGATAACTACAGATATTTTTATTAAGTATGCATGGCAACAATGATCTTAACAGTTAGTATTTTGGGAGATGATGTATAACAATGATCTTAAAAGAAAAGTATATACAATAGTAGTTATTAAACAAATTCTTGAAATATGAATGACAATTAGTATCTTTCAATCTGCCAACTATTAAACAAAAGAAAAGTATACACAATAGTAGTTATAATCTGGTACATCAATATGAAATTGGAGAACTAAACATCAGATATACTTCTATTTGATATATATTACAATTGTTACTTTCAATCTGCCAACTAATCAGTGGTCAAGATAAAAGCTGAAACAAAATGACTGTTAAGTGGGGTCAATAATCTACATCCTTCCATTAGATCTCCTCATGGATTTTTTGGGGTAATCAGCTAATGAGTTTGCATCTATTCCTTCTCGATTCGGCCTCTTCTTTGAATCAGATGATGTTTTATGCTTCCTAATCATATCATTGGCATATCTATTGTTGTTGTTGATATGGAGGATATTTTTCCATTACACCACGAACCTGTAACAAACAACCAGAGAGAATTCCAAATTAAAAGAGATCATACTACATAAAACAACCCTGTGAAAGCTCATATTAAGATCAGATTCAGAAACACACACACACAACCATAGATCTTCAAGTAAGAGTCAATTCAACTAAGGAGCAATTACAAAAGATAAAAGAAATGCAGCCTGTGCCTACAAGTGATGTCTTGCGTAGCATGGAAATTTGTATCATGTTATTCAACATTAATGGTTCACGACAATTATTGGCAACACTTCTTACGGACTTTTGGATAACTTACTGAGCCAATAACAAGTTTCAAAACATGTTAACAATCTTATACTAAACACTGGTGATACCCCCTACAGTCCTACTCAGATAGAGCCACAAGCACACCACAAACAAGGCACATCAGGTGTTTAGGAATTGGACCAAGGATATGGAGAACCAACAAACACGATACACTAACACACTAACAATGGTAGAAAGAGGAAAAAAAAGGAATTTATGAAGTTCGAAGAGGCACCCCATGTGATGAAAGAGGAGGTCGAGGGTTCAAGCCAGGGAGTAAGCAACATATAAAAGTATTTTCTTCCCTGAAACATATAACTAATAGTTTTCTCATAGAGATGGATATTAAATATAACTACAGTTTTTCTAGCTAAAAAATTAAATATAACTATGGTTATCTTAAGCACAAGCATATATATATTGAATACAATATAATTTCTATATTAGCTAGCTATAACAAACAATAGGTTGTCAATCATATATATATTGAAGACGGTGCTAAATTTTCAACTATATAGCAATTGGAGTTGCAATAACAAATAATTATTCTAGCAAAAACAAACAATTGGACTTGCTATAAAACAAGCATCACCCTTTCTATTATTTGATGGCAAACATTAAATCAATAATCAGCCAACAAACACTTCAAATCAATTAACTTATCAGTAATGACATATTGACACCATATATAAGAAGAAAAAAAGGGGTCGTCTATTAACTTATTATTTTTTCTTTAATGAAACAGGATGACAAAATAAAAAAACCAATTATATATGATAGACTTACCTTACCAAAACATTTTTTCATTGTTGTTTTACTTTTGAACTTTAATAGAACTAAGATGCAGCTGACATGGACCTCAAATTTATAAATACAACTATATTGATCAATTGGGGTTGCAATAAGGTAAATTTATATTTACTACAACTACACCCTATGTTAACCGTTAATCGCTGCTAATTTAATTTTTTTTTTTTCCAGATTGTCGTCCACACTCAGAACCGTTATGTACATATTGACAGTTTAACTTTTTGTAGGGTGATGAAGAACATGTTTGGTTGAAGGTATTGTTCTGTTTGAAAGGTAATTGTTTCAAATCTATTACTATTGTTTTTAGACTTTTATTGTTTTAATTCTTTATTGTAAACTCTTACTATTTGATTCAAAACTCTTACTGCTTTTTTAGGCTCATTGTTTGACCCCATTTTTGAAGACTTCAACCATTGTGTTCTCGTACAACCCTGTAATTTTAATTTTTTTATTCGGTTGGTTGGTGTTTATTATGGTGGAGGATGTAATAGTTGTAAGAGTTGCAATATTTAGCATTTTTGGAGATGATGTAAGTAACTGTATATAATGATGATATAATATAGTTGTGTTAATACCCGTACCTGCAATTTTGTGGAGTATTGGGTTCTGTGTTTGGTTTTTTAAAGGTTTTTCGAAGGTTTTCCAAAACATCCATTACGTTTTTAAACGAATTTTTGGTTTTTATTTTGTATCTTGCATTATATTCTGATTTTTTCCCCCAGAGCCTTATATATATGATGCCTGTGTGATGTTGCTTGGTTTTGCCTGGGGAGGATTGATATTTATTGCATGTGATGTCATATTTTTAATTGTTAGCAGAATTCCGTAAGGAATTGCTGTAAAAGGGCTAATATTTTGGGGGAGGTTCTGTCAAAATTTTTACTAAATTTTCTAAAATCTATTATGTTTTGAAATGATATATTGGTTTTTATTTTGTATCTTAGTCATATGAAGATTTTTTCTTCCCAGAGCCCTATATATATGATGTCTGTGTGATGTTGTTTGGATTGGCCTGGGGAGAATTTATATTTCTTGACTGTGATGTTAAATTTTTAATTGTGAGCAGAATTTTGTAAGGAATTGCTGTAAAATAGCTAATATTTTAGGGGAGATTTTGTCGAAATTTTTACAAAATTTCCTAAAATCTTTTATGATTCCAAACTATATCTTGGTCTTTTATTTTATATCTTTAGTCCTATGAAGTTTTTTTTCCCAAGCCTTATATATATGATGTCTGTGTGGTGTGACTTGGATTGGGCCGGGGAGGATTCAATTTGACTGTCTACGATGTTAATGCTCTAAAAGGAATAATATTTCTGGAGAGATTCTGTCAAAATTTTTACTACAATCCTGCCTGTAAAATTTTAAATAATACTGTCGAAATATTTACTAAACAACTTAATTGAAACAATTTAAAGGCGCCGTATTATAAAACTATTAGGATTCAATATAATTTCAAAGGAGGCCTGTAAAGAGTAGATGATTGTATTAGGAAGGTAGGTGCATTTTTTTAACCAATAATTGTTAAAGAGGTAGAAAGAGGTATATTGAATGATTTTTTATATGCAATTCACCTAACCAAATAACTCCAATTAAATTTATATGCAGTTCCGAATAAGTGCCGTAGGCACGTGCCACGGGCATACCTAGTATATATATATTTGCCGATAGTGGACTGGCCACCGCACTTTTTGTACCGTTTTCTCAAATGAATGAAAGAAACTTTTTGGGTCAACCATTTTGGTGGGGAGTTTCTTGTGATTTTGGTCAAGTCTATGAGGCTCGGAATAATTTTATTTTATATGTGCCAAATGGCCGACCTTGTTTTATCCGACCGTCGTGGCGCCGAGCTTGATCACCTTAGGGATCACGTGAAGTCCCTTGAGACCAATTTGGTGCGCTATCGCAAAGAAGCTAGGGATCGGGAAGTGGCCCTGACTTAATTCATGAATAGGTCGAAAGAACGGAGTTTGGAATTGGCCCGTCTTGAAGAAGACGATTTTCGACCGAGGTCTGGCTGATGTCGAGTCCAAATGGTCGAGATTTCTCGCTTCCATTCAACGCCCTTCTTCAGAGTCGTTCCTTCGCGAGGTGATAGTGGAGAAAGAATTGGAGATTCAAAGATTGAGGGTGATGCTCGGGGTGGGTGGATCCTGAACCTATTCCTTTGGGAGCGGTTGGCCCTCCGATGGGGGTCTGTCTCTAACCCTGAGGTTGGAGCAGCCGCCGAGTCCGGGTGATGCTCAAAGTTCGGTTGTTGGAGAGTCCACCTTATCGTCTCCTAGGGATCCTGATGTGGTTGTCTGCTAGCAAACGCACTCGGTTGGGCTCGATCTGGCTTGTGTCAAACCTAAGGCCCCCCTCCAAACGGAGCTGTAGGCCGAGTTTTTATTAGTTTTAACTTTGTTGTATCACTTCTCATACGACCCAGCTGATCGTATTGATGCACTTCTATATGTCGTAATAAAATGATAATTTATTGCTTTGTTGGCTGACCATGAATGCGAGAAAATCTGCGCTGAATGCCGGGGACTTCAGAGGTTGAGCGGTTGAAGAATCTCTTGTTAGAGTCGAGCACCGAGGGCCTAGCTTAGTGCTAAAGCCGGGAGCTTGCCCGAGGTAAATGTCGAGCACCGATCTTAAAGCTTAAACCAATAGCTTGCTCGATGTAAATGTCGAGGTCCGAGCGGCGAGGACTTGAGAGATTGAAGAATCTCTCATTAGAGTGGAGAGTCGACGCCCAGTGGCGAGGACATGAGAGATTGAAGAATCTCTCGTCAGAGTTGAGAGTCGAGGCTGAGTGGCGAGGACGTGAGAGATTGAAGAATCTCTCGTTAGAGTCGAGAGTCGACGCCGAGTGACGAGAATGTGAGAGATTGAAGTTGTTAGAGTCAAGCACTGAGGGCCTAGCTTAGTGCTAAAGCCGTGAGCTTGCTCGAGGTAAATGTCGAGCGCTGAGCTTAACGCGTAAGCTAGAAGCTTGCTCGAGGTAAATGTCGAGCACCGAGCGGCGAGGACTTTAGAGATTGAAGAATCTCTCGTTAGAGTTGAGAGTCGACGCCGAGTGGCGAGGACAATGTAAAAATTGGCAAAAAGACTAAATGGCAATTTAAATTTTACCTATTTGTTGCAGCGGTCAATTGCTAAAAAAATAGCAAAGTACACAAAATATTGAACTGACGATTTCGTCCGACTAAAAGATTTAATTAAAACATTTTTTTTTGTTTAAATAAAATACAACATACACATCTCACCACTCATCTCCTTTATCTAACCATTCAGATCTTAATCCCATACAAAATCATATATATCCAACCTCATAGAATTCAAAAGAAATAAAAAAAAAAATTGTAAAAAAGGACCTCAGATGTTTTGGACGAAACATGATGTTTCGTTTGTGCTTTTTTTGCTTTTTCCGTGGTTAAAAAAATCTATAATTTTGTTGGACGTCCGATGCTTTAAAAATATAATAAAATATAATATGAATTTTGCCAAATCGTTTCTCAAATATAGCAATCTACTATAGCGAAAATGGATAAAATGGCAAAATAGCAAACCACTACAACACGTCGATTGCTATAAAAAAATGACAGAATAGCAAACCATCAATTATGAAATTTGAAACTTTTATCATTCAGCTTCAAAAACCACAAATAAATAAATAAATAAATAAATTTCCCAATTCATGTTACTCCCCCCAAAAACTTCTAGAGTTTTAGCCATAATAGGCCACTTTTTGAAAATATTTACAATTATAGGTCAGTTTTGAAACTATTAGCGCTTGTGGGCTACTTTATGCCACGTCAGCAGGGATTGCTATTTTCATTAGCAACATCTTCATTTTGAAAGTCGCTAATGGGAATAGCGGCGTATATTTTAAAATATTTGAAATTTTTTGTTTGTTATCGTTATTCTTACTAGCGACCTTAGTATATATGAGGTCGCTAATGAGATCAGCGACGTCAAATGAATTTGAGACACTTAGCGATTTTTAGAGAGATTTTGTTCTATTGGAAAAAAAATAAAAAAATAAAAAAATGAGGTCACTATCTGGAATAGCAACCTTAGTATACTCCAGTCGTTATTCGCAATAGCGACCTCAGTAGGAAACTCAATCTCCTTATTTTTTATAAAATTTGTAAAATAGTCACACAACTAAGGTCTCTATTCAAAATAACGACCTTAGTACAATAATGCATCTATTTCGATTAGCGACTTTTGTACAATTAAGGTCGTTATTCTGAATAGTCACTTCAGTTTTGAAAATAAATTGATTGTTATTTTTTCAGAGAGCAAAAGATTTTAAGATTTTACTAAGTGTTAGAATACAGTTTATTAAAGGCCGCTAATCCCATTTGCGACTTCATATATGTTTTGGTCACTAATAGGAATAACGACATAAAAAAAATCCAAATAATTTAAAACAGAGGTTGCTAATTTTATTAGCGGCTAAAATAGTCAAAGGCAGTTTCTGCAACGTCCGAGCAGGCCTCCCCGGCCTTTGAGGGGAAGGGAGTGAGTAATCTAGTAAGCTGTTCTTTCAGGAGTCGAGTGAGTGAGGCAACCTGAAAGGGAGGACGACTATATGGAGTCAGGACCGTGACAGGAGGGAGACGAAGGAAGGGATGGGTTTGTGAGCCGCCCGGCGCTTTAGGAGCTGTACTTACCACAGGCAATGTCGCTTTCAATATAAAAAAAATCGCTAATGAGAATAGCGGTGAGTGCTAACGTGGCACAAAGTAACCCACGAACGGTAATTGACCTATAATTGTATATATTTTCAAAAAATGGACTATTACGGCAAAATATTCAAACTTCCCCTTCTCCCCATCTTTTGAACTTTCCTCCTTTCCAACTCCCCCAAGAAAAAGTCCAAGTCAGCTCGACACTCTCTATGTCAAGATTCAAAGAGAGAGGAGAGAGATAGAGAGACAAAGAGGAGAGAGAAAGAGAGAGATGGAACCAGACCAGAAAGTGGTGGTGGTCGTCTCTCTTCCCCCACCTGACAACCCATCTCAGGGCAAAACCATCACCTCCATCACCATCTCCTCCAATCCCCAAACCCATCAAACCCATCATCAAAATCACCCCTTTCCACCCCCATCTTACTCCCCATCCCCTCTCTCCTTCCTCCCATCAAGAAAGACCCTCGCTTTCCTCCTGGGTTTCACCTTCCTCTTCTCCTACCTCTGCGTCTCCCTCTTCAATGCCTCATCCCCTCTCCAACTTCTTTCAGGCTCTGACCCCAGTTCCGAGGAAACCCAGAAGGAGGACACTTCTTTTTGGTTGCCTCTGTATCCTAAGTCTAGAGGGAATAGGAGCTCATTGCTGGCGGGTGCAGATGTGAAGTTGGTTAGTAATGATGTCAAGGAGCAGAGTGTTGTTAGATCGGGTATTGATTCTTCTGCTGTGTTGCCGCTCAGAGGCAATATTTTCCCTGATGGGTATGTGCCGAATTCGCTATTTTGATTGCCCATGATCTTGAATTTTTGTTTTTGGGACTTGGGTTGCTCGATTTGGTAGTTGTTTGTGGCAATGCGAACCCTGACAGCCCGAAATGAATGATTTAGGAATTTAATTTATTTAATGACAATGTATTCTCTGATGGGTATGTTCTGATTTTTGTTTTCGCGAATTGTGTGGTTTAGTTTGTTAGTTGTTAGTGGCAATGAGAACCCCTACTGACGGATATCTATGTGTTGATTCGATTGCTCATGTTCATGAATTGGATTTCTTGGTTTGGTGATTGTTTATGGTAATGACAACCCTATTAGAAGTTGAATAATCTAGTTTAATTTAGCTAGTGGCTATGAGTCCCCTGATGGTTACGTATCGATTTTTTGCTTTCGCAAATTGCAGGGTTCAATTTGGAAATTGATACTGGCCATCTGAACCCTATTAACCCTAATGAGATGTTTTAGATTTTGGATTTATCTAGTGGCAATGTTTACCTGATTGGTATGTGTCGTTTTTTTGTGTTTCGGTGAAGTGCATGGTTCAATTCGGTAGTTGCTTGTGGCAATGAGAACCCTAGTAACCCTAATAGATGTTTTAGAAATTGATTTATCTAGTTTAATTTACCTAATCGCAATGTTTCCCTGATTGGTATGTGTCGTTGATTCCGCGTATTGGATGGTTCAATTTGGTAACTGACAGTGGCAATGTGAACCCTACTAACATTATATAGATGTTTTAGAAATTGATTTATCTATTTTAATTTTGAGAATGTTTCCCTGAATGCTACGTGCCGGTTTTTGTTTCCTTGAATTGCATGGTTCAATTTGTTAATGGCAATGAGAGCATATGTAGTCGTTCCGACTCAAATTTTGGGTATTTGGCATATAGGAATAGAAAATTTGGGTTTCAGCAGTAGTCGTTTGAACCCAAATTTTGGGTTTTAATTTAAAAAAATCGACGGACGAGGAACGATTTTCCATCCATTAATTTTATTTTTTATTTGTAAATATAAAAACCAAGTGACGGTGAATCATTTCCCCTCTGAGAATTAAAAAAATTAAATTAACTCCTAATTAATTCCTAATTTACTGTTAAATTAACCCTAATTAAATCTTATTAAATCTTAAATAAATCTTAATTCTTAATTAATTTCAATTAAAACATAATTTATACACAGAGAAATATTTATAGGCTATAGTTTATAGAATTTTTTCCACCAAAGGGAAAAAGAAATGGGCTGGACGGGGAATCATTTCCCGTCTGTGCCGTTTTTATTTTTTTATTTTTAAAATTTCGAACGGACGGGGAATCATTTCCCGTCTGTCGAAATTTTATATATATATATATATATATATATATATATATATATATATATATATATATATTGGAACGGACGGGAAATGATCTCCCGTCTGTCGAATTTTGAATTAAAAAAAAAGCAGCGACAAAAATGATCTTTCGTCTGATTGAACGGACGAAAGATCATCTTTTGTCGGCTATTTTTTTCCAAAATCTCATTTCGTCTCCCAAATATAGCAGGCGACTGTTCACCCAATACCCAAAATTTAGGTATATAGCGAACGATTGCATCGTCTTTTTTTCAATTTTTCCAAAAAATTATTATATAGCCAACGACTACAGATGCTCTAAGGACCCTATTAGCTTCAACTAGATCGTTTAGAGATGAATTTTATGCTACACTAATGGGCAAGAGAAAACTACCTAGGCAGGATATATATATATATATATATATATATATATATATAAGATAGTTTAATTTAGTTTAATTTTTGTCATTGCGAGTTAAGGACCATATTTGCATCGCATGTTATGGGTAGATAGTGTTGATACTTATATATTTATGTGATTAAGGAACTGTATGTTGGACTTGGAGATTATGTATTCTGAATTCTTGTGGTTCATTGTTAAAGTCAGTATCCTGTTAGTGAGTTATTGATGTATGTACTAGGCAAAAATTCTTGTGGTTCATGTTGTTGGTAGTGATGATATTGTTTTAGAGAGCGTGCCGAAGTAGAAAGATGGAGACACGATTTACAATCAAAGGACTCTAGAATCTTTAGGACTAAAATTAACTTAAGCAAAACTATGAGAAGACATGTTAATATAGTTCATTTTGATAGTAAAATCAATGCTTCATCACGACAGTGAGAGGGATTCGAGTATTTTTGGGAACTCTGCCAAAAGCTGAGGTTTTAATTGGTAGCTCCGGTATTATATCTTTGCAAGAAAGAAGTGACTTATGCACTTGGGTTTGACTATTTCAGGCTCAGGGTGCTACATCCCCCGTCCCAGCAAGATGTTTAGTGAAGTGATTTGAAAGTACTGTACGATTGAAAAATTTTGAGAGGAATTGAATGAAAAATTTTATAAAACAATTAAATGATTAGGAATACTTGTCGAACCAAATGTTGCAAATGCATAAATGAAATTAGGACATTGAGAATAATGGGTGGGAAATTACAATATAAAATATGATAAGAAATGAGCACCTTCATGGAAGGTAAGAAATGGAACCAGTTGAGGATGAAATAGTAGAGAAAGTGATCTAGATGGGTTAGACATGTACAGTAAGGTCAGTGATTGTGATAGTTAAGAATTGTAGGGTGCTAGTTAATGGAGAGAGGAGTATCACTGTATCAGTAGACCAAAGCAAGCTTAATCGATATAGTTAATAATGGTATGATAGTTGACTGTGGATGAACCTTATAAATTTGGTATCAACCACAAGGATTTTGGAGTTGTCTTGGTGTGCCCGTACTTGTATATACACTAGATGTAAATTCATTCGGAGATCATATATGAACTTATTCTAAGTTGTATCTTATAGTTGTGGTATGAATTTGCTAGAGTTCATGTCAACAAATTATTGTAGTACTTCGTACCATTAGTGTTAAGTTTGTAGTGTGTTTTCGTTTTGTTTTCATGTCAGCATGTGAATGTTTGCTACGAAGGTTCAAAATCTCGGTATCGGGTTGCTAAATTTTTGGTATTGGGATCAGTATCGGCCAAATTGGTAGTATCAGATCGGTGTATTGAATTTTTGGTATAGATTATTTATTAATTAAAAATTATATTTGCATATATTATTTTATTAAATAAATTATTTTAGCTATTTTAAAAAATTAATTGAACAATTATATATGATAAATTTAATATAAGACATAAATGTTATTTTTACTGTTATGCACGTTTAATATGTACTATTATAACCTAAGGACTTGTGAAGTCGACCTCTCCTAAATGTGTATGAAACCACCTAATTTCCCTTTTGCGTTTATAAGTGTATATCTATCTCACAAGTTCTCATGAAATGCATATATTCCTTGCAATGAAAAGTTGTAGTGGCACTATCTTCCATAAAGATTACTTTTTTCTTCTGTTTTTTCATTTTCTTTCTTTTCTCTTTTTTCTTTTGATTTATCCTCTTTTAAATATGTCGAATCAATCATCTCAGGGTTGTATTTGACTGATTCACCCGATCCATATTGCATCTCAGCTGATCCCCTCTTTGGACCGTTGATCCAGATATTTTGGAGGAAGATCGGATCACCCCTTCCAAAGATCGGCTGGATCGGCCGGATCAGATCAGGATCAGCCGATCCTTTAAACTATGTTTAATACATGCTGATTTTCAGATTAAAGATAAACTTACTTGTAGACTCCATGCATGCAATATTATACTTCTAGCTTCATTGGGAATCCTTCAAGACCTTCTATGTTTATTTTATTAAGGAAAAACGTTTGTTGGAAATGGAGTCTAAGTAGTGTGAGATTTCTTGTGGTTCAACATTATTTCATATTTTGTTAAAGGATTAACTATGATTAAATTTAATTATTCACGTCTTATAAGAGGCTAACCATATTAAGTTAGAAAACTAAGAAGTGGAGACCATATTATTTGGGAAATATAAAAAAATATACATTTCTAATGAGGAAAATATGAAATTTGAACTTTTATTAAAGGGAGACATCTTAAAAACCTAGAGTATTTTTTTGCTATTAACTCCTTTAACCAATAAGTATTTGCAAGTTAGTCCTTAATTAAAAATTATTCATCAATTTAGTCTCTAATTTTAACTTAATCTACTACATTCATCTCAATTTAGTCCCTAATTAGAGTAAGTCATTTCCATTAAATCAATTCATCAAATTCATCACATTCAGTTGAATCTACTACAACCATCAATATTTGACTTGTTGTAATTGGAAACTAAATTTAGTTGAATGTAGCCCATTCAGTCAAAATTGAGGACTAAATCACAATTTCTATGATTTGGAAAATTGAGTTGCAACCTACAAAAACCTATTAATTGAGGGAATAAATTATTAAAACCCAAAAATTTATCCCCTCTTCATTACTCTTCAAATTTCTCCTCCATATCCTCTGAACTTTCCTCCTTGTTTCCAACTCCCTAGCAAAAGTCCAAGGCAAGCCATAAATTTTCACTGCTCTCTTTCTTCCCTCAACCTTGAGAGAGAGAAAAAGGAGAGAGAGATAGAGAAAAAAAAAGAGGAGAGAGAAATGGAATCAAACCAAAAAATGGTGATTGTTGTCTCTCTTGCTCCTCCAGATAACCCATCTCAAGGCAAAACCATCACATCTATCACTATCTCCAACCCCCATATTCTTCATCCCCAACCCCAATCTCAAACCCGTCATCAAAATCACTCTTCTTCTTCTTCTTCTTCTTCTTCTTCTAATCCCCCGTCCTCTCTCTCTTTCCTCCCATCCAAAAAGACCCTCACTTTCCTCCTAGGGATTCACTCTCCTCTTCTGCTACCTCTGCATCTCCCTCTTCAATTCCTCATCCCCTCTCCAGCTTGTTTCAAGCTCTGATCCCAATTCTGAGGAGACCCAAAAGGAGAACTCATTTTGGTTACCTTTGTATCCGAAATCCAAGGGGAATAGGACCTCATTGTTGGCCTGGTGCCGATGTGAAGTTGATTAGTTCTGTTGTGAAGGAGCAAAGTGCTGTTAGATCGATTTCGTCTGCGTTAGCTGATAGTTCATCATTTGTGTTGCCATTTAGAGGCAATGTTTTCCCTGATGGGTATGTGTCGAATTTTAAATTTTGATTGCTCGTGTTCTTTGAATTTATGTTTTGCAAATTGGATGGCTTGATTTGGTAATTGTTAGTGGCAACTGGGAACCCACTAACCCTAAATGAATGTTTTAGGAATTAAATTTAGTTAGTGGCAATGTATTGACCTGATGGGTATGTGCCGGTTTTTGTTTTTGCGGATTGCTTAGTTCAATTTGTTAGTATTTAGTGGCAATGAGAACCCGTACTAACCGATGGGTATGTGTTAAATTCGATTGACCATGTTCTTGAATTTTTGTTTTCGTGAATTGGATGGCTCGATTTGGTAAATCTTTATGGCAATGACAACCCTACTAACCCCGAATAGATGTCTTGAAAATTGAATTATCAAGTTCAATTTAGCTAGTGGCGATGTGTTCCCTGATGGTTATGTATAAATTTTTTCTTTTGAAAATTGTAGGGTTCAATTTGGTAATTGGTAGTGGCCATCTGAACCCTACTAACCAAAAATAGATGTTTTAGAAATTAAATTTATCTAGTTTAACTTAGCTAGTAGGATTGCTATTCTTGATGGGCATGTGGCGATTTTTGTTCTTGCGAATTGCATGGTTCATTTTATTAGTTGCTAATGGCAATAAGAATCCCTTCTAACCATGAATAGCTGTTTTAGAAATTGGTTTATCTAGTTTATTTTAGAAAGTAGCAATGTTTCCCTAGTTGGTATGTGTCGATTTTTGTTTATGCGAATTGGATGGTTTAATTTGGCAATTGATAGTGGCATTGGGAACCCTTCTAACCCTAAATAGATGTTTTATAAATTAAACTTATCTAGTTTAATTTGGCTTCTAGCGATGTTTTCCCTGATGGGTATGTATCGATTTTTGTTTTCACAAATTGCATGGTTCAATTTGTTAATTGCTACTGGCAAGGAGAACCCTATTAACCACAAGGGCAAACTTGTAAGACAGGCAAAAAAGACTATTAAAATAAGATAGTCTCCTTTGGTTTGATTTCTGTCATTACGAGTTAAGGACCATTTTTGCATGGCATGTTATGGGTAGAGTAAGTATTGTGAGAATCCTTGTGGTTCATTGTTAGGTATCCTTTTAGTGAGTTACTGATGTAGGTGCTAGGCAAAATTCTTGTGATTCCTATTGTTTGTTGATGATATTGTTTTAGAGTTATTGCCGAAGTAGGAAGATGGGAACATGATTTAGAATCAAAAGGCTCCAAAATTTATAGGACTAAAATCATAAATGTGATTTAACATAAGTAAAACTATGAGAAGACATGTTAATATAGCTAAGATTGATAGTAAAGAGATGCCTACAACTGACTACTGTCTATGGTTAGTGTAACGCCCCAAGCCCGGCTCAGCTGCGCACGCGACTACACGTGTGCGCACGTGAAAAATAGATCCTAACAACGGCCCACAACAGGCTTACTTCACAAAAGGTGCTATAGCTTTCAGGTTCATCGTGATCCTAGGCAATCTAATTTAAACACTCATCTCACACTCATCCTAGTCGATGTGGGATAAACCAACCCAACACAACCACTCACACACTTCATATTCCATAACACGTGCATGCCATGTGCACACACACACATGCACAAATCGGCTCCCACCCAAACTATGCAACCACTTTCACTTCAGCCATTACACCAACATGGCCCAAACTCCATACAACCAAGCCCATAAACTCTTTCTATAGGCCCACTAATTATTATTATTATTATTATTATTATTATTATTATATATATATATATATATATATATATATATATATATATATATATATATATCTTAAGATACAGGGTATTACATACACTTTCCCTTAAGAACTCAGTGTCCTCGCTGAGCCCGAAACCTGCAACCTGATTCAGGATCGCCTTTCTAGCCGACGTGAAAGTATCCTAATTCTGCTAGCGTACTGCTCCTGGTCTCTCTATCAGCGTACTGTCCTAGCTCCATCTCAGGCGTACCTCTAACCCACTCCTACCCACGATCGGTGTCGAAAGTCAGCTCTGATACCATTTGTAACGCCCTGAGCCGGGCTTGGGGCGTTACAGTTAGGATCTATGCTTCATCATGAAAGTGAGATTGATGAGCATATTGTCCATAGGATCCCCAGCCCCACCAAGATGTTTAATTGAGAAGTCATTTGAAAATATTGTATGATACTGAAGGAAAAAATATGTAAGACAATTAAATGACTAGGCATGCTTGTCGAACCAAATGTTGCTCATATGTAAATAGAATTAGAACATTGAGAACAATGAGTGGGAAATACAATAGAATATATGATTAGAAATGAGCGGAGGTAAGAAATGAGCGCCTGTACTGACTGTGATGGGTTAGACATGTACAGCAAGGCCAGCGATTGCAATAGGAATTGGAGGATTCTAGTTAATGGAGGGAGGAGTATTAGTAGACCAAAGCAGGCTCAAGTTGATATAGTTAATAAAGGTACAAATGTACAACAATTGACAGCAGATGAACCATATAAATTTGGCATCTACCACAACGATTTCAGAGCTTTGTTGTAGTGCATGTACTTGTATATACACTAGATGAAAATTGATTAGGAGATCATGTAATCACTTATTTTGAATTATCGCTTATAATTGTGATATGAATATTCTGGAGTTCATGTCAACGAACTATATTGATGTAAACTTAACCCTAAATAGAGAATTTCCAAGAATTTTACAGGATTAATTTTACCAACATGTAATGCGGATCAAGTTAGAAATTAAAACAGTTAATCGGTTCGATGAATTTTCAAGAATTGAATTAAATTTAACAAGCTCAATTAACGATTCAGTTCTAACAATCAATAATTATATCCCTAAGCATCCTTAGAAAGTAAAAGATACAATATTGATTTGTACTCTAATTAGCAAGTAGAAACGCTCACTCTCAATATTTGTGGATGACAGATAAATCAAATAATATAATAGAGATGATAAGGCTGTAACACAAATATTTGAGAAGTGGAAAGAGTTTACTGGGATTGTAGACAAGGGTTAGCGGCAACGAAGAACACAGCAAGAAGTTCGGACGACAGCGAGCAGGAACTTCGGCGGCAGAAAACAACAGCGAAGAGGTCGGCTGCGAAGTGGCTGACTTGGGCTTGCGGGTGGCGACGAGGGTGCAGTCATGGCGTTCGGTGGTTGTCGAGGTGGTTGTGGCTGCCGATGGTGCGGCTCGGCAATGGCAACAAGGACAAGGGAGAGGTGGTCGCGATGGGTTTGATGGTTGCGCAGAGGAGCAGCGGTCGGCGGTTTAGAGACGAGGTGCCGGCGACGCTCGATGAGGAGCTGGTGGTCGATGGTGATGGGGATTGGCACAGTGGAGGAACTAGGGTTTCGAAGGCGAGGAGCTTCCTCGACCAGGAGGACGGAGGACGAGGTGAGGGTGAGGGTGAGGTCGAAGTCGCTCAGGGGAAGGGGAGCAACGAGGGATCAGGATGAGGCAACGGGGGTGGTCGGTGCTAGTGCAGGGCGTCGGGATGCAGAGGAAGGAGAAGAAGTAGTTGGAGAATGGGTTAGGGTTGAATTTAAGTTGGATTTGGAGATTAGGGTTTGGGTTTAATTGATTTTGGGATTTGGGGGTATAGTTTTAGTGTTTATCACAAACCCTAAAATTGTATCTCAATGTCTAACACAAAAAGATTAATGAAGAGTAAAACTCAATCACAGTCATTTTTAAATCAATAATATCATATTTTCTCATTATTCTCAAGGCCTATATATAGGCTCAAAAAAAATCCAAAACAAATCTAAAACAAATCTCTCAAATATACTACATATTGCTAAATCTCAAGATAAAATAAAACATATTTGATGTCCTCATCATATATAGCACTTCATATGATTCATTTTGACTTTGTGTATATTTTCATTTTGTTTTCATGTCAGCATCTGGATGTTTGATACATGCTGATTTTCAGTTTAAAGCTAATCATTGTTGTAGTCTTGCAGGCAATATTATACTTCTATTTTCATCGGAAATCCTCCAAGACCTTACTTTCTTGATGTGGATACTGGGAGTGACTTGACATGGATTCAGTGTGATGCTCCGTGCACTAGTTGTGCTAAGGTATTTCTCACATTAGTTGAAATCTGATATGATACTGGTGTCTCTATTGATTAGTGTTGGTGTCTTAATATTTTGCTTCACTCTTGAGATTTTAAGTCCTACCTCTATCCATCAGAGGGATACTACTTCTTCTGATTAATAAAGGTTATAACAGAGTTATGCTTCTGAATGCATGATATTGGAAAATTTATATTTGTGGTTTTCTATGTCTAAATATTTGGATGCTCCAAGTCATCAGATCATAATAATTTCACCAAAATGTTGGCATATGCAAAGACAGATATAGTGTTTGACTATGAAAGGTGGAAACATTATGTGCTTGAATTACAATAGGAAAAATAGGGATTGTATGTCCATGTACATACAATAGATTGCGGTAATTTTATATGTCCTTGTATTATTACATATTGATAATATCCATTCATGTAACCATTTCAAAAATCCTAATTTTGGGGAAGTTTCAGATTATTCTCAACACGTAGAAGTTAGAACACCCACATCAACCATCACAGAAAAATGATCATTCTTTTTTCAAAAAACTTGCTTTATAAAAAACCTTCTTTTAGATAATTTTGCTTTCCTATTTGCAGTTGTTAAAGTTCAATTATTGATGAGTCCATCGTATTCTTCCCCCCTGGTCTCTGTAGTGATAAAACTAATTTTAAATTCATTAGGGACCTCATCCACTTTACAAGCCCACCAAAGGGAAGATAGTTCCACCAAAGGATTCCTTGTGCTTGGAAGTGCAAAGGAATATGAACAGTAGATACTGTGATTCATGCCAGCAATGCGACTATGAGATAGAATATGCTGATCACAGCTCCTCTATGGGCGTACTTGCAAGAGATGAAATGCATCTTATTATTGCAAATGGTGACAGGGCAAAGTTTGATTTTGCTTTTGGGTATGCCATAAAAACTTTACATGGCCAACTTTCAACACCTATATTGCCTTTATTCAATTGACTTCTAATGTAAGTACTTCTTATACGTAATAGATGTGCATATGATCAGCAAGGCCAACTTCTAGCATCTCCTGCAAAAACCGACGGGATTCTAGGGCTTAGTAGTGGTAAAGTTAGCCTCCCTTCTCAACTTGCAAGTCAAGGGATCACCAATAATGTGGTAGGTCATTGTATTACTAATGTGGCAAATGGCGGTGGCTATATGTTCTTTGGTGTCGACTTTGTGCCTCGTTGGGGTATGACTTGGGTTCCGATAGTTATCAGCCAGACGTAAGTGATGATCTTTCACATATATGTTAAAATTTTATTTATTTTGACTATGCTCTATATTAGAGAACAGCTGTGTATTATCTTTTACAAGTTTTGTTTAAAATTATATTGTTTAAACATGTGAGGTTCCCTTTTTTTAATAATTGCTTTCAGTACCAACCATTTAGGCATTTCACCATCGTCTCAGCAGTGTTGCTTTGTTGCTGTCGCTAAATTGTTTGTCCATTGATAAGCTTGTAGTTTCACACGACTTGTGCTTTATTTGTTTTGTTCATATTTTAAGTGCATCGTGCATCCCTGCAATGGTGCAGTGCAGACAATAAATGCACAACTAGAAAAAGAAAGGGTTGACCTCTATGCAATCGTTCGCGAATTAGATGAGTCGTTGTATGCCTATGTATGGAAATAGAGAAAAAAAATAGAAAAGAAAGAAAAGAAAAGAAAACATACAGCACTTTCCCTGTGACATATACTTACATGCACACATGAAAGGTAAAGCAAAAGGTGTCTAATTATTGAGTGACTTAATCATCCTCTTGGCCGTATGAAACAACTTGAAAGTGGTTAATACATATTAAAGATAATGAAAGAAAATCTAATAAAGATTACTATTTGACCTACTATAGATTTGAATCTTGGGCCGTTCAGAGTTTTTTCGTAATAAAGCTTCAATATCACCTCTGGCTTATCTAATTCTTTTTCCTTGTTAATTTATCGAGACTAATAAAATGCAATTGCCCCAAATATTTAGTTATCTAATCAATGAAACTTTTTAACTAGTATGGGTGTGCATTACTTTGTAAGCAACCAGTTGTCTTCTGGATAAACTCCTATTTAGATTATCTTGTTATTCTCTTAAGTTCCTCTGAATATAATCATTCTTAACAATATTATTCTAAATATGAAGTATATGGTATAAATTAAGATGCAAAATATCTATTTTACAAGTCTTCCTTTTCTCTATCATGTTTTCCATCTTTTGCATTCATCAGGAATTTCTATCAAACAGAGGTACGTAAATTAAGTTATGGAGGTCGACAAATTAGTATGGCAAAACAGGGAAACAGTGTGGGGCAAGTGGTATTCGACACGGGCAGCTCTTATACCTATTTCCCAAATGAAACATATGCCACTCTGATTTCCTCTGTAAGTACTCTTCACTTTTATTTCCGTATGTTTATTTTTCACAACACTTCAATTCTAACTTCATTAACTTTGCAGCTTGAATCTGTCTCTGACAATCTTGTCTTGGATGACTCGGACCAGACACTGCCAGTATGTTGGCGAGCCAATCATCCCATTAGGTATGGTGACTGCATGACAACAAATTTGCTTTTCCTTTACCTGGTCACTATGAAGAAAGAAATATATTCATTTTATTGTTATTTTGCATGCCATCAAGAGAGAAGTTTCATTGAGCTGGAAGAAACAGATTATCCTCTCTGGATTTTCATTTCTCTTTTTCAATTAAGAAATGAAAATGATACAAAAATATCAGCATCCACCCACCTACACACACATAGGATGTGAGATTCTTAATGTATGCATGTAACTTTGCAGCTCTGTGGGGGATGTGAAGCAGCTTTTTGAGCCGTTGACCCTGCAATTTGCGAACAGATGGTTGGTAGTTCCCACAACATTCACTATTCCTCCAGAGGGCTACTTAATAATAAGTGTAAGCTTTAGCGAATTATTTTAACCGCTGCCTTTTTATTGAGTTAAAATGTACATTGATAACTTTTTTTTTAAAGCGAAACCTTACTCGTTCCTTCATGACTGCAGAACAAAGGCAATGTGTGCTTGGGAGTACTTAATGGGAGCGAAGTACATGATGGATCTACAATTATATTAGGCGGTATGTGCAGTGATTTTTTTTATTATTTTTATTTAATTTTATCAGTTTCATTTTTTTTCTTACATTATCCCCGAAAGAATTTGATATGCTGATATAATCCCTATAAAACTGTTATGTAAAAAGATATACCTATACTTGATACCTAACCCTCGAGGGAATTTGTGTCTTCTAATAGTGTATCTCATATAACTAAACTAAATGTCTCAGAAATTTTATATCCAATATCAATACACCTTGTCAATAACAAGAATTAAGGTTGTACTTACGGCGTGTTGTGCTCCGTATTAGACTTGATGTTGTACTACTTCGCTTCGTTAATTTATCATTAATGAATCGATGACTTCAGTCATCTTTTATCCAAAAAAATCCAAGAATTAAGGTTTATCTTTAATAGAAAGCATATACTTTGAAATGGAACTCTTCCAACTTGACATCCAACAAAAGGCATGTCGGTGTTCAAGGATTTAACTCTATACTGTTGCACTTTTGCAGGCATCTCGTTACGAGGGAAGATGGTTGTGTATGACAATGTGCAGCGAAAAGTAGGGTGGGTCAGTTCCGACTGTGCAAAGCCTCAAAGAAGGCCCAAGGACTTCCCTTTCTTCTTCTAATGAGGCGCCATGGCCAGTGCTTATATAATGTAAAGATTATATAGTATAGTTACCCAAAACAGAATGTACCTATCGCCCTGGTGCCAGTCAGTCAAAATTCTCAGTAGATGAGAATTTTGACTAAACTGAGGTTAAAATATAGCAAGTAAAATGGGTGAATAGTAACTGTTGGTTTGTTGGATGCAGTTTTACATAAAAACTTATTGTGTGCTATATAAAATATATTTTGCTGAGACATGAAGATGAAAATTGTCGATATTTACAGGAAGTGTAATACCCCGTATGTAAGGAGTATATATATATATATATGTATATATAGATAGATGGGTCGTCATGGTGGATGTGGGCTTCATGGTGGGCTTAGTAATTAATTCACGGTTAGAATGAGCTTATAGTTATGATAGTATGTGTATGGAGTCTATAGAAATAAATGGATTAATTACTATGGGGCAATGAAGTTCATGAAGGATTTATGGTGAGTTCCATGTTGGTTGTGTGCTTAAAAATGTATGTGTGTATATTAAGAGCCAATGATTCATAGGTCACCTACAAGTCATAACACATTTTGGTGAGACGTGTCTGTGGTGGGCTGTTATTAGAATTTGTTTTGTTTGCGTGCACAGCTAAGCCGGGCTCGAGGCGTTACAAATGGTATTAGAGCCAACTTTCAAAGTGGGTAAGAGTGAGTTAGAGGTACACCTGAGATGGAGCTAGGACAGTACGCTGGTAGAGAGATCAGGGACAGTACGCTAGCAGAATCAGAGTACTCTACTCTCCGACGGCTAGAAAGGTGATCCTGAATCAAGTTGCATGTCTCGGGCTCAGCGAGGACGCTGAGATATCGTGGTGGGGTGTATGTAATATATATATATACTAGGTTTACCCGTTGACACGTGCCTACGGCACGTCTTCGGAACGGTACACCTTGTTTGATCATATAAAATAGTTTTGGAGGTCCAGCAAATTAATTGAAGTAGCAAACATATTATATGAGAAACATATGGGGGTCCAGCAAAAAATATATTATATGAAATTTTTTTTGAATAATTTTTAAAGTTTTGAAATTTTAAATTTTGTTTGTTTTTTAATGTTTTATTTTAAAAAAAATTTAAATTTTTTTTTTTAAAATTTTTTGAATAGAAGAGGGAGGGAGAGAGAGAGTGAGATTTTTTATTTTTTAATTTTGTTAGTTTTTTAATGTTTTATTTTAAAAAAAATTTAAAATTTTTTATTTTTTTAATTTTTTGAATAGAAGAGGAAGGGAGGGACAGAGAGAGAGAAAAAAAATTAAATAAATATAGGAGTTATTTTGGGTGGGGATTTAAATTTGAGTTTTGGGGGGAAACTTTTTGGGGGGGGGGAAATATGTTTTATGAGGTTAGATCTGGACCTTTGATTTTTGAGGGATTGAAGAAGAACCACTTAATAGCTTTCTTTGTATTTTATTTTATATATATATATGGCTTCATAATGGGCTTAGTAATTAATTCATGGTTAGAATGAGCCTATAGTTATGGTAGTGTGTATGGAGCCTATAGAAATAAATGGATTAATTACTACTAGTATTTTTCACATGCGATGCACGTTTTGATAAGAGTTGGAGGATTGTCACGTGCGATTTACGTGTTAAGAAATAGTTTTGGAGTTGGACGTGCATTGCACGTAATTAGTAAAAATATTTTGAAGGAAAAAAAACTACAATTTGTACGTGCAATGCACGGGTTTATAAGTAGAATTTGAGTTGTATGTGCAACATATGTATATGTTTAGTGTTAAAAAAATATTGTAAAATTGTTTTGTACATGCATTGCACATTTTAAATAGGTGGGAATTTTTTATTTGTTTGTTTTTGTTGTAATTAATGGGAGAGTTAGAGTTGCACGGGCAACGCATGGTTTTGTATGTTGACAACATTACAACTCCAACTCTCCCATTATAATATTAGAGATTAGAAATGGAGCAATGAAGTTCTTGAAGGATTTGTGGTGACTTAGTCCCATATTGGTTGTGTGCTTGAAAATGTATGTGTGTATATTAGGAGCCAATGATCCATAGGTCACCTATAAGTCATGACACCTTTTGGTGAGACATGTCTGGGCTGTTGTTAGGATCTATTTTTCGCATGTGCAGCTGAACGGAGCTCGGTTCCTTACTAAAAGGGAGGGGATAAGCACCCTGTGCATGCTCTTTCGATATCATCCACAGATATATTTTCCTATTAAAATGCGAAAAAGAGCCCAGTGCTGCTAATCTATTTTATTGTATTTGTCGTCGTTTGAGAGGGAAACACAACCCATAATTGAACCATTTTGATGAATTTGTTGCTGGCATGAATGAGGATTCAACATCTATATACTACGAATGCTCATTTTGAGGGCTATGCATATTCGAGAAGCTATCCTACAGGAAATTCACTAATTGCACAACTATAATGTGGGAACTCGAAGAACAGAAAATATATGGTAGCTCTATTATTAGATCGGAAAAACATTTACTTAAATTCGAACATTGCCATTAATAAATGTAATGGTGTATGCTTGAAGTCAATTTGTATTGAAAAGGAGAGTATATCAATCAATTTGACTCGTTGTTACAAAGAGTGTATCCACTATTCACAGTTGCAATCAAACTAACTACAAGCTGGGAGTAGATTCAATGGCTATTCCCTCAATTTACACATTTACCAAGCCATCTATATATCAATTTTCATTTAGTTGAAACGAATTATTACAAGTATAAGAGCAGCATATTTGGTTAAGCCGTCATCTCAAAAAAAGAGTATTCACTCCAATACCACATATACTGGAAATTTTGGTCGTATCACCTCTTCTGTCGTCTGAAGAGATTGCCTAACTTGGTCCAGAATCCGTCATCTTGGACAACCGGTTCATCTACACAGTCCCTAAACTTAGCGACCTCCGCCAATTCCTCAAAAGCATTCACGACATTCTGAAGCCTCGCCACAAACTCGATTAGAAGCGAAGCGAACGTAGCAAGCGAGAGTGCACTAGCGCTCTCATAGGTTTTGCTCTCTTCCTCTACTATCAGCACATTATCATCCACCAAATTGAATGACTGACGAGCCGGCCACAATATTTGAGGATTGATCATCCCCAATCCCGCCGCTGCTGCTTCACAGGGTGGGGATACTCCAACTGTGGGTGGCATGCTTGGGTTCCGGATATCCCAACCTTTCGAAAAGAAAGGGAATGAATGGAGATCAAGAACTGTTTCACTCTGAGACTTGGCCCCGAGACGGTTCTCTGTACTGTTTATTTGCAGTTTTGGGCCGTCGGTGATTTCATTGTCTGCTTCAGGGTGTGCATGCTTTCCTCCAATCTCCCAGTTTTCTGAGTTCACTAAGAGGTAGGATCGGCTATCTATTTTCTTTTGAAGCTCCTCGGCTGCTTCATGGACTTCATAGAGCAGATCCTTTGTACTCAATTTTCTCATGTTCTTGATCCTGTCTCCAATCTCTTTCAGAACCTTGGAGCCTTCAACACTTACTCTTAGTAGTTCGCTGCTGAATACTTGTCGCCTTTCTGGTGGGGCCTACAGAAAACTTTGAACCAGCTGTTAGGACATCTTATTTATTAGTTTGCGGATCTAATATCGAAACTTCATCTCTATATGCTTATAGAATGGATGGAAAATGTAATGAAAATTGGCTTTAGAATATGCATTATAATACATTATGCATTATGAACACCAGAATTTCAATTGTCAATAAATAAAATAAAACAACATAAACTTAATAAATTACACTGTACAATGAACTACTGCTAGGAATTTTGCCGAGTACAAGAAAGATGGAGGTGTCAAGACTAGCCAAAACGGGTGGCACCAGCTGGGTTAGGTGTTCCTGTTCGACATATTGGATTCAGGTATATACTTGAGAGCAGCTTAGCCCTGTCACTTCGGTCACACATGATTTCGTGGGGTCAATTCTAACACTATTGTAATCTCAATCGAGCTGAACCAGTGCCATCCTCTAACCAACAATTCCCTAAAAAGACTGCCATCTCTGTTGAAACACACAAGGGACATAGAACTGTCTTTGCTAAACAGTTTTAAACAAAATGCTTTTAAAGAAGGGACTGCAATATCGACTAAACACAATGAAAGAAATCAACCTCATAGCCCAAAATGCAAACAGAAAGGAATATAAATAAATACAGTTACGAAGGCAGGAACCAGATCAAATCAGTAAAACCTCAAACTGGAAAATGCTGCATTTGATGTTTTCGAAACACAATTCTACTACTTAACAATTAACTTTCAGAAGAACCACAGGTTTTTCAGAAACAAAAACGAACAATTGCAAACACTTGAATAAAGCATCAAACGCACATGCAAAAAACAAAAAACAGCAACTTTATGTGTATATTTGCGAAGTACATGGAATGGGTGAATAGACTCATTGAGGTCAAACAAACAAAGAAAGTTGGACCCAAATCCTCAGGTTTACCCATTTTCAACCTAGGCCTTATTTAAGGAAATTCTAACAAACAAACTTCAATGTAGGAAGAGATCGTTATGAAAGAAGTCACTACAATTTCAAATATAATTGAATTATTTGTGACTAAAGTCAACACCATGTCTGTCGAAGAAACATAAAATAAAGAAACAGGGAAAGTCTCCGGATAAAAATAATTACATATTTTCATCACTTTGTATACCACATGTTTTTGGTGCTCTAAGTTCCACAAGAAAATCATTAATGATATTACAGAAGAAAGGTCAAATAAGAGCATCATCTCTCCCTTCATCTTCCTTCTCCTTCCTCTGGTAAAGCAAAATTTTACAATATAAAGGTATTCTTGAATTTTATTTCATGTTTTATAAGTTATATCAATTCACAAAGTCAACAACCTCGATAAAGTCCTCAAGCCTTTCTACCGCATATGAAATTATTTGGTTGAATGAATTACACTAATGATTTCTATTCCAAAATACCTGTCTTTCACCTAAATAGCCCCCCCTAATATGGAACCTCATGTTCGGAATTTGATTAATACCAATACTATTACTGCTTTGACTTTGTTCACCACTTCACCTTGCTGCTCTGTCAAGAAAGTTTCAGTAATTCCCCCAATTAATGCATAAGTTTTCATAATTTTCTGTACATCCAAAGTAACTATTATCGACGTATTAGCCGATATTACACGAGTTTGTGTCTTACCACCTCATCCACACTAGTTCATGTTTTACCAACAA
Organism: Hemerocallis citrina; assembly: GCA_017893485.1. Taxonomy (NCBI): domain Eukaryota; kingdom Viridiplantae; phylum Streptophyta; class Magnoliopsida; order Asparagales; family Asphodelaceae; genus Hemerocallis; species Hemerocallis citrina. The sequence goes on along the minus strand of CM030366.1, from coordinate 225,568,963 downwards.
AAAATATCTCCCAATATGTATCAAATGAAGAGATGTTTGAACCTTGCTCTCTAGTGCTCGGATTGCTGGTTGGGCCAACAAATTTTAAACTGAGAAGTGCACTGACTTGGCTGCAAAACCTTTACTGCATCTTGCATTGATAGTTTGCAAAGGGCCCACTTGCCAATTCAGCAAGATGAACAAATGCATTATCACTTGCAATACGCAAAAAAATGGAACTTTATTTCAACAACACAGATTTTCTAAACTAAGAGTCAACTTGCACAACAAAAATGGGAATATCCATTTTTCATGTTGCTAGCAAGAAAAATGTCTAAATGCATTTTCTTTTTACTGGTTAGAGAAAGAAAAATGCCAATTCTTACGCCACTCAATCTAGGAAAGATTAGGATTGCATCGGGCAGATGACAACCGAAGTAGTCTATCTATCAGATTCACATAAACAACCCCAAATATTCAGACAGGAGACTCTTATTGTTGATGTGAAAAAGTTCTCAACCATGGTCATGTTTCATTTTGTTGAGAATCAGATTCGTAAGTGAAAAAGATATGAGAAACCTTAAGTTCCTAAATTCTCCATGTACACCAAACACAAATCCTAACTCAGGGGAAGCAGAGATAAAGGACAAGTCCTATTAGTACAAGATCATTAATATGCAGCAATTGGGTAACTTTCCAGCATAACAAGAATAAGACAACAAAATATATTTTCTTAAGGACCTCAAAAAAATAATTAGAGAAGATAAGCAAGATCTTGATACCTGAATTTCAGACAGAACGCATCCATGCAATGCCATAACTGTGAAGGCACAATGCCTTAGTGCACCACTGACTCTGGTATAGCTTTTCCAAGGATATTTTAACATCTTATACGGCCCATGCGGTGGCTCCCAAATAGCAAAACCTAACTGTTACAGAAAATAAATCCTCCATTAACATCAACTATATTAAAAGGTATTTAAATTGGTTAAACAACTATAGTGAAGAACATACAAGAGTATCTTCTTGAGCTTTAGATTCCACAGCCGTCCTATAACCACTGTACACAGGATCATCAGAAGCTTGATATGTAAGAATTTTTGAAGGGATCCGCTGATATTCAACACATTGAAGGTACCCATTCACACAACCTACATGATAGCAGAAAAATCAGAAAAAGACAAGAAATTTCATGTGAGAAACGAACATATCAATTGAAATGCATCAATCAAAAGGAGTCAAAATTTTTGATTTGGCATCATCTCTAAAGAACATAAACAAATATACTTATCAAACCAAATTGTTACTGTTAACAGTAGACAAATAAAATCATGGAAACTATTAGGGAATCCATCATTTCATACGGAAATTAAAATACCAGTTTACGCTCTTGTTATAGTAAAGAAATTTCATGTGAGAAATGAACATATCAATTGAAATGCATCAATCAAAAGAAGTCAATTTTTTTGATTTGGCATCATCTCTAAAGAACATAAACAAATATACTTATCAAACCTACTGTCAACAGTAGAAAAAAAAATCATGGAAACTATTAGGGAGTCCATCATTTCATACGAAAAATAAAATACCAGTTTTCGCTCTTGTTATAGTCAAGAAATTTCATGTCAGAAAAGAACATATCAATTGAAATGCATCAATCAAAAGGAGTCAAAAATTTTTATTTGGCATCATCTCTAAAGAACATAAACAAATATACTTATCAAACCAAATTGTTACTGTTAACAGTAGAAAAATAAAATCATGGAAACTATTAGGGAGTCCATCATTTCATACGGAAATTAAAATACCAGTTTACGCTCTTGTTATAGTCATGAAGTTCAGGGCCTTAAGACAGTTCTGTAGTTTACTCCAGAATCAAGATAAAGATGATAGAAGCTATAATAACTCCTAATTACACTCGTGAAATTATTCAATACACAGCTATGCTATATGTTCCATATTCAGATAGATTTTCAAAACACTTACAATTTGATGATGGCACAAGATTAGGTGCACTTAAAAGTAAAACTAAGCATAGACATCGATATCTAACAGGCATAGACAAGGCAGCTCGAAAATTCCTTAAAATGTTGAACAGAGGGATACAACATGTGACATCATATACTTTTTTCCATGTGCATATGTATTTATGCGTATATATAAAATAAGAGATCACAAACATTTACATACGCCAATATACAATATAAATGACACGCACGTGCACACACTTCGTATTCGTTCTGTAGCAGATCTGCTACAAGATTAATCCGGATTGGCTCTTCTTCGTTTAGAAAATGCAATTCGATGAACTATATTTGGAGCGATCAGGCATAAATTACATAAATTCATACTGACCTTGTTGAAATGTTGAAAACAGATTTGGGAAAAAACATTATTATTCTTGTTGTTCTTTATTCTTTATAGTATACATCTATATATAAGGATTACAATCTTGGAGAAGAAGAAAGGAGATTGGGGGAAGATTGAGGGGTGAGAGATTTGAGGAATCTGTTTCCTATAGATTAGGAAACAGAATATACATATTACTACTTACTACATTTCAACACTCCCCCTCAAGTTGGTGCATAGATATTGAACATGCCAAACTTGTCAACAAATTTCAAAAAGAGCTGGCTCAAAACTGCCTTGGTCAGGATATCTGCGAGTTGATCTTCTGACTTCACTTTATCTTCTGACTTCACTTTAGATATCTCAATGACTTTCTCATCCAATTTCTCCTTGATGAAGAATCTATCCACCTCTACATGTTTCGTCCTATCATATTGAACTGGATTGGCGGCAATATCACATTGATGCGGCTTATTTCTGGGAGACGTGTGGATGCACCAGGTGTGAGTTCGGACTCGATTTATATTTGAAGGAGAATGCTGCTCGTCTGCCGACCCTTGACTGACCGGGTGGAATTCTTGGCGACCTCGGGGCGGTTCGGAGATCTGGGCTCGGATCAGAGGATTCGGATCCGAGGTCTTGTGTACCTGCAGACGGTCCTGAAATACCGGGGTTTGTCCCGGTGGCGGACCCTCCGACGATCTAGTCAGTCTCTGTGAGAGAGTAGCAATAACTAGGTGAATTGAAGTGGCAAAAGATTGATTACCTCAAAAAGGTGGGTGGGGTCTAGTATTTATAGAGAATCCCAACTGGGTTTGGATCCGCTTGGGGGCCGGGTCTGAACCTGAAAGCCCATGGGCCCATCGTGGCAGAAGGCCCAGGGGGTTTAGGGCTGACGTGGCAATACCAAGAGTGGTATAGGGCTGACGTGGCAAAACCCAGAGCGGTATAGAGCTGACATGGCTGATCGTGGGTCTTTTGTGCTTCTGGGAGAATCGGAGGGCCTAGGCTGCACCAGGTCAACCCCCTGCTTTGCCAGAGGGGGGGGATGGCTCATGGGGCTGTCACGGGTCGGAGACCGAGGACAACTGAGGCTCGTCGGATACGAGGAGGCCGGCTCTGGGGGGGTGCACTTGAGGTTCGGCGCCGACCCTGTAATGGTTCGAAGCCGAGCCAGATTGCTATTTTTACCTTTCTTGAGTGAGCGTTGTATTGGGCCCTGGTTGGGCCCGCAGGCCATTTTTACCCTACCACACAAGCCCCCCACTCCTGCGGGGGTGCGGGAGCTAGCCGGGGAGGAGTGTTCATGATCGTGGAAATGGGATGGCAAATCGTTGAATCTTCCGGAGGAGAGTACCCTGGTGCCCGGCCCAACCTCGATATGACGAGGGATTACGTGTTTGACAAGGGCGAAGCGAGATGTTGTTTCCTCATGAGAAGAAGGCCCTGGTGCACGACCGAACCTCGAGATGACGAGGGTTTATGTGTCGGCAAGGGTGAAGCGAGATGTTGTTTCCTCCTGAGAAGAAGGCCCTAGTGCACGACCGAACCTCGAGATGACGAGGGTTTATGTGTCGGCAAGGGTGATGGCGGGCCGTTGTTTCTTCCTGAGAAGAGTACCCTAGTGCCAGACCGAACCTCGAGTTGAGGAGGGATTACGGGTCGGTAAGGGTGATGGCGAGCCGGTGGATCTTCCGAAGAAGAGTACCCAGGTGCCGGACCGGACCTCGAGTTGAGGAGGGATTACGGGTCGGTAAGGGTGATGGCGAGCCATTGTTTCTTCCTGAGAAGAGTACCCTGGTGCCAGACCGAACCTCGAGTTGAGGAGAGATTATGGGTCGGTAAGGGTGATGGCGAGCCAGTGGATCTTCCGAAGAAGAGTACCCAGGTGCCAGACCGAACCTCAAGTTTGAGGAGGGATTACGGGTCGGTAAGGGTGATGGCGAGCCGGTGATTCTTCCTGAGAAGAAGGTTTGAACCGTGTGGTCTGTCGCTTTAGCGGAGTCTTGATGGTGCTTCCGGGATTCGTGTGATGGTCCATTTTTCTAGGGGCATTAAATGACGCTGCCAGCCTGGACGCAGGTGGTGCATGGGCTTCCGTAGATTGGCTTTCCCAATGTCATAAAGGCGGGTCTTGGGGGAGGCTATAAATACCTCTCCCTCCCCTAGCGGGTTTGATCACAGCAAGGGTGGTTCAATGGCCACCTGAGGTGTCTGCTTCGGCGGGCGTCTCTCTTCTAGAAAGCTTTGTTGTGGCGTCAAGGGGCCTCGAATTGGTGACGACTCTGCCGTCTGGATCCTTTTTCGGGTCAGACGACTCCCATACGGATGTCTGGCCCGAGAAAGATCGGGACGGGAGGGGCATCCATCGCGTCCTGGCTCTGGGGGTGAAGAGCCTCGGATATGCGGATCGATCTTTATTCTTGGTAGGGTTCCAGGTGATGGTGGCTTTCCTCCCACCCTCGAACAATTCGGGGTTTCGGTCGACGAGGCCTTAAGTCCCGATTTGTTCGAGGGTGAGAGAGGAGCCGACCGAGCTCTGGAACCTGGGGCGCAGACGGGGGTGGCTTTCCTGCCACCCGGGAACGATTTGGGGTTTTCGGCCGCCGAGGCTGTAAGCCCCAAGTTGTTCGCGGGTGAGAGGGGAGCCTGCCGAGTCCTGTAGCCTTAAATCTTTAACAAGGAAAATTTTTTCGCCGAGCACTTCATCCGGCCCGACTCCTGTGTCTGGTTGCCAGCCTGGCATTGGATGACGTCAGAAGCCCATGTTTCGAGGACGTGGCACAGTTTTCTAGGCGGCCGCTACACGCCAATCGGTGAACAGTAATTGCAGAAATCGAGGAGTCGTTTTTCCCCTCTATAAATGTTCCCCCCTCTCCTCCTATCGTCCACTTCTCATTTCGCCTCTTTCTCTTTCTAACAGATCTCCCAACATCTCAGTCTTCGTTCCTACCTTTCGCGGTACCAAGTTCGTTCTTCCGAGGCGACCCTCGGTTTGTTGGTAAGTTTGTTTTTAGTTTAGGCACACATGGATAGGGCTCAGTCGGGCTCGTTGGCATCGACGTCTGGGGGGGCGCAAATCCCGCCTCCAGACTGACTTCGCGGGAGGAGTCGGATCTCGAGGGGGAGTCTGTCGGTGAGGAACAGCCAGTGTATGACGTGAAGCCGCTGCGTTCTCGGAGGTTTTTTGTTGTGGAAAGTAGTGATTCTGAGGAGGAGGGGGGCGGTAGTTCTGCCGAAGTTCAGATTCTACGGATGGTTTCCGGAGAGGAAGGGGGAGCCGAAGGGGCTCAGATAGGAGGTCAGGGCGTGGGCTCGAGCTCCATGCCGATAGGTCTGGAGCGATTATCTACCCCCTCCCCTGAACGGACCAAGAAGAAGGGGGCCCCGAAGAAGAGGGGGTCGAGGATTGGGGGCTCGAGTCAGGCGCCTGTTAACTTGACGACAGGGTCACCCGTACGGTCTAAGCCGTTCCGTCGGTACCCCGACGATCTTTCTGATGAGGAGTGTGGGGTCCAACCGTCGTCGCCGAGCCGGAAGAAGGTGATAATGGACGCATTTCCGACCGTTCTGGAGGCAGGTAACTTAGAGGCTTTGCGGTTGGCATACCATATAGGGTCCGGCTATGAGCTCATGTTGCCGAGCTCCACTCTTCGACCGACCGACCCTCTGCCGGATCGGTATTGCGTCTTCCCCGTGGATGCCTTTATCTCCGGCTTTAGGTTGCCCGTTCACCCGTTCGTCCGAGAGGTGCTGAACTGGGCGTCCTTGGCGCCGATGCAGTACAGGCCCAATTCCTGGAAGCAGATCATCTGCTTCGTATTGTTGTGCGGGGAGCAGAGGGTACCTCTTCGGTTGAACGTCTTCCGAGCGATGATGATGATTGGCTCGTCTGCTGAGGATATCTATTACATTTCGCCCCGGGGCAAGTCGAAGTTTGTTCATGGTCACCCGGACTCCATCAAGGAGTGGAAGAAGAAGTATCTAGTGATCCGGAGTGAGGAACCTTGGGATATTCCCACTCGGTGGAATCACTACAAGCCGAGCTATAAAACGCCGAGGTCGAGGGACCTGACTGCCGAGGAGTGGGGTTTTGTTGAGCGTCTCCGTTTGTCATATAGCGTCGACTGGGCGAAGGTGACCGAGGGCCACCTGACGAATGCCGGACTGAGCCCGGCCGATCCATGTATGTAGTTGTTTCTTTCTTTTTGGCTTTGTTGTTCCTCCGTGCTCATTGTCCTTACTGGACTTTTTCACAAGTATGGATCCTGAGTCGATCAAGGCGAGGAGGCGCGAAATGAAGAAGGAGGAGGCCGAGAAGAAGGCGAAGACGAGGGGGTCGTCCCAGGGGGTTTTCGAGGCCCCTGTTCAGCCGAGGGCAAAAAGGACTCGCTCGGAGACGGTCAAGGACGCGGCAGTTCAGGGCGATCCGGACCAGGGTAAGGTAACAGATCTTGATAAGGGGAAGGACCCTCTAGCGGATCCGGAGATAGAGGAGAGGCTCCGGCGACCGTGGGTGCCGGATTGGTCGATTCGCGAGGGAGACAGTTTGACCCGAGGGCGGCAAGCCGTCGAGGTGGCGAGTAAGTTGGCGACCCCCCGGGATCGCTCGGAGATGAAGGCCGAGTCTCTGGACGCGGCATATACACGCCTCGCACAGGCCAATGTGCTGGTAAGTTTGTCAACCTCTCTTGTTTCGCAATTACGTTGTAAAGGAGGCTTCCTTAGTTGTGCTTGGTGATTACAGGCGACCGTGCAGGGGGCCCACGTGAAGGGCCTTTACGAGGCTGCTTTGAAGCGGGAGCGTGATAAGGCGGACAAGGCCGAGCAGGAGACGAAGGTGATGAAGGCAGAACTCGAAGGCTCTCAGAAGAGGGAGCAAGAGATGAAGGCGGCATTCGACAAGAAGAGGGGGGAATGGGCGGAGAAGATGGCGGCTCAGGAGAAGGAGTTTGCCAAGGAGCTGAAAGAGTTGACGAAGACGAGTCAGCTTCTGGTGATCAACGCCCAAGACGAGTGTTACGCGAAGGCACTCAGCCACGTGAAGCACTTCCACCCGTCCCTTGATCTGTCGAACTTCGAGTATGATATGGAGGTCGACGGGACACCGAAGATTCCCGGCGAAAAAGGAGCTGCTCCCGACCCGCCTGTCGAGATTCCCGGCGAAAAAGGAGCTGCTCCCGACCCGCCTGTCGACCCCCTCGTGGACCCGCCTGCCGATGCAGAGGTGGGAAAACAGACTGTGTAATTTTTCGTCTTTCTATTTTCTCCTCTCGATTGTATTTGCCTTCCGCGGACTGGCCACCGCATTTTTTTTTGTAAGAAGTGATTCAATTTTCAGAATAAAAATGATTTTTGACCGGCCAAGTGTTTTGACTTAGGGTGTTTTCTGGCTCTCCTTGCCTATGCGTTTTGAGTTGGCCGGTTTTCTTGTAGGCTGCGGATCTTCTTCCCCAGGTGGACCCCTGCCGCTCCGACGTGGCGTGGCTTTTGAGTCCCTGGTGGCCACGTTGGTTCGCTACCGAAAGGGGGCTTGTGATACTGACGCGGCTTTTAATTATTACCGGAATAAGTCCGAGGCCTTGAGTGAGGAGGCGAGCCGGCTGAGGAGGGCGATGGTGGAATGGGACCTAGGAGGCGTCGGTCTTGGGCATACCATGTCGAACACCTTGGTGCAGAGGCCCCCCTCCGAGAGGTTACTTCGTGATGTCATAGTGGAGAAGGAGATGGAGATACACCGCTACAAGACGATGCTGGGCGTCTCGTCCTCTTCTTCCTTGGGTCGGCGAGCGGATGGAGTTCCTTCCGCGCTGCTCCTGCTGGAGCGCATGCGACCGGGGGATGCTCAGAGCTCCGTGGCTGGTGCGTCGACCGCGGCTGAGCCGGTGGACCGCCATGACGAGGAGAGGGCTCCTAGCCGTTCGGCCGGAGTGGTCCCGCCCTTTGTTGGACCCCCGGGGCCCTAAGATAGTAGCTTCCTTCGGCTTAAGATGAATGGAGCGGTCCTGTAACGGTCATTACTTGTTTTTCTCATAATCAACTAAAGGTATGAATAAAGAATTCTTTTTTTTCCCCTTCGCTTTACTTAGGGATGCGGTAAGCGTCGGCGGAGGTGCGGTTCGGCTTCTTCGATTCGTGAGGGATCAACGCGGGGCCTTGGGAAGGGCCCCTGGCCCGAAGCTGGGTTGGGCCTACCGAGGCACTGAGGACGATACCGGAGTGAGGGTTTGGGGACCGATCCCGATGTTTGGCTTTTAAGTTGGATCTGCCGAATCATTTGGAGTTTTGAAAAAACAAAATGGGATTCCTTTCGTACCAGATGGGGGGGGGGGTCGTCGAAGCCGCCCTTTACATGTGAGAGTTTACAAAGGGTTTTTCATACATTAGCCAAGTTAGACCCTATGTTTGCTTCTCTAGGAACTTCGTTAGGGGCTCGGCGTTTGATTAAGAATCTTCGGATGGGAGTGGCCCAGGGCTGGTATCATCTTGTGCACGTATCGCCTCCGGCTTCTTGGACTTCTATGGGCACTGTTTGATCGAGACCCTCGAAGGAGGAAGGGGTGAGTTTGGACGGTGCGCCTGTTTGAGCGTTTCTGTGCCCGGGGGACTCTGCTAACTGTGGCGCAGCTGAAGGATGCCAGGAGTCGTTGGACTGTCGTCGAGCCTCCAATCATGCACTCGTCGCGGGCCTCGTATTCCCTGGTGATCTGGTTGACCATGAGCTGGGAATTGCTGAAGAGATCTCAGATACGTCGGAGGGCTTTTAAGCGAAGCGATCTTCGTTGCGGCGGACGCGGGCGGTGCTGCGAGTGGCTTATCCGGAACTACTTTGATTCCTCCTAGGCGTCGAACAGGGCCTCTTCTGGTTCGTCGAAAGGCTTGGGAGCTGGGCCATCTCTCTCGGGTGCGAGTTCAGTGGCGTCGAGGGGGAACACACCCTCTCCGACGGCAGTCATATAGCACGACTGCGCGACCTCGTGGCTACCTCGGGCGATGCCTACCCCTCGGTGGGTGGGGAATTTGAGTTTTAGATGGTAGGCCGAAGGCACCGCTTGGAGGGAGGTCAATCCAGGTCGGCCGAGAACGGCGTTGTAAGCTGTCTTGAAGTTGACAATCATGAAGTCCATGAATTCGGTCCTCTCGACAGGAGCCGACCCTGCGGTGACCTCGAGGGTAACAATCCCTTCTATTGTGACAGGGGCGCCGAAGAATCCATGCAACAGGTATCTGGCGGGCTTGAGCTTTCCACCGGGTAATTTGAGGCTCTCGAAGGTTTTGAGGAAAAGAATATTAACTGAGCTACCGTTGTCAACGAGGATTCGGCGTACCTCGCAGTTAGCCACGTGGAGGCTGATGACGAGGGCATCGCAGTGGGGTAGGTGAACGCCTTCGAGGTCTTCTTCTGAGAAGCTGACTGGCCCCGGCTGTGGCTTGGACGAGGGGTTGTTTTGGACAGCATTCGCCTCTTGGAGGAGGGCTTTTCGGGCTGTATTTGGCCCTCCTCCTATCGGCCCTCCGTGGACATAGTGCACGATGAATGGCGTATCCGTGGTTCCCTTAGACCCGAGATCCTGTTCACGGAGGTGGGAAGTCGTATGGTTCGGGGGCGAGAGTCTCTGTCTCCTGTCGTCTTGCCGATCCCGGCGGCCTTCTCGGGTGAACTGTCGGAGGAACCCTTGTGAGACGAGTTCCTCAATTTCGTCTTTCAGGGCTCGGCATTGATTGGTATCGTGCCCATGGTCTCTGTGGAAGCGACAGTAGAAGCACTGGTCTTGATTCCTGTTGCTATTAGGTCGGGGAGGTAGTCGGACGATGCCTTCGCCTTCGACTTCCAAGAGGATGGCGGATGGGTTGTGGGTCAAGGGAGTGTATCTCTCGAAGCGGGGGACCGGCGGGACCTTCTTCATGGCCCCCGTGTCCCTCGGAGCTTTCTTTGATGGTTCGACCTCTCCGACCTTCCTCTTTCCCTTCCCGATGGCCTCCCGGGTATCTTCGGGATTAAGGGCCTCTTCTGCCCTGATGTATTTTTCGACCCTGTTGAGGAGATCGGGAAAGTCGACGGGGGGCCTCTTCGCCAGCGAAGCTTTCAGCTGTCCATGACGAACGTTGTGCCGAAAGGCCGCAGAGGCGACGCCTGGATCAAGAGAGGAGACCGACCTCGCCTCCGTGGTAAATCTTCGGGCGAACACTCTGAGGGATTCTCCCTCTATCTGCTTGAGCCCCAGTAAAGAAGAGCTAGTTTTCTCCGCCTTCCGGCTGGTGACGAAGTGGGCGAGAAAATTGCCCTCTAGTTGGTCGAAGGAGTAAATGGAGCCGGGAGCGAGTTTTGAGAACCATTCACGAGCCGGACCTCGAAGGGTGGCCGGGAAGGCTCGGCACAGCAGGGGATCTGAGGCGCTGTGAATCATCATGAGGGTTTTGAAGCCCTCCACGTGATCAGCAGGATCTCCCTTGCCGTCGTAGGTCTCGAACTGAGGAAGTCGGAAGTCCCGGAGTATTTCTGCCTGGAGGATGGGGGCGGAGAAGGGAGGTCGGATAGGTCTGTACCCCTGAGCCGCTCTTTGGCCGCCGTCCCCTATGTGATCGAGGCGATCTTCCATTCCTTGGAGGCGCCTTAGAAGTATGTCATTGCCTTCTGGCTGGATTGTCGATGGTCGGGACGCTGGCCTCGGAGTCCGACCTGGTTTGGGAACGGAGTGTTTCTCCCCTGGGGGCCCGTCGGAGGACCCCGAGAATTTCTCTTCGGAAGTCCTGGAACTCCTCCTGAGTGACGGGGGCTCCCTCGACCCTGTTTGGCCGGCCGGAAGGTTGCCTTCCGATACGGCTGAGTGCGGGCCTCCGTCTCTCAGGCGGTGGTCGTGGATGGTTCGGGGCCGGGTTGGAAGCGGCCCTTCCCCTGCTGCGGGTGTTTTGACGGTTAACGATTATTCCTCGTAGGTCGGGCTGGACTGTACGGGTGGCGCTTTGCCGGGATCCCTGACGGGAATCCCCGTGCCTTGATGCGCGTGGCCCGGCATTAGTATTTGGTGGGGGTGTGTCCCGTCGGTTGACGGTGGACGCGGCCTCCTGGCCCCTGGAGGCCATAGGCGTTCGGCTATCGAGGTCGCTCGATGGTCGGGCTCGGATCGGCTTCTGAAGCAAGGTTCCCACAGACGGCGCCAACCTGATGCGGCTTATTTCTGGGAGACGTGTGGATGCACCAGGTGTGAGTTCGGACTCGATTTATATTTGAAGGAGAATGCTGCTCGTCTGCCGACCCTTGACTGACCGGGTGGAATTCTTGGCGACCTCGGGGCGGTTCGGAGATCTGGGCTCGGATCAGAGGATTCGGATCCGAGGTCTTGTGTACCTGCAGACGGTCCTGAAACACCGGGGTTTGTCCCGGTGGCGGACCCTCCGACGATCTAGTCAGTCTCTGTGAGAGAGTAGCAATAACTAGGTGAATTTAAGTGGCAAAAGATTGATTACCTCAAAAAGGTGGGTGAGGGTCTAGTATTTATAGAGAATCCCAACTGGGTTTGGATCCGCTTGGGGGCCGGGTCTGAACCTGAAAGCCCATGGGCCCGTCGTGGCAGAAGGCCCAGGGGGTTTAGGGCTGACGTGGCAATACTAAGAGTGGTATAGGGCTGACGTGGCAAAACCCGGAGTGGTATAGAGCTGACATGGCTGATCGTGGGTCTTTTGTGCTTCTGGGAGAATCGGAGGGCCTAGGCTGCGCCAGGTCAACCCCCTGCTTTGCCAGAAGGGGGGGATGGCTCATGGGGCTGTCACGGGTCGGAGACCGAGGACAACTGAGGCTCGTCGGATACGAGAAGGCCGGCTCTGGGGGGGGTGCACTTGAGGTTCGGCGCCGACCCTGTAATGGTTCGAAGCCGAGCCAGATTGCTATTTTTACCTTTCTTGAGTGAGCGTTGTATTGGGCCCTGGTTGGGCCCGCAGGCCATTTTTACCCTACCACACACATGTTGCTTTACTATCGCAATACACCTTCATAGGTTCATTCGGACCACAGCCTAAATCCTGCAACAAGAGTTTCAGCCATAAAGCTTCCGCTATACATAGAGCTACTCCGCGATACTCAGCCTCTATACTAGAGCGTGCAACATTCTGCTTCTTGCTTCTCCATGTAACTATATTTCCTCCAACAAAGGTGAAGTATCCTAAAGTGGAGCGCCTATCAATTATAGATCCTGTCCAATCAGCATCAGTATATGTCTCAACCTTCAAGTGACCATATTTCGCAAATAGGACCCTTTTTCCTGGAGCAGACTTAATATATCTTAAAATTCTCATCACTGTATCCATGTGATGTTTCTGAGGTACATGCATAAACTGACTTACCACACTTAAAACATATGATAAATCTGACCGTGTATGTGCAAGATACATCAGTCATCCAACAAATCTCTGATATCTTTCCTTATCACAAGGCACATGATCAGGTTCGTTGCAAAGTTTCAGTTCTTCTAATGGTGTACCAATCGGCTGACAAGCAGACATTCCAGTTTCCTTCAATAAATCGAGAGCATACTTTCTTTGAGACAGAAATATACCATTTCTCGAGCGAGAAACTTCAATACCAAGAAAATATCTCAAAGAACCAAGATCCTTCATTTCGAACTCTTGTGACAAGTAGCTCTTCAATGCCATTCTCTCCTCAGAATCATTCCCAGTTACTATCATATCATCCACATATATAATGAGATGGTAATCTTACCTTCTTTCCTTTTCATGAATAAGGTATGATCTGAATTACTCTGACAATATCTGAATGTCCTCATTGATTTTGTAAAATTCCCAAACCAAGCTCTTGGCGACTGTTTGAGACCATATAGCGCATTCCTCAATCAACACACTTTATTACTGTGTTAGACTGATCTGTTCGACCCTAGTGGAAGATCCATATAAACCTCCTCTGTCAATTTCCCATGCAAAAATACATTCTTCACATTAAATTGCTCCAACGGTCAGTCAAGATTTGCAGCAAGTGACAGTAGAACTCGAACAGTATTGAACTTTGCCACATGTGCGAATGTATCTTCATAATCAATTCCATACGTTTGAGTGTATCCTTTGACAACTAGTCTTGCTTTGTATCGCTCTATTGAACCATCGGACTTATACTTCACTGTATAAATCCATCTGCATCCTACTGGCTTCTTCCTTGCTGGCAGCTCGACTATCTCCCAAGTCTCATTCTTTTTCAAGGACTTCATCTCCTCATCCATAACTGCTTTCCACCTTGGATCAGTAAGGGCTTCCTGCACACTGTTAGGAATAGATACAGTAGATAATTGATTTACAAATGACTTATTTGATTCCGACAAGTGGTGAGTGGATACATAATTACTCATGGGATATTAGACGTTACTAGTGGGATCAGGTTCATAAGTGGGTTTTGGAATACCTCTATCAGTACGGTGCGGAAGTTCTCTTCTAGGAGCTTCGGACAATGATGACGATTGGTTTTGGGGTTCTAATGGTTCACTCTCACTGAGATTTGATACTGGTTGCAATTCTTCAAGCGGGGGTTGTCAAGAGGGACTTCTTCCCTTGGTTGCACTTCTTCGTAAGGGTCTTCCGCCCTTGCTAGGTCTTCATTCAAGTGTTCGCCATTATTTGTATCCAGTTGTTCGTTCTGGCTGGTAATTACTTCATCATACTCAAGAACCTGAACTTCACTAACCCCTTCATCATACCCAAGAGTCTGAACTTCACTTCGGTACTCCTCCTGAAGTTCAGTTATAGAAAAATACATCTCATCTTCATGAAACACAACATCCATAGTCACAAACATCCTTTGAGTTGGTGGGTGATAGCACTGATACCCTTTCTTATCCTGTGCATATCCCACGAAAATACAGCAGACAGCTCGAGGAGTTAACTTATTGCGTTCATGTTGATGAAGATGAACAAATGCAACACACCCAAACACACGAGGTGGCAAGTTGACGACTTTTGGTGCATTCACAGCATCAGTTAATGCTTGAAATTGTGTGAGGAAGTTTAGGATACTAGAGGGAACTCGGTTGATTTGGTATGCAGTAGAAGGGCTTCTCTCCAATAGATGAGTGGCATATTTTCAGGGATGAGAGAAGCACGAACCACCTCGAGCAAGTGTCCATTTTTTCTTTCTGCAACCCCATTTTGTTGAGGTGTATATGAGCATGTAGTCTGGTGAACAATTCCGTGTTCCTCTAAATATTGTTGCAGATTCGAACTCAAGTATTCTCTGCCATTATCACTCCTAAGAACTTGAATCTGTGATTTATACTGAATCATAATATGTTTGTGAAATTTCTGAAATAAGCCACTAACTTCACTTTTCGACTTCATCAAACAAATCCAGATTATACGGGTACAGTCATCAATAAATGTCACAAACCATTTGGCTCCTCCAAATGTAGTGGTTTTGGATGGACCCCAAATATCAGAATGAATAATCATAAATGGTAGGGAGCTTCTACTTGGACTTGAAGGAAAAGAGACATGGTAACATTTTGCGAGTTCACACACATCACACCGAAAGGCAGAAATATCCAACTTCAAAAATAAACTTGGAAATAATTTCTTCAAATACCCAAAAGAAGCATGCCCTAGACGTCGATGCCATAGCCAAATATCTGATTTCTTCTCATCTTTGGATCCTTCCATACTTAGAGCTTGAGTCAACTTGCTTGAACATTCAGATTCTAAATCCAGATAATAGAGTTTCTCGTGTCTAACTCCATAACCAATCGTCTTGCGAGCCCGAACATCCTTAAACACACAATGTGAAGGCCAAAAGACTACAATACAATATAAGGTAGTAGTTATTTGAGCAACAGATAATAGATTGAAATTCAAGGATGGCACAACTAGGACAGTATCTAAGGTTAGGTTGTTTGTGAGAGGTATGGAACCCTTGCCAGTAACAGTGGCAGGATCACCATTGGCAGTGGACACAGTTGATTTGGTGGATGGTTGAAAATTTTGAACTTGTCTAGAATCAAAAGTCATATGATCGGTAGCACCCGAATCAATTATCCATGCATTATTCATAATAGAGACAGAAAAAACCTTACCTTACCATCATTACCTGCAGCAGCACGATCAACAACTCCAATTGCGACACTGGGTTGATTGCAAGTCTTCTTCCAAATATCCCTACTATGATCGCAGTTCTCCGGATAGCCGACAATCTTATAACAACGAGCTTTCGTGTGGCTGATCTTGTCACAATGAATACACTTCCTTGACTCATACAGATATTGTCCCATAGTAACACAACAAGGAGAACAAGTTGTCCGCCAAGCAGTGAGCAGCAAACACCAATGGAGTACAATCAGCAAATCAGATCTAACTAAATTAGATCAAGAGATCACAACAACAACAATAGAGAAAGAACAACGATAATGGCAGCAACAGCGAGACTGATGTAAAACCAACCCTAAAATAGAGAATTTCCAAGAATCTTAATGGGTTAATTTTACCAACATGAAAGTGCGGATCTAAGTTGGAAATTTTAACAGTTAACAGGTTTGATGGGTTTTCAAGAATTGAATAAGTGTAACAGTCCCAATTAATAATTCAACCTTACAATCAATAATTAAATCCTACGTGTTTTAGCAAGTAATAAGTTCAATACTGATTCGTACTCTACTCTAGCATGTGGATCACTCAATCTCAATTATTTTGTGGTCGACAGGCAAATTAGATAATATATTAGATAACAGAGCAGTAAAATACAAATATTTAATAAGGAAAAGAGTATACCGAATGCGAAGAACAATTGCAACAATCGAAGCGGCTACTGTTGGAAGAACAGGTCGTTGGATCTGACTGTGCTGTTCTGGCTGAACGAGGAAGGAGTAGGGGATTCGGCTGGGGCGCGCTGCCGTTGAAGGACAGGGGTGACTGGGTTGTTGCGGAAGGGAAGCAGGGAACCAGGCGTCGAAGTGCCCAGGACGACGCCGTGGGAGATCGGCGATGTCGCACTGGCTGCTGTTGTTGGGCGCCTGCAAGAGGAGGATCGCACAGGGGAGTTGGAAGTAGGGGAACAGCCAGAGGAAGGTTTAGGGCTTTTGTGTGGTGATGGGTCGACGGAGTATGGGGGTGAAGGATTGGGTCGCAGTGGGGAGGTGACGGGAGGATGTCGAAGGCGGAGGTAGGGGATTTGGGTGGCGACGGAAACGGGAAGTGGATTCGAAGGTCGGGAGATGGGTTCGAAAGTGGGTTAGGGATTTTGTGAAGGGGATTTTGAAAGAGGTCGGGAGATGAAGAAGGAAGGAGAAGAAAGAAGGGGGCGGTTGGCGACTGTTAGGTTTAGGAGTATGATTAGGGTTTTTGTAATAGGGATTAGGAAAATTAGGGTAGAGATTGTATTGGGAGATTTTAATTTGGGGTAGATTCTAGAGTTAATCACTAACTCTAAAATTAATTAGGATTTATCACAAACCCAAATAATGGGGCTCTCAGTTGTATCATACAAAAGAGAAGGAGGAAGAGCAAAAACTCAACACAGATTTTTTTAATCAATAATGGCATACTTTCTCATTAATCTCAAGGCCTATAAATAGGCTCAAAATACATCTTGATACAAATCTCAAAATATTCTCAGAATCTAAAAAAATACAAAAAAGATTACATATGGCTATAATTGCCAGAAACAAAAATGGTACTGAAATAAACTAAACAGGAAAGATGTCCTCCTCAGAGACTCTGGTTGGTGGCATCGCTGGTTCAACGGCGACTAGACAAGGGGCACGAACGGAGGACGGCGGGTGGTCTGGCGATGGCGGCTAGGCGGGGTGCAGTGTCGACGGGATCTGGGTCGACAGGGATCGACACAGGCAGGGCGCCCAGATTCGATGGCTGATCGGGATCTCCAGTGAAGAGGAGAACGGAGAACGGTCGAACGTCGAAGTGAAGAGGGAATCTGGTCGGATCTGGTCGGGGTCGTGGTCGACGAGGACGTTGGGGATCGGTGACGGGACTTGGCCGGGGTCGAACGTCAAAGTGAAGAGGGCATCTGGTCGGATCTGGTCGGGGTCAGGGTCGACGAGGACGTTGGGGATCGGTGACGGGATCGGTGATGATCGGTGACGAAGATTGGTGACGGGATCAGCAACGGGATCTTTGGACGGGATCGGATCAAGATGGAGGTGTCAGATCTGATCACTTCCTCTTCTTCTTCTTCAGTTAGCCTAGATCGGATTAGGCTCTGATACCATGTTGAAATGTTGAAAACAGATTTGGAAAAAAATACTATTATTCTTGTTGTTCTTTATTCTTTACAGTATACATCTATATATAAGGATTACAATCTTGGAGGAAAAGAAAGGAGATTGGGGGAAGATTGAGGGGTGAGAGATTTGGAGAATCTGTTTCCTATAGATTAGGAAACAGAATATACATATTACTACTTACTTCATTTCAACAGACCTCTCAAACTTTGGTAACATCAACTTCATTAACAACTACTTATGAATCATTTTTTGGCCTACATCCTTATTTTAAGTTTTCATGGTATGGCAACATAAAGTCAATTTATATTTATAATCAAATAACTATATTGTAACTTTTTGAAAGGATTTACTTGGCCGTTCAACTTTAAAAATTGATGTATCTAGCCTCTCATATAAACATATTCTGCACTTAATTTATAATAGTCACTAGTAAATAAGTGGAAGTATATATCTCCACATGTATAAAGCTTGGCATAGGTCCAAGAAATGTCGAACAGTATTGGCATCCAACAGAGATAAGCATGCGTCTGACATGAGTACAGCATCATGATAAAAGTTTTCATGTAATAGAATTTACAAACAAGACTATCAAAGAGCCCCTACCATTTACAATATCACATGATACCATAGGCACAGAGTTAGCTTACATAGTTTATTATCATATTACATTTCAAACAGTTAACTAAGGCAAAAGAGATGATAATACCTTCCAAGGATTTGGCCACACCCGAGAAATTCTTAGCGACCAAGTTGTGCAAATCCTCTCCTGCCCAAATTGGATATATGCATATATTCACTCCTAACCCAACACCAGCACCAACGGCAATAAGTAGAAATCGACTCACTGCTGTCTCAATAAACTGCCTCGTTCTATTCCCCGACACCATCACCATACAAAATGTGAGCAAAAAAACCCGAAAGCCGTATTCATATGGCTTCATTTCCGGGTAAAGTTTTATGTAGCTCACCAGGAAACCTACCACATCCAGCACAAGATCCGATCAACACGAGTAGAAAGGAAACCCGATTAGAAGTAAAGAAGACTGCAAAAACTCACCAACAATAAAGATGCTGATAACAATGAAGTGCTCCTCCCACTGTCCAGTCATTGTACACAAATAAGCAACCCCAAGGGATATCCCGCCTGCAGATAATGTCCCTAAAGCCCGATTGAACCCTTTACTTAGCGTTGATCCTGCAAAAAGCAAGGATCATAACATTAAAATATGAGAGGAATTTTTTCCATTTCTTTGTTTATAACTTTTTCAGAATGACACTCACAATGAGGCTATGATTAAGAACCCGGTTAGGATAACTTCTTTATGCGGTATGCGAACTTTGCTCATCATACCTCTATCTCCACTCAAAAAAAAACAAAAACAAAAACAAAAACAAAATCAAAACAAAAAAGCCTTAAATCGTAAAAATCTTTTAAATAACTAAATAAGTAATCACCTATTCGATATAAATAGAGTTAAGAAATAAATAAGGGAGGACTCAAGTTGTGATAACTTCCCTCATCTCAACATTTGGGCCAAGAAAAGCTGATTCTCTCCAAAAAAAATTGGTCTCAAACAACCCAAAAGTATTAGAACTAAACTTACGTGAGAAAATCCAGACAGCTCTGGCTATCATAACTTGGCTTTGTCCTCAAACACACCAAAGGGAAGAACACACCATAAATGCATTCCCCTTAAAAGACGAAATCTTACTAACATTAGAAATTCCAACCAATTAGCCACCAAGTATCATGAACAAAACTCAAGTCATTTCCTAACAACTCTCCAACACTTCCCTAATTTCCAATTCGAACACTCACTTACCACTCCAATAGAAGTCATACCACTCAAACTATGCTCATTTAGTACAACTATATCTTCCATAATAAAATAATTAAGACAGGCAATCCACATGTTACCCTTTCCACGAGTCGCACTTACTGTTTCAATGCATTACGATTTACGACTCTAGTCATCCTAAATTTGACCTGTTTGGGACTCAATGTGCAGTTTTTCATGGAGTTAAGGCCCTATTTGGATACAACGATAAAATACTTGTAGATAACTTTTAAGTGAAGGTAGAGCAATGCCACTTATTGGTTGCATACATGTATATTCATTTTGGCTTAAAAAAATCAGATCATGTTTGGATACAGAGGTAGGATGCCTATAGTTACTAAGTGGAGGTAGAGGAATGCAGCATATAGGTTGCATACCAGTAACTCCTTTTCTGCCATCAAAGATAGTGGATATTGGATACATACAATTATCTTGACTTTGAGGTTAAAAAAAAAATTTGGAGGTAACTTAACTTCAAAATATGATCCAAAATTGATCAAAGTTTAGATACCTATAGTTAAACAAGTCACCTCCACAAACCTCTACTAACCTCGAATTTTTTGCCGTACTAGGCCACTTTTTGAAAATATTTGCAATTATGAGCCAGTTTCGAAACTATTAGCGCTCGTGGGCTACTTTGTGTCACGTCAGCAGCAGCCGCTATTCTCATTAGCGGTCTCCTCATTTTGAAAGTCGCTAATGGGAATAACGGCCTCTGTTTTAAAATATTAAAAAAATTGTTTGCAGTCGTTGTTCCCACTAGCGACCGAAGTATATATGAGGTCGCTAATGGGATTAGCGACCTCAAATGAATGTATTAAGACACTTAGCAATTTCTAGAAAGCTTTTGCTCTCTTGGATATTTTTTTAAAAAACTTTGCTAGTCCGAATAGCGACCTCAGTAGAAGACTAAATCTCCTTACTCTCAGTAAGATTTGCAAAATAATCACCCAACTAAGGTCACTATTGAGAATAGCGACCTTAGTATACTTCCGTCACTATTCGGAATAGCGACCTCAGTAGAAAACTCAATCTCCTTGTTCTTTGTAAAATTTGCAAAAATAGTCACATAACTAAGGCCTCTATTCGAAATAGCGACCTTAGTATAATTAAGGGATCTATTCCGAATAGCGACCTTTGTACAACTAAGGTCACTATTTCGTATTAGAGATATCAAAGGATAGTTTCCTTATTTAGAATATTGCACTGCTGATATTCAATTTGTATAGCTCAGCACATTGATTATAATTACTTTCCTATCTAGCTTAGTTTCCTGATTCCTTTGTAGTACCTAAGATTAGAATTATACTTTCCTATCTAGCTTAGTTTCCGGATTTCTTTGTATTTTCTAAGATTAGAATTACTTTCCTATTTAGCTTAATTTCCTCATTCCTTTGTATTTCCTAAGATTAGAATTACTTTCCTATTTAGCTTAGTTTCCAAATTCTTTTGTAATCTATTTATTCTCTTCGTTGATAATGAAAAGATATACCACTATTTTCTCAATTCTAAACTGTTATATTTCGAATAGCGATCTCAGTTTTAAAAATAAATTGATTGTTATTTTTTCAGAGAGCAAAAGCTCTCTAGATTTTGCTAAGTGTTGAAATACAGTTCATTGAAGGTTGTTAATCTCATTAGCGACTTCATATATGCTTTGGTCGCTAATAGGAACAGTGACAGTAAACAAAAATTTCAATTTTTTTTAAAAAAGATATCATTATTCCCATTAGCGACCTCTAAAAGAAACGGACCGCTAATAAGAATAGCGGCCGCTGCTGACATGGCACCAAGTAGCACACGAGCGCTAATAATTTTGAAACTGGCCCATAATCATAAATATTTTCAAAAAGTGACCTAGTAAGGCAAAAAATTTAAAATTCTACAAACCTCTATACCCAAGCATGGCCTACCATATCCAAACTATGAACCAAACGAACCAATGTTTAGATAACTACATACCCAAACTTTGAGTCCGAGGTAAATGTACGAAAACTTTAAAGTAAATCATACCTATGCTGAACTCGAAAACCACCACCACCGTCAAAATCGCCCAAACCGAGTACCTACTAACTTCCTCAAACGGCTCCTTGAAAAAAATCAGCAGCGAAACCAGCGTCAGAGCCAGCCCCATTTTCGCTGCGAAAACCACCTTCCTCGGATCCGATCGCCCGAACTCCCACCCCTTCACCGCCAGCGCCTTCACCCACTCCCACCCGCCGACGACGCGGCGGACTGCGCGGCGGATGCGGCGGAGGAAGCAGCCGCCGTCGTCGAAGAATTCGTCGTCGTCGTAGTAGTCGTCGGACTCGAGGTTTCGGATGGAGAGGAGCCGCTCCTTACTCTTGTGCTCCAGGGCGTAGCGGAACGATCCGAGCTGCGGCGGCCGCGGTCCCATGAGATGAAATTACGATCTTGCCCTTCTTCTTCTTCGTATTGTATTTGCGATCGTGGGTTTGAAATGGTTCGGATTTGATTCGTCGATTTTTATTTTCGAATTGGATTGTTTGTTTGTTTGTGAGACTGTTATTAGTTAGAAGATGGGGTTGAGGTGACGTCATCTTCTCTTTTTACATGTTGGTGGGATCCAGTATGGGACGGTGGAATTTTATAACAAAATGACCGACTTTTTGAAAGTATTTACCAAAATAGCCTACTTTAGAAAGTATTTATCAAAACGACTCATTTGCTATCTCAGATAATCTCGTTGGTGAAAATAACCTCGTTGTCTGAGATAGCGAATGTATGCTGAGGTGTTAAAACGTGAAGAAAATTTTTAAGTTTAGACTCGTTATCTCGGATAGCGAGTTTGGAGAAAACAACATTGCTATCTTAGATAGCGAGTGTATGTCGAGGTGTTCCACAACTTTGAGAAAAACTTGAAGTAAAATATCAAGTTTAGACTAGCTATCTCAGATAACGAGTGTGTTTATACTTTATACCACACTCGCTAACTGAGATAGCAAGTGTCGGTTGGAGAGTTTTTAAAGACTCGCTCGCTGTTTCGCTATTTCTCTTCACTTCTCTCTTTCCATTAACCCAAAACCCTAGCCTCCCAAATTAGTTATTTCACCAACAAAATTCGTCCAAAATCTATTGAGATCCACTTCATCACTCACAACGCTCTCTACTTTCACACTCAAAATCCTAAACCCATCATACAATATCCTAAATTGTACTAGTCGCTAAAATTCATATGTATCTGAGATTGCAACTGTGAAAATTTTTAAAATTTTTCAGAGACTTCGAGGTCTCTGATAACTCACAATTCTCACACTCGTTATCTCTGATAGCGAACCTCTTTGAACTAGGGTCCCTATCTGAGAGAGCGAACCTAGTTATTTTATTTTCCACAAAAGTTAACAATCTAAAATTTTCCCTATATACATCATGTCTTGACTTTAAACACACACATTATGTCATATAATATCTAAGAAAGAAATAAAGTGGCTATATCTCAAACTCAACTGAATATGCACAATTAACTAAAATGCACAATTTGGGATCTTGGATGATGGGTTGAGGATTTTGAGCTGACAAACATTATTGCATGTAATATTGTCATTCAACTGTTATGACATGCAATAATAATAACTATAGTTGTTGTTTGGTAGTAGCTGCAAAGCTTTACACTCTTCATATGATATTTATTGTAGTTGTATTCAATTTTCAGAAATTTTTTAAACATGAAATGTATACAACTACACTCGCTATCTGGGATAGCGAGTCTAGTTCAAATGAACTCGCTGTCTCCGATATCGAGTGTTGTTGTACTCAATTTTCAGGAAATTTTTGAACATAAAATATATACAACTTCACTCGCTATCTGAGATAGCGAGTTTAATTCAATTGAACTCACTGTCTTGGATAGCGAGCGTAAGTCTATACATTTGTATGTTTAATTTTTTTATAAAAAATAAGTACAACTGCACTCACTATCTTAGATAGCAAGGTCAGTTGAACTATACTCGCTATCTGAGATAGCGAGTGTAGTTATATACATTTTCAGGCAGAAATTGCATGTTTAAAAATTTCTCTAAAAAATGAGTACAACTAGACTCGCTATCTGCAATAGTGATGGTAGTTATAGACATTTCAGATAAAAGTTGTAGGTTCAAAATTTATCTGAAAAATTAGTACAACTGCACTCGCTATCTCAGATAGCGAGTAGGTCAATTTGGTAAATAGTTCCGAAAGTGCGTCAGTTTGGTAAGAACTTACTAAAGGTGGGTCATTTTGGTAAAAAATTCAGGACGGTGGGGGGGACGCACTTGGTGAGGAATTATTGTTGGTAGACCGTAGACGCATGCATATATGAGATTTGTTCCGAAGGTTGTGGATGCACACAACTTGATATTCCATGACAATTGTTTATTGTATAAAATACATAAAATATATGTATTTCTATTGTGCGAGCGGCACAACGGTTTAGCAGGAAAGTTTAATGCTCTTCGCCATAAACCAAGTTCGCTCTATGTTTGGGTTCAAGTTGCTTTATTTACTTTATTTCTTCGTTTTTTTTTTCCTTATTCTTATTTCTTTTCTTTGTTTCTCAGAATATTTCTTCTATATTTAATTCATTATTCTCTATTTATTGATAAACTGGTAATTTACACGTGTAATACACGCACGTCTTAATAAATACAGTTTTTTAAAGTAAAAATTTAGGTTTAGTGTGGGTTTGAACCTAAGACCTTCTTTATAATAGTTATGTACGTATATTGTACGTATTGGTAGATTTACAAATTTACAAATGACAGTATGACCTTCTTCCATTATAATATGGAAAAAAGGGTTATGAGCAACTTGCTCATTTAGTAAATAAGCAATTGATGATGTGGCATACATGTGATTGGAAAAGCTTTAAAAGGGTTAGTTGTCCAATGTATTACATGCATGCCACATAATCAATTGCTCATTTACTAAATGAGCAAGTTGCTCATATCCCTTTTACCCTTATAATATTAGAGATTAGAGATTAGAGATTAAAGATATTGTCTCTTTTTCTCTTTCATTATAAAAAAATATATATACAGATGTAGATGAATTTATCTTACTAATGAAGTAATGATTTTACCTACTAGTAAAAATTTATAAGTGGCACACATGTGTTCATGTTATATTTCACCTTATCGATATATTGTAGAAAATTGATATTCTCAATTAAAGGACGCATATACTTCACTGTTTAAATGTTACTTTAATTATGTTAATAGCTAAGACACTCTTCATTGTTGTTGCATCATTTATGTTATTTCAATTCTGGAGTATTGAATTATGTGACAAAAAAGAGTCTCTAAATTTTCTATAGACAGAAGCTCCCTAAAAAAATTCAAAAACAAAAACCCTAGATCTAGAATTTGTTTGGAGGGGGTGGCGGCCGGAATCTCGCCGCCCCCTCCCTGATCGCCGGTCGACGCCGAGATCCGCACCCAGACCTCTCCCACCTTTCCTCGTCCCCCGCCGCAACCCACCCCTCTCCCGCTGCGTCTGTGCGGCAGCGAGGAAGCGACGCCACTCACCTCCGTCCCCTTCCCCCCTTTCTTCAGCTCCTCCGGCGCGCCACCTGTGCTCCCCGTCCTGCTGCGCGGATTTGTGACGTTGTCGTGCCGACGCGTGCGACGTGTGGCGACGAGGAAGCGACGGGCGACACGAGAAGCTCTAGAGCTCTGGGCCAATGAGCGGATCTGTGACGCCATCGTCCAACCTTGCGGGGGCAACGAAGAGGCATGCGATGCGTCCATGCCGTGCGGCGGCGAGGAGCTCTAGGCCTGCGACTTTGCTTCCAGATCTGAGATCTGGGTTGCTTTTGGAGTTGGGGGTTTGGGGGTGGTTTGATTAAGGATGGGGTTTGAGTTTGATTGGGGTTGGTTGGCCTTACTAGATGTTTGCCTAGATGTTCTTCGCGATTGCCATCATGTTTACACTCTCGGGGCCAATTACGGCGATCTGCGGGTATGATTTGGTTTTTGTGAGGGTTGGTAGTGCGTGTGAAGAAGCCAGGTATGTTTCTCGATCTGCGAGTCGCTATGATGAGCGGGTTAGGATGTTTTGCACGATTGTGGAGCTTGGGCCTGAAGATGGGGTCCCTCCGTGGTGTGCGCTCACTTGTCTCTACTTTCGAGGTGCTTGTCTCAACTGTCACGGAGCGACTATGTCGCGCCAGAGCATCCTCCCGCGCCTATTGTCGCAAACGCCATGGATCTGGGGTTCAAGTGTGATCAGGGCGATGGCGAGGTGCCCCCCCCCAAAGCATGCTATCTTGCACGATTGTGGAGCTTGGGCCAGAAGATGGGGTCCCTCCATGATGTGCGCGTTTGAGTGTCTTACGATGTCGCCGGTGCATTCTTCACTCTTCACAGACTATTGAGCTTCCTCCAGCTTAGGACTGGCTCGTGACAACGTCGCCTCTTCCCTCGGATTGAGAGTATGAGTCGAGATAAGTCTGTGTGGTGAGAAATCACCTGAGAGAGCTAGAGCGTGGGAGAGGTGAAGGTATCCTCTCCACGACTCTCTCCTGGAGCATGGCGTTTGGTGGGGTGAGCGAGATAGTTGTTTGGTGAGAAATCGCCTGAGAAAGCGCTATCATGTGAGAGGTGAATGTATCCTCTTCACGGTTATCTCTTTGGTAGCGATTGTGGGAGCTATTGGCGCATTTGTAGGATGAGCGGTGGGGATGGTAGAAGGGTGCGATGGCTGTGCATGTGCTGTGGGGTCAGAATTCGATCTACGGGGTTTGGGCCCAAAGATAGGGTCCCCCCAGCAATGTGAAGGCAGGATCGACAGGTGATAAAATCATGCCAGACTTGTTTCAGGTGGGTGTGCATGTACCGTGGTGGCACTGTACGAAGCTAAACTGACGTACTTACAGTTTTGCTGGACCGAGTGTTTGTCGGCCCACCCTCCAGGGTTGTTGGAGGGATTTGTTATTTGTATGCGTCATGTTGCTTCATGTATGTTTTATTTTCTGTCTGTAGTTTGTACTTTGGTCCAGTATTCTGGGTTTGTTTCGTTAAACTCTTATTAATGAAACATGATGGTCAGATTCCACATTTTTCTTAAAAAAAATATATGGAGTATTGGCTAGTGGAGTTTTCAAATTTGAGCAATTTTTTCTTCAGTGAAGAAAATGAGAATTAATTGTCTATGTGTACTTATTATATTAATTTGTTGGAAATTAATACGACTGACGAAAATAGCAATTGAAAATCGAAGGATTTGGTATTGTGATAAATCCATCAAAATTAAATTGATTTTTCGCCAATGAACCATCAGTATTGATTATGTGAGAGTGAGGGAAAGGGTCCAATGCACACAAAAAAACGACTTATGTTACTAAAAAGAGCAGGTATGACGATGTAATTTTTCTGACACAAATATTTTTTGAAGCTAAAATGGAACATTTTTTTAAAAATAAGATTTGAAAAACATCTAAAGATATATCCTTTAAAAAAAGGGTTTTTAACATGCATGGCCCTAACAAATATCACATATACCCCTCATAAATATATATTTTTGTATATGCCCCTAACAATTTAGACTATATTTCATATTTATCCCTATATTAGATATAGGGGTGTAAAATGAACAGGATGGTCCGTCGTCCGTCCGAGTCCGGCTCGAGAAATGGCTCGGCCGTGGACCGTCCGAACTGTTATATGAATCGAGCTTGAACAAATTATTAGGTCCGATGTTTTACCGAGCTCGAGCCGGACATAAGTCCGTCCGAGTATTATTGCGGTCTGATGCTTTACCGAACCGAGTTCGGACTATAAAATTTATCTCCAACCTAGACCGAGCCGTACATAAGCCCGTCTGAGTAGAATTTCGGTCCGAACTTGTAACGACCCGGATCCCCGTTATCGGAAATCCGTGACATCACCCAGATCATTGCCTTCAAATGCATCTCAACACAGTAAATAACGTGGAAATTTAAACATTTTTATTGCCATCAGAGTAATTACATTAATAATTACAAATATCAAATCGCCCTTGAACAAGGAATACAAATTACATAACTTTATTACAACTGACTACAAAAATACTTAAACATTCCTTGTGAAGCCATTGGCTGTCTTCAGATCGACAATCCCTTGGTAACTGTCGAAACTCCGTTGAGTGGTCTATCTGCCCCCTCTGGGACCTGCCCCTCAGCTTGAGCCTTCTTCTACGTGACCCTGATAATTCTGCACCTGCTCGAAGGGTAGACGTGCATACTGCCACTACTTGGATACCCTGCTGATCTTGGGCTCTCCTATACTCGTGACCTGATATCCATGTACCTAAAAGGTGGGGTACGTCAGTAATTCTACTGACGCAATGCTGATAAGGAAACAGCGATCCTTAAACTATCACATTCACAAATTCATCTTGAATGGGAAATTCAACGTGCATCCTGATTTCCTAGTGTTCGTGTATGTCATGACCTGAGACTAATGCAACAATACAGAGTGTAGAACAGAAGTACTTAATCTAACTCAAGTTTATTCAAACACAAGGTACAGAACAGATGCACTTAATCTAACGTCAGCAAGATTCTGGATGCACATGCATCCCATACTACATGTGGCCCAGGTCAAGCCAACGTACTTAGTCCAATGCAAGCGAGACTTTGGAAATGTATGCATCCCATACTACATACTTTCCAAATCAAGCCGTTGTCTCCATGTTTAGGGATTTGAACCCTCGCTATGCAATGCATTCTAATTTGGTCTACTTCCCGTTCCTGATAGTATGACATGGTTGAGGAGGTGAAAATAAAATAAAAGAATATAATGCGGGGCGCTACCCCGAAGTCACCAATAATTACTGCGTCGAACCATCCTCGAAAGCTGTGACGAACTTACAGATATACCGCCGTATATCCATTGCGCAAAGATCCTTTGTGATCCGTTCGTGTCCACCAACATAGAACATGACGACCTCGGAGGTCCTAAAATATTTATACCCCCGATCCGCCAGGATATCAGCATCCCGTTCTTACCATGGTACTTCAGGAATTAACAGTGCAGGATACGTACCGCAGGACGTATCCCTAATGACAGGAAGAGACAACCAGTAACACCACTTAGTGCTAACTCTCAGAACAAGTTGGATTATAGGGAATCACCCCTAACACCAATTTGGTCTTCAAGCGAAACAATAAAAGAAAAACCTGATCAATCCAGTTTACTGAAAATATGTTGTTATTCATCCACACTCGGTGTCGGTTAACAAAGTCGAGCCTGACTGGTCTGTCAAGGTGACAACTATCCCGGAATCACATCCACCGATTCCCAATACCTTCATAGGTCAGCGACCCAAAAATAATCCCGGCCCGTGACCCTCAGCGAGTGGTCTAACGGCGCCCTGGTGACGTAATATAATTTAGTGAAGGTAAGCACGCACATAATTATCCTTTCTGGACTTTTGACAGACTCAGGCATCGAGACACCCAATACAATCCAACAGAGCTATAACCCAACTCACTCATGTCCACCATGAGTGCATGCACAGGAACTTGCCTAAGTTCCATTCAAAATGCTAAAACCCATCTTTTAAATCTGATAGCTCACAATCACCATATTGCGGTGGGCAGAGGGTTCCTCATCAATAGTCCGATGGAACAATCAAGAAATACCAGTAGCTGTGTTCCCAGCTACACTCATCGGAAACCAATACGCTCAGAACTTCCTAGAGGGGTGAGGAGATCCGTTGCCATCCCCTAGTCGATGATTCCCTCAATTTCATCCAAGAACTCGAGTCCCCGAGTTAACTCAAAGCTTGAAGTCAGTCGAGACAATAGGTTGCTAAACTCATCATGTCCATAATATCCAGTACACAAGTCAGAATAGCTTGGTATCTCTAACTCTGGAAAGGTAAGACCCTAGTTTACAATTCTTCAGTTGACTACTTCCTCAAGTTCAATCATCTCGACATCCAATGTTCCTCATATACTCTTAGTAGTATGTTCCTTTTCACACTTGCTGCATTTGTCCAATATCATAAGAGTTCGCTTGGTTATCGAGATCACTCAATTCCGGGTTCTATGGGAAGGTGGGATTGTCTACCTTAACTTCCTATTTGGACACGTCCTCAGATTCGACTCTTAATATTCTCACAGACACCAATTTCCATTGGGTGCATCACACGGGAAGGGCTGATTTCTCTAGTAAACATTTTCTTGACAAGGCCAAATCTACCCTATCTTTGGAAAATCTTAATCTCCATCCTACAGCCTGGAATTACAAAATTCCAATTGGGTTAGAGAGTTATGATTCCCTACTGCAAATCCCTAGTTGGCCAGTCGCCCAAATTCTTAACAGATAAGTCTAGAAAGGTCTATCTCCACGAACTAGACAACTTGTACTAGGATGAACGTTCCCTACTTTAAAATTCAATAGTAAATCATCCCTAAGTCCAACGATCATGAAATTTGAGATTCTCTATCTACACATATACCATTTCATCGTGTCCAAAATTCACATTCAAATTCATTTCACACAACGATCTACGACTCCTCAAACATGGCTACATTTCAGCCGTTCTGTTTCAGCAGAGTATTCACTGCCCTTCACTAATTACCTTTGAAACCTCATCAAATGACCTATAAAAATTATAAAATTTGAGATTCGTCAATTAGACTCATACCCCATGCTACTCCCAAAATTTCGTAGCAAAACAATAAACGTACACGAAGTTATGGCCTTTTGAATTTCAGCACAAAGCGCAGTCAGCTTCAGCCGACACCTGCGGACCAGTCGAGTTCTACAATTTTTCCGGGGCATCAAACGACCTCGGAAAAATACGAAATTTAAGACTATGGTTGTAGACATATACAACAGCGTCCACAAAAACTTTCAACTCAAAATGACTTGTCGTTTCCAAGATACAAAATCGGAAAGATACCCAAAAATCATCACAGCCAGCAGCCATTCTGGCTGCTTACTGTCCGGATTTGGTCCCACTGTTCGGGCCACCAAAATGCATCCAAATATTACGAAATAAATCATGGATACTCTACATACATAGAAGAACAATACCCCAGAATTTTAGCCCAAGATTCTCAACCGTTTGGGCGTAAGAAATTCCCCAATATACCCTCGCAATCATGCTACTCAATCAAACTTCAAAAGAATAATTCTCTACCATGCAATTCATTTTTTCCTAGCATTCCTCATACTCAAACATGGCAACAAAATCATGTCTACCACTACTACTCATCCATTCATATCAAAACAAAAATAAATACAAAAGAGTTCAAGGATCACCCACTTGAAGTTTGCAAAATCTCCTTGTAGTTTGGCTCCTAGCTTTGCTTTGCTTGTCTTTGCTCCTTTGCTCACTAGCTCCTCTTCACTTCAAGATGTAATTGTTGTTGCTAGCTTTATCCTCTCTTTCTCTTCTTCAAAGTCTCCACCTTTTCTCTTCTCCTTCTCTTTCTCCTCTCTTTTTTTTTTGGAACAAGAAGAGTGGTGAATGAGTGAAAGAATGAGAGTGGAAGTGGGGGTTTTATAAAAATGGGAGTAGGGTTGGATTGGGCCGGATGAGATGTAGGGTGGGGATGGGGGGAGGTGGAGTGAGTGGAGGATATGTGGATGAGATGGAGCCAACATTACAAGTGAAGCTTCTTGGAAGCTTCCTAGGAAACTTCATGGAAGCTTCCTTGAAGACTTCATGGAAGTTTCCTATTCTAAGTCAACTTTACACATGGTGTTTTACTTCCACCATTGGATCTTTATCAAGTTCAAACCATGATCATCATGATGCTAGGGTTCCTAACCCTATGGTAGGTTAAGGAACCCTAGGTCACCATACCCTAGGTTACCATACCCTAGTGCACAAATACAACTCACATTTAATTCAAGCACTAGTCTAATTGAAATAACTAATACATATAAATTAAAATCCATAAAAATACATTTTTTTATAGAAATTATCATTTTCCCCCGACAATTGTCTGGTCGAAATAATCGGGACAAAACCCCCATTTAATCGAGATGATATTCCGAGTTTACTTCATCGGATTCAGAACAGCCCGTATGTCTGAAATCTCTCAATTTTAACTGATAATTTCTAGGAGAAAATGTAATCGTGTGCAATACTTAGTTAATGCACGGGTTACAGTGCAAAATAGCCGTATGCTATTTTGCGGGGTATTACATCACTCCCTCCTTAGAATCGTTCTGTCCTCAGAACGACGCTAGTGGAGAAGAAAACAAGGATATGATCACCAGTGGTCCATGAGACAAATTCCCTGAACCAACTCCAGTTCCTCGAGTGATACTCTTGACAAACTAGTCTTCCACCAGTTGAATTGTTGCTCCCCGATCTTCCGGATAGACCCATCATGAATTTGATCCTGGCATTTGTCTGTTCCTACTCTGGAGTAGACAATAACTGCATTACCTTGCTCGTCCTCTTCCATAAATGAGGTTGACTTACTTTTTGAGTATGACTTTTTCTAGTCGGTGGCCACTCCCCCCTTAGAAAGATGACGTCGTGTAATTCTGTTTCGATCTTCTGGCGGCTCCTGTTACCTGCACATCAGGTTATGAATCGACATCCGGTCACAATTTTGCCTTCTGAATATTCGGATGCAGACTTGCTTTCCGATATCTAGTTGCAGGGTTGCCTTCTAGACCTTCGGTTGCAGATTTGCCTCCTGGTATCCAGTTGCATGTTTGCTTTTATTGATGTCTGGTTACAGATTAGTCGTCACTGAACACGACTACACCAAGTTTGTTAGTGACATAAAAAACATTGAGACTGGTTCAGATGTAGGGAAGATCATAATCATAAGTTGGAAGCGCTACCATATGATTTATGAATCATCCTATCTGCCAAACCAAGCCTTAATTGAAAAAAACGTCACTTATCTAGAAGGTACCATAATGAAAAAGGCCTTCCAAAATATCATATCATTCATAACTGAGTTGAACATTTATAATACAAAGCAGATTATATCTGTCTTCAACTCTCAAAACATTTCAAAACATAGATGATCCACATGGCATTAACCCTGTTACTAACGTTCTGCTACTTGTTTGCTGAGCATCCTCCTTGTAGTTGTGGGCAATTCGGCTTGATATGTCCAAATTTTCCGCAGTTGTAACAATTCTTGGCTATAAGTGTCGGGCATTTTGACTTCTTGGAGCGTTCTCTTTTAGGACGTTTGGTTCCCTTCCCAGTTCCCCCTGGTTTGGTAATCTTCTTAGCAGTTCTTGGCTGGGTGTCTTCCTGGATTTCACACCAATAATTCTGTAAGTGGGTCATACAGGCTTGAAGTTGCATTTGCTCTTTCCTTAGGTGTGCAATCTGCTGCTCGGCCTGGCGAACCTCCTTGTCCTTACTTTCCTTTAACCTTTTCATTTTCAGATATATGTCGGCTTTTATCTGTTGCTCCATGGTTGGGCTTGATGATGGTGGGAGTGAGCCCCTTACATTCTCGTTCTGTTGTAGGACTTCCATTATCTCTTCCTCCACTGACATTGATCTATTCGTGGGTATTGGCTCATCTGCTGCCACTGACACATTACTGACGAAGATATCTTCAAACACCATTCTGCAAAATGCAAACGAGTTCAGTCTTGGTTAGAGAGGAATCACAGATAAATCGATTACTCGGATTATCTGAACATAAATCGGTCTCTAACTGGCACTTCGGGTTTTAATTTCCTACTGTGTTAAACTGCAATTTGAAGTCGGCTCTGATACCACTTTGTAACGACCCGGATCCCCGTTATCGGAAATCCGTGACATCACCCAGAACATTGCCTTCAAATGCATCTCAACACAGTAAATAACGTGGAAATTTAAACATTTTTATTGCCATCAGAGTAATTACATTAATAATTACAAATATCAAATCGCCCTTGAACAAGGAATACAAATTACATAACTTTATTACAACTGACTACAAAAATACTTAAACATTCCTTGTGAAGCCATTGGCTGTCTTCAGATCGACAATCCCTTGGTAACTGTCGAAACTCCGTTGAGTGGTCTATCTGCCCCCTCTGGGACCTGCCCCTCAGCTTGAGCCTTCTTCTACGTGACCCTGATAATTCTGCACCTGCTCGAAGGGTAGACGTGCATACTGCCACTACTTGGATACCCTGCTGATCTTGGGCTCTCCTATACTCGTGACCTGATATCCATGTACCTAAAAGGTGGGGTACGTCAGTAATTCTACTGACGCAATGCTGATAAGGAAACAGCGATCCTTAAACTATCACATTCACAAATTCATCTTGAATGGGAAATTCAACGTGCATCCTGATTTCCTAGTGTTCGTGTATGTCATGACCTGAGACTAATGCAACAATACAGAGTGTAGAACAGAAGTACTTAATCTAACTCAAGTTTATTCAAACACAAGGTACAGAACAGATGCACTTAATCTAACGTCAGCAAGATTCTGGATGCACATGCATCCCATACTACATGTGGCCCAGGTCAAGCCAACGTACTTAGTCCAATGCAAGCGAGACTTTGGAAATGTATGCATCCCATACTACATACTTTCCAAATCAAGCCGTTGTCTCCATGTTTAGGGATTTGAACCCTCGCTATGCAATGCATTCTAATTTGGTCTACTTCCCGTTCCTGATAGTATGACATGGTTGAGGAGGTGAAAATAAAATAAAAGAATATAATGCGGGGCGCTACCCCGAAGTCACCAATAATTACTGCGTCGAACCATCCTCGAAAGCTGTGACGAACTTACAGATATACCGCCGTATATCCATTGCGCAAAGATCCTTTGTGATCCGTTCGTGTCCACCAACATAGAACATGACGACCTCGGAGGTCCTAAAATATTTATACCCCCGATCCGCCAGGATATCAGCATCCCGTTCTTACCATGGTACTTCAGGAATTAACAGTGCAGGATACGTACCGCAGGACGTATCCCTAATGACAGGAAGAGACAACCAGTAACACCACTTAGTGCTAACTCTCAGAACAAGTTGGATTATAGGGAATCACCCCTAACACCAATTTGGTCTTCAAGCGAAACAATAAAAGAAAAACCTGATCAATCCAGTTTACTGAAAATATGTTGTTATTCATCCACACTCGGTGTCGGTTAACAAAGTCGAGCCTGACTGGTCTGTCAAGGTGACAACTATCCCGGAATCACATCCACCGATTCCCAATACCTTCATAGGTCAGCGACCCAAAAATAATCCCGGCCCGTGACCCTCAGCGAGTGGTCTAACGGCGCCCTGGTGACGTAATATAATTTAGTGAAGGTAAGCACGCACATAATTATCCTTTCTGGACTTTTGACAGACTCAGGCATCGAGACACCCAATACAATCCAACAGAGCTATAACCCAACTCACTCATGTCCACCATGAGTGCATGCACAGGAACTTGCCTAAGTTCCATTCAAAATGCTAAAACCCATCTTTTAAATCTGATAGCTCACAATCACCATATTGCGGTGGGCAGAGGGTTCCTCATCAATAGTCCGATGGAACAATCAAGAAATACCAGTAGCTGTGTTCCCAGCTACACTCATCGGAAACCAATACGCTCAGAACTTCCTAGAGGGGTGAGGAGATCCGTTGCCATCCCCTAGTCGATGATTCCCTCAATTTCATCCAAGAACTCGAGTCCCCGAGTTAACTCAAAGCTTGAAGTCAGTCGAGACAATAGGTTGCTAAACTCATCATGTCCATAATATCCAGTACACAAGTCAGAATAGCTTGGTATCTCTAACTCTGGAAAGGTAAGACCCTAGTTTACAATTCTTCAGTTGACTACTTCCTCAAGTTCAATCATCTCGACATCCAATGTTCCTCATATACTCTTAGTAGTATGTTCCTTTTCACACTTGCTGCATTTGTCCAATATCATAAGAGTTCGCTTGGTTATCGAGATCACTCAATTCCGGGTTCTATGGGAAGGTGGGATTGTCTACCTTAACTTCCTATTTGGACACGTCCTCAGATTCGACTCTTAATATTCTCACAGACACCAATTTCCATTGGGTGCATCACACGGGAAGGGCTGATTTCTCTAGTAAACATTTTCTTGACAAGGCCAAATCTACCCTATCTTTGGAAAATCTTAATCTCCATCCTACAGCCTGGAATTACAAAATTCCAATTGGGTTAGAGAGTTATGATTCCCTACTGCAAATCCCTAGTTGGCCAGTCGCCCAAATTCTTAACAGATAAGTCTAGAAAGGTCTATCTCCACGAACTAGACAACTTGTACTAGGATGAACGTTCCCTACTTTAAAATTCAATAGTAAATCATCCCTAAGTCCAACGATCATGAAATTTGAGATTCTCTATCTACACATATACCATTTCATCGTGTCCAAAATTCACATTCAAATTCATTTCACACAACGATCTACGACTCCTCAAACATGGCTACATTTCAGCCGTTCTGTTTCAGCAGAGTATTCACTGCCCTTCACTAATTACCTTTGAAACCTCATCAAATGACCTCTAAAAATTATAAAATTTGAGATTCGTCAATTAGACTCATACCCCATGATACTCCCAAAATTTCGTAGCAAAACAATAAACGTACACGAAGTTATGGCCTTTTGAATTTCAGCACAAAGCGCAGTCAGCTTCAGCCGACACCTGCGGACCAGTCGAGTTCTACAATTTTTCCGGGGCATCAAACGACCTCGGAAAAATACGAAATTTAAGACTATGGTTGTAGACATATACAACAGCGTCCACAAAAACTTTCAACTCAAAATGACTTGTCGTTTCCAAGATACAAAATCGGAAAGATACCCAAAAATCATCACAGCCAGCAGCCATTCTGGCTGCTTACTGTCCGGATTTGGTCCCACTGTTCGGGCCACCAAAATGCATCCAAATATTACGAAATAAATCATGGATACTCTACATACATAGAAGAACAATACCCCAGAATTTTAGCCCAAGATTCTCAACCGTTTGGGCGTAAGAAATTCCCCAATATACCCTCGCAATCATGCTACTCAATCAAACTTCAAAAGAATAATTCTCTACCATGCAATTCATTTTTTCCTAGCATTCCTCATACTCAAACATGGCAACAAAATCATGTCTACCACTACTACTCATCCATTCATATCAAAACAAAAATAAATACAAAAGAGTTCAAGGATCACCCACTTGAAGTTTGCAAAATCTCCTTGTAGTTTGGCTCCTAGCTTTGCTTTGCTTGTCTTTGCTCCTTTGCTCACTAGCTCCTCTTCACTTCAAGATGTAATTGTTGTTGCTAGCTTTATCCTCTCTTTCTCTTCTTCAAAGTCTCCACCTTTTCTCTTCTCCTTCTCTTTCTCCTCTCTTTTTTTTTTGGAACAAGAAGAGTGGTGAATGAGTGAAAGAATGAGAGTGGAAGTGGGGGTTTTATAAAAATGGGAGTAGGGTTGGATTGGGCCGGATGAGATGTAGGGTGGGGATGGGGGGAGGTGGAGTGAGTGGAGGATATGTGGATGAGATGGAGCCAACATTACAAGTGAAGCTTCTTGGAAGCTTCCTAGGAAACTTCATGGAAGCTTCCTTGAAGACTTCATGGAAGTTTCCTATTCTAAGTCAACTTTACACATGGTGTTTTACTTCCACCATTGGATCTTTATCAAGTTCAAACCATGATCATCATGATGCTAGGGTTCCTAACCCTATGGTAGGTTAAGGAACCCTAGGTCACCATACCCTAGGTTACCATACCCTAGTGCACAAATACAACTCACATTTAATTCAAGCACTAGTCTAATTGAAATAACTAATACATATAAATTAAAATCCATAAAAATACATTTTTTTATAGAAATTATCATTTTCCCCCGACAATTGTCTGGTCGAAATAATCGGGACAAAACCCCCGTTTAATCGAGATGATATTCCGAGTTTACTTCATCGGATTCAGAACAGCCCGTATGTCTGAAATCTCTCAATTTTAACTGATAATTTCTAGGAGAAAATGTAATCGTGTGCAATACTTAGTTAATGCACCGGTTACAGTGCAAAATAGCCGTATGCTATTTTGCGGGGTATTACAGAACTTGAACATATGGTTGTCTGATCTCGTCCGGTCCGATATACAGTCCTAATTAGATATCACTAACCATAATTTTACCTTTACGAGACAAATAAAAATCAAATTAAAAGATCAAATTAGAAACTCAAACGAGAAAAGATTTAACAGTTTTGAGAAAAATAAATGAGGAATCTTTTAATCTATCGTTAAAAAACAAGATTGATGACAAATTTGGAGAAGTAACGTTAGGAAGAATATGTAGTTCTCAAAGATGCACTGTTAGTTTGTCCATTTCTTGAAATAATAAAGAAATTTTGATATGAGTTAATGAGTCTTTGTTGGATTAACAATTGTCCAGTTTTACAAGGATGAAGAAGATAAAGTTTGAGTGGTAAAGAAGATAATATTTTAGTCATTTTTTCATCAAGTCCATTAAAATATAAAATATTAAAAAAAATTCCAATGTTTTATTTTTTTTTTCTAACTAGAGGGATAATTAAGAAATGTAGCATATATTGTTGGGGACAAATATGACAATACATATTTGTGAGGGACATATATGATATTCACTTATTTGTTAGGTGCATACATGTTAAAAACCCTACAAAAAAACATCTAAAGGTATAATGGCTCACCAAATAAGCAAGCCAAAATAGAGATTAAAATTAACATAGTTATTATAATTAGGGTAGAGCTACATCTACAACATTTACAACTTTACAACCTTATATGGCACAATTTGATTTGAGATGTTTACAACCTACTCTACAAGACTCTACAAAGACATTTTCAATAAAATTGTGTCACCTAAAATTATAAAGAGAAAGGTTATAAGAATAAGTTGTAGGTGAATCATTGCCCTTATAATTCTGTTTAGAATCATTAACAAGTTTATTCATGCTAGACCTTTATAACTAGAGAGTTTCCCATCTATTGTTGTATATATAGTTTGTACTTTAAAATCTTGTAAATAGTAAATAGTAAATCAATAATTATATAGCTGAAGTTTGAATAGTATGACAATAATTAGTTGTAAATAAAAGTCCATGTTTCCATATATATATAGAGAGATAGATAGATAGATATATAGAGAGAGAGAGAAAGAGAGAGAGAGAGATAAATAAATGAGTTGTTTTGGGGATTTGAATTTGAGTCTTGGGGGGAAACTTTTGAGGGAAAAATGTGTTTTATGAGGTTGGATCTGGGCCTTTGATTTTGGGGGGAATTGAATGTGAGCCACTTGATAGCTTTCTTTGTGTTTTATTATATATATATATATATATAGGGAGAGAGAGAGAGAGGATTGCTTAGTTACGTTGCAAACGGGTCTGTTTGCATAGACCCGTTGATAGATCCATTGCAAACTCGCTTCCTGGCCGTTGGATCATTTTGATCGAGATCCAGCGGTCAGGATTAGCCCCGCCCATCTTCTGCTCAATCCAAGTTAAGTTTCGGAGGGCAAAGTTGGTATTTCACACCAAATAACGCTTCAACTTAGCCACTCTTAGGCAATCGCTCTCTTTTGAAGTTGATAAACTTGTATTTTTTGGCCAATTTTTAACTTAGGCCGTTGTTTTCAACAACGGAAACAACGGCCTAGGTACTTCAAATTCTATCTTCCGACCTTGGCTCTTGATTCACACAACGGTTCTCTTTTTTTCTAAAAAAATTTATGTCTAACAGGTTATTAGAAACGACGGCTTCAGGCTTAACAAGAACTTGCCAATATTCTCAAAAAAGGATATAAAAATGAGGCATCATATTTTTATACCTTAGGTCGTTGTTCTAAATAACGACCTAAGATATAAAAATATGATTCCTCCTTTTTTATGCTTTCTGACTTAAACTTGCCAATATTCTAAAAAAAACATAAAAAACGAAGCCTCCCTTTTTTATATTGGAACAACGGCCAAAGGTATAAAAATATTAAGCCAGGATTTGGTATGCTCTCTGACTTGAACTTACCAATATTCTCAAAAAACCATACTAAGCTTGGTTGTTGTCTCAAACAACGACCTTATTTAATTTTGGCCGTTGTCTGGTACAACGGCTTTTGTTAAACTAAGTGTTTGAGAGAAATTCTTTTGAAATAATAAAAATTATGTAAATTTCAAGAGAGTTAATAAAATATTCACAATTCTAAAATATTTCCCATTTAAAATATTAATTTTTAGAAGAAACTATTATTTTCACAATGATAGGGTTAGGGTTAGGGTTGGAGACCACAGATAAGCTGAACATGGATTTACCCTCTTATATTCACAATTGTAAAATGTTTTGAATGTGGTACATACCCTTAGTTGTTGGGGGAAACAACTTTAGGGTTGGGGTAAACGGCTTACATTAGGGTACGGTTAGGGTAGGGTAAGGGTTAATGAGGGTTAGGGTTAGAGTAGGGTTAGGGTTATACATTAAATAAATGATATGTAAGTGAAATTAGATAGGGACATCTTACTTATTAAGTTCAAGGGTATGGTTGGATGGTTAGGGGTTAAACTGAGGTAGGGTTAGGCGTTAACATTACTTGTTAAGATAGGGACATTTTACTGATGTTTGAAGCTTGTCCTTTTTGTATGTCATTTATAAAACTAGTGGTATCTACTTCTGTGTATTGGAAAAGATTGGCTTCTTTAGTTATGTGTTGTATCTCATTCATAATAGATGGATTTCGGATATTCTTCTTCTACGGAAGGTCATGGATTGGTGTTATGGATATAAAATTTGTATGTGTAAGATTTACAATGCTTTATGATTCGTTAGTTTGAGTTCATAAACGAATATTGCTCCAAGATACGACTGAGTCCCAGTAGGAGATGGCGAACATCCGTTAATACCGAAGGATGCATCCCGTTGAATCATTGCAAGCCATCAAACTTAAACACAAACCATTCGATTTTCGAAAGGTTGCAATAATTAAATTCGTTTGTTTACAATGATTGCAGACATTCACAAAACTAGTACAATGGATTTAGATCTAAAGGGCAATTTAGTCCAATCACTATACAAAAATTTGACTCAATTTCTCTTCCCTCCAAATCCCCCCAATATTGGAGGGGAGCAAAAATTGACTCAGAAGAGATGCTGCACCCCGCCATTCTCCTCCCCTCCTAAAAAATGAACCAAACAAGAAATGTTTAAAAAAATTCCTCCCCTCCCCTCCCCTTCCCTCCATTCCCCTCCAACCAAACATGCCCTAAGTTTAATTAGTTTTCTTTTGACCCATGGACCTAAAAGATAAATCTAGCCCATTAGATTAAATTAATAGATGACCCATTAGAATAATTGATTAGCTGTGTATGAATAGAGCCCATGGATCAAGCCCACTAATTAAAACACGAATAAAACTAAGCATGCACTAGTACATGACAAGCCACAAACTTTAGTACATATTTAAAGTTATAGGATTGTATTAAAATTGTATGTGCATATATGCATGTGAGCATACACACACACAACAATGTTGACCGGTTTTGAACCTTGTAGTCCGGATGTAGCATAGTGGGGGAGGGGAAGAGTTTGGGAGTTTTGGGGGTTGCACATTTGAAGAGTTGGAAAATTGAAGAGTTGTAGGTTTTAGGAGTTTAAAACTTGAAGGGTTGTAAGAGTTAATTAGGAGAGTTATTAGGGGTGAAATTATGCAAAATAGACCCTCATAAAATCCTATAAATAGAGCCCTAATTTCTCTTTCTCATGGCACCAAAAACATTATCCAAAAAAAGAAAGAAAAGAAAGAAAAGAAAGAAAGAAAGAGAGTAGTGTTCTTGTGCTTGGAGACTATTGCTAGGAGAGGAAGAACTAGGAGTCCTTGGAGCTAGAAGTGATGTTCTCCTTCGTTCAATTGTTCAAACTTCAATAAGGTGGGTGGTTTCTTGCTTTCTAATTGTAGAGATGTCATGCTAGCAATTATGAATTGGTATTATAGGATAATATTGATATGTAGATAAATTTCATGCTAATATAACATGCTATGAATAATATGGGTGTGATTAAGCAAATAATAAGAGATTGTGATGTAAGAGTTGATACCATGATTCATGTTAAAATACTTGTAAAACTTCATGTTTGGTAAATGTATTTTTTTAATGGAAATTTTGATGTAAAAAGTAGAACAATTTATACTCTTGTATATGATGAAAATTAGTAGTAAATCATGTAAATGGAAAATGAGAAAAAGTAAGGGTTGATTATTTTGCCATGCATGAACAAAAGAAAAGAATAGATTGTATGAAAAAGGTTGATAATACTTCTCTTGATAGCAAGTACAATTTTCTTTCGAGTTATTTGGATACTAATGAACTCATTTTTGGTTATAAAAGAAACAATAGGTTTCAATAATCAAAATGAATAGATGCAACTTTATGTTTTCTAATAAGAAGAAATATTGAAAGTTAGATCAATCATCTAAAATATAGATTAGAAACATATGAGTTACTGTTAAAGATTAATCTCAGTTTTTATAAGTTTATTTTCATTCAAATAAAAGATTCAATCACATTAGAGAATCGAGATTTATGAAATAAGAAAGATAGTAGAAAATGAGACAACAACAATAAAAGTGTATTTTAAACTGTTGGGCGCAACTGGCCCCGTGGGCTGGCATTGCGCTGTCTTGCCGTTTGGTCTGGGTTCGAATCTCAGTAAGCCCAAACATTCTTTTGGGTTTTTATTTTTCTTTTAAATAAACCCACACCCGAAAATGTGTACAAGAAACATCGAAAAGAGGATTTGAACACTAGTCCATAGAGGACTTAGTGGCTAGAGGACATGGCCTTTGGGCGTTGACTGTGAGCTCACGGGTTCAAAACCCATTGTGAGTTTTTTTAATATATTTTTTGCTTATTTTTATGGAGTTTTGAGCAAATTAAAATTTGAGAATAAATCCTAATTCATATAAAATGAAATGGAATTATTTTAGAAAATAAAAGTGACTATGAGATAGAATGAAATTTGTCTTAAAAAAAATTCATTTAAGAGCATGATTTATATCATTTAGAAGAAAAGTAAAATGTTGATATGTGAATTAATTGTCTTCGATGGGATTATTCATTTATGTTGAATACTTGATTATTATATGTTTTTAATTTGCAAATAAGATTGCAAGTGATCAAATCATGTTTGTGAAAAAATTTTATTTTTATTTTTATGAATGAATTATGGATGAATGAGGGAATCAGGAATAAAAGTTAAGATGAGACATTAATCATTTGTGGATAAGTTAAAGATGAAACTATCTAGGTTTAAGATATGATTATTGAAGGGTATGTACCCATGTTTCTTGTACATGAAAGCTTATGATTAAGAAATTAGTGAGACCTCGGTTACCGGCAATATTGAAAGAAAGATTTTTGAGATATGATTTCGAGATATTGCCGTCGGGCGATCTCGTATTTTGTGAACAGGTCTGGTAGGAGGTAAAACTAATTCTAAAGATGATAACTTATTCATGTCTTGAGCTAAAAAAGTTAGGCACATAAGTGAAGATGTAGTAAACTTGGGCAAACGTAAGTGGGTTGCCTCTATATAGTCGGCGGTGGATCTCCGTGACTATAGACCCAGTCGGCGGACTGAGGTTACTCTGTGGGAGACGAGTTTTTATATTTAAATTCGGGACTTGGCGAAGTTGGGCGGATAGTTTGCCGTCTCCAATGTATATACGTATACCAGGGCTAGGGGGCACTAGTGGGATGATTCGCACGAAGAGGGAACCGTTATAATAGCCGTCGGGCTGGGACCCATATTCGTGGAATGATCTAAATCTTGTTTTATTACCGGGTAGTTTTCATGGCGAGGGATCGAGCCCTTTTATTGTGGAGTAGTGCTCTCAGACCTATGTAGTATGGGATGCATAGAATCCGAACAAGTGTGCATTAGTGTCATCCTAGTATAAATTGTGTGCATTAGGCATTAAGGCATGGCATACACTTACATGTTTAGCGTAGTCACATTCTACACTTTATTTATTCATTCAATCATTTGTGATTTTGTTAAAGAATTGAGATCGTTATATGTACGGCATAGAGAGGATAGCCGAGTATAACACTTTCGTCAGTTGTAAGTGACTGGCGTGCCCATAGGTTGATATGCAGGTAGTAGACTTTGCTATGAAGAAGTTCATGATGAAATCGATGAATTATTTGATGAAGTTGTACAAGTTATATTATTGTTTTCAATGTTGTAATCTTTCATTCTTCCGCTGTGTAAAACAAAGTTGTACTGAACTCTAATGTTATTGAAAAAGTTTTAATTACGTTGTAAAATTGTACGAAGTGAAGTAAAGATCCAGTGAAATCTCGAATTCGGCTTTATTTGGAATTCAGAGCGTTACTTCTTTAGAATGAATCCAAATGAATGTGCTTTCCTCAACCATAGACATTTTTTATAATAATCCAAATGAATGTGCCTACGGCTTACAGAATGAGTTTTGTTAGAGACACCTGATGTTTTTTTGTGGTTGAGTTTTGTTATAAAATGTAAAAGGGTATAAAAGTAATTTTATTATAAAATCTCTTTCCTTCCCTTGTGAACCAAACAAAAAGATAATTAATTTCCCCCTCCCCTCCTTTGAACCAAACAGAGTCTTGATTAAAATCTCTCCCCTCCCTTTCCCTCCCCTCCCCTCCCCTCCCCTCCTTTGAACCAAACAGTCCCTTAGGGTTCAAATAAGTTGAACATGGATGTACTCTATCATGTTCACTTAAAATTTTGGGAGAATGAGCTTAGGCCGTTGTTTGGAACAACGACCTAAGATAGGGAATCTTTTTATTTTTTCAATATTTTGTATTAATTTTTTTCTTAGAAATATTTAAGCTATTTACCCTTAGTATTTATCTTGTTCTTTTTTAGGCAAAAATGAAATTAATAAAATATAGAGACGAAAAACAACAGAAGAGAAAGTTGTCAAGTCAGAGAGCAACGAATTAGGTTAATGATTTTTTTTTTATAAAAAATCCTTGGTAATCTCTTATCAAGTCAGAGAGCAAGTCAACTGGAAAAAAAAATCATAAATAAAAAAAAACTGTAAATTTGAAGAAAGTGAATAAAATATTCACAATTATAAAAGATTTCCCATTTAGAACTTTTTTGGAAGGAACTATTATTTTTCTTTCTTCTAATGGATTGACTTCCCATT
The DNA here is from genome assembly GCA_017893485.1 of Hemerocallis citrina. Lineage (NCBI taxonomy): Eukaryota > Viridiplantae > Streptophyta > Magnoliopsida > Asparagales > Asphodelaceae > Hemerocallis > Hemerocallis citrina. The sequence continues at coordinate 225,524,459 of CM030366.1, read as the reverse complement.
TATGGAATGTCCTTAAGTTGGTGAATTTTTTAATGCAGACGCAGATGCCTACTTAGGGTAGGGTAAGGGTTAGGAAGGGTTAGGGTTAAGGTAAGGTTAGGGTTAGTGTGTACAGAAACGATTCTATCTATCAGATAAATTTTTTATTTGAACATAATTTTTTTAGGGGGTGATGATTATTTTTTTAATAAAAAAAGGACAAAAAAGTATATAGTTTTCCATATATATTTAGAATCAAGGTCAGAGAGCAATGCCACTTAGACAAAACACCTACACCTAGGGTTACGTAGGCCGTTGTTCCAAACAACATCCTAAGCTAAACAAAAAATATGTAGCACTATTCGTTTGTTTTTTTTTTCCATTTTTTTAAATAACCAAAATTAGAAGATCATGAATAAAATATATTTTAGGATTAGGGTTTGACATTAAATAAAAGATATGTAAGTGATTATAGATAGGGATATCATACTGGTTAAGGTCAAGGGTATGGTTGGAGGGTTAGGGGTTAGGGGTTAACATGTGGGTTAGGGAATCTTTTTATTTTTTCAATATTTTGTTTAAGTTTTTTTCTTAGAAATACTTAAACTATTTACCGTTAGTATTATCTAGTTCGTTTTTTAGGCAAAAAAATGAAATTAATAAAATATAGAGACAAAAAACAAGTTTTTGAATGTCCTTTGTGTAGAGTTCAAAAACCTCTGTTCATAGAGACAGAAGAGAAAGTTGTAAATTGGGGGATGAGATTAGACAGAAGAGAAAGTTGTAAAATTATTTATCAACTGAAGTCGTTGTCTTCAACGACGGTCTAGGTTATACTAGGTCATTGTCCTGGACAACGGCTTTGGTTGTTATAGAATATGGATATCAAATCCTAGGCCGCTGTAAAATTTCATATAAACCTAGGCCATTGTTGAAAATCATATTTTTATAGCATACCAAATCTTAGGCCTCATATTTCATCCAAACAATGTCTAAGGTATAAAAACATGGGGTCGTCCAAGGTATAAAAAAATGAGGCCCCATGTTTTTATACCTTAGGCCGTTGTTCCAAACAACGACCGAAGGTATAAAAATATGAGGCCACGATTTGGTATGCTCTCTGACATGAACTTTACTAAGGTATAAAAATATGATACCTTATTTTTATATCTTTTTTTTTTGAAAATATTAGCAAGTTCTTGTTTCTTGTTAAGCCTGAAGCCGTTGTTTTCAACAACGTGTTAGGCATAAATTTTTTTATAAAAAAAGAGAATTGTTGTGTGAATCAACGACCAAGTTTGGAAGATGGAATTCGAAGTAGCTATGCCATTGTTGGAAACAACAGTTTAAGTTAAAAATTGGCCAAAAAATACAAGTTTATCATTTTCGAAAGAGAGCGATTATGTCAGAGTGGCTAAGTTGAAGCGTTATTTGGTGTGAAATACCAACTTTGCCCTCCGAAACTTAACTTGGATTGAGCGGAAGATGGGCGGGGCTAATCAAGGCCGCTAGATCTCGATCGAAATGATCCAACGGTCAATAAGCGAGTCTGCAACGGGTTGTGCAAACAGACCCGTTTGCAACTGAGCAATCCTCATTTATGTATATATATATATATATATGAGAAATGCTCCATTGTAAACGGATATGTTTTCACAGACCCGTGAAACAGACCCGTTTTGGTTGTATGAACCTAGGCCGTTGTTTGAAACATCAAACAACGGCCTAGGTTTTATATATATACTAGGTTTTGCCCGTTGACACGTGCCTACGGCACGTCTTCGGAACGGTACACTTTGTTTGATCATATAAAATAGTTTTGGAGGTCCAGCAAATTAATTGAAGTAGCAAACATATTATATGAGAAACTTTTGGGGGTCTAGCAAAAAACATATTATATGATTTTCTTGATTTTTTTGAATTATTTTAAAAGTTTTTAATTTTTTAATTTTTAAATTTTTTTTGTTTTTAAAATTTTTTATTTTAAAATTTTTTAAATATTTTTAAAATTTTTATTTTAAAATTTTTTTAAATAGAAGAGGGAGGGGGGGAGAGAGAGAGAGAGAGAGAGAGAGAGAGAGAGAGAGAAATAATTAAATAAATATAGGAGTTGTTTTGGGTGGGGGATTTGAATTTGAGTTTTGGGGGAAAACTTTTGGGGGGGGCAAAATATGTTTTGTGAGATTAGATTTGGGCCTTTGATTTTTTGAAGGATTGAAGGAGAGCCACTTGATAGCTTTCTTTGTGTTTTATTATATAGATATATGTGTGTGTGTGTGTGTGTGTGTGTGTGTGTGTGTGTGTGTGTGTGTGTGTGTGTGTGTGTGTGTGAATGAGAAATGCTCCATTGAAAATGGGTTTGTTTTCACAGACCCGTGAAAATAGACCCGCTTTGGTTGTATGAACCTAGGCCGTTCAAACAACGGCCTAGGTTATAAAAAATTGAATGAACCTTTTATAACCTAGGCCTAGGCTATATATATATATATATATATATATATGAGAAATGCTCCATTGAAAACGGGTCTGTTTTTACAGGCCCGTGAAAACAGACCCGCTTTGGTTGTATGAATCTATGCCGTTGTTTGAAACATCAAACAACGGCCTAGGTTATAAAAAATTGAATGAACCTTTTATAACCTAGGCCTAAGCTATAAAATTTTATAGCCTAATTTGTTTGAAACAACGAAATTTTATAGCCTAGGCCGTTATTGGGAACAACGGCCTAGGTTGTAAAAGGCCGTTGTTCCAAACAATGACCTAGGTTCATTCAATTTTTTATAACCTAGGCCGTTGTTTCAAACAACGACCTAGGTTCATTTAATTTTTTAGAGCGAAATGAGGTGAAGAGTTATTTGGGATGAAATTCCCAAATTACCCCTCCGCCACTTGTGTGAGATGGGTGATGGGCGGGCTCGATCTGATCCGTTGATCACGATCAAGAGTGATTCAACGGCCAGAATCGCTGTTTTCACGGGTCTGTGAAAACAGACCCGTTTTCAATAGAGCATTCCCCCCCCCCCCCCCCCCCCCCCCCCGTCCCCCCTCTCTCTCTCTCTCTCTATATATATATATATATATATATCTACTATTTTAATGGGAGAGTTGGGGTTGTAAACAAACAAACCCTAATTTTGTAACTGAGCAAACCCGTGCAATATACGGCCAAACTAAATCCACCAAACATATCCGTGTGATGCACGTGCAGCTCCTAAAAAAGGGATATTTTAGCAAATTCCCCCATTTAAAATGTAAAAATTAGCATATACCCCCACTATTTTTAAAAACTAAGAAATACCCCTATCTCTAATATTATTATGGGAGAAGGCCTTAGTGTCATTTATAAATATTTTGTCAATCTACCAACCCGTGCAATACACATGCATAACTATTATAAAGGAGGTTCTAAGTTCAAATCCAGATTATGTCTAAATTTTTATTTTTAAAAACTATATTTATTAAGACGTGCATTGCACGTGTAAATTACTAGTACTACTATTCATGGGAGAGTTTGTCACTTTGTCACTTTGAGTTTGTAACCAAACAAACAATTTTTTAATATTTTTTTGTCACAAATGAAACACATACGTTGCACGTGTAACTCTAACTCTATTTATTAACACGTACATCACGCGTGTAAATCAAAGTTTTTTCCTTCACCAAACAAATAATTTTAAATTTTTTATGTCACAAACCAAATACGTACGTCGCACGTGCAACTCCAAATATATAATATATTTCGTAACACATCACCGTACGTACAATTCAATGTTTCTCCTTCAAAAAATTTAAAACATTGCGTGCAGTGCCCGTTCAACTCCATTTTTTTAAAGTTTAAGGTATTCATCACAAGTGCTGATTACTACCGACTTATATTTATCGCACGTTCAACTCTAACTTTTTATCAAAACGTGCATGGCAAGTAAAAATTACTAGTAATATCATAATGGAAGAGTTGGGGTTGTCATTTGTAGACAATTGTCATTTGTAGATAATCATTCAACCAACTAAGCTCAATCATCTATTAATGGGAAAGTTTGTCACTTTGTCACTGAGTTTGTAACCAAACAAACAATTTTTTAATATTTTTTGTCACAAATAAAACACATACGTTGCACGTGTAACTCTAACTCTATTTATTAACACGTACATCACGCGTGTAAATCAAAGTTTTTTCCTTCACCAAACAAATAATTTTTAAATTTTTTTGTCACAAACCAAATACGTATGTCGCACGTGCAACTCCAAATATATAATGTATTTCGCAACACATCGCCGTACGTACAATTCAAAGTTTCTCCTCCAAAAAATTTAAAAAATTGCGTGCAGTGCCCGTTCAACTCCAATTTTTTTAAAGTTTAAGGCATTCATCACAAGTGCTGATTACTACTGAATTACATGTATTGCACGTTCAACTCCAACTTTTTATCCATCACACGTGAAAATTACTAATAATAATATCATAATGGAAGAGTTGGGGTTGTCATTTGTAGACAACTGTCATTTGTAGATAATCAGCCAACCAACTAATCTCAATCATTCAATTTTTATGTTGGAGTTATATTAGTGATCTCACCCTAACCTCACTAAATCTAGACCACACATTCTAATCTCACTATAGCCTAATTAAATCTCACCCTAACCTAATTAAAATCTCTACTATTTTAATGAGAGAGTCGGGGTTTGTAACAAACAAACCTTAACTTTGTAATTATATAAACATGTATAATACACGTCCAAACTATATCTAATAAATATAAATGTGCACCGCACGTGTAGCCCAAATCAAAACATTCAAATATAAACTATTTTTTTCCTTATTCAATATAGTCCTTTTTTTTCACATATAGTCCTTATTCAAATATAGTCCTTATTCAATATAGCCCAAAAAAATAGTTTATATTTGAATGTTTTGATTTGGGCTACACGTGCGGTGCGCATTTATATTTATTGGATGTAGTTTGGATGTGTATTATACGTGTTTATATAATTACAAAGTTAAGGTTTGTTTGTTACAAACCCAAACTCTCTCATTAAAATAGTAGAGATTTTAATTAGGTTAGGGTGAGATTTAATTAGGCTAGGGTGAGATTAGAATGTGTGGTCCAGATTTAGTGAGGTTAGGGTGAGATCACTAATATAACTCCAACATAAAAATTGAATGATTGAGATTAGTTGGTTGGCTGATTATCTACAAATGACAGTTGTCTACAAATGACAACCCCAACTCTTCCATTATGATATTATTACTAGTAATTTTCACGTGTGATGCACGTTTTGATAAAAAGTTGGAGTTGAACGTGCGATACATGTAAGTCGGTAGTAATCAGCATTTGTGATGAATACCTTAAACTTTTAAAAAATTGGAGTTGAATGGGCACTGCACGCAATTTTTAAAATTTTTTGAAGGAGAAACCTTGAATTGTACGTACGGTGATGTGTTACGAAATATATTATATATTTGGAGTTGCACGTGCGATGTACGTATTTGGTTTGTGACAAAAAAAATTTAAAATTATTTGTTTGGTGAAGAAAAAAACTTTGATTTATACGCGTGATGTACATGTTAATAAATAGAGTTAGAGTTACACGTGCAACGTATGTGTTTCATTTGTGACAAAAAATATTAAAAAATTGTTTATTTGGTTACAAACTCAAAGTGACAAAGTGACAAACTCTGCCATTAATAGTAGTAGATGATTGAGATTAGTTGGTTGAATGATTATTTACAAATGACAGTTGTCTACAAATGACAACCCCAACTCTTCCATTATGATATTACTAGTAATTTTCACGTGCGATGCACGTTTTGATAAAAAGTTGGAGTTGAACGTGCGATACATGTAAGTCGGTAGTAATCAGCACTTGTGATGAATACCTTAAACTTTTAAAAAATTGGAGTTGAATGGGCACTGCACGCAATTTTTAAAATTTTTTGAAGGAGAAACCTTGAATTGTACGTACGGTGATGTGTTACGAAATATATTATATATTTGGAGTTGCACGTGCGACGTGCGTATTTGGTTTGTGACATAAAAAATTTAAAATTATTTGTTTGGTGAAGAAAAAAACTTTGATTTACACGCGTGATGTACGTGTTAATAAATAGAGTTAGAATTACACGTGCAATGTAGGTGTTTCATTTGTGACAAAAAAATATTAAAAAATTATTTATTTGGTTACAAGCTCAAAGTGACAAAGTGACAAACTCTCCCATTAATAGTAGTTAGTAGATTAGTAGTAGTAGATTAGAGATTTACCAGAATGTGCATTACACATGTAGATTACTATGAAAATAAAAAACGAGTCTTGTAAAAGAAAGAAACACGTGAAGTGCACGTGGTAATAACTACTAAAAAACCCAACTCCCTGAAACAAGATTTCCCCAATCGCACACATCCAGTACCAAATCCAAGCAAATCAAAATCATGGACAACAACTGTTCGCTAATGTGGGAGATCGCCGGGCCGGGCGTTTCCGGCGCGGTGTTCGGCGCGGGGTGGTGGTTCTGGGTGGACGCCTGTCGTCTGCAGCTCCGTCAAAGTCTCCTTCCTCCATTACTTGCCCGGTACCTACCAGTTTCTTATTTATTAGGGTTTTGATTATCTCTAATTACTTTAGGGTTTCTAAAGATGGTTTCTTGATTAGGTATATTCGCATCGATTGCTGCTCTGATGGTGAATTGCGTGAAGAAGGAGGATATCAGTTACGATTACTACTCTCCCTATGGCGACTCCGAATGGAGGTCAGATACTAGATTACTATCATGTGCAATATACGGGTTTTTTGTGTGTATAGTAGGACATATATACATACTATGTGTGTAGCCATAAGTGAAGCTACGAACCGTAGGAGCAAGATTAGCTAAACTTGTAGCGGTATAACCTTAGAGGAGGAGATACTTAATTTTTAAAACCGGGAGAGTGACCACCGAGCAATGTCTTGGATGATACTAAGGTGGAGGACATAATTGTGGCTAGGTTGAAACCCTGGGTTCGAGGCCTAGACATCTCCGAAGCTCAAATAAAGAAAAGAAAAGAAAATCGGGGAGAGTGTATTCTTGAGTGGTGGGGCTACTTTGGTGCGGAGTGAAGTGAAATCAGTACGAAAGTTGATGGGTAATGGTCAGGGCCGGCCCCGAGTTCCCGGGGGCCAAAGGCAAAAGACCCAAAGATTATATTTGGGACCCCTAATTACAATATAATTTTTTACGCGCAAAATACGTGCCTATATTTATAAGCGGAATACAAATTTTGGGGCCCGTAAAAGTGTAAAAAAATCGGGGGCCTAAGGCGGCCGCCTCACCGGCCTCAAGGTGAGGGCCGGCCCTGGTAATGGTCCATCATCAGACATCTTTTTAGTGTTTTTCCACTGATCCTCCCTAACAACCTTTTTACTGCTGCACTCTTTTCCTTTTATATGTTTCTTAATTGCTAATTTTTGAAGTATAGTCATCTTATTGAGATCCCCCTCTATATTCATGATAGTTGCAATCACACTACTCCGGAAGCACTTCTCCAATGTGCTTACCAATTTTGACCTCGAGATATTCGTCCCTTTAGTTTTTAATCTCTCTACTACTATTTGAAAACTGGGTCATGCTAAACACCTGTTAAATGGTTGTTTTAGACACAAATCCAACATGACACTTCTATTCCTCTGTATTATTTTTAAATTTTCCTTGTGCTAGTTTATCATGTCTTATCTCTATATAGTGAAGATGATAATTCCTTGTTGCCTCCAGGACCAGCCCTGCCTTGAGGTGTGCGAGGCGGCCGCCTCAGGCCCCCGAATTTTGCGCATTTTTAGGGCCCCCAATTTTTTTTGCTTTTGTTTTTAAAATTAGTACTTGGAGCTTCAAAAAGAAAGAAGAAACAAGAGGGAGATGAATTTATACAATCTCAAATCGGGTCCTTTGATAAGTTTTTTTACCAACAAACTATAGATAGTGATAATGAGAATGATAATACTAATGAAGAAAAGAAATTGTTGCAAAAAAAAAATTGGTAAAAAAATTACCAAATTTTTTATAACAAATTTTGTATGGGGTCCCATTTCGGGACCTTGCCTCGAGCCCCCGTAAACTCAGGGCCGGCCCTGGCTGCCTCTTAGACATCTATGTAATTTATTCCTTCATCTCCCAGTTTTGTATTTGTTATAGTTATATTACACACATCTATGTAATTTCTTCCTTACTTCTTCTCCCAGTTTTGTATTTGTTATAGTTATATTACACGAACTTTATCCTAGACTTACTGATTCTAAGGGCATAGATTTGAAGCTTCTCTTGATCTTTCTACTTTATAGGCCTCCTCTATTCCCGTCACTTAATGCAATATTCATATAGAACATGCATCATGAGCCTTTATCTCAAATATGCTACTTAGTTGATTCATTACTAATAAGAAGAGAATAAAAAACTGAATGACAATCTTTAGTGCAAGTCTAGAATGGTAGAAAAAGACATCTTCCCACCAATTCTTAGAACACTTGGGCTAAATTTTGTGGCACTGGGAAGTAAAGACCTAATCTAATGTGTAGACTGCAAGACATGCAGACTGTCATATTTTCAAAATTTGGAATTTATATATTATATTTTCTAATTATCAAAATATCTTCTATTTTCTACTCTCGCTCTCTTATCTAATATTATAATGGGAGAGTTGGAGTTGTCGTTTGTAAATATACCAACTTACATGTATTGCGCGTACAATGTACATAACTAATATGAAGGCAGGTCTCAGGTTCGAGGTCAGACTACGTCGGAGTTTTTACTTTAAAAATATATATTTATTAAGATGTCCATTGCACGTGTAAATTACTAGTATTTTTAATGTCAGGCTATTATATAATTATTTTCTCAGTTGGTCTGGGTGAATTAAGAGAAGGATAATTCTAAGAAATGCCATAGCTTAGCAGCTTTCATGATATCTTCACACGGTATCCATTGGTTCAGAAATACCATATGTTAAATGGTCTTATAGTGGTAATGAGTTGGATCGCACGAAATAACAAGTATCTTATAGTTTAAAGGGATTGAGGTCGTGTTATTAACTATTGATTAGAACGTTAATGCCACAACTGACATCAAGGTTGGAATAAAATGGTTAGTCCAGTGGATATGGATGAACTTCCTAGGTACAGTTTGCATGAAGTTTTTTTATCTTTGCCCTGGTTTAGTTCATGAGACTAAGATAGATTGATTCTAAGAAGAAAAAAAAGAGTTGAGAGACAAGCCTAATGAGGCAACATAAAGGTAATAATGCCTAGAATAACTATTTACATTATTAAAAATCAGCCCTTCACCACCAAAGAAGAGATTTTTGGAAGCTACCTTTGGAATTATGAAAAGATTATTAAAGCCTAAAAGAATTTGTGGGATTTATTGTAACTTTTGAGTACCGTGCAGTTGACGGAAAAGTTCTAGAAAAGGATGAAAAATACAACCTGTATGGTACTAACAGTAAAGGCCTGAGTATACCACCATTACCAGGCTTCTAATGGGCCTTATTATACGCAATGGAGAAAGTTTTAGCTTACAATAGCTACCCAAAAAAATGGGGAAAAAAGCATTTAATTTGCAATGACAACTATGTTATTAAACACAGTTACCGCCTTACTAGTTATCCCCACCCCCCTCCGAACCATGATCCTGATCTTGCGAATTTCAGATATTGCAATCCAGTTTATGGTGGGTTCTCGATCCAGATCTCTTAAACTAGCGATCCACATACGATTTACCCAATTAAAAATGAAGTTCTTTATTCATTAAACCATGAAATTCTCTTCGAATTCTTATCAATTAGTCATGGAGTTTAATAAGATTATTATTCATATTTAGCAACACATGTAACTAACGCTTTTATATATTAATTGTTTATTGTTCTCAATTTCTACGTGCATGCTCACACATGTTTATATATTACTCAGTGAGAGCCCCAACTCATCCTTCCCCTTTGTACCATGTACTGCACGAGGACTAAACTGCAATCCCGTACCCATACCACGAATCTAATGTACCGCGATCCAGGATCTGATAGAGCATCTGTAGTCGTTGGCTATTTTCCAAAATTTTGCAAAATTTGGGAAAAAAAGTCACGCAGTCGTTGGCCAAAACCCAAATTTTGGGTTGGAGATGAATAGTGCTCGGCTATATTTTGGAGGAGAAATGGGAATTCACAAAATATAGCTGACGAAAGATCATATTTCGTCCGTTAAAAAAAAGTTATCCGACAAAAGATGATTTTTCGTCTCTTCTATTTAAAAAAAAAATTCTATCGGACGGGAAATCATTCCGTGGCTATTTCTTTCCAAATGTTTTCTAAAAATTTATGGAATTAGGCCTATAGAATTATTATGCATACATATTAGGTTTTAATTAAGATTTAATTAGGATTAAATTAAGATTTAATTAACTAATTTTAATCGGACGGGAAATGATTTCTCGTCCGATACTTTTTTAATTAAAAAAAATTACGGGACGAGACTTCATTTACCGTCCGATTATTTTTTAAAATCAAAACCCAAATTTTGGATTTGAATGACGACAACTTTGACCCAAATTTCCTATTTCTAAAAGCCAAATACCCAAATTTTGGGTTTGAACGACTACAGATCCTCTTATGGAGCCAATCTTACTTAATTTACACCTTTGTTGATATAAAGCACTGCTTGTTTCAAAGAAGCAATAACTTTTAAATAACCAATTTTCACAAGCTAAAGGAGCTCTGAATGAGAATCACTTTTCTACATTTTACATTTCACCTTATCTCCCTCAAACTCCCCCTTGTTGCCTTCTCTACTATCTCTCATGCTTCTCCATTAGACCAGGCTGATCGGACTCTGAATAATCTGTCCTTTTTTTTCCCTATTTCTTCTTTTGTTTGTATGTTAGAATTCAATATTTCTTCCATCTTTTTGTAATCTTTATAATTTTTCTTTTTACCAGAGCACCACCAACTACATCTAGTTTCTATTCTTTGCTTGTTTGGGCATTTACTATCATTAAATTTACATGAGCGACCACTCTCTTATTGAGCATCCGCTTAAATTGTTTTCCAAGCTGAAAGTGAAGTGATATAAGATATATACACAATATTAATATTCTGATAGGCCATATATTTAATGTACTTTCTTCTGAGCAACTTATGTTAACAATGTGTTCTCATTTTTGCAGCACTTCATAGTTGAACCCACCTCATGGATTTTGGCATTTTCGTTTTTCTTTATTTTGTAACGTGGATGTGGTGTTTGAAAGTTTATGAAATGATCTTTTTATTTGTTGAAGGTTGTTTATTTATATTTCACTCATTAACTGATGTGTCTTTTTATCCTAAAATACAGACTAACATACCCATAATTCCATGATTTAATCCATATTTATAGTGATTTCCTTCTTCATCTTTAAGCTTTAAAAGAAAAGAAAAAAAGAAAGTAGAGGTATGTCGCAAGATCTGAGAGAGACCACAAAATAATTTACCAAGTTTTGACCCTCGTCAGATGTGATGCCAAGTCTATAAATTGGTGTCAAATTCTTGGGCACAATAGTTATGATAAATTAGGGCTATGCTTAAAGCATTGAAGTACCCAATTTTTAGTTTGTCTTCTGAAAGAAGAGGAGCCATGTCATAATCTAACTATTATGTTAGTCCATGTAAGCATTCTACGAGTTGTTAACTTTGTTTTGAAGGAGGACTTGGTCCTTGGATATTTGTGTCTAGCTAAATTGATCTAAACTTAATCCTAAATAGAGAATTTTCAAGAATATTAAAAGATTAAGTTTACCATCACGTAAGGCAGATTATGTTAGAAATTAAACTATTAATCAGTTTGATGGATTTTCAAGATATGAGATAAGTTTAACAAGCCCAATTAACGATTCAGTTCTAACAATCAATAATTATATACCTAAGCTTTCTTAGCAAGTAAAGATGCAATAATGATTTGTACTCTAATTGGCAAGTAGAAGCACACCCTCAATTATTTGTGGACGACAGATAAATCAAATAATATTATAGAGATGATAAAACAGTAGCACAAATATTTGAGAAGTGTAAAGAGTTTACCCGGGGTTGCAGACATGGGTTGGTGGCAGCGAAGAACACAACAAGAAGAAGCAACAACAAGGTGACCGTCAACGGGGGACGCTGCAGTTGACTCTGGATGGTGGTCGGCGAGGGCAGCGTAGGGGAGCAACGTCGACGAGGGGCTCGATGGGGCGGAGCAGGCGGGATGTTGTCGAGGGTGGCGGGATGGTGCAGCGATGGCGAGGGGCAGTCGACGATTGATTGCAGTCGCGATTGCGGCGGAAGATGACGGCGATCGGGGGTTGGTGTTCGGTTGGGAGCAACGAGGGGTGCAGGGTAGGGGTGCTTCGGGTCTGGAAGTTGGGGGACAGTGGGGGTCGTCGGTGGTGTGGCTGGGTGGAGGTTGACATCGGGGTTGTGAGGAGGTCGCGATCTATGAAGCACGGATACAGGGTACGTGTATCCGATACGGTACGTATCCGGTATGCGGATACCGCCGATTTCGTAAAAACTATGATACGAGTACGTTAGGATACGCTAAATTAAAATAATTAAAAATTAATATTATAGATATATAAATAGTAAACTAAAATATTCAATTCAATACAAACATGAAAAAATAAGAAACAAGAACACCGTAATTAAAATTAATACAAGCCAATATCAAACAAAATATATTAATGGATCATTCCAAATTTTCAACAACACCAAATACCAATATTACATGACTGAAATGTTCAAATAAAAGTAGGCTAGTCTTAAATATATTCAATAGCATCAGTATCATAAATACATCATAACTTCATAAATCAATCATAACCATGAACCAACCACGACCCTTCAATAGATCCTACTGTCCTATATCTATCATCTTAAGGAAATCTAACACTCAAACACTAACAATTTATACAATAATATAAGTAGTCAATCAATCAAAATAATAGCAAGAACTACATCCTACATCTATCATTTTGTCGACGTCTTTTAATCAAATAAAACAAAATAATATCTTTTAATCAAATGAAATTAGGATTTGAATGGGTAATATATATATATATGTCAATGCTAAATTAGAATTGTGGAGGAAAATTTTGGAAGCTAGAGGCTTTGGGATAAGCAGAACTAAAACAAAGTATATGGAGTGTAATTTTAGTGATATTCGGAACACAATTGGGGAAATAGTGAAGCTTGATGGCCAAGCGATATCTAAGAGAGACCGTTTTCGATATTTAGGCTTGATTATACAAAGAGATGGGGATATTTGTGATGATGTTACTCATAGGATCCAAGCAGGGTGGCTTAAGTGGAGAAGTGCCAGTAGTGTTTTGTGTGATGAACGTATACCTTTGAAGTTGAAGGGAAAATTTTACAGGACGGCTGTCAGACCAGCAATGATGTATGGAGCAGAGTGTTGGGCAATAAAAAACAACATTCCACAAAATGAGTGTAGCGGAGATGAGGATGCTAAGATGGATGTGTGGTAAAACAAGGAAGGATAGAATTAGAAATAAACATATATGAGACATGCTAAAGGTAGCTCCAATCCAAGATAAGTTAAGAAAGAATCGCCTGAGGTGGTTTAGACATGTCACATGTAGACCTAGTAGTGCCCCCGTTAGAAAGAGTGATTTGATAAGTATTGAGCGTAGAGTTAGGAGTAGAGGAAGACCTAAACTAACTTGGGTGGAAACGATGAAAAAAGATATGATAGCTTGTGACCTTACAGAAGATATTGTGCTAAACAGAGCAGAATGAAAAACCAGGATTCATGTAGCCGACCCCAACTAGTTGGGAAAAAGGCTTTGTTGTTGTTGTTGTTGTTTATCCGAGAGTATCCTGATGTATCCGAGAGTATCCCCAGAGTATATGAGAGTATACCCAGAGTGTTCGATCTTTTTTTTCTTTTTTTAAAAATAATTACTGGGATGCGTATCCGGTACGTATCTGGTGAGTATCCCACTGGATACGTATCCGATACGAGATACGCATCCGTGGGACAGTATCCGTGCTTCCTAGGTCGCGATCGACGAGGGAAGGGGATGACGGCGCTGGTGGTGGGGGGGGTCGACGACGGTGAGGGTGAAGATCGGGAGGGGGAGAAGAAAGTGTTGAGGAAGAAGGGGTTTAGGGTTATAAGTGATTTGGGGATTAGGGTTTGAGATTTTTAATTTGGGGATTTGGGTGTTGTTTCAGAGTTTATTACAAACCATAAAATTGTATCTCAATGTCTCACACAAAAAAATTAATGAAAAGCAAACTCAATCACAGTAATTTTTTAAAATCAATAATAGCATACTTTCTCATTATTCTCATAGCCTATATATAGGCTCCAAACAAATCTCAATACAAATCTCCAAAATATTCTAATGCATAAAATAAACGGTGCAAATTGCAAAACTACTATATAGGGCAAAATCTCAAAATAATATAAAACGGAACCGATGTCCTCATCATAAATTCCACACGGAAGATCTACACACGATGGACTTCTTATTCCTTCAAAGCTGATCATCCTTAAAAGATAAAGTAAATAATACACGTGGATGATAACTATACTCTCGAGCTAAGAATCATGAACACAAACAAGAAACGATAATACGTGGCATACTGATTCATGAAAAATTATAAAATTCTTCCAAGAGATGGATCACCTGTTCTTGATTTATTATTATAAGCAGTAGATGTTTGATTCTTCTTGCTAAAAGTAGAAATAGGACACTTAATTTTTCTGCAGCAGCATGTAAAGGTTCAATGCTTGTTGCCAGAAGTGATTCAATAAAAAAAACTGGAACCATTTCCCCCTAAAATCTTTATGTTCAGTTCATATCTGATTTGCATTTGAAATATAATTTTAGTATTCAGTAAAATCTGTATTAGTGTCTATAAGTGCCAAAGGGTGAAGAAAAAAAGAGCATATATCTGCCCCATATCCTTATTGGTTTGCACCTATAGTAAAATGGCCAAAATTATCAGAGTAGTTGCAGATCTCATGGGTGGACTAATCAGTATACTAATTCAGAATATGCAAGTCTGAAATGTATCAGTAAATAATCGTACCTTGTTACTTTTATCTCAAGTTTTTCCTCTCTAAATTAGGTTAGTCTGCTCAAAAATTAATGTTTGGTATTATTACTATTTACTGGATAATTGGCCAAGCCAGACCAGTGAGAACAAGAAAAGTTGTATCATATAAATGCTATTTGTTTTGTAGACTCTAAAAGCTGGTTTCAGAATCATGCCAGTTGTAGCTGTCAATATCATGAATTCTACTAGCTTCACTTTTTTTCTTATTAATCATCATATCTAAAAGTGTGATATCACTCATCCAACTCGAACATCCTCATTTCAGCTTGACCCATCCTCTGGCTATGGTGTTAACTGTGCCGACCCATCTCTTATATCAATCCCTTATTCATTGGTTTTTCGATCACACTGTATAGAAGCACTATTCTTCTTTAAGCTACAACTTAATCAAGCTTAGTTTCAGGAACAGTCAATGATTTTCTTGTTAAGTTTGACTATTTCTGCTTGTTGCCAAAAATAAATAGCAATTTGAGCATCTCTGTGCTGATGCATCTCACCCCTTGACACTGAGTGCAGGCTAAAGCTATGGCTTTTTGTTGCTTACGTGGTATCATTTGTGTCTCTTGCCGGGGCAGTGGGCTTACTTGTACAAGATGCGCTCACGGACAAGGGTCCTTCTTCATGGACTGGTGTTGCTGGCATATTTCAGTGTGTTTTCATATTAGTCAGGTGCTAAAAATTATTCTATTCTTTAGTATTCATTTTCGTTTTTGATTAATAAATGTATATCTACTGACTGATTTGTGTCTTTTAATACCTGTAGCGAGTTGATGTACTGGACCTGTCACTCCGATGATTGAGTTGGCAATGGGTTTCTTTTCAATTCCGCAAGCCAATTTGAAGCTTCCTCCATATGTACTTTCAAGCCATCGTAAGAAAATTATCTTTAAGCTGTCAATGTATATTTTTCCCCTTTTGATTTTTACCAGGATCTGTATATGTTGATATTGTCCCCATATTATCAGTGCCAGTTATAACTTGTACAATTTTTTGTTATGATGTGTTAAGATGTGTTTACTCGGACACCCATCTCATGTCCCCAGTTCCTGCGCTGACTAGAAACCCAGGGGGTTAAGTGCGTTAACCCCTGAATATAGGGGTTTTCTGCATTGTACTCTAAATCATATTTAGTTTATAGAATCTTTTCTCCCAATAGAAATTTTTTAATATACTAGAGAGTTGTATATCGAATTAATTAGATAAGATAATATAATTATTGATCACATTTAGTTTTGAATGATGAATATTCAAATCCAAGTGATGTGTAGCCAAGCAATAGGACAAAGAAAAGGTCCACAAGTCCTAATTGATAATCTTATTATAATAAACATACGATTAAGGAATATAAAACACATCTAACACGAGGATAAATCAACAATACGATTAGCTATTTTCATGTAGTTTCCAAACTTTATGTACTGATAAATTCGTATTCGTTTAAGTGTCAATGTGTATGTGCTCATATATTTAAGTTTCTACACGTTTTTGTCCATGCATGAACATAGGCAACGGACTGGGTTTGGGCCGGGCCTAAGCCCGAAGTTTAAAACATAGGTCCGAATCCAATCCAATTTTTCTTGGGGCTTAAAAAATTAGGCCCACACCCGTGCCCGAATTAAACCCAAAAATAGGTTCGGACCTAGATCCAAACTACTTATGCATGTTTTAATATTTCACTTTCTTATAAAATAAAACTATATCAAGAATAATATACGATAAGAAAATATCAATAATAGAAATACTACAAACAAACTTTTGAGTAATTCACATCTAATTTGTCTATTTTCATTTAATTTTATATACAAGGCATAATTTTTGTATGTATAAACTTAAACACTCATTTCAATTTACTTACATGATTTTTTTTTTTTTTTTTTAAATTCATGCATAAATATTTATGATGTGTACATAAACGCACATATAAAAATTTGATTCAAACCCATTGGGTCTAAGCACTTGGGCCTGAACTTGGCCCGATTTTTTCTCGGGTCTAAAATTTTAAGCCTGAGCTGGCCCGAAATGAGAATTATTAGCTTAAATCCGCTAATTATTGGGTCGGATCTAGGCGGGCTCGGATCAGGTTCGGGCTAATTGCCAACCTTACGTGAACTAGGTGCAGACATAATTTTTTTTTCCACGAGAAAACAAATAGAACCATTTTATGCATATGTTCAAACTTCATGCATCCTATTTAATTTTACTATTTTCCATATTTTATGATGTAGTTCACCTCTAACCCCAAATCTGGATTCATTCTATATATATAAACTTGAATTCCCAAATAAAAGATTTTCTTAACCTATTTCCCTTCCATATTATAAAATATAGTAAAGTGGAAAAATAATTAAAAAACCTGTCACATTTGTATTTTAAATTAAGAAACCCCTTGTCGGTTATCTTTTAATACATATCTGTTAACAACAGAGATTTCTTGATTAAAAGTGCAAATGCAATGGGTGTTTCTTAATTAGAAAAGTAAACATTATAGAGTTTCTCGATCATAAAAAACAAAATTTGTTTTTATTTTCCAACTCAGCATTAATCAAAAGAAAGAAAGCTAACGGCGTAAAAAATTTATGTGCCAATAAATAACGGTGGCAAGGTTTCTTAATTAAAAATGTAAACAGGCCAACCCAAGACACTAAATAAAATTGGTCGAATAAATACAGCTTTATACGCAGTCAAAGCCATGACATGCACACACAAATACACCAACCAGACTCTCTTTCCTTACCCTTCCCCTAGGGTTGGCATTCGGGTCGAACGGGATGGGCCGGGCCGGACCCGCCCGGGTTGGACGTTGACTTGGGCGGGTCGGGCCGGTTTGGTGACTTAACCGGGCCGGGTCGGGCCGAAAGGTGGCTAAGGCGACCCTGCCCAACCCGTGAACCCTTTCGGGTCCAACCCAGGTTGGGTCGGGTCGACCTGCGGGGTGGCCCGTTTAGATAGATAGTTTTTTTGTCGGGTTGACCTGCGGGGTGGCCCGTTTAGATAGATAGTTTTTATTAAAAAAAAAACTTAAAATAATAATAATAATAATAAACATTAAAAATCGTAATAATAATAATAAGATTGAAAGAGTGAAATTGGTAAAAAATATTGAAATATTATTCATATGAATTTAAGTTATACAAGTTTCACAATTTATAATGAAATGAAGAATTCAATTCACAAACATGTTTTATACACTAACATATTTCTTATATACAATTTCAATTTACTTCAATTTTTCTAAAAAGAAATACATGCACAGATATAATACAATTTTTTATCTATTTCCAATTGGTTGCTATTGTTGTTGTTGTTGTTGTTGTTCTTTCGGCGAGTTGCTCCCACTTGTGGACGTTGATAATGCTTTCCCTTGTGTCCTATCTTCAGCCTTCAGCCAGTCTTCTGTGCAAACAAGCATCTCTAACGTGTCGGGCTTCAAGCGATTCCTATAATCAGTTAGAACTCTGGCACTTGAAGAAAATGCACTTTCAGAAGCAACTGTAGAGACAGGAGGAGTTAGTAAATCTTTAGCCATAATTGACAGAATACTATAAGTGTGTTCATGGTCTTTTCATCATTGTAAAATATCTAGTGGAGAAGAAGAAGACTCAGAATCTTGTTGGTTATACCAATTTAATTCATTTGGTTGATTAGTCCTAGGTTTTTTTGATTGAATTTGTGCAAGTAAATTAAATGTTTTATCATCAAATTTACTTTTACCCCTACCTTTAGAAGTAGCAGAAGAAGAACTAACTACAGAAGTTGTACTACTAGATGCAAAACATCTATCATAATAATCATACAAGTTATTTAATGTAGATTCAAATTGAACTAAAAAGTAGCGCAATCAATTACTATTTCTATATTTTTCCCAAGTAATGCAAAAAACATTTCAATCAAACTCTTCGTACCTTCTAATTTGATACGAGGATTCATAACGTTAGCAACATAAATCAACATAGGAGGAGGAAAATAATACTTCAAAACTTTTTTGTATGCAGGTTTTACAATCTCACCAACATAAGTATCATTTAACATTTCGTTAAATGTTTGCATTATGCTAA
The DNA here is from genome assembly GCA_017893485.1 of Hemerocallis citrina. Lineage (NCBI taxonomy): Eukaryota > Viridiplantae > Streptophyta > Magnoliopsida > Asparagales > Asphodelaceae > Hemerocallis > Hemerocallis citrina. Next base: position 225,505,315 of record CM030366.1, on the reverse strand, counting down.
CTAATGAAATAAAAATGTTACTAGAAGTAGATTCATATGTTTTTGAAAATTTTAAAGTTGCAGTTTTAAAAGGTTCTAAAAATTTCAACAAAGCTTCGGCATAATACCAATCGGTGGGAGTCATTTCAAAATTATGTATATTTTTTGCGATACAAAAATCATTTACAACTGCTTTATATTTGGTAACAACATGTCATGCCCGCTTTCCAAAAACACGGAATGCAAGCACGTGACACGGCCCAGCGAACGACTTGCATCATCCATAGGCTGTTATTGATCCAACTCAACAATATAAACAAGTAATAAAACAACCACGCATGCAATGAAAGATTAATCACATAAATAACAACATTGAAAATTAATGCATAAAAAATAACCAACGTCAAAATAACTCAACATGTGGAAATTTAACAAACAACATTCGAGTCGAAGCCCACAATACAAAGAAATAGCATTTGTCCAATTTTTATTAAAGTCATCAAATAAAACAACATTTATTTTAGCGGCGTAGTAAAACATCTCCTTCACCATTGTTACTCCCCTACTCCGTCAGGTAAATCTCCCTGATTACATGTAAGTTGCTCATCTAAAGAGAGGAAAAATAAAGTCCTTAGAGCAAGTCGTGGACATGCAAGTAGAGAAACAGAGAAACAATGACAATGGTGGTATAACAATGAATTCAATAAACGATGAAATCAATAATGTTGAACAGTGACAAAGCGATAATAGTACAATATGCAATAACTATGATCTATCTCGATAACGATAAACAATATCAATAATGGCAATAATGACGATAACACTGTTCAATAAGGATAACAATATGCAATGATAATGATGAGAGCCTTAAGTCTATTAGTCATTTTTAATCCTAGCTAATGCACGTACTACTGTGTCCCATGTGTGCTGTACCACAGGTCCGATGCATACAATCAATTTCGTTTAGACTAAGGTGGTAGATTCTATAGTTCATGTACTGGGTATGATGACGATAACGGTAATAACATTGGACATGTGTAATTTCTTACACGATGCCGATAACGATAAAAACACTGGACATGTGTAATTTCTTACACGATGCCGATAACGATAATATTCACTGGCCATCATCCGAGTACACTTACTATATTGTCAACTACCCTAATCAACCCTCAACCCCAGCTTGATTAATGTTCTTTATTCAATTAACATACAATAATGCGATTAATAAGAGACACTAGAAAAGGTGACAAAATAATCCTAAGATCATGCAATATAATCTATACAATTGAATGCACCAAATATAACATTATGAATATAATTCTATATTATAAAACATAGAATCCCAATTCTGGACAGCAGTAGGTTGCTGTACCAAAATCAGAATTTCCGTTGCTACAGAATAGCAAATATGGATCCGTCAGAAGTTCTCGAAACTAGACTCCTGCCCGGTTCCAACGCATACTTTAAGTCTACATTCCGACAACGGTAGTTAGGTGAAATTCAGTGTTCTTTACAGATTTTAGTTTCTGGCTGGGTGTCGATGTTGACTAATTTCAGTTATAAGGGCAGTAAATAATCATTAAAAAAATCAGTAAAAATAATTTTTATCACCCTAAGCATGTTATCTACAAATTTGAAATTTATCTTGGCCATATTTGATCATTAGTTCACTTAATTTAACAGCCTAACATGGTATGTATATGAATCTGAAATTTCAACGCAGCAGTAGCAAAAGGGTCATAACTCGGGCAATACAAGTCGAAATTCGAAAATTTTGGAGGCTATCGATATCTAGACACTTAGGGCTAGGTTTCATATTCAGGAAGTGACTGATTTTAATGACGTTATCTAGGTTGAAATAGCACAACAAGGTTCAGGTTGGCGTAAAATTTCAGAATGTCAACATGTTCATTTGAATAAAACGATTAAAAAGTTAATTAGAATGATGAATTGGGATTTAACAATCATAAATCGCAGCGAGCCAATTCTATGTGAACATGGTATTAGGATATATGATGTCCATAACTCTACTAATTATAATCAACTAATTTATCGATAGCAATCACATGAACAATTAAACCTAATATACAATCTACAATAGTTGTCTTTAATGTCATGAGATGAAATGTAACAATATTTTTCTATTATTATATTCAATAACTAACTACATGGGTGCATGTACGATTCCTATACATTAGAGGCAAAAAGACGGCACGAAGTCGAGATTACCACTTCGATTCGCTCGTGTAAATCCGTGGCATCCCAACGATAGAATACAATAAGCAGTATGCGATAATTAATTTGGATCTACTTGCGGGATTCAATAAAAATATCGAATATGATACAATAAATATTCGATAAGAAATGACTTGCCTTTTTGACGATTTGATCCGATAAATATTAGAATCCGAGACACGTGCGAGCTACGTGCCAACACCGAACAACAAAATACCAAACAACAACACTCTCAGATCCCCAGAACAGTAAACAGCAACACGGGGATCGGGATCTGCTACACGCCAGAACAGCAAACAGCAGAAATCGACCAATCCTGCTTCGCCAAAACACCAAACAGCAATTCCTCCACAAAACACCGCACAGCTTAATCCCCCACTCCCGCCTCTTCTTCTTCCCCAATGCGCCAAAGAGAGAGAGCGCGCGCGCGGATGAGGGGACAGCGGCGAGGGTGCGCGAGATGACTGGCGACTGCGAAGTGGACAGGCGACGGCGGCATTGAGGTCGGGAGGCGACACTATAGCGAAAGACGGCGGCAATCGAGTGGGGTCTGTTTTCACTCTGAAAACAGGGGAAAGCGGCAATGGAGGATTTTGGCACTTGGACGGCGACGGCGACAGGCCTGTGAGTCCTCGGTGGTTGCAGAGGTGCACGGAGGTAGAAGGCAATGGTCGAAGAGGAGTTGGGTTCGAGCGGGAGGCAAAGGCGACGATGGGTTCGAGGAGTCGAGTTGGGTTCTTCGTTGATCGACGATGATGGTGATGAGGTGAAGGTTGGGCGACGAGGAGAGGGGATGGCGAGGCAATGGTGAAGGGATGTTTGAGCGATGGGTTGAAGCGAAAACGGGAAGAGGAAGGTAAGCGGAAGAGGACGACGATGAGCGGGAGGATTTGGGTTTCGACAGTGGGGGGTTGCACTGTGTATGGGTTAGGGTTTGCACAGTATGGAGTTAGGGAGGATGAAAGGGGTTTTGCTGCATTAGGGAGTATTAAGTTAGAAATTGATTAAAATGTAGTAATGGGAGAGATTATAGGGCTTAATAATAGGAATTGAGTTTTCAAATTTTTGGGAGTTACGGATTGTGGAGATTGTGGGGAGTGATTAGGAGGGATCTTAGGGATTGGCTGTGGGAGAGATTGGGGGTTGATTTGGGTTATTGGGTTTGGGTGAGAGATCCAATAGGAGGTGGATATTGGGCTTTGGGTACAAAGCGGATCAATTTGGAGGACAATTCACAACCTAAATTAGGACAAAGGCGAATTACAAAATTAAGTCAGAATTAAGAATACAATGAATAAATTTAAAATAATCACTGAGATTAGGATTAGATTATGAATGACATTAGGATGAATATTATTCAACACAAAATGCGACAAATGAAATGAATTAGAATTACAATGGAGATTACAATTGGGATCAAAAACAAAAAAGGAAAAAAATAAAAACGGGAGTTACACATGTAGTAAATCAAAAGTAGAGTTCTATCGGTGTTTAACATCCTTTGGAAATCTTCTAAAAGGTACATTTGGAATCCAACACAAATTTTTCCATTCTTGAAATATGCTGGGACTTAATGCAATGAAATGTACACAATTTCTAATTTTAACTATATATGGATCGGCTATTTTTAATGCATTTTGGACACATAAATTTAAAATATGACATGCACATCTAATATGAAAAATATTGTCAGATGAGGGTTTAACAGGGGTGGCGAATGGGTCGAGTGGGCCGGGCCGAGCCCAACCCGTAAGGGTTGGCATGTACACTTAGCCGGGCCAGGCCGGGTTGCACTCTTATCCGGGCCGGGCCGGGCCGGGTTGATGTTTCGTTTGGGTGGCCCGCCCAACCCGTGAACCCTTTAGGGTTCAACTCAGGTTGGGCCGGGTCGACCCGCGGGTTGGCACGTTTAATAATTTTTTTTTGGGTAGCTTAAATTAAAATAATAATTATAATTATAATACTAAGTAAGTAATAATACTAATAAACAATAAAAATCGTAATAATAATAATAAGATTGAAAGAGTGAAATTGACAACAAATTTTGAAATATTATTCATATGAATTTAAGTTATACAATTTTAACAATTTATAACGAAATGAAGAATTCAATTCACAAATAAGTTTTATACAATAACATATTTGTTATATACAATTTTAATTGAGTACAAGTTTTCTAATTTGACATAACAAGCAAAGCTATTGTTGTTGTTGTTGTTCTTCTTCTTCTTCGGGCGAGTCGCTCCCACTTGTGGAACTTGATAGTGCTTTCCCTTGTGTCCTATCTTCAGCCTTCAGCCAGTCTTCTGTGCAAACGAGCATCTCTAACGCCTCGTGCTTCAACTGATTCCTGTAATCAGATAGAACCCTGCTACTTGTAGAAAATGCACTCTCAGAAGCAACTGTAGAGACAGAAGGAGTTAGTAAATCTTTAGCCATAATTGACAGAATACTAAAAATGTGTTCATGTTCTTTCCACCATTGTAAAATATTTAGTGGAGAAGTAAAAGGCTCAGAATCTTATTGGTTATACCAATTTAATTCATTTGGTTGATTAGTCCTAGGTTTTTTTGATTGAATTTGTTCAAGTAAACTAAATGTTCTATCACCAATTCTACTTTACCCTTACCTTTAGAACTACCAGAAGAAGAACTGACTACAGAAGTTGTACTACTAGAAGCAAAACGTTTATCATAATAATCATACAAGTTATTTAACGTAGATTCAAACTGAACTAAAAAAGTAGCGCAATCAATTGTTAATTCTACATTTACCTCTAAATATCCAAAAAATATTTCTATCAAATTCTTCGTACCTTCTAATTTGATACGAGGATCCATAACAGTAGCAACACAAATCAACATAGGAGGAGGAAAATAATACTTCAAAATTTTTTGAAATGCAGGTTTTACAATCTCACTAACATGGGTATCATTTAACATTTCGTTAAATGTTTGCATCATGCTAACTAATTCAATAAAAATGCTACTAGAAGTAGATTCATATGTTTTGAAAATTTTAAAGTTGCGGTTTTAAAAGGTTCTAAAAATTTCAATAAAGATTCGGCAAAAAACCAATCGGGGGGAGTCATTTCAAAATTAGCCATATTTTTTGCGATACAAAAATCATTTACAACTGTTTTATAATCGGTGACAACATTTAGTAAATCAAAAGTAGAATTCCATCGGTGTCTAACATCCTTTGGAAATTTTCTAAAAGGAACATTTCTAACCCTACACCAAGCTTTCCATTCTTGTAAAATGCTTGGACTTAATGCAATTAAATGTACACAATTTCTAATTTTAACTATATATGGATCAGCTATTCTTAATGCATCTTGAACACATAAATTTATAATATGACATGCACATCTAACATGAAAAATATTGTCAGATGGAGGGTTTAATACAGATTTTAAAGTAGTAATTGCTACATTGTTGTTAGATGCATTATCAAAATTAATAGCCATAATTTTATCGTGAATATGAAAAACATCACAAATTTCTATAATACGGTTTGCTATTTCAGCGCCACTATGGGGATACGGCAACGCCGCAAGTGATATGATTTTTTTTTTGAAGAATCCAATCATTGTCGATCCAATGACAGGTTATTCCCATCGTTGGAATATTGTTGACACCCGTCCAACAATCCGAAGTTAAACTAACCCTACAAGTTAAACTCCATAAAATTGCAATCAAAGCGTCCTTCATTTCCATGTACACTTTAAACAATCCGATCTGCAAGTATTTCTCAGAATTCTTTTAAAATGAGGGTTTAAGGCCGTTTGATTAAAATTTTCCAAGTTCCTACTCTCGGGATAGAAAAATGGTAACTCTTCCTTAATGACTAATCGGGCCATTTCCCGACGAACAAGTTCGGGATCATAAGGGTGGCTATCAACTTGACCGGTCCTAGGGTTTATTTTTTGTTGGCCTTGTATTTGATCAAGAAGTTCTTTATGATTATGTTGGATGTGCCTACTAATTGTACCGGTGCCGTCACCCCTCTTGAATTTATATGTTTTACTACATGTTTTACACACTTTCAAACCTATACCCGGAGTATGTTCGTCCGGGATATAATCATAAAACTTATGCCAATCGCTAGTTTCTTCTCTACTTTTCCTACTACTACGGGGTTGTGTGGTTTCGGTTTGTTGTTGTTGTTGTTGTTCTTCTAATTGTATGTCGCCTACAACATCGTCGTGTGTACCCCATTGTTCCATAGTAGGATCAATGTAATCTTGGGCGGGCTCACTAGTTGGGACAATTGGTGGCCTACATGAAGAGGAGGGGGAATCTTGTCCGCTACGACTGCTACCGCGTGATCTAGACATAATGTGGTAATGTGCTAAAGTATGTAAAAAAAAATATACAATGTAGGAGCGGTGAATTATACAAAAAAAATCTAAAAAACAAGAGGGTTGAGATAGAGAAGTTCAAAAAACGAACAATAATTTTAACTACAACGCAAAAAAAAATTAACGAGAGAGAGAGAGATATTTTGATACCGTTCACCGTGGAATACGCGTATGAAAAAAAAACCGTTAAAATAAGAATAAAATTGAAAATATGGAGGAGCGCTTTGCCGATTCCGCAATTGAAGAGTTGAGAAGTGGTTGAAGTAGATTTGACGAGGGTTGAAGAGAGTTGAAGACGTTGAAGACGTTGAATTTTGATTCCGATACGACCGAAATTTGATCGTGTATATGCCTCCTTGTACACTTGTTTGATGAATACTACAATTGTTCAAAAATTCTTTACAAATGATGTATAATAGTAGAGAGAGTAAGAGAGTGAGGTGTGATTTTTTATGAAATTTTTGGGGATATTTATAGGCTAAATATGTGGGGGAAAAACAAAAAAACCCACCCAATGGCTCAAAGAGCCGTTCCAAACGGCTCTGTCCCAGATAGAGCGCATCAGCTCTCGGCAACGGGAATTTCGACCGTTCGACCCGTCACGGGTCGAACTGGTCGAAACCCGCGGGTTGACCCGCGGGTTGGTGGGTCCAATTCGCGAGTTGGGCCGGGTTCGTGGGCCGGGTTTCGCGGGCCGAATTCACGTAAATTGTGACCCGGGTCGACCCGGTACTGTTCACCGGGTTCGACCCGAACCCGCCTAGCAACTAAGCGGGCCGGGTTGGCGGACCAGGTCGCGGGTGGGTCGCCGGTTGACCCGGCCCAGTTGCCATCCCTAGGGTTTAATGCGGTTTTTAAAATACTAATCGATGCATTGTTGTTAGATGCATTATCAAAACTTATACACATAATTTTATCGCGAATATGAAAAACATCACAAATTTTTAAAATACGGTTTGCTATTTCAGCGCCACTATGGGGATACGGCAACGCCGCAAGTGATAAGATTCTTTTTTGAAGAATCCAATCATTGTCGATCCAATGACAGGTTATTCCTATCGTTGGAATATTGTTGACACCCGTTCAACAATCCGAAGTTAAACTAACTCTACAAGTTAAACTCTATAAAATCGCAATCAAAGCGTCCTTCATTTCATTGTATACTTTAAAACAATCCAATTTGCAAGTATTCCTCGGAATTCTTCTAAAATGAGGGTTTAAGGCCGTTTGATTAAAAATTTCCAAGTCCCTACTCTCGGGATAAGAAAATGGTAACTCTTCCTTTATTACTAATCGGGCTATTTCCCGATGAACAAGATCGGGATCATAAGGGTGGCTATCAACTAGACCGGTCCTAGGGTTGGTTTTTTGTTGGTCGGGTAGGTCAGCAAGAAGTTCTTTATGGTTATTTAGGATGTATCTACTAATTGTACCGGTGCCATCACCCCTATTGAATTTGTATGCCTTAGAACATATTTTACAAACTTTCAAACCTATACCCGGAGTTTGTTCGTTCGGGATATAATCGTAAAACTTATGCCAATCACTACTTTCTTCTATACTTTTCCTACTGCGGGGTTGTGTGGTTTCGGTTGGTTGTTGTTGTTGTTCTTCTTCTTCTAATTGTATGTCACCTACAACCTCGTCGTGTGTACCCCATTGTTGGGTAGGAGGATCATGGTACTCTTGGGCAGGCTCACTAATTGGGACAATTGGTGGCCTGCAGGAAGAGGAGGAGGAATCTTGCCCACTTTGGGTACGACCGCTACCACGTGATCTAGACATAATGTAGTAATGTATGTAAAAAAAATTACACAATATAGGAACGATGAATTATAAAAAAAAAATCTAGAAAACAAGAGGGTTGAGATAGAGAAAATAAAAAAAACCAACAATAATTATAACTACAAAAAAAATAAAAATAAGATGAGAGGTATGAAATTTTGATACCGTTCACCGTGGATACGCGTATATAAAAAAATCCGTGAAAATAAGAATATAAGTAGAAGTAGAAATAAGCGATTCCGGAATTGAATAGTTGAGGAAAGCTTGAAGAGAGTTGACGACTTGATCACTTGGAGTTGGACGAGAGTTGAAGAGTTGAAGACGTTGTTGAATTTTGATTTCGATACGATCGGAATTTGATCGTGTATATGCCTTGATGACTTGCTTGTTGAATACTTCAATTGTTCAAAAATTATTTAGAAATGAGTTATAATAGTAGAGAGAGTAAGAGAGTTTTTTGTGAATTTTTTGATAGGATTTTGGGGGGGTATTTATAGGGTTAAAATACCAAAAAAAAAAACACAAAAAACCACAAAAAAGGGCTATAAGAGCCGTTAATGTGCTCTCTGTGCTACAGTACCAGTCCTAACGGCTGTTGGACCCGTTCGGGTCAACGGTCGACCCGTGTCGGGTGGAACGTTTGATCCGTTCGGGTCGAACGTTTGATCCGTTCGGGTCGAACGTTTGATCCGTTCGGGTCAAACGGTTCGCAACCCGTGGGTCGACCTGCGGGTTGGCGAGCGGGTTGGCAAATTTTAACCTGGTTCGCGGGCCGGGTTAGACGGGTCGGATCCGCTAATTCGGCGACCCGGGTCGACCCATTACTGTTCACGGGTTCGACCCGGACCCGAACCATAGTTTCGTGGACTGGGTTATACGGGCGGGTCACGGGTGGGTCGGCGGTTGATCCGGCCCACTTGCCATCCCTACCTTCCCCTTATTTTCTAGCTTTGACTACCACCCTCTTCATGCTAATTCATATATCATACATCACAGAATCTTTCTTCTTCATTCCTCCTGTGTAATAACTTCAACCATCTCTCAACCATCATCTAATTGGATCGTCGACGATCGATAATTCGAGATATGGGTATCGAACGCACCAACCATATTCACCACCACAACCAGATCTGTTCATTCAACCTAGCTCTATGTCCAAGACCACCTCTACATCCTCACCCCCCTCCAAAAATACTTGTCAAAGACGTCATCAACACCTTACCCTCCAATAACACTCCCTCATCTCCAGTGATGATTCCCCTCATGGTTCTTCCTCCTGCTAACAGAACAAGGGATCAAGAAGTTCATCTCTATTTATCCCCGCGAATCGGGTGCATGGGACAGATCAAGAGGAGCAGCAGTTGTCGAAACAACAGCAGCAGCAATAAGAAGTTGTTGTTTCAGTTTCAGAGGATGTTTTCTAACATTTCGGGGAAGAGCACCAGCAGAGGGATGATGAGTGCTAGGGTTGAGGTTGACTGCTTTAATATTAGCAGTCAAACGAGGACGGGATGATGACATAAGCATTGCTGACACGATGGATTTGCCGCTGCCTGTGTTGAAGGAGCATCGGAGGGATGCTGCAGGTTTGTGCAGTATTTGGGAGAGGAGGCACGGACTAGGGGGTGGGCTGCAGCTACAGCTGTAAGGGATGGAGCATCTTCGCGGGAGCTTTAAGGATTGTTGTCGTATGGCAGCTTGAGAGTGAGACACTGATGTTCTTGAGCTGCATTTATTATTACTTGTACAGAAGTCATTTTTGTAGGCGACACGAAAAATATTCACTTCAAATAGAAGTACATCCAGACTTTAAGAGCTTTCTCTCTCCCCATTTTAGCTTCCTTCCCCTCTCAGATCCGGAGACTCCCGGCCTCCAACGCCTCATTCCTCTTCACTGATTTTTGAGCTGGTGTTCGGCTCTCCAAACCCTTTTCGTTTCACCTTGAGTTCTCTCCCTCCGCGATTTTCCCCCTCTCTCTCGCTCCCCCCCTCTCCGACTCTACAGCGCGTGTGGGCGTTTGCGGCGAGTGGTCGTCGTCCCTCTTTCACCCTCGCGCTTGTCCTCAGAGGTCGAAGCCCAGCAGCGGATCCCAGATCACGTCGCCTTTTCGCCCCCTCTCCACCCGGGCCTCGGCCAGCGACTGGTTTGATCTCTTTCTTCACCTTAACCAAGCACTGTAAGTATTTTTTGTCAGAAATTTCATTGTCTGTATTGTCCTTCTCTTTGAGCGGCGGTGTGTGCTTTGTGGTGGTTGTGTATTTTTGCTTCACTGTGGATTTTTGCATCACTGTGGATCCGCTTCACTGTTTAGTTCTCTGAGCAGGTTTAGTTTCCTCCTTTGGAGTGATTACTTGCCGTGTGTGCTCATAGTCCCCCCTTCCTCCTCCTGCCTATCTTTCTTCTTTCTTCTTTCCTCTTCCCCACCCTTCTTCGCTTCTCCCGTGCTCCCATTGCGCCGGCGGGGCCCGGTTGCGATCCGTGGCTTTGCTGGCTTCTTGCCTGCCATTATTGCTTGTTTATGTTTGTGGGCCTTGACTAAAGCCCATGGATCAGTCATGGGTTGAGATCGTTAAAAAAAATAGAAATAAAATTTTTTTTCTCCCAAGCCTTTATCAGGATTGGGCTTCGCTGGGCTAAAGCCCATGCCCTATGGGCGGATCCCCTCTCTTCTAGTATCTTCGTCTTATCAGTTCTCCCGCTCTCCTTCTCACTCCACCGCTTCATCTTCATCTTCTCCTTTCTCTTCTCCTCACTCCCTCTCTTACTGTTTCCGGTGCCTCCAACCGGGGCACGTTAAAATTTCCTGCTTGGCTAAGATGAAGTGTTTATTTTGTCTAAAAGATGGTCATGCTCGACAGCGTTGCTTTTCCCTCCAGAAACTACTTGGCCTCTCGGTCGGTGTTCCGATAGCGGATTCGGTGTTGGATGCTCTTGATTTCCCGACTCTTCAGAAGAAATTAGCTGAGATGCCATCTTCTAAATCTAAAAAAGTGAAAGCCCCTTCTCGTTCCCCTCTCCTCCCCACTCCCGCTACCGGCTCGCTCCGCTCCTCCTCTTCTATTCCTGCTTCTTCGAAGCTTGCGGAACCTTCCCCCCCTTCATCGAAGCCTCCAGTCACTCAAGTCTTTTTAACCAATTCTGAAATGTCGGACCGCCTTAAGATTTACAACAACTTTGGGGCTATTGCTTTCACGGGTGGTTCTATCCCCTTCTACACTCTCAACGCATTTCTTTGCAACTTCTGCAATGTTAGAGATTGGGAGTGGGTTCTCTATTCTTGTACTAATGGGGACGCGGTGATTCAATGTCCTTCTTCAAAGGTTCTTGATGAGCTTTGTGCCAACCAGTCGCTATCTATTGGTGCTGTTTCTTTGGCCATCCGTAAGTGGGTTTCTTGTTCCTCTGCCTCTAGGTCCCTTGAGCTCACTCCCTCCAAAGTCACATTGGTTGGTCTCCCACCATTCTGCGACTCTCTGAGGTTGGTAGCGTCCTTTTCTAAGTGTATTGGTGAAATTATCAGCATGGCTTCTTGCGTGCGTTTGACTTCAGGCAGCATTCAAGTTGATGCCCTGTTTCGCTGCCCGTCCCCAAAGGATCGCATTGAAGCTTTTTGCCTCAACGATGGTTCTTCGTCGTTTGAGGTCTCTGTTCAATACCACGGGTCTTCGACTGGGGGTGTAGCCTCGAAGCCGGGTTTTGTTCTCTCTCATCCCCCTGTGTTCCACCCGGGTGCTTCCTCTGGCCCTAAGCATTCTTCTTCTTCGGGAAAGTTTTACACTACTCCCCAGACTAAGAAGCACATCGCTCATACTCATCAGGCTTCATCCGCTGCTATGATTCCTAAGATTTTCCCTGCTAAGTCATCGAACCTAGTTTGGATCAACCCCGACCGTGTTTCCCAGTCTCAAGTGAAACCTACTCCTCCTTCTGCCCCACCGGCTGCTCTTGCACCTGAACATTCTATCAGCTCTCGGGGCCCTGCATCCTCTCCCTATAAATCAGGAGCTTGGCCGGCTTGGGACCCCAACCCTTCCTTTGCTTCAGATTGGGAGCTGTTCCAACGTGCCGCCCACTTCCCGTCAGCTAGTTCTCCTCGCCCATCCTCGACCCCTAAAGCTGATAAAGCTCCCTCGTCACCCAAAGTTGTTAAAGCTTCATCGTCTCCCAAAGCTGATAAAGCATCCACTCTAGCTATTCCTTCGGACTGGACGGATAAAGACGATCTGCTTGGGGAGGAAGTGGCGGCGCTGGAGAGTACTCAGGCGTCCAAAAAGGTCGAACTCTATTCTTCTTCTTCTAATTTCAGTTATTATTTCAATTTAGCTTTACTGGCTTGTAGCTCATCCATACTGGTGGAATTAAAATTCCCGTCCTTTAATTTTATTCCAATCGGGCTTATTAAGGCCTTTTCCGCTATTTCCTCCATTCCTCCCACTCTTATTAAGATAGCTCCTATGGTGCTATCTACTACATTTATTTCTTCCTCGCCACCGACTTCTAAGATACGATCGGTGACTCTGGCCCCTTCTAGTCCGAGTGGGCATATTACTGTTTCCCTCTCCCTCTTTGAGGATTTCACTCACCCTCAAAGGCCGGAAATTTCTGGATCGCAATCGGGTTGCGATTCTGGATTCCCGAGTACCCCCCTCACCCGTTCCCCCGCTTCTTCTTCTAGCCCCGTTCTTTTGATCCGTTCTAGTGCTCGTCTTAGGGCTAAGCGCGCTGCGTCCCTGCTGCCCACTTCCATCCCCCTCCCCAGCTCCCAGCCTTTCCCTCTGGGCTCTCTTTATCATCCCCTTTTTGAGGACTTGTCGGATCCAGAGATGGTCTCAACTGCCAAGTCCCTAGGCTTCACGCTCTCCCCTAACGTTTCTATCCCTATTTCCCTTCTTAGAACTATTGAGCGGTCCCAAGTCCAAGAGCACAAACTGTATCATGATTAGTATCTCATGGAACATTAGGGGGCTTAACTGCCCCACCAAACAAATGGCCATTTTTGACCTTATTGCTTCCTCCCACTGTGATATCATTTCGACTCAAGAGTCGAAAATGGAATCTCCCTCACCGCGACTCTTTCGTTCGCTTGGAGGCTCGGCCATCTCTAATTGGATTTCCCTCGATGCCATTGGCTCTAGAGGCGGGATTCTTTTAGGTTACAAGGCCTCAACCTTTTCTCTTATTTCCATCCGTAGGCTTAATTTCTTCTTAATAGTGCAACTGCACTGGCTCATCCTTGATTGTGTCATCACAATCATCTCAGTTTACGACCCCTCGACTTCTAGTAGGCGGCCGCTCTTCTGGGATGAATTTCACTCTCTCCACCAGTTCGCTCAAGGTCTTGCCGTGGTTTGTGGTGATTTCAACATTACGCGTTTCGCATCGGAAAGATCGAACTCTTCCGCTCCTGACTACCAATCCTGTGTTTTTAACGATTGCATTAGAAATCTCCAATTATCGGAGATCCCTATCAATGGTAGGAAATTTACTTGGTCGAATCAACGACTTAATCCTTCTCTAGCTAAACTGGACAGGTTTCTAGTCTCGCAACCCTGGTTCTCTAAATTCCACAATGCCTATGCGAAAGCTTTTCCCAACCCGTCGTCGGATCATGTGCCCATCGCCCTGTTCTCGGATTTTCACTTCCCCTATCATCACCAATTCCGTTTCGAAAAATTATGGCTTAAAGATCAGTTATTTATCAAATTGACCGAGGAATGTCTGGCGTCCGTTTCTGGATCGCGAGGCCTCGACAATTTACTCCTGAAACTCCACGCTATCAAGTTCGGCTGTAAGATTTGGCACCGTGAACGTCATTCCAACACCAATTTTCTCAAAGATTGTCTGCTTGCTTCCATTCAGGCTATTGATCTGATGGAAGAGCAAGCCCCTCTTTCTCATTCTGCCCTCATGGAGAGGCGCGCCTGCAAGCGCGATTATGCAGATATTCTTCAACTAGATCACTCTAAGTGGGCGCAAAGGGCTAGAGTTAACTGGTTGAAGGAAGGAGATGGTAACACCGCCTTCTTTCACCAATTTGCCTCTCATCGGCGCCGATGTAACCATATCCCCATGATCCTGGATCAGGGGACGGAGCGTCGCTCTGACCCTGAAATTCACAAATCCTTCCTTTCGTTTTACAAAAACCTTATCGGTTCCTTCAAACCTCGTTCGATTTCTCTCGATTGGCAGCATCTCTATGGTGCTCCGGACATTGATTTATCCTCGCTTGAGGCTCCCTTCACTATGGAGGAGATCAAGTTGGTTGTGTTTGCTTTAAAAAGCGATTCAGCGCCCGGTCCGGACGGATTCCCGGCCTTCTTCTTTCAAAAATTCTGGCCCTGGCTCAAGGATGACCTCTTCGATCTTTTTCAAGACCTGCATCAGGGATCATTCTCCTTCGATCGCATCAATTATGCGCATATTGTGCTTATTCCTAAGTTAACAGGGGCCAACTCGGTTTCTGATTTCAGACCCATTAGCCTTATTAATACTTCCTTCAAAATCATAATGAAAGTTCTGGCCTCCAGGCTGAGTGCCGTCATCCCTCCCCTTATTGATCCTGCTCAATCGGGCTTTATTAAGGATCGTTTTATTCTTGACAGTGTTGCAGCGGCTCAAGAGATTATCTCGCTTAGCCATCATCACAAGTTGGAGGGAATTCTCCTTAAGCTAGATTTTCAAAAAGCCTATGATAATGTTCATTGGGATTTTCTCCTTAATATCCTGCACCATCGTGGGTTCGGCCCGAAATGGATTGGATGGATCAAATCCAGCTTGTTAGCAGGTACTTCTTCCATTCTTATCAATGGCTCAGAGGGCCATAAATTCAAGATTAGGCGTGGTCTCCGTCAAGGAGATCCCCTCTCTTCCCTTCTCTTCGCTCTGGTAGCAGATGTCTTCAGTAGATTGCTCCGCAACGCTCGATCGGTTCACGCAATTGAGGGCATCGGTCGTTCCCAAAATTTCGACGGGTTTCTTAATCTCCAATATGCTGATGATACTATTATTTTCTCTAAACCTGAACGTTCGGTTTTACGCAATCTTAAACTGCTGCTGTATTGTTTTGAACTAGCCTCCGGGCTGGCTATCAATTTCAATAAGTCATCAGTTTATTGGCTTGGCGGTAATGATCTTCGTCATAGCGAGATCGCTCAATTCTTTAATTGCCGTATAGCATCCTTCCCTATCTCGTATCTTGGTATTCCCCTTAGATGGGGTAAACTCCACAGAGCGGACTGGTTCCCCATTATCGATAAAATTGAGTCCAGGCTGAATATCTGGACGGGCAAGTTACTCTCCCGAGGAGGGAGATTAACTCTTCTCAACTCCGTCCTTTCGGCTATGCCTCTCTACCTGATGTCCTTCTATTATATTCCATCTTGGGTCCTTAAGAGAATCGATCAAATTCGTAGCAACTTCTTCTGGTCAGGTGATGCCCTTTATAAACAGGGTTCGCACCTGTGCAATTGGAACACTGTCTGCTCCTCCAAAGCCAGCGGGGGTTTAGGGGCTTTGAATCTTCGTGATCACAACCTGGCCCTTTTAGGTAAATGGCTGTGGAGATTTCATAAGTTCCCTCACCTTTCGTGGGTTCAATGCGTCAAGGAAGCTTATTTTAACTCCACCCCATAGTGGCAGTTTAATTCCCCCATCCATCGCTTTGCTTCCCCGTTCTGGAAAGGCGTTTGGAAAGTTTCTCCGGTTTTTCAATCCAGCATTATTAGACTTTGCGCCGATGGCTCGAGAACCAAATTTTGGTCCGACCTATGGTTAGGCAATATCTCGATTGCCTCAGCTTATCCATCTCTCTTCAGCCTTGCAGCATTCCCAGAGGCATCGGTAGAAGAGTCGTTTATCTGGGTTAACGCTGCCAGGTTTTGGTATATCCCTTTTGTTTCACCATTACCCCAAAATCTTGTGTGGGAGATGCAACATTTGATCTCGTCACTAAACCGTTTTGAGTGGAATTCCACGGAGAGCATTGGTTGGCATTGGAACGCCTCTGGTATTTTCACAGTTAACTCACTCTACAAGTTCCTCAATTTTCGAGGAATTGTTTCCCCGGCGGCTGATTTCATTTGGAAATCATGCACTCCTCTCAAGGTTAAAATTAATTCGTGGTTGGCCATCCACAACAAGCTTCTCACCGTTCAGGTTCTTAATAAAAGAAATTTAGCGTGGGGTCAGCCATGCAGTCTATGTTTGGAGGGCGCCTGTCACGCCCCGCTTCCCAAAACATGGAATGCAAGCACGTGACACGGCCCAGCGAATGACTTACGTCACCCATAGGCTGTTAATGATCCAACTCAACAATATAACTAATAATGAAACAACCACGCATGCAATGAAAGTGCAATCACATAAATAATAATATTGGAAATTAATGCATAAAATTAACCAACATCAAATAACTCAACATCTGGAAATTTAATAAACAATCTTCGGGTCGAAGCCCACATTACAAGGAAATAACATTTATCCAAATTTATTTAAAGTCATCAATTGAAACATTATTTATTTTAGCAGCGCAGTAATCATTTTCTTCACCAATGCTGATCTCCTATTCCATCAGGTAAATCTCCTTGGATACCTGTAAGTTGCTCATCTAAAAAAAAGAAAAAGAAGGTCCTTAGAGCAAGTCGTGGACATGCAAGTGGAGAAACAGTGAAACAATGGAAATAGTGGTATAGCAATGAATTCAAATAAACAATGAAGTCGATAGAATTGAACAGTGTAAAAGAGATATACATTAAATATGATTCACCACAATAACGATAAACAATACCAATAATGACAATAATAATGAGAACACTGTTCATTAAGATAACAATATGCAATGATGATGTAAGGAGAGCCTTAAGTCTATTATTCATTCTTTTATCCTAGCTAATGCACGTACTACTGCATCCCATACTACAGGTTCCATGCATATAATCAATTTCGTTTAGACCAAGGTGGTAGATTCTATAGATCATGTACCCGGGAACATTATTCAATAATGACCGATAATCGAATCAATCGAGATACTGAAGTCAGTAATCTGCAATTAACCGATGACCGATATAACCAATATCCGATATACCGATAGTTAGGGAAACACTGGCCCCTCTTCCTAGTACAGTCACTATGTCATCAACTACCCTAATCAACCCTTAACCCCGGCTTGCTTTACTTTCTTTACTCAATTATCATACAATAATGCAATTAATAAGGGACGCTAGAGAAGGTGTCAAAACAATCCTAAGATCATGAAATACACTATATACAATTAAATACACTAAATATAACATTATAAACACAATTGTACATTATAAAATATAGAATCCCAATTCTGGACAGCAGTAGGTTGCTGTACCAAAATCAGTATTCCCGTTGCTATAGGGCAGAAAATGTGGATCCGTCAGGTGATTTAGAAACTAGACTCCCGCCCGGTTCCAACGCATACTTAAAGTCTATATTCCGACGACGGTAGCTAAGTGAAATTCGGTGTTCTTTATCTGTTTTAGTTTCTGGCTGGGTGTAGATGTCGTCTAATTTTAATTATAAAGGCAGTAAATAAATATTATAAAAATCAGTAAAAATACTTTTTAACACCCTAAACATGTTATTTACAAACCTAGAATTTATCTTGGCCATATATGATTAATAGTTCACTTGATTCATTAGCCTAAGTTGTTATGTACGTGAATCTGAAATTTCAGCGCAGCTGTGGTAAAAGGTTCATAACTGGAGCAGTATAACTCCGAATTCGAAAGTTTTGGTGTCTATCGACATCTAGACAGATAGGGCTACGATTTACTTCCAGGGAGTTTCTGATTTTAATGAAGTGTTCTAGGTCTAAACAGCATGTTAAGGTTCAGATTAGCGTAATTTTCTGAATAGTCTATATGTTCATTTTAAATAAAATGGTTTAAAAATTTAAGGATAGTAAATTGGAGTTTAATTAATCCTAATCGCAGCGAATCAACCTTAGGTGAACATGGTATTAATATAGGTGATGTCTAACATTTTAATAATTCCAATTCAACAATTTAGCAATAACAATCACATTAACGATCAACAAATTTCTACAATCTACTATAACTATTTGTCATTTAATTTCATGATATGAAATGTGTCTATAATTCCCTATTTTATAATCAATTACTATAACTATATGGTGTATGAAGATCTCTATATTTTAGAGGCAAAAAAATGGCACGATGTCGAGACTACCACTTGGATTCGCTCGTGTAAAACCGTGGCATCTCGACGATTGATACAACAATATTTTACTATTTTTAAATAAGATCCACTTGCGGAATTTCAACAATAATTATCGAATATGATACAAAAAAAAATATTCGATAGAAGTGACTTGCCTTTTTGTAGTAGTCGATTCAAAATAGTTAAGAATAACGGGATCAGTATCCCGGGGAACAATCCCAAGAGGCACGCACGAAGACCGTGCGAAGAAAGCTAGCAAATAGCAATAATTTTCCTCACATCGGATCGGCCAGAACACAAAACAGCGGAAGGGATCCGCTACGCGCCGAACAGCGAACAGCAGCGGCGGCGAATCAGAACGCTTCAGTGCAGCGGATCTGCACCGAACAGGGAACAGGCGAACAGGGATCTGCTGCGGGTGAACACGGGACAGCAATCAACGACACGAATCTTGGCGCGATCAAACGGTCCAAATTCGACCCCGCCTTTCCCTCCTTCTTCGTTCGTTCTCTGCTTCAAAACAGGGAGAGAGAGATTGGGACGAGCGGCGACGGCGGGGTTCTTCGACGGCGGCGCTACGTCGAGAAGCGACGCGGCGGCGGTGGCACGGCGGAGGCACGAGGGTGGACGGAAGGCGACGGCGGGACTGCTCTGTTCGTGGGTTCGAACAGAGGGTGAGAGCGGGAGTGGGCGTTGGGGTTCAGCGGCGTCTGGCAACGCAGCGGAGAGGTAGAGGCGGTCGAGGGGGGGTGTGCTAGAGGGTTCGGGGTGAGGTGAGGCGAGGTTGATGGGTTCGAAGTTGGGTAATGGTGGAGAAGACGGTGGATGGTGGTTGGGTTCGATGGCTTGCAGATGACGGCGGGCGGCTGTGGTGGAGTTGACGATGGTGTTGGAGAGATGGGGATGTCGACGAGGCGAAGGTGATGGTCGATGGCTGGAGTTTGGGGAGTTCGACAATGGGGAAGATGAGAGAGCGGAAGGATGAGGGAGACGATGAATGTGGTTTGTTTGGTCCTGTTGGTTTTGTTTTGTTTGTTTTGGATTCGTTTTGTTCTGTTTTAATCAGAGGAGAGGGAGAGAGAGAGAGTACGGGAGGGAGAGAGATATTAGGGGAGGTTACCAGATAGTGGGAGAGATTAGAGGGCTAAATATTAGGGATTTATTTACCTAATTATTGGAAGTTACTGATTGTGGAGAGTGATTAGGGGAATTGATAGATTAGTCCGTTAGGGAGAGATTGGGGTAGTATGGGTTAGTGGGTTTGGGTGAGAGATCCATTAAGAGATGGGTGTTGGGCTATGGGTACAAAGTGAGTCAAATGAGGTCAATTCACAACCCAAGGAGAGACAAGTACTCTAAAATTAATCCGAATCAAGACATACAAGGAGTGGATTTTTAATGAGCAATTGAGATGAGGAAGAATTGATTAATAACATTCGACTAAATATTATTTAATACAAAATGGGACAAATGAAATGAAATTAAATTACAATCGAGATTACAATTGGAAATCAAAAATAGAAATAGGAAAAATGAAAACGGGAGTTACAATCCTACCCACCTTACAATAAAATTTCGTCCCCGAAATTTACTCAAGTGGTGATAGGATAACCCCGAAGAACAGAAAAGAATCAGACAAAAAGGTGGGGAAACTTCTTCTGGATCTCATCCTCAAGTTCCCAAGTCGACTCACCCGGCGAGTGAGGATTCCAACCAACTCGAACCAACCTGATGACCTTGTTCTTCAGAACCTTCTCTCGTCGGTCCAAGATTGAAATTGGTGGGATTTCGCAGGACAAATCTGGCCGAACAGACAACTCGGAATAGTCGATGACATGACTATCATCTCTGACATACTTCCTGAGTTGGGATACATGAAAGACATCATGCACTCCAGACAATGCCGGCAGCAACGCGAGTCTATAGGCCACCTTGCCTACTCGCTCTACAACATCAAACGGCCCAATGAATCTAGGGCTTAGCTTGCCCCCGCCTCCAAACTGGATAACTCCCTTCCACAGTGATACTTTGAGGAACACATGATCACCCACTTCGAATTCTAATGGCCTCCTGTGAACATCTGCCCATTTCCTCTGCCTATCCTGAGCTGCCTGCAGGTGCTTCCTGATCTGGGCTACGGCATCAACAGTCTTCGTGATTAGTTCGGGCCCCAATAGCTTCCTCTCACCAATGTCGTCCCAACACACTGGCGACCGACACTTTCGACCATACAAGGCTTCAAAGGGAGCAGCTTTAAGACTTGCTTGGTAGCTATTGTTATACGAGAACTCTACCAAGTGCAGGTGATCCTCCCAAGATCCTCTAAACTGAAGTACACAGGACCGCAACATGTCCTCTAATGTCTGAATGGTCCTTTCCGATTGCCCGTCTGTCTGAGGGTGGAAAGCTGTACTATACTTCAACTTGCTTCCCAGACTGCTCTGAAGACTCTCCCAGAACTGTGATCGAAATTTAGTGTCTCTGTCTGATACAATGCTGATAGGGACCCCATGCAATCTGACGATCTCCTGCATGTACCTCTCCGCGAGACTCTCGGTAGACTGACCAACTCTGAACGGGATAAAATGGGCACTCTTCGTCAGCCTGTCAACAATCACCCAAATGGCGTTGTGACCCCTGGGACTTCTTGGCAAAGCAGTAACAAAGTCCATGGTGATATGCTCCCATTTCCACTCCGGAATGGGAAGAGGCTGAAGGAGTCCGGCGGTTCTCTGGTGTTCTGCCTTCACCTGCTGGCAGACCAAACACTGAGACACAAATTTGGCTACGGCCCTCTTCATACCATGCCACCAAAAGTGAAGCTTCAAATCCCGATACATCTTGGTACCACCGGGATGAATAGAGTATGCCGACTGGTGGGCTTCCTCGAGCAATTTCTGCCTAACTTCACCCTTTGGGATACACAGCCTAGCCCCAAAGCGAAGTGACCCATCTGAATGGATGACCATATCGGTCCTTGTACCTGCCTCAACTTCTGCCCTGAATCCCTGTAACTGCTCGTCACCTGCCTGTGCTTTCTTAATTTGCTCAACCAGAGATGACTGCATCTGAAGCATCATACAACTCCGATCGGTACCCGGAAGAATCACATTCAAGTCCAATCTTCGCATCTGCTCAATAAGTTCCTTCTGCTGAGTCAAGCACATGACGACTGGCCTTCTACTTAACGCATCTGGCACCGAGTTCACCTTACCGGGGTGATACTGCAAATTGATGTCGTAGTCGGCCATCAACTCCAACCAGCGCCTCTGCCTCATGTTCAACTCTTTCTGAGTGAAGACATACTTGAGACTTTTGTGGTCAGTAAAGATTTTCACTCGGTCTCCAAGTAGGTAGTGTCTCCACAATTTCAGAGCGTAGATCACCGCTGCCAATTCCAAGTCATGGGTGGGGTAGTTCTTCTCGTGCGGCCTCAACTGCCTAGACGCATAAGCAACAACCTGGCCCTTCTGCATCAACACTGCGCCTAGACCTCTGCCTGAAGCGTCGCAGTGAATCACGAACCCACCTGATCCATCTAGTATAGTCAGCACTGGTGCTGACGTCAATCTGTTCTTCAACTCTGTGAAAGCTTCACTGCATGCCTCATCCCAAGCAAACTTCTGATCTTTTCCTGTCAGTTTAGTCAACGGTCCAGCAATCTTCGAGAAGTCTTGAACAAACTTCCGATAATATCCTGCTAGCCCGAGAAAACTTCTCACTTCTGACACTGACTTAGGCACTGGCCAATCTTTAACTGCTGCAATCTTGGACGGATCAACAGAGATTCCTTCGCCCGAAACAATATGCCCTAAGAAAGCAACTCTATCCAACCAAAACTCGCACTTGCTAAGCTTTCCGTACAATTGATGTTCCCTCAATGTCTGCAAGACAATTCGCAAGTGCTCGGCATGCTCATCACGACTCCGAGAATAGACGAGGATATCGTCGATGAACACCACGACGAACTTGTCCAGGAAGGGAGAGAAGACCCGATTCATCAAGCTCATAAATACGGCTGGAGCGTTCGTGACTCCGAAGGGCATGACCAAGAACTCATAGTGGCCATAACGAGTGCGAAAGGCAGTCTTCGGTATATCTTCGGTCTTCACCTTGACCTGATGGTACCCAGAACGCAGGTCTAGCTTCGAGAACACAGAAGCTCCCCCCAATTGGTCGAACAAGTCGTCGATCCTCGGCAGCGGGTACCGGTTCTTCACTGTGGCATTGTTCAGCTCACGGTAGTCCATGCACAACCTGCGACTACCATCCTTCTTGTTGACGAACAGTACAGGAGCTCCCCAAGGCGAGACACTCGGCCTGATGAAACCCTTATTCAGCATCTCCTGAATCTGTTCCTTCAACTCCGCCATTTCCACTGGCGCCAACCGGTACGGGCTCTTAGAAATAGGAGCGGTACCCGGCTGAACTTCAATGCCAAATTCTACCTCTCGATCGGGAGGTAACCCGGGCAATTCCTCTGGGAATACATCCAGGAATTCCCGCACTACAAGAGGCGCAGCCTCACAGTCTGTGTGCAACTCCATTGCACAATCTTCCTCATCTGCTGCCTTCTTACCGCGTCCAAGAGGTGTCTCCCCGGCATGAAACTCGAACTCTGCATGTCCCGGAATCATGAACACTACCTTCTTCGCCCGGCAATCAATAACAGCATGACTTTCCCCCAGCCAATCCATGCCGAGAATTACATCGAACCCTGAATTCCCGATCACTATCAAGTTTGCCTTGAAATCAGTGCCTCCAATAACTAGAGGGCTCTGCTTGCACTCCCTAGAGCAAACGATAACACCGCCACCTGTGGTGATGTTCCAAGCTGCTGGCATGTCACTGCACTCCAACTGGTGATGATCCACAAAGCGGGAAGAGACGAAGGAATGGGTCGCTCCGGAATCAAACAAGACATGGGCGGGAAAGGAATGAACTAAAATAATACCTATGATAGAATCAAAAATATGGGAAGAGATGAATAGGGCAGGATAATAGGGATTAAGAAATGCTAATGTGAAAAGAAACTACCCACTGAATGATGCAAGGATGAATAATAAAATAGGGAACAGATAAATAAAAATAATAAAACATAAATATACCTGCGACGACTTCCTCAGCGGTTTCAGCTTCCTCCGCAGTCAGGTTGAAGGCCTGACCACGACCTCCAGATGGACCTCCCTGAGGAGCGGCTCTCCTCTGACCAAAAACCTGCCTCTGAGGTGGGAGCGGTGGTCCTCCCTGACCACGCCCAAGCGCTCCCTGTGGAGCGGAGCCTCCAACTGGTGCAAGAGTCATGGACTTTGGGCAATCGCGAACCATGTGGTCGCTACCACCACACAGGAGACATTGACGGTTGGCTGCCCTACAGTTCTCGAGCGAGTGTCCAGTCCTGAGACGGTACGAACAGACTGGGTTCGCTCTCTGAGCAGCAGGTGCATAAGGCTGTGCTCTGGCAGGGAAGGTCGGCGCTGGCCTCCTGATAGGCCCTCCAGATGGCCTAGCGGTGACGGGATGCGGAGCGGGCCGCTGGTTGGCGCGCTTCCGCCTACTGGCCTGCTCCTGGCTTCTAGCAGCCTCCAGGATATCTGAATAGGAACGGAGCCGCAAGGCAGCCAGACGATCCTGAATATCGAGGTCCAAGCCCTGCATGAAACGGCGGCCCTTATCCCACTCGTTTGTCACCATGGAAGCCGCAAAATGGCTAAGTCGAGTGAACTCCGTAGCATACTCATCCACGGTCCGATTCCCCTGGTTCAAGGTAGCGCCTTGGTTAAACATTGGTATATTTATGAAATAATAATGAAAATTGCATAATAACACTATTTTTCTAACCTGTGTGAGTGTGACGAATTGCCGCTCCATTTCACTTTTCGTCACATCAGGAAAGAACTTTGTGAGAAAGCTCTCTCTAAAGATGTCCCAAGCGATGGGGCGTTCCAGCCTCTCTACTTCAGCTCGCCACCAAATCTGGGCGAGATCAACGAGTTGGATGCTCACGACATCCACTCGGTCAACGTCGGCTATCATTGCCGCGATCATCAGTTGTTCGGTCCTAATGAGCCATTGCTCGGCTTCCAGTGGACCTTCCGTACCTGCGAATTTATCTGGATGTAACCTCATGAAATCCGCTACATTTCCAGGTCGTGGTGGCAAGACCGCAAGCACCGGCACAGCAGGCTCTCGGTTGACAGCTCCCAAGGCCACCCTCATCATTTCTGCATGTTCCTGCCTCATCATTTCTGCTTGCTCCCGCTGCATCTGCATCATCTGCTGCATCATCAGCTCGGTCTGTTCGCGTTGCATCTGCATTATTTGAGCCATAGTGGGTGCCTCTGGTTGGCTGGAAGATGAAGCACCTCTTCTCAGCATCTCCATAATTTGGGCAAGGGTGGGCTCCTCGGGCTGCTCATCACCAGCACGAGAGGTAGAAGCACCTTTTCTAGCCATGGTCTGAAATAAGAATCAAACAGTTAACATCCAGATTCATAAGTTGGTTATCAATTATCCATGTGATCAACGTGGTTCACATATTGTTGAGTCAGACCGGTTAAACTCAAACTAATCAGGGTCCAATCCCAAACTAGCTAGAGTCTAACCTGGCTCTGATACCACTAAAAACTTTGTCACGCCCCGCTTCCCAAAACACGGAATGCAAGCACGTGACACGGCCCAGCGAATGACTTACGTCACCCATAGGCTGTTAATGATCCAACTCAACAATATAACAAATAATGAAACAACCACGCATGCAATGAAAGTGCAATCACATAAATAATAATATTGGAAATTAATGCATAAAATTAACCAACATCAAATAACACAACATCTGGAAATTTAATAAACAATCTTCGGGTCGAAGCCCACATTACAAGGAAATAACATTTATCCAAATTTATTTAAAGTCATCAATTGAAACATTATTTATTTTAGCAGCGCAGTAATCATTTTCTTCACCAATGCTGATCTCCTATTCCATCAGGTAAATCTCCTTGGATACCTGTAAGTTGCTCATCTTAAAAAAGGAAAAGGAAGGTCCTTAGAGCAAGTCGTGGACATGCAAGTGGAGAAACAGTGAAACAATGGAAATAGTGGTATAGCAATGAATTCAAATAAACAATGAAGTCGATAGAATTGAACAGTGTAAAAGAGATATACATTAAATATGATTCACCACAATAACGATAAACAATACCAATAATGACAATAATAATGAGAACACTGTTCATTAAGATAACAATATGCATTGATGATGTGAGGAGAGCCTAAGTCTATTATTCATTCTTTTATCCTAGCTAATGCACGTACTACTGCATCCCATACTACAGGTTCCATGCATACAATCAATTTCGTTTAGACCAAGGTGGTAGATTCTATAGATCATGTACCCGGGAACATTATTCAATAATGACCGATAATCGAATCAATCGAGATACTGAAGTCAGTAATCTGCATTTAACCGATGACTGATATAACCAATAACCAATAACCAATATCCGATATACCGATAGTTAGGGAAACACGGGCCCCTCTTCCTAGTACAGTCACTATGTCATCAACTACCCTAATCAACCCTTAACCCCGGCTTGCTTTACTTTCTTTACTCAATTATCATACAATAATGCAATTAATAAGAGACGCTAGAGAAGGTGTCAAAACAATCCTAAGATCATGCAATACACTATATACAATTAAATACACTAAATATAACATTATAAACACAATTGTACATTATAAAATATAGAATCCCAATTCTGGACAGCAGTAGGTTGCTGTACCAAAATCAGTATTCCCGTTGCTATAGGGCAGAAAATGTGGATCCGTCAGGTGATTTAGAAACTAGACTCCCGCCCGGTTCCAACGCATACTTAAAGTCTATATTCCGACGACGGTAGCTAAGTGAAATTCGGTGTTCTTTATCTGTTTTAGTTTCTGGCTGGGTGTAGATGTCGTCTAATTTTAATTATAAAGGCAGTAAATAAATATTATAAAAATCAGTAAAAATACTTTTTAACACCCTAAACATGTTATTTACAAACCTGGAATTTATCTTGGCCATATATGATTAATAGTTCACTTGATTCATTAACCTAAGTTGTTATGTACGTGAATCTGGAATTTCAGCGCAGCTGTGGTAAAAGGTTCATAACTGGAGCAGTATAACTCCGAATTCGAAAGTTTTGGTGTCTATCGACATCTAGACAGATAGGGCTACGATTTACTTCCAGGGAGTTTCTGATTTTAATGAAGTGTTCTAGGTCTAAACAGCATGTTAAGGTTCAGATTAGCGTAATTTTCTGAATAGTCTATATGTTCATTTTAAATGAAATGGTTTAAAAATTTAAGGATAGTAAATTGGAGTTTAATTAATCCTAATCGCAGCGAATCAAACTTAGGTGAACATGGTATTAATATAGGTGATGTCTAACATTTTAATAATTCCAATTCAACAATTTAGCAATAACAATCACATTAACGATCAACAAATTTCTACAATCTACTATAACTATTTGTCATTTAATTTCATGATATGAAATGTGTCTATAATTCCCTATTTTATAATCAATTACTATAACTATATGGTGT
Source organism: Hemerocallis citrina (assembly GCA_017893485.1). Taxonomy (NCBI): domain Eukaryota; kingdom Viridiplantae; phylum Streptophyta; class Magnoliopsida; order Asparagales; family Asphodelaceae; genus Hemerocallis; species Hemerocallis citrina. Next base: position 225,478,151 of record CM030366.1, on the reverse strand, counting down.
ATGAAGATCTCTATACTTTAGAGGCAAAAAGATGGCACGATGTCGAGACTACCACTTGGATTCGCTCGTGTAAATCCGTGGCATCTCGACGATTGATACAACAATATTTTACGATTTTTAAATAAGATCCACTTGCGGAATTTCAACAATAATTATCGAATATGATACAAAAAAAAATATTCGATAGAAGTGACTTGCCTTTTTGTAGTAGTCGATTCAAAATAGTTAAGAATAACGGGATCAGTATCCCGGGGAACAATCCCAAGAGGCACGCACGAAGACCGTGCGAAGAAAGCTAGCAAATAGCAATAATTTCCCTCACACCGGATCGGCCAGAACACGAAACAGCGGAAGGGATCCGCTACGCGCCGAACAGCGAACAGCAGCGACGGCGAATCAGAACGCTTCAGTGCAGCGGATCTGCACCGAACAGGGAACAGGCGAACAGGGATCTGCTGCGGGTGAACACGAGACAGCAATCAACGGCACGAATCTTGGCGCGATCAAACGGTCCAAATTCGACCCCGCCTTTCCCTCCTTCTTCGTTCGTTCTCTGCTTCGAAACAGGGAGAGAGAGATGGGGACGAGCGGCGACGGCGGGGTTCTTCGACGGCGGCGCTACGTCGAGAAGCGACGCGGCGGCGGTGGCACGGCGGAGGCACGAGGGTGGACGGAAGGTGACGGCGGGACTGCTCTGTTCGTGGGTTCGAACAGAGGGTGAGAGCGGGAGTGGGCGTTGGGGTTCAGCGGCGTCTGGCAACGTAGCGGAGAGGTAGAGGCGGTCGAGGGGGGGTGTGCTAGAGGGTTCGGGGTGAGGTGAGGCGAGGTTGATGGGTTCGAAGTTGGGTAATGGTGGAGAAGACGGTGGATGGTGGTTGGGTTCGATGGCTTGCGGACGACGGCGGGCGGCTATGGTGGAGTTGACGATGGTGTTGGAGAGATGGGGATGTCGACGAGGCGAAGGTGATGGTCGATGGCTGGAGTTTGGGGAATTCGACAATGGGGAAGATGAGAGAGCGGAAGGATGAGGGAGACGATGAATGTGGTTTGTTTGGTCCTGTTGGTTTTGTTTTGTTTGTTTTGGATTCGTTTTGTTCTGTTTTAATCAGAGGAGAGGGAGAGAGAGAGAGTACGGGAGGGAGAGAGATATTAGGGGAGGTTACAAGATAGTGGGAGAGATTAGAGGGCTAAATATTAGGGATTTATTTACCTAATTATTGGAAGTTACTGATTGTGGAGAGTGATTAGGGGAATTGATAGATTAGTCCGTTAGGGAGAGATTGGGGTAGTATGGGTTAGTGGGTTTGGGTGAGAGATCCATTAAGAGATGGGTGTTGGGCTATGGGTACAAAGTGAGTCAAATGAGGTCAATTCACAACCCAAGGAGAGACAAGTACTCTAAAATTAATCCGAATCAAGACATACAAGAAGTGGATTTTTAATGAGCAATTGAGATGAGGAAGAATTGATAAATAACATTCGACTAAATATTATTTAATACAAAATGGGACAAATGAAATGAAATTAAATTACAATCGAGATTACAATTGGAAATCAAAAATAGAAATAGGAAAAATGAAAACGGGAGTTACAACGCCGAAACTGCGGACCATCTATTCGTTGAATGTTCCTTCATTAAGCCCTTTTGGACACTAGTGTCCCTTGCTTGGTCCAGTCCAGCTCTCCCCTCTAGTCTACTAGCCTGTTGGTATTCTCCTTCGTGTCTTTCCAGATATTGCAAGGGTTGGTTCCTTTCAGTCCACATCATCATCTGGATTACCTGGATGGAGAGAAACCGTCGGATTTTCTCTCATAAGGCATCTACTATCTCCTCCCTCTTAGAAGAACTCATATTTCTTTTCAAATTTTGGACTTCTATTCTTAATGATGATAAGCGGCAAGCCTATTATTCCCACCGTCTTAATGAATCACTTACCGTTCTCTCCAGTCTTAATGCGCTTTAATTTTCTCTTACTAATCTCCCCATTCAGGTTTTCGGTGAGTGTTGCTCTATTCTTATTTACGATTACATTGAGTGAACTCTCATTCTGATTGTAATCTCTACAGACTACTGTGCTCTCAATGCTATTAATGCTCCTTCCGCCGATTGGTTTGGCTGGTTACTTAGCACTTTTCATTCTTAGCAATCGCTTTACGTGGTCTATTCATTTATTTGTTATATTAGCTGTTTACTATGCTGATTACGATGCTTTTCATGTTTCTTTATGCTCAGCTTTTCTCTGATTGAATGTTCTGTGGTGCTGTTAGTGTTTCTCTATCCCCCTGAGTTCTTAATGAGCTTTAGTGTTTTTGGAGGGTGTTTGGTTCTGTATCTTGCTGTTGCTCATGTTTCTTGCGATTCTTGCAGGGTTGAACGATTTGGTTCTGGATGTGCATTCGGGTCCCTCCGATGCTTTTTGTTCTTTCGGTTGTGCTTGGCTGTGTCCTCTCTTATGGACCTTTTGTTGTAGCCTGGTGTTGGCTCAGAGCTTCCTCCTTTTGATCCATATATGGTTAGGATGTCTCTTTCATGCTTTGTTTCTAGGATTCTCGGGGCTTTTTGTCACTTTTGGATGGTGTTTGGTTGGGCTGCTGTTCTTATTTTGTTATCGGCGGTGGGTGATTACAAGTTAGGTGGGCGAGCGTTAATTTTGTACCGTTCCATCTCCTTGGCTTGTAATCTTAACAGATTGTGCTACTTGCCTTTAACTTTATCGGTTTATGTTGGTTATGTTGCTTGTGTTCTGGTGTGGCTTTTTACCGCTTTGTTATTATCGCGCTCTCTCTTTTTTTATGCACTCCTTCTGCGTTGTCGCTTGGATAGCTGTTTCTCTTTTGGTTTCCTATTTGATGTGCTTAGCACCATGCCTCTTACGGCTGCTGTGAGATTCAAGTTGGCAGCTCGTCATTTGAGGCTTGGGATCTTAGTCTTGCTTACTGTTAGCAAGCTGCTACTCTTTTTGGGGTCGCGGCGGTCGATATCCTGGTTTGGGCTGTTTGATTAGTTGACTGCGATCTCTCGTCATGGTTGCTTTGTGTTGATCGAGCCACCGTTTGGTTTTTTAGTGGCGCGGCAGCTTACGCCAAAGCGGATCCAATCCCTCCCTTGGCGGACTTTAATGCTCCATGTCTTTGCCCACCCTTGTCGATCGTTGCTTACCCGCCGATCCTGCGACCAAGCCTCGGCTCTGAGTTTGGGCGTCATTTCGTCCAGTCCGCATCAGTCACCAAGCCGTCTGCTCTTCTCTTGCTGCCTGTGATTATTGTTGTTGTTCATCTGTAGGGCTATTGTATTTTTAGCTGCTTGTATGGTTCTATTAGCTGCTTGTACAGTTCTCTTAGCTTATTGTTTTACCTCTGGTAAAACCTTTCTAGTTGTCTGTGTACAGTTATTGATTATCTATACTATTTTTGATCTGGCTGGAGTCATTCGACTCTATCCGTTTGCATCAAAAAAAATAGAAGTACATCCAGAGAATTAGAGTTTACTTAAATCCATGTATTAGGATTTATATGAATAGGATTGCGCAGTGAGTATTATTTTTTAGATGATATTGTTGAAATTGACAAATAAAAAACTGATAATTCGACATTAGTATGAATTGAGCTTTCACCATTCATAACTCTACAGGGAAAAATCAGTCTTATGGTGCAGGCAACAAGTTCAGTTCACATGAGATATAATGAATAACACATTTAAGATGAGAACTCACAATTGTTACAGCTTGAAAGAACACCAACAAACATTTGATGTTACATACCAAAGAAGATATCGTAACAATGGGTGGTAAATAAGTTCGATCGGCAAGTGTTAGTCTCCATAACTTGTAATAAAGAAAGCAGAAAAAAATATTACTATTTTCTGAGTAATTTGACAATTTACACCAGTCTACAACCATCCAACATGCGAATACAGTCGTTTTAAATTAATATTGCTTGAGCCTGGGGAGTAGCAGTCGTATCTTAACAAATCAACTAAAGATAATAGTGCTATTTAAGTACCTCATCTACGTTTGAAACTGAATCAACTGCAGGTATTTTAGGTTCTTTTGAAACTGAATCATCGTCGTGTATCTGAGACTCACTTGAAACTGAACCATCTATGGGTATCTGAGGTTCGCTTGAAACTGAATCATCTGCAGGTATTTTAGATTCACCATCTTCCAAAACCGAAAACAAACTATCGGTTGATTTGATATTAGCTAACCCTTCATGCTTGTCATTGGTCATTGCTGCTGCCTCTATCGATTCTCTTGATGACTCCGCATTAGATTCAGTTTTCGCATCTTGTTGAATGGTAGCAGATACAGGATTGTGTATCGCATTGAAACCCATTCCTTTGGCAAGAGAAACATATTTGATAATGAGTTGTTTGTAGCCGTGACTGGCAAGAGAAACATCTTCGCTTACTTGATTATTTCCTTGAATTTCTGACTTGCTTGATAGGCCTAAGAGCTGTGCCTTAGCTGATTCCATATTGCGTTGAAACTCTGCTTCATCCACTGAGAGGGATTCTGCATCAATGTTTGAGATGAAGGACTCCGCAGAGAGTATTTGCGAAGAAATACGCTGCTTCTGAGACTAACCGTGACTGACGCCTGTATCGTTGTATGTATAGAAGATACGCAGTGGTTGTAATATATAATGAACAGGGTGAGAGAGAGAGAGAGAGTTCACCATGGCCAGAACAGGGTGGGAGTCATCCCAAAAAAGGACTTCATAATATAGGAAACAACTCAAGAAGAAAGAGAAAGAGCACAAACGCTAATATATCAAAAACCATAAACGCTGAAAATGCAAAACTAAGAATTCTCTAACAATAACAAAAAGAAGCAGAGAATTGGTGGCAGCAGCTCAATTAGTGAGACCTGAGAGCGCACATGAATCATTAAGCAGATATTGGCAAGGAAGAAAAGGGGGAAAGAGGTATTATTGTCAAATATGGAAATTTTGAAATGCTACACTAGATTGATTGATATTAGCAAGGCAAATGAATTCATCATAAAAAGAATGATGTCAAATAACTGAGATAAGCAATCAGCTATTTGTCTGTCAGCAAATAGCAAAGATTCCAAACAGGTAGAGTAAACAAAGGGACCTTCCCCTACGGAGATCAACAACTACCAAGACACTGATAATGAAAGTGTAAGATTGCAAGAAACTTCCAGTATGTCATCCAGTTACAGAAGTTCAGTCTGTATGAGTGATTAAAGTCTTCTGATATTCATAAATGATAAAATCACAATTATTTTTAATCAAACAAATGGTGATTCATGTCAACGATTCTGCTGAACACTGGTCTTCTGGGACGGTCAAACTGATTCTAAATGGTTATAGTCTTCATTCTTCAACTAGGGAAATATATATATGGAAAAGCATGACATCAGGAGATACATTCCAGTAAACGAACTGTACTAAATACAGTTGTTATAAAAATATGGTTGTGGAATAACACAGTTCATGGCTCTAAATTAAGTCAGCCAATAAGGAACCAGATTTTAGGTAGAGAGTTCACTTAGAATAAGTATAGCAGGGCAAAAAGCTGCGCAATCATTGAGAATCACTCGAACAAATAAGGTAGGAAAAAGGTAAAAGACCAAAAAGGGGTATAGGACACCAAGATAGAGCAAGTATGGTAGCACTCATGGTAGTAATTAGATTTGTAACAGCTTGTGGACCTATTCCTTCACCTTTCATTCTGATATCCCAACTAAAACCAAAGGCCATATGTTTTTTCTTTAAAAACATATATGGATAAATAGATATAGCAATTCGTCGTTTTGCTGCAGTCGTTGAATGCTATTTTTTAGTTTTTTAATTTAAAATAATAACAGACAGCACTTGAAGTGCCGTCGGAGGCAATTTTTTTTTTAAAAACATTAAAAAACGGTGGGACGGCATGTGAAGTTCCGTTGGTGAGAAAAAAAAAATGAAAATGGTGGGACGGCACCGTCCGAGGGAAAAAATTAGTCGAAGTGAAAGAAAAAAAAAATACAAAACAATTATATAAAATTACAAAAAAATTATAAAAATTACAAAAAATTACAAAAAATTACAAAAAAAATTACAAAAAATTACCAAAAACCCCTGAGAGGGTGGGAGTGCACTTCAAGTGCCGTCCGAGAGAAGTGGGGGTTTTCTTTGGTTTTTTTATTGCGAAATTATTTTTTTTTTTTGAGGGACGGCACTTCAAGTGCCGTCCGACCATTAAATTTTTTTTTTTTTTTTTGCGACGACACTTCAAGTGCTGTCCGACCATTAAAAAAAATATTTTTTTTGGTGCGACGGCACTCGAAGCTCCGTCTCTTATATATGGATATTTCTCTTTTCGTTTCTCATTTATGGCAATCTACTGTACCGAATTATGCATAATATGCATATTTGGCCAACGACTGCAGCGCTCTTTTTGGCCAAATATGCATATTATGCATATTTAGCAAACGACTACAGATGCTCTAAGGAAAGGAAGGAAGAAGCACTTCATGAAAAGTAACTTTGATGGTCAATCCGGAAACTATCTTTGGTTACTAAAGAAGCTACATATCAAGCAATTGCCGTGATGGAAAGAGCATTGACAAATAAACATGTATATCACCATAACACATGAATGGTATTTACTAGGGAACAAACACTAAAGAAACAAAACTATCTCAAAAAAGACTTGTGGAAAACACTATTTCACCCAAGTGCCTCAATTTTATCCCACCAATGTTTTTCTGCCCTCAATTTAATCTATGAAACAGATGAAATAAGCAAACCGTTTCTAATATTACATGCAAACCTTACTGAAATTGACATGCCACAAAATTTTACCTGCCAATCAGTCAATTGGCTAAAAATTCAGTAAGTGATCATAATTGAATTATCTAATGGGTGAAGTAGAAATTAGATGCTCAACCGAAAATTAGTGTCTGATACTTCTGAGATTACTAAGCATATTTGTCGTTCCTGAAAAAGAGATAACACATACTATGGTTTATGAATGCATTAGATGAAACAATTTAAGTCCATAATAAAAGTTACCTTTACTGTGACATAAATGAGGACGGGCAGAAATTCATCTGCACCTGGGGGGTTGTCATTCGATGAAATAGAAGCATTCAACAGTAAGTTGTTGATAACTTTATTGAAATTAAACTTGATTTTGAGTTAGGATTAATTATGAGTTCATAATCCAAACCCAAAATTAAGCCCAAGTTCTAGAGAGTCTCTAGAAACATCATAAAACATTATCACCTCCTCTAGATGTTCTAGAGAATTCTAAAATAATTATCTAAAGATTGTGTAGAAAATTCTAGGAATTGTAAGACATAAAATCTAGATATTATGGTAGAGAGTTCTAGAAAGATATTTTGTACTCTTGGAGCCTATAAATAGCTCCTTCCTCTCCCATTTGTAAACAAGTTGAACAAATAAATAAAAAGCAAGTTAAAGAAAGAGTGTTCTTCATAAGTTCTCTAATTCTCTCTTTTCTAAGTATTCTTCCATATCATTCTTCATACTTAGAGGATTTCTTCTCTTGGTTTCACTCGGGTTTCTCGGGTATTACGGTCTTGGGCTAGTGCTAAGCACTATCGGAGTTTCTCTACATGGTATCAGAGCCATTCTAATCTTGTGCTCATCAAGATCGGGGTTTAAGAGAGCTCGGTTTATTCTAAGTATGGAATCAATGGGTCGTGTCGTTGGATTGGGAATGGAGATCTTAAACCAATCTAACTACCGGTTATGGAAGTCATGTATGGAGTCATACTTGGTTAGTGAGGACTTATGGGATGTCGTCGGCGGTAGTAGCACAACACCACCAAGGGGAGATGCTGCAACAGCGGAAGCGACAAAGGAGTGGACACGGAAGAATGCCAAGGCGGAGTTTGCTTTGAAGAGGTCAATATCCTCGGGAGTATTTGAGCATGTCTCAAGGTGCACATCCGCAAGTTCCATATGGAAGGTGCTAGATCAATTGTTCAACAAGAAGAATGAGGCTCGGTTACAACTATTAGAGAATGAGCTGGCGAATGCGAAGCAAGGGGAGTCTTCAATCTCAGAGTTCTTTATCAAGGTAAAAAACCTTTGCTCAGAGATTAATACTCTTAATCCGGAGGAGTCGATTTCAGAAGCTCGGATGAAGCGGTCTATTATTCGTGGTTTACGACCCGAATATACACCGTTTGTTACTTCAGTTCAAGGATGGGCTACACAACCTTCCATGGAGGAGTTCGAAAATCTACTAGCTTCGCAAGAATCACTAGCCATGCAAATGGCGGGAGTTAATGTCAATGATGACTCGGGGAGCGCGTTTGTAGCTCGGAGGCAACAAAGTTTTAGAGCCAAGTTCAAGGATAGTGATACAAAAAATAATGATGAACGAGAAAGATCTTCTATGGGAGACAAGAAGCGATTCAAGTGCTACCGGTGTGGGAAACTTGGGCACTTCAAAAAGGATTGCCGAGTGAAGTTGAAAGAAACAAATATGGCGGAATCAAAGGGTCACACTGAAGACGAAGCATGGGGAAATTGTTTCACGGTGGAGGCTGCATCTTCAGGTACCACTACAACCAAAAATCTAGAAAATGATTGGATTGTAGATTCTGGTTGTAGCCATCATATTACCGGAGACGAGAAGTTATTTTCCAGTCTTCAGCGCCATGACGGAAAAGAAGCCATCATTACCGCGGATAATTCAATCCACCGCGTTGAGAAGGAAGGAACTGTTGTCATTAAAGGAGATGATGGAAGCCCAATAACTCTCAAGAATGTATATCATGTTCCTGGAGTAAGGAAGAATCTTCTCTCTGTGGTAAATGCGGTGGACTCAGGTAACTACGTTTTATTTGGCCCAAGTGACGTCAAATTCTTAAAGAATATTAAAGAGTTAAAGGCGGATGTGGTTCACACCGGAGCACGAGTTAAAGATCTATATGTTTTATCGGCCTCCAACTCATATGTTGAGAAGATGAGCACCAATGATAATGTCTTTATATGGCATGCTAGACTTGGTCATATAAATATGACTAAACTCAAAGTTATGGTAAACAAGGATTTGGTCAATGGGCTCCCAAGGTTGAAGATTCAAGATGAAGGAAGACTTTGTGAAGGTTGTCAATATGGAAAATCACATAGGCTTCCATTTGACAACTCCACTTCACGATGCAGCGCTCCGTTGGAGAGGATCCATAGCGATTTGATGGGTCCAACAAGAACACCCTCCTATTCCGGGTTTCGTTACATGTTGTTGTTCGTTGATGATTTCTCACGGTACACCTGGGTATACTTTGTGAAGGAAAAATCAGAAGCATTTTCAAGATTTCAAGAATTCAAGGTTACCGTGGAAGGCGAGTTATGTCGGAAGATCAAGACCCTAAGGACGGACAATGGAGGAGAGTTTATGTCAAAGGAGTTCCTCTCTTTTTGTCAAGAGCATGGTATCAAGAGGGAATTTACATGCCCATATACACCTCAACAAAATGGAGTAGCAGAAAGGAAGATCCGACATCTAAGCGAAACGTGTAGAAGCTGGCTACATGACAAGAATTTGCCTAAAGCCTTATGGGCGGAAGGCATGAGATGTGCAGCATATGTCATCAATCGAATGCCACTAAGTCCGAACAACATGAAGTCTCCTTATGAGATGGTTCATGGGAAGAAGCCAACGGTGAAACATCTCAGGATATTTGGATCAATCTGCTACGTCCATGTGTTCGACTCTCAGAGAACAAAGTTGGAGGCAAAGGCGAAGAAATGCATATTTGTCGGTTATGATGAACAAAGAAAAGGGTGGAGGTGCATGGATCCTGAGACACATAGGTACGTCGTGTCTCGTGATGTTGTCTTTGACGAAGTTTCCTCATATTATGGACAACCTCAAGTCTTGGTCGAACAAGAAGGTGGAGATTCCTTCAAGGTTGATGAACCAGTTCCTCAAATGCCAAGTGAGAGCGGAAGTCTTGAAAAAGAGACGCAAGGTGAAAGGGGGAGCACTAATCAAGAGGAAGATGATGATGAAGATCATGGTTCCATGGCTAATCAAAGGCCTAAAAGGAACATTGTTAAGCCTGCTCGGTTCAGAGATGAAAGGTTTGTCACTACTTACTCATGTTATTTTGCCACTCCATTAGATGAAGAAGAGCCATCATCTTATGATGAAGCTAAAGGTGTTCAAGAGTGGGAGACCGCAATGGAAGAGGAGATGAATGCCCTTATAAAGAATGAAACTTGGGATTTGGTTCCGAAAACCAAGGATGTTCAACCCGTTTCATGTAAATGGGTGTATCGAATTAAGCGGAAAGCGGATGGAAGCATTGATAGATTTAAAGCAAGGTTGGTTGTTCGGAGGTTCTCTCAGAAGTATGGAGATAATCAAAGTGCTATCAAGTTGGCTAATAATCCGGTGTTTCATGCAAGGACGAAACATATCGAGTTAGAGCATCACTTCATAAGGGAGAAGGTGCTTGATGGAACAATTGAAGCTTTGGAAGTTCGAAGCGATGACAACGTTGCAGATATCTTCACCAAGTCATTACCAAAAAGTAAATTCGAGTTACTTCGCTCGAAGCTCGGTATGGTTGACAAAATCAAGTTTAAGGGGGAGTATTGAAATTAAACTTGATTTTGAGTTAGGATTAATTATGGGTTCATAATCCAAACCCAAAATTAAGCCCAAGTTCTAGAGAGTCTCTAGAAACATCATAAAACATTATCACCTCCTCTAGATGTTCTAGAGAATTCTAAAATAATTATCTAAAGATTGTGTAGAAAATTCTAGGAATTGTAAGACATAAAATCTAGATATTATGGTAGAGAGTTCTAGAAAGATATTTTGTACTCTTGGAGCCTATAAATAGCTCCTTCCTCTCCCATTTGTAAACAAGTTGAACAAATAAATAAAAAGCAAGTTAAAGAAAGAGTGTTCTTCATAAGTTCTCTAATTCTCTCTTTTTTAAGTATTCTTCCATATCATTCTTCATACTTAGAGGATTTCTTCTCTTGGTTTCACTCGGGTTTCTCGGGTATTACGGTCTTGGGCTAGTGCTAAGCACTATCGGAGTTTCTCTACAAACTTTACAGCAATTGAGGATACACACAAGCTTGTCTCTAGGAGCCTTGTACATATTGATCTTCTGCAACTCCTTCTGAGCAAGCTACAAAAATTTAAAAGAAAATCTAAAGACTAAATGCATCAAGAAGACTTGGAAGGTGTTACAGAAGAGTTTTTAAACTTGGGGCACAAACACTTTTGCAGTTCACCATGATCAAAAATAGCCTCTAGTTGTAACAAAGAATTCCTATCAGTTTTAGATTAGTAAAGAAACGAGCACATGTTTGATCTTAATCACAGAAAATTAGAAAAGAAAAACAGTAGAAGTAATATCACAGCAAGGGCAATGCTGCTATATCACTAGGGATCAGAGTGACATAATCAATCAGGTAGATATATTCAATGATGCTGTTCGGTCCCTCTTTCCTAAAATACATTTAAGATATAAAAAACTAAACCAGTTACTTCCAGGCAACAAGCTTTTTTTTGTCAAAAATTTGTTGTCCACAAATATTATATACAAAACTCACTGGAGTGTCTTCCAGACAAGTTGGGTTCCTTGTATATAATTTACACCTTTAGAATACATTGTTACTTCTAAAAATGCATTGTCATTTTTGTGTTGCCCCAACAAATAATGAATAAGTAGAGGAATATGCATTGAAAATTTTGGGGATCTTACCACACCAGCAGAAGAACATAATCCAAAAATAAATTCTCTTTCTAATTTAACGTTTTTTTTCTTTCACAATTTCAAGACTAACGTACCAACAAGAGTTCTTGTTGTTGAAGGAAAAAAGGTTTTTTTTTTTTTGATAAAAGATGACCATAGTCATCGTTTCATTAATGATAATTAAGGAAACATAGTAGTACAATAAACAACATTAACCCGAAATCCTACTAAACTGAAATACGACAACAAAATAGATAAACATCCAAGAAAAGAAAACATCTAAGGACATGAACTAGAGGGGCAGGATCCTGTACGAAGCCCCCATGGTAGTAGACCTGAGTAGTCGGCCCTACCCCAGTTGAGGGCACCCCCTTTGAGTGCTCTCCATCTTGACTATTCCCCTTCATTGATCCTCCTCCTCTTTGCCGCCTCCTCGGCTCCTGCCCAATCATGAATAAAACGAAATTTTTTATGCATTGAGTTATTGAAAGAGTAGGAAGTGTTACGAAAAATGTAATCATTTCGGTCTAGCCACAGGTTCCACATTGAACCTGCTACTGCTATATCCCAAGCATTTCTATCCTCTAGTCTAATGTTATCATCTCTTAAAGACCCCCAAATGTCTGATGTGGAACTAGGTACCCGTTTTAACCCAAAACCCCGACACACTATCTCCCAGGTTAACCGCGCTATGGGACATTGGAAAAGGATATGGATCACATCCTCTTCTGCGGTAAGGCACCTATCACAAGTAACATCTATCTGCATGTTTCTCTTCCTCAGATTTACTTTTGACAGAATCGCATTTTTGTGTACAAGCCAACAGAAAACTTTGACCTTGAATGGCACGTGAGCCCCCCAAATGACCGATTGATCCTTACATTGCGTACCTCCATCATTGATCCATTTATACATAGATGAGACGGAGAATACTTTTGAAGCATCTCTATCCCACCATCTATCGTCATCTAAGCTATTTGGCCTTCCCCCTTCATCACGAATGAGTTTGTTTAGATCTTCGAATTGAGTTAAGCTCCTCTGATCGATGTTGTGCTACACTATGAAGTTTAGTTTGCCGTTCTTCCATACATCTGCAACTGAGAGATCTAAGTTCATCGTTGCCTCCGCTGTCAGTGGGAATTGGTTTTGCAGCGATGTTTCACCGCACCATTTGTCTTTCCAGAATCTTGTATTTTTACCATTTTCCACTCTGCATCTGGTGTTGGTATGGAAGATCTCGCCGTACTTCGCTATACCCTTCCATAGAAAAGAGACCTTGGCTGAGGGACTTCTGCCGCCACAACGATATTTTCTTCTCTTGCGGCATAGTTCAAAAGAGTAGCTCCACCAACCCTTGTGTTTGTTTGTAATCTTCCACCACCACTTGCTGAGCAGAGCTTTATTCATGTCATGTAGGTTCATGATTCCCAACCCTTCGAACTCCTTTCTCTTACAAACTCTCCCCCACTTGACCAGGGAAAAGCCTTTGTTACGGTCTTCCGTACCTTTCCAAAGGAATCTTCTTCTAATTTTGTCGATCCTGTGGATGACCCACTTCGGTAGTTCATAAATGGACATGAGATACAATGGTATCGCGGCGAGCACGGAATTTAACAAGATGATTCTTCCTCCGAGGGATAGGAAGCGGCACTGCCATCCTGTTAATTTCTTTTCGATCTTATCGATCAAGGGGAACCTCCGTAGAGCTCCGGATCTTATTGGCGTTCCAAGGTATTTAATTGGGTAGTCGCTCATCTTGCATTGTAGAATCTCCGAGATATCCTTAGCTGGCATTGACAGTTGATCGGAGATGGGGATAATGCTAGTCTTGTTAAAAACTTAAAATTTACCTTCAGCCCAGACCACCCTTGAAAGCATCGCAGAACCGCCTTAATGGCTACCACTTCTTGTAAGTTTGCCCTTCCAAAGAGCAGTGTGTCATCTACGTATTGTAGTATCGACATAGGCTGCTCAATTCCTTTAATCTCGATCCCTTTGATGGTTTTGTTCTCCTGTGCTCTTCTTATCATTTCTGCCAGCCCGTCCGTGACTATTGCAAATAGAAGGGAGGATAGAGGATTCCCTTGGCACAGCCCTTTTTTGCATCTGATCTCTTTCCCTTGCTATCCGTTAACCTGGATGAATGATTTACGCCCTCGAATGCACATTTTCATCTATAACCTCCATTTTTGGCCGAATCCTTTCAGATCCAGAGCCTCATCCAGCAATCCCAGTGTACGGAATCGTAGGCCCTCTTGAAATCTAATTTCAAGAGAAAACCGTCCGCTTTTGCTTTATTACCTCTGAAAACAATTTCGTGGGCAGATGCAATGCTATCCATGATATCCCTTCTGCTAATGAACCCGCTTTGCGATGGAGCGATGACATCGTTCAAATGCGGCGCCAGTCTTTGTGCTAGGACCTTTGTGATGATTTTGAACGACCCATTCAGCAGACTGATCGGTCTTAAGTCTTCTTGGGAGATAACCTCGGTTTTCTTCGACACCAGTATAATTGTTGCGTAATTTAGCCTGTCCAGATTTGCATCTCCTTCGTATAGTTCATGAAATATGTCCATTAGGTCTTCTCCGATGATCTGCCAATATGTTTTGTAGAAGAAAATTGGCAGGCTGTCTGGTCCAGGTGCCTTGTCCTGCCTTAACTTCTTAATAGCTTCGAAGACCTCTATGTCTGAGAATCTAGCTTCTAGTCCCGCGCTACCATCTATTCGGGAAGAGCTCCACATATCTGGGGCTAACGCACATCTACCGGCAAAATTAAGCCCTAAGATTTTGTGAAAATAGCTGTCGAGGTGCTCTTTGATGCACGCTTCATTTTCGGTCCAATTCCCGTTTACTGATATTCCCGCGATGTGGTTTTGTCTTTTTCTTCCATTTGCCATCTTGTGAAAAAATTTGGTGTTAGCGTCCCCTTCTTTTAGCCATTGTATCCTTGATCTTTGTTGCCAATACAACTCCTCCATCTTCCCAATCTGTTGGATCTCCAGTCTTTTGGTGGCAAGTTCGTCTTTCTCCACCTCCAGCAGCTCTCTCTCCTCTTGCGATGTCTCCAACGAGACAATTCTGATACCTGCTAATTCTCTTTGTAGATTAATGTCGATCATTTTTTGTCTGGCCCACATTTTTAGTCTCCTACGTAGGCGCCTCATCTTTTCAATCCAAATTCCAACTGCTGAGGACTGCGAGGGGAGTAGGCAATTACTTGTCTGGTATCCTCGCAGATGGTCCATGCTTTCTCGAATCTAAAACTGAAGTGCTTCTTCCTTGCATCTTGCTTGCAATCGATAACCAGAGGAAGGTGGTCTGAAGTGTATCTCATCGCGGTTTTGACCTTTGCGAACGGATGAACGTCCTCCCATTCGTTCGACACGAGCACTCTATCTAGCTTTGCCAATGTGGGGTTGCGCTGCATATTCGACCAAGTGAATTTCCTGTCGGACATCTCTAGTTCTAATAACTGTAAGTCTTCTATGGTCTCGTTGAAGGAGTCTTGATCTAAGCGACTGTGTCCCCTACCCTTATGCTCGTTCTGGAATCTAGTAACGTTAAAATCTCCACCTATCATCCAAAGCCCCTCCCCATTTGTTCCTGATAAATCTTAGTTCTGTCCACAGCTCTTTGCGCCGTCTACTGTCGTATGGGCCATAAACGGAAGAAATAGTTTGGATCCAGTCATCACATCTACGTCTAATTCTAATTGAGACCGTGAACTCGCCAATGTACTCGTCAATGATCTCAAAGATTAAGGAATTAGTCCCCAATGCTATACCCCCTGAATACCCCACAGCAGCTTTGAATCTCCAGTGAAAGTCAACCAATCCTCTAATCGAAGAAAATTCCTCCTCGGTTGGGGACTCTATTCTAGTTTCTTGGATACCTACGACGTCTGGTCGGATTTTGCTAAGAGTTATCCCTATAGCTCTTTTTTTTTAATTTTTGCCGCATCCCTCTAACGTTCTAGATAATGTAAACCATTAATCAACTTGTCAGACCCTAACATCTCTCCCCCCCCCTAAAGCACCCTGAGTTAGTTACTAGCTATTCTTGTGTCATCTCTAATGATAGCTACGTTAGCTAGTTGCTCGGCCGCTACGTTAGCACTCTAAGGAAAAAGGTTATTTGGGTAAAGAATACCTTTTCCAAGCTTTCCTCTCCATTTCATGTATAAAAAGGCTTGATTTATATGTCGGTTCCTCATGCATATTAAAGCAGGCTATCTATGAACTATGAAATATGGACAAACATGGAATACGGACATCAACGCCAAAGTGACCACCCAAGGGTTTCCTTAAATATTAGGACACAGAACATGAGAACATGTGAACAAAAGTATATACAAACACATCTATATAATAAAACACAAAGAAAGCTATCAAGTGGCTTTCATTCGGTTGAAATCAATGGTCCAGATCTAACCTCACTAAACATATTTTCCCGCCCAAAAGTTCCCCCCAAAACTCAAATTCAAATCCCCCAAAACAATTCTTTTATTTATTTATTTATTTCTCTCTCTCATTCTTTCTCTATTTACTCAGAAATTTATTTTTTCAAATTTTAAGTTTGTAAATTTCCAAACTTTTAATGCATTTTTTTATTGCTCATGTTACATTGAAAATAGCAAATATCTCATGAACAGTTAAATTTCATCATTTTCCACACTCAAAGTTCTAAGAAGTTGGATTTTATACCCTCATTTATAATTATTTTTCAACATATACTAATGGAAACATGGACTTTTATTTACAACTAATTATTGTTTTACTATTCAAACCTGAGCTACATAATTGTTGTTTTACTGTTTACAAGACTTTCATATGTTGTATCGTTCCGAAGACGTACCGTAGGCACGTGCCTACGGGCAAATCTAGTACATATATATAAAGTAAAAAATATAAATATATATATATCGATAGATGTACCTATGCAAATGCAAGTACACTTTTTTGTAATAGTATAGTAATAACTTATGATGTTCAAATATATGCTTAATTGACCAAGCATATAATCTATAACTTTCTTTAAGGCATACAACTACTTAAACTTTTAGCTAATGCATTTCTCTTCCTTGTATTGATAACATTGTTAAGATAAACTAGAGAGATGAAAATAATACTGAATATTGAATTGAGTTCAACCAATTACAATACCACCTATATATAGGAGGAGAACAAATATCAAAACAACTCTACAACCAATATGGGACTATAATAATATCTAACACCCTTACTCAAACGCACGATGGATCAAATAGTGTGAGTTTGCCTACTAAGTATCTAAATCTCTGAACAGTATGGGATTTGGTGAAGAAATCTACAGTCTGCTGGGAAGAGGTAACAAAATAGAGAGAAATGATCCCTGCCTCAAAGCACTCACGAACATAATGGCAATCAATCTCTATATGCTTCATTCGCTCATGAAAGACCGGGTTGCTTGCAATGTGCAATGCACTCCGGTTATTACAATGAAGAGGAGTAGCTCCTGTAAGAGTAACACCCATATCTGATAACATCCAACGAACATGAACAATCTCTCTAGTAGTAGTTGTCATTGCTCTGTACTCAGCCTCGGTAGAGGAACATGCAACAACTGACTGTTTCTTGCTTCGCCATGAGATCAATGAATCACCAAAAAATAGACAGAAACCTGTGGTAGACCTTCTAGTAGTAGAGTCACCTGCCCAATCTGAATCAAAATATGCACCGAGCTCTAGTTTGAATGTAGAAGGCATAAATAATGAGCGAGTGCAAGTGGCCCGAAGATATCCGAGGATCCGAAGAAGAGCACTGTAGTGAACTAATGTAGGAGCGGAAACAAACTGACTGACAACACTAACTGCGTGAGTAATATCAGGGTCTGGTCATGCATAAGTAGACAAGCTGTCTAACAATCTGCCTGTATCAGTGGGATCAGGAAGGAGCTCACCATCTGTGGGACGAAGCTTCACATGAACCTCTAAGGGTGTATCGGCTGATCGACTGTCAGAGAGACATGCAGCGGAAATAATATTTGATGTGTATTTTTGTTGAGAAATGAGTATTCCCTGAGATCTATGAGCAATCTCTAAATCCAGAAAGTAACGTAACTTACCAAGATCTTTCATATGGAACTGCTGGTGAAGATATTTCTGGGTGGATTCAATACCGGCAGAGTCATCCCCAGTAATGATCATATCATCAACATATAGTAGTAGAAGTACCCTCCCTTGCGGTGATGACCGCATAAACATGGAATGATCCTGGGAACTCTGACAAAAGCCAGCCTTGGTGATAACAAGCCGAAAACACTCAAACCAGGCTCAAGGGGCCTGTTGCAGACCATATATAGCACGGTGTAGTCTGCAAATATGGCAAGGAGTAGTAAGACCAGGAGGAGGATGCATATAAAGTACCTCAGATAAGGTACCATGAAGAAAAACGTTCTTCACGTCCATCTGGTATAACAGGTCATTAGCGAATGGCTGCAACAGCAAGAAGAGTGCAAATAGTAGTCATCTGTGCAACGGGAGCAAAGGTCTCATCATAATCAATACCATGCTCCTGAGTAAATCCTCGGTTACTAGACGAGCCTTGTGCCGCTCAATAGATCCATCATGATGATATTTGACCGTGAAGATCCACTTGCAGCTAATAGGCTGAACGCCCTCTGGCAGAGGAATAACATCCCAAGTGCCAATCTGATCAAATGCACTGAGTTCCTCGGCAATAGCTTTCCTCCATTCAGGATATTGAATTGCGTCTTGATAGGTTCTGGGCTCACGTGTAGAGTGTATAGCAGTAAGATATGCATGAAACTGTGGTGAGTAGAAAGCTAGGGTGGCAAAACCAAACTGGTCAGAAGGACCAGTGGCATCAGGTGTATAACGTGCTGGAGGAATACCAGAAGTGGAACGGATAGACTGACGAAGAGGTGGTGGACTGACAGGGTGCGGGGGTGAGAACGGTGGAGTAGGTACATGTGTCGGTGGGAAAGTAGGTGGGGTGGGTGCTGGCTGCTATGGAGATGCAGGTGGTGTTTTGATAGGGGGAACAACAGGTGTAAGGACGGCAGGAGATGGAAATGGAGCCAGAGGAGTGAGATCAAAAGGAATGCGGGAAGATGAAGTCAGGGGGCTAGCAACAACTAGGGAATCGAGAAATATAGTATCCTTGGGGGGAGTTAGGTAGTCAGGGGAGTCTTCCACAAAGGTTACATGTCGAGAAATGCAGACACGACCCGCTGATGGATCAAAACAACGATAACCTATGTTCGGGACTGAGATCTAGGTGAACGCACTTAGCAACACAAGCGGAGAGCTTCGTGCACTCAGTAGAAGGGAGAAGGACGTAATAGGTGTACCCAAAGGTATGGAGCATACTGTAGTCGGGAGGTGAGTGATAAAGAGCCTCTTAAGGCGTCGTACCAGCTAGGGCAGACGAGGGAGTAATGTTGATGAGACTAACAGAGGTCATGATAGCTTCAACCTAGAAAGAACGAGGAGCGGAAGAGGAGTAAAAGAGCGCGAGCCGTCTTAAGGATATGACGATGCTTGCGTTCAGCTACACCATTCTGCTTATGTGTGTGAGGGCATGATTGCTGAAACAGGGTGCCGTGAGACTGAAGGATCGATCTCATAGTGGTGGAAGTGTACTCATGTGCACCGTCCGATCAAAAATTCTTAATGCGCACACCGAACTGAGTGTGAATCATAGTTGTAAAGAACCAGTAAATATCAGGTATCTCAGATCGCTGACGCATAAGAAAAACCCATGTATGTCTAGTGAAGTCATCGATGAAGGCAACATAATAGAGATAGCCTTTCCACGAGGGTACGGGAGAGGGTCCGCATATGTTAGAATGAACAAGTTGAAAAGGGTGAGTGGTTTCAGAAGTTCTTTTGTGACTAAAGGGTAGGGCAATGTGTTTGGCCAAATGACAACCCTGACAATCAGATAAATGTTTAAAAGTGAGAGAACCAAGGGCACCACTGCGAGCTATAGACTGGAGTTGTGATACACTAATATGACCTAAACGTCTGTGCCATAGATCAGCATCAGAGGAAACAATACCGACAAAGCTAGAAGGAGAGTGATGTGCACGAAGAAAATCTAAATAATATAGATGACCATGACGACTAGCACACCCAAACTCCTCACCAGTGGAGGAATCAGTAATAGAACAACCTAAAGAGTCAAAAGTAACGACAAGACCACTATCGTACAACGCACTAATGGAAATAATGTTTAGTGATAAATGAAGAGTATAGAGAACATATGGTAATGTGAGAGTGGGAGAGTTAATTGTTCCTGAGTGTGTAATAAGAAGTGGTGAGCCATCAGCTGTGTGTAGAGATGGAGAGTGAGAGGGAAGTGCTGTACAAGTGATGAACAGTGTCTGATTACTAGTGAGATGATGTGAAGCACCAGAATCTAAAATCAAAAACGAATTCATACCGGGAGTGGCAGAAAGTGCAGGAGTAGAGGAGTCAGCATTGATAGACTGACCCATAAGCTGTAGTTCCAGCTGAGTGAGGCGTTACTGAAGATTAGCCTAATCAGCAGGAGACGACAAGGTCGAAACTGACGGGCATGGCCGAGGATGTAAGGGAAGAAGCATTGCGAGGAGAAATGAGACTAGTGCTACTGTGACTGAGAGCACAATGAGGAGTGAGATGATGCTGGTGTATGGATCGTGGTAAGGAGTAGGGCGGTGCTACCGGTGGCGGAAGTAGAGGTGGAGTAGGGTGAGGAATGATGAAAGGAGAAGGTAGGAGGCCAGAGGCAGACTGAAGGTGGCGCTGCTGCTTTTTGAATCTGGAGGAGGAACTAGAGGCGGTTGCCTCGGGAAAGTCAGTGGAGGCAGAAATATGCGGGAGAGACTGAGATGCCATCAAGTAGTAGTACCTATATATATATATATATACCTATATATATATATATACCTATATCCCCTCTTTTTTCTCTTTTTTTTTTGATTTTTTTATCAGTAAAGAAAATCGGATATAGGTTTCGGGTATTGGGTTGAACGGGTCGGGTTGGTTAGGGATTCAGCCATTTAGGGTATTGGGTATATGGATTTGGGTCAGAAAAGTTAGGGTTAGGGTTTTGAGAGAAGAGATGAGGGCGGCAGGTCAGAGGAGGTGGGTTAGAGAAGAGATGAGGGCGGCTTAGGAGGGAGACGGGATGGGATGTTGGAAATGGAGGTTGGGTTTGGAGGACCTCGGGTGTGCAGCGGAAGTGTAGGGTATTGAATTTGGCAGAGTTGGGTTTCGAGGAGTTCGTCGGGGATTTGAGGTGAAGGCTTGACAGAGGGCGTGTTAGATGATGGGTTTTAGGGTTAGGAGAGGTAGAGGAGGCTTGGGTTGCCGATGGGTTCTGACGAGAGAGGACGAGGTTGTTGACGATGACGATGACAACTGGACTTCGGTGTTGGTGGAGTTGGATGTCGGTGTTGGAGGAGTTGGAATTCGGTGTTGACGAACTGGCTTGATGGTGACGAGGACTTCTGTTGGTGATGAAGACTTGACTTCTGGGACTTGATGGTGACGATGACTTCTGTTGGTGATGAAGACTTGACTTCTGTTGGAGACGATGACGATTTATTTATTTATTTATTTATTATTTATTATTTATTATTTTTTATTTATGTTTATTTTTATTTTGAGATCTAGGGTTTTGGAAAGAAATTTGTATAACTTGGCTGTTAAGATTTGTGAATTTTGTAGAGAAAATTTAAGAAAGGAAAATTTGGTGATACCATGTTAAGATAAACCACAGAGATGAAAACAATACTGAATATTGAATTGAGTTCAACCAAGTACAATACCACCTATATATATAGAAGGAGAACAAATATCAAAATAACTCTAAAACTAATATAGGACTATAATAATATTTAACAAACATATTTAAACTTATAACAGATTAAACACAAGTCACTAGTTTTACATCCTTTATCCATTAGAAAATGACATACAACATCAGATGAAAGTAGAAGTACTTTTCAGTTTCTAATATTTTTTTTAAAAATAGTGCAGTGCTTGAAAGTAGTAGAGGATGCCGCAAGAAATCTCCCAGAAGAATCTGCATATCGAAAATAAAAAACCACTGTATAATATAGGACATTGGAGAAGTGTTAGACTTGTCTAAGGAATGTCCACGAAGTAGTCAATGTCTGACATGCAAACAGCTCCATGATAAAGGTGTCCATGCAACGTAACCAGCATGATTATAATCATCATCATCGCCATGTTAGTTTTCACAAAACTCAAAGAATCACACCCCAATCCTACCACTTATTGTTGTTGTTTTGAGATAAAAACAAACTTATAACAGAAAATAATACATTCAGGCGGCGTTTGGTAGGTGAGAATCTGCAAGGAAATCCCATATTCCCTTTTAAATTTTCTTGTTTGGTATGAGGTAAGTATAGTTTTGGAAGGAATGATAGATTCCCAAGAGAATAAAAATCCTTTGTTGGGAAGGATTTCCATTCCCCCCAAAAATCATGGGATTTTGAGAATTCCCATGGGAATTCCATAACAAACAATAAAATTAAAAAAAAAACAGAATAAAAAAATATATTCCTCTCTAAAATCATGGGATTTCAGCATTCTCATGTGATTTTCATAACAAACATTAAAAAAACCTAAAAAACTAGAATAAAAAATTACAATAATAAAGGATTTCCGGAAATGCAATGTACTATACCAAGCGCAATAATGCAACATTCTCGGAAATCTTCATTTCCACCCTCACATTCTCGGGAATCCTTTCATTCATAGGAATTTTCCAATCTATGTACCAAACGCCCCCTTAGATTACATTGTTTGGTATGTGGCAAACATAGTTTTGAAAGGAATTATGGATTCTCAAGGAAATCAAAATTCTTTGTTGGGAAGAATTTTCATTCCCCCCAAAAACTGGGAGATTTGAGGATTCTCACGAGATTTTTTCATAACAAACAATAAAATAACCTTAAAAACTGGAATAAAAAAATATTCCCCAATAAAATCATGGGATTTGAAGATTCCAATGAGATTTCCATAACAAACAATAATATAACTCAAAAAACTAGAATTTAAAAAATACAATAATAAAGGATTCTCGGGAATACAATGTACTATACCAAACGCGATAATGCAACATTCCCGAAAATCTTTATTCTCACCCTCACATTCCCGAGAATCGTCTCAATCCTGGAAATCTTCCAATCCATGTACCAAACGCCTCCTCAATAGAAAGTATTCCATTGTGCATCAAATGTCCTACACCCATTATGTAATAGTTCCATTGTCATATGACTCAAATCAAAACCCATATGCTAGTATTTTACCGTTTCCATTGTCAACCAAGCAAGATAACTCCTTGTTGGCAAGGCTGTTGTAAAATTCCAAACTTTCCATGACCAGTTGTAAGTAAACCTGACATCAACCATGTTAATTGATAGTATAGAGACCGAAAAGAATACTTTTATTCGATACTAATAACTGAATACACTGCCTCCTATATATAGGAGAGTATAATCTGAGTTTATTTCATATGTGGGACTAAACTTAAGACTACTTTAACACTCCCCCTCAAACTGGTGCTTAGATATTGTTAAAATCAAGCTTACTCAAGAAAGTTTGAAAAAACTTAGGAGGTAGTGCTTTAGTTAGAATATCAGCAAGTTTTTTACCGTACCAAACATATGAAAATGAAATCACCTTCTTTTCCCACTCATCGAACGAAGTGACAATCAACTTCAATATATTTTGTGCGCTCATGAAACACTAGATTTTCAGAAATATACATAGCAGCCTTGTTGTCACAGTAGAAAAGAATTGGAGATAACAACGAAATTGCCAAGTCTCGAAGAAGTGATTCGAGTCATAAAACTTCAAAAACCAAATGCCCAAACTCTACACTTGATTTGACTATCACAGATTGTTTCTTACTTTTTCAGGATATGAGATTTCCTCCCAAGAATACAAAAGTACCCACTAGTTAAGCTCTGATACCAAGAAGAAGAAAGAAGGCAGCAGATTTTTTTATAGAGAGAGAAAGAGAAAGAGAAAGAGAGAGAGAGTCTCTAATTTCTTGTGAAAAAATTGTGTATACTTTTCCAACATTGATACCATGTTAATTGATAGTATAGAGACTGAAAAGAATACTTTTATTGGATGCTAATAATTGAATACACTACCTCGAATATATAGGAGAGTACATAAGTAATAGAGTTTATTATTTCAGATGTGGGACTAAACTTAAGACTACATTAACAAACCCTCAAAGACGAAATCATATTCTTGAAAAAGAATGTATTTATAAGGGAGCTTCACAATGTTGAATCTGGTAAAGTAATTCGGATTTCTGAGATTAGGAAAACAATATTATTGGTTATGCAATGTATTCTTCAATCAAGAGATTACTTCAAAAGTTCTCCAAGCTTAAGAAATGGTCTAGAGAAAAACAGGATGAAAATGATAAGATTTGCCCAATGGAATTGATTAAACTCTGAGGTTTACGAAAAATAACCAAATAAAAACACATCACCATTAGAGTTGAATGGACGAGAAGGATTCATGTAGCTAACCCCAAAAATTTGGGATAAAGGCTTTGCTTGTACCAAAACGAGATTAATAACATTTTCAAAATTAGTGAAAAGAGAATCACTTCAAATCAAAGCACCTATTCTTAAAGTGGACACAAATCAGTATTTGCTAACATTCAATTCAAGTTAGAAATCCAGTATATCAATCAGTCAAGAATTATAAGCGAGGGATATTTTACAGCGCAAAAACTCTTCGATGAGAGATAAGTGTTGTTACATATAAAACCTGCAAAACAAACCTTCAATATCAATATAGCATATAATCATAAGTAAAATTATAATTAACAATCTGCAAAGTAAGATCTAAGCTCATGTGAAGCCAATTGATTGACAAGAGAATAAAGATATTCCTAATCTCACCAGCCAAGATGTTTCATTTTCGAAAATCGGTTTGATATCCAAATTTTCAGGTTGAATGAATTTTTGCACTAAAGCAATCTTCTCAAAGAGCTCTTCAGTTTAACAACTTCTAGAATGGATGCAAATGCACGATTATAAAGTTTTGTCATCACATATTTCTCAAGTCCCTGTTCCCCCCCCCCCCCCCCCCCCCCCCCCCCCCCGCGCGCAAAAAAAAAGACAATCTTGATAAACAAAATTATACAAATAAAATAACAAGACAGATGATTAGAGAATAGAGATGATCACAATGAATAAACCACATTTTTATTGTCCTGCGGACATAACAAAGGTACTCCACACAGTAAGGAGACAGGCATTCATCCCAAAATATACAATTCTTAAATATCTGGAGTTAGAGACCATCATCTTATGATAGCATTAGTCTTCCCACTTTATGATAGCATTATAATGGAATTCAATTTCACACTAAGACAACTCTGCAGGGAAATTAACATTACAAGTATCTTCAAACCCGATGCAAACTCTCCTAGTTGTTCTCTATTACTATAAAAGGAAACCATGACTAGGGAGAGACTTGCCGCAAAACCTAGTAAGCTAATTGGCTAAAAAGACCATTTACTACTTTCCTTAACAGTTCAAACACAAGTTGAAAAAATGGCAAAGGAGAAGTTTTGAAAATAAATGAAGAAAATGATAAATGAATTGGAACTGGTACAGTACCATTTTCAACAAATTAAACTACTGTGTATCTAATTTCAACCATTTCTTATTGAGTCTGTTAGCATTATTGTTACTGTTTATCCAAAAAGAACACATTTCTGATAGAGTGCAGAGAGCTCAAATTAAGACTATAATTCAGAAAAAATCCAACAAGAAAGTGGAGAACATTCCACATTATAATATGCAAGTTCTTTAGAAAGAGATATTCTTGATTGAAGATAAAATGAAATGCTAAGTACATTTCAGGATCAACCGATATAATTTGACCAGTAAGCAATCTCCTAATTGTACCTACTGTTGAAAAATACTTAACACTATCCCTCCCCAGCCACTCACTTCTACTTCAAATGTACTCCCTCCATTCCAAACTGTAAGTCGTTTAAGTTTTTTATTTTTATTCCAAATTAATGTAAGTCGTTTACGTTTTTCAATACAATGTCTTTACACTCTTAATGTCTCATTAATTATTTTTTGACCAAACCACCAACTATACCCTTGATTAGCACGGGTATTGGATCGGGTCGGGTCAAGTCTTGCACTACCCGGACCGTACCCGCTCCTCTACGGGTCCAAATATTGGACCTAGACCCGACCCGTGACAACCGGGCCCGGCTCCGGGTCCAGGTCCGGATTTTCTCGTCTTGTCAGGGTAGTGGTGACTAGGGTTGCAAACGAGCCGAGTCGAGCCGAATACCTTGAGGCTCGAGCTCAGCTCGTTTATGTATCGAGCTCGACATGAGCCGAGCTTTGACCGAGTTCGAGCCGAATACTCGTGAGCTTCTGCTTAAAACCCACGTACCTTCAAGCTCGAGCTCGGCTTGTTTACGTATCGAGCTCGGCTCGAGCTCGGCTCGAGCTCGACACGAGCCGAGCTTTGACCGAGCTCGAGCCGAGTAGCTCGCGAATAGTTCGGTTCGTTTGCAGCCCTAGCAGTGACCTTGGAGCGGGTATGATGGCGTCGGGCGGTTGGCAGCGCCGGGCAGGAGAGGGAGGTCGGAGATACTACTTCTTCTCTTCTCCTTGTTGTTTCCTTTTTTGGGAGTTTAGGGATTTTTTTTCACGCGGGGTTGGGCATTTTCATAAGTACGCTATTAATAAGTTACTTAAGAGGGATATTCAATTCCTAATACACTAATCTAGATGTTCCTTAAAAAGAGTGGAAACCTTAAACAGCTTTCATTTTGGAACGGAGGGAGCAGTATCACCATTCACCGCTTCCCATGCAACTACTTGCATTTCTAGTATGAACTAGTCTTGTCGGTCCTGAGAAAATAGGAAATTATAGAAAGAGAACAGCAGAAAGAACGAGAGGATTAAATAAATGCAGTTTAAATGATGTACAAAACATTTTCATTGAAGAGGAACATCTCTGCTCACCTCTCCAGCACTTTCCAGCTCTTCCTCTGAACTACTCGCACAAAGGGAGTGAGCTCTAAATGCACCTTCCATGTTAGCAAGAAATGCTTGTACGGCAGCAGCACTGTCATGCTCTGGATGAGGAGCTTTATTTGAAAAGGAGACGATGAAACTGCCATGTCAAAGATAGAACTTAAAGAGGATTGCACTACATATTTTAAACGCAATATACTCAACTAAAGAGTAGCCTTATGTATATTATGTATTACTATGCAAAAATTAATGAAGCTGGCAATGCCTAACTAATTTACATGGAGCTACTTTTGGAAGGAAATTACAATCCAAGATGAGTTCGTTTCGTTTCACTTATAAAACATTAAAAACTGTTAATTGTTCTAAAAGATATAGAAATCCGGAGATGCTTTCTTGACAAGACAAGGACCCCCAACAAAGGCCATGATCATAAGCACATAAAGGAGCCCAAAAAAAGCATTTAATACATATAATCCTACATGGTCAATTGAAAAGTGGTTTGTTCTAGTTCCAAAAAAATATTAATAAATTTATATTAGACCCTCGGAGAAATTTACAGTGATTCAAAATTTACCCAACATTTTTATTGTTGTGTTCCATCTATCTCGAGTACCTCTATATCCATATGCAAACACCATGATACAGATGCTTTCTTTTTAAGGTAACTACACCTAAGTAGGCAGTTTCCATTAATAAGTGGCACACAACACCAAACATGGATGTAGAAGATGACTATGACACCATAGTGTACACAGCCTCATCAAATCTTAATAGCTTAAGTTTATAGATAAAGTGTATACACATAAATAAATAAAATTACAAACACACCATTGTAGGCTGAATTAGTAAATTTCCTACTTTACACATGAAATGGAATTTCCGTTCTCATAATTCATCCATTAAAGCTTTAACTTCTTCATCTTCAACATGAAACTAGCATTCATACACAACTCAACATCTTCATCCAAATAACAATTTCAAAGCATGGCTTCGCCAAACAACCCCCCCATAAGCAGACGGTAAAACAAATCAATCATTACTGCCGACAAGAAGTTATCTTCTTATAACCTTCATGAATATCTTCCTATTTCTTGTAATAAAAATTCAGCACCATTATAGCAAATTACACAAAGAAAACTAGCATGCATTGTATTCCTAAAATCCTAATCCAAGTTTTTACCATCAAATTAGTGAACTAACTCGAGTTAAGAAAGATGTACAACTAAATTAACTAATCCTTTTTACAACTTGAAATCAACCTCGAAATTTCTACAAATAATCATGTAAACTGAATCGCAGGCACGAATCTTACAGCGGGATTTGACGAAATCGGTGGCGGAGGGGTGGCGCATGCGCTCTAGGAAGTCGTGCCACGTCAGCGGACCGAACAATTTTGTTTTAAAGAATTTGGGATTTTAAGCGGTCGTCTTCGTCGTCGTTGATTGGGAGCGAGCTCTGTACCGGAAAAGTAAGAAGACTGAGATTAGTTGGTGTACTGTTGGGCCCCCATTGTCTTGGTGGACCCATTTTCTGGGCTAAGAATGGGCTTGTCGGGCCCAGTACGTAGTAACTCCAAATGAGATTAGTTGGTGCAATTAAAGTTTATTTTACACATTTAGAAATTGGCTGAATACTTTTTTTGGGTTGATTTTATTTTATTTTATTTTATTTTATTTTTTATAAAGTAAACTAACATTATATATTTTGTGATACTTAATATTTAAAATTTCGTATAAGCTAATCTTATTAACTTTTGGCCCCACTCGGTATAAGTTCCTAGCTACACCCTTGAGTCCGGCCCCCTTTACAACATTTTCCTACGAGGAAATGTAGGACTTGTAGCTAGTTTTATTAAGTTCTAAGGTCAGGATAGTACTGAGTACAACCAGGTGGCATTTGTTGGGTTTTATGTCCTACTTCGTAGTTCGAGGAGTGGAAGATGATGAAGCGATGAGATCAAAGCAGTCGTTGTGAGAAGAAGCAGCAGCTAGTAGACACTCGACCGTCCTACGCTCTGGAGAGTACTTGTGGTCGACTGCCATTTTGGACAGTCGATTGCTTGCTGCGCCATGGCTGTTATTGAGCTTAGATCTAAGAGAACTTTCGAGCCCAACTTCATCTCAAAGTTAGATCGCACGGCTCCTATCGTATCTTTCTTTATTCATAATATAGCGGACGACTTATGTATCAAGACTATTGTTGGAAAACATTTTTGCAGATTTTTCGGACCGGATTCCGGTGGGCTCCGGCCACCAGCAGCGCCGGAAATTGATTGGATCATGTTTCTCTTGTCGAGTACTATTCCGTGATGTACTCATGTGCCAAAAACGAATTCCGTATGAATGAGAAATGTTGGTCCAAAGTTGAGTACTCGCTATGTACTAACTTGGATACTTGGAGAAAATGGATAGTCCCATATCGGAAATGGGTAAAGGTTTTTCTAGTATATATACTAAAAATTTGGACTAAAGGGCGTGACCCGGGGTTACCAGTAATGTGTAGTGGAGAGAGGACTTAGCCAAAATGACAAACACATGCCCGGCCTCGGCTTGGCCTATATTATTTTTTCCCCAGTATACTGTTGAGGCTTTTCAACTTCAGTAACAGCAGAGTAATGGCTCTGTTAGAGAGTAATGGGCCCTTCAGTTGCTCTCAAACTCCTATAAAACCAGTTCATTTTGTCTGCCAGAGGTTCAGTTTTGAAAAAATCAGTCCGAATCTTCTTCTTCTTCTTCCTCTCTGAGTCAGTACTGAGAATACAACACAGCTCTAGTTCGATCAGTTCTCTGAAGTTAGGGTGCTGCTCTTCAGGAAAAAGGTAATACAGTTGTATCCTGTGAGGCATTTCGTCAACCACTGTCACACTACGAGGCGAAAATTGCTTGAAGGACAGAGATATTCAAATCTCGACTCGGAATTGTACAGTTTGTTTTGTTATTTTATTTCCTGTAATTGTAAATCTTCACAATTATTGTTAGCATTTCTGTTTTATGAAATTCTTGTTCTAACAACTATAACTTCGGATTTCTCTATATCTCTATATATTTATGTAACGACTCCTTTAAGAGTTCAGAGCAAAAGAGAGAGAGTACTTCATTGATAAGTACAAAGAGTTCTTTGGTATGAGTGTAATACTTTGTACCTTTTCTAGTTGAAATAATATTTATCTTCTTCTTCTGAATTAGGTTCATCCGAACTATGACAAATCATTGTGTGTTTGGAGTAAATGGTTTAATCTACTTGTTTGATTGTTCGTCATCAGGATCATCATCAGTTGTAGTTAAACTCAACAACAGATTTCCTAACAGGCTTGAGGGGAAATATCAGCAACAAAAGCTTTTGATGACAACAACTGCGCATCTAAATTACAATCTCACCTAACGTGAACAATCTGAAGATTAGGTTGGATTTAGAGTAGGAGTTGATCCAGCTGCATTGACTAGAAGATGATCAAGCTGACACGGGGTGAAAGGTTTTGGTGTCGACATACACCATTTCACAACTTTTTGCAGCATCACAGACTATGGCTCGGGGTCGCCCTGCATCTTTCTTTTTCTAACTATAACTTGCAATTAATTGAATCAAACTTGTCTCCCTTTCCCTAACTTGTAATCGCATCAACATATAAAAACATACTTTCAGATCAGAAGCAGCTCACCAAATTGAGGTTTTATTCTCTCATTCCTATCTAATAAAAAACCTGTGAATCTCCAAACTAGCAACAAGACAGTTGATAGATCATTGGCCTAATTTCCAATATATGATGAATATCGTAAAACTAACTTGTTATATTCTTCCTTCCTCTTCTCTATCGATGGAAATATCGCAGATGCTTCCGTTTCTAGTAGTTTTTCTCCTGTTTTCCGCATCTTCCGCCTCTCAGGGCTTCCGAGTAGAGCTCAAACATGTTTGACTCCATGGACAAATTCAGCAAATACGAGCTCATACAGCGTGCATCTCAAAGAAACCACCAGCGCATGGCTAGATTGTTGTGACTTTCATCTGCTTCATCCAAAGCTGTTGCTATTAATTCTTCTGTTCATGCTGGCAACGGGGGAGGATTCATCATGGACCTCTCTCCACTAGCACGCCGCTTGTCCCCTACTCGGCCATCCTAGACACGGGCAGCGACCTTATATGAACTCACTCAGTGCGAGCCATGCACTGAATGTTTCAACCAACCAACGCCCGATCTTTGATCCCTCGAAAATCTTCAACCTTCTTGAAATTTTCATGCAATGGAGATTTGTGCAATGCTCTTTCCTACTTCCATGTGCAATTCGGACGATACTCATATGGCAACTCCTGTCTACTCAGGGTTCGTGTTCTAGGAAGCGACACGTTTGGTTTGGGATCTACTGTAACCACCCCAACCTCAGTTCCCTATGTTGAATTTGGCTGTGGGGATACCAACCAAGGAGCTGGATTCTCGCAAGGATCAGGCCTTGTTGGGATTTGTAGGGGACCATTGTCTCTGGTATCTCAACTTGGCGTCGGGAAATTCTCTTACTGACTCACCTCCATGGACGATACATCTAAAACTAACCCACCTTTGTTCAGATCGTTAGCAGAGGTGAATGGGACTGTCAAATCCACGACTCTTGCTCGTAACTCTCCAGCCGTCGTTCTACTATCTCACCCTGAAAGGGATAACTGTCGGAGACCAACTGTTTAAAATTCCGAGTAGCGGCGGGCTCATAATAGATTCAGGGACTTCTATTACTTCCAGCAACTACATGAATCTTGATTCGAGCACAGGTTTGATGTGCCTGACCATGATGGGGTCGACTGGAATGTCGATCTTTCGCAACTTCCAGCAACAGAATATGAAGATACTGTATGATTCGGACAAGGAGGCTTTGTCATTCTTGCCTGCTCAATGTGATCAACTTTGCAGGGTTTGGTCGTTGGTGTACATGAAGATAAATAACTTTGATGTTTCTTGTGACGTGGTGCAGATCATACAGTGAAAGAAATAGCATTATAGAGATTACATTATTGCCTGGAATTTGTTTGGAAGTTGTCATCTCTCCTGTGTATCGGTGGTGCATTGCGGTCAGCATACTAGTTACATAGTGTTATCCTTATCCTGTGCAAATTGCACGGCCTAAAATAATTTTGAGACTCATAAATTATATAGAACTCCTAAAAAATGTGAGAGAATTGAAAGAAACTTATGAATATCATTCATATATACCATAATTATTGAAATCTTCGTTATCATTCTCACATAAGCAGATAGTTTAGAGAATCACTGTCAAACTAAAATGTTATACAATTGAATATTACTAAAGTTGTTGGGAGCAATAGGGATGGGGTTAGATTTGGGAAGAACCGTGAGATTTTGTGAGGTTGGAAAAGTGCGAGGAGAATAGACTATGTTTAAGAGATTAGGTTTTTTTTTTTTTAAATAATAAAAATTATACGTAATGCACGTGTTAGTTAAATAAGAATCTCTACTTTTACTCTCATTTCTCTATTTCAAAATAGAGAAAGAAGAGGGGTAAACTCTTTCTCTGTATAAGATAAATAGATATAATTTCTCATATCTATGGCATAACTTGTTTTTACTTTAAGTCTCTTATATGCAAATATCATTGCTTGTATACTAATGGATTTTCTTCAAAGAATCTGCATTTATCAACGATTGTATATTTAGTGCAGAAGATGGATCAGCATGCAGCTAAAATTTCGTGTGTACTTTGTGAAGATGATGAAACTAAATCCTCAACCCTATCACGTCAAGAAAGTCTCTCAAACTATATTCAATAGGAAAAAATTACGAGAAGTTCACTACAGAAAAATCAAATTTGAAACATCCACTCAAATTAATTTCCATTGATTCCGGAACAAACCTCAGTTTCCATCTTTGTTTATGTTTGGAAAATTGTACCAGCTTGAATCCTTGAACAGTCAGATTCACGCTGCACAAATAAACCACCAGACTAAGAATTACAAGATCGATAAATAGAAGAGAAATAACAACCAAACATATACAGAAAACAATCACAGTTTGGAAGTAGGATACTCTTCAGAAAGTCGCAGCAAATATCCCCTAACAAAAAAGGACAATGGGTCGGAACCTATCATAGAAGGTCAAAATACAAGAATCTCATTAGATTTCAGTCTACTCTGATCATAGAAAAATACAAGAATCTAATTAGAACTCAGTCTACTCTGATAACGGATTAAGTGCTTCCTCGTTTCAAATCATAAGTACAAGAAAAAGAAACAGAAAATACATAAATACATTAGGATCAAATAGATTAACAGCTGAAGAAGTTGCCCCAGAAAGACTTCCAGCAGGGCCATTTGCAGGGGAAACCCCTGGAAGTGAAAAACTCCCTGGAGCAGAAGTCTTTGGTGTGGGAACGGCCCCGCCTGCTTCTGAAGGAATAGGTGATGGGGACGGAGCAAATAATTGCTCATGGGTGGCTTCAGTTGGTGGAGGTATGACAGCAGGAAACTGGTGCACCCCTGTTTCCAATCAAGTGGTAAAGTGAGAAAAGTAATCAATTACAGATATACAGTTTCTAAAACTGCTGAAATCGATAATTGTTACCTGGACATTGCGGTTGGAGGGATGTGGATAGCCTGCAAATGGTTTTAAAAGATGATGTAAAACTTCAACAGCTGATTTCACAGTATGAGCAAGGAAAAGAAAATTATTTCAAGGTTGAATTATAGAAACTACTATACAAATTATTTATTATTAAAATTTAAAATAAAATAAAAAGACAAGGAACTTGCTTTTCTTATGTAATTCCTGTCAATTACACTATTTTGAAGTAACTGCCGTACAACATTGGAGGTGAAAATGATAGCTTTTTGCCATTTTTTCATCAAAAAACGTTGAAGGGAAAAGTGAAGCCTCCACTTTGCACCTATAACTCTACAATAAGAAATGTTGAGTGAAAATCAAGGGCATTTTTGTCCAAAAAATGTTACATGTAAAATATGTATGTAGTAGCTAATTAGACAGATCTATTGCAGAATGTAATTTTAGTTGACAGCCATGTTGGAAATATGCCTCAAATATTTCTCTAGATTTAGATACCTTATTCTTTGGTTATTTTCTTTTGGCTTTATATTTTTCTATATTTGTACGCCTTTCGGTTGGCTACTTGTTGGTGAGGCTACTTACTACTTCGCCTATTGTTTGCTTTTAGGTTGCGGTTGATGACTACTGACTTGCAATACCAACCCTAATATAATAGGCTTGCTAACGTCACGAGGTCTTTGCAAAAGCAAGATTGCTACTTCTCTTTTCTCACTGACTTAAACAACGTGGGAGTCGGGATTAAACGACGTGGCAGTCGGGATTCACTCCTCTAAGTGGACATAGAGTCCAATCCATGCAATTTTTCGCCTGGCAGCTATGTCTGATTGCGGCCTGATCGATGGAAACCCCTTCCACTTGCCTACTCTGACTAGTTTGGCTTCTCACTCCTTGTTTGGTATGGTACCCTTGCTTTCCAAAGCTTGTTTCCGAGCAAACTCACCTTGGGTAATGAAAGAAAATGATTATGGCATGTGTTCTTCTTTTGATTGAACTAGGCCTAATAGGCACCCTCTAGTTTCAAGTTACCACGACGTCGACCTTCAGCTATGCCGTCAAGAGACAGTTTTGGTTCGATTTCCCTTCCCTCTCCTTATCAGTCGAGCCCTCACTTTGCTCGCCTTCCTTAAAGAAGGAAGGTAAGAGCCTACCGGCTCCCATTTTGTCCTTCTATAGGAAATCCAGGAAACTAGGCTACGTGATCAACAATTCAAAGCAATACCATTGATGCTATTTAGATCAGATCGGCATAGAATATCTCACTATTGGAGATTTTCTTTCTATACGTGTATTGGTCTTAATTTACATATCATCTTCCCTTCTTCGCTTGCCTCCCATTCCTTTCTGGCTAGTGAAACTGTTAGAAAATTAGTTTATTTTATTCAACATGTGATTCGGATAGGTCGTCCATTTCACAAGGAGAGGATGGTTAGCTTACTCGCAGAAATGTCAGCGACTAAGCAAGGAAGCCATACACATAAATATCAGGTTGGCAAGAAGATCGAGAGCTAGATCGAGACCAAATAAAGTCTCTCCTCTCTCAGCCTATTACTCGATGTCATTCCTGTCCAGAATAGGGGGACGAGCAAGACTGACATCCAGTTCCATAGAAAAAAGAGAAGGTTTGTTTACAGACAAACCTGCACCAGGATGACTAAGTCAACATCGCAAAAACATTAAACCACAAGAAATTGTACATAAAGTTGTGTGCCAGAAGAATGAACGCTACCATCGGTATTCATCAGAATAAAATATGCGCGCTACGCAAATATATCCGTCCCCTTTAGTCCTTTCGGTTAGGTGAAGTTCACCTCGGCTTGTTAAAGTGATGACTCGTCTATTTCGCCATAAGGTAGTTCGAGGTTTTTTCTCGCGGTTTTCTCTAATACTAGTCGGCTCTAGCTTGGATAAGCCAGAAGGGCATTTCCAGTGTTTCGTCGGCCTTACTATTACTATATAGTATAGGGCAGTCGGATTTATTGCACGAGTCTCGCCTCTGTTCCAACAGTTGGATGGTCCCCGTTGCCTTCGGTGAAAGTATACCCCTCCTATCACTAGCTCTTTGTTTAATATACATGGGGTATTACCTTGCCTCCCTGATTTCCCTTTCATATTTAAGAAAATTGGATTTGCCTCTCTTATGATTTTCCCCTACTTGAACAAGTTATAGTGGCTAAATCTAGATTCTTAATTATCTAACAACAGGGTTTCCACATTTTCCACGGGCCTATCCCTTGTTGTTCAACAGTAGTTGCCTACCTTGAATTTTACCTAACTTGAACCATGAAATATGGACAAGCTAACAATTAGATACACCTAATGTCAGCTAGGTCAGCTTGGATAAGAAACGATGTATATTTACCCTTCACTTCTGTAGTATTGGTAGGATTGGTCTACTAGCTCCACTCATACAAGTCAATCGAGTTCAAGTCAAAGACAGAAAGGTAGGTTTCCCATGACCCGTAAATCGGTGCAGGATCATAGTTCCAATTAAGTTCTCATTGTGGACGCGAATGTCTTGCTTTCACTTTCCAATCACACCTTTCCCTGAATTCTATATCAATTAAATGCCCATTCTCTCTGTTTTTTTATGGAGCAATATCCCACCATCCCTGGTTGAATATTTCGATTGTACCCACCACAAGTGAGGGTGGTAACAGTCTAAAGTGGACCAGCACGCTAAACTATCCGAATGGCAGGCACACACTTGTTTGTGCTAGTTGAACTACAATTCCTAAGTATATACTCCACACCAATATAGCTCGAGTATAATAGACGAAGTTTTACAACCTTTTTTGACTTGAGTATTTGACTTTGACCACAAACCCCGTCAACCTAATCTATATTGCTTGGCTTGAGTTACTAAAATAGAAATGGCTATACCATAACTATACTCCCGTATTCTTAAGGGCGACCAGTGACGTTCGTATTACTTCTAGGGAATGGATAATATTTGATACAATCTCTTTTAACTATCTTGAGATATTTGTTAGGATTTGTTCTTAACTTGATAAGGGATAATATATTTGACTTGGGTGCTAAGTTTACTTGGGCACTAACCCTAACAAATATCTTAAGGCTACTACTCTATAAATACAGGAGAAAAGACTGTATTTAAGTATACCCAATAGAAACTAGTTATCTAATTGAGAGATCATTGTAATCGGAGAGAGAAAAAGAAAAGAAAGACTAAGAGGCATGTTTTGTAATTCCCTTACTATCTAATTGAGTATTGATTTTGAAGTATCTTTCTTTGTTCTTGTTTCTACTACTTCTACTTGATGCAAATCCCATTTATTTTGCCGAATTCTCCGAAGAAGAACGAGTTGTTGGGTAACTATCTAATTCCGCGATTTTGACCTAACAATTTATATCAGAGCGACGGGTTAGAAGATCCAACTGAAGGTGATGGCATCTACTTCCAACACCGCTTCAATAACTTGTTTCCTTATGGAGATGAATGATGGGTAAACGATGGATCTACTTTTGCAACATGATCTACCGAACAAAGAACGAAGACAATCGAAGATCGAAGATTAGGAAGACTACAAATACAAGACGAGTTCCTTGTAACAACTATTTTTTTCTCACTATCTCTCAAATATGATAGGTGAGACGTTAGTAAAGGCCGGAACGAAGATAACACAATACTTAAACTATCACCCTCCTCGACATAAGCATTGTGAAGAACACCCACGATAAAGCTAAACACCCACCAATTCATGCTCAAAAGAAGAGTCACTACCTGATTAACAACTCTTCCAACTATAGCATGTAATAAGTCCAACTCGGCGTTGAACCGGGGAGGATGTCCGAACTAACTAAAAACCCTATAGGTGTTTGTCCATGTATGAAGGAGGAGTCACTACCGAAATTGACAACTCTTCCAACAACCACATGAAAGAAGCCATACTCGACGTCCATCCGAAGAGAAGATGCTAAAGACCTTGCACGTGATGAAAGCCAAAGTGGTCGACCCATTTAGCCAAATTAAGTGCACATAGCTCGTTGACTCATGAAGACCTTCTAGTTGGAGGAGGAGAATCATATTCGAGTCAAGGAAGAGATTTTTGAAAATATGCCTCGAATATTTCTCTAGATTTAGATACTTTATTCTTTGGTTATTTTCTTTCATATTTATATATTTCTATATTTAAATATATTTAATACAATCTCTCGTATCTATCTTGAGATATTTGTTAGGAATCATTTCTAACTTGATAAGGGATAATATATTTGACTTGAGTGCTAAGTTTACTTGGACACTAAGTCAAAGACTACTAACCCTAACAAATATCTTAAGGCTACTACTCAATAAATAGAGGAGACAAGTACGTCCAATAGAAATAAAAAAACTAGCTATTTAATTGAGAGATCATTGTAATCAGAGAGAAAAAGAAAAGAGAGAGACTACGAGGCATGTTTTGTAATTCACTTACTATCTAATTGAATATTGGTTCTGAAATATCTTCTTTTGTTATTCTTTCTACTACTTTTCTACTTGTTGCAAATCTCATTTATTTTGCCGAATTCTCCGAAAAAGAACGAGTTGTTGGGTAACTATCCAATTCCGCGATTTTGACCTTACAAGCGCACGTACTAAAGCAAGTCCATGTACTTCTCTGAAAAGTTCTTTCATGGCAGTTTGCTATACTTTAGCCTTAAGTAGTACATATCATGGTAGTTTTTTATAACAACAAAATAAGTAATTCAATATCAGGGAAACTTACGTGGTAAGAATTGTTCCGTTTACAAAACCATTGTATGAACAAGAAGTAACATTGCAACCAGCACTGGTGGCTTGAGAGGTAACATTTCCAAGCATCAGATTGCTGTTTCTGCATTGCATGCTTGAACATGACACAGGCAAAGAAGCTGGAATGCAGTACAAACTGACAAAGCCAACATCCAAACATCAGCTCTTAAGAGGAGAAAAATTGAACATAAACATGAGTTAAAAACGAATAAATGAATTACTTGACAAAGTCGCAATTACATACTTGAGATTTCCAGGCCCGCAACTGCATTGCACGCAGTGATCAGCAGTGATGGCATAACTCCCATTTGCCACAACCAAGCCAAAATCTGAGGCAGATTGTGGTAAATTTGACGAACAAGCTACAATATGAAAAGGAAACAACTAAAATAAGAAACATGAATAGTAGATAATTAAATTTGCAACAAAAGAGCATGTCACTGAAATATGAATCAAAATTTCTACAAAAAAAAAAAAACTAAAGGCAAGAGTGCAAGTATACGGTGACAGTACTACATAAGAATGAGAGGAAATAGTGAAATAAACATAGGTTATGCTGCACAAAACAAGTCCAACAGAAGTCATGAGATTTAGACCCAGAAAATGACCCTTGAGAAAGGTTTCAGACTTTTGGATTTCAGAATTGTGTGCTTGTATGTATGTGGGTATGTGAGTGATGCTATCATGCTAGAATCGGAAAATAATTAGTGTTGTTGTGATCTAGGAAGCACGGGTACTTTCGAAAGGCTGACGTACCCGTGTCGGATGTGTATCGGTCGTGGGTGCGTACCCAAGGAGTACCCAAAATTTTAATACTTTTTAGCAACTTTTAGGCACAATTGTGTTTAGGTATATACTCGGGGTCATAGTGTAATTTCAGAAACTTGATGTTTACTTTAGAATTATGCTCAAACACAAATAAGTACACCCAAAATTTCAATACATGGATTATCATTTATTTCTTTGAAAATGCTTATAATTATGGTTTATCTTCAGAGTTCTATGAAATTGTTTTGGTGCTTCCGTTTTAAAAACGATAGTTAATTTTTTATTTATAAATATAATATGAAGTATATTATATTTAATGTACCCACCAACGCACTTGTATCCTACTTTTTTAAAAATCGCGTATCCCAGTATCCGTATCGTGTCATTCCTGTGTCCATGCTTCATAGGTTGTGATCTTTTCACTAAAACGGTCTATTCACCACACATAAGGTTGTGATTCTATACTTCCACTATCCAGAGGGAGGGTATATGTTTTGGGTGTATATAAAAAGAACGTCAGACTATGAGGGCAAACACAGTTATCTCGATGATTCGATCTTTACTTCTCATGTATGTAAAAAAGATTCAGTAGGACTCAAAAGAGGAACCGGAAGCCCAATTCCGTTATCTCTAGTGGCTAATTTTTCGTGGATGCTTGGTTGGATGATCCATGCCGTTAATTTTTAGTTTTGAAATTCAAATGGTATGTATATAAAAACTATGCATGTCAAACATTTCTTATCCATTAATCATGTGAGGGCAAAATAAACAGTTTATATGATCTATCACATGGTTAGGTTATCGTTATCAGTTAATAATCTAGACTTGATCCTTGCTTGTAGGAGTAGAACTTGTCAAGGTTCAGATCCATCTTAATGGGATCCAGAGTCTGTTAAGGAGTTTGTTAGCATGATTTTAGAGTTGAGTTGTTAGCAGTAGATGCTATAAAATGTGAGTGTAGTTGTTTGTTTTAAAATAGAAAAATATAACAAGTACAATTCTCTTTTCCTCATTCTCTGTCTTCTCCAACAGACCTTCTCTCTGTCCTTGCCTCCTGCAGGTTACAACTCGAAGCTTGTAGCCAACATCTGGTATCAGAGCTTGGTTAATGCCCAAGTATATGCCTCGTG
This sequence comes from Hemerocallis citrina, assembly GCA_017893485.1. NCBI lineage: Eukaryota > Viridiplantae > Streptophyta > Magnoliopsida > Asparagales > Asphodelaceae > Hemerocallis > Hemerocallis citrina. Next base: position 225,438,171 of record CM030366.1, on the reverse strand, counting down.
ACACAGTCATGGACCTATCCAAGATGAAGGATGGACAAGTCACTCTTCACTACCCGATACTGTCAAAGAACAACTACACCGCATGGGCCATCAAGATGAAGGTCTTCATGCAAGCTCAAGGTGTCTGGGACGCAGTCGATCCAGCAGACTCGAAGGTTGAAGTTGAAGTCAAGAAAGATAAAATGGCAATGGCAGCCATTTATCAGGGAATTCCTGAGGGGATGTTGTTGTCTCTTGCAGAGAAGCAATCAGCAAAGGAGGCGTGGGAAGTTCTCAAGACGATGTACATGGGTGCAGATCGCGTCAAGAATGCAAAAGTCCAGACTTTGAAGAGTGAGTTTGAACTTCTGAACATGAAGGAGACGGAATAAGTTGATGACTTCGCCATCAGAATGAACAACATCGTCAACAACATCCGAGCCCTAGGAGACAAGATTGAAGAGGCCAATGTAGTCAAGAAACTGCTCCGAGACGTGCCAACAAAATTCTTGCAAATTGCATCAATAATTGAGCAATTTAGGGACTTAGAACAGATGTCAGTGGAAGAGGCCATCGGGAGGCTCAAGGCACACGAAGAGAGACTTCATGGGCATGATGACAACAATGACAGTCATCTTCTACTCACTCAAGAGTGGCTAGCGAAGACGAAGAAAGGAAGTGGTGGAGATTCGTCCTCAAATCCAAAGGCTCATTGCAGTTACAGTGGAGGAAGCCGTGGCCGTGGTCGTGGAAGAGGACGAGGCAGAGGGCGTGGCTTCAATGGAGGCCGTGACAAGAGCAAAGTAAAATGTTACAACTGTGACATTTTTGGGCACTATGCATCGGAGTGTCGCAGGCCTCGACATGAACAAAACCAGGATGCAAACTTGAGTCAAGTTCGAGACGATGAGCAAGCCTTATTGCTGTCCGTGAGTGCACAACAAGGGTGCAACATGGTTCTCCTAAATGAGGAGAAGGTGGTTCCAAGGTTGTGTACAAGCAATGATAATTGGGAGGAGTCCAAGCTGTGGTACTTGGACAATGGAGCGAGCAACCACATGACGGGCCACCGGGGAATGTTCAAAGACCTTGATCAGAACATCACCGGCAATGTCAAGTTCGGCGACAGCTCAACCGTGCAGATTGAGGGCAAGGGATCAATCCTGTTCCAATGCAAGAATGGCGAACAACGTCTTCTATCGGAGGTATACTTCATTCCAAGTTTAAGAAGTAATATATTGAGCCTTGGTCAATTAACAGAAGATGGAAGCAAGGTGGAGATCGCCGGCTCCCACTTGAGGGTGTTCGACAGGAATGGCATTCTGCTGATGAAGGTGAGGAGATCACCTAACCGCCTGTACAAGATAGCTCTTGAATCTTGCAGGCCAATATGTCTAATGACCAAAGTACAAGACCCAGCCTGGTTGTGGTATGCAAGGCTCGGGCACGTGAATTTCTTTGTGTTCAAGATGATGGCAGAAAAGGGAATGGCCACCGGGCTGCCAAAGATTTCTCACCCAAATCAGATCTGTGAAGGGTGCCTCACCGCCAAACAAACACGACTACCGTTCCCTCTGCAGGCAAGCTTCAGAGCTGAGAAGAAACTACAACTTGTGCCCGCTAACATTTGTGGCCCGATTACACCCGCTACACTTGTAGGTAACAAGTACTTTCTTCTACTTGTTGATGACTTCAGTCGCATGATGTGGGTGTATATGCTCAAAGAAAAGAGTGATGCTTTTAATACTTTCAAGAAATTCAAGTCTGCTGTAGAGAATGAATGTGACAGCAAGATAAAGACATTAAGAACTGATCGAGGAGGTGAGTTCCTGTCCAAGGAATTCACAAGCTTCTGTGAAGGCGAAGGCATACAACGGCACCTCACCGCACCATATACGCCACAACAAAACGGCGTAGTTGAGCACCGGAATCGCACCGTGATGGCCACGACAAGAAGCTTGCTCAAGAGCATGCATGTTCCTGGAAGCATGTGGGACGAGACGGTCAGACATTCTGTGTACCTGCTCAACCGGTTGCCAACTAAAGCTCTCAGTGCGTTCACGCCGTATGAAGCCTGGACCGGTAAGAAACCGAACTTCGAACACTTAAGGATATTTGGATGCGTCGCACACATGAAGACTGCAGGACCTCATCACAAGAAACTTGATGACTGAAGCACGCCATTGGTGTACCTTGGCGTGGAAGAGGGCTGCAAAGCACACCATCTCTACAATCCTCAACGCAGCAAGATCCATGTGAGCAGGGATGTCGTGTTCGAGGAAGAAAGGAGATGGGACTGGAACAATGGTGATGGTGCCGAACCACAAGGCTGGGTAGAACTCTCAGTCGAAGATCCTGTTGTCGAGACAGTGATCACTCCACAGAGACACGGCTGTGCACACGCCGGAGGGCACGGGAGACGCGGCAACAGCTATGACGCACGGAGCGGCAATGGCGTCAAGGGAGCCTACCACACCACAAGCTGCAGCCTCAACTTCGAGCGACTCACCCACACCGATGGCAGACTCGAGCGAGCCAAGGAGATACCGCTCAATTGTTGACGTATATGCTGAAACTAAGGAGACCTCTCTTAATCCAGAGATACTGTATTTGTCGGCTGAAGAACCGGCAAACTTTCAAGATGCCACGCTTGAACATGAATGGCGGGAAGCTATGAAGGAGTTGGAAGCCATCGAGAAGAATGGGACTTGGGTGCTTACTGAGTTACCATCTGGGCACAAACCCATCGGTTTAAAATGGGTATATAAGGTGAAGAGAGACAATGAAGGCAAGATCCTCAAGCACAAAACTAGACTTGTCGCAAAGGGGTACGTCCAGCAACATGGAGTGGACTATGATGAAGTGTTTGCTCCAGTGGCCAGACTCGACACAGTTCGCTTGATCATCACCCTTGCAGCCCAGCACGGATGGGAGGTTCACCACTTGGACGTTAAATCTGTGTTCCTGAATGGTGACCTCAAAGAGGAGGTATATGTAGCTCAACCTGAAGGCTTCATCGTCAAGAACCAGGAGCACAAGGTGTATAGACTGTCCAAGGCTCTCTATGTTTGCGGCAAGCACCAAGGGCCTGGAACACACGCCTGGACAGCTGCTTAAAGGAGCTGGGATTCATCAGATGCACTCAAGAGCATGATGTGTACACGAGGAGCAATGGAGAGGGTGCACTCATTGTCGGAGTGTACGTTGATGACTTAATCGTCACAGACGCAAGAGCAACTGCAGTAAAGGCTTACAAGCAGCAGATGATGCAGAAATTTGAGATGAGTGACCTTGGGTTACTCTCCTGCTACCTTGGTATAGAGGTAGATCAACAGGGTGATCGCATTATACTGAAGCAATCAGCATATGCGAAGAGAGTATTGCAGCAGTTTGGAATGGGAGATTGCAATCCGACCAAGTATCCCATGGAAGCAAAACTGCAACTCAGCAAGAATCTTGAAGGAACACCAGTCGATCCGACGCAATATAGGTGTAATATTGGCTGTCTCAGGTACTTAACTCATACTCGCCCAGATATTTGTTATGCTGTCGGAATGGTGAGTAGGTACATGGAGAAGCCAACAACCATACATCACTAGGCTGTGAAACAGATCCTCAGATATGTGAAGGGAACACTTGAGTATGGACTCATGTATGGAAGAGGACATGGTGAAGATGAACTGCACGAATTCACAGACAGTAACTTAGCCGGAGATGTCGACGACAGAAGGAGCACCAACGGAATGGCGTTCTACCTCAACAAGAACCTGATCACTTGGGCATCTCAAAAGCAGAAAACTGTCGCGTGTCCTCCTGTGAAGCTGAGTTCATGGCGGCAACGGCTGCAGCATGTCAAGCTTTGTGGCTGAGGAATCTAGTTAGTGAAGTGACTGGCCGTGAACCTAAGCCAATCACGCTTTATGTCGACAACAAGTCTGCAATTGCGTTGATGAAGCTGAGTTCATGGCGGCAGTAAGCACATTGATACTCGCTTTCACTTTATTCGCGAGTGTGTTGAAAGAGGACAGATAAAGGTGGAGTTCGTGTGCACTGGGAAGCAACATGTCGACATTCTCACGAAGGCTCTTGCCAAAGTGAAGTTCGCCGAGATGCAGCAGGTGCTTGGAGTTATCAACCTTGATCAAATCTAGATTAAGGAGGAGAATATCAGTTAATAATCTAGACTTGATCCTTGTAGGAGTAGAACTTGTCAAAGTTCAGATCCATCTTAATAGGATACAGAGTCTGTTAAGGAGTTTGTTAGCATGATTTTAGGGTTGAGTTGTTAGCAGTAGATGCTATAAAATGTGAGTGTAGTTGTTTGTTTTAAAATAGAAAAATATAACAAGTACAGTTCTCTTTTCCTCATTTTCTGTCTTCTCCAACAGACCTTCTCTGTCCTTGCCTCCTGCAGGTTACAACTCGAAGCTTGTAGCCAACAATCGTTAATGGGCTTACAGAGCCACTATATTTTCACTGTGTGATCTATCACGATTCACAAGGTTATATAGGTCGACTCCATTGAGAAGTCACTCAATTATTTGATCAATGGTCAGACGAACAAAATTTATGATAATCAAACTTCTCTAAGAAAATCAGTATACAAAATTATGAGGATTACGCAGATTTGCTAATTACTTTAATGTCACACTATTCAAAAACGTGGGAACAAGGTAAGGTAATTGACATTAGATGTACCCTTTACTATATCGTTCCTAATATATATGCAATTTTAGCTTCAAATTTCATCTTTACTTATACAGATGAAAGATATATTTTCTGCCACAAAGATGCATTTGTCTTATGGCTATACTTCCATAAATTTTCTTCAACCCTACATAAATTTCAGTGAAGCTACGTTGTCTCACCTAATAATCAAGAACCAATTTCATATATAAACCCTATGGACATAAGTGATACATCTACAAGTATCACACAAGTCATATGAAAACCATAGTCACATTTCAAATGCATCTACACTATGAAAACACATTTATGGAAAATGTACCAACATTGAAAATAATATATATACATACTACTTGCTTATTTGGCCAAAAGTACTGCAGACTTTCAAAAAGCAATGACTAAGACAACCCTGACAAAAACTCAAAAACAAACTTGAAGAAGCACTTGATATATGCATGTAATCTAATATGGACACCAGCTGACAAAGAAGGACAAGAAGAAGTCCAAAAGTGATACAACAAATGACTTGGAAATGTATCAGCTTACTCATATGATAAATGATACAAATGATGTAAAAATAACATATAAATAAGTCTACCCAGGGTCTAAATAGGCATGAACGAATTGTTTTCCTATAGCTTTGCGCAATCTATGTTCCAAGAGAGGTAAAATTTCGAAATCAAGTCCATCAATGTGCACATATACCAAAACCTATATGTTTGACACCACTACAACATAAATAGGAAGATGTATATGCATGTTAGAGTGTGAGAGAGTAAGGAAGGAGCTAATAAGACATTTCCTTTGCAAAAACGTACAAGTACTACAATTTTACTGCATGATATAAACATTTTAAAAATTGTTGTACCATCAAATTCGTTCAGATAAAAACTTATCATTCAAAGTAGCACACACAATTTCCCTATAGCAAATTTAGCATTTTTCATCTTCTAAATATTTTTACCTACCACTCATAATCATTGTAACCCCCCTTTCTTGCCCTAGTTTTCTCAACAATGAATACATCACTCAACATGAGAGAGTTTTGTCATCACTCGTCATGTACACAATCAGTACCAATATCTAAAGTTATACTCTGTACCTCACCTCATTTTCAAAGGGAGAAAAAAAACAAACATAAATATACAATGAGGTCATAATAATTAATAATCACATCAAATGAACTCCATTTCCCCAAGCAGGCAGATAAACTTTTATCGCTACTATAAACCTCAAACAAAATAAGCGGTACCGACACTTGAACGTGTCACTTATCGCATCTGCATTTTATATTTTCTTCTTGGATACTTCGTCAGAATGCGCCCTAAACTTCCCTACTTTGTATAACAAAATACCCTTGATTAGCATTTCGTTATCTAAAACTACCCCAATCCAATAGGCCATGTCAAAAACTAAGATACATTCTGTTATATGCAATTACCCTATAACCTTTTCTCGCCTTCGCTACCAAACAGACGTAACAGCGTACACAAAAATGCACATCATCAGAGTATCTTACACTAAAAATTTAACTTTTTTTTAAAAAAAAGCACTAAACAAATACCAGGCAGCGGAATGGCGAGTATATCCCCAGGCTTCACATCTGCCACCCCCAACGCATTCACATTCATAATATCCGTCACCGTCGTCTCATACCTCCCCGCAATCCCGGCCACCGTATCCCCCACCCCGACCAAATAACTCAAATACACCGCCGGCAAAAAATCATCACTATTATTAAAACAACTACACGGCAGCGGAATCACCAAACTCTCCCCAACATCCAAACTCGCGTCAGGATCGCCATTCCCCATCGAATTTGCATCGCTAATCTGTTCGGGGGAGGCGAGGCCGGCGAAGATGGAGGAAGAGATGGAGGCGAGGGTGTCGGCGGGTCGGGTGGTGTATCGGGTGGAGAGGGAGCGGCGGATGCCGCCGGAGCAGGAGCAGAGGGTGGGGATGCGGAGGAAGAGGCCGGAGGGGAGGATGGTGTTGGGGGAGGTGGAGGGGATGATGGAGTTGGCGGTGAGGACGGAGATGGGGTCGATTTGGAAGAGGGCGGCGAGCTCGGAGAGTTTGAGGTCGGCGTAGAGGGTGTAGCCGAGGAGGGCGGGGCAGGTGGTCGAGACGGAGCACGGCTCGATCGTCGACTTAGAGTAAGCACCGACGAAGAAGAGGAAGACAATGGCGATTCTTGCCCTCGTCGCCATTGCCGATTTGGGAGAGATTCTAGGGTTTAGTGTGAGAAAAGAGAGTGAAGGGGGAGTGAGGAAAGAGGCCAGGGGGTGGGGAGGAGAGAATGGTATGGGGGTCTGCGCCTAGGGTGGGTTTATAGGAGGATTTGAGGGGTGTGGATGGAGAGCGGATCTTAAAGTGGAGATGGTCTGATTTTTGTGTGATCCAGCGGTGGTGGAGGTTTCGTATAGGAAACTTTTATGGGTGTGAGATAGTATAGGAGTTTTTTGTGAGCGTGGAATACAGACAGGAGTCCGGTGGATTTTGTGCTTTGCTTGCTGACAGAAAGCAGCCTGGTTTTTGAATTTATATTTGGTTCTTGGGTTGTTTGTAACTTTTTCAGATTCTTTGTCGAAGAAAAGAATCCTATGGTGCTACCTGCGCGTACTTTGCATAGGTTGGTTAATTACAAATACAGTTGCTCAATGAGGTAACTTGAAGTGTCCCCCGACTAGCAACTTGAAATAACAGCGAATAGATTTGCGCTTACAAATTAGAATACAAGTAATTTTATTTTTTTTAAAGGAAAAACTGGAGTATAGCCATTCTATTTTATTAATAAGAATTAATAAAACAGACTTAGAGTACTCAGCCAGGTACAAAGTCTACAATACATGAAAGAAAACATAAATCCTCCCCTAGCATGGGGGGTGAGATAGTAGGAAGGTACATATACACTTTTACACCAGAATATCAAAGCATCTAACTCTCCCCAAAAGTACAGCAGAAAAAAACAACATATTCCGTCCAACAAAGCCCTGGGGTGGTGGGGATCTACCATCAAACAACATACTCCCCCCAACAAGTAGTGGGGATGTATCAACAGTACGACCTCGTCACTCAGTCGATTGTCGTGCCGATCTCAACCTCCTCGTCGTCGTATTCCTCGGTCTGAAAGACCCTGGCAATTCTCCCACGAGGACATGTTGCAGCGACAGAAGCGCCGATCTCGATCTCCTCGTCGTCGTACTCCTCGTTCCGAAAGACACTGGCAATTCTCCCACGAGGACATGTTGCAGCGACAGAAGCCCAAAAGGATATAAGATGCATAATGTGAGTCAAATTACCCGAAATACTATTACTAGTCCTACGAAAGTAACATTTATTCCTATCTAGCCAAATGACCCAGGTTGTGGCAGCGATAGCAATAAGCCAAGCCTCCCTCATAGATCGTCTCTCGTTTGCGAACTTAGCACCAACCCAGAGGTCCTCGTATTTGCTTGGGTACTCCCCATTACCCAGGGCACTAAGTACCTCAACAAGGACCGCTTTGCTCCTGGGACACTCGAGGAATATATGATCTTTAGTCTCAGGAGCCGCATTGCAGAGCCCACAGATAGTATTCGTGCTCAGTTGGTGTTTCGCCAAGTTCTCTCTAGTAAGGATGACATCGTTCAGAACCAGCCAAAGGAAGATTTTTATTTTCAGCGGTGTTTTTGCCTTCCAGATGATACCCGACTAGTTCGGGTGACATCCCCTAAAATAAATACGGTTATAAAGGGAGCGAACAGTGAAGGTGCCATTCTTCTCGAGACCCCAAGATTTCCTATCCGGTTCATGAGAGCACTCAACTTCGGATCTGGCTATGTGTGCCTGAAACTCCATGAGCCTGCGCTGAGAGCCCGAGTCCAGCGCTCGTTTAAAGGCTGAATTCCAGGAGTTTCTTTTCCATGTAGCGGCAACCGTGCAATGCGGGTGTGATGCCTGGTCATACAAATTGGGGAACCGGACTCTAAGGATATGATCGCCACACCACTTATCCCACCAAAATCTGGTGAGTCTGCCATTTCCAATAGAAGACGTCACACAGCTATTGAAATGTTCATAGGCCTTAGCAATTCCTCTCCAGAGTCAGGAAACGTGTGGGCCTACCCTGAAGCCCAGATTCCTCATTCCATTCCCATGCAGGTATGTCTGAAAAAACTCCTGCCACCCTTCACCATTAGGGTGGAAAATTTTCCACCACCGCTTACCCAGTAGCACGATGTTTATATCTCGTAGGTCAATAATACCTAGGCCTCCATGTCTCTCCTTCATGCACACTTTTTCCCATTTGATTAAGTGATAGCCGCCTTTATCGGGATTAGCACATTTCCATAAAAAACATTTTCGGATGCGATCGATTCTCTGAATAACCCATCGTGGCATTTCAAAGAAGGACGTGTAGTAGGTTGGTAGGTTGGAGAGGACTGCGTTGATAAGCGTGCTTCTCCCTCCCAGGGACAACGCTTTACCTTTCCAACCCACTAGGTGGTTCTCCACCCGATCAATGATGGGTAGCCAATTAGCCTTCTTGAGTTTCCCCGGTCTCAACGGGAGCCCCAGGTATTTAATGGGAAAATTGTCGATGGAACAATTTAGTATCCAGGCATGCTCCTGTGCCTCCTCAGGGTTAAGGGCAATGAGAATAAGAGCACTTTTGTGAAAGTTAACCCTGAGGCCGGACCATGCTTCAAAACAATAAAGAATTCCTTTGAAAGCGATTGTTTCCCCTACATTGCTGTTTCCAAACAGAAGGGTGTCGTCTGCCTACTAAAGGATTGAGCAGCCTTGGCGACTCCCTCCATTGGCCACCGGTGAGACCCAGCCTACCCATCTGCATTAACCCATCATAAACCGCACGATGTCTGCCACAATGGTGAACAGAAGAGGGGAGAGGGGATCTCCTTGTCTAAGGCCCCGTTTGCAAGAAAATGGTTGGCCTGAAACCCCATTCACCATGATGGATGTCCTGCTGGTGGTGAGACACTTGTGTATCCATCTGATCCACCTTTCCCCCAATCCGTTACCAGTCAGGGTTTCCAGGAGACCCTCCCATTCAACCGAGTCATATGCCTTCTCGAAGTCTAGCTTCAGAAGATAGCTTTTAGCATTCGACATGTGGCAGTGATGGATGGTTTCTTCGGCGGTTGCACTACAATCCTGAATACATCCCCCTTTAATGAATCCTGTTTGTTCGCCACTAATGAGTCTATCCATCACCTTTCCCAGTCTGTTAGCTAGTGTCTTGGTGATAATTTTGACCGAGCAGTTGAGAATACTAATAGGCCAGAAATCTCCTACCCGCAAGGCATCTTCTTTCTTTGGTATCAGCACCACTTCAGCATAATTAATTCTTCCTAACCTGAGCTTATGGTCAAAGAACTCACCAAATAAGGCTACGAGGTCATCTTTGATTTCCTCCCAAAACACATGGTAGAAGAGGATTGGGAATCCATCCAGCCCTGGGGCTTTCTCCTTTCCAAGTTGCGTCAATGCCTCTCATATTTCCTTTTTCGTAAAGGGATCTTCCAGGGCGATTGTCCGTAGGCTCACACCAGAAGTCATGAGCAAGAGGGACTTTTACTTTTGCCTTCCGACCAAATAGATTCTTGAAGTGGGACTGGAATTCCCTTCTAATTACATCTTCTCCTTGTAGCATCCCAGAGTCAGAATGGTTCGAGAGAATGAGGTTAGATCTACGCCGGGCGCTGGCAACCCGATGGAAGAAGGCGGTATTCGCGTCTCCTTCCTTAAGCCACGAAATTTAGGACCGTTGTTGCCATTTGATTTCCTCTAGTCTATACAGTTGAGCGATGTCCTCTCTGAGTTGAAGCAACCTATTTCGTTCCTCTTGCAGTAGGTCTCTAGTCTCTTCCAACTTTTTGGGCTCCTCGATACCCTCCAAAAGGGATTAGCTCTCCAAATCAACGCAAATCTGGTCCGGTTCCATTACCTGAGCTTGGATCTCAGTCTTCGTATTTTTTCACACCAGATAGCTGCCGCTTCCATCCCTTTGGTAGGACAGACCCAGTTATCGTTAACCATGTGATGGAAACCTTGGACTTCCAGCCATGCTTTCTCGAATATAAATTTGGGGGATTTCCTGGGTTGCGCTTCACCGGAGGAGAGGATGAAAGGAACATGATCCGATGTGGGTTTAGGAAGAGATTTGGCCCAAGAAAGAGGAAACTTGGTCTCCCAATCAGATGAGACCAAAACCTATCAAGTTTAGCCAAAATAGGTGTCGGTTGCATGTTAGACCAGGTGTATAGTCTATCTGTAATGGGGATGTCGATTAGTTCAAGATCCGCATTAACTGAATTAAACAGTTCTCTCTCTGCATCACTAGAGCCTCTTCCTCTATGCTCTGAGGCGAACCTTGTAATATTAAAGTCTCCCCCTACCACCCAAGGGTGCGACCAACAAGCGTGAATTGTTCGTAACTCTGTCCAGAAGGCCATCCTGGCAGAGATTATAACTCCCTGTTCCAGTTGTACGTATTTTATTACGTGAATTTTTGTATTTCAATTTTCAGATCAGTTTTATTTTTCTCTTTGGACTCTTTATCTAGAACCAGAATATTTTTCTGGTCAATTCCATAATTTTGTGATTTTTCGATCGGAGTTTAAATACAAACTTTAACCCTGATTAATCCTAATCCTAATCCTAATTCTTAATCCAACAGCTAGCCTAACTCTCCTACACCTTATTTTCTTCCTCCCTATGCTTCTTTTTCTCCCTTCCTATAATCCCCACTTCTGCATACGCCAATCTCTCCCTCCCATTTTTCTCCTACAGCCTAACTCCTACTCTTGACTTCTCCCTCCTTATTCTTATTTTCTAACCTAACTCCCTCATTTTTCTTCTAACAGCCTAACTCTTCTCATTTTTTTTCCATACTCCCACACCTAATACTACACTACCTATATAATATACACATGCATACACACTTGCATGCACATGCATGCATGCTGTCTCTCTCCCTTTCTTTCTATATATATACACACACACATATCACACCTCATCCTCATCTCTACGTATCATTCTTCACTTCTCCTTCTCTTCCTCTGCCTTCTTCACACTCGATAGCTCAAGCAACACCCGAGCTCCACCTTACCTTCCACCTTCGAGCCAACGACTCCGCTTCTACGGTCCCGTGAACCCCGAAGAACAACCCGAACTCACTCCGTCTCCGCATGCCGTGCCACCATGTTGTTATTGTCACTCACCGTTGCTACCGTTGCTCACTCGTTGTCGCTCGCTGCCATTCTTGCCATTGTTGTGCCGCCGTCCATTGCCGACGTTGCTTCTTCTTTCTATGGTTAACACCACCACCGTAATCGTCACGTTATAAGGCAAGTATCTTGTACACTCTTTTTGTTCTCGTACAAGTATTTTTCTTGGACTCGTGGCAAGTAGTCTAGTTATTATCATGTTTTATTATCAAATTCCATTCTATTCACTTGTTCCATGCTATATCAACTCAAGAGTGAACCGTTAACATATTTCGAATCGTGTTATCGAATATCGAACATTCAACCTTACTGTCTTTAAATTTCTTGACCTTACACTAAGAATTCGACCATATTCCAATACTGGGTTGAAGATTTTCTATGTGAAAATCGTAGCCCATCGAGTCCCAAATCTAGAACATCTTACGGTTTCTCAATCGGATGTATAGATTATGAGATATCGCAATTTTAGTACTATCATATCGTGAATTTTTGAACCTGCACGGGATCACTAACTGGACTCTTGTACTGAGAATTTGACCATGTTCCCAACACTGGATCGAAAAACTTTCTACATAAAAATCGTAGCCCTTCGAGTCTAGATATCTGGAACATCCTATAGTTTCTCAATCCAATGTATAGATTGTGAGATATTGCAATTTTAGTATTGTGACTTTGAATTTTCAGAATGCGCGCGAAACATCGAAACCAGCGAAGAATGAATTTGTACGCATAGCTACTGTCTCCAGAATGTATTGTGTGAATATGCGTTGGAACCGGAAGAGAGTCTACTTTCTAGAATCTCTGACGGAATCGAATTTGCTTTTCTTTAACAATGGAAAAGTGAGTTTGAATGCAGATATGTCAAGTTGTCTAAAAATCCATCTCTACGTTTTTGTATATAAACCTGTTATTTTTCATATTTAATGAACTGAATGCATTATTGTTCTTGTAATAATAACTTGCATAGATATAATAGGTTGATAGAATGCATTTTATACCACTTGATAATTTATAATAACTACTCTCGATACATGTACTCATTTTACGTCTCATATCTATGATTTCTGTCCTTGATATTTTTCTAGTTAACTGTCTTGATTACACCGTTCCACTAGTCGTACCAACTGCATGTTCATAATTAATTATAAAAGAATAATAAGCCGAGGTTATAAGGGTACGACTTAATAGTGGACAATATAGGATAATATACTCGGAAGGGGGTTCGTGTTTTCCGAAATAGTGATTCTTGATTTTTGATTCTTGATTACACAATTCTTGATTACATAATTCTCGATTACATGATTCATGATTACATACCTTGATACTATCACTGGAAGACCCGAGTACATAATCCTATAGAATTCACTACTTAAGTCTAAACGTCACATGATTGATATGCACCGAACTTGTGGTATGGGACACAGAATTGCGTGCATTAGATAAGTTAATAAAATATATAAACTTGAGATTTTCACTAAGCACGATTTTTGATTATATGATTCTTGATTACATGACTCTTGATTCTGGATCACATGATTCTCGATTACATTACTCTTCATTACATGACTCTCGATTCCTGATTACATGATTATTGATTAACTGTGACTTGGTTATCAATTGATTATATTTTCAAGTCTTGATTACACTAGTTTACGGTTATTAGTTATATGATCATATTGTCCCAGTTCCTTACTTACTTCCATAATGTATTTGTACTTCTACTTCTTGTTTCTTCCATGTTATATCTTGTTATATTACCCATTTTACTGCTTGTTGCTACTTGCTGCCCGAAACTTGCTCTGACGGGTACCTTTTCAATTTTTCTTTGAGTTGATAATTAAACAGGTACTGATGAACCCGCAGAACAGACTTTCTAGACGATCGTTGCTGCTTTTTTACTACTTCATGTTGTTTTTCTTTCAGTCGCTATCTTATCTAGTTGTTATAGCGAACTGCTTATCGTACTGTTTTAATTCTGGCACCTTGTATTCTCGGGCATCTTGACCCGATGTTGATGTAATATCCAGATTATGGTTATTCTATTTTCAGTTCATGTGATTATTATATTTGTCTGCGTGAATGTGTTATAAATATCTTGTTGAGTTTATAATTGTACAGCTTATGGATGATGTATATCATTCGCTGGGCCTCAGTTGCGTGCCTGTATTTCCGTATAGTGGGAAGCGGGGCGTGAAACAGATACATAGTGTGGTCCATACACCACCGTAATAGTGTGGGATCACAAGTCGGCTCGACATTGAAGCACGACTGATAACGAAAATTGCCCATGGAACACATCTAGGCAGTTAAAAACTTGTGAATTAAAGCCAATGGCTATACCCCCTGAGGCACCCACATAGGGGCAGATTTTCCACTAAGAGATTCAATTCCCCCCCCCCCCCCCAATTCTTCTAAGCCTAGGGATATGTGCTAATTTAGTCTCCTGCAGTCCCATGATGTTGACTTTAGATTTTGCGCTGATATCCCTAACCATTTCCCGCTTACCGCGCTTCTCTAGGCCTCTAACATTCCAAAAAATTGTGTCCAATAATTACACCCAAGGTGGGGACCATGACTCGATTTGGAGACCGAGTTTGACATAAGGTTAACTCTATCACACTCCCATCCCCTAATCTTATTCAGGAGAAAGGCATTCCAATCGGTATTGCTTACCCCTAAACCACCGGTCTTGGCTAGACTAAAAACTTCAGAATTCGACATGAAATTAAAAATAGATGCTAGAAATGAACGCGTACCTCCTTCCCCGGTCTTAGTGGACTTAACGGCTGCAGCAATCTCAAGGTAGTCGTCGAAGGACTCCTCAATGGCCCTCTTGGCAACTTTCTGTACTCTAAAACCTTTCTCGCTGCGAGAACTGACAAGGGCCTTCGGTTTTGATAATGGGTACGTGGATGGGATGTAGTCTGTGTACATATCCATGGGCTCATCAGCGATATCATCTGAATTCATAGAGTCCTCTTCCGAGTAGACGTAATCATCATCAAGGTTTAATCTAGCTTCACTATCGTCGTCATCCAACTCCAAACAGATCACACTCCAAACAATACTAGTAGACTCCCCAAGAACAGGATTTGTCGTAACTGAAATACTGGGCCCCTCTTTGGGCCCATTCAGTTCCGGCTTTGCCTTTTCTGGATGAAATACCGACCCACGATTGAAAGAAGAGCTTTGGGTGACTTTCTGGCCCAAGCCCAAGCCCACCTCCCTGATCCCATGTTCTTCTGAAGCCCTATGAAATTTCGTATCCTCACTAAGTCCAATTTCCTTCTGCTTTCCTTTTACGAGCTCCCCACTACTTCCGAGGTTCCCATGTGACAGCTGCAGAGTCTCCGTCCTCTCTCTGGGACGTGTCACGCTTTCATTGGGGGGCGATGTGGTCGGGGTTTGTAGTTGAGATATGGAGGGAAAAGGTGGGGGAAACAAAGCCTCATCTCTGTTTGTCTTCTTTCCCAAATATGCAATCCTAGGTCTCTCTTCGTCTTCCCCCAAAAGAGCTCCTTTTCTCCTTCAGAGCTCATGCCCTTGCATCGAGCGGCTCCCCTCTTGTCATCTTTCCCAAAACAACCCCCTTTTGCTTTACCCCCCACTCCAAAGCTCCCACCTTTCGTGTAACTGGCGATCGACTTTGACCGTTGGCCAACCTCGAGTTCATGCCTCTTTCAGCTAAGAATCTTTCTGCCCCCTCCCCCTGCTCCAGACGTAAAGTCTGTTCGCCTTGAGCTGTGGGTTGACTTCCATTTTGAGCTTTCTTTTTGCCCCCTCTTTTCAAGGGAGGTAGATGGGTCAGTTACCTTTGCCAAATTTGGATCTGGAAGCCGACCCAATTTTTGACTTCCATCCTGACCGTTGGTGGTCTTGATTAGATCCAGATCTTGACCGTCGATGGTCGGTGGAGGTTTTTGAAGTTCCTTAGTCTCCGTCGCTGGGTCCCGACGCTCCTCCATCCCCTTTGCAGTCCTGATGAGTTCTCGATGTGCACGCTCAATTTCGTTAGCCCCATCAATAGTGAGCTCCCACTCCAGTGAGACTACTTGCATGTAAGAGTGGCCGTCTCTGAGTGAAAGGGAAGGAGGTGAGCCATTCGATAGTGCCACCGTAGGCTCCTCTCTTTTGTCAAGAACAAAATGAATGAGGTACGATTCTTCATAAGAGAAGAGTTGCAAACCGAGGCATAAGGGTGATTTCGGGGCTTCGGATCAAGATCCTAGCACTCACAAGCTCTGATCGACGGATCGTCTTTTTATCGATTTCTTCGATAGTACCAAAATCCGACGTGATCTCTTTAAGCGCTTCTCTTTTCCAGAAATGCAAAGGTACATTGTGTATCCAAACCCAGTACCTCTCGCCTTGAGGTAGCTCTGCTCCAAACCTAGGAGACCAAGGGGAGAATTCCACTTTGAAATGGCCAAATTCCACTAAGACCAAGTTGGCAACCTCCACCATCTTCTCCGGTGATGGGAAAGACACCAGGAATTGTAAGTGACACATCTTCTTCACCACCCAGTCCATATGAGCCCTCATCGGCCACTTAGCATTCAGAGCATGAAGAAGGTGATTCTCCGATGGGCTCCCTGTCCTGACTTTAGCAATGGCACACCACTGTCAGAGCCACTTCTCTTCGTGTTTGATGATCTCAAGGCTATTTGCAAGACTGATGGGTGTGGGATTATCAGGTGAATTGCCCCGTCTAACTGGTCTTTCATCGTCGATGTTAGAGGGTGTCACATTTGTACACACATACGACATATGACCCAATTTCATGCATTTGAGGCAACGGATCTCCTTCGTGCAATCTTTTCGATAGTGGCATAAGTCGCTGCAGTTGAAGCAAGGCACTGGTTTGCGTTTCCCTTTTCTTTGCTTCTTTTTATTTTCAAACTGAGTAGTGGGCAAAGTATTGTTCCTCTTCTTTGCTTTACTGTTAACTTCCACCCATGGAGGATCCTCAGTGCAGTCCCCATTCGATAATGGAGCAAACTCCACCATAGTCCCGTTCAGCGGACCCCCTTCTTGGGCCCACTCTACAATGGACTTAGGTGGAGCTTTTGCCTCCCTTTGAGGTGGTAGAGGAGACTGGGGTAAGTTGTGTGTTGACTGCTGTGGTTTGTGGTGGTGGTCGGGAGCAGGGGGGTTGTGTTTGGGATATACATGATGATCAGAATGGTTGATGGTAGTGCGGGGAGGCTGGTAGTGGAAATGTGGCCTCTGTCTATTCGAGGGGAGATGTGGCTGTTGTCTAGGCACATTGTGGTTTAGGGTTCTGTGGTATTTCCTCTCTCCATGGGAGCGATGTAGGACTGGGGTGGGGGGGGGGGGGGTTCTTAAGCTCGAATGAGCTAGTAGAAGGGCCCCCTCTATGGGCCCATCCTCTCACTAAGGGGAGGGGGGGGGGAGAAGTGGCGATGATGACCAGAACTCCTCCCAAACCGACGTTGATGCACACTGTGGTGTGCACGCTCGGGGGAGTGATGGTGTCTGAGCCTCCTCACCTCATAATCGTGCTGGTGAGGATTGGGGGGTGGTAGAGGGTGAAAGGTTGTTTTTGCCGTGAAGAGGTTGGAGCAGGTATTGCGGGGATTGAGGGGATTGAGGGTGGTAACTATCACGCCCTGCTTCCCCAAAATACGGAATACAGGCACGTGACACGACCCAGCGAATGACTTGCATCATCCATAGGCTGTTAATGATCCAACTCAACAATATAAACAAGAAATAATACAACCATGCATGCAATGAAAGAATAATCACATAAACAACAATATTGGATATTAAGCATAAAAATAACCAACATCAAAATAACCCAACATCTGGAATATAAGAACTTACCAAATAGTTCGAGAGGCTTCTACTCCAATCCTAGAAGGAATGCTCACCAATGCCTCCTGGCAATTCTCCTTATTCACCTGTAACTGGATCAACTAGAGTGGAAAAGAAAATGTCCTAAGAACAAGTCATGGACATGCAAGTAGAGAAACAGAGAACGATGATAATAACGGTATAACGATGAATTCAAGGAACGATGAAATCATTAGTGTTTGAACAGTGACAAAACGAAAACAGTATAATGTGCAACAATGATTTATAACGATAACGATAAACAATAACAATAATAGTAACAATAACGATAACACTGTTCAATAAAGATAACAATATGCAATGACAATGTGATGAAAGTCTTAAATCTATTATTCATTTTTAATCCTAGATAATACACGTACTACTGTATCCCATGTGTGCTGTATCACAGGTTCGATGCATACAATCAATTTCGTTTAGACTAAGGTGGTAGATTCTATAGTTCATGTACTGGGTATGATGACGATAATGGTAATAACACTGGACATGTGTAATTTCTTACACGATGCCGATAACGATAAAACATTGGACATGTGTAATTTCTTACACAATGCCGATAACGGTAAAACACTGGACATGTGTAATTTCTTACACGATGCCGATAACAATAATAATCACTGGCCATCATCCGAGTACAGTCGCTATATTGTCAACTACCCTAGCCAACCATTAACCCCGGCTTGATTAACATTCTTTATTCAATTAACATACAATCATGCGATTAATAAGGGACACTAGAAAGATGACAAAACTACCATAAGATCATGCAATATACTCTATATAATTAAATGCACCAAATATAACATTATATATTCAATTCCATATTATTAAACATAGGAACAAAATCCTGGACAGCAGTAGGTTGCTGTACCAAAATCAGAATTTCCGTTGCTACAGAATGGCAAATGCGGATCCGTCAGAAGTTCTTGAAACTAGACTCCTGCTCGGTTCCAAAGCATATTTAAAGTCTACATTCCGACAATGGTAGCTAGGTGAAATTCAGTGTTCTTTACAGATTTTAGTTTCTAGCTGGTTATCGATGTTGACTAATTTCAGTTGTAAGGGCAGTAAATAATCATTGTAAAAACTAGTAAAAATAATTTTTATCACCCTAAGCATGTTATCTACTAATCTGGAATTTATCAAGGTAGTATTTGATCATTGGTTCACTTAATTCATCAGCCTAGCATGGTATGTACATGAATCTGAAATTACAGCGCAGCAGTAGCAAAAGGGTCATAACTCAGGCAAAACAAATCGGAATTCAAAAATTCTGGATGTTACTGACATTTAGACACTTAGGGCTACATTTCATATTCAGGAAGTGACTGATTTTAATGACGTTATCTAGGTTGAAACAGTACGACAAGGTTCAGGTTGGCGTAAATTTTCAGGGTGTCAATTTGTTCTTTTTGAGTAAAACGATTAAAAAAAATGTTAAGAACGATAAATTGGGGTTTAACAATCATAAATCACAGCAAGCTAATCTTATGTGAACATGGTATTAAGATATATAATGTCCATAACTCTACTAATTACAATCAACCAATTTATCATTATCAATCACATGAACAATCAACCCTAATATACAATCTACAATAGTTGTGTTTAATGCCATGAAATGAAATGTAACAATAATTGCCTATTCTTATATTCAATAACTAACTACATGGTTGCATGTAAGATCCCTATACATTAGAGGCAAAAAGGCGGCACAAAGTCAAGACTACCACTTGGATTCGCTCGTGTAAATCCGTGGTATCCCAACGATAGATGACAGTAACATTGTACGATATTCAACATGGATCTACTTGCGGAATTCATTAAAAATCTCGAATATGATACAATAAATATTCGATAAGAAATGACTTGCCTTTAGATGACGTTAACTCCAATAATAATAAGAATCTAAGACATGTGCGAGCAACGATCACGATGATCACGATCGACACGGATCTCGTCGATCAAGATGGTGATCAAGATGAAGATCAAGCGAATCTAACGGCCGAGATCGAACATAAAATATATAAGAATTAGAAGAGTACCAAAAGAGTAAATTTACTATGATTGACAATTTGATGAATGAGAACAAAAAGTGGATCAAATGCTTAACTCACCAAATAGAAGACGAACGAGCCAATCGAGAAGATCGAGGGCCGAGATCAAGTGTGATCGGTCGATCGGACGGCTGAGATAAAAAATCAAGATGATGATCACGATCACGATGATCAAAAGAGATCTGACGATCGAGATCAACTAGCTTGATGATGATGATGATGATCAATGCAAATTCAATGGCCACGATCGACGGATCAAGATGATCATCACCAAGATGAAGATCAAGCGGACGGCTCAGATATGATTAGATGAGGTCGAAGATGATTATCGCGATCATGATGATCGAGAAAGATCCGACGGTCCAAAATCAAAGTGATCAACTCACTTTGATCAATAGCAACCCATTGGCTAGCTCTAGCTTGGCGGCAAGCAGCGCGAGGGCTGGCTGACGCTAGGGGAGAGACAGCTCGGGCTGCCGGCGACCTGGGTGGCGCTACTGGCTGTCGTGCTGCACGTCGACAGGAGGAGGGAGGTGAGATGGCTATTACACTACAGTCGACGAAGGAGCACATAGGGGGAGACAACACGAGGAGCACCGCGATCGGTTGAGGGGAGCACCGGGGAACTAGTGTCACAACAGGAGATGGGAGCAGCACAGGGGGAGCTCGGGGTCGTGATGCTGCTGGAAGGTAGGAAGCGCGCTGTCATCGGGGCAACGCGCTGCAGAGAGGCGTGCTGAAGGCGAGGCTGCGAGCGACTCAGGGTAGAGAACGGGAGACAGGCGCAGTGGAGGAGAAGGGAGAGAGCACGGGGATCCAGGGGGGCTGCGGGGGGGGTCGTCTGTGGAGGAAGCGTCGGGTGTCGTGCGGCACAGGAGCGCCGGGGGCGACTGCACAGGGAGGCTGAAGTCAGGAAACGAAGCGGCAGAGGGAAGACGGGTTATTAGGGTAGATAAACAGGAAGATGAAAGGGAAGGTGAAGAGGTTGGCGGCTGAGTGTTTGGGTTTGTACAGTAGAATCGGTTTAGGGTTTGGTTTAGTAGGGTATTTATATAATAGGGTTGTGGGTAATGGGTTAATGGACCCAATAAGAATTAGGGTAGGGTTTTAATAAGATCCAAAAGAATAGATAAAATAATCAATACAATGTAGGATTTAAATTAATAGTAAATAATTAAATCAAGTATAACAATTAGTAATACAATAATAAATCAAATAGTATAATTCGAGTTAATACTCAAATACTAGCAAATACAACAGGACTTTGTAATAATAATAATAATAATAATAATAATAATAATAATAATAATAATAATAATAATAATAATAATAATTTGTATTATGAAAAGAATCATTGGGAGCTAGTTATAAGTAAAATTATTAATTAAAAATAGATTTTAACAGAAGATCAATAATACATTATAACAATGAATTTGAACACGAAAGAAAAAAAAATATTTACAACAAATTTTAAATACAGCAAAATATACAGAAAATACGTATTTGGGAAAACAGGGGGTTACAGTAACACATTGGGAGGGGGGGGGAAGGGAGTGGTACAATTGGAGTCATTGGGTGGTGGCAGACCACCTCATTGGGCCCGCAACCACTCATTTCTACTTCCGACAGTCCCATCAGGTGCATTAACAGCCTGGCTTTCCAAATTTCTCACTATTGATTTTGAACCAAGTCTTAGAGAAGTGCGATGGCCAAAGCGGAGGTGGTGGTGGTTGCGGTAGGTGAGGGTACGTATAAAAGCACACAATAACTCAGGAAGAGGAGTGGATGGGAGGAGCGGCCAGAGGAGGGGGAGAGGGAGAGAGCAGCTTCATTGATGTCCTATTGTTTCTCTTATCCTAAAGTAAAGAGTTTTTCATCCAGGATACAAGTTATTACAGCTCGAATTTTTTGCCGTCATAGGCCACTTTTTGAAAATATTTGCGTTTAAGGTCCAGTTTCCAAACTATTAGCGCTCATAGGCTATTCTATGCCACGTCAGCAATGGCCGCTATTCCCAATAGCGACATCTTCATTTTCGAAGTTGCTACTGAGAACAGCGACCTATGTTTTAAAGTTTTTTGAATTTTTTGTTTGCTATCGCTATTCCCACTAGCGACCTTAGTATATATGAGTTCACTGATGGGATTAGCGACCTCAAATGATTGTATTAAGACACTTGGCGATTTCTAGAGAGCATCTGCTCTCTTGGGGAAAAAAATTTAAAACTGAGGTCGTTATTGGGAATAGCGACCTTAGTATACTTCGGTCGTTATTTGCAATAGCGACCTCAATAGGAAACACAATCTTAGGTAGGAAACTGAGGTCGCTATTAGCAATAACGACCTTTGTACCACTAAGGTTGCTATTCTGAATAGCGACCTCAGTTTCAAAAGTAAATTAATTATTAATTTTCAGATAGCAAAATCTCTCTAGATTTTGCTAAGTGTTAGAATACAGTTCATTAAAAGTCGCTACTCCCATTAGCGACCTCATATATACTAAGGTCGCTATTTTCAATAGCGACCTCAGTTTAAAAAAAGTTCTCCAAAGAGAACAAAAACTCTCTAGAAATCGCTAAGTGTCTCAATACATTCATTTGAGGTCGCTAATTCCATCAACGATCTCATATATACTAATGTCTCTAGTGGGAATAGTGAGAGCAAACAAAAAAATTTAAAAAATTTAAAACATAGGCCGCTATTCCCATTAGCGACTTCGAAAATGAAGAGGCCGCTATTGGGAATAGCGGCCGCTGCTGGCGTGGTGCAGAGCAGCTCATAAGTGCTAATAGTTTGGAAATTGGCTTTTAAATGCAAATATTTTCAAAAAGTGGCCTTTGATGGCAAAAAACTCTTACAGCTCAGGGGTAATCTTAGTGTGAGTTCAAGTAGGAAGTGTTTTGCTTACTGAAACTCAAAATACAGTCACAACACAATTACGAGCATGTTATTTGTCAAAAACCTATCTAAGAATGACAGATCCAAAATGAGTTTGTTTTGTTGTAGTGACCTCCTATTTCACTTGATTTGAGTATTGCTGAGTGGGCTTATCACACATTATAGCAATGATATTTTGTTGGTACCTCTTTCACTTGTTGAGGACTAAATTATTGCATCTAAGTCACTAACTTGACTACAATGGAATTAGTTAGAAATGCTTTATCCAGTACCAATTTTACTACTGTTATCTTTACTATCTTAGGTGGCACACTCCAATAGGTGGGGAAGAGAGTAGGTAGGTGGAGTGTGCCACCTAAGATAGTGAAGAAAATAGTAGTGGATGAAGCATTACTCATAGTATAATTATATTATGTCTAAATTTTAAAAAAATCCTATTGAACTTTGGGCCATTTTAAAAAACCCGCACTAAGTTTTTTATTTAAAAAAAACCGCACAAAACTATAGTTTAAAAAAACTCACTTTAACGGAGTTAGGTTTCCGTTAGGCTAAATTAAAAAAAAAAACCACATTTATCTTTCATTTGTATTTAAAAAAACATCACTTAACTAATCAGATGTTTTAAATAACCCCCCCGAACTAACCTTAACCCTAACTCTGTCAGTGTGTATTTTTTTAAAAAAAGTTTTGTGCGGTTTTTTAATATAAAAAAAACTTAGTGCGGTTTTTTTTAAAATGACCCAAAGTACAGTGTTTTTTTTTTATATTTAGCCATTATAGTATATTTATAGGTTCACAAATGCCTCCACAATCTAAATACCTTCGTCATTGCCATCCAGACCACCACCATCTTCGCCTTCATCCGTTGCAATCACCTCAACTCTGCCGCCACCTCCATCTCCCTCCTCCTCCCCCAAACACATCACCCTCCTCTCTCGAATCTCAGCCCTCTCCTCCACCACCCCATGCCAATCTCCCTCTCCCTCTCCTTCTTCTTCTACCCCTTCCACCTTTCCTTCTTCTTCTACCCTTTCCACCCCTCCCTCCTCTAACTCTACCCCAAACTCTGCCTTCCCTACCTATTCAACACAATGTCATTGAGAAACTCCTTCACCTTCAACTCGATCATCAACTGCCACATGCTCAACTCCCAACCCTACTTAGCTTTCCAGGTGTTCCACAATAGGTTGATTGATAAGCTCAATAAGATCTCATGGACCGTCCTCATCGGTGGCTTCATCAAGAATGGCCGCCAAGAAGATGCGCGCCCTCTTGCATTTCTGAGACATGCAGTTGTTAGACACTAGCCAAGGTGGATTTTTTCCCAAACAGTCCCACTTTTTGAAAGTTTTTCCCAAACTGCCCTACTTTTTTTTAAATTCCCAAACTGCCTCACTCTGTTTTCGAAAACCCGAGTTTGGTTAAAACCAACTCGGTTTTTCGAAAACTGAGTGTGGTCTTTGGAAAATCGAAGACTAACACTCGCTTTTCGAAAAGCCGAGTTGGTTTTAACCAAACTCGGTTTTTCGAAAACCGAGTGTCGATTGGGGATATTTTCCCTCTTCGTCCTCATTTTTCCTTCTCTCCAATCTTACTTTTGGTCATCTCTTCTTACTCTTTCTTTAACTCCGAAACCCAAAACCCTTGCTTCCCAAAATTGACCTCCTACCCACAAAATCTCATAACAATCTAAATATATTTACTAATATTTTACTAACCCTCTCACCTTCCACTCTCAAAACCCTAAACCCATCTTTCGAAAGATCCAAATTTTGGAATTTTTATAAATTTGAAGAGGATAGCAACTTCAACCCTTCTACCCAAATATCTACAGCTATATCGTTGAAGCTTGTGAAGGTATGATGAATATTGGCCTATTATTTTGGACATTTTTTATAGATTTTGTTTGTGGGTAGATAATAACTCGTATATTCGTATAAATATACGTAAGTATGGATTATGAGATTCCTATTTGATTATACTTTGGTGGTGAAATACTTCGTGATCCAAAGATCAGTTGTTGTTATAGTGCGGTGGATCCTGAAATAGTTTGGGTACCTCGTACCATTACTTTGGCAGACTTAGTTGAGAAAATTTATGAAGTTACTAATTGGGATAGGGATCAATGGAATGTAAAAATTTTAGCTCAATACGTAGTAGGAAGAGGAGATGGTCAGTATTTTATGACAGTACCCATATCTACTGATAATGCTATGAAGTCAATGATTGCTAGGACACTTGATCCCAATTGTACTTGTCTGCATTAGAGTTATATATTCAGCAAATTCAAATTTTGAATGCTCAGCCATGTGATATTCTAGTTCAAGCTTCGTACGGGTAGTACCGACACAGCAGATGAGGTTTAACCCCGTTAAAACTTCACAACCAATCCCACTGTCCTCACAAGAAGTCACCTTCACAAATACAACAAACCCGGATTCTACAGATGTTGAGTTGTCAAGCCAACCTAGTCTGATTCATCACTATGTTCCAAATAACACTTTATTTGAATTATTTCAAAATGCTACCATTAACAACGACTTATTAGACGATGATGAAGAAGTGGAAGAAACAGACGATGAAGTTGATGAGAGTGTAGAAAATGATGATGTAGCAAATGTAAATCCTACGAACAGCAGTTCTAATGAAGTGAGAGCTACTGATAGCTATGTCAATGTTAACGCTCATGTTACCGAGGAGATGACACAAGGTGCTAGAGTACATCAAGTTCCACAAGTGTCGTCTGGTTCATCCAATGTAGACGAATTGTACATTGGACAAGAGTTTGTAAGTAAAGAGTCGATTCAGCAGGCTGTGAAGCTGTATTCTATCAAGAAACATCGTGAATTCATCACATTTGAAATCTTCATCTTCAATGTACACTGTTAAATGCAAAATGACACATAGAAAACGTACAATTGAGGAGATCGTGCAAAGTCTCCCAGTAGTAAGTGATGGTGGATGCCCTTAGAGATTACGAGCAATTGTTCCAAAAGGCGGGACAAATTTTTTGGTGAAGAAGATAGTTGGGCCTCATACTTGTACGAATCCCACGTTGAATCAGGACCACTGTAAAGTTGATTCTAACTTTGTTTGCAATTTGATTGTGAGTGTGGTGAAGTCTGAGATAGGTTTAACACCACGAGCCATTATTGAGATAGTGAAAGTACAATATAATTATCAGATTTCATATAAGAAAGCTTGGATTGCAAAACAAAAGGCAATTGAGAGGTTGTTCGGTACCTTCGAAGAAGCATACACGAAGTTGTCTTTTCTACTATCAGCAATTCAAACAGCAAATCCAGGAACCGTTGTCCACTGGGATAAATATCAGTATAGTCCTAGCGAGGAAACATTCAAGGGAGTATTTTGGGCATTTGGTCCTTCGATTAAAGGTTTCAAGTCTTGCAAACCTGTTATTAGTGTTGACGAAAAATCAAACTTGTTTTAACTAAACTCGGTTTTTTCGAAAAACAAGTCTTGAAGCTGATTCAAAAAACCTACAGGAAAAGGACTCAACTTTTCGAAAACCGAGTATGTTAATACTACACTCGATTTTCCAAAAACCGAGTATATGCTTAGAATGCACCATCTTTTTTTCAACCTGCTTTTCCACTTCATACACAACAACATACATATTTTCCATAGATATTCACTTCAATCCACTTCCAAAACCTTCCCCCTTCCTCTCAAATCTCAATCACCACAACACAACCACGAGACACATAACCCACTCTTGCTTTAATTCACCAAATACAAGACAATCCCATAGATATTACTGCAGCCATTTACTAACATAGAGCAAACACATGCATCATTTAAACAAACTAACTTAATTGAACACAAAACAAGATTACAAAACTACTTCATTACATGGAAATACGATTCAAGGATCAGGTGTGAAGAAGTTTGTGAGTTTCCGTTGCCTTCTACCACGTTGTGGAGTGGTCAGTGTGACACCAGACATCGGGATAATCTCCTCTTCTTCTTGTTGTGTCCCCTCCACTTGTATCTCACCCCCGACTTGTTCTTTGTCTTCCGATTCGCTTGGAGGACCAGGTGGGGGCCTGTGAACAACTTTCTTCCTTCGAACACCGGTATGGCTGCTTGTTCGATATGCGAGAGTAGTTAGTATCGGATCTAAGGTTGCTCCCTCACCCACAAGATCAGCGTGTGCACGACAACACGTAATCATCTCCCGTGCGAATTCCTTCGTCGGTTCCGCGACATTGATACTCAACAAAGCAGCACATTTCTTTGCCATAGTTCATGTAGCGGCCCGAATTTCTAATATGAGAGCTTAGAAAATACGTGGCACATTCCCAGTGATCCACTTCAATATAACAATAAACACAACCAAACACCACTAGAATTTTCAACATTATTACAACAAAACTTTTACATATCACAACGGAAGACTAAACAAACCAAAATTCACTCAACAAGTCTTTACAATTCATCACTGAACACTAAATAGTCCATTTATCCCAAAAGCTAACTCAAGCATCCAATCTCTAACTCTAAGCAATAACCTGCAACATGTGAGGCTAGAGTTGAACCCTAACCTCCAAACTAAAGGGGTCAGCCATAAATGGTGTGAGTGGTATAAAAATCAAACAACATAAATGAGCTTAAATTGTAATGTCCAACAAATAATAACCAAAATACCAAATAGAACAACGGGTGATACCAAAATCAAATGTCAAATGTGGAAATAGAAAATCCGAATGCATAAAGATGAGTCAATAAAACACAAATGCTATATGCTGACAACGATGACTACTAAGAGATGAAGATAAACTATGAGAATTGCCCATGCTTGATAATCCCGGAAATAGATCCCACATCTCAGGTATTTTCCCTGGATAATTCAGGAGATCAATCCACATCTAAACATAGACTCATTATCACAATAATATCCCAAAAGCGTCGCCTCGACTCTGATCATTCCGTAGGTCAATCCCGCATCTCAAGATAATTACTTGGATAATTCATGAGACATATCTCACATCTCAAGTTAACCACTTGGATAATTCAGGAGATTAAATCCCACATCTAAAGCCTTACTGAGGTGCACAACTCATGTCCCCTTCGTCATGACACTACTAGTGCAAGTCCTTATTATTTTGGTTACTGAACAAATCTCCTAGAGTAGTGTACCCCACCGGACTAAAAATATGAATAACTGAAAATTCGCCTCAATGGGCCTTAACAATTAACTCAAAACTGGTATACTAGGGTCACGTACCTCTAGAGACTCAAAATCAAATATCTAATCAAATATCCACTAAACAAGTGGTTCAACCGAATATCTCAAAATCTCTTTCTTGACTGAATATCACAAGATCAAATACTGAACAAAATATCTCAAAATCAAATACTGAACAAAATGTCTCAAATCAAATACTGAACAAAATGTCTCGAATCAAATACACAGATCCCTTAGTACCAGTCGACTTATGCTGAGGTAAGTCGACTGTCCAGAGGACAACTCTCTAGAATTTCACAAAAATAATCTAAGGCAATATCAGTCGACTAGGGAAAGTCATCAGTCGACTTCCCCGAGACAAATTCCAATAATTCTCAAGACAATATTCTAAGTATTTAGGTCGACTGAAAGGTTCA
Source organism: Hemerocallis citrina (assembly GCA_017893485.1). Classification (NCBI taxonomy): domain Eukaryota; kingdom Viridiplantae; phylum Streptophyta; class Magnoliopsida; order Asparagales; family Asphodelaceae; genus Hemerocallis; species Hemerocallis citrina. The sequence continues at coordinate 225,409,818 of CM030366.1, read as the reverse complement.
TAGGTCGACTGTCCAGAAAGGACTAAACAAATTTACAATCAGCAGACCAGTCGATTGACAATAGCCTAGGTCGACTGTCCCGAACACTTCTCACAGACTGAAGATAATCAGTAGAGTCGTACCAGTCGACTGCACAATAGGCCAGTCGACTGTCGGCCTACAGTTTTCAAAAATAAGTCTGGATACAGAATTAAACTGAAGATTTCTAAAGAATCATGGTTCATTGTTTTTCAATCAATAGTTCGTACACAAGCCAAAGATAACTCTCAAAATAATATCCAATACGGACACAATACTCATCGATCAATTCCTCAAATCTCAATTTCTCAAGATCTAAATCACTAATCTTCTATTAGGGTTTCTCAACAAAATTTCTTCCTCAACTCATAATCAAATTCTGAATTAAAAATCATAAGATCTAGATGTCTATCATCCGATCACAAACTAATCAATTCTTAACATGCTTTCCAACAATACGATTCCATAGATCAATATTTCCTCAACAAATCTTGATAGTTCTCGTACATGGTCCAAATATCCATAAGTGTTCTCATAATCCATATTAAAATGAAAGATCCATATCATGCATATAATGAGACAAACAAACAATATCATACCGATCCAAATGAAGAGTAACAAAAGATCTTACGTCATTCATCAATCAAAACAAACAAAACAAATCAAAGCAAAACAAAAACAAACCACTCACTTGTTTTGAAGAAAATCCACAAAATGCTCTTCTCCTTGCTAGATCCAAAAGCCTCTTCTTGCTCCTCAAACAAAATCTCAAAAATCTGAATATTCTTGTAAATGACGGCTGGGGAAAGAAATCCCCTTATATATGCCGGATTAATATTAGGGTTTTACTCACATTTGTAAAACAATCCTTTCCAAATTACAACTTACATATATATACATTAGTCTTGTAAATTCAATAAAACTCCTTTAAATTAGGATCTAATAGAAAATATACTTCTTAGCCTCAGCCAATACTGCCCAAAACGTCCAGAATGCCAATTTTGCATTTCAACCCTTGAAAATGTCAATTTTGCAAATAAGTCCTTCTTTTCTCAAAAATTGCAAATAATATCAATTAATTTCAGAAAAATTTGGAAAAATGCTACATAAATTCTAAATAATAATTAATGATTTTTCATAAAGAAATCTTAATTTTTCAAACTTCTAAAAAGTCATTTGCACGTGTTTTGCACGTGTACAAAAGATAAATTTCTTAGAAAATATTAATTAAATCTCAAAAAATCATTTAAATTCATTTTCAAATAATTAAAATAATATTTGAAAATATGGGGTTCTACAGTTCAAGTCAGGGTCAACTACAAATCATGATAATTAGAAATATTAAATAAATTGCATATACATATATATATAACAACAAAATTTCAACAAAACTTTAAAAAAAATTACAATCTCAAAAACTTACAAATTTGCAAACAGTGGATCCCTTAGGTTGGTACATAGGCAAATTCATAGAATGTTGATCTACTGGTTCGTTTCCTGGTCTACGGATCGGGACTACCACTCCAGCAGGAGTCTGCACTGTGGGAGAGATATATCGTCTAGTCACTCTCTCGTACCAGGCCATGTAAGCCACATGTACCGTGGGGTCAAACAGAGGAATGCCACCGATGATTTCGTCGAACCGGTGTTCATTCCATCTCTGAACATACATAGCAAAGCATGTGGCCCAGTTGTGTCCGGGCTGTCGACCCATTCCTGTAACGCCCCGAATTCCAAATAAGACCGAATTCGAGATTTCACAAGATCTTTACACTTCACTTCGTACAATTTTACAAGGAAATTAAAACTTTTCATCATACATCAGAGTTCTTTACATTTTGTTTACACAGCGGAAGAATAAAAGAAATACAACAATAAAATACAACTTATACAACTTTATCAATGTAAATCATCAACTGCATCATAACATCTTTACTTCTTCAAAAAAGTTCATTACCTGCATAATAAGCTGTGGGCACGTCAGTCACTTATAACTGATAAAAATGTTATACTCGGCCATCTCTCTATGCCGTACATATAACGATCTCAATACTTTAACAAATCACAAAACTTGAATGAAAATAAAGTGTAAAAATGTGACTACTCTAAACATGTAAGTGTATGTCATGCCTTAATGCCTAATGCACACATTTTTATACTAGGATGACACTAATACATACTTGTTCGGATTCTATGCATCCCAAACTACATAGGTCTGAGGGCAAGCACCTACGTACTCCACATTTAAGGGTTCGATCCTTCGCCATGAAAACTACCTAGTAATAAAACAAGGTTTAGATCATTCTACGAATATGGATCCCAGTCCCGGAGTCCACCGCTGACTGTTATAACAGATCCCTCATCGTGCGAATCATCCCGCAAGTGCCCCTCTAGCCCCAGTATATGTATATACATTGGAGTATGGCAAACTATCCGCCCGACTACTCATGATCCCAGAGTCCACCGCTGATCAATCATCATAGTCCCGGATTTAAAAATAAAAGCCCGTCTCCTACGGAGCAACCACAATCCCGGAATCCACCGCTGACTGGGTCTATAGTCTCGGAATCCACCGTCGACTATATAGAGTGCCCCACTTACGTTTGCTTAGGTTTACTACATCTTCACTAATGTGCATAATTTTTAAGTTCAAGACATGAATAAATTTCCATACCTAGAATTAGTTTTACCTCGTACCGGACTCAATCAACAAAAATACGAGATAGCTCTATAGCCATATCTCAAAATATACATCAACTCTTTTCAATTCAATAGTGCTGGTACCCGAAGTCTCACTAACTCTAAATCACAACTTTTTCATGTACAAGAATCTATGGGTACACATACCCTTCAATAATCATGTCTTAAACTTAGATATTTTTATTTTCAACTTATTCACAAATGATCAATATCTTATCCACAAAGCAATCTTTTTTTCTTAGTCTTGTCACTATTCATGATCTATTCATCCATTCATAATCTTTATAAGTAAAAATAATTTCTTTCAAGAACACAATTTCATCACATGAAATTTTATAACAAAATCCAAGCTATTACAATGTCTCAATTCACTATAAAATATTTCTTAAACAAAATCAAAGTATAATCTCCTCAAAAATTACTTCACAAATTAATACTTTGCTTTTCTTTACTTCAAAGTTCTCTTCACCAACTTCCATTTCTTTTTATACTTCGAAAAATACAAGAAAACTTTACACTATCTCTTAATATTTTCCATTTCATTTTACTTTAATAATCAAGTTTATTTCTAAAACTTTTTCACTTCAAAACCTAATTATATGAAAAAAAACAAAAAAAGAATCAAAATGGTGGCCCTGGGTTTTGAACCCGTGATTGGCCGAAACACACAGCCAATGCCCAAACTCAAAACCCCTAGCCAATAAGTCCATTGGACTCTAGCGTCAAATCCTGTGCCGAAGTCTTCATAAGGCGACTTTCGATTTCGGAAATCAATTAAAAGAAACAAAAAAATAAATGTGACTATCAAGTTTCAAACCCAAGATCTCTTTCAAATAGTGCTCTATGTTGCACTAGCTAACCAGTAAGTCCAAATGTAATTTCTGTTTAGGAATTGTATTAATATACTTTTGTTTAACTGTTCTGAAATTGGTTCTTTTTCACACAAACTTGTTTATCCAAAGATCCAATTTTTTTAGGAATTTGAAATAAACATTCTCCTGACTGAGAATAAATTTCAAAAATAGTAAACAACAATTTTAAATTCATTAAAATTATATTTCCATTTCTTTAAACAATTCTTCTTCTCATTTTTCACATAGGCTTGTATTTTCTCAAACTTTAATAGTGTTCATAAAACTAGTTTATGTTCTCACTTATACAAATTACAATTTTATAACAATACTAACAAGTCTCTCAATCATGAGAATTTCACAAAAATCTCTTTCATGGAGAAAATTAATATTTTCAAATACAATAAGGCAAAATATACATATGTCAGCACTAACTAAATTTTGTTTAACTTTCTCTTCTTCTTTCTTAATCATTAGATTCTAAGGCATGAGTTGAATACGACATTCTTCAACAAATTTCATATACTCAATATGTACAAAAATTGCAAGCATACTACCATGGTTCATAGTATAAAAGAATTCTTCTTTTTAATTAGCATGGTATCTATTTTTTTTTACTTAATCATAACAAGACTATTCTCATTCATAGCATATTACACTAGCATGAATTTTGTCTACATATTTCACATCAACATTAACTTATACTACTCATTTATAGTTTTTAGTATGCATATTCTACAACTAGAAAGTAAAGAAATTACTCACCTCTAATGAAGATTGAACAAAAGGTGGAAGCACAACTCCTAGCTCCTAGCAATTTCTTCTTCTCCTAGCAAGAAATCCTTCAAGCACAAGAATTTCTCCAAGTACAAAAACTCTTTTACTCTTTTTTTTCTTTCTTTCTCTTATTTTGTTTAGTTTATGTGTGACAAAAGAAAAGAAAATGGGGATGTATTTATAGGATTAGGTGAGAGTTTAATTTGCATAGATCTCCACCTAATAACTCTCTCCTTAATTACCCACTCAACCTTTCATTTTCTAACTCCTTTTTAACCCTTCAAGATCTTAACCCCCATAACCCCTAACCTTTCCTCTCCTCCACTAAGCCACAACCCGGCCTCCCCCTTGGTCAAAAACGGCCAAGACTCATGTGTGCAAATGCACACATGCACATACAATATAAGTACAATTTTTATAGTTCTAAATGTGTACTAAAAGTTGTAACTTGTCATATATTAGTCCAAGCTAAACTTAAATTAGGATTTTATTAATGGGCTTATCCCATGGGCTTTCATTTTAATTTATTAACTTAATTATTCTAGTGGGCTCTCCTTTTAATTAATCTAATGGGTTAGGATTTAACTTTAGGTCCATGGGTTAAAATAAAAGGCTAAATAAGACTATGCATGCTAAAATTAGTAAATGAGAGTAAGAAAAAGATATGGAGAAATTAGCACGTGCATCATACGTGCAAAAATCGAAAAATGCATTTTTAATTTAAATAAAAAAATGTGGGGTGTTACAATTCCAGTAATATTATGCATTTCTGCATTGAATGGTTTGGCAACCGGAATCATTTGGTGGAGACCAAACTGATGTAGCACCCTATCGGGGTAGTAGAACTCAACTGTGCCGAAGTTGATTAGTGGTGCCTTCGTCAACCATAAATCACGCCTGTACATGCAAATAGGCGGTAGTCTAGCCACACGCTCCTCCGTGTAGGGATGCCACAAGACGCAATCATCTGCCAACCTATCCAACTCATCACGGTAGTACGTTAAACATCTGTTAGGGTTGGCAGTCCATGTAAGTTTGCCGGACCAGTAAACACCGATAGGAAGTAGCATGCTCTGGTCCTCGGGAAGATAGATCCAATGGGGAGATTGCCTCTGCACTACGGGCCGACCAACGTGAATGCGCTCCAAACTCCATACTTGGAGTAAGATCATGGTCCATTCATCTGCACCGAACCAAGACTGCATAAACACAAAGTCCGGTATAATGATGACAATGCGGCACTACCCCAACTGTAACGTCCAACAGTTTGCAGATCGGCAATGAGTAGCAAGTACATCAACGAGACCGATACACCTGTCGAATTTGGGAACAATACGCTGCCAAATAGTGTGAGGATGTAGGCCCTGTAATAGCACTCCACCTCCGCCGCGGTTGAATGTTCAGTCAATCGATCCCTAAAAGTGTCCTTCAACCACTTCAATTTGATAAATTTACCACTAATTGCACCGGTCTCAACTTCGACACCTAGGTACTGCTCCACTATATACACCGGGTCGAAGTCCATCGTACCAATCACTGCCTGCCCATCGACTAGAAGACCGGTGATTATGGAGACGTCCTGTAAAGTTACTGTCATCTCCCTAACTGGCCGGTGAAAGCTGTGTGTCTCAGGCCGCCATCTCTCAAGAAGTGCGGTAAGAAGAGGACGATCGCACTTGATGGAGCTCATTATAGCAATACCGTATAACCCACAATCTCTTAGAATCTCGTGAATCCGTGGGTGCATAGGTAGTGGATGACCCGCCCTAAATCTACACTCCTTAGACTCACCGTTCCACACATCCTGCGAACGATGCATCGGTTGAAGAGTGAGGAGTGAAGGGTCGAGGGGACGTGGGCCTCCAGAAGGAATATAAGATGAAGAAGGGACTGAAGAAGAAGTGCCCTCCTCATCTGGATTGGTTGGAACCTACATAACAATAACATTTACATCAATAGAACAAAATTTCATTTTAGTGTATGATAATCAAACTAATCGCATATAAACAATTAATAACTTATATTAGTACCCGCGATACGACCACGACCACGTCCACGTCCACCGCGAGGAGGTGGCCCAAAAGAAGTACGTGGACCATCGCCACGAGGAGGTCTACTACTCTCTCCTTCCTCCACGTTCCCCATTGTTCGTGTCATTTACAGTAAAAGAAAAATCACTACAACTCAAAAAAAATTGTTATTAACTACACCAAAATATATAACCTATATATATAACCTACATTGTTATTTTGCTTAAGTAATTGTTCAAATTAACTAAAATTGAAACTAAAGTTGTTATAACCTACATTGTTATAACCTACTAGGAGAATCTCTTCCAAAATTACTCTTCCAAAATTCACATTCAATATTACTCTTTCAAAATTAACACAAAATTAATACGTCAAAAGCTTGAGAAATATACCTTTCGAGTAGGAGAATCTCCTCCAATCGCAGTCTTCACCACAATCTTCACCTCCAAATTCAAAAAACAGCAAAATCAAGGATATTTGGGTTTATGGTTTTAGGGTTTACAAAAAGGCTGAAATTTGTAGATGATATTGGGGAAAAATCAAAAGGAGATGAAAGATGAGAGCTTCTTTTGGATTAACCGACCAATTTGATGGGTAAATCAACAAAAAAAGTCGAGATTTTCGTTGGGTTTCGTAGGAGAAGAAGTGGAGAATAGGGAGAGTGAATAAAAGTGAAGTGTCGAAATCAGATCTGCACTAAAATCTCCCCCAATCGACACTCGGTTTTCGAAAAATCGAGTTTGGTTAAAACCAACTCGGCTTTTCGAAAAGCGAGTGTTAGTCTTCAATTTTCCAAAGACCACACTCGGTTTTCAAAAAACCGAGTTGGTTTTAACCAAACTCTATTTTTCGAAAATCGAGTGAGGCAGTTATGACTGGTTAAGCTTTCATTACTTAACAGATAATTCTTACAAAGGATGGAAGACTCAAAAAAAATGCGATGGATGTATATAGGATGGTTACAAGGCTCTGATACCAATCCACTCCAGAGGTGCAATCACACAAAAAAACTTAAAAGAACAATCTACTACAACATTGCAATTACTAAAAAATTAAAAAATAAATTAAAAAAATTGAAAGAGAACAATGAAAAAAACTGGAAAAAGAACTTTCAAACTTCGATGATTCTTTTTTTTTTTTGAGTTAAAAGGTGGAATAAGGCCACCACGTTTCATTAATAAGATGTTAATAAAACAACCCCGGTGAACCGGGGGAGAAACAAAAGTAACAAAAGTACAGAGCAGGAAACAAAATACAGTGCAGAAAATAAAACATAAACCCCCAACAAAACCCTGGGGGTGGGTCAAATCCTCCATACATCAACCCAATCAGAAGTACATTAGGCCAGGAAAGAACTCGTAGAGACTGTAGCGATTGGGAGTCTAAGAGTGGTGGGTGGCTCCGTCCCTCAATCCAGTGTCGGCCCAAAGTCTACCTCTTCATCATCAAAATCCTCCACCTGGAAGACTCTGGCAATCCTCCCTCTCGCTCCTGTGACGGCAGCTGTAGCCCAAAAAAAGATAAGATGCATGATATGAGTAAGGTTATTAGAAATACTATTACATAAAGCACGAAAATAAAAGTTGTTTCTGTCCAGCCATAACACCCATGTAGTTGCCGCAATGGCAATGTACCACGCATCCTTCATTTCGTGACGAATCGAAGTGAATTTGGGATCGATCCACAAGTCCTCATACTCATTGGGGTAGTCACTTGAACCTAGGGCTCTTAAAACCTCTACCATAGTCGCCTTACTCCTTGGGCATTGGATAAAAAGGTGATTCAAAGTCTCCGTATGCATGTTACAGAACCCGCAGGCAGTCGCAATCTAAGGTTGTCTTTTTGCTAGGTTTTCTCTTGTGAGGATAGCATTATCTGTAACGCCCCGAATCCCAAATACACCGAATTCGAGATGTTCTACAGGATCTTTCCGCTTTCTTTAGTACAATTTTACAAGGAAATTTAAACTTTTCACTTTACATCAGAGTTTACATCAATATTACGCTTTACATTGCACAGCGGAAGTAAAATTTTACAACAATGAAAACAAATATACAACAATATGGAGTAATCTTTAAGCATTTGTTCCTCTTTAATCTTTATCAAGCCATTTACCTGCATATAAGACTGTGGGTACGTCAGTTTATTCAACCGACGATCATTATACACGGCCATCCTCTCTATGCCGGAAATAGTATAACTTAATTTTCCATATTTAGCAAACACAAACTTGTCACAAATCAAACTAAAGGGACTACCCTATTGATGTCATGTTGTAATTGTGCACTTAGTCCTTAATGCATTTATTTATATTACATGACACTAATGCGCACTTGTTCGGATTCTATGCATCCCATACTACATAGGTCCGAGGGCAAGCCCTTAATCGTTCTTCATCTTTATAGGGTTCAATCCCTCGTTATGACTTAATCTACTACTGTAATTACGGTAGGTATCTTAGATGATCTATGAGTACAAGCTCGTGTACAGAAAATTCTGGAGGGGAATCCCACGCACTGACACGACGCATCGAGCAGGCAACCTATGGACAATTCAGCCTCACTTCATGGCACACGATCCTCTTGCTGTCACCAAACATCCCACAAGCGTCGCCACCGGGATGATAATTCTGGAGTAGTGCCCACGCCATGTCTTGACGCATCAAGCAGGCAACCTGTGGATCACTCTCACACCGCCACTCCGATGGCCCTCATACTCGTGTTTTTTTCCTACTTTCATCATGTCTCCACTATGTACTAATCCTTAGTTTCTTTTATCAAAATCATAAACAAAAATCGAAACTCTAGAGTTAGCCTCTCCACTAAACCGGACTTATTCATTCATTTCAACATGACCAACCTTGGTCTTTCTTTTCAAATTTCATTTCATTTCATCTCCAAATGCCGGGGGAGACTTAGCTACTCTTTTATTTCAATTTTCAATTCACAATTTCCAAAATGAGCATTTCCAACTCATAAATTCCCATGTTGAGTTATCATACTCACATGTATATTCTCTTTTCAAATCATGATTTCTAATTTATTCAAATAGTCCATAACTATACATGAATTTCATATGCTTTATCAATTATCACTTCATATCAAAATTTCACATCACTAACAAATATTCACAATTCATATTTTCCACATTATTCTCAAATGAGAATAAATTGCATTATGTCACACAATAAAATTTCTCTTTACCAAATAATCTTCTAATCCTTCATTTCAATTTCTTCTTGTAAGTTATAATTTTTCGCACGGTATATATCTAGAACCATAGTTCTATATATGCCTTTTATTCTCAAATCATAGTGTATTTCATGCAAATAATCCCCAAATCATTTTTATAAAGTCCCTTATATTTTTAGGAGAATAACCATATGTTTTTCATAATTTTTGGATAATTAAACCCCCCCAAAAAAAAAATCATTCTTGGCCAAGAGCAAGAATCGAACCCAGCACCCCTGAGAACACAGCCGACCGCACAAACCACCAGGCCGTATGCGCTAATCGTTATAAACATGGCTGAGAGCATTAAATGCTCTCGGCCCGCTGTTAAATTGGTTTAAAAAAAACAAACGAAAATAGTGTTGCTCACGGGTTTCGAACCAGTCACCACAAGAACCCAACCGTGCCCTCTGACCACTTGAGCCACGTGCTCAGGTTGTCTAAGTGCAACACAAAATCTTTTTTGAACCGATTCTCACTGTTGTTTAAACATTTCGATATTCAACTAGCTTTCGTTTCATTTTGCTTTCATAAAAAAAATACTGTATAACTCCAGATTATTACTACTTCACATAATTTGCATATCAGTAAGAGCAAAATAATTTTTGTAATAATTAAAATACATTTTCACACACTAATTCAAATTATACATTATAATACTACATTTCTTCTCTTTTCGACATTTCTTCGCACTGTAGCATTCTAATCTTTTTGTCAATAAATTCACATTAATTCTCTGACTTTAATCCTTTTCCTAACATCAAACACATATTTTAATTTACTCATGCCCATATCAACACAAAGGATCTATTTAACACATGGAAAGGGTATAATCAAGCTACTAACTTTTGTGTGTAATTCTTGATGGTAAACGAATGTGTTTTCATTAATCAATCCATGATTCTAATCAATTCACATACAACTCAAATAATAGAACCACATACCAATTTGTATGTCCACATTTCAATCATTCAAGAAGTCATTTTTCCCAATTAAAGTGTGCTCTTCTTAATCATTTTCATGCTTCAATTTTTCTAATTAAACTAGCATGCAATCCTACTTTAGAAATAGGAAAAATTTTACCCACCTTGTATGGAGTGAAAAACACAATTAGCAACAAAAGTCCTTTGCAACACGACTGCACCTCCTCCTAGACGCGCGCACACAAGCTCCAAAAGCACCAACACCGAAAGCTCCTATTGATGAATGCCGGCCCTTCTCTTTCTTCTTGGTGTTGCAAGAACAAGCCCACACACACTCAATCTTTTAACTCACAAAAATACTACTAGATAATGCAACTTAGACTATAGGTTTGGAAAGATTAATAGGCACAAGGATAACTAGCCATGGGGGGGGGGGGGTATTTATACTAAAAATCAAGGGAAATAGATGGCTAGGATCAATTGGTTGGTTGTAGGATGGAGGGCTAGGATGAAAGTAGGAGTTGCAATAACTACCCACATCTAAGTAACCACCATACCATGATCACCACTCAAAATTTGAGTTTCCCTCCAAAAGAATGCAACCGGCCTAGAGAAAGAATGCATTTTGCACGTGTACGTGTAGTGCACGTGCATGCAACTAGGCCCAAAATTGTACATTTAATTTTTGTATAAAAATAAAATAGTCTTTTAAATTGTATTCTACATGACAAGTTGTGTAAAAATATAGTCCATGGGCTTTAGTTTATGGGCCAAAATAGTTATTATAAAAATAATAAATTAAATTAACTTTGGGCTTAAAGAAAAAGGCTTTTTATCTAATTAAAATAAGGCTTTTGCATAAAATAATTAAAAGCACATATTAAAATATCTTTACTCATCTTGATGAAAATATTAACCAAAATATTGCACGTGCACACTACGTGCAAAAATAAATAATTTTTCATAAATTGAAAAATTAGGGTATTACAACACTCCCTCCTTAGATTAGTTCCGTCCCCGGAACTACAGTCAAGAGTGAGAGAACAAAAATACAACACTCACACAAGAACAAAAAGATACAAAGATACAATCAAGCAAAAAGCTCAGGATAGTCCTTCAACATCCTTTCCCCAGACTCCCAAGTAGCCTCTTCAACCAAATGGTTTCTCCAGACTACCTTGACCATCGGTATCATCTTATTCCTCAAGACTTTCTCTCGACGATCAACAATCTCGACTGGAGACTCAATGTAATTCAGATCCAATTGCAAACCTTCCGGCACTTCTGGCAAATGATGACTCGGATCTGGAATATAACCTCTCAGCATAGACACATGGAAGACATTGTGCACATGAGACAACTCTTCCGGTAATTTAAGCCGGTAAGCAGTTTTCCCGATCCTTTTCAATATCTTGTACGGGCCTATAAACCTCGGGGCTAACTTTCTGCCTTTGCCAAATCGAACCACACCTTTACTGGGCGATACTTTCAGAAAGACGAAGTCACCAACCTCAAACTCAAGGTCCCTTCTCCGGTTGTCTGCATAGCTTTTCTACCTGCTCTGAGCTTCTACCAATCTTTCCTGATCAGAACAATCTTCTCAGAGGTTTGCTGCACAAGCTCAGGACCAAACAACTGACGCTCCCAACTTCAAACCAACAAACAGGTGTTCTGCACTTCCTGCCATACAGAGCTTCGTACGGCGCCATCCCAATGCTAGCCTGAAAACTGTTATTGTAGGAAAATTCTATCAAAGGTAAATGCCTTTCCCAACTGCCTCTAAAGTCTAGTATACAACACCGAAGCATATCCTCAAGAATACGGTTGACTCTCTCGGTCTGCCCATCGGTTTGCGGATGAAAAGCAGTGCTGAAATCTGTCTTGGTACCCAAAGCTGTCTGAAGACTCCTCCAAAAATGCGAAGTAAACTGCGCATCTCGATCAGACACAATAGTTGACGGAACACCATGAAGCCGGACAATCTCGCCAACATACAACTCAGCTAACTTCTCCACGAAGCAGTGAGTTTCATCGCCAGAAAGTGAGCGGACTTGGTTAGTCGATCGACTATAACCCAAATCGCATCATTGCCTTTAGGACTCTTAGACAATCCCGTAATGAAATCCATACTGATGTTATCCCACTTCTATTCCGGAATAGGTAACGACTGTAATAGACCTCCGGGTCTCTGATTTTCGACTTTGACTTGCTGACAAACCTCACACTTCGCCACAAATTCAGCCACATCCCGCTTCAAACCTGACCACCAGAAATGCTGTTTGATGTCTTTGTACATCTTAGTACTCCCAGGATGTACCGACAAAAGAGTAGCATGCGCCACCTAAAGAATACTCTCTTTCAGGTTCGCCTGATTTGGAACACATAGTCTATCTCTGAACCACAGCACTCCATCCTTGATTTGAAATCCGAGCAACCTACCAGCACCAACCTGCTCCTTCATCTCCAAAATATCAGCATCAACCTCCTGACTTGCAATGATCCTTCCATTCAGTGTAGGCTGAAGCCTCAACTGAGCCAAAGATGCTCCTAATCCTTGCAAGACAACTTGAATACCTGCTCGGTCCAATTCCTCAATCAGGTGCTTCTGAGTTGTAATCAAACTGGCTAAACTGCTCTTGCGACTAAGTGCATCAGCAACAACATTAGCCTTCCCAGGATGATACTTGATCTCAGGTCGCATGTCCTCAAGCACTTCCAACCATCTCCGCTGCCTCAGATTCAGATCCCTCTGCTGATATATATACTTCAAGCTCTTGTGGTCCGTGTACATGTTCAATTTCTCACTGTACACGTAGTGCCTCCATTGCTTCAGGACAAAGATAATCGCAGCCAACTCTAGATCATGAGTCGGGTAATTCTTCTCATGTGGTCGTAGTTGCCTAGACCCATAAGCGATTACTCTTCCTTCTTGCATTAAGATACAACCAAGCCCACGATGTGAAGCATCGCTATAAACATCATACTCAACACCTGCTCTAGGTAAAGCTAAAATAGGTGCAGTAGTCAGTTTCTCTTTTAACTCCTGAAAGCTTGCCTCACATTGCTCAGTCCACTTGAAGTTCACATTCTTCTTGGTCAGTCCAGTAAGCGGCACGGCTATCTGAGCATAACCTTGAATGAATCTCCAGTAGTATCCAGTCATCCCAAGAAAACTTCTGACTTCCTTCACTGTAGTAGGCCTAGCCCAATCTCTCACTACCTCTATCTTCGGAGGGTCAGTTGCCACTCCCTCCTTAGAAAGGATGTGACCTAGGAATGCCACTTCAGATTTCTAGATATCACACTTGGATAACTTGGCATACAACTTCTGCTCTTCCAGTTTCTTCAACACTGCTGCCAGATGCTCGGTGTGCTCCTCCTCTGACTTGGAGTACACGAGAATATCGTCGATAAACACCACGACGAAAGAATCAATGAACAGTCTCAGAACTTTGTTCATCAAATCCATGAAGATTGCGGGTGCATTCGTCCCTCCGAATGGCATAACTAAGAATTCGTAATGTCAATGTCGAGTTCTAAATGCAGTTTTGTGCACATCTTCAGCTTTCACTCGAACTTGGTGATATCCTGATCGAAGATCTATTTTGGAGAATACAGCTGCTCCTTGTAGACGATCGAACAAATCATCAATTCGAGGAATAGGATACTTATTCTGAACAGTGACCTTATTTAGCTCCCGGTAATCGATACACATTCTCATCGATCCATCCTTCTTCTTTACCAAAAGCACTGGTGCTCCCCAAGGTGACGTACTAGGTTGAATAAAGCCTTTCTCCAACAGTTCCTCAATCTGCCGTTTCACCTCATCCTATTCCACTGGAGCCATCCTATACGGTGCCTTAGAAATGGGTGCACTTCCCGGCTGAACAGTGATGCTGAACTCTACATCACGATGCGGGGGTAACCCAGGAAAATCATCCAAGAACACAGTCGGATAGTCCCGAACCACAGGAATCCCTTGCACTTCCACAGGAGTCTCTTCCTTGCAGATAGCTGCCACCAGCCTAGAACACTTCTGCTTCCCTTGGAAAGTGACTTCAGGTCCACCTGGAGCCTTCACTGTTACTGTCTTGGTTTTACACTCGATGCTTGCACTGTACACTGACATCCAATCAATGCCAATGATAACATCGACTCCCAAGATAGTCAGCTCGGTCAGATCAATCCCAAAGATTCGATCTCCAATCACAATCTCGCAATCAGCATAATACCGATCAGTGGTTAGAGTTTTTCCTGATGGAGTAGCTACTGCTAAGATCTTTTCTGAAAAAATCTTCGGTTCAACTCCCAACACTTTAGCAAATTTAGGAGACATAAAAGTATGAGAGGATCCAGTATCGAACAACACAACAGCTTTCATTCCATATTCTGATGTAAAAGGTCCATTAAATTCGAAGTATAAGACATGAACTTTCAAGTCGATATTGCCATTTCATTGAATTTCAAACTTTATGCATTCGAATTGAAAAACATTTCTTGATATCAGAATGGAAAGATAGTAGAAGCTGCAACAGTCTAACTCCTATGGTTCCTCTTCGCTTCTCGAAGTTCTCCCCGTAGTTCATCAACTTCATCCTTCAGCACATCTGTCAGATTCTTCCTCTTCTCGAGTTCCCATATATGATGACTGAGAACAGAATAGTCGTCCTTGCGCTTTACCAGCTGAGCCTCCAATAATCCGACTCTCTCTCGCAATGTCTCTACCTGCCTCTGAAGAGAAGTCACAAGACTATTCAGAACTGGTTCTTCTTCTATATCGGAAGAAGAGTCATCAGATGAATCCGGAGGTGGGGTGATCTCTCGGAATTCAGGCCATTCTTCTCCGTCAGAATCTGCTTGCCCTGGATAGTACTCGTCCTCGGAATCTGCATGTCCAGGATGGTACTCTTCCTCAATGATATCACTACTAATCGGAAAGCCTATAGCGGCGTTTTTATCTGTCTATAGCGGCGTTTATAAACGCCGCCATAGATGGTAGCGGCATTTTAATTATTGCCGCGAGCAGCGCTGTTACATCGAGCGTCGTTACAGATCATGGGCCTATCGCGGCGCTTTTCTAGAGCGCCGTTACAGACCATAGGTCTACAACGGCGCATCTTAAAAGGCGTCGCTATAGGCCTATGATCTGTAACGGCGTTCTAGAAAAGCGCCATTGTAGGTTGGATGCCTATACCGGCGTTTTTAAAAAACGCCGCTATATGTGTACAGCTTGTAAGCGTTTTTAAAAAGCGTCGTTACAATTCGTAGGTCTATTACGGCGCTTTTAAAAGCGCCGTTATAGGTTCAATTTTTTTAAAAAAAATAATTCGCCACGTTCGGTGGATCGATATGTATCCCGGCATCGGGGTTTTTTCCCAACTATTTTAAAAATAGGTCACAAATTCAAAATATCTGTAGTCACATCAAATTTTCAAATCTTAAAATCACTAATAGCATAATAAACAACTATATAATCATGGACCACAATAAACAATAATTACTTGTCTAAAAATGGTCATACGAAAAGTTAGAAATATACATGTTATACATCAATTTCTTTAACAAAACATAAATTCAGTTTCGACAAAACATAAAAAGACTATAGTCCAAATTAAACTAAACTATTGCAAGTCTCCTGATGTGGCTCGGCATTGCTTTCATTCCCATTGATATTTCGCCCAGATGTATGTGCGTGACTAGAAGTCGATGGAATTCCCTGGCTCTGTATAATTCACAATAGTGTCATTTATTAGTTTATTCACCAGATAGGTTTGTTATAACAGTCATTTATTAGTTTATTCACCAGATAGTTTATTCCATCTAAAAATGTCATACGACAAAGTCAATATAACAGACACTGATAGCTCAATACATTACCTTCTCTTCTTGACAAACATCATCGTCTTCCTTTGTATGATGAGTATCTAAAAATGTCATACGACAAAGTCAATATAACAGACACTTATAGCTCAATACATTACCTTCTCTTCTTGACAAACATCATCGTCTTCCTCAGTATGATGAGTGTTGTGCTTCCTACGGAACATGATTACTACTTCTATGGTCAACTTCAACCTGTAACAATGGATCAAGTCTTACAGGCATGCTATGTCGTCTTAAACACAGTTAATATACTAAACCAATAAACTGACTTAGACAAAAATAAATAGACCCCTGACTGACACTAAATTTCTATTAGGCTTCTTGACTTTTGCAACTCTGTTATAAACCCTTCAAACAATTACCAAAATATCAACTTTCTTAAACAATTACGAAAATATCAACTTTTCAACATACACTCTATTTTATATATCAGTCATTATTTTCCTCCAAAACATAGATGTATATTTTGGTAACTGTGCTAAAAAGATAAGGGAAAAAATTGAATATGGACCTGCAAATGCAATTGCAATGTACAAGCTAACAAATATCAAACACCTCCAGTCGTATTAATTGATACAACAAGTATGTTTCCGCCTTGTATTTCTATTTCCATAACAAGGAGCTAATAGATTTCCATTACTTCAAAGGAATCCTTCTATTTCCCTCCATTTTTCTCAAAGATACAAATTGCTCCTCCATGAACCAGATAACATCAGGTAAGTAGAACACAAGACAAGACCAAATAGAAGAAGAAAAAAAGTTTTGCAAGATTACAGGACTGTACAGTAAGTACCTGTTGTTAGGGGTATAAGTATCCCTTTCCCCCCTTTCGCGAGCAAAATCAAGTTTCACTTCACTCCCTAATAGCTCTTGCCCATTCATTTCAATTGCCTACAGAAAAAAGTATTACGGGCATTACCATCATGAAAGTGCCATCTAATTCCAAATTTTGCAGAATCAAAATGGTAACCCTGTCCCCTTTAAAAAAAGGGTTAACACAATCATAAAGCCATGCTCTCAAAGAGAACCGAAAGTTAGGTACATATCTTGAGAACTTCAACATAATAAACGAAAAAACAGCACACCTTCTGAGCCGCTTCTTCATCTGAAAATTCAACATGACCAAATCCCTTGAAACGTCCATCAAAATCTTTGGCCAAGCGGACAGCAACAACTTCCTCTGCCTCTTTGAAAAAATCCACCCTACACAGATTACAACTATTAAAAGGACATACACTAAGAAAAAAGAGAAGAAGATGAAGATGAAAAAACTCAGAAGTCATTAACAAGTATAACACACGTACAAGTCATCATCTCCAGCATTATATGACAGATTTCCTACAAACAGTGTTTTTGATCCAGATTTCTGACTCTGGTTACTTGCAGGAGTTTGTAACTAATTAGATGGAGAAACTTTAGTCAGTTCTGATAAGTAAAGATGTGATACATAAAGTTACATTAATAAAGGTACAGTAGCATTACCCCCCTCTTGTCAGATTTTGCTAATGGTGACGCCTCTTCCATTTTCACATCTCCATCCTGGATTTTGAATATTAACTAATCATAAAGCTTACTATGGAAGGAATGTTAAGCATTAGTACTAGAATTGGACCAGACCATAGTGCAACGCACTACAAGCATAAACTAGCTATGCATTAGTCTATTGCACTACCCAACCCTCATGCAATGTAACAGTCCTATAGAGAAAAAAGTCACAGTCACCTTATTTTGTTTTGCCTTTGGGGCTTCATCCTCAGAATCTTCATTGGAGCTGTCATCATCTTCTTCCTCGCTGCTGCTGTCGTCACTGGCAGCTTTGGCAGTAGGCTTGACATTGGAGACAGCATCCTACATGTAGATGATAACTTAGGGCATAAGTAAATGTGCATGAATTGGACAGGTTATTGATAACATTGATCAACATATAATTGACATGCACCAAAGCTTTGTTCTTGGTCTGGGGTTCTTCACTTTCGTCAGAACTATCACCAGAAGTCTCTTCTTCTTCTTTGACCTCGCTTGGTTTCTGCGGGATCAGCATTACAAAACATCAAGATTTCAACATTATACAAAAACAATCAATTAATAAGTATGCAGAATACTATCACAAATATAGTAAAAAAATTAGTAAAGGTTAATTCCTGATTACAAAGATACAAAAGGCTCCCCCCCACACCCACACCCCACGTCTAAAGAAGTAAAATGACATCAAAAGCATTAACAAGTAGAGCAAAGTGTCTTCAATGAAGGGCCTAAAAAATGTAAATAATGCTCCAAAATATTGCCAGGTCAAAGAGGGATGAAAATCAACTTCAGTCAATAATTAGTTCATGATACATATAGAACTATTTATGCAAAGAAGTAATGAATGGATAATTTTTTTTTCAAGGCATCTATACTAGATGTGCATAATATAATGGATAAAAAAGGAAGAAATAATCACCTACCATTTTTTATATTTAAACTTCCACAAACATAGATTTGCATACACAACATCTTCCTGGTCAACTAGCAATAGCATGATTCCAAGAGAAATTTGCTCAACTTGCGAATGAAATACGGAGTATTCAGGTTATACCAATCATTCTTTTTTTGATGTAATATACCAATCATTCTTAATTTACAATAGATTACACTATGCAATCAGTAAGCATTGAGAAACCGTATATTCAAATCAAAAAGCACAAGAAAATGGAAATACTCACAAAATACATCACTCCATCTAATCAATAGTACGTTAATTTCACCACATTACCGATCTTACTACCATCTTATGTGTTAATTATGTAGGGTAAGTATGAATCTATCAACATAAGAATACAAAAAAGCTTTCGGTTCAGACTTGTTTAAATGCAACATGCAAGGGATAAATTTGATAAAAATCACATCTAATAATCAGGATTGACCTAGATTAATTAAAACAAACCCACTTCCAACCAGACCCGCTCTAACCTAACGTGAGGATTACTCGACTGGAAACCTTAACTAGAGTAGGGTTGAACTTGGATTGACCCATCGAAAGGTCAGGTTGCGCTTGGAGACTGTAGCTCAGCAAACAGCATCATCTTTGCCCAATTCACACTCCTAGCATGTGTTAAGGACAGTTGCTCAGAAACAACAAAAGCCTCATTAATTTTCTCTTTAATACTGCCCCACATATTATACACCAACGACACTCTTCCTATATTAGCTCCAACAAGAGAAAATTAACTATTGCAAGTAATTGAGGTTATTAAAGTCCATCATATCAATTAATCGGGACTAAAGCATAACTGCTAGTTCTCTACAACAAGAACATAGACAATCTTCAAGAATCTTTTATTTAAAGTCTAACTTTGGTGGTAGGCCCAAAGTTGGGTGATACAGTGGAGTTCTTAATCAAGTGGTTATTCACCAATTCACTCCTCTCAGTTTAATAGACACATACTATCATCAAAAGCTTTTGAATTAGCATATATGTGACACCATAGTCCGATGCATAGGTTTCACCCCACATTCTGACATTTCATGTCAGCCCAAACCCACACCATTTTATGACTCAGGAAAATGTTTTAATATATCAAGGCCCATAAAATTAACAGGAAATGAAGTATAAATTAATTCGGCAGTCCACCCAATTTTCATATTCAATTCCCAAAAATATCCACAAATCTTTGAAGTGTGTGTGCCTATATAGCAAAATGCAATATTCATTTTTAAGAGGTTTAGAAAAACTTAAGTTATACTTAGAATTCCTTTGCATAGTCCCTAAGGAGCATTACTAGGCAACCCACAGCACATTATAAGGAAAAGATACAAATTTGATGGGGATATCTAATACTTAATTGTAATCCACCAGAATTTAATGGTACATGGACATGACTTTGTCTCATACTAAAACTGTGGTTAGTAAAATTCAAAGAGAAGTAAGATAGATACCTAGGCACAAACTTTTTCTTAAAACAACATGATCACACTTCAATGCAAACATAGAACTCCTAATACATATATATCCAATAACAAGATCCATCGCAATACAGCAAGAGGAATGCTTACCATCCGGAGAAGTGTCCTCCGTTCCCTTTCCCGGGCATGCTTGATAGCCTACAAACAACTTACAAAAACCCTTTAATTCACTATCAATACAAAAGTATACAATACAAGAGACGCGGAAAGAGGGAAAAAAACCTCATCAAACTCCTTGCGCTCGGCCTCCACCTCCGAGATATCCCTATAGGAAACCAAACTGCCAACCATAAGATCACGCTATTCGTCTAATGGGAAAAGGGAGAAAAAAAAAGTAGGATGAAAATTTGAACCTGCCAATGGTCTGCTGGACTTGGCAACAACATTTGGCACACACTTTCTGTTCCTTCGCACATCCTTAACACAATCACAGAAGCGAACACAGTCAACATTTAAGAGTTTAATTTCTTTGTCTTGTTTCTTTAAGTGGTCATTAAATGTAAAATCCAAACAAACCAAAAAAATAAATAAAATCTAACCATTGCAAAGATTGTGATACGCCCGACGAACCGCCCTTTTCCCACATTTCTGACTAAAATAAAGTAAAATTAACAAAAGAAAAGATTACATAATAAAGCAAACCAATTAAACAACAACAACAACAACAACAACAAAATCAATCGAAAAATAGAAAATTAGTTTACCATTTGGCAGGCTCCACTAGAGGCTTGTACTTGCCGTACCTGACCAAAATTGAAATTAGAATTAGGGTGGCAACTGAAAAATCCCCAAAACCCAGTAATTCAAAAACCCTAGATTCTAGAAGAAGAAGAAGAAGAAAGGATACTTGAAAGTGACATCAGAACTAAGAGGATGTGAAATGTACCAATCAAATAGAGAATGAATCCACACGGAGCATCTTCTTGAATGGAGAAGGGCGACGAAGCCGTGTGGGGAGACGAAGCCGTGTGGGGAGAGGGGAGATGGCGCTGAAGAGGTCGACAGGTTAGGGGGGGGAGAGAGAGAGAGAGAGAGAGAGAGAGAGAGAGAGAGAGAGAGAGATTTTGGAGACGGATGTGGAGCGGGCAGGATTAGTTAGGGTTAGAAGCATACGTTTTTGGGGGGAAAGGAAAAGTGGAGCGGGAGGAAATATTTGGCAGGCGGCAGCTGAGCGAAACGAAATAGGCGAATAGCTATTTGGTCTATAACGGCGGTGTCTATAAAACCGCCGTTATATATTATATATCTAACGGCGTAAAATAGCACCGCCGTCATAGATCAAAGCTATTTAAAAGAATATTATAATGGCGATCTATCGCGGCGTTTGGGCATAGACGCCGGGATAGATACGCCGTTATATCCATTCCGATTAGTAGTGTATGCCAGTCGTCGTCTCCAACAGGGTCGAAGTGGTCAGCCATCTTAGAAATAGGGAGGGAGAAGCATAAGTCATAGAGCAACACAAATGTAAGTCACTTATATTTAAATCTCTAGACTCAAACACACACTCTAAATGTCCACGTCTAGGGTGTCGTTCCTTATAAATTTGTACAAGTGTGAAAAGCGTAGAAGCGTGGCTCTGATACCACTCTGTAACGCTCTGAATCCCAAATACACTGAATTCGAGATGTTCTACAGGATCTTTCCGCTTCCTTTAGTACAATTTTACAAGAAAATTTAAAGTTTTCACTTTATATCAGAGTTTACATCAATATTACGCTTTACATTGCACAGCAGAAGTAAAATT
Source organism: Hemerocallis citrina (assembly GCA_017893485.1). Taxonomy (NCBI): domain Eukaryota; kingdom Viridiplantae; phylum Streptophyta; class Magnoliopsida; order Asparagales; family Asphodelaceae; genus Hemerocallis; species Hemerocallis citrina. The sequence goes on along the minus strand of CM030366.1, from coordinate 225,387,714 downwards.
TTACAACAATGAAAACAAATATACAACAATATGGAGTAATCTTTAAGCATTTGTTCCTTTTTAATCTTTATCAAGCCATTTACCTGCATATAAGACTGTGGGTACGTCAGTTTATTCAACCGACGATCATTATACACGACCATCCTCTCTATGCCGGAAATAGTATAACTTAATTTTTCATATTTAGCAAACACAAACTTGTCACAAATCAAACTAAAGGGACTACCCTATTGATGTCGTGTTGTGACTGTGCACTTAGTCCTTAATGCATTTATTTATATTACATGACACTAATGCGCACTTGTTCGGATTCTATGCATCCCATACTACATAGGTCCGAGGGCAAGCCCTTAATCGTTCTTCATCTTTATAGGGTTCAATCCCTCGTTATGACTTAATCTACTACTGTAATTACGGTAGGTATCTTAGATGATCTATGAGTACAAGCTCGTGTACAGAAAATTCTGGAGGGGAATTCTACGCACTGACACGACGCATCGAGCAGGCAACCTATGGACAATTCAGCCTCACTTCATGGCACACGATCCTCTTGCAGTCACCAAACATTCCACAAGCGTCGCCACCGGGACGATAATTCTGGAGTAGTGCCCACGTTATGTCTTGACGCATCAAGCAGGCAACCTGTGGATCACTCTCACACCGCCACTCCGATGGCCCTCATACTCGTGTTTTTCTCCTACTTTCATCACGTCTCCACTATGTACTAATCCTTAGTTTCTTTTATCAAAATCATGAACAAAAATCGAAGCTCTAGAGTTAGCCTCTCCACTAAACCGAACTTATTCATTCATTTCAACATGACCAACCTTGGTCTTTATTTTCAAATTTCATTTCATTTCATTTCCAAATGCCGGGGGAGACTTAGCTACTCTTTTATTTCAATTTTCAATTCACAATTTCCAAAATGAGCATTTCCAACTCATAAATTCCCATGTTGAGTTATCATACTCACATGTATATTTTCTTTTCAAATCATGATTTCTAATTTGTTCAAATAGTCCATAACTATACATGAATTTCATATGCTTTATCAATTATCACTTCATATCAAAATTTCACATCACTAACAAATATTCACAATTCATAGTTTCCACATTATTCTCAAATGAGAATAAATTGCATTATGTCACACAATAAAATTTCTCTTTGCCAAATAATCTTCTAATCCTTCATTTCAATTTCTTCTTGTAAGTTATAATTTTTCGCAAGGTATATATCTAGAACCATAGTTCTATATATGCCTTTTATTCTCAAATCATAGTGTATTTCTTGCAAATAATCCCCAAATCATTTTTATAAAGTCCCTTATATTTTTAGGAGAATAACCATATTTTTTTCATAATTTTTGGACAATTAAAACCCCCAAAAAAAAAATTCATTCTTGCCAAGAGCAAGAATCGAACCCAGCACCCCTGAGAACACAGCCGACAGCACAGACCACCAGGCCGTATGCGCTAATCGTTATAAACATGGCTGAGAGCATTAAATGCTCTCGGCCCGCTGTTAAATTGGTTTAAAAAAAACAAACAAAAATAGTGTTGCTCACGGGTTTCGAACCAGTCACCACAAGAACCCAACCGTGCCCTCTGACCACTTGAGCCACGTGCTCAGGTTGTCTAAGTGCACCACAAAATCTTTTTTGAACCGATTCTCACTGTTGTTTAAACATTTCGATGTTCAACTAGCTTTCGTTTCATTTTGCTTTCATAAAAAAAATACTGTATAACTCCAGATTATTACTACTTCACATAATTTGCATATCAGTAAGAGCAAAATAATTTTTGTAATAATTAAAATACATTTTCACACACTAATTCAAATTATACATTATAATACTACATTTCTTCTCTTTTCGACATTTCTTAGCACTGTAGCATTCTAATCTTTTTGTCAATAAATTCACATTAATTCTCTAACTTTAATCCTTTTCCTAACATCAAACACATATTTTAATTTACTCATGCCCATATCAACACAAAGGATCTATTTAACACATGGAAAGGG